>CM060429.1:31540069-32901069 GCA_030545235.1 Helianthus tuberosus
ATTTATTCTGAGAGAGCGTGCTCGTTTTGGCTTTTCATGATACTTTCGACTTAAAGCATCAGCTACTACGTTAGCTTTTCCTGCATGATACCAGATATCATAGTCATAATCATTAAGAATTTTCATCCATCGTCTTTGCCTCATATTTAATTCCTTTTGTCCGAAGACATATCTTAAGCTCTTATGAACTGTAATTACAACGAACTTACTACCATAATTATAGTGTCTCCAAATCTTAAGGGCAAAAATTATAGCTCCTAACTCTAGATCATGGGTCGTATAATTCTTTTCATATTTCTTAAGTTGTCCAGAGGCATAAGCTATAACCTTTTGATGTTGCATCAGCACACATCCGTATCCTAACTTAGATGCGTCACAATAGACTACAAAGTCTTCAGTTCCTTCAGGCAACGCGAGTATGGGTGCGTTGGTTAACCTATGTTTCAAAATCCTAAATGCTTCCTCTTGTTTTGGTCCCCATTCAAACTTAACTTATTTGGAAGTCAGTTTGGTTAATGGAATGGCTATTCTAGAAAAATCTTGAATAAAACGTGTATAATATCCTGCCAGTCCAAGAAAACTTCTTACTTCCGTAGGTGACCCAGGGACTTTCCTTTTGGTAATTGCCTCGATCTTTGTGGGATCCACATGAATTCCTTCATGATTAACCATATGTTCAAGGAATTGCACTTCTTGCAACCAGAATTCGAATTTTGAGAATTTAGCATAAAGCTTTTCTTTTCTCAACAATGTCAGAAGTATATGCAAATGCTCTGCATGATCCTCCTTACTCTTAGAGTAAATTAGAATATCATCTATGAAGACAATTATGAATTTATCAGGTATGGTTTACATATCCTGTTCATCATGTCCATAAATGCGGCTGGGGCATTGGTTAAACCAAATGGCATGACTGTAAATTCATAATGACCGTACCTTGTATTGAAAGCAGTTTTAGGAATGTCCTCTTCCTGTACTTTCAATTGATGATATCCTGAGCGTAAATCGATCTTATAAAAGAATCGAGCTCCTTGAAGTTGATCGAACAGGTCATCTATTCTCGGTAGTGGGTACCGATTTTTAATCGTAACCTTATTCAATTCTCGATAATCAATGCACATACGCATCGATCCGTCTTTCTTCTTGACAAATAACACAGGTGCTCCCCATGGCGATGAGCTAGGCTGTAGGAAACCTTTCTCTAGTAGTTCGTCCAACTATTTCTTCAGTTCCTGCATCTCTTTTGGTGCTAGTCGATAAGGTGCTTCGGCAATCGGTGTCGTTCCTGGTATTAGGTGAATTCTAAATTCAACCTCTCGATCTGGCGGTAATCCAGGTAATTCTTCTGGAAAGATATCCAAAAATTTAGATACTATGGGAATATCTTTTAATTCTTTTCCTTTGGTGTTAATGATTACTGAAATCATATACACCATTCCTCATTTCCTTGCATAACTTGCAGCTTTCATCACAGAGATGAATTTTGTGGACCTTGTTGGCTTATCTCCTTTAATTGTGATCTTTTCACCATTCGGCGCACTTACTTGTACAGACTTTTGATCACATAAAATACTGGCATAATTGGCTACCAACCAATCCATTCCTAATAGATATTGAATCCAGCTAGATTCATTGGAAAAAAGGTTAGCAATAAAGTTATGGTTTAGAATTTCTATCCTTGCTCCCTGCAGGATTTCGCTTATCTTGATGGAATCTCCATTTGACGTTTCCACCAGACAATCTTGTTGAAGTTTAGTTAATGGTTGATTTAGAAGTTTGCGGAAAGAAGTATTGATAAAACTTTGGTTCGCACCAGAGTCAAATAATACTTTAGCATAAACATCATTAACTAAAAACATACCGGCAATCACATCCGGAATCATCTTGGCTTCTTCAGCTGTCAGAACGAATGCTCTGGCATTTTTCTTGGGTCCTTCGGTTGCCTTAGCATTGTTATTTGTTGCTAGAGCTAGTTTTGGACTGTTTGGTTTAATATGACCGGCTTCTCCACAATTGTAGCATATTCTATTGCTAGCTTTCTTCCTACAGTCTTCTTCCTTATGTCCAGATATTTTGCATAAGTTGCAGTATATCAAGCATTTCCCTGAGTGTCTTCTTTTGCAATACTTGCAGTTGGGTGAAGAGGAAGAACCTGGTCCTTTTCCACGGTAGGAATTACCATAACGTAATTCTTGGGTAATCTTTTGAGCTAGGTTCTTTTTCTGGTTTTCCTCTTGCGTACGTACTAATTCATCGGTCAGAGTGTTGGCAAGTTCTACTGCCTCTTCTATGGTTTGTGGTCTAGCTGCCTTGACTACATGTCTGATTTCACTGATTAATCCCCAGATGTAACGGGAGATTAACACTGGTTTTGGTGAGGCTAATGTTGGTACTATCCTAGCATATTCAAAGAATATGGTAGTGTATTCCCTGCAACTTATTCCAATCATTTTATGATTTAAGAATTTATTAGCAATCTCTTCCTTTTCCTGAGGAGGACATAATTTCCTTTCAATTATCTCCTTAAAGTTGTTCCATTCCATGTTATAAACCCTTGTAGGATCGTTTGCGGACCCGAATGAGTCGTTCAGAAGAGTTTATCTCGATTTCAGAGGCGGAAACTAAGAAACCGAGGTCAATTCAGCAAGATTTCACTTTAAACTGTTGTTGTATTGATAACGAGTACGATTACAGACCTAACAACACTTCGGCAGCACTTTGTGGCTCACCGGAAGAATCTCAGAAAAAGTTTGAACTATTACAAATGACAAGACAAGTACCCTATTTATAATGTTCATGATTTCGCTTGAAGACTTCAAGCGAAATCCTCATTTCTTGAAGCGAAATTGATAAAGTCTTGTCTTGAAGCGAAATCTTCATGTTACTTTTGTCTTGAAGCGATAACATTCATCCAATCTGATTCCATGCTACTTTCAACTTCTATTTTGTCTTTAGTGATGTAATCTCACGTAAACATATGATATGATGTCATTGATGATGTCATCTAGATGATGTCATCATGACATCATGTCTTGATTAGCTCCGCACTGAACCGAGACTCGATACAAGACGAAGACGACAGATGTGTGCACCAACAGACTCCCCCTCAGATGTTGACGAGTCTTAAGTGTCGAGTCTTCTTAATCTTCAGTCTTTATCAGTCTTTGATCTTCCTCTGAAGTATTTGTCATTACAAGAATCCTCATTCTCTATCTTTATCTTCAACAAACTCCTCTCTCTCAAATGTTGAATATCATGGTGTCTTCAGACTCCCCCTCTCAATCTGCTGGGATCATAGTCTGGAATTCACTTTCCACATGTTCTTAGATCGTAACCTGGCACTTCATCACTCTCAGGTTTCAGAACCTGGCTAACCTGCAAAAACTCTACCCAAAAATAAATTTTCTGATAACCATTTTGTAGATAAGATTTTCAAGTCTAATTTACCACTTGCAGGAATAACATTTATATTTCAAAACATTTTTTCATTTCATTTCAACATTCTTCAAACACTTTCACCCAAACCATTTGTTCATCATGTCTAGCACTTGGAATTTTGAAAATCAGCTCTTCAACACCAGTTGTCGAAAATCTTTTTGTATTTTTCAAAATTTATGCTAAAACACACTAAAATCTTTTTGGATTTTTTTAATAGAATAAAATGCAGAAAATGAAATATTTACAAACAATATTTTTGTGAGTTCGTGCAAGAGGATCATATCAGTTTCTGAGACAAATCACCAACACCGTTAAGCTTCATTTCATTTTAAGTTCTAAACAATTCACCTAGATTGTCAGTATATTGATCCACTTAAATTTTCACACAAAGTTCAATTGATCCGAGATACGAGATTAATGTTTTAAGCTCTTGAACTTATTCGTGTGTCCCACTACTTGAATATACTCCCGTATCCAGACCCCAATATTCAGTCTTACAGGTGAGTATACCACAGATGATATCTGTCAGGGGAATAAATTATAGTACGAGGGCCGTGAGAGCTCAGGTCGATCTTTCGATACGCAGAGAGATGACGGCTTCGACTTTTGGTGTGTCCCCTTTAGAGGATCTTTTGCATTACAACAGCAGCGACTATCAATTTTATTGTTTCATCAGCTTGCTGAGGGCGATGCTATGTTTCAAGCATTTGCAAAAAGCATTATCCGGGGACTAGGTCAGAAATTTCTTTCAGCAGAAGTCCCAGGATAATACCCCAGATATCACTGAACATAAAGACCTAGTATCTCAGAATAAGGGACCTTTCAAACAAGATTTCAGGGGTTACCTATATATCCAAGAAGTTGTTAACCCACAGAATAAGCAAGTTTGAAATTTAGGTTTATATCTCGTCACAGTCTACTAAATGTGCAAAAACCTACTGGCACATCATCAGTGAGACCGTTTATCACTTTTTATCTTACCAATTCTTTAGCATGTTGTGATCGTCCACTGATGTACTATCATTTCCTCTTTTATGCAACAAAACTCATTTTTCATTTTATCATGTTTTTGTCTTTTTCAAATTTTCAAATGTTTTTGGATTTTCTGAAATTTTTACTCCCCCTAAAATGCAAACACATTTTAGGAAATTTGAAAACAAACTGTACAACAACATGACAACTGATATCGAATTGCCTCAATTCTCCATCCACTTGGCATAAACAATCAGAACTCCCCCTCACAACAAACTATTTTCCCATAATGATTTCAAAACACTCAAGTTTGTTTTAATCAAAATGGTTTTTCCGGAAAATAAGTTTTGTTGATTTTACCACTTGTAAAATTGGGGATTAAATCATCACATTGTTTTTCAACCACTTGTAGAAAATCAGATACAACTTAATGTCCCTGATTTACCACTTGTAATCATCACAAACATACAACTCAAACCTGTTTTTCAACCAATTTACCATCTTTTGATTGAATTCTCAAGGTGCCGATTCCTACTCCTCGCTTACATACCTGGGAGTTCCGGCAAGTCCTGCAAAAACTTCTCAAACATTATACAAATATGATAAAGAATGATGCCGATTCATGATCCACGATTACCAACTTGGGATCTCCGGCAAGTCAGGTTTTTACTCTTTGAAAAATATATCCACCCAAGCCTGACCTTCTTTGGGTGTAACAACCTCTTCATCATCTTTTCTTTCAACTAACCTGTGACCTCCTCTTTTGGCAGCGTAAAATTCTTTAACACCTTTGACCTTACCATTGATCATTTTGCCAAAAATGTGTTTCACAGTTCCGTTGAAAGCTTTATCAACATCAAATTTCTTCTTGTCAGAATAAAATTGATTTGAAATTTCAACTTTCCCAACTCTCTTTTTAAAATTTTCAGCACTCAAAGGTGGAAAATTCACATCATCCACTTTTGGAACTGATTTTTCAACCTTTTCTTTAACAACTTTTGGCTCCTCTGATTTTGTGGAATCAGATTCATCACCAGAACTATTACCTGAACCCTTCACAACCCATTTTTGATTTATTACATTTTCTTTTCTTTTTACCACATTCTTTGAACATTCACCAATCTCAAAGGTCGAATTTTCAAAGCCAGTAAATGGTTTGGTTGTAAGTTCAGTTTTCTCCACAACTTTCTCTTTCAATTTACCAGATACTTCCTGTTTTGGTTTGAATATTTTCGGACAATTCCTAGCAACATGACCAGTAATCTTGCACTGAAAACAGGTTCTGGTTTCAATCTTCTTTAGCACAGCATTTTTCTTCAACTCTTCTTGCTTCTTGGCAAGGAATTCCTGATTTGTCTGCTTTCTGAATGCTTGCTCTTTCTCATCATTTAAAAAATTTCCTGAAACAAACACAGTTTTTGGTTTAGAAAATTTTTCATTTTTATAGTTTTTCGGTAGAACAAAACCTAATCCTTTCTTTTTGAAATTACGATTATGGTTTGGTTTCTTTTGGGAACTGTAACCATAATTGTAACCCATTTTCTTGTTAAATCTTTGTTGATCTCTTGAAGTGTATTGTTTAGGTTTTCCATTAAGATTTAAATCTTTTATTTTAGAAATATTAATTTCTGTAATTTTGAAAACCTTTTGAATCATTTCAAATCTGACACTTCTTATTGGAAAAATCTCATCAGAATATAATTTGTCAGAATCTTTCAAAGTATATGCCACTTTAAATGATTCATCATTCAAATTAGATTTTGATATCAAAAACTTTTTGTCGTAAACCCGTTTGTCCTTTTTGACTGTTGACTTTGACGTATCGGACTCAGACTTTGACTTGAATTTGGACTCCGGTTTTGACTCCTCACAATCATCTTTATCTAACACCTGATCGACCACACTTTTTATCAACTTTGACTCATGATCAGTATCGGACGACGTGTATGTGACATCAATATTTTCTGGCAAGTTATCCGACGGCCCAGACTCCCATTGTAAGTTCATTGCCTTTTCGACTCTTTCGGAATTTGGATTGCGAGGTAAAAATCCATTTTCGACCGGGGGCGGACATCTAGTGTAGACCACACTTGGTTTCTTACCAGAAATCTTCACTTCATCTTTTGTCACAGCTTTCTCTTCTTCAGACATTTTCATTTCTTCAAATGTCTTCAAATTCTCCACTACGGGATAAATCCTGTCAACAACAAAAGAAGAACATGAGTAACTGTTTAATAACTTTTTAACCTTCTCAGTCTCTATCTTTTGTGTTTCCAACTCAAGCTCTAGATCTGCACATTTCTTAATGTTATAGTTTGCCGTATCAAGCTGTCTCAGATAAGCTATCTTCAAAGTATTCATAGCTTCAGCTTGTTCACCGTTTGAATCAGTATACTTGTTGATTTCTCTGTTCATTGTATCATATGATTCTTTCAATCTGTTTATGTTATGCAGCAATTCATTGTTTTGCTTGATTAAAGAATCACAATTCATGCACTTTTCAGGATCTTTGATAGGTTCTGCATCAACTTTGATCTCAAATTCAGGAACTTCTTTGACTGTTCTGTTTGATTGTAAAAATTCAGCTCTTCTCTTTTTCTCAGCTTTAGCTTCAGCTTTTAATCTTTTTTCTTCTTCTTCCTCTTCTTTGTTCTTTCTTCGTCTTTCTTCAGCTGCTTCCATGACTTTTCTGCACCTTTCTGCACATTTCAAATCATAAGCATTTGCAAAGAAAGCATTAACATTTGAAGTTTCTTTAGACATCTTATTCCTGAGCATATCATCACTTCCAGTAAACTTTGCTTCCAACTCTTTCCATATCGAATATGCAGTTCCATCATGTTGAAGCAGTATCAGAATATCTTCTTTTATCGCTTGCTGAAGCAGACTCACCATCAATTTCTCATCACGATATTTCTTTTTATCTACAGTAGTCATTTCTCTAAGTGTCAACGGAGTACCATTCACAACATCGTTCTTTGTGGGCTTAACATACGGCTCTTTAGTGTGTTCCCACGCATCCAAGTGATACGCCTTAACCCAATTTCCAAACCTTTCGGACCATCCATTGTAATCATCAATATCCATAAGTTTGGGTGGTTTCTGAGACGTCACGGTTTCATTTTCATGCAAAGCACTCTGAGTAACTGTAACTGGACTAGCAAAAGCATTGTAGAACTCGTTCTCCATGTTTAGGATTTTCAAATGAGCTCTGATACCAATTGTAGGATCGTTTGCGGACCCGAATGAGTCGTTCAGAAGAGTTTATCTCGATTTCAGAGGCGGAAACTAAGAAACCGAGGTCAATTCAGCAAGATTTCACTTTAAACTGTTGTTGTATTGATAACGAGTACGATTACAGACCTAACAACACTTCGGCAGCACTTTGTGGCTCACCGGAAGAATCTCAGAAAAAGTTTGAACTATTACAAATGACAAGACAAGTACCCTATTTATAATGTTCATGATTTCGCTTGAAGACTTCAAGCGAAATCCTCATTTCTTGAAGCGAAATTGATAAAGTCTTGTCTTGAAGCGAAATCTTCATGTTACTTTTGTCTTGAAGCGATAACATTCATCCAATCTGATTCCATGCTACTTTCAACTTCTATTTTGTCTTTAGTGATGTAATCTCACGTAAACATATGATATGATGTCATTGATGATGTCATCTAGATGATGTCATCATGACATCATGTCTTGATTAGCTCCGCACTGAACCGAGACTCGATACAAGACGAAGACGACAGATGTGTGCACCAACAACCCTGTCACTTCCTCTAGACTGGAGAATGGTATTCCACCACTCTAATGCTGCATTCTTAAAAAGATTAGAAGCAAACATAATCTTATCTTTATCTGCACATTAACTTATTTTTAAGACTGCTTCTGTCTTTTCTATCCATCGCAAGGCTGAAATAGTTCCTTCATTGCCTGAGAATTCTATTGGTTTACAGGCCAAGAATTCTTTATAAGAACAAGCATATGAGATGGTCCTTCTTCTTTTTGGAATTGGGGCTTGGATAAGTGGTCTGTGATTTCCGTTCACGCTGTGACTTGGTTTAGTGGTTTCACGTTTACTGCCTATTACATAATTATTTTCTGCCTTTTTAATAGTGTCGATAATATATGGCATAACATCTATAATTCCTTGGGCTACTATGTGTTCAATAACACTTTTGTCCACTTGATTTCCGTTATTATCGTTATTCTGGATTTCCTGATTTACTTCGTCCGACATCTGAATTGTAAACATTTATCAGGTATTAATATCACAGAATTTAAACAAACAAATGCTCAAACACATTAACCAAAAACTTCGATCATTGCGACTTACTCTTTTCATATATCTATTTATGCATCTATTACAAATTACAACTGGAATTTAAACACAAATAACTATGCATCGATATATATATATATATATATATATATATATATATATATATATTAATTTATCTCTATTTTAGTTGATTATTTTTTTCTAAGTATAAAATACACACACACACATATATATAAATATATATTAGGTGCTATCTTTTCTAGAACTGCATTTCACGCTCGTCATACTTCCAGAAGAGTTTTTCTCCTATTTGGCGAATTCGATTTCCCTCCTCAACTAACTCTTCACCATATTGGCGAAGTTTCCACATTCTCTTGACTTACTGGTGGTAGTGGGGCTGGCACTGGTTCAGGGTAACGTGGTATTGGTTCTCCGTAAGGATATGGGCTATTCAAATTTCCATAATTGACCAATTGTCGTCCCACCATGGGTCATAGTCTAAAGGGTTTGGTGCGGGAATTCTAGGTATCTCATTTGGATCAAAGGCTGGGATTTGTAGCTGGTTCTCCTGGTTCTGTTCTAGTTCCATGGGTTGGTCAGGAAATAATGATAGAAGTTGTGGGTCTGCTACTTGGTTGAGATTAATTCCTCCCTCTACATTTCCAAACTCTACATTTCCAAACATGTGAAAATCAATTAGTTGCTGTTAGGATCGGAGGCTCTCATGATTGTGTTTATTTGTATAATTTGAACAATGAATGAATATGAAATAATGTAAAGTGCAGCAGAAATGGAAACAAACTTTATAAACACAATCAAAAAGGGAGAATAGTTCTGATAAACACATGCTTTTCATTAGGTCGAAAGATTACAAATCAAATCAAAAGATTACAATGCATGCTTACAACAAAACTCCCCCTCAGCCTGATGCTCCCCTGGTTGATCGCACAAGATGAAAGGATTGGACTAGAGAAGAAGAACTCACTCAGTCAATCAAAAGTAACAGTACAGGGTACTATTCCATTTATAGGCAAATCAAACCACTAAAGCATCTAAGCTGACGTCACCATGAAAGTGACATCTAACAATCTAACAACCTGTAACCACTGTTCTTATACAAACACTGCTAATCTTCACCACTGATTCTATACAATATAAGTGACACACTAAACTACTGCTTTCTCCTTCCATCAGCACAGGTGTTTGACCATCAGTGCTTTCCTCAAAGTTGATCAGTCCTTGAGTGGGCAATCCTTTAGTCAGCAATAGTACTTAGATAGCATCAGTAGATTTGAACCAGCAGTGTTTAATCCTTATCAGTATTTAGAGCTTCATCAGCAGTTTGAAGGACAGTAGCTGTTGTATACGGACAGTGGATACAGGACATCAGATGTTATAAACACTTTCAAGGGGAAAGCCTGGTGTAAACTACTGCTTATGATGAATCCACTGTTGTGAACAAATTTTGGCTTTTATTATCTGTTACTCTGATAGGGTTCAATCCCAACAATCTCCTCCTGGAACAAATAATGCCAAAAATCTTCATTATTTTGGATCTTTATTGTCTCATCAGAAGTTCCCTAATTTGTCCTTTAAATTGCAACTCAAAATCCATGGAACTTGTATCATCCTCATCCCTACACAGTATAAGCTCAAGGAGATCTTGTAGATCTTCAACACTCAGGCCCAGTGCTTGTTCCCTTGATATGTGCTTTACTTCTCCATTGGATCTGAACAGGGTCAATACATGGGTCTTTTGATCAGACATCCATTTTAGTATTTTTGAACCCAATGGGTTTCTTGGGAGAGGTTTATTTATAGATGAGTTTGGTGATGCTGGCCTTGTGATAATTTGTTGAGTAGTGTTCTGAGCTTTTGCTAGTTCAGAATCTTTAGCTGTATTTTGTTTGAAAGCTCTTTTTGTGATGCCATTTGCTGCAGCTATATCTTCTGCAACTTCTTTTTCAATCTGCTCTTGTCTCTTTCTTTGATCTAGGTCAATGTCTGAGATATCTGCTGATGTAATCAGTGGTTCAGGAGTATTGATTTGCTATTTTGGCTTTTTGTAGTCAGGCTTCTTTGGAATGTCAGAATCTGTCATCCTTATTTTCTTAAGCCTTTCATAAGCCTCATCTGTATACTGCTTTGTCCATTTTGCTATGGCTTTAGCAGTTCCAACCTTTGCATCCACCAACTCTTGTTTCTTCTGTTTGTATTCTGTGGTAAGTTTATCAATGGCCTTTTTGTATTTGCTCCAGTTTGGAGCTGACCTTTTCATTCCTGGATTGTTCTTGATCTTCTCAATTCTGTTCACCTCATGCTTTAAGGCAATGAGTAGCCATTCACTGAATTGTTCTTCATTAGCTTGATAAAATTTTTCTTTCATGATGAATGCAAGATACTCCTTTCTCATTTCCTTTTGTAGGACAGCTCCAGGTGGCAGATTTGACATATCTTTGCTTAAATCTCTTGCATAATCTTCCATTTGTTTGACCTTAGTGAGTAAAAATTCCATTCTTTCTGAAATGGCATTGTCACCTTGATCTTTGCATTCAATTCTAGCTCTTATATCTGCTTGCCTGCCTTTGAGTTTTAGATACTCATCCATATTTGCTGGATTCCTGAAGCCTATGAGAGAAGGAAATTTTCTTTGTGAAGGATCATCCACAGTATAGAATTGTCTCATCTCATCCTTTACAACTTCCAATTCTAGTGGATAACTTTGAGCAATGGATACAAGGCTAGCAGGATTTATTGGTTTGACAAGAGTTGGTGAGGTGGATGGTTGTGGCTCAACAACATTGTAAGGTGTGGAGGATAAAGGAATGGGTGCTGGTATATCATCATTACCCTCATGAGATTTCCTTTTCCTTGTGTAAAGCTTTTTGGGTGAAGGGGGTTTTGTTTGTGATGTGAGAATGGGTTGTATGGTGAGAGCAGTGGTAGATGGCTGGCAAACAGCTGTTGAAACAACTGGTGTTTCAACCTCTGTTGTCATTACAACTACTGATGTGTCAGTAGATGTCTTCTGCTTTTCAGCAGGTGGTGATTTGGTGGGTGGTGATATAGTTGAAGTGATTTTAAGTTGAGGTGGTAAGGCAGTGGTTGTGGTGTGTGTTGTAGTGGTGTGTGTTGAAGAGATGGCAGTTGTTGAAACTACTGAGGTATCAGCAGTTGTTGATACAACAGGTGTTTCAACAACTGTTTGGGTGGAAGTTTGAGATTTGGTGGTTTGAGGTTTGGACCCTTTGGTAGGTGGTTTGGAGGCATGCTTAGTAGGTCTGGATGGTGTGGATTTGGGTTGCCTCACTTGTCTAGTGGGCTTATTCTTTTCAACCTTAGGATTTTCATCATCCTTTGGCTCAGAAGTACCCTGTGCATTCAGCTCCATGTAAGCTCTTTTCTCCTGTTCCCACCTGGCTTTATCCTTAGCCTCTCTATCTCTTTTAACACTTGCTTTAGCTTCTGCAAGTGCGTTTGTGGTAACATCAATTTTCTTACTACCATCTGGCAAGGGGATGTTTTTAGTCATGTTTTCTTTTTCTGGTTCAATATAAAGACCATCGTCAATTCCCTTCTTTATCCACTGTTTGATTTTCTCCCCCTTTTTGGCATTATCTGAAGGAAGTTTATCAATGAAGAGAACAGTGGGAGGAGCTTCGCCAGTGGTGTTTAGGATGTGGGACTTTATAGCCTTGATGTCTACTTGAGTATTTCTAAACCTTGACTCCATCATGTTTCTCAGCTCTTGAACATGTATAGCATGTTGCTGATCAGCCATTTGTCTTTGTTGTTGGAGCAGGGGTTGGAATAAATTCCATAACTCATTTGCAGCAAGTGCCTGTGATGGAGCAGGTGCTTGAGTTGTAACAGCAGTGGTTAAGACCTTTTGAGCTTTCAACAACTGTTGCATCATATCTTTTATTTCAGCAACAGATGTCTCAATGTTGTCAATTCTACCCGTCAATTCCTGATATTTTAAATCATCACCCAAGTTAATGGGATCATCTGATTCCCCACCAGCAGTGGTTGTATCAATGTGTGACTTAGGACACGAAGCCCAAAAATCATTCATTTATGCCCCTTGTTCTTGGTACTGGGGACTTCTTCCTTCAACACTTGATAACCTTTTGATGGTACCAGTGGTCAAAACAAACTCACTAGTGGTTATCAGAGGTTCTATAGAAGGAATTGCCTTCAAGGGAGTCTGATTTATGAAACAACTGGCCAAATGTAGATCTGTAGATTCAACACTTGTAGTTGCTGCTCCACTTGAACTACTGACAGGAATTACTTGTAACTCCTGTAGTGTAACCTCCTCAGTTGTTGCTGGGATAGCAGAGGTATAAGCATCAGACCCAGTCACTTGTGGGGGTGTACCCTCAGTGATAGGTGATAGAGAGGAACTGGTTTGTGTCTGAGCTATAGCAACTGCATGCAACAAGGGTATTATGGATTGTGGTAATGAGAGGGGTGAAGATATGGGTGTTGAAAGAGACATGTCCTTGGGATCAGGACTGAGGAAGATGGATCCAATTGGATCCAGAGCTTCATAATTTGGGGTCCTTGTGCTTACAACCTGATCCTTTTGTGAGGATGCAGGAGGAGTTTGAGGCAAGGGTGGAGATCTTTCTTACATCTGCTGTGAGGAAGTAGCAGCAGTGGTTTTTGGTGACATTTGTGTTGTCACTGGCAGGCTCTAGGATCTCATCTTCCAGAGTTGCCTTTTTAGTGGGTTTGGGGGGCTTTTTGGATGATTTCTTTTTAGGCTTTTTGGTGATGACAGGTGTGGGTTTCATAGCAGTGGGTGTGCTGCCATGATCACCTGGAGCAGTGGGCTCAGCAGCAGATACCTGAGGAGCAGTGGTAGCTGCTAAAGTCTGCTCAGGCACCTCTGCTTGTGTTTTTGCAGGTGTTAACATTCTAGTGAATGTTTCAGATGTTAAACCATTTATTTGAAAAGATTCACCTTGAATAAGCAAATTTTCATTTTCCTTTCCAAATTTTTGTTTAAGATAGTAGCTTAAGAACCTTGGAAAAAGTAGAAATGATTTGCTATCAACATTTTTTACCAAATCATCAAAGATCTCCTGGGAATAGTTAAAATTCTCATTGTGTAAAATAGCATATCCCAGGTTTTGGATCTTTAATGGTATTTCATTAAAAGTAGTTGTTTTGTTTGAAACACACATCAAAAGGGTATGGAATAAAAACCTTGGTGCAGAAGGGAAGAAACCTTTTTGTAAGGTGTCCCTTTTTATTTCTGCACCATACCCTCTTTCCAGAAAATCAATTTTTAACTCGTTCTTGGGAAAAGAAGTTTTACCTTCTTGATCATCGAGTGCAAAGACTTCTGAAATTGATTGTGGAGTGATTTTAATCTCTTTGCCCTTTATGGAAGAATTAATGGCTATAAATTTTTCACCTTGATATTCAAGTGTAGCGTTTTTCCAAAATTCTCTCTGGGTTTGTTCGTAAATGGGAGCATCGGCAGTCAACAAAGTTTTATACTTTGATGCTGCAAGAGTGTCAATGATGGAATCGAAGGTTGTGGTGGTGGTGGGTTTTGTGAGTAGACCCAAGTAGTTGTGAGGTGCTTTGTATGTTATTTCAATGGGTTCAGCGGCCTTTTGAGCGCCCTTTTTGGAGGATGATGATGATTTTGATTTCGATTTTGTCATTTTGGTTGGGAAGAACGGAGAATGATTTAAGACGGAAGGTTGGAAACTGCTTTGAGAAGAGAATTTTGGAATTCAATTCGACAGTGTAAAACCCTGTTTGGGGGTTTTGATCAGGGTTTTATAAGGGAAAAAGTGAATGCTGACGTGATAGCGGTTTATAAAGATCTGATGGCTAATAACTGACCATGTGCTAACCTCTGATGAAAAGATGAATAATGGGGGACAGTTGTTTAGGGAACCACTGATGAAGCAAATATCAGTGGTTGCAACGGTCAAGGTGAAGGCAGTGGATGACTTTAACTATCAGTTGATAGTTTTATCAGTGGATAAAACACTGATTTTAAACAACAATGCTTATCAAGAAATGAGAGAACAGGGGTTGACTTTCAACAGTGGATAGTAGTTAGGAAGCAGATGTTTGAGCAAAACAGTGGTTAGGGGTAAGGTAATGGTAAGGATTTGAAACACTAGTATATCAACAACTGTTAGTGCACTAGTGGATAAGCTTTAGACAAATATTTTAAGCATCTGCTGTTCTGATGAAAGGAATGATTTTATCTTGTGAAATCACAATATCATATCCAACATCTGTTGATGGTGATCCTGAAATATCTGCAAGATTGCTATCCTCAACAAAAAACATTTTAGATGCAAATTATCAAGTTCAATATTTCAGCAGTTTTTACAGAAATTTTCATTCAAGGTTTTGCCACGTGTCAATTACAGGTTTTGAAGCTTTTATAGATTCCTGACAGTGGTTTAGTAACCCAGATGATGGAAACCCTTTTTATTGAGGCTACTCATTTTGTGTCATAATATTTGAATTAGAACATGGGTAGCCAAGTATTTTAAGGTCTGTTAGCAATCAATCTTTTGATCAGTGTTAAAATAATCTTGAGTTTGACATGACCTTGACACTTGCACCATTTCCTTTTGACCTATTTTCAAGGACAATATCACCAAAAATAAGTGTTCTATATCCTGACAGGTGTTTGAAACTTTTGCTATAAAAAACAAGTAAAAGTTCAAAATATATCATTCTTAAGAAAAATATGGAATGATATATCCTGCTTTATTTGAGAAAAACCTTTTCAAGAAAAATAATTAAAGGTTTTTCTGAAAGCATTATCAATAGGATCTGGTATATTTTCAAAAATGACTTGTTATAAAATCATGATCATATCAATCTCAAATTTAGGAATATGGTCAGTAGTTGTAAATGCATTTTGACCAGTGTTTGGAACCATTTCCTTGTCAGTTGATTGCAAAAATGAGGAGACATATTCACATACATTTGTTATCATGTGATGATTCTGCAAAACATGTCTAGTCCTCTTGTAAGTATAAACACTGGTGATACTATTGTTACCTGAACTTTTCTAAACCAATGAATGCACACAGTTGCTTGATATCCATTGTTAACCCAATTTTGGACTCTCAAGTGTTTTATATTTATACTCTTTTCTTTTGACTTTAAAAGTTTTGAGATAAACACACTTTTGAGTTTTTGTGGTTTTTCTTCTTCCCTTTTTACCCTTCCCATTCATAAGTACTGAAATACTTACTGGGAGGTTTTATTTAAGGAAAACTTAATCCAAAATCATTTTGTAGCAATGTTTTGAGAGATCTGACCACTTTTGTGCATGCTTATATCAAATCTCACATTACATATGATTAGGACTATTTTAACACCTGATATTCTTAATGTGTTTTTAGCAAAGTTGATTTGGTCCTTTTGAGGATTTTCAACCTGTTTTTCAACACACAAGATCTTATTAACTAAGGTTTTAATTTCCCTCTTTTTATGTTAACAAAAACACTAATGTTATTTAATCGATCATAGGTTTTTGTTGTCCTGAGGTACACACCTTAGCAGCAAACATGATGGAAACAACACGAACTTCATAACAACAATTGAAATCAATTTTGTAATTAATTATACCATAAGTATCAGGCACATTTTCAGATCTGAAAACTATAGGTGGTTTATGCATGATATCACTTGTTATGTGAGGTTTGTGTGTCTTATGACATCTTGGTTGTTTTACAGAGTTTTTGAATAACAACTTTAAACGTGATCATTCGTTACTCTGTTTTCAACTAAAAACGATCAACCTTAGCATCAATGAATTTTGAGTTGAACTGTTATGTCAAATTGATTGTTAGATCGAATTTGACTGTCCAAGCTCTGATACCAATTGTTAGGATCGGAGGCTCTCATGACTGTGTTTGTTTGTATAATTTGAACAATGAATGAATATGAAATAATGTAAAGTGCAGCGGAATGGAAACAAACTTTATAAACACAATCAAAAAGGGAGAATAGTTCTGATAAACACATGCTTTTCATTAGGTCGAAAGATTACAAATCAAATCAAAAGATTACAATGCATGCTTACAACAAAACTCCCCCTCAGCCTGATGCTCCCCTGGTTGATCGCACAAGATGAAAGGATTGGACTAGAGGAGAAGAACTCACTCAGTCAATCAAATGTAACAGTACAGGGTATAGTTCCATTTATAGGCAAATCAAACCACTGAAGCATCTAAGCTGACGTCACCATGAAAGTGACATCTAACAACCTAACAACCTGTAACCACTGTTCTTATACAAACACTGCTAATCTTAACCACTGATTCTATACAATATAAGTGACACACTAAACTACTGCTTTCTCCTTCCATCAGCACAGGTGTTTGACCATCAGTGCTTTCCTCAAAGTTGATCAGTCCTTGAGTGGGCAGTCCTTTAGTCAGCAACAGTACTTAGATAGGATCAGTAGATTTGAACCAGCAGTGTTTAATCCTTATCAGTCTTTAGAGCTTCATCAGCAGTTTGAAGGACAGTAGCTGTTGTATACGAACAGTGGATACAGGACATCAGATGTTATAAACACTTTCAAGGGGAAAGCCTGGTGTAAACTACTGCTTATGATGAATCTACTGTTGTGAACCAGTTTTGGCTTTATTATCTGTTCCTCTGATAGGGTCCAATCCCAACAGTTGCCTATCCAACTCTTCTTCCCATAAGGGTCTAGCTTCCTGTCACACCCCGACCGTGTAAAATAACAAATCACGGAGGAATCGTCGGGGAGTGTTATAACAGAATCATTGTTTCATAACACATGGAAATTGAAGTTTTGTTTTATTGAATTAAAAGAGGTTACAATGTCTTAAAAACAAATTACATAACATGATTAACTAGTCTTGCATCTTTTATTGTCACTAAAGCCCAAGTCCGCCTAAGTGTATCTTGATCAATCCTATGCATCATCTCCTGAAAACACATGTGAAAATAGGTACGTCAGCATAAAAATGCCTATGAGATACATAGGTTTTATTAAAATGGATTCATGACTTGTAAGTTTAAAGAAATTTTTTAACAAAAGTTAGTCATGAACCTTGTAAAATGTTTTCTTTTATAAATCATACAAACATTGATAAGAAATCAGATGATATAAAAGAAAGATGCATAGATAAATAAATAACCAAGTGAAATGAGTTTGTATAAAATATGTTGTTTGTAAAACAATGTTTCATGAAGATAAGATATAAGTGTAAAATGTATTATGTCTAACTTGAAATGGTTTAAATAACGCTACGATATGTAATACCATAAAAGCACTTATATATAGGAAGTACCAGCGGCGTATCCACCATGCTTTTATCATATTACACACGCCTCGTTATTTAAATCACTTACCAAACAAACCACCAATGTCAAAATGTTCATGTATTAATCAAATGTAATGTATGGTAAAATAATAATATCTATTCTAACTATATGCACAAAACAAATGTCATTTGAATAAATCAAAAGTTATGTTTTGTAAAAATCCATGCATGCTTAACTGATACAAACATCTATGCGGTATTGTTCTAATGTATACATTCAAGCTTGCGACTGTGGCGACAAACCCTTAAATGAAATGAAAGGTCTATCTAAACTATGTATATTGGATTCAGTCATTCCTTCCATCCAAACAAACCTATGATTTCAGGAACGGGAGTTGTCAATTCCTATGGTACCATTACTTACTACCAAGCGGCGTGATCAATGTTAATGAATGTATTTTTGTACCATTTAAACAAACCAAATGTCATACCAAAATGTAAGCATGTTTTATGAAAATAATGTACTAAGTATGCAACAAATGAACATACATAGCATGAAATGTGATGTAAAACAATGTACTAAGTATGCACCAAATGAACATACATAGCATGAAATGTGATGTAAAACAATGTACTAAGTATGCACTAAATGAACATACATAGCAAAAACACGGATAAAATCATGTACTATACATGTACTAATGAACATAGCAAGTATGAGTTATGAAATCATGAAAAGCACGAAAGTTACAAGTAGGCACATGTGTTTCACCCCAAAATGTTTGAAAAACAGTAAAAGAGGGGACTATGTACTCACTTGAGATTGCTCAATAGTCTTTGGTTAACAACCAAGCAAAGCAAGAAAGATCACGGAATCAAACGGCACCTAATATAGGTAACTACGTTAATAAACGGACCTAAATCGGAGGATCGGATAGAATGAGGTTAAGTAAACCAAATGAGTGTAAGAACTCATGTAATATGGTTTAACAAAGCCTATATTCTAAAACGGAACCTATCATAAGTGCTTACGACCCATTACGACCCGTTTAGGTAGCTCACGCTACTTTAACGCGTCGTTTGCATAAAACGCGTTTGGACCGCCTAACTAGTCCTATGACAAGTATTATATGCCTTAACATGTCTAATTATATTGCCTAATCAGTTTAGATGTCAAAATTTAGGTTACATATGCTTAAAATGAATTTATGCGTAAAACGAGCATTTTGGTCATTTTCCTAAGGCATATAAACTACTCATCATACAACTAACTAAACGTAGTGACCATAAGGTATAACCTCGGAAGGTTATTCTCTATACAACTATGGTCACAAAATATGTTTGGTCGAATCCTAATGATTGACCAAATGGGTTGGGTTCGAAAGTCTAAGCGGTTGTTTAGACCGCTTATTTTACGACCCTATATAAGCACTAAACCTAAAGTGACGAGTTAAACATGTTAAAACATGTTTAATGAGGTTTTAAAACAAGTTTGATATCAAAACAAAGGGTCTTGATACCCAAGAATAGTTTGGTTGCAAAATACGCAAGAATACGCATTCTGACCGAAACTATGACTCGTCACTACGCCTAAATAACGTGGTAATCAGTAGGTATAGTCACAAGAGACTATAATGTTGCTGCAGTAATGACTATCGCCTACGTCAATCTAAAACCGTAGCTGAAACTAAAGAAATCTAGGCTTATATTGTAATATTTTAATAGAAAAGGCAAGGTGGCATTTCTGTAAATAAGGAAAACTTTCCATATCTCCTTGGCCTATAAATAGGACACTTAGTGTTAGTGTTTAGAACTTTTGCACATTTGCTAGTTGGATAGCTTGGAGCTAGAGAGAGAGTCTAGAGAGAGAAAGTGCAAGAGGTGATTCACGTGATTGTACGATTTCATATCTTTGAATAGAATCACAGATTTAGTACGTTCTCGTGTTAGGTCCACGCACGTGTACGGATTCCGCATGTCACACGTGTCGATACGCAATCATTACGGAGTCGAAAACCGATCCTACAAGTGGTATCAGAGCAGGAGCTCGATTGCACAGATCAAACACACAATTTCGCTCGTGAATTCATCAGATTCAGATCCAAATTCATACAGATTTGTCAAAATTTCTTTACTTTTACATCTCTTCATGTTTTTATCATAAAATCGCCAAATTAAACGACTTTTACGGTTAAAATCGGCTAATTTTTGGATATATTGTGCAAAAACACTTGATCTACTAGCCTTCAAAATTTCAGAACCTAATTCTAAGCCGTTTGTGAGAAATCTAAATTTTTGTGTTCGAAATAAGTTGAAAATGTTGACTATGGCTGTTATTGTTCTAGAAGGTGTCATCCGATCGGACTACAGTCCGAACGGACAGTAGTCCGAACCATTGTTCCACTTGTTTCATTCCAGCATACTCATTAAATTTGTTGACTTGTTGACTGTCACTCGTTCGGACTACAGTCCGAACGGACAGCAGTCCGAACCATTGTCCCACTCTTTCATTACATTTCATTAAAGTTGACTTTATTGACTGTCCAACAATCGGATTACAACCCGCTCGAGCGGCAATCCGAGTCAAGACACCTCACCCCATCAAGTATCTTAGTCAACTCTGTGATCTTTGTTAGTCAATGTAATTAATTGCCATCATTGTGCATGTGAAGCTATTGATAGTATTGTCGGCCATCAATCTTGAAATTGCTTATCAAATTGTCTGCCATTGCATGTGATAAGAATTATTTGAAATTGCATGTTATCAGTTAGTTCGGTCAAATAGAAATCAATCGAATTTAATTTTGCACGTGATTTGATTCAGTATTGCATGTAAATTGATAAAGGATGTCGGCCATTAATAAGTGCATATGATAATTGTCAGTTTGCATGTGTTGATTGAATTTCATATTTCAATAGGTGTCACTCGTTCGAACAGTGGGTCGAACGAATTGCCACCTTAAAAGTCAAGTTTATTGTTGTGGTCAAAGAGTCAACAGGCTACTCGAACGAACAGCGGGTCGAACGAGTTGTCACCCTATCCAGATTACAAAGCTCATTTGTCAATTAGTGCTACCCGATCGGACAACAAGTTGACTTAGGTTGACCCACCCGATCGGACAACATAACATTTTGTCGTGTAGTGCCTTCAATCGAATAGAGGGTCGTTCGGATTACCACTCTATTCAAATACATTGTGAATCGTTCAGACAACAGCTCGTTCGGACAGCAGCTCAAACGGAAAACAACTCGAACGGACAGCATTGTCACCCGATCGGACAGCATCCCCACCCGATCGGATAGCGTTGTCACCCGATTATTGTCACTGTTGACTTTTGTTGACTCACTTGATCGGATATTCGTCTGATTTAGTTATTTGATAAGTGTTTGAACTGATCATTTTTTTCTGTTCGTTTCAGGTGATTCGAGCTGATAAACGAGGCGAAAAAATTCTAGTAACTGAAAATTCAAGAAGCATTTCAAAGATGTCGGGAATCGGGGAAGAGTTTTATAACACGTTTTATAACGCGTTTGCATCCGAAGAAACTCCAGTGACACCAAAGAATGCTACAACCGTGATATCTGAGAGTTTGAATCATGATAACGTGTACGGAAATCATCTGAGACCACCAAAGCTTATGAATATCGAAGATTATCACTGGTGGTATGAAAGATTTGAAAATTGGGTACAAGCCTATGCATATGATAGTTGGATCATGTTGACCATAGGATATGAAAAACCAAGAAATGAAAAACATGAATTAATCACACTTAAAGATTTCACAGCTGATGATAAAAAGGAACATTCAAGTGAATTAAGAATGAAAACTCTACTTCAACAATCTATCAGAGATGATATTTTCTCACTACTTCAGCATGGTGAAACGTCTAAGTCAATTTGGGAAGCGTTAAAGTTAAAAGCTGAAGGTGGAAAGGATATCAAGAAAAACAAGATATCACTGTTGAAGAAAGAGTTTGAGTTGTTTATTTGCATGAAGAATGAAACAGTTCCTCAAATGATAGAACGATTTTGCCATCTGAAGATTGAAATGGAAAGGTTTGGAATCCACAAAGAGAGAGAAGAGATGGTGGATAAACTCGTCGAGGCATTACCACATGAGGAAGATTGGAAAACCTATGTGATTGTGTTGAAAAATGATGATAAATTCGATGAGATGACGTTAGACAGTCTGATTGAAAAGATAGAGGGACATGATCTGTTGTTACAAAAACAAAACAAGGTGTCCAGCTCTAGTTATCAACAGAATGTCGGTTTGTACTATCGCAGAGGAATGCTACAAAACAACGAATCTCCAAAGATCAAAACTGGTTATAGTGTAGAAAAGACTGGTGACTCGTCAAAGAACAAATCTTCGAGCTATGATCCAGGATATCATTCTTCATCTGCATCGTCAAAATCTAATCCAAACCAGGATTGGAAAAATTCTCCACTTTTGAACATTGAGTTTGCTCAACAGCACATGAGCTTCTTAGCCTGTATTCTGGTATCTTACGAAGGTTTAATTACAGGTAAGATCGGAAATCCAAACATAACGAAGGAGGATTACGATCAAGTCGATCCAGAAGAGATGGAACTCATGGACATTCGCTGGTGCATGGCAAGCGTCATCCGAAGAGCTCAAAGATTCATGGAGATAACTGGCAAAAAGTGCTTGGAAGGCCCGGAAATGAAGATAGGTTTCGATAAGAACAAAGTCACTTGTTTCAAGTGTAAACAAAAGGGGCACTTCAAGAGTGAATGCACGAACAACAAAGCCGATGATAGCGTGAATCCTTTTTATGAGGATTACTACAAAAAGGCCATTTATCATAAGAATAACGAGCAACCAACCAGAAAGCAAATTGAAGAAGGATCTTCTAAAGAGAAGAGACAAGCCGTTTTGTCACTTCGTGATCGAAGTGAAGCTAGTATACAAAATGAAAATTCTGAAAAAATTGTTTTGAAAAATTTTGATTGGGAAAAATACTTTGATGAGACAGAAGGACCCAGAATCATAATTCATGATGATGAAGGGTATGATTGGAGTCAACATGACAAGGAAAATGGAAAACCCGAGGCCATGGTTGCTGAAATCAAACAAAGCCGTGAAGAAAGGCATGCTCGTCTTAGACTGGATGATGTGTATGATGCCTACAAAGAAGCAACACTAGCAGGCAGGTGGAGTAAAGAAAATGAATGCTTTGTTGATCCTCAAGGAAACCCGACGGTTGATCCTAAGAAGGTTAACTTTGAAGCTTTAGTTGCTGCTATACCTACTCTAAGTGCTTGGTTCAAAGGTCTTGAAGAAATTCCAAGGTATAAAGAGAAGGTTGAAGAAGGCATTAGGAAGGTGATATATGCCAGTTTGGAGAAGAAGAAGAAGACGGTTGAGGAGATTGTGAATGAGAGTGAGAAGCTGGTAAATGAGGTGAAGAAAGCTGATGAGAAAGCTGAGGAAGCTGTTGGAGAGAAACAACAGGTGTTTGAAGAAGATCAGACTCAACAAGCATAAGAAGCCACAGTGCCAATCACTGAGGTAACAACTCAAAATGATTCTTCTGATCAAAAAGCTGAACAACAGTGCAAGAAATGCATGGAAACGTGCAGTGCTTGTACTGAAAAAGATGAAAAGTTTAAAATAAGAGACATAGAATTCACTAAAATAGAAAGGATTTTCAAAGATAAATGTCCCGAAATGATTGAAAATGAAAAGTTTTTGAAACAAGAAAATGAAAAGCTGAAACAAAAATGTGATGATCTTGAAAAAGAAAATAAAATACTGAAAAAAAAGTGTTCAGCTGTTTGCAACGAATGTGTTCCAAAAGATAAAACAATTCAAGAGTTGCAAAAAGAATATGATGGAATGAAATTGTCATATCATACCGTAAAAGAAGCGTATGAAACTTTGAAAAGTAAAGTCAAAAGTTTAGATGATAGATTGTGTGCATGTCAGAAAAACACTAAATTTCTTGAAGCCATATTTGAAGTAAAACAAATGGTTTTAAATCAATATATTGATGATGTCGCTAAGCTTAAACAAGAATTGGCAGATAAAGAAAAGTTGGTCAATAAATTGCAAAGTTACCATGCGTCTTCATACATTCTGGAACGTATTTTCAACATCACACCCGATGGGAAAGAGTCAGAAAAGAACAAAAAGGGAATTGGGTCTAAATACCATCAGGTTCCACCACCGTTGGAGAATAATTATACATTCTATGATGGCGAGAAGGTGGAAAAAGCAATAAACATGGTTGGCCAGTTACCCGACAACATCGATGTGACTTACACCAAATCTGATGACATCAGTGATTCAGAGGTGGTAGGTAAGGTTGTTGAAAGTGTTTTAGCAGAGGAGTCTACCAAAACAGATAAGTCTGAATCACAAGATGAAAATGAGGGAATTTTTCATGATAGTTATCTTAAACACTCAAAATCTGAAAAGGTTGTGAATGATGATTCAAAAGGATTGGTCTATACCATGATTGGATCAGACAAACTATTTTCGAATAATGAATTCCCAATTCAAAATGTGATTTCAGATAAAATCAACAAAGTTTTCAAACTGGTAGAGATTGAAAAGTCCGAAATTTCAAAGTTTGTTGGTAAAAGTCACAAAACTTTTTATAACAAACCTGGTTACAAAAAGAAAAACATGAAAGCTGGGTTATAAAAAGAAACAGAATTGGAAAGGAAATAAAACATCAAATTATCAAGAAAAGATGAACTTTGTTCACGGAACAAGTTCTGAAGAAGAGAAAGAACTCAAATTTAGACGACAGTCTAATGAAGAGTTCTATGCTCAAAAGAAAAAGCAACAACAACAGGTTAAAGATGTGTCCAAGAGAACATGCTTTAAGTGTGATCAAATTGGATATCTCAGTCGAAATTATCCAAATATTAAACCTGTTGATGTTGAAATGAAAAAGAAGTCTGATGTTGTGACTCAAAAATCAACCAAGTTTGAATCAAAGCAAACTTGGAAGCCGGAAATGTCAAAGGCTGACTCACAACAAACATGGAAATCGGTAACACCCAAATTAAGAAGAGCACAAAGTTGGAAAAGAACTGTTGATGCAATAAAACCAAACCAGTTTTGGAAACCAAAAGTTGTTCAAAATCATAATGTTCAAAATGAATCACATTTTTACAAAAGAAGTGCTTCGAAAGGACAAACTTGGGTTGAAAAGAAACAAACGGTTTCTGTGAGGGATAATCGGAATGAAAATACATTTGTGAAAAATGATAAAGATTTTCCAAAATTGAATGAAACATATTGTGTTGAAATGCCTAAGGTCAAACAGACCTGGGCTAACTTGTTCAAGTAATTGAGTAAGTTTGAATGTGCAGGTGCTCAAAAATTTTGAAAATTATCAAGTTGGAACAGAGAGCAGCCTGGCACAAGGAGAGGAGACTGCTGAACCCTGCAACTGAAACAGGGAGTTTGTTCATTTTGGTACATAAATAAACCATATGTCAAAAACCCTAAAAATTGAAAATTTAAAAACCAAAAATATGTTTTTATTTTGTCAAAAATTTGAAAAATAAAAAATATGTTTGTTTTTAAATTTTGTCAAAAATTCAAAAAAAAAAAATCAAAAATATGTTACTTGAATACGCCGAAACCCTCACAGCTGAACAAACATGATTATTTTCACAAGATTGAAAAACGGTTTTCAAACTGTAAAAGATCAATGTGTTGTAAATCATGGGGGTACATTATATTTTTTGCAAATCAGTGCATGAGAAGCAGAAAATGGATGGCGAGACAAAGCTATCAGTATCAGGTTGTCAAATTTTCTTTAAATGTTTTGAATTTTAGGGGGAGTAAAAATTTTAGAAAATACAAAAACATTTGAAAATTTGAAAAAGCTAAAAACATGATAAAAAATTCAAAAAGAGTTTTTGTGTAAAAAGAGGAAATGATAGTACATCAGTAGACAATCTCAGTACGCTAAAGAATTGGAAAGTTAAAATGTGATAAACGGTCTCACTGATGATATACCAGTAGGTTTTTACAAGCTTAGTAGTTTGTTTTCGAGATATAAACCTAAATATCATATACTTACTTATCTCATGGGGAACATCTCTCGGATATATGGGTAACCCCCGAATTCTTGTTTGAAAGGCTTTCTATTTCTGACATACTAGGTCTTTGTACGTGATGATATCTTGGGTATTATACCGGGACTTCTGATTTTGCGGGAGCAATAGCCTAGTCCTCGTATAATACTCTGCACAACTTTAATCTTAAAGCTCACCCTCAGCATAAAAAATGATGAAACATTGAAAAATGCTAATCATTTGTTGTTGAAAAGAAGATCCCCAAGGGGGACCCACCTAAAGTCGAGCCATCATCTCTCTGATTTTGCGGAAGCAATAGCCTGAGCTCTCATGGCCTCGCATTACCCATTTACAGATATCATTAGTGTACATTCACCTGTAAGACTGAATATAGGAGTCTGGATACGAGAGTATATTCTGAGGTGGGACACGCGAATAAGTTAAGTCCTTAAAACACTAAATCCGTATCTCGAATCAATTGAACTTTGTGTGAAAATTTAAGTGGATCACTATACTGACAATCTAAGTGAATCATTTAGAACTTAAAGTGTTTAAAGCTCAACGGTACTAGTGATTTGTCAAAAACTGATATGATCCTCTGACGCGAACTCAAACAAAAATATTGTCTGTAAATATGTTTGTAAATATTTCTTTATTGCTTTATATTTCAGAAAATTCCAAAAAGATTTTGATTCCGCTTTATTTTCCACAACCGATGTCTGGGAAGCTGAGTTTCAAAATCTAAGTATGCTGATCGTGTTTCTGAAAATAAAACAAGTTCATTAATTTGAAACTTGAAGTTCAAAAATCAAAAACAGTTTCTGATATCTCCAAGGTCATTAATTTGGACTTGGATGATTAACTGTGAGGGATTTGGATGCTCATATTGTTAAAATCTGTAATGTAAAAGAGCCAGTTTTCGATTTTGTTCGCTAAAATTGCCAAATCTTTGAAGATTGTTGATAAGGGGAGAGAATCAAGTATTCCTGGATATATTCATATTATTATATCTTAGAGCCAGGATCTTGATTTAGAAAGTTTAAAGAGCCAGGTTACGATTCCTGGACAACCGAAATTGCTTTCATTGTAAAAATATTTTAGCTTATGCTGAGAGAGCCAGGATTTTTAATCCTGAATGTTCAAAATGTTTTTACTTACAAATGTTTGAGATTTGCAGATGTTGTACCAGACTACGATCCCGAGAGCCGAGTCTAAGGGGGAGTCCGAATACGAGCTCAACGCAAGGGGAAGCGTGCTTTCAAGGAGCCAGGTAACTATCCTGGAGGAGCTTGTATCTGGAAAGCCAGGTGTCGATCCCTATAGCACGGAAGCTTGACGAAAGGGGGAGCCTGAAGAAAGAGTTTATAGAAAGGGGGAGCTGAAGCTGAAAATAGATCCACCGGGATTCTGCTCAAGCAAAAGGGAGTCTGTGATGCTGAAAATGATAAAGATTCAAGAAGACTAAGAGAGAGAGAGAGAGGAAGACAAGACGCTACGAGATTGACTGCGGCAATATCCAAGGGGGAGTCTGTTGGTGCAGTAATGTCTATCGCCTACGTCAATCTAAAACCGTAGCTGAAACTAAAGAAATCTAGGCTATATTGTAATATTTTAATAGAAAAGGCAAGGTGGCATTTCTGTAAATAAGGAAAACTTTCCTTATCTCCTTGGCCTATAAATAGGACACTTAGTGTTAGTGTTTAGAACTTTTGCACATTTGCTAATTGGAGAGCTTGGAGCTAGAGAGAGAGTCTAGAGAGAGAAAGTGCAAGAGGTGATTCACGTGATTGTACGATTTCATATCTTTGAATAGAATCACAGATTTAGTACGTTCTCGTGTTCGGTCCACGCACGTGTACGGATTGTTTTAAAGGTATATTAAATGAAGTGTCAATGGTATATAAGTTACGTTTGCACAAGAATAAAGAATAGAAGGATTGTTTTAAAGGTAAGGAGGTAAGTTAGGATTCGAACGTTTAAACAAACTTGATTGTTAACGGGGCTCGTACAAGAACGAGGTAAAATGGGGAATAAGGGGAGTATAAAAGTGAACGATTGATTTTAATAACGAATGTGAGTATGCGAATAGCATAAATATCGGGTAGACAAAAGTAGTACGTTAAGACTGAGGTCTCGTCGTGGATAATCGGATATAATGCGTTTGTGTGCTGTCTAAAGTCTGAATTAGGTCTAAGAGGTCTGTAAAACACTGAATTTCTCATGGCACGTTTTACGAAAGTTTGATAACATGATGAAAACACTTATATATAGGAAGTACCAGCGGTGTATCCACCATGTTTTGACCATATTATGTCCGTTTCGTATCCGGTTTCATGTTACATTCCGTGTCTTACCATATACAACAGTACACTCTATGGTTCTCATGTGCTTATCACTATAATCCCGTTTGCACCCGTGATTATACCGATCGTCGCATGATCTGCATAGCTTGTACTAGTTGCATATGAATTAAGGTATTTGAAAATATGAATGAGTACGTATAAGAATGTATATAAGCAAGTCCATGCTTAAGTATGTATGTGACCCACGCAAGCGAATCCCTCGGATTCCACTCGCGTACGGGTACGAATGTATGAGTATGAATGAAAGTATGAGCATAGATATAAGTTTAAGTATGAATATGCACATAAGTATGAGTACAGACTTAAAACGTATGAGTAGTACGAGTATAAGTATAAACATAAAACGTATGAGTATGAATGTAGGCACGATTAATAAAAAAATTACGTATATAGTGTATGTTGAAGTATAACAAATTCGGGCGTGTAAAATGCTCGAGAAATTTGAATATGTAAAACGAATGATATGAGCGAACTCGTCGCGTGGTAACGATTAAAACGTGTATGATGATTTATATGTATAGTTGTTTAAGCGAAATGTTGAGTTTATCGAATCAAAATAGATTGAGTTGATTTGGAAGGTAGAATATAGTTTGTAAATGTAAAGGAACATAAAGTACTCATTGGTTATGCATAACGTATTTTGTAATGAATGAAATGCTACTTTTGTTTTAAAAGAGTCTACGTATGTGGAAGATTGTCAGTCCCCATGAAGTCTTCTAGCCCACTTGTTTTGAAATTTGAACGACGAATTAAGCGGTGTAGAAAAAGGTTTTCGAAAATAACGGGTTTGTTTCATTTGCATCAAAACAAGAAATTTTGAATTTTGAAGGTTCTTGTGAAAACGTCGATCCTTAGAGAAGAAATTTAGCAAAAGGACTTAGTGATTTTTTTTTAATTTTAACAAATGATTTGTTGATGTTGAAAAGCGTCTCTGGTAAAGTGATCGTATAATATCTATAAGATCTTATAAATATATGAGAAAGTTGGTTTGAATTCCGATTGGGAATGAAAGTCTTTAGTATGGTGATATAACGTGGGTGTGAGTTTTAGTGATTAAGTCGAATGTGAAGTTCATGGGCAAGAGATTCATTGGACCGATTAAATTGATAGGTAGCATCTCGTAAGGTTTTGAAATTTGGGTAATAAAACGTTTTAAGACATGATTAAGAATTTTGTGTATATGAGTTGAGTGAAAATAGATTGTAGAATAAGAAGTACGTTTGATAAAACAATGTATTTTGAAATCGGTACAAGAAGGTATTTTGAACAATGATAAATGATTTAGGTACAAAACATGATCGGGCTTGCATAATAAAATATTTTGAAGGAAAGTTTTGGTAACGATCACCTAGGTAAGGGAATCATCCCTAACTCGTTGGAGAGGTCGTTTTAAGGAAAAAGGGAGTGGAGTTAATTGTCAAGGCAAGGAAATCACTACTATCTCAATGATATGTCTCCATTTGTCGTTACAAGGAATATGAATTTAAATTATAGGAAATCATGCATATGTATAAATGTATGGAAAAGATTCAATATGTTGTGTGTGTGAGAAGAAAATATCGAAAGTAAATTTTGAATTTGAAAGGCTGCATCGTATAAGATAAATAATAGAAACACATGTTTGATTGAAATTTGGATGGTTCCAAAACGGAACTTTGACTAACCAAAGTGGTCGAAAAGTCTTTCGAATTCGAGGAGCATGCTTTGGCCTAATAGGTGAAATACTCTCGCCGACAAGTCGGTTAACGGTATCTACCCTTCCGGTTACTACATGTCCCAAATCAATCGAAATTTTGAGACTTGGCGGGATTTATGAAAAAAAAATCAAGGAATGGAACTAGTCGACAAGGTGCGAGTTTCACCCCTGACTTGGCGATTTCGTATCCTAAGTGTGGTTGGTACTCGTCGGGTCAAAATTTAATTTCAACACTTTGACGAGGGTCCACTAGAATTTGAAATTTGGATTTCTCCATCAAGGTGAGGATATCACTCCTAACTTGATGGTGAATTTCATGTAAAATTAGGAAGGTTATGAAAATGCGGGGCATTACACAATCACTGTAAGTATATTTGAAAATATTTGAGATTTTGTAACACGGTTTGGTAGAAAAAAAGAGTGACTCACATTGTAGACTTATGTATTTCTACAGCTTCCTGTTAATTTTCCTGATTAATTTCAATTAAAAACATACAATGCACACGTATTAGTAAGATAACCCAAATCACATTAGCCATACAAAACAAGACAGAACCCCAACAAAGTTAGTCAGGCAGAGCCTCGACATACGTTATGGGGCCCTAGATCAATCGGGTAGGGTAACGAATTAGTGATCGTGGTTAAAATACTTACAACGAGGCAGAGCTTCGTGTTTTAGGGGTATAATATCGAGCTATTATTGGCTATTATACGGACAGAGAGAAAGAAAGAAATGAACGATTGAAACTGATGCTGAGAGGCTCCTTTTGTAGGTGATTTTGACACTCGCTCACGCCCCGCGGCCCGTTGGGGTCTTTCTCTTGCGGCCCGCAAGGGCCTCCCTAGCTTGTTACATTATCCCATATAGATGCTTTAGAAGTTTGAAGGGGAATAGGTTGTCTATAATTAAAACCCCCTCAAAACAATGGGCTAACTTATTGGCCTTATTGGTTTGTCTTTTAAGCCTAATGGTTGAATTATTTTAATTTTAGTTGAATATTAAATATTTATTTTTTATACCATCACTTTCCCTTCAGATCCACCATGTTATAGTGGTTTATGCAATTTATTTAACGTATGCAAAACTGATATAGTGCTTTATGAAACTTATTTAACGTATGCAAACTGATCGTATCAGAATTCAAATCATCAACAATAGGCTTCACAGACCTTGAACAAAAGAACAATAGACAATAAAATTGAAAATTTAAAAAACATATAATATCCTAACTAAAGTATCTCTTTATCTGTTTCAAATGCTTTATATTATTAGACATATTTGATAAAACACTCATAATAATTTGCACATGATATCAAGATATCAATACTAATGTAGACAAATTATTAACTTGTTTATATACACAAACCCTAAACATGCTCTTTTCTATTGATTGCACTCGACAAAAAAATGCAACCTATGCTAGCACATTTCTTTTCAACATGTTCACAAGTGTGAGATGTCATATGAGCACACAATTGAAATATACTAAATTAATGAAAGCAAAAATCAACCTTCTAAAAACAGGCTTCACTAAAGCAGTGAATGGGTCAGGACTGTATCATTTATAGCCTCCTCTAGCACAGTTGGTTATTTCTTATCTTTTTTATATAAAAAGATGGGTCTTCATCTATCAACACCACCAGTTGTTTACCTTGAAAACATACCAGTTTTAGACATTAGGCTTAGTTTGACTTTCAATAGTCAAATATTTCAAGTTTGATTCACTTTCACTATGTCAAACAAAACAAAACAAAAAAAAATTTTAGAACACCTGTTACACAAAAATGGCTCCTCTGTAGGTCATTTCAGTTTAACAATCACTAATAAATCAACTTTATCTTTTTTACACAAAATTCCACAACATAGTGTTCCATTATTTTTATTTTGGTCTCACTAGAAGCAGTCTCTCTATTCCTACGGGGTAGAGGTAAGGTTGTCTACATCTTACCCTCCTCAGACCCTACATTAGTTTTGCTATTGGTGGGATTTATTGAGTGTGGTGATGATGACAATCAGATATTGAGTTGTAGAAAGAAGAATAAGACTGGCCCACATAGTCAGTTATTGACATCTTCTTTGATTATCCTATATGTAGCATGCGCCTCTTATTTTATGCTCCTGTTTGTAGACTTTATTTTTATGAAGTCGTCCATGTATGCATTCCCTATGTTGGATTCTTGTTCAAAGTTGACCAGAAAATCTACATTGATACAATTAGCCAGCAGATAAATAAAAATCATTAATGGTAGCTGTTGTAGTGGGTAAAGCTAGAATTGCACCAATTTCTGTAAGTCTGTAACAACAGTTACTTTAAAGTCATACCTTAAACAATGAGACATATGTAGCTACCTTTGATAATACTCCAGCTACAAAAGCATCAGAAGAACCAATCGATAATTGATAACCTTCTAATGCCTCACTTGCTGAAAAAGATCCAAGATTTCACTCACATGTTGATTTGGAACACAAAATTGCGTCTTTACTGACATTATGACTGATAAGAATGCATAAGCAATAGTTGAAAAGTACACGCATCTTTTAAGCATATTAAACAGAAGTAATTATGTGTATTTAGTAAAAAAGGTCAAGAAGTGTGCTGACCTAACCCGACCCGTAACAAAAATTCTACAGATTTTTCAACTTAAACTTGTTTAGATATGTTACCCAATCATACAGCCCACCTAAATTCTGTAACAGGGGTTAGAAATGTAGGATTTGTTATGTCAACGTTGTAGTTACATAAAAGTATACAGTTTTCGGTTCACATGAAGGTATTGATCTTAAAATGCAAATAAAATTAGCAAATCAAAGAAAATAGCATACACCCAGGTGAAGATCGATGCCATAGAACATAGGAAACTTTATTGTCTACTGTCAAAATCAACATTTTACACATATAAATAGATCTAGCAATTATAACAAACAAATCTTTCGAAAGTTAAAAGAACTTTACACTTAAAGCTAAACAAGTCACCATAAAAGAGACTAAAAGTATACCATTTCAAGTCACCATAAAAGAGACTGAAAGTATACCATTTCAAAATGAAACACTAAACGAAGCCACAAAATCAAATAAATCTATAATTTATAACATCATTTAAACACATATTGTTGATTCCCGGATCCGGTGAGTCTGACGGAGCTTCGGTCCCGAAACGACGTGTTCGGTGTGTTTATTACGACTAAGAAAGGAGTAGAAGATAGATAGAACACCGAGCAGTCAATTTCAATCTGGTCTCTATTGATTATTCAACGTTACAGCACCACGAGACCAGTTGGACAGCATGTCCCCTCTGGGAACCAAAAGCTTATCCAAATGGGAGCCTCATGCCCCTATTTATAGACATTTTCTACCATGTGTCCATCCGTTCGGATTGCCATCCGACCGGATGGTCATCCGTCCGGATGGACCTTGACATTTACAAAACTTGTCCAACTTCTCCTATTCTATACAATATTCAACACACGCTCTATCTAACTATTCGCACAGTGGCAGACGTACGAAATATGCACCAACACATATCCACAACTCTACACATCTAAGAAAGCACATACTCATACAAACACAAATATAAAAACATATAAACATATACCTTGTAAGCCACCACAATTCTCAGCCTCCTTCCTATCAACATCGAGAACTGAATTAAACAACTTAGCACCTTGAAGAAACACTAGATAAATGGTCGGAACCGAGATATCTAGGGGGTTTGAATCCGCATAAAAAGGTTAGCTCTCTCTCGATTGATTCAGTTGCAGTTGCTCTTCTTCTCTGATGGTTCTGCAAAAAAGAACACCGTTAGCCTCGCCAAGGGGAGAAGAGGGTTCTCTCCTTGACCCGACTCCGGTGTGAGAATAAGTATTGGTAATGGAGAAGAGAATGTATTTGAGAAGTGTGTGTAATCTGAATTCATACCTGGGTTCTTTCTCATATTTATAGCCGGGAGTCGTTTTAGGCGGGAAAACCCGTTAATGAAAAGTTAACGGAAGATGCTAACCCCGTAAGCGGTTACATTTCCTTCCGTTTAAGTTCTTTGATCCGACGTGAGAGCACACGGATCGTGGTTTAGATCAAGGGCTGGGGGTTTGCCACGTGTAATGTAATCAAGTGGAGATTACTCTCCAATTACATGCTTTTGTTGTGATTTCAGGGACGTCTGTGGCAATGACACGTGTCCAGACGGTTATAACCGTCTGGGTGGTGCACGATTATATTTCTTCTAGAAGATTACTGCTGTAATCTGGTGTGGCACCTTATTGTGTGGAGACCACTGAATGAATAAATCCTAAGTCTGGGTAATTATCCAGGTCTGGATATTTAGGCGGAAGTATTGATCTCAGGATTTTTATCCTTTGCTATCGGGAGAAGGCGCAAGGATTTATGTTTTCCTTTTGGCGCGCGACTATAGATTGCTGACTGTTTTTTCCTTTTATGAGACCAGTGCGCGGCCGCGCAAGGTTAGAAGGTTAAAAGCAGGGTTGTGGTATGGTCCTAAATACTTATTATGAGGTTTTTGGGACCTTACCCCTTCAAGTCCCCCCAGTCTAGTGTTGTACTTATGTAAATAAGTGGAGCACTGGACTTATGAGAGGGAAATGTTTTTGGGCGCGAGAAATAAGAAATCTTATATGAGAAGATTGAATATTGCTAAAAAAGTTTTTTAGGGGAAATTGTACTCATGTATTGATGTGTGATGACATCATCTGTCAGTAAGAGTGTGCATTTTTTCTTCTCTCTTGGAATTTGTAGTGGCGCTTTTGTCAGGCCTTATTAATGAGGATATGACTCCCGTTCCTGTAGCGCCGCTTGGATGTGATATCTTTCTGACAGTTAATCATAGCGATCCAGTTTCCTTTTTTCCGAGGTGTTATTCCCTTTATATATTTGTAGGATGTTTATTTCATCCCTTATTTTGGGGATTATGGAGATAAAGGGTTCGTCTCGTACTCTTCGGCTTCACGATATCTTGAGGTTTTATGATGCCGCAGAAAGTCTGTTGTTGCTTGCTAATTCACCGTCACCGCCTCTCACCGGAACTAGCAAGGTGACGTCTGCTGTTGGGTCTTTTAATGCTGATCTTTGTTTACCGGAGGCTGGTGAGGAAACCGTTGTGCTGTCGGCTGAGGCTTTGATGGCTCGATTTCCAACTCTCCATCCGGGTAAGTGTGAGTTGGTGGACCATCGTTGTCAGAAGCGTCGGATCGATCTTGCTCCGGTTGTTGAGGAAGATGTTTCTGTTTGAATAGGGTAGGTGATGTGAATGGTTATCGGTTGGACGTCTTGCTACTGGTTGAAACATGATTTTTGTTTTTTGTAAATATTCCAGTTTTTGGAACTAAACTTTTGAAGATCATTGCCATGATCTTGTTATGAAGTGTTTTGTTACACTTAATGATATGTACACTTGTTATATGCTGTATGTTTTTGCATGTTTGGATTACAATGTGTTGCATGTGCTTTAATTGTTTTGATTAGGTGGAGCGAATTAGAGTTGGCATTGTGCTCATGTGTGAACGTTTGTCAAAAGCTGCGCTTTTGTTGCGCTTTTCTCAGACTGTTCATGAGTTGTACAATATTTGCCATTCCGTTTTCGCGTAAACCAAAAGAATTTTATGCAATTTGTAACAAACTGTAATAAGTATAGAAATAATGTTTGTATTGATAAAGCGCGGGGCTTGTAATACAAGTGTAAATAGGAAATACATTGCCTGTGAATGATTTGACCTACATGTAACACCTGCGCAGCTGCTGCGCGTTCCAGGTGCGTGGAACTAGAGTTCTGTCGATCCTTTTTAGGGTATACGCCCCCTTGCCTAGGACCTCGTTAATGACGTATGGTCCTTCCCATCTTGGCGCTAATTTGCCCGACTTTTCAGCGTTTGAAGCTTCATTGTCGCGCAAGACGAAATCACCGGGGACAAAGGTGCATACGCGAACGCGCGCATTGTAATATTTTTCGAGTTTGGATTTGTACCTTGCTTCCGTTATGGCGGCGTTCTCGCGCCTTTCTTCCAGAAGGTCCAAATCCATTCTTCGCTCTTGTTCATTGTTCTGTTTTTCCATGGCTATCATGCGCGGTGATGGTAAGCCGATCTCAGCTGGAATGACGGCCTCAGACCCATAGACTAGTCTGAACGGAGTTTCGCCTGTGCTAGTCTTTGGCATTGTTCGATGTGCCCAAAGGATGCTGGGGAGTTCGTCGACCCACCCTCTGCGTGCTGTTCCTAGCCGTGCTTTTATGCCGTCGACGATCTGTTTGTTCACACTTTCTACTTGACCGTTTGCTTGGGGGTGTGCGACGGAAGCGAAATTATGTTCGATCTTCATTTCTTTGAACCATTTTTGAAGATCTTCTGAGGCGAAGTTTGTACCATTGTCGGAAATAATGCGCAATGTGTAACAACTCTCATCAAAAAGTCCTACTTATTATTTTAATTTGGCCAATAGGAAACCCTAATTGAGAAACCCAAGTAATTCTGAACTAACCCTAAAATTTTCAGAATAGTTGGAATTAGAATCAGGGCCCCTAAAACTCAAGGGGGGTAAACCCTAATTGATAATTATCTTCGAAAACTGCTGTCAAAATTTAGTTACGTTCAAATAGCAACTCATCAGGCCTATACTAGTGACAAGGCTTCTCTAGGCTAGGTCGACACCCCAAGCGAGTCGCGACAGGGGTCACGACATCTCCCGCGACACGCGGGGGAACAACTTTTCACGTATAAATACTGGGCATTGGGACTTGAATTCTGTCTTTGGAACGACGTAAATTCGAGTTACGTAGACTGAGTTATCACAGAAACAGTCCACTAAACACACACAATCACTAATTGCTGCCACAATCAGGGTAATAACTCGATCGCTATTACGATTCAACGTCCGATCGATTATAACTATCCAACGATTGTTTAAGTGCCGCTCAAATTGAGATTATACTTTGTTAATTCATCGTGATTTCGACTTAAATGTTTGAGTGCTGTTCGAAATCGGACTATACTCTGTCATTCGTTGTGAATCCGCTGAATTATTAAGTATTGCACTTGTAAATTGTTGTGAGGGTTTAATCTCGTGAATTGTCGTAACTGCTGTATTAGTTACTAACCTGTTTGTGTGTGCATTGTTATTTAAATTAGGTTAATCAAGGCTAATCAGTAGGCTTATATTCTGCTCGTTAAATCTACAATGTGATTCATTCTCTTTTTATCAAATTATTTTCAAAATCATGTTTATTTTCAAAGGTTATAATTACAGTGATTAAGTTTATGTAATCACCAAATTACAGCCGGTATGTGGGGTATTGTGAACAGTATTGCAGTTTTATCACTTTAGGTGGGCGAACCTAAATTTAGTGATAACCGTCATTCATTGGGGCAGCCAATGGTGATATGACCACAGTCACCGAAAAGAGTCGAGTGACAAATACTGTGGGTAGTTGGTTTGATATCAGAAACATTGTAATCTCTTAATACTGTGAATTATAACAAACGAGTCGTTTTAGTAAAACTGAATGATTCACTCAGTATTTCCCTGCTGACAAAATTTTTTTAAACATGTTTCAGGTGATCTGTTGTGAGCAAAGGAAAAGTGCCGTGGAGCACTACAAGCTTAGAAAAGTGGCTCAATTTAAATAAATAAAGAAACATGTTTTGAGAAATAAAGATTTCCCAGTGAAATCACTTTATTGTAAATTATGGGATTTAACCTTATATTATATATATAAACGAGCAGTTTAAATATTAATCGATCCTGTTTAAAAAGACTTCCGCTGTCACTAAATTAGATACCATCGGATTTCCTGCCTCGCGGCTCTGGACCGGGTCAAACCGGGGCCAAGGGCCGTGACAGGAAAAGGTGGTATCAGAGCCACTGATTTAAGCTTACTATTGATTTTAGCCTATTAAAATATTTGAGAAATTTAATTGCTATTCTGTGAAAACATGTTTTATTAACTGATTAATTGTTGAACTACAGTATGGGTAAACAAAAGATTTCTGCTATCTACCACAAATTAGATACTGCACCCACAGAAAAAGGAACCTCTTCCTCCAAACACCCAGCAGATCTGGAAGAAGGGATTTTTTTCCGTAAAGCAAATTATGAAAATTCTCTCACCCAAGATAAAAGAAATTTGATTCTTAGAAAGGGACAAGAGAAAATAAAGAAACCCCAAGTCAAGAAAGTGAGGTTTAATTCAGAAATCCAGGAATTAGACAATAAGTCACCTTGGGAAGACACATTAGATGAAAAATGGGCAAACCTTTATATGCTAGCTACAGTAGCAGAAAATGCAAACCTCTAAAATATCAATTAATCCTGGTCTAATAGAAAATTAATCTCCAGTAAATAAATAAGTTATAGTGTGTTCTCTTTCCAGTAGTCTTTTGTACAAATCCGTATGCAATAAAACTTTAATGTTTATTTGTAAAACTTTGTTCCAAAGTTTTAACTTAGCATTTTTGTGCATTTTGCATATATGCTATCCAGCATGACTGAGATATCGGAAGCATTTCAGAATCTCAACCTCTACCCAGTACCAATTGAAGTCTCCCACGACTTTACTTGTCACACCCCCAAAAATCCACACGCGGAGTATCACCGCTTGGAGGCGTGACTGACCAGGATCTTAACCATCAATCACATTGAACTCATAAGCATAGATGAATAATACTTTCATTTATAAACAACAAGTGTTACAATGTTACAATATTTCACAGTTTACAGTGGAAGCATATTTAACTCGTTAAGTGTTTATAAAACCATATGTAAGCTCTTAGTCTTATATTGCGTTTCCATGTGTCTCGACCCATGACCACTCCAGCTTCTCAGACAGCAAGTCCCTTTGATATGCACCTAAAGGCCTGCAAGGCATGTAACAACGAATCAACAACAATGTTGAGCGAGTTCACAGTTGGTTATTTGGTTATAGTATTCATTTCGTAAATCGTTTGTTCGTTTTGAAAACCATGTATCGTATTAATCCTTATCGCGGCCAATCCAGGCATCTGTGCGATGATTAGTGGGGGCTTCCCATGTGTTACTAGACCACGCGTATCGACTGCTACGAAAATATAAGAGGTGCCCTAAGTCAATGTCTATCAGCATTGACCCTTTGCCCATAGTCCATTAGCCCGTTCGGACGACACGGTGTGAGGTTTGTTAAACCTAATAGCGGCGCTATTTACTAATGACCCGCTCACCATAGGCCTCGGCGATTAAGTCGATAACTGAGGGACTTCCTTTGATAGAGGTGATGGTCTTATGATCGTGTACGTAGGTTTTACGTACGTGCCCTTCAATCCGAGGACAGTAATAAGTATAACTGTACGTAGGTTTTACGTACGTGCCCTTCAATCCGAGGACCGTAGTATTTAGTTTAATTGTAATGGTTGTACGAGTAGTTATTCAATCCCATTCCCAACCCACCGGGAATCCCATGCCTTGGCTAGTGTGAACTCACCTTGGTTTGCTCGGTATGCTAAACTATGTGCTCGCAAATAATCAATCAAGTCCTATAGTATGCACGTATACTCAATTAGTTCATGTTCGTAAGGTTTCATGTACAATCAATACCACAGAGTGTTTGGCCGTTAACATCATGTATCATACAACAGTCAAACAAGTTCACATAATTCATGATTCACATAGTTGATTACTCAGTCTATTACATCCATAACATCCATTAATATACTTAACAAAGGTAACACACTTAACGGAGTTAAGATGCTTGACATAATTATACTTAACAGCAATTAACATTCTTAACAGAGTTAACACACTTAACTGGATTAACAACCTAATGTAGTTAAGAACAAACAGAGTTACATACAAACAAGTTTAATAACTAACAGTGTTAATTAAATAAATAGAGTTAACAACTTAACAACATAACAGGGGTTTACATGCTTAACAGAGTTAGTATATTTAACAAAATTGACTTCTAACTGAACCATAAATAACTGAGTTTGCATGCTTAACAAGATTACAAACTAACAGAGTTATAACTAACAGTTTATAACTAACAGAGTTATTGTTTAAAAGTTACTGAACTAACAGGGTCGAAAACACTATGATTCGAAATCCACATGAGCCGAAATCCCCTTAAGGGCCGAAAACACTTGTGCTTTTGCTGGGCTTCAAGTGTGACGAAAACACATGTCTGGGCCGAAATCCTATATGTGCCGAAATCACCTTTAGCCGAAAACACCTTATGGCCGAAATCCCTTATGGGACGAAAACACTATTGGGCCGAAAACTCCTTTTGGGCCGAACTCTCTGTGGGCCGAGAACATATATGTGGGCCGAAATCACTTATGTGATTTCGTCCACTTTAAAGTTGTGGGGTGTTTTCGTTGGTCTGTGTCATCTTCTTCAACATTTACAGTAACATAAAAACTCAGAAACTCTATATCTATTCATTCAATCATCACAACAGTTTCAGTAACAATCAAACGATTCAAACAATCAACATCCATAAGTACCAAATCATCTAAAACAGATTATATCCCCAAATCATCTAAAACAGATTACTAAATCATTGTGATATCAAGACTAACAATCAATCATCCGATCTTTCATATCCTTCATGAACAGGCACAATAAAATCAACCATAACATCAGATTACAAGTATCTTTATCATACAGATTAACTCAAGCACATCGAAATCAGAATTTAAATATGTAAATCACTAACCCAAGCCGAAGATACAATGAATCGATCGATGAGTGAGGCTCGAGTGGCTCACGGCTGCTGTTCGGTTTCAAGAAGAACGAGAGAGAGAAAGAACGTGATAGGTGGCTAGGGTTTTCCGAATACCCTTTTACTCTCAAAAATCAAAATATATAGTAACTCAATACTGGGCCAAGGCCCATTCTCTGTTTTCGTTGGTCCACTAGTGGATGAAAACACAAAGTGTTTTCACTTTCATTGATGTGTGGGTGAGGGTGTTTGGCCTAACTGATGTCTTGTGTAAACTATACAACACATAAATTAAAATTAAGACATACATCAATACACACTTATAGGGCATACCGTATATAACATATCAATCACATTACGATTAACATACTACAAACGTGCACAGTTGTGAAACAAACAAGTCGTATTAACAAACAACTTAAAATAAAAAAAATTAACGTGCAATAAATGCGAAGATGGAAATCTTGGAAACTCGAGTTGTCACATTATACCCAACTTGAAAGAAATTTCTTCCCGAAATTTAATACGCGGTTACTGAGGAAGCTAGGTAAGTTATCGTTTACTGGTTTTCCTGGGGTGTCTCATCATCCCCCCGTTGATTTGGAATTTCATCTCGAAATTTTGTAGTAGCTTCAGCCTCAGTAGTAGTTGCATTGTTTTCGAACAACTGGGGATATTTGAGTTCCATTTGGTCTTCTCGTTCCCAGGTATACTCTGGGCCACGACGGGTGTTCCAACGAACTCGAACGAGAGGTATTCTGGTGTTCTTGAAGACCTTAACATCCCGGTCCGTGATTTCAACTGGTTCTTCGACGAAATGCAACCGTTCGTCGATAGTGAGCTCCTTCAAAGGAACTATGAGGGTCTCATCTGACAGACACTTCTTCAGATTCGACACGTGAAAGACGTTGTGAACTGCACTGAGTTCAGCTGGTAAGTTCAGTCTGTAGGCCACTTTGCCTATTTTTCTCAATAATTTCGAACGGCCCGACATATCGCGGATTAAGTTTGCCTCGTTTTCCAAAACGAACCACACCCTTCCAGGGTGAAACTTTGAGTAGTACTCGATCCCCAACTTGGAACTCGAGTGGTTTCCTGCGCTTATCAGCGTAACTTTTCTGACGGTCGCGAGCTGCCGCCACGCGTTGTCGTATCTGTGCAATTCGTTTAGTAGTATCAACTACCATTTCTGGACCAGTGATCTGACTGTCACCCACCTCTGCCCAACAAAGAGGTGATCGGCATTTACGCCCGTACAATGCCTCAAATGGAGCAGCTTTAATGCTGGTGTGGTAGCTGTTATTGTACGAAAATTCCACAAGTGGCAGATGTTTTTCCCAGCCATTTCCAAAGTCAATTACGCACGCCCGAAGCATGTCTTCTAGAGTTTGAATAGTGTGCTCCGACTGCCCATCCGTCTGAGGGTGATAAGCTGTGCTCATGTCTAAATGAGAGCCAAAAGATTTGTGCATTGCTTGCCACAGTTCTTAAATAAAACGTGCATCGCGATCAGAGATAATAGAGGTGGGCACCCCGTGCCTCGAGACAACTTCCTTAAGGTATACGTCTGCTAGAGTGGAGAACTTATCCGTTTCCTTGATAGCCAAGAAGTGAGCAGACTTTGTGAGTCGATCCACGATCACCCAATTAGTATCATTTCCGCGCTGAGATCTAGGTAGACCAGTAACAAAATCCATGGAAATTTGTTCCCATTTCCATTGTGGTATATCAGGTTGTTGGAGTGGGCCTGAAGGTTTCTGATATTCCGCTTTGACTCCCGCACAAGTCAAACACTTGCTAACGTAAGTTGCTATGTGAGCTTTCATGCTAGGCCACCAATATGTAGTTTTCAAGTCGTGGTACATCTTATCCGAACCAGGATGTACTGAGTAGCGAGACTTATGAGCTTCATTCATTACAAGCTCGCGTAAGTTACCATAGAGTGGGACCCAGATGCGTCCTGTTACATAGTAGGCACCGTCTGCCTTTTGTTCTAACCGTTGCCTTGAACCGCGTAGGGCTTCAGCCCTGACGTTTTCTGGTTTCAACGCTTTTACCTGAGCATCTCGTATCTGTGAAGGAAGACTAGACTGAATAGTGAGTTGCAACGCTCGTACACGCCTAGGTGTAGCATCCTTTCGACTAAGGGCATCGGCCACCACATTGGCTTTGCCCGGATAGTACTTTATGGCACATTCGTAATCGTTCAGTAGTTCGACCCATCGACGTTGTCGCATGTTCAATTCTTTCTGCTTGAAGATATGCTCAAGACTCCTGTGATCAGTGTAGATGGTGCACTTGGTACCGTACAAGTAATGTCGCCATATTTTGAGCGCAAAGACAACAGCTCCCAACTCTAAGTCGTGTGTAGTTCTTTTCATGAACTTTGAGTTGGCGTGAGGCGTAAGCTATGACTTTATCCCGCTGCATCAATACACAACCAAGACCCTGAATGGATGCGTCGCAGTAAACCACAAAATCATCGGTGCCTTCCGGCAATGAGAGAATAGGTGCGCTACAAAGTCTATCCTTTAAGTGCTGAAACGCTGTTTCCTGTGCATTACCCCAACGATAAACAACACCTTCCTGCGTCAATAGTGTAAGCGGCTGTGCAATCTTTGAGAAGTCTTTGATGAACCGTCTGTAATAACCCGCCAAACCCAAGAATTGGCGTATTTCGGTTGGTGTGCGAGGTGCAGGCCAGTTCTTGATCGAATCTATCTTGGATGGATCAACATGAATCCCATCCCTTTTACCACGTGGCCTAGGAAGTGGACTTCACGAAGCCAGAAGTCGCATTTTGAAACTTAGCGTATAGCTGTTCCGTTCAAAGGAGTTCCAAAATCAGTCGTAAATGATGCTCGTGTTCCTCTTGACTCTTCGAATAGATCAGGATGTCGTCGATGAAAACAATAACAAACTTGTCAAGATAAGGTTTGCACACCCTGTTCATAAGATCCATGAAAACCGCAGGCGCGTTCGTTAGCCCGAAAGGCATGACCAAAAACTCGTAATGGCCGTAGCGAGTTCTGAATGCTGTTTTGGAGACGTCCTCATCCTGGACTCTCAGTTGATGATAACCTGATCTCAGATCAATCTTGGAGTAGTAGCTCGACCCTTGCAACTGGTCGAATAAATCGTCAATACGTGGAAGAGGATAGCGGTTCTTCACTGTCACTTCACTGTCACTTTGTTGAGTTCTCGATAATCGTTACACATGCGGAACAACTTCTCTTCTGGAGTATAACGGGGCTCCTTAAAGCGAAAACTAGGTCCAACGAAGCTCGAGTCCAATAATTCCTGGAGTTGATTAGACAGTTCCTGCAACCTTCCTGGTGTAAGGTAGTAAGGTATATCAATAACGAGGGTTACTTCTTGCATGATACAGGTCTGACATCCCACCCGTCGATGTGTAGATAAACCTGACAGTTCTTCGGGTAACATTTAGGGAGAAGTCACGAGTAGTTGGTGGATCCTTGATCCTCCTTTCCTTAGTCTTGACATCCGTGTTGAGGATTAACATTGCAGGGTAATTCTTCCGTAGACACTCCTGGCCTTTCTTGCTGAAATAAAGTTAACCGTGGTGCCACTCCGACACGCTGCAAGAGTTAACATTTCTCGTACATGGTTTTCTTCTCACCGGGTGTATGCATACGACACCTGGGTAGCCAATCCACACGGCTAATGCGTCAAATCTATCAAGGGTAGCAGAAGGATGGTCGACGTTGATCACTTGTCCCACAAGGTCGAGTTTGCATTCCTACACCCATATGAGGTTTCAATAGGCTCACCATCTGCCGTTTCCTTAGCAGGCTCGGTTTCGAGATGTACCAGAGTTGAGCCGAACAGTGACGAAGTGAATTATTACTATGAGCACGAAGGCCACCATGTTGTTACCATCTTGGTGTTGTCCATACCAATCCTATTTGCCTATCGCGAGTACCACATCCAGTGTTGTTGCTACTGCTACTAGAGCTCCCAAAACTGTCATTGTTCCTTGGGTTGATGATGTTTTAACCTAACCCGTACAGAGGTCGGTAAGGTGCTACGCTCATCCTCCTGTCCGTCGTCGTTACGAGTGGTTCAAGTGGTTCGCTATCTGATACGAGAGTGTTGCGGAAGTGATCACACTTCGGGATCGGAGACGTCAATCCATGAGTTTCAGGAGACGAGGAGGGGCAGGAAAGGGTATCGTTCAATCATTCTACGCAGGGACATCCAACTCAAGGACGTTTGTATAAGAACCTAACATTCTACGCGGTTTGCTAGACGTTCTAATGGGTGCTCAGGTAATACTCGTCAACACCGAGTTTCGAAGGGATCCAACTAAAATTGAGAAGTTCACGTTTATGTTTGAGTAGGGGGACAATTACTGCTATGGCCCCTATAGGTTGGTCATGTTTCATATTGATCAAATAACGGGACAGAACCCCTTTTCCACTTGTTAAGCCTTACTGGGACTCACATGCACCCCACATTATTATTATGTGTGCACCCACAATAATATTGTGATTTGCATGTTCATCTCAGCTCCTCTTAACTCATGTCAAATGGTTCCCCACCCTCAAGTAGGAATCAAAGAGTATCACATAGCGTAGGTTATGAAGGTTTAGGGAAAGACCACCCTATCGGTCACTTATTACGTGAAAGTGTTCCTGAATTCATATCGGTGTGCTAAACGTGCTATCACATGCATTATCGTATGTAGGTGTTCACTAGCTATGTAGTACAATGAGTATAAGAGGGACGAACCTTGCAATCTGGAGCTGAGTGTCATGGTCGTATTTCCGTTTTCAGAATCTGTCCGGTTATAGTCTGGTTTTACAAAAACAGTTTCCCCTTTTTTTTTAAAACCAAGTTCACTATAACCAATGGCTCTGATACCAATCTGTCACACCCCCAAAAATCCACACGCGGAGTATCACCGCTTGGAGGCGTGACTAACCAGGATCTTAACCATCAATCACATTGAACTCATAAGCATAGATGAATAATACTTTCATTTATAAACAACAAGTGTTACAATGTTACAATATTTCACAGTTTACAGCGGAAGCATATTTAACTCGTTAAGTGTTTATAAAACCATATGTAAGCTCTTAGTCTTATATTGCGTTTCCATGTGTCTCGACCCATGACCACTCCAGCTTCTCAGATAGCAAGTCCCTTTGATATGCACCTAAAGGCCTGCAAGGCATGTAACAACGAATCAACAACAATGTTGAGCGAGTTCACAGTTGGTTATTTGGTTATAGTATTCATTTCGTAAATCGTTTGTTCGTTTTGAAAACCATGTATCGTATTAATCCTTATCGCGGCCAATCCAGGCATCTGTGCGATGATTAGTGGGGGCTTCCCATGTGTTACTAGACCACGCGTATCGACTGCTACGGAAATATAAGAGGTGCCCTAAGTCAATGTCTATCAGCATTGACCCTTTGCCCATAGTCCATTAGCCCGTTCGGACGACACGGTGTGAGGTTTGTTAAACCTAATAGCGCTATTTACTAATGACCCGCTCGCCATAGGCCTCGGCGATTAAGTCGATAATTGAGGGACTTCCTTTGATAGAGGTGATGGTCTTATGATCGTGTACGCAGGTTTTACGTACGTGCCCTTCAATCCGAGGACAGTAATAAGTATAACTGTACGTAGGTTTTACGTACGTGCCCTTCAATCCGAGGACCGTAGTATTTAGTTTAATTGTAATGGTTGTACGAGTAGTTATTCAATCCCATTCCCAACCCACCGGGAATCCCATGCCTTGGCTAGTGTGAACTCACCTTGGTTTGCTCGGTATGCTAAACTATGTGCTCGCAAATAATCAATCAAGTCCTATAGTATGCACGTATACTCAATTAGTTCATGTTCGTAAGGTTTCATGTACAATCAATACCACAGAGTGTTTGGCCGTTAACATCATGTATCATACAACAGTCAAACAAGTTCACATAATTCATGATTCACATAGTTGATTACTCAGTCTATTACATCCATAACATCCATTAATATACTTAACAAAGGTAACACACTTAACGGAGTTAAGATGCTTGACATAATTATACTTAACAGCAATTAACATTCTTAACAGAGTTAACACACTTAACTGGATTAACAACCTAATGTAGTTAAGAACAAACAGAGTTACATACAAACAAGTTTAATAACTAACAGTGTTAATTAAATAAATAGAGTTAACAACTTAACAACATAACAGGGGTTTACATGCTTAACAGAGTTAGTATATTTAACAAAATTGACTTCTAACTGAACCATAAATAACTGAGTTTGCATGCTTAACAAGATTACAAACTAACAGAGTTATAACTAACAGTTTATAACTAACAGAGTTATTGTTTAAAAGTTACTGAACTAACAGGGCCGAAAACACTATGATTCGAAATCCACATGAGCCGAAATCCCCTTAAGGGCCGAAAACACTTGTGCTTTTGCTGGGCTTCAAGTGTGACGAAAACACATGTCTGGGCCGAAATCCTATATGTGCCGAAATCACCTTTAGCCGAAAACACCTTATGGCCGAAATCCCTTATGGGACGAAAACACTATTGGGCCGAAAACCCCTTTTGGGCCGAACTCTCTGTGGGCCGAGAACATATATGTGGGCCGAAATCACTTATGTGATTTCGTCCACTTTAAAGTTGTGGGGTGTTTTCGTTGGTCTGTGTCATCTTCTTCAACATTTACAGTAACATAAAAACTCAGAAACTCTATATCTATTCATTCAATCATCACAACAGTTTCAGTAACAATCAAACGATTCAAACAATCAACATCCATAAGTACCAAATCATCTAAAACAGATTATATCCCCAAATCATCTAAAACAGATTACTAAATCATTGTGATATCAAGACTAACAATCAATCATCCGATCTTTCATATCCTTCATGAACAGGCACAATAAAATCAACCATAACATCAGATTACAAGTATCTTTATCATACAGATTAACTCAAGCACATCGAAATCAGAATTTAAATATGTAAATCACTAACCCAAGCCGAAGATACAATGAATCGATCGATGAGTGAGGCTCGAGTGGCTCACGGCTGCTGTTCGGTTTCAAGAAGAACGAGAGAGAGAAAGAACGTGATAGGTGGCTAGGGTTTTCCGAATACCCTTTTACTCTCAAAAATCAAAATATATAGTAACTCAATACTGGGCCAAGGCCCATTCTCTGTTTTCGTTGGTCCACTAGTGGATGAAAACACAAAGTGTTTTCACCACTAGGGTGATTTCATTGATGTGTGGGTGAGGGTGTTTGGCCTAACTGATGTCTTGTGTAAATTATACAACACATAAATTAAAATTAAGACATACATCAATACACACTTATAGGGCATACCGTATATAACATATCAATCACATTACGATTAACATACTACAAACGTGCACAGTTGTGAAACAAACAAGTCGTATTAACAAACAACTTAAAATAAAAAAAAATTAACGTGCAATAAATGCGAAGATGGAAATCTTGGAAACTCGAGTTGTCACATTACTGGTTATATTGCTGACATAGAGGAATCCCTGGAATTCCAAGCTCCACCGCTGGAAAAAGCAAAACTTAAAAAGAAAAGAAGATATGTAGGATGGAGGAAAGTGCGCAGGAGAAAGCCAGTTACTAGGAAACTCCCTAAAATAGAAAACCCTATAAATAAAGGAAAAGGAATCGAAATCGGAGAAAGTTCTAATCCAGCAGAGATAGAAATCAGGAAAGATCCCAAACAAAAAGTAATAGAAATTGGAGAGAGTTCGAGACAATCTGAAGAAATCACATTTCAAGACGAAATCGACCGTCTACTGGCAAATTGTGATGTCATTAGCCCTATCCATAATAATCTATATCCTTACCTAGAAACCCAACTTCCTGTAAATCTGGAACCAGCTATTCCAGACCCACAAATCCACACTCGACCTTTAGGTCAAATGGAAGAATGGTGGACAAATGACTGGCAATTCAAAAATATCATCAACAGTCCTTATTCATTCCTTCCACAGTTTGATCCAGAACCTATCCCCAATCCTCCAATGAGCAACGAAAACTTAGCCGAACTCCGTCAGTTCGGTGAAGAGCTGATAGGTACAGGGAATAGGATCCGGGAAATGGGGGAACAAATTTCCTGGAAATACGACGAAAGAGAGCGTCGCTACTAAACTGCCAGCTGACCAAAGAATAGTGGGGTTGGGAAGAATGTCTGTATAATAATAATAATAGTTAAATATAAATCTGTAAAATGGGAAATAAAACATTGTAAGATAAACAGTGTGTATGGATGCCTATATAATATATAAAAGCAAAATAGAAGTCGAAACATCGACAATTTTGGATATATATATGTGTTATGAGATTTTATGTGCTTCTGAGTAATTGTTTATTTACAATCATTTGATACTAATAGTTATATTTATAATAATTATCAGATGGAAAACGCTAGTAATGAACCAGTTAATGAAGGGAATCAATCTGAACAAAATCAAGAAAACCAGTATATGACTAGACAAGATATTGAAAATATTGTTGCTCAAGGGATAGCTAATGCTATTCCAGCATTCGTTGCTGCTATAAAGAATCCAATCGAACCGCAACAAATCGTTCCTAGTAAACGTACTCAGGAAGAAAATTTTAGTCATAGTGTAAATGGAGGCGGCAATCATGACGATAATAATCCACGACAGGCTCCACCTCCTAAGAAAATGAAAGCCGCAACACCTAGTTGCACTTTCAAAGAATTTCTTGCTTGCAAACCTTCTGAATTTGCAGGTAACGAAGGAGCAACTGCAGTACTGCGTTGGTTAGAGAAAACCGAAGCAGTAATTGCAATAAGTAAGTGTTCAGAAGAAGATCAGGTGATGTATGCGTCAAATTTGTTCAAAGAAGGGGCACTAGAGTGGTGGAACACGGTGCTACAAGCAAAAGGAAGAAGGATGGCATATGCTATGAACTGGGAAGAATTTAAAGTTCTTGTAGAAAGAAAATATTGTCCTGAATATGAAAAGGAACAAATGGCAAATAAGTTCCTAAATCATCGTATGGTAGGCGTAGAGTGTCGTGGTTATACTTCGACATTCTTTGAATATGCTAGAGTAGTACCAACACTGGCTTCGCCAGAACCGTACTCATTTCTCGTTACATTTGGGGATTAATTAGTGAAATTCGTAACATCGTTAAAGCTGCGAGACCTCGCACTATTGACGATGCTGTGGAACTAGCTAATACCCTAACTGATGAACTAGTGCGTACAAGAGAAGAAGATCGAAAGAAGGAATTGGCTCAGAAGATTACCCAAGGATTTCGTGTGGGTAATGATAATAGGTTCAAGAAAAGAGGAAGGAGACAATCTGCACAACCACCTTTTTGCAGCAATTGCAAAAAGAATCATTTTGGAAAATGTAATGTAAATTGCAACTTCTGCAAAATGACAGGACATCGTGAAGAAAATTGCAAAAAGAAAACCATAGTCTGCTATAACTGTGGAGAAACAGGACATTACAAAACAGAATGTCCTAAATTGACTAAAACCGCAGACAATAAAGGCAAACCAGCTGATGGAACAACAAAGAAGAATGCCCGAGCATTCCAACTAACCACTCAGGAAGCTGAACTAATCCCTGACATTATAGCTGGTACGTTCTTGGTCCACAACGTTTATGCAAAAGTATTATTTGACTCTGGTGCAAACCAAAGTTTTATCAATACTTCATTTTGCCAAGCCCTTAACTTACCCTTAACCACCCTTAGGCAAATTTTTACAGTCGAAACAGCAGATGGGAATTCTGTTAATATAAATAAGATTTTGAAAGAAGGAAAGATAGAACTGTTAGGCCATAAGTTTTCTGCAAACCTGTTACCTATGAAGTTAGCCGGATTTGATGTAGTGTTAAGAATGGATTGGTTAATAGCCAACCATGCTCGAATCCTTTGTGATAAGAATTCTGTAGAAATCCGTACTCCCACAGGAGAGGTAATTTTAATTACAGGAGATAAACCACGAAAGCCACTGAAATTCATTTCAGTAATGAAGTTGGCCAGTTATTCAAGAAAACAAGAAATGGTGTATATGATTTCGGTAATCATTAACACTAAAAGTAAGGAACTTTCAGACATCCCTATAGTTTCAGAATACCCAGACATATTTCCAGAAGAATTACCTGGGTTACCACCTGATAGAGAAGTAGAGTTTAGGATTCATCTAATTCCAGGAACTACACCGATAGCCAAGGCACCTTATCGGTTAGCACCTACAGAAATGTTAGAACTGAAAAAGCAGTTAGATGAATTACTAAGTAAAGGATTCATACAACCTAGTTCATCCCCTTGGGGAGCACCAGTGTTGTTTGTGAAAAAGAAAGATGGATCGATGAGAATGTGTATCGATTATAGAGAATTAAATAAGGTTACAATTAAGAATCGATACCCATTACCTAGGATTGACGATCTTTTTGATCAAATTCAAGGCGCTAGGTATTTTTCTAAGATAGACTTAAGATCCGGATATCACCAGTTGAAAGTACAAGAATAAGACATACCTAAAACTGCTTTCAGAACTAGGTATGGCCATTATGAGTTAACAGTCATGCCCTTTGGACTAACAAATGCCCCAGCAGCATTTATGGACATGATGAATCGAATTTGTAAACCATACTTGGATAAATTTGTAATCGTATTCATCGACGATATACTTATTTATTCCAAAAGTCAAGAAGAACATTGTGAACACTTGCATGCACTCTTAACCTTGTTAAGAAAAGAAAAGCTTTATGCCAAATTCTCGAAGTATGAATTTTGGTTAAAGGAAGTGCAATTTTTAGGTCACATGGTGAATCACGAAGGCATTCAAGTAGATCCTGCTAAAATAGAAGCAATCACCAAATGGAAGGTCCCACAAACAGCTATGGAAATTAGAAGTTTTCTAGGCTTAGCTGGATACTACAGACGATTTATTAAAGATTTCTCTAAGATAGCTGTACCTTTGACTAAGTTAACCTGTAAAGCCACTAAGTTTGAATGGGGACATAGGCAAGAAGAAGCTTTTAAGATTTTAAAGCATCGATTAACAAATGCTCCAATTTTAGCATTACCCGAAGGAACAGAAGATTTTGAAGTATATTGTGATGCTTCAAAATTTGGATTCGGATGTGTATTGATGCAACGCAAGAAGGTAATTGCGTATGCCTCCCGGCAGTTGAAAAAGCACGAGGAAAATTATACGACTCATGACTTAGAATTAGGAGCCATAATTTTTGCCCTTAAAATATGGAGACTGTGACAACTGGCCCAAACCGGTAATTTCCGTACACATTACTTATTGCTTAATGACTGCAATTATGAGTTTAATTGTCAGCAATGTCTGAACACATGATTAAACAAGTGAATTCATGCACGTTGTATACTACAAAATATTGCTTTAAGCATAAACGAGAGCGTTGCGTCAAAAATAATAGTAAACTCACCGGTAAGACACACTGTGTCGACTGAACTGCAGAAAGCAGTCAGACAATAAAATTGGAGCCTAGGTGTAGGTCCGACAACAAGAATGCATTAAAACCCAAGAGTACGTACAAGGGTTAATATATATGCAATGCGAAAGCAAATTTAAGCACTAAAAAGCACCCGAAACGCACTTTAAGTGCATAATTTATATAATTCAGCAATAAATCAGCATTTAGACATATAAATATTATGCAGAAATGTCGTTTTATTATCCAGAATATTTCCCTAAGTGTTGGGAATTGAAAGAGTACAAGAAAGGTACTTAAACGACACTAAAAAGTGTAATTTAGCGCTTTAACGAATCGGTATGTAACCGAACGACCGGACTATACCCGGAACATGAAAATATTGTTATTTTCATTATTTATCTTTTTCTAAGCTAGTTAGGGTCCCTGATTACCCTAACACCCGTTATAACACGCTACACACTAATAACCAAGTTAAACCCTTAGTTTAACCTAACTAACTACCTAATTACTAGTTGAGATCGAACTAGTACCCCCCCCCCCCATCCTAACCGGCCCTAACTAAGGAAGGACACCCTTGTCCTTGTGATGAATATTATAATCAACATGCTTAATATCTAGGGGGCATGTAATCCATTGGTTAAACCCACTAAACTTGTCTATAAGTTCTAACCTAAACACAAGAGATCATTACACAACACAACACCAACTCAAACCCTCTCTTTCTCTCTACCTAGCTCACGACCAAACATCCCTCCTTCAACCCTCCATTTTCGAGTTTGGTTCTTGCCATTCCAAGATCATACAAACATCAAGGGTCACGTATTAGGAGCCTTGGAGCAAACGGAACGCGAAGGACCTCCTTCTCTAGCTTTTATCCACCTCTTTTGCGTATAGATTCTTCCCTAGCCTTGAGCTAGAGGTATAATGCTTAAAACTCATATTTGAACTAATCTAAAGTGGTTAAAAGGATTTTTATCGGATAAAACTCGTTAACATGCAAGATGATGCTTTAAAGCCTACTTAAAACACTAAAAATGGTGGTTAATAGCACATATGTTGTGTAAATGTTGTAGTAATTGAAATTTGTGATTATTTAGACCCGATCTATGTTGTGGTAGCTCGGATCATCATTTAACCCGGTTTGGTCATGATCATGAATCATGACATAAGGTTATGTTAGAAGATATAAGGGTTAAAAGGTGAAACTCTACCACACATGAAACATGAACTTGTGTAAAAGTATTTTTACTTGCAAAATATTGTTCAAAACTAGTAGATCTAAAGATCTACAAGCGGTTTTTTGGAAGAACCAAGCAAAACTATTAGTCTTGTTTAAAACCCGGATCTTATCCGAACTAAAAGCATTTTTAGTAAATAAACAAGTGTGTAGACACTTGTGTCACAAGAAAATTTAACAAAGAAGTATTTTTGCGAATCTTGACTAGAAGTTGTGAAACTTCATATTCTTTAAAAATAAAGTTTTTAAGAAACTAAAATTATTTTTAAAGATGGAAAGATTTACTAAATGTGCTAGTAAGATACTACACAATTTTGGTAAATATCCAAGTTCATGAAGTGGGGAAAAGTAGTGATTATTGTTGATAATTGTTGTTGATGATTATTGATGATTGATGATGATTTAAAAGAAAATAAACACACGTTTTGAAAACGTGGGAAACCTCCATTTTTAGGGGAAACTCTGTCAAAATTTTTATAAATTTTGACACTTAGAAAAATATAAGTTTTGAGAAACTTATTCCCTAAAAATGTGTTTAAAAGTATTACTAAGGTTTCCCTAATTTTTGGTGATAAGAAATGAGGATTTCTTCAAGAATAAAATGGATACTAAGTATATATTTTTGAAAGAAAAATATATATTATTAGATCACCAACTTTTGTGCTAAGTGTATATAGTATGTGTTATACGTGCTAGTGTATTAAGACTTAAAAATACACTAATTACTCATGAGGAGTAGAAATATAAAAAAAAATACACATACAACATACAAGATACATAATTCGGGTGCAAAGTGCAAAACACAAAAGACTTATATTTATTTTTGGAGAAAATAATATAAGTAAAATACGTAGTTAAAAATATAGAATATTTTTAACACAAGAATATATACAAAAGAGAGTGACTGTACTTGTGCGACGCAAGTCTAGTGACTAACGTTAAGAAAACGCGTATAGGTTACGACGTTAATTAAGCAAATCCGGTGAAGTTTACGACGCAAGGAACGCAAAGTTGTGAGTTCATGCTCCCCCTTTTCTCTTTAACTGTTTTCAGTTTTTATAACTTCGGGGGTGAAATACATGTACAAATGTACAAAAATTTATAATTGGTATGATATAAATACAAGAAGTACACTTGGTGAGAACGAGAACCAAGTGTGACGAAATATAAGAATACAAGAAGTACACTTGGTGAGAACGAGAACCAAGTGTGACGAAATATAAGAATACAAGAAGTACACTTGGTGAGAACGAGAACCAAGTGTGACGAAATATAAGAATATGAGAAGCGCACTTGGTGAGAACGAGAACCAAGTATGAGGCGCTATGAGAAATGATAACAAGAAACGCGCTTGGTGAGAACGAGAACCAAGTAGGATGCGTTATGAGAAATAGTGTCACGAATAGGGTACAGAAGCACCATTAATCGTGTATATACTTAGACCGCAGAACAAAAGGTTAGATCTAACGGGTGCCTGGCAGCCACACACTCGGTCGGGGCGAGAATCGAGTAGTGCTTTTGTGTCTCAGAATATACCAATTAAATGCCTTAGGTTTGGTGACTTCCTATGTCGTGCCACATGTTAATGGCCTTGCAACCCATTAACAATCCTGATATTTACAGGAATATTTTAATTACATGAAATTCATACCATACTAAAAATTGATGAATACTTGAGTACGTGGGGTACTCAAGAAAAGATTGAATTATACTTGAAGTACGTGGGGTACTCAAGAAGAAATTGAATTATACATGTGTACGTGGTGTGCACATGAAACTGGATTTATATATGAAAACTTGATTTTTACATGACGTAAACTACGTTTTCATACAAAGTATACAAACGTGAAAAAAAAAACTAAAACTGCATGAATTCACACCAACTTTATGTTGACGTTTTTCCAAAACTCACATGTATTTCAGGTAATTAGAAGTGGATGTGCGCGCGGTCTTACCCATGCTCGTGGATGTCGCTTATGTTTATCTATAAATAAAGTTGTAAACTTTTAAGACAATGCTTTATGCGACTTAGCGATGTAAACGCTAACGTATGTTTTCAAATTATGGTATTTGAAGTTATTTTCTTGAGCATGTAGTATGTTTACTCTTCGTATGCAATGAGAACCTTTCATGATCACACCTCGTGCTTCCGCCGTAGAAAGGGGTGTGACAGATTGGTATCAGAGCTGCGATTGTAGTGAACCAGGATTCCTTCTCGAGTCTAGTCTACAATCTCTAGGATCCTTTCACGAAAACAATTTTCCAAAGAGTTTTAATTGCATAAAACTTCCCGCGACATCCACTACCTGAAACTGTCTACATGAGTCTAGAAAAGACACTACGAGACTTAGAGTGCACTTGAGTAGCACTTGTCGTTGACTAGAAATTACTTGCAATTATGTGTGATAATTAGCATGTACTAGAAGTAGAATGTCACAAGTATATGTGACTCTACCTAAAAGCAATGGCCTACCTGAAGGAAGAAATACGAGGATGAAACGAACTGTGCGGACTGTGCAAGGAATTACGTAATTATGGATGCATACATAATTATGGAATTTAGTGCACAGAAACCACAGCAAGTCTTGTCACGTGTGGATTCCCTCAGTGCAAGCCTACTAAAGTACTCTGCTAGAGTAATAATTGTTTGATGTCACTTATGTGATATATACCTGCGAATATATATATACTACTACTGCCTAGTAGGACGATATCAAACAAATGTGTAACCCTGTTGTGTTATGTTCTGTCAGAACATGGCACCCAGGAAAGCTGTGAATGCTCGCAATGACGATCAACCTCCTCCTCCCCCACTGCCAAGAACTGCTGATGAGCTGAACGCTCTACTGGAGGAAAGGATCTCCGCTGCTATCGCCCAGTACGACGCGAACCGAACTCAAGACAGTGGTGGACCAAGCAACACTAGGCGTAATGGGAATGGAGATTCGTCTGGAGGCAATACAGCTCAAGGCTGCACTTTCAAGCAGTTCCTCGACTGCAAGCCGATGAACTATGACGGCACAGGAGGTGCAGTAGCATTTGTGCGCTGTACGGAGAAGACTGAAGCTACTTTCCGCATGAGCAAGTGTACCGCGGATCAGCAAGTCACTTTCGCTACTGGGTTATTCGTCGATGAAGCTCTGACTTGGTGGAACCTGCAAGCCCAAACTTTGGGTGATGATGCCGCTTATGGCCTAACTTGGGAGGAACTGAAGGAAAGGATGAGAGAGAAGTACTGCTCTCGTGCGGAACTCCAAAGGCTGGAAACAGAGTTCTGGCACTTGACTATGGAAGGTGCTGACATCAATGGTTACACTCGAAGGTTCCACGACCTGTCGAGAGTGCTTCCCTACATGGTGACTCCTGAATTTAAGCGTGTGGAACGCTACATTTGGGGACTGGCCTCAGAGTTTCGTGGCATGGTAACTTCGGCCAAACCTCAAACAATCACCGAGGCTGTAACTCTGGCTATCAGCCTTACTGAAGATTGTGTTCGTATGAAGAAGTTATCACTGAACCCAACAGAAAAGACCGAGACACATGCTGAGTCGTCCGGTGACAAAAAGAGAAAGCATACAAGTTTGAACCAAGCTAATCGCAACAACAAGGGTTTCAACAAGAAGCGCGACACTAATCCGCCTCAGGAGACGAAAACCCATGCAACCAAAGCATACCAAGGCTCCATGCCTAGATGCCAAAAATGTAAGTATCATCATGATGGAGCTTGTCGCATTCCAAGGTGCGACAAATGTGGTAAATTGGGTCATCAAACAGAAGACTGTTGGGGAAAAGGAAGGAACCGAAATGGGAACGGTGCTGGTAACAAGAATGGCAACGGGAAAGGGCAAGGATGCTTCAAGTGTGGAAGCAATGATCATTTCATGAAGAACTGCCCAGAGAGAAACAACGCTCCGGCTCGAGCATTTGTGATTGGAGCAAGAGACGCACGCGAGGACCCTAACGTGGTCACCGGTACGTTTCTCATTAACAATCACTTTGCATCCATATTATTCGACACTGGCGCCGATTATAGCTTCATGTCTGTGGAATTTAAACGCATACTCGGAATAGAATCTAGTAGATTAGAAATTCCTTATTCCATAGAACTAGCCAATGGTAAACTTGTTGAATCGGGCGAAGTTGTTAGAGGCTGCACGCTAGAACTTGGTGAACGAAGATTTAGCATCGACCTCTTACCTATTCAATTAGGTAGCTTCGATGTAGTGGTCGGAATGGACTGGTTGTCCAAGAACAAAGCGGAAGTCATTTGTCATGAGAAAATCATTCGCATCCCTCTGGCGAATGATGAAACTCTCATAGTACATGGAGAAAGATGAAACGCGCCTCTACGAATCATCAGTTGTATGAAGGCACAAAAGTGCTTAAGGAAAGGATGTGTTGCTTTCCTAGCACACGTTATAGACAAGAAGGCTGAGGAGCCGAAACTCGAAGACATTCCTGTGGTGAAGGAATTTCCTGATGTGTTCCATGAAGATCTGCCAGGACTACCTCCGCAACGACAAGTCGAATTCCGTATAGACTTGGTTCCAGGAGCTGCTCCTGTAGCCAAGGCACCCTATCGACTTGCACCATCCGAAATGCAAGAATTATCTACACAACTTCAGGAGTTGTTGGATAAAGGATTCATAAGGCCAAGCTTCTCACCCTGGGGAGCTCCAGTATTGTTCGTGAAGAAGAAGGATGGAACACTGCGGATGTGTATCGATTACAGGGAACTGAACAAGCTCACTATCAAGAATCGGTATCCACTACCGAGGATTGATGACTTATTTGATCAACTGCAAGGATCAAGCTACTATTCCAAGATCGACCTTCGATCTGGATACCATCAGCTGAGAATCCAAGAAGAAAGCGTGCCAAAGACTGCATTCAGAACGCGATATGGGCACTACGAATTTCTTGTGATGCCATTTGGATTGACGAATGCACCAGCGGTCTTTATGGATCTAATGAACCGCGTATGCAAACCATATCTCGATAAATTCGTGATTGTATTTATCGATGATATCCTGATTTACTCGCGAACGAAAGAAGAGCACGAGCAACATCTCAGAACCATCTTGGAACTACTGAAGAAAGAGAAACTTTATGCAAAGTTCTCGAAATGCGAATTCTGGATTCGCGAAGTACAATTTCTTGGTCACGTGGTGAATGAGAAGGGCATTCATGTAGACCCAGCCAAGATTGAAGCAATAAAGAATTGGGAAGCTCCCAAGACCCCAACTGAAGTTCGACAATTTTTGGGCTTAGCGGGCTATTATCGGCGATTCATTGAGAATTTCTCGAAGATAGCTCAACCGCTAACGACCCTGACTCAGAAAGACAAGAAGTACGACTGGGGTCACAAACAAGAAGAAGCCTTTCAGCTACTTAAGAACAAGCTCTGCGATGCACCGATACTATCATTACCCGAAGGCACTGAAGACTTCGTGGTATACTGCGACGCCTCACGGCAAGGCTTGGGTTGCGTGCTCATGCAACGCCAAAAAGTCATCGCTTATGCTTCAAGACAACTGAAGGTTCACGAGAGAAATTATACCACTCACGACATGGAGCTGGGTGCAGTGGTATTCGCCTTGAAGATTTGGCGACATTATTTATATGGTACTCGATGTACAATCTTCACAGATCATAAAAGCTTACAACACATATTTGATCAGAAGGAATTGAATATGCGCCAGCGACGTTGGGTCGAGCTGCTGAACGATTATGACTGTAAGATTAAGTACCATCCTGGAAAGGCAAACGTTGTAGCGGACGCGTTGAGCCGAAAAGAAAGGGTTAAGACCCTAAGGGTTCGAGCACTGGAAATGATGATTCGAACGAACCTCACTGCACGCATTCGAGATGCACAACAAGAAGCTCTTAAAGAAGAGAATCGTAAAGCTGAATACCTCCGGGGTGCATTGAAGTACATGGCGCCAAATGAAGAGGGAGCCTTATACTTTAAAAAGAGCATTTGGGTTCCGCTCTATGGTGGCCTACGAGAAGTCATCCTTGATGAAGCGCACAAGTCAAGATACTCGGTCCACCCAGGGTCGGACAAGATGTATCAAGACTTGAAGGAATATTATTGGTGGCCGAGACTCAAAAGCGACGTTGCTGTCTATGTTGGAAAATGCCTAACATGTGCTAAGGTTAAGGCAGAATATCAGAAACCGTCCGGCCTACTACAACACCCAGAGATTCCCGTGTGGAAGTGGGAGCAAATCTCGATGGACTTCATAACGAAATTACCCAGGACCCCGAGAGGGCACGATATGATATGGGTAATAGTTGATCGATTGACGAAGTCTGCGCATTTCCTACCAATCCGAGAGAAGGATAGCACTGGAAAGCTTGCAGAGATATACTTAAGAGAAATTGTGGCACGTCATGGAGTGCCAATCTCAATCATTTCAGACAGAGATGGACGCTTTGTCTCAAGAATCTGGCAATCATTTCAGGAAGCCTTTGGATCTCAGTTAGATCTGAGCACGGCATTCCATCCGCAAACAGATGGCCAGAGCGAACGGACTATACAAACGTTAGAAGATATGCTTCGCGCATGTGTCATGGACCTAGGCGGCAGCTGGGATACTCATCTACCTCTAGTTGAGTTTTCCTACAATAACAGTTATCATACGAGCATAAAAGCCGCGCCGTTCGAAGCTCTGTATGGCCGCAAATGCCGATCGCCCTTATGTTGGGCAGACGCTGGAGATAAGCGTATGGTTGGTCCTGAACTTGTACAAGAGACCACCGACAAGATTGCGCAGATCCGAGAGCGCATTAAGGCGGCTCGAGAGCGACAAAAGAGCTACGCTGATCCAAATAGAAAATCGGTAGATTTCAAGGTGGGAGACAAAGTGTTGTTAAAAGTCTCACCATGGAAGGGCGTAGTCAGGTTTGGAAAGCGTGGAAAGCTGAATCCATGATACATCGGACCATTCAGAATTTTGAAGAGAATTGGTACCGTGGCATACAAGTTGGAGTTACCGGAAGAACTTAATGGAGTACATGATACGTTTCATGTATCCAACCTGAAGAAGAGTCCAACACAAGAAAACGTGATCATCCCGATGGATGAAGTGCATATTGATGAAGCCCTCCGATTTACAGAGCAACCCGTCGAGGTTACTGATTGGAAAGTCAACAAGACCAGGAGGAGCAGTGTGAAGCTTGTCAAAGTACGTTGGAGCTCTAAGCACGGACCCGAGTACACATGGGAACGTGAGGACCAGTTCAAGAAAAAGTATCCCCACCTATTCAAGAAGACTCCAGCGAGAGTGAGTTCAGTCTGAATTTCGGGACGAAATTCTTTTAACGGGGGGAGACTGTGACAACTGGCCCAAACCGGTAATTTCCGTACACATTACTTATTGCTTAATGACTGCAATTATGAGTTTAATTGTCAGCAATGTCTGAACACATGATTAAACAAGTGAATTCATGCACGTTGTATACTACAAAATATTGCTTTAAGCATAAACGAGAGCGTTGCGTCAAAAATAATAGTAAACTCACCGGTAAGACACACTGTGTCGACTGAACTGCAGAAAGCAGTCAGACAATAAAATTGGAGCCTAGGTGTAGGTCCGACAACAAGAATGCATTAAAACCCAAGAGTACGTACAAGGGTTAATATATATATGCAATGCGAAAGCAAATTTAAGCACTAAAAAGCACCCGAAACGCACTTTAAGTGCATAATTTATATAATTCAGCAATAAATCAGCATTTAGACATATAAATATTATGCAGAAATGTCGTTTTATTATCCAGAATATTTCCCTAAGTGTTGGGAATTGAAAGAGTACAAGAAAGGTACTTAAACGACACTAAAAAGTGTAATTTAGCGCTTTAACGAATCGGTATGTAACCGAACGACCGGACTATACCCGGAACATGAAAATATTGTTATTTTCATTATTTATCTTTTTCTGAGCTAGTTAGGGTCCCTGATTACCCTAACACCCGTTATAACACGCTACACACTAATAACCAAGTTAAACCCTTAGTTTAACCTAACTAACTACCTAATTACTAGTTGAGATCGAACTAGTACCCCCCCCCCCCCCATCCTAACCGGCCCTAACTAAGGAAGGACACCCTTGTCCTTGTGATGAATATTATAATCAACATGCTTAATATCTAGGGGGCATGTAATCCATTGGTTAAACCCACTAAACTTGTCTATAAGTTCTAACCTAAACACAAGAGATCATTACACAACACAACACCAACTCAAACCCTCTCTTTCTCTCTACCTAGCTCACAGCCAAACATCCCTCCTTCAACCCTCCATTTTCGAGTTTGGTTCTTGCCATTCCAAGATCATACAAACATCAAGGGTCACGTATTAGGAGCCTTGGAGCAAACGGAACGCGAAGGACCTCCTTCTCTAGCTTTTATCCACCTCTTTTGCGTATAGATTCTTCCCTAGCCTTGAGCTAGAGGTATAATGCTTAAAACTCATATTTGAACTAATCTAAAGTGGTTAAAAGGATTTTTATCGGATAAAACTCGTTAACATGCAAGATGATGCTTTAAAGCCTACTTAAAACACTAAAAATGGTGGTTAATAGCACATATGTTGTGTAAATGTTGTAGTAATTGAAATTTGTGATTATTTAGACCCGATCTATGTTGTGGTAGCTCGGATCATCATTTAACCCGGTTTGGTCATGATCATGAATCATGACATAAGGTTATGTTAGAAGATATAAGGGTTAAAAGGTGAAACTCTACCACACATGAAACATGAACTTGTGTAAAAGTATTTTTACTTGCAAAATATTGTTCAAAACTAGTAGATCTAAAGATCTACAAGTGGTTTTTCGGAAGAACCAAGCAAAACTATTAGTCTTGTTTAAAACCCGGATCTTATCCGAACTAAAAGCATTTTTAGTAAATAAACAAGTGTGTAGACACTTGTGTCACAAGAAAATTTAACAAAGAAGTATTTTTGCGAATCTTGACTAGAAGTTGTGAAACTTCATATTCTTTAAAAATAAAGTTTTTAAGAAACTAAAATTATTTTTAAAGATGGAAAGATTTACTAAATGTGCTAGTAAGATACTACACAATTTTGGTAAATATCCAAGTTCATGAAGTGGGGAAAAGTAGTGATTATTGTTGATAATTGTTGTTGATGATTATTGATGATTGATGATGATTTAAAAGAAAATAAACACACGTTTTGAAAACGTGGGAAACCTCCATTTTTAGGGGAAACTCTGTCAAAATTTTTATAAATTTTGACACTTAGAAAAATATAAGTTTTGAGAAACTTATTCCCTAAAAATGTGTTTAAAAGTATTACTAAGGTTTCCCTAATTTTTGGTGATAAGAAATGAGGATTTCTTCAAGAATAAAATGGATACTAAGTATATATTTTTGAAAGAAAAATATATATTATTTGATCACCAACTTTTGTGCTAAGTGTATATAGTATGTGTTATACGTGCTAGTGTATTAAGACTTAAAAATACACTAATTACTCATGAGGAGTAGAAATATAAAAAAATACACATACAACATACAAGATACATAATTCGGGTGCAAAGTGCAAAACACAAAAGACTTATATTTATTTTTGGAGAAAATAATATAAGTAAAATACGTAGTTAAAAATATAGAATATTTTTAACACAAGAATATATACAAAAGAGAGTGACTGTACTTGTGCGACGCAAGTCTAGTGACTAACGTTAAGAAAACGCGTATAGGTTACGACGTTAATTAAGCAAATCCGGTGAAGTGTACGACGCAAGGAACGCAAAGTTGTGAGTTCATGCTCCCCATTTTCTCTTTAACTGTTTTCAGTTTTTATAACTTCGGGGGTGAAATACATGTACAAATGTACAAAAATTTATAATTGGTATGATATAAATACAAGAAGTACACTTGGTGAGAACGAGAACCAAGTGTGACGAAATATAAGAATATGAGAAGCGCACTTGGTGAGAACGAGAACCAAGTATGAGGCGCTATGAGAAATGATAACAAGAAACGCGCTTGGTGAGAACGAGAACCAAGTAGGATGCGTTATGAGAAATAGTGTCACGAATAGGGTACAGAAGCACCATTAATCGTGTACATACTTAGACCGCAGAACAAAAGGTTAGATCTAACGGGTGCCTGGCAGCCACACACTCGGTCGGGGCGAGAATCGAGTAGTGCTTTTGTGTCTCAGAATATACCAATTAAATGCCTTAGGTTTGGTGACTTCCTATGTCGTGCCACATGTTAATGGCCTTGCAACCCATTAACAATCCTGATATTTATAGGAATATTTTAATTACATGAAATTCATACCATACTAAAAATTGATGAATACTTGAGTACGTGGGGTACTCAAGAAAAGATTGAATTATACTTGAAGTACGTGGGGTACTCAAGAAGAAATTGAATTATACATGTGTACGTGGTGTACACATGAAACTGGATTTATATATGAAAACTTGATTTTTACATGACGTAAACTACGTTTTCATACAAAGTATACAAACGTGAAAAAAAAAACTAAAACTGCATGAATTCACACCAACTTTATGTTGACGTTTTTCCAAAACTCACATGTATTTCAGGTAATTAGAAGTGGATGTGCGCGCGGTCTTACCCATGCTCGTGGATGTCGCTTATGTTTATCTATAAATAAAGTTGTAAACTTTTAAGACAATGCTTTATGCGACTTAGCGATGTAAACGCTAACGTATGTTTTCAAATTATGGTATTTGAAGTTATTTTCTTGAGCATGTAGTATGTTTACTCTTCGTATGCAATGAGAACCTTTCATGATCACACCTCGTGCTTCCGCCGTAGAAAGGGGTGTGACAGAGACATTATCTGTATGGAAGTAAGTTTACTGTTTATACAGATCATAAAAGTTTAAGGTATATATTTGGGCAGAAAGAGTTAAATATGAGGCAAAGAAGATGGATGGAAGTTCTAAGCGATTACGACTGTGATATTCAATATCACGAAGGAAAGGCAAACGTAGTTGCAGATGCCTTAAGTCGTAAGTATAATGAAAAACAAAAGCGAGTCCGTGCTCTTAGATTAAATCTACAAGTAGATTTAATGGAACAAATAAAGAAAGTTCAGGAAACAGCAATCAAGGACGATGCTGAAGGAATGAAAGGTTATATAAAGGAACTAGAGCAAGGAAATGATGGAATTTGGAGATTCCACAAGAAACGAATTTGGGTACCTAAGCAAGGAGAATTAAGAAATAAGATTTTAGAAGAAGCCCATAAATCTAGGTATACTATGCACCCTGGAAACAATAAGATGTACCAAGATTTAAGAAAGAATTTTTGGTGGATAGGCATGAAGAAAGATATAGCAAGATATGTTTCTAAGTGTCTTACTTGTTCACAAGTAAAGGCTGAACATCAGAAACCTTCAGGACTACTACAACAATTGGAAATGCCTGTATGGAAATGGGAACTTATAACAATGGATTTTGTTACTAAGTTGCCTAAAACAAGAAAAGGTAATGATGCAATTTGGGTAATTGTGGATCGATTAACCAAATCAGCTCATTTTCTACCAATGAAGGAAACTTTTAGCATGGAAAGGCTAGCCAAGTTGTACGTAGACGAAGTGGTATCTTTACATGGAGTCCCACTCTCCATTGTATCAGATAGAGATAGTCGCTTCACTTCTCATTTTTGGAAAAGTTTCCAGCAAGCTATGGGAACTCAACTAAATTTGAGTACTGCATATCATCCACAAACAGATGGACAAAGTGAAAGAACGATCCAAACTCTAGAAGACATGCTTCGAGCATGTGTAATAGATTTTGGTGGAAATTGGGACGATCACTTACCATTAATTGAATTCTCCTATAACAATAGTTATCATTCAAGTATTGAAACTGCTCCATTCGAGGCATTATATGGAAGAAAATGCAGAACTCCAGTTTGTTGGGCAGAAATAGGAGAAAGTCAATTATCAGGTCCAGAAATTGTGCAAGAAACTACTGACAAGATAACTCAGATCAAGGAAAGACTGAAAACAGCTAGAGATCGTCAGAAGAGCTATGCAGATAATCGCCGCAAGCCATTAGAATTCCAAGTCGGAGATAAAGTACCCTTGAAAGTTTCTCCTTGGAAAGGAGTTGTTAGATTCGGTAAGAAAGGAAAGCTAAGTCCCAGGTACATAGGACCATTTTCTGTAATCCAACGTATAGGACCAGTTGCTTATCGGTTACAATTACCAGAAGAATTAGCTGGAGTACATGATGTATTTCATGTATCCAATCTCAAGAAATGTTTATCAAATGAATCACTGGTAGTACCTCTTCGAGATATAGAGGTAAACAAAAAGCTGAAATTTGTTGAGAAACCTCTTCAAATTGAGGATCGAAAGATCAAGTTTCTCAAACATAAACGACTAGTTTTAGTCAAAGTCAGATGGGATTCAAAGAGAGGAGCTGAATACACTTGGGAGATGGAATCAGAAATGAAGAGAAAACATCCTCATTTATTCCGGTAAATCTCGAGGACGAGATTTTTATTAAGGTGGGGAGAATGTAACAACTCTCATCAAAAAGTCCTACTTATTATTTTAATTTGGCCAATAGGAAACCCTAATTGAGAAACCCAAGTAATTCTGAACTAACCCTAAAATTTTCAAAATAGTTGGAATTAGAATCAGGGCCCCTAAAACTCAGGGGGGGTAAACCCTAATTAATAATTATCTTCGAAAACTGCTGTCAAAATTTAGTTACGTTCAAATAGCAACTCATCAGGCCTATACTAGTGACAAGGCTACTCTAGGCTAGGTCGACACCCCAGGCGAGTCGCGACAGGGGTCACGACATCTCCCGCGACACGCGGGGGAGCAACTTTTCACGTATAAATACTGGGCATTGGGACTTGAATTCTGTCTTTGGAATGACGTAAATTCGAGTTACGTAGAGTGAGTTATCACAGAAACAGTCCACTAAACACACACAATCACTAATTGCTGCCACAATCAGGGTAATAACTCGATCGCTATTACGATTCAACGTCCGATCGATTATAACTATCCAACGATTGTTTAAGTGCCGCTCAAATTGAGATTATACTTTGTTAATTCATCGTGATTTCGACTTGAATGTTTGAGTGTTGTTCGAAATCGGACTATACTCTGTCATTCGTTGTGAATCCGCTGAATTATTAAGTATTGCACTTGTAAATTGTTGTGAGGGTTTAATCTCGTGAATTGTCGTAACTGCTGTATTAGTTACTAACCTGTTTGTGTGTGCATTGTTATTTAAATTAGGTTAATCAAGGCTAATCAGTAGGCTTATATTCTGCTCGTTAAATCTACAATGTGAGTCATTCTCTTTTTATCAAATTATTTTCAAAATCATGTTTATTTTCAAAGGTTATAATTACAGTGATTAAGTTTATGTAATCACCAAATTACAGCTGGTATGTGGGGTATTGTGCACAGCATTGCAGTTTTATCACTTTAGGTGGGCGAACCTAAATTTAGTGATAACCGTCATTCATTGGGGCAGCCAATGGTGATATGACCACAGTCACCGAAAAGAGTCGAGTGACAAATACTGTGGGTAGTTGGTTTGATATCAGAAACATTGTAATCTCTTAATACTGTGAATTATAACAAACGAGTCGTTTTAGTAAAACTGAATGATTCACTCAGTATTTCCCTGCTGACAAATTTTTTTTAAACATGTTTCAGGTGATCTGTTGTGAGCAAAGGAAAAGTGTCGTGGAGCACTACAAGCTTAGAAAAGTGGCTCAATTTAAATAAATAAAGAAACATGTTTTGAGAAATAAAGATTTCCCAGTGAAATCACTTTATTGTAAATTATGGGATTTAACCTTATATTATATATATAAACGATCAGTTTAAATATTAATCGATCCTGTTTAAAAAGACTTCCGCTGTCACTAAATTAGATACCATCGGATTTCCTGCCTCGCGGCTCTGGACCGGGTCAAACCGGGGCCAAGGGCCGTGACACAATGGTAATCCGAATCTGCAAATGATATGTTCCCATATAAATTTGCGGATTACCATTGCTGTTGTTGAGGCCAAAGCTTTAGCTTCCACCCATTTGGTGAAGTAATAGACCGCCACGATGATGAATTTTACTGCTCCTGGTGCGTCAGGAAATGGGCCGACAAGATCGATGCCCCACTGTTGGAATGGCCAGGCGGAAGTAACGGGAATTAGCGGATTTTTGGGTCGGAGTATCTTTGGGGCGTGGCGTTGACAGGCTGCGCATCTTCTTAATAAATCAACTGCGTCCATGTGCATCCCTGGCCAGTAGTATCCGGCGCTCATTATCTTTGCCACGACCATGCGCGGTCCCGCGTGTATTCCGCATAATCCCTCGTGGATTTCCCTGACTAGGTATTGGGCGTCTGTTTTATCAACACAGCGTAGTAATGGGCCCATAAATGACTTTCGATAAAGGACGCCATCCGCCATTTGGTAATTTATCGCTTTGTGTTGTATTTTTCGAGCTTCTGCTTTTCCTTCCGGAAGTTTTCCGTGTTTAAGGTACAAGATAATTGAGGACATCCAGGATGGACTTCCCATTTCTATGTCATTTACTTGTTTGAGGTGAATGGAAGGGTTGGACAGTACCTCTATGCGTACCTCCTTTGCTAGGTGCTTGAAGCTGGTAGCAGCTAACTTTCTTAGCGCGTCGGCGTGCTTGTTCTCGCTTCTGTTTATGTGGTTAACTTTGAACGTTTGGAATTGGCTGATTAGTATTCGCGCTTGTTCAAGGTATAATGCCATAGCTTCTCCCTTTGCATCATAATGGCCGTTAACCTGCTCGGCTACTAGTTTTGAGTCGACGTTAGCTTCAAGATTTCTTGCCCCCATTTTTAGCGCTAAGCAAAGGCCAGCTAGGAATGCCTCGTATTCTGCTTCGTTGTTGGTGCTTCGGAAATCTAAGCGTATGGCATATGTGAGTTCGTGGTTGTCTGGACTGATTAGTCGGAGACCTGCCCCTGCTCCATCATCATTGGAAGCGCCATCTGTGTGTAAAGTCCAGACTCTGTCGTCGAAAACGGGTACAGGGTTCTGGATTGCTTCGCACTCTTGAACTTTGTCGATGGGAACTTCGGTGGTGAAATCTGCTACAACTTGCCCTTTGATTGCTGGTCTTGGCCTATAGAAGATATTGTATCCTCCCAGCTCAATGGCCCATTTAGCCAACCTTCCTGCGACGTCGGGTTTGGATAAAATCTGGCCCAAATGATAATTGGTGAGAACTGTGATGACGTGGCCCGAAAAATATCTGCGCAGTCGTCGTGATGCGTGTACTAGTGCAAGGACTAGTTTTTCTATCATTGAGTAACGAGTTTCCGGACCGGTGAGCATTTTGCTTATATAATAGATTGGAGTCTGAATGTTTTCGCGTTCTACCATCAGTACTGCCCCGACCGCTACTTCCGCAGCAGATAGATATAAAATTAGTGGTTCTTTTTCTTTTGGCGCGGTCAGCGTTGGTAGCTGGATTAAACATTCTTTCATTTGCTTGAACGCTGCTTCCGCTTCAGATGTCCATTGAAAGTCGGTTTTCTTTGTGCAATTTCGTAGCGTGCTGATGAATGGATAAGACTTTGCTGCGTGATTAGCCAAGAATCTGTTCAAAGGTGCCAAACGTCCGGCGAGCCTTTGCATTTCTTTAACTGTTGCTGGTGACGGCATTAGCTGAATAACCTGCACTTTTTCTGGATTTACTTTAAAGCCATCTTTTGTGACTATGAAGCCCAAAAATTTTCCTTCTTCCATGCCAAAGGAGCATTTTGTTGGGTTGAGCTTTAAATTCACGCTGCGTAGAGAGTCGAATGTGCGCTGAATATTGTTGAGCATCGAGTCTTCTTCATGGCTCATGATGACGAGGTCATCCATGTATACTTCAACTGTCTTGCCAATGTCGCAGTTGAAAACTGTGTCCATTAAACGTTGATAAGTTGCGCAGGCCAAAGGGCATTTTAGTGTAGCAGAAAATGCCTTTGTCTGTGCGGAATGCGGTTTTATCTTCATCTTCTTCCTTCATCTGGACCTGATGGTAACCTTTGTAACAGTCGAGAAAGCACTTCCATCTGAACGATGCTAGAGAGTCGACTTTTTTGTCTATTTCTGGAAGCGCGTAGCAATCTTTCGGGCACGCTTTATTCAGGTCTTTGAAGTCGACGCACATTCTCCATCCGCCACTATGTTTTTGGACCATGACTGGGTTGGCAACCCATGTATGGTATTTTACTTCGCGTAATATTCCCGCATTAAGTAACTCTGCCACTTGCTCATCCATGGCTTTTGCTTTTTCTTCACTAAAGTTGCGCCTCCCCTGGGCGACAGGTTCTGCTGATGGTTTGATGTTCAGACAATGTTGCGCGATGTCGCGTGGGACTCCAGTCATGTCTGCAGGACACCAAGCAAATATGTCTTTGTTGTTAGACAACAATTCTTTCAGTTGTATGCGTGTTGCCGGTGAAATGGCTTGTCCTAGCAGAATGGTCTGCTCTGGGTATTCATTGTTCAGGACCCATTTCTCTGGCTCGCTGGCTGCCGACGGTTTGACTACTTTTGTCGGTGGTTCGTCATCTACGTACATGACTTCTTTGCTTGAGTATAGAATTGCAACTCCGGTTTCTGTTGGAAATCCGCATGCAGCATGTGGAATAGAAGTGATCATGCTAAATTCTCTTTGTGATCTTCTTCCGAGCAGGACATCATGGCGTGATGTTGCTGGCATGACCATGAAATTGACCGTGACTGTTCGTGAATGCTCGCCGTCCGATAAAGTCACAGGGAAAGCTATTTGCCCTAACGGGAATACAGCTTCATTACAGAATCCGGTGAGGGGAAAATCAACCGGTTCTAATCGTGCTTTGTATTCTGGATCCAGCTGTTTGAAACACTGCTCATATATGATGTCCATCGAGCTTCCCGGATCTATAAACATATAGTCTGTCTGGTAATGACCGAAGATACCAGTAATAATCACTGGTCGTTCTTCCTGAGGGCCCCCAGGAACAACAGGAAATACAACTTGCTGCTCTCTCCAATGTTGATCATAGTTTCGTTTATTTGGCCTTCGCGACGGACCTCCTTGAACCATGTGTATTTGTTTAGGTTTCTGATAACTGCTATAGCTGGATTGTATTTTAATGGTACGACTAGATTGGATGTCCCCCCGACGTGGTGTTGGTGGGTCCAATACTGTAGTGTTGATTTCTTCTCCAGATCTGACGCTTGGGAACTCAGATCTGGCGATTTGCATAACGATTGTGTCTAAAGCAGCTTGGCATTTGTTAAACCAATGTTCTGGGGATCCTTCTGTTTGTAAATTGTTTCTGACGTTTGGTCGAGGACCAGGTTGCCGGTGAGATGATGAATTTTCTGCCATGTGCAAAACAGAAAATGAAATGAACTGAATTGAAACGAGATAGAAACTAGAAAACAGAGGAATCGGTGGGCGCCAATGAAGAAACACTAGATAAATGGTCGGAACCGAGATATCTAGGGGGTTTGAATCCGCATAAAAAGGTTAGCTCTCTCTCGATTGATTCAGTTGCAGTTGCTCTTCTTCTCCGATGGTTCTGCAAAAAAGAACACCGTTAGCCTCGCCAAGGGGAGAAGAGGGTTCTCTCCTTGACCCGACTCCGGTGTGAGAATAAGTATTGGTAATGGAGAAGAGAATGTATTTGAGAAGTGTGTGTAATCTGAATTCATACCTGGGTTCTTTCTCATATTTATAGCCGGGAGTCGTTTTAGGCGGGAAAACCCGTTAATGAAAAGTTAACGGAAGATGCTAACCCCGTAAGCGGTTACATTTCCTTCCGTTTAAGTTCTTTGATCCGACGTGAGAGCACACGGATCGTGGTTTAGATCAAGGGCTGGGGGTTTGCCACGTGTAATGTAATCAAGTGGAGATTACTCTCCAATTACATGCTTTTGTTGTGATTTCAGGGACGTCTGTGGCAATGACACGTGTCCAGACGGTTATAACCGTCTGGGTGGTGCACGATTATATTTCTTCTAGAAGATTACTGCTGTAATCTGGTGTGGCACCTTATTGTGTGGAGACCACTGAATGAATAAATCCTAAATCTGGGTAATTATCCAGGTCTGGATATTTAGGCGGAAGTATTGATCTCAGGATTTTTATCCTTTGCTATCGGGAGAAGGCGCAAGGATTTATGTTTTCCTTTTGGCGCGCGACTATAGATTGCTGACTGTTTTTTTCCTTTTATGAGACCAGTGCGCGGCCGCGCAAGGTTAGAAGGTTAAAAGCAGGGTTGTGGTATGGTCCTAAATACTTATTATGAGGTTTTTGGGACCTTACCCCTTCACACCTTCATTGTAGTGTTCTTTCGCCCATTTATTACCAGCAACAGATAGAACAAAATCAAAGTTATTCTGACTGAAGATCTGACCATACGCACTAGATCTGAGGCTGCCCATCGTTCTAGACCTCGAATCCATAAGCACGACACGTGAAACAAACCTTCAGTAGCTCGGGTTCGAACAGTAGTTATAAAAAATCCAGAAATCAAAGTAACCCTAGATCAACAAGTTTAGTACAAATATAAACATCGGATTCAAGAACTAAAGCGCATGACCTAAACAAATCAAAAGGAGAGAACATACCTCAGTTTGTCGGAACCTACCTCAACCACCATCTATAGCCGGGAACTCATCTCTGTTTCCACCGATCTTTGTTGTTACTTTGCAGCCCTAATTCACTCTAAACTACACGATAACCAATTTGGGGAGTTACGAAACCCTAGATCTCAAAAATGGTAATTGCTGTTCCAAAACTCATGGATACTCAGATTTCAAAAACACAAACCCTGATGGTTGTTGAATCGGAAGAACGAACTATTCAACGTCATATCTCCCAGATTTAATCTTGAAATTGGTGTTCAATACATGAGAAAGAGAGACAGAAAGACAGAGAAGATGAACCAAATGAAGTTGTTCCTCAAATCGATGTTGAGAACCGTATTTCAAAATTCAAATGTCGAGCCAATGTGAGCTCTGGTACTTCTTTCATATCCTATGTGTTTTTTTTGTGACATAGTAACTTTGTATATTATGCATTACAAATTGTAAGCCTTAAAAATGTGTAAAAAGACCAAAACTATATATATATATATATAGGGTAAGGTTCATTTGAGAACCACCCTTATTGCGAGAACCAATGTGAACACAAAAAAATACATAAAAAAATCCAAAAAAAAACATTTTAAATATTTTTCTAATAAAAATCGCTATATTTCGTTACCATAAAAAAGAATTTTTTTTTAGTAACAGTTATGGATGCACATGTGCATATGTATCATTTCTTGGACAAATTCCGTAATATATTACCAGTAGTATAAAAATGCATTTTCATTTACATTACAATCCGCAATACACTAATTTTTACATTACCAATATTAAGAATGCACATGTGCATCATTATGTATAACCATCATATAGCGTGTTTTAGTACAAAAAGTTTGTGATTTTAAATAATAAAGTAGGCCCATATACATGTGTTTTGGTTAGTTATATCTAGTGGTTGATGGTTTGATTATATTTGTCACTTTATGATGTAATATGTTGTTTGGATGGTATAAAGGGTGTTGATGTACATGTAATAAAGTGAAATATTGGTAATAGTATTGTATTATGGATGGTAGGAGACTGTAACACCCCGTGTTTCGAAAGTCAAAGTCAAAGTCAACATTGAAGTAAAAGGAAGAAAAGATTGCTAATTGCGATCTGTCACTCCTTGCTCAATCATTGTTTTGACTTCTTTGACTTGTAGATAGTCTATTTATGTTTTTACGTTAGTTGTATTATGTGGAGTACTTGTTAATAATCGAGGTTTAATCGATGTTTATCGCATGTGTTATCGCTTATCGCATCGCAATCGCACTCGCAACTTGCATTATGTGTTCTGGATATTGTTTTACATGTGTGTGCTACTTAGGTATTACTTGTGCATGTTTATTTTATGTATGTGGTGGTGATTAATCGAAACGCAATCGCAACTCAATCGCAATCGAATCGCAAACGGTAAACGCAAGTTAATTATGATGATTGTATGTTAGATATAGTAGTTGGGATTAAAAGTAATTTGAATAGGAAAATCTATCGCATCGCAACGCTCGTCACGCGAATCAAAACAGCAAAACTCGTCGCGCCAAACACTCCAATCGAGTGGCCAACCGATCGAGTGGCCAACCGATCGAGTTGCCACCCGATCGGGCTGCCACCCGATCGACCAACCACTTTCCCCCACTTTCCTTTTATGGAAACCCTATAAATACCCCTCATATGTCAACATCACTAGATGTTGACAGCTCTCACTCGACTAACTCTCTCCAACCTCTATTTCTTCCGATTTCTCGCGATTCTTGTAAGTTTTCAACCTTAATCTTGTACTTTCTTGATCAACACGCACTCCTCCGCCTTTCTATCTTTTGAATCTTAACTTTTAACCGTGAAATCACTAGATTTGAGGTGTTCCAGGATGATGTCATCATGGTGTTCTTAGGAACTTCATGTTTTGGCTTCAATCCACCAAGAACAACTTAGATTTGAACGATTTCCACATAAATAAACAAAGATCTTGTATAGATCTGAACATATTCATGGTGAAAAGGATTGAAAGATAGTTTTCCAACTTTCTTTCAACTCTTTTACACTCAATGAACTCAAACCCGATGGTATCGGAGCTTGATCTAATCTTCTACTCATTCTTAGTGATGCATTAGTTCCAGATCTGAATTCTATCCAGGAGAGATATTGATTTCGGGTTTGAACATGGGCGACCGACTTGAACCGTGAACTATGCGGACTAGGTTGATTCCTGTTCGGTCGGGTCACTTGGGACGAGATACGGGTCCCGTTGTTCAAGCAAGATATCAAAACAACTTGTTCTAAGCTACAACACTTCAAACAGAAACAAGGGTTAGGACGATCAGACCGTCGGAACGGTTTGCCGTCCGATCGGGTAACCACCCGATCGGATTGCCACCCGATCGACCGGCCGTCCGATCGGGCTGCACTTGGTTCCGTACTTAAACTATTTCTCAAACTATTCAAAGGATCTGAACGTTGAAATGGATTACCACCCGATTGAGTGACCGTCCGATCATGTGACGTTTGGGACTTAAACAATTTTCAACATGTTCAATACGGATTGCCACCCGATCGGATTGCAATCCGATCAAGTAAGAAACTGCTGTGAACTTGTTCTCACTAGAGTATTCTACCAATCGGATTCCCGTCTGATCGGACTGCCGTTCGATCGACCGACCTGAAAGGTAGAGATACTTCTCTGTTTTCAAAATGATACAACGAAAACTTCAAAGCACAAGCCATCATACACAAACACATCCATCCCAAACGAGGTAACAATCCAATCGAATGGTCACCCGATCGGATGACCATCCGAGCGGATTGTCACCCGATCGACCGGCCACCCGATCGGATTTCCACCCGATCGGATTACCGTCCGATCCATTGACACTTTACATTGTTTTACGCATCGCTTATCATTTGTACTATCATTCTGATCAGGCTAAACTTACTCTAGCGCTCCCTTCAATCCATCATCGTTGTGAGTATACTCGAACCCTTTTTGCTTTACGCACTTTTGGGTGTTACATACGTTACTTATTCTAAATCACATCGAACATACTACGCAATACTTTAACGCTAACCGTTACCGCATGTTATACGTGACTTAATGAATGCTTGTTTGTTATGTTTACACATGGATTGTTGTCTACCTGCCTTAGCAACGATAGTACTATTGTTTGGACTCAGCACCTGTTCACTCAGGGGTTGTTAAGGACAATTAATTACATGGCTCACAGTGGTGAGTGTGTATTACGAACTGCCTCGGGCAGTCAACCCGCAGTCATTGGTATTGATAGGATCATGTCGATAACTTACGTGCTTCATTTTACACTGTGTACGTGCTGGTTATGCGTAAACGATTTCGAACTCTATTATATCTATTAAACTTGTATGCTCACCTTTAAACTATGTGTATTGACTTTTACTTTAACGTATGTGGCAGGTGCTTAAGATGTTTAAATGCTTGGCTTGCTATGAAATCGAGGCTAGGAAAGGTCTAGAAACCAATAAACGAATAGTCTGTACTTAAATTCTGAGTTGTCGGAACAGAACAATTTGTCTCGACTTTGCCTGTAATAATTATGTTACTTTTTATATCATGGTATGGGACGTGATGCTTTAAATAATTGGTAATAATAGTTGTTATGGAAACTTCTGGACAATCTGTTTCGCTCAGTGCCACGCCCTGATGTTTCCGCCATCGGTTGGGGTGTGACAGATTGGTATCAGAGCCATAACTATAGGGAATTAGGCAAGACTCGACCTAGTCCGGGTCGATGTCTTAGAAACGACCTAGTCTATAGTCAGGTACCAACAGACCGACTTGTGCATACCCTCTAAGGGTTTTGTACAAGCTTACTTGCTATTTCTCGCTATTTCTCGCCTACGCTACACTATCACTGCACTCTAATTTTCAAAAATGAACGAGCGATTAGGTCGAGATTAGGTGTGAAAACCGCAAACTCTCGACTAAATTGCTTGTTCGACCCGCATTTTTATCTGTAAACACAAGAATTTGCGTTGAATCAGGAGTGAAATCCATACTTTGACGCATAATTCTCCCTTATTTTTATCAAAACAGGAACGGAGTTGTTAAGTTAGGGGTGAAACCCGAACCTTGACGATTTCTTCCGATTCTATTTTGATTTTACAAAACTCTCACCAAAGTCTCGATGAGTTCCAAGGACTCGAGTGCTTGAATAGCCGAAAGGATGGGTGCCATTCACCGCATGTCGGTGATAGAGCACAGTCTATCAGGTCAACAAGGACTTTTGGTACATCCTTGTGAATAGTCGAATCACTTTGGGTAGTCGACGTCTAACAGCCGCAGACAATCTATTCTCTATTTTTATGTGTTTCGATTCTGAGCTCGCTACTGCCGACTCTGATATTTGTTGCTTTTATGTGGATTTTATGTGTCTTATGTGATTCTATGTATTACAAATTTTAAAGCGGAAGCGAAAAGCTGAAAATCATCAACACACCATACTTTTCGCTTTAATCAACACACACGACTCGCACTGCACATCTATCTAGATAGGCCGACAAATCTCCGCTACTTGAGGAATGACTTTACACTATGTTGCTCGCTGTATACTCGCTAATCGCAATCGCTATTCTCGAATGTGCGCGAACTGTGAATGATAGGTTTCTGTATTCTGACTGCCTCTATGTGCCCTATGTGCTCTATGTGCCCTATATGCCTTACGTGCTTATGTGAATATGTGCTTATGTGCCTACGTGTTTATGTGTTACATAATTGTTTTCCTGAGCTTTAGTAATATTAGGCGTGTGAGGTGAGATTCAATTATATTGTGTCTTAGTCCTATGGCAATGTCTGTTGCAGACAATGTCGTCATCTGGATCCCGTCACTCGCGCGCTGCTCGCCAGAGCCAGAAAGACAAACGCCTTGCTGCTCTCGTCGCCAAGCAAATGGCAAAGGTGGTTCCTCAGATCGTAAGTGAACTATACGAGAATGTGAGCAAATCGTCTGAAGAGTCCAGGACTGAAACCCCTAAAGCTGCTTTCAGCTTCAAGCAGTTTAAAGCTTGCGGACTGAAAGAATTCACTGGTGAAGATGGCCCTACGGCCTTATTTCAATGATTTGATTCGATCGAGGTCACCCTGCGCCAGAGTGGTTGTCCTGACAATCTTCGCACTCTGAGTGCTACCGGCGTCTTCCAGTCCCGTGCTTTAGACTGGTGGACGGCCGAGAGAAACAAACGCGGAAAAGACGCAGCTTTTGGTCTGTCATGGGACGAGTTGATGAACGTCATGTTGGAAGAGTTCTGCCCTCCCCATGAGCGCCAAAAGTTGGAGGATGAATTCTGGCATATAAAGCAGAAGGATGGTGACAACGATGCTCTAACTGCTCGCTTCAAGCAGCTCAGTATAATCTGTGCTGATCAAGTCAAGACTGCTGAAATGACGATCAAGAAGTACATTCGAGCTCTGCCGGATTGTGTTGCGGATTTTGTGCATGCTTCAAAGCCAGCAACAATCGAGGAAACTTACCTGCTTGCCGCTGAAATCAACGACAAGCGAGTCAAAGCTGGTTTTTGGGATAAAGCTTCAAAGAACCTGCATCAAGCTACCAACGCCGCAACTGCTGAAACCGCCACCGCCGCTCCGCAGCCATCAAAGTCCTCTCGTCGCAAGAGGAAGAACAACAACATCAACTCCAGCAATAAGAACTGTGCTGTCACTACCGCTGCTCCACTCCAAGCGGTACCAGCCCAACAGCAACCTCAACAATGATCAGCTCCAGCACCAGTTACCCAAGCACCGACTGCGAAGCGTGCTTACACTAGTCCCCACCCTGCTTGCCCGACATGTACTTATAATCACCCAGTGGGTATCACCTGCCGATTCTGTGTGCATTGCAATACGTACGGCCACTTCACCGCCAACTGCTGTACAGGTCCCCGAAAAGCACCAGCTCAAGCTACTGCTCATCAAGCTCTACTTCCAGCTCCTCAAGGCCAACAAGCGGCTCAGGCACCCGCGATCAACGCAAGAGTCTGCTTTACGTGTGGTGATCCCAACCACTTCGCAAGCATGTGCCCGAACAGGGTTGTGAAACAAGAGCCCCAACAACAGCAGCATCAGCAACAGCAACAGCAACAGCAGCAGCAACAACAACAGCCTCAGCAGCAACAGCAACAAGTCGCCCGCGCCAGAACCTTCAACATCAATGTGCGCCAAGCCCAGGCTAACAACAACGTGGTCAATGGTATGTTTCTCGTGAATGGTATTTATGCTTCGTGTTTGTTTGATACTGGAGCCGATAACTGTTTTGTATCATTTGAGTTTGAAAAGCTCCTTAATCGTAAGCGCTCCCATCTTCCCTCGACGTTCGATGTTGAAGTTGCCATCGGAAGAACCGTCGCTGTCAATTCAGTTCTTTGTGATTGTACTCTCGAGCTCAACAATCACATCTTTCCGATTGATCTCATTCCAATGCAACTCGGAAGTTTTGACATCATAGTAGGCATGGACTTTCTTCGTGAAAACGATGCTGAAGTTGTGTGCTTCGATAAGATGATTCGATTCTCGCTTGCTAATGGTGATCAACTGTGTGTTTATGGTGAAACTCCTTCAAAAGGTCTCAAGCTAATGTCATGTGTCCGAGCTAGCAAGTATCTCCGCAAGGAATACAGAGCTTTCTTGGCTAACATTGTAGTAGCGGAGAAGGAAAAGAAAGTAAGACCGGGTGTAATCGATGTCCCCGTTGTGTGTGAATTTCCAAATGTGTTTCCTGATGATCTTCCAGGTCTACCGCCAAGTCGTGATATCGACTTTCTTATCGACCTCATTCCTGGAGCCAACCCTGTTGCAAAAGCTCTTTATCGACTCGCTCCGTCCGAAATACGTGAACTCTCGAGTCAGCTCTAGGAATTACTTGATAAAGGCTTCATTCGCCCAAGCACCTCTCCATGGGGTGCGCCAGTCCTTTTCATCAATAAGAAGGATGGGTCGTTCCGGATGTGCATCGACTACAGGGAATTGAATAAGCTAACAATCAAGAATTGCTATCCCTTGCCTCGAATCGATGATTTGTTTGACCAGCTACAAGGTGCTACGTGTTTCTCGAAGATTGATCTGCGCTCAGGCTATCACCAATTGCATATCCAAGAGGAGGATATACCCAAAACCGCTTTTTGTACTCGATACGGCCACTATAAGTTCGTTGTTATGCCTTTTGGTTTAACCAACGCACCCGCGATTTTCATGGATCTAATGAGTTGCGTGTGTAAACCATTTCTCGACCGCTTCGTCATCGTGTTCATCGATGATATCCTGATCTATTCCAAGTCGAAAACCGAACAGGCGCAACATCTACGTTTGGTTCTCGAGCTACTCCAGGGGAATCGACTCTATGCCAAGTTCTCCAAGTGCGAATTTTGGTTGGAGGAGGTTCAATTCCTCGGTCACATTGTCAATAGTCAAGGTATTCATGTCGATCCCGCATAGATTGAAGCTGTTAAGAGTTGGGTTATACCTAAGAACCCGTCTGAAGTCCGTTCTTTTATCGGATTAGCGGGCTATTATCGCCGATTTATCGAAGGATTCTCTTAAATCGCCGTGCCGCTTACCTTTCTCACGCATAAAGACAGATCCTTTGTTTGGGGAACTGAACAAGAGTCTGCCTTCCAAACCCTCAAGCATATGCTTTGCAATGCTCCCGTCCTCGCTTTACCCGACAGAAACGATGACTTTGTTGTCTTTTGCGATGCCTCGAACCTTGGTCTTGGCTGTGTTCTCATGCAGCGAGACAAGGTTATCGCTTACGCATCTCATCAGCTCAAGATCCACGAGAAGAACTATACAACCCACAACCTCGAGCTAGGCGCAGTTGTTTTTGCATTAAAGATTTGGCGACACTACCTTTATGGTACAAAGTGTACGGTCTTCACGGACCATAGGAGCCTACAATACATCTGCAACAAGAACGAACTTAATATGCGTCAACGCCGATGGGTAGAACTTCTCAACGATTACGACTGTGAGATTCGTTATCACCCAGGCAAAGCAAATGTCGTTGCCGACGCCCTAAGCCGTCGAAGCTATCTGCATAGCACCCACAATGTTCAAACCCAGCATCATCTCGAAACCCTCATCCACGAAGCCCAACATGCTTGTTTTACCGAGCGCACCTTGAAGAATGAAAGGATACATCACGATGGATCCCAACTTATGAATAAGTTGAATGGGATATTCCATTATCTAGACCGAATCTGGATCCCTAAGCGGACCGATTTACGACAGATTCTGATGGACGAAGCCCACAAATCTCGATATTCCATTCATCCCGTTGCCGATAAAATGTCCCAGGACCTTCGCTACAAGTACTGGTGGCCGGGCATGAAGAGAGATATCGCTCTCTATGTTGGGAAGTGCCTGACTTGCTCGAAAGTCAAGGCTGAGCATCAAAGACCTTCTGGCTTACTTGAACAACCCGAAATCCCTATGTGGAAGTGGGAAAGTATAGCTCTGGACTTTATAACGAAACTTCCGGGTACGCCATCAGGTCACGATAGCATCTGGGTTTTCGTTGATCGTTTGACCAAATCTGCTCACTTTCTTCCAATACGAGAAGACTACAAGGTGGAACGATTGGCCCGAATCTACACCAATGAGATCATTTGTCGACATGGGATGCCTCGCGATATCATCTCTGACCGTGATGCTCGGTTTACCTCACGTCTGTGGGAAACGTTTCAAACGGCTCTCGGTACTGCGCTTAATCTAAGTACCGCTTTTCATCCCCAAACCGACGGTCAGACTGAGAGAACGATTCGTACCCTTGAAGACATGCTCCGTTCGTGTGTCATAGATTTCGGTGGTAATTGGGACGCTTACCTGCCTTTAGTCGAATTCTCGTATAATAACAGTTATCATTCCAGCATTCAAATGGCATCATTTGAGGCATTATACGGAAGAAGATGTCGGTCGCCTATTGTGTGGCACGAGATCGGTCACTCGTAATTAACCGGTCCTGAGCTATTGCAAGAAACAACTGACAAAATCCTTCAAATAAGAGACAATCTGCTGAAAGCTCAGAGCCGTCAGAAAAGTTACGCCGATAGACGACGCAAGCCTCTTGAATTTGACGTTGGCGACCATGTACTCCTAAAGGTATCACCTTGGAAGGGTGTGGTCAGATTCGGAAAGAGAGGGAAACTCGCGCCTCGATATGTTGGACCCTTTAAGATTCTAGAGAGAATCGGAAAAGTGGCCTATAGACTTGAACTACCGGAGGAACTTAGCAACGTTCACCCGACTTTCCATGTGTCTAACCTCAGAAAGTGCCTGGCTGAGCATGATTTGTACGTACCTCTTGAGGATCTTCAAGTAAACGAAACACTACACTTCGTGGAGAAGCCTGTCGAGATCATGGATCGCCAGACCAAGCAGCTCAGACGCTCGCGCATTCCTATTGTGAAGGTTCGATGGGAAGGCAAACGAGGCGCAGAGTTCACTTGGGAACTCGAAAGCGACATGAAGGCGAAGTACCCGCAGTTGTTTATTACGGTTGAAGCCTAATTTCGGGACAAAATTCCCTTAACAGGGGGAGGCTGTATCACCCCGTGTTTCGAAAGTCAGAGTCAAAGTCAACATTGAAGTCAAAGGAAGAAAAGATTGCTAATTACGATCTGTCACTCCTTGCTCAATCACTGTTTTGACTTCTTTGACTTGTAGATAGTCTATTTATGTTTTTACGTCAGTTGTATTATGTGGAGTACTTGTTAATAATCGAGGTTTAATCGATGTTTATCGCATGTGTTATCGCTTATCGCATCGCAATCGCACTCGCAACTCGCATTATGTGTTCTGGATATTGTTTTACGTGTGTTTACTACTTAGGTGTTACTTGTGCATGTTTATTTTATGTATGTGGTGGTGATTAATCGAAACGCAATCGTAACTCAATCATAATCAAATCGCAAACGATAAACGCAAGTTAATTATGATGATTGTATGTTAGATATAGTAGTTGGGATTAAAAGTAATTTGAATAGGAAACTTTATCGCATCGCAACGCTCGTCACGCGAATCGAGACAGCAAAACTCATCACGCCAAACACTCCAATCGAGTGGTGAACCGATCGAGTTGCCACCCGATCGGGCTGCCACCCGATCTGTAGGATCGGGATTCGATCAAACGAGTCAACCAGAAGAGTTCTTGATTAATACGAAAGGCAGAATCAGACGTATTGATGTTATAATAGCTAGATTCACACTTAGAATCACTTTAACTGTCGATTGTATTGATTTGATAGTGTTTACAGATCGTTCGATACTTCGGCAGCACTTTGTCTCCGGAATCACAAAGTTTTCCAAAAGTTCTAAATGAAGACCCAAGACCACATATATATAGGAGATGCCAGACCCCACGAGATGCCAGACCTTACGAACTGGCCAGACCTCACAAACTGGCCAGACCTCACGAACTTGGTCACCCCGTGTGAGGTGGCTGGTTCAGGTCTGTTTCCCGTTCCTCTCGTACAACGTGTCCTGGTCTATCTATTCTTGTTACATGACTCGATACAAGATGAAGTCGACAGACATATGCACTAACAAACTCTCCCTTGGATGTTGACGAGTCAGCAGTGTATTGAGTCTTCAGTCTTGATCGGTCTTCTCGCTCTTTCCAAAGTATCTTTCTCTGTAAGCATCCTTCAATCTTTATCTTTCAATCTCTCTTGATCAGATCTCTCGATTCTTTAAACTCATCAGCAATTTGAAATCTTCCAATCAACAGACTCCCCTTTGCTAACAGACTCCCCCTTAAGTTGTTCCGGGATCGCAATCTGACATATCACTCGTTCTAAGATCGTGTCCTGGCTCAAACTCTGCTCAGGCTTAGACACGGGGATCTGGCTCTTCAGCTTTCACAGGTTCAGTAACGTCTCCTGGCTCTCCGTAGCAACAGGATCAGAAACCTAGTAACCTGCACAATTCTCTACCCAAAAGTAAATTTCACAATTGTTAAAATTTAACAAATTTAGAAACCACTTGTAGATATCATTCAACATCAACAATAGTTATATCAAGTTCAAATTAATGACCTTGATTAACTAATCAGTAAAATCAGCTTCAAAACATCACTTGTAAGATTATCATAAAACATTTCTCAAATTATCTCAAACTTTAACTTCATTTTTCATTTCAAACACACTCTCCCAACCCACTGTTGTTCATCATGTTTAGCACTCGGAATTTTGAAAATCAGCTTTTCAACATCAGTTGTCGAAAATATGATGAAATAAAATCTTTTTGAATTTTCAAAATTTTATGCTAAAACACACTGAAAATCTTTTAGGATTTTGGAAAATAAACTATATACATACATCTTTTTGTGAGTTTGTGTAAGAGAATCATATCAGTTTATGACAAATCACTAGTACCGTTGAGCTTTAAACACTTTAAGATCTAAACGATTCACTTAGATTGTCAGTATACTGATCCACTTAAATTTTCACACAAAGTTCAATTGTTTCGAGAATTAGTGTTTTAAGCACTTAACTTATTCGCGTGTCCCACCTCAGAATATACACCCGTATCCAGACTCCTATATTCAGTCTTACAGGTGAATGTACACTAATGATATCTGTAAATGGGTAATGCGAGGCCATGAGAGCTCAGGTTAGAACTTCCGTTCAGAGAAAGAGATGATGGCTCGACTTTAGGTATGTCCCGTTTGGGGATCTTTTCTTCAACAGCACATGATTCGCATTTTTCAATGTTTCATCATTTTTTATGCTGAGGGTGGGCTTTATGATTAAAGCTGTGCAGAGTATTATACGAGGACTAGGCTATTGCTCCTGCAAAATCAGAAGTCCCGGTATAATACCCCAGATAGCATCACGCACAAAGACCTAGTATGTCAGAAATAGAAAGCCCTTCAAACAAGATTTCAGGGGTTACCTATATATCCGAGAGATGTTCCCCACGAAATAAGTAAGTATTTGATATTTAATCTACTAAGCATGTAAAAACCTACTGGCATATCATTAGTGAGACCGTTTATCACATTTTAATTTTCCAATTCTTTAGCGTACTGTGATTGTCTACTGATGTACTATCATTTCCTCTTTTTCACAACAAAACTCATTTTGATTTTTCGATGTTTTTGTATTTTTATTTTATAATGTTTTTGGATTTTTCAAATTTTCAAAATTTCTAAAATTTTTTTACTCCCCCTAAAATCAAAAATATGTTTCAATTTTTAATTTTCTGGGAAAAATTTGAAAGTAAAAGCAATAAACTGTACAAATAAAATGACAAACTGATGTGAATTACTTTAATTCTCCATTCTCTTGGCTCAAACAATCAGAACTTCCCCTGACAACAAACTATTTTCCCATTATGATTTCAAAACACTTAAGTTTGTTTTAATCAAAATGGTTTTTCTGGAAAATTAGTTTTGTTGATTTCACACATCATGGGGATTCCTTCATCACTTTGTTCTTTCAACCACTTGTAAAAACTATCACTTGTAGGTTTTTTTCACACAAACATTTTTCAAGAATGATGCCGATTCATGCTCCACGATTATCAACTTGGGAGCTCCGGGAAGTCAGGATTTTACTTTTTAAAGAATCTCACCCATGCCTGATCAATCATGGGTGAACCATCATCATTTGGTTTAACAACTTTCGATTCATAAAATTCTTTCACTCCCTTCACCTTCCCATCAGCCATCTTACCAAACATATGTAACACTTTACCATTAAATGCCTTTTTAGCATCAAATTCTTTCTTATCAGAGAAGAATTGATCTGAAATCTCAATCTTACCAATTTTTCATTTCAAGTTTTCGTTTGACAATGGTGGAAAATTTTCATCATCCATTGTCGGAATGGAATTCTCATCATTTAGCACAACAGATGGCTCCTCAGACTTTGACGAATCAGATTCATTACCAGAAACAACCTCTGATTTCTTAACAACCCATTTATGTTTGTTTAAATTGGCTCTTCTTTTGTAAAAATGTTTCGAACTTTCACCAACTTCGAAAGTTGAATTTTTGAACTCCTTAAATTTTTCTATTGGTTGTTCCTTTTTATCAACACATTTTTCTTTTAATTTAGAGTTAGAAGAAACTCCCTGTTTTGTGTTGGTGGACTTTGAGCAATTCCAAGAAATATGTCCAACCCCTTGACATCTGAAACAGGTTCTTCTTTCAACTCTCAGTTCAGATTTCTTCAACACATTCTTTTGCTTTTCGGCGAGAAACTCCTTGTTTGACTGTTTCCAGAAAGGTTTCTCCTTCTCTTCTTCTGAACTTGCTTGTAACACCTGTGCCTCCACGGCCATCAAACAAATACTGAACCAATGAAATATTATATTTCATACTTGGGATTTGTAAAAATATGTGTATCATTTGCACATATCATTTTTTGTTCAATTCCAAACTCTAAATCGCTTTCTGGAAGGTTATACGCGCACCGATGCGTAAATATAACCAGTTTAATGCAACAGACACTCCAGAATAGTAAAATAGGCTTAACATACCTTAAATAACCTTTACATAACTTAGAAATAAGTTTCGAAGGCTTTGGTATGGCAAAATCAAGTTAAATCGCTTACAGGGACTAAAGTTGACAAACTGCGAAAGTATGCCAATTTGAACTGTAACAAACATTCCGGAACATGGACATAAGTTAAACATACCATAAATATCCTTTAAATAGCTTAGAAATAGGCTTTGAGGGGTTCGGTGTGCTAAAATAAACTTTTGGGTCATTAAGGGACTAAAAGTGTCAAAAAGTGCACAAGTTTGCATTTTCGCGCATAACTTACGTTCTGAATACATCCGGACATTCAAAAATTTATGTAAGCACTAAAATATTTTATTTTAGTGTTTGGCATAATAAAAATCCATTCGTCACGCCATTTGGATCGTTTTTCGCGCTTATGCGCATTCCGTCGTAATTAACCGAACAACGCAATCGTATGGCTAAACGAACCGACATCCGAGATATTTTTGAGCACATTTTAAGTTCCCTATACTTTAACTTCATTTTTGAGCTTTGAAATGGGGTTAACGGGCCTTAAACGCATCGGAAATGACCTTATAGCACAACAGGGACCAAAATGGTAAATCTGCCAAACTTGGCCCTTGCGCACCGTAAGGGTTATTTGTTACGGTGTGCAAGCAGTGTCCAGATGCAGCAAATCATTTTTGGCTGCTGTTATCTGCCCCTAAACATTCCCCAAAGGTCAAGTGCCACTTGTTAAACTCTTGTGGTGGCCAAAATCAGTTACCATAACATCTTGACAAGTGTACGGGCTAGATCATTCCCTCTTCTCCAAGAAACGATCCTAACGGTGAACCGAAAACTATAAATACCCACTTACCCCAACTTCATTTCTCACTAGAATCTGATCAATTGTGCTCTAAGTTGAAACCTTTGTTTCATACCTGAGCTATTTTGATCTAGATTAGCATTCGGGGACCCTTCGTAAGTGTTCCTTCGTTCTTTTATTGCTTTTCGAGTCCGAAAGTCAAACTTTGTTTGACTTTCTGCATTGACCAGTTTATGGTCGATCCGAAGTTCGTTTGAACTTCATAACGTGGGCGTGATCACGATGGTTATAGTCACTAGTGACTATACCTACTGATTACCACGTTATCTAGGCTCAGTGACGAGCCGTAGTTTCGGCCAGAATACGTATTCTTGCGTATTTTGTAACCAAACTACTTATGGGTATCAAAACCGTTTGTTTTGATACCAAACCTGTTTTCTAAACTTAGTTAAGCATGTTTTAACATGCTTAGCTCGTCACTTTTAGTTTAGTGCTTATATAGGGTCGTAAGGTAAGCGATCTAAACAATCGCTTATACTTTCGAACCCGACCCGTTTGGTCGATCATTAGGATCCGACCAAGCACATTAGGTGACCATAGCATATATGGAATAACCTTCCAAGGTTATACCTTATGGTCGCTTCGTTTAAGTAGTTGTATGATAGGTAGTTTATATGCCTTAGGTAAATTACCAAAATGCCCTTTTGACGCCAAAATTCATTTTTAAGCGTATGTAACATAAATTTTGACATCTAAACTGATTTGACAACCATATTAGACATGTTAAGGCATATATTACTTGTCATAGGACTAGTTAAGCGTTCCGAACGCGTTTTACGCGAACGACACGTTAAAGTAGCATAATCTACCTAAACGGGTTGTAATGGGTCACAAACACTTAGGTTAAGTTTCGTTTTAGTATGTGGGCTTTGTTAAATCATATTACACGAGTCTCCATACTCGTTTGGTTTACGAACCATCATTCTATCCGATCCTCCGATATTAGGTCCGGTTTATTAACATAGTTACCTATATTAGGTGTCGTTTGATTCCGTGATCTCTAGCATTGCTTGGTGGTTATCTTAGGACTTCTGAGCAATCTCAAGTGAGTACATAGACCCCTCTTTTACTGTTTTCCAAACTGTTTTGGGGTGAAACACATGTGCCTACTTGTTACTTTCATGCTTTCCTGTTTTCACATCATATACTTCCTATGTTCATTAGTACATTATAGTACATGATTTCATTACATTTTATACTATGTATGTCCATTGTGTGCATACTTAGTACATGGTTCTACATTACATTTCTGCTATGTATGTTAACTGATAGCATGCTAGCACATTGATTTACATGACTTTTCTGCTTTGTATGTTAACTTAGCATACTTAGTACATTTCTTATTCATCATATGCTTACATTTTGGTATGACATTTGGTTTGTTTAAACTATACTATACATTCATTAACACCGATCATGCCGCTCGGTAGTAGGTAGTGGTACCATAGGACTTGACAAATCCCATTCCTGAAATCTCGGGTTTGTTTGGACGTAAGGAATGACCGAATCCGAATACATATTATTTTGATAACTCATTTTTACATAGTTATCCGACTGTCGCATGGCTTGGATGTATGAATTTTCACAATACCGCATAAATGTTTATATCAGTATAGCATGCATTTACTACACAAAACATAACTTTGATTTAAACCAAGTTTTACTTCAATACTTTGTTTTGTACATTTTTTTTACTTATGGTTTAAGTAGTCTTATTTTACTTACCATACATAACATTTGTTACACATTACTTGACTACTTTTGGACTATTAACAATTGATATGATTTATACAAGGACTTTTGACAATTGGTTTAAACATAGACTTATTACATTGGTGGTTTGTTTAAGTGACTTAAGTAACGAGGCGTGTGTAATATGATACAAGCATGGTGGATACGCCGCTGGTACTTCCTATATATAAGTGTTTGTATGGTATTACATATCGTAGCGTTATTTGAATCATTTCAGTTTATGACATATAACATTTTATACAAATAACATACTTTTCACAATACATTGTTTTACAAACAACTTAACTTATACAAACTCATTTTACATGGTTATTCATTTAACCATGCATTATTCTCTTATTTATACGTATCATCTGAACTTATTGTTTTTCAAACGATTTACAAAGACAAAGCAAATTACAAGGTTCATGACTAAACATTTTCTTAAACAGAAGCCATGAATCTTATTTTCACAAAACCTATGTACTCGCCGGCATTTTTATGCTGACGTACCTATTTTTACATGTGTTTCAGGAAATGAAGCATAGGACTTGTCAAGATACACATAGGCGGACTTGGGCCTTAGTGACAATAAAAGATGCAAGACTAGTTATTTATGTTATGTTTCTTTGATTGTCATGACATTGTAATTCTTTTATAACTCGGACTCATGATCAGTGTCAGACGCTGTGAAGGTGACATCAATATCATCTGGTAATCCATCGATAGACTCGAATTTCAGATTCAGATTGAGTGCTTCAGCCACCTTTTCAAAGTGTCGAGGGGTATAGCCATCCCACATTGGATTTGGTACTCTGTTATAATTCAAGCCAGTTTTCTTACCAGAATTTTCTTCATCATCTGCAAACTTATGAGCTGCCACGGTAGGATAGATGCGATCAATAACATACTCTTAACTTTGATAACTTCGAAGTAAAGTATTAACTCTTTATGTTTCAATCGTCATCCCTGCCAATTCTTGTTTCAGCCCTGCAATAATCTCGATGTATTTGTTAATTGCAGTTTGCTTTTGAAGAACTGTTGCTTTCAGAAGATTCTTCATCTGGATATCCTCATCACTAGCTCCTTTGTATAAGTTCACTTTGCGGCTTAGGAGATCATATGATTCCTTTATGCTTCTCACATTATGCAATAAGTTCTCTTTGAGCTTCTCCAATTCAGCATACTTTGTATCTTTTTCAGCACAATTTTTGCAAGGTACTAAACACTTTGTACAAGGTTTTTCAACCTCTACAATCTTTACAACTTCAACAATTTTTCAACTTCAACTATTTTTTCAACTATTTTCTCCACCACCTTTTCAATCACAATTGGTTCTTTCTCAACTTCTATCTTCACTTCACTCTCTTCAACCTCGACCTTCTCTGTCGATTTTTCTTCAACTTTTGCCTTATCAGCTTCTATCTTAACTTCAGTCTTTTCTTCAGCAACCCTTCTTGCTTCCATTTCTCTCTTCAGTCTAGCAGCCCTTTTCTCTTTCAATATCTCGATTTTATCTGCAAAAAACAAATCAAAACTATAAGGATCCAATTGTTTTCTAGCTTTATTAATATACTCTTCCTCATCATCAGTATGTTCATCACTTCCTGAAGACTTAAAAATCGGTTTTCTTTTAGGACTGTTCTTAGATTTGATTGATTCTTCTTCCGAGGTTGAATCTTCAAAGATTCGAGCAACAAATGCTTTAGAAACTGAAGGTCTAGAAGGATCATAATCATCCCAATTGAAATCTCTCGGAATCCTTTCATCTTCTTGGTCTACCAGACCAAAACAAGCTTTACCCTTTGATTCTTCAATAGTACGTGAGTGTGAAGATTGTTGTTGATATGGTTGTTGAGCAACCTGATGATAAATTGCTTTTCTATGATAATCGTTGTTTCCGAAAGGATCTTGTCTTCCGGTTGCTTCTCTGTTTGTACACTCTCGTTTAAAATGTCCGGTTGCTTCTCTGTTTTTCGGGAGAGTATAATCTTTCTCTAAAGAGACCCATGCATCAAACTTGTTTGCTTGTACCCAGTTTTCAAAACGGTCTTGCCACCCTTTAAAGTCCTCAATGTACATAAGCTTTGGAGGCTTTTGGAAAGTTCCCGTTTCATTCTCGATACCAACAGTTTTAGCAACTGTAACTGGAGCAGCCGGAGCAGTAGCAAATGCATTATAAAATTCATTATCCATGTTTCGATGTAAAAGATATACAAAAAACACACTGTTCAAGCGAGCTGGAGTTTCAAACGAGCTGAGATCAAACGATCTGATACTTCAAATGAGTTGAAGTCTCAAACGACCTGGATCAGTTCAAACGACCTGGATATTTTTCAAGAGACCTGAATATTTTCAAACCGTGCGACCTGAATAATTTCAAACTGTGACGACTGTGCTCTATAATCGATGTATAATGTAAAAAAATGATGATTATTAACAAAACAATGTGCTTTGGTGTTATTATATGTGTTTTGGTGTTTTTATGTGTGTATTTGTGTTTGGTGATTTTTCAATTCGATTCGATTCCGATTTCAAGCTTTAAATCGCTTTCTGGAAGGTTATACGCGCACCAATGCATAAATATAACCAGTTTAATGCAATGAACACTCCGAAAAGGTGAAATAGGCTTAACATACCATAAATAACCTCCACATAACTTAGAAATAAGTTTTGGATGGTTTTGTTTGTTGAAATCAAGTTTGTTCGATCGCAGGGACTATTTGTGTCAAACTGCGAAACTATACCGATTTTTGTAGTAACGAACATTCCGGAACTTGATCATAAGTTAAACATACCCTAAATATCCTTTACATAGCTTAGAAATAGGCTTTGAGGAGTTCGGTATGTCAAAATAAACGTTATTGATCAATAGGGACTAAAAGCGTCAAAATGTGCACAAGTTTGCATTTTCGCTCATATCCTACGTTCTGAATATATCCGGACATCCAAAAATTTATGTAATCATTAAAATATTTTATTTTAGTGTTTGGCATGATAAAAATCCATTCGTCGCTTAATTTGGATCGTTTTTGCGTTCATTACGACTTCCGTCGTAATTAAGCGAATAACGCAACCGTACGAACAAACGAACCGACATCCGAGATATTTTTGAGCATGTTTTGAGTTCCCTATACCTTAACTTCATTTTAGAGCCTTGAAATTAGGTTAACGGGGCTTAAACATGTCAAAAATGGGCCGAAATGCATGTTTCTCAAGTACAGGGACCAAAACTGCAATTCTGTAATAGTTGGCCAGGCGGCCCGCGTAAGCTGGTGCTATGGGCTACGTGGCCCGCATGAGAGGCCCAGATCTGCAAAACTGATTTCCAGCTGTTAACAGCTGTTCCACTCCCTTTGCACCTGGTTTTGATCAATCTAGGGGCCAAATTTGATGGTTTTTAAGTGCCCATGGTATCCAAATACCATGTGCCCACATGTACGGCCGTGATCAAAGCACGTTATTCGATGAACGATCCTAACGGTTGTACGAAAACTATATATACCCACCTCCTTTCACTTGCAAAACCCACAATGATCTGATTTTGGCTCTCTAAGTTGAAGTTTATGCTTCATACCTGAGAGTAAATCGGATCATAGCTTGCGGGGACCTTTTGTAAGTATTCTTTCGTTCTATTTATTCATGTTTATCGTTAAAGTCAAACTGCGTTTGACTTTCTGCATTGACCAGTTTATGGTCAACGCGGAGTTCGTTTGAACTTCATAACGTGAGCGTAATCACGATGGTTATAGTCCCTAGTGACTATACCTACTGATTACCACGTTATCTAGGTGTAGTGACGAATCATAGTTTCGACCAAAATGCGCATTCTTGCATATTTTGTAACCAAACTACTTATAGGTATCAAAACCGTTTGTTTTGATACCAAACCTGTTTTCTAACTTAACTAAACATGTTCTAGCATGTTTAGCTCGTCACTTTTAGTTTAGTGCTTGTGTAGAGTCGTAAGTCAAGCGGACTAAACACCCGCTTAGACTTTCGAACACGACCCGTTTGGTCGATCATTAGGATCCGACCAAACATGTTTAGTGACCATAGTGGTATAGGGAATAACCTTCCGAGGTTATACCTTATGGTCACCGAGTTTAGGTAGTTGTGTATGATAAGTAGTTTATATGCCTTGGGTAAATTACCAAAATGCCCTTTTCATACATAATTGGTAATTAAGCATATGTAACCTAAGGTTTTGTCACATAACTGATTATGTAGCATATTTAAACATGTTTTGGCATATAATACTTGTCATAGGACTAGTTAGACGTCTCGAACGCGCGTTTGCGCGCACGACGCGTTAAAGTAGCGTAAGCTACCTTAATGGGTCGCGATGGGTCGAAAGCACTTAGGTTAGGTTCCGATCTAGAATGTAGACTTTGTTAAACCATATCACATGAGTTCCAACACTCATTTGGTTTACAAGACCTCATTCTATCCGATCTTCCGATTGAGGTGTCAATTTATTTACTAGTGATTCGATTACTAGGTCCTGCCTGATTTCTCTGGTTTACTTGAGTTTGTTGAAGTTCTATTTGGTTAAGGATACTTTGCACTTCATGTGAGTACATAGTTCCCCTATTTTACTGTTTTCAATTGTTTTGGGGTGATTTATATGTATCAAAACGATTTTCGATATTTTAACAATGGTTTCAAAAATGATTAAGATGGTTTATACTAAACTAATTACGATTTCAATAATGTGAACGAACTTGTTGGTTGTATTTACATAACGAATGACATTCATTAGCACTGATCAAGCCGACCAGTATTAGGTTATGGTACCATAGGATCTGACAAATCCCGTTATTGCACTGCACCCATGGTTATGTGTGGGGGTTGTGGGTAACGACTGAATCTGATGTTAGTTAACTTACCCTTTGGTGGTTTGTTAATGCGAGACGCGAGAAGCGTGGTAGTCAAGTCACGAAGGTTTGAATGTTATTAGCGAGACGACCATAAATAGTTTTCACAATTAAAACAAGGTTGATTTAAACGATTTAAACGAGTTAATGATTTGGAAACGATTTAGAAACGATTTGGAAACGATTTGAATAAGATAAACGAATTGGATAAACGACTGGTTTTGGTTAAGTGTTTAGATAACGGGACGGGTGCAATGTGGTGAAAGCATGGTAGATACGCCACTGGTACTTCTTATATATAAGTGTTTTCATCATATTACATACCGTGGCGTTATTTAGTTCACTTGGGTAAACGATTTTAAAACGATGTCACACAACGAGGTTTTCGAAATGATATAAACCATGCGAGTTTTATTAACGAGTTTTTTTACAAGATGTTTTACAAATTGGTTTTCTAAAACAAATGTTTTTGGGTTAAGAATCATGGCTACGAGATTTTATAAACTATAACCAACTTGATTTGAGTTGGTTAGCTATGTTGCAATACACTTTTCAAAACGAGGTTTGTATTTTGACTCTTGTAGTCTAATAAAGTACTGCAACATGTAAACGAAGCCATGATTCCGATACTCTTATAAAACCTATGTACTCGCCAGCATTTCTTTGCTGACTTTGTTTTTACATATGTTTCAGGTGTTGTTGCTTGATTGATTTCTAGGATGCATGCGTCACACAGGATCTGGACGAGGCCTTAGTGACATTAATAACAATGATAGTCGATATGTACTTGTTTGTTTGATGTTAAGACAATGTTAATGTTTAATATTATCAATAAAACGAAACTCTTTTGTATCCATGGTTGTGAAACGATAATTCTGTTACAATACTCCCTGACGTTTCCGCCACGTTTTGTTGTTTTACGTGGTCGGGGTGTGACAGAAGAGTTGGTATCAGAGCCAATGGTTATAGGGAATTAGGTTATTAGTAATGCTTTGACCTAGACTATAACTTCTAGGACTCCAACGCAAGTTTTCTTGCATTTAGATTTTAAAACAAAACCGTCACCTATCCTTAGGTGATAACCACAATGAGAACACAAAATTCGAATCTGCTTCGAAAACTAATCATCCGTTCTAGGATGATTGATTACTAGGTTTTGAACCCTTTAAGTTTTCAAAATCTCGTCAAAGTTTAGGTCTAAATAGTGTGAACACGTGCAAACTGGAAGAGTGAGTGTCTGTACTCTGAGTTTTCTGTCTAAGGCTAGAGTGTTCATACAAATCCACATAATCGGACCATTCACTCTTACCTGGGAACTCTTGGGGTGAGTGTTCACTTATAGGTGAGCATGTCTTCAGTGATACATTAGTTTCGACCCATTTACTTTGATTAGTCACTGCGTGTCATTTGTTTGTTCGAAGTAACGAACAAATGATCGCCTTCCTAGTGTATTGACGGTATTTTCAATACCTCTTTTGCTTCTCAACCTCACTCGTTTCTCTTGTTTCCTTGTTAGACAATGCCTCCTCGACGTGAAGCACAATCTTTCACTATTGAAGAAATTGCAGCCTTGGTCTCTCAGCAAGTGGCTGCTGTACTTCCAGGCGTTGTGACCCAAGTCCACGAGATATACAACAACAATAATAACAACAATAATGCACCGTGTAATTTCAAGAATTTCAATTCTGCTAAGCCACTAAAGTTTTCTGGGTCGCAAGGAGCAACTGCGCTCCTGCAGTGGTTCGAGAGTATCGAGAGCACATTCAGACATGTGCAGTGTCCGAATGCGCGTAAGGTTGAATTTGCATCAAGAGTGTTTGAGAAGCCAGCTCTTACCTGGTGGAATGGTATTATGCGCGATAGGGGTGCCGAAGTGGCATTGGCACAAACCTGGGAAGAGCTCCGGGCTCTCATGATGAAAGAGTTTTATCCCCGTCATGAAATTCAGGCTTTGGAGCGAGAGTTTGACGATTTAAAGCAAGATGGGGGTGAACACCGTGCGTATACGGATCGTTTTGAGGAACTCAGTCTGTTGTGTCCCACTATGGTTACCCCTCTGGAGAAAGCAATCGAGAGATATATCGATGGTTTACCCGATTCCATACAGGATATTGTGACCGGTATTAATCCTACTACCGTTCGTCACGTGATCGAGTTGTCGGCTACCCTGACTGAGTCTCAATTCAGGAAGGGTAAACTCACCCGCAAGGGTGATAAAAAGAAGTCAACCGATTCTGATAAGGAAAAGGATAAGGGTAAGAAAGGCGAGTCATCGAAGAAGTCGAGAAAGCGAAAGGGTGCTCAGAATTTTGCTGTTACAGCACAGACTGCTCAGAACCCGCAGAACCCACCGGCTCAACCGCCTACGAAGAAGGTGTATGCTGGTACCGCACCTCTTTGTGCACGCTGCAACGGTCATCATGTTGCACAGCAAGCTTGCAAGCAATGCACAACGTGTGGTAAACTTGGGCATTTGGCCAATATTTGTCGTCTGGGACAAAATCAGGTTACCCAGGTTCAAGCTCCGGTTCAGGGGAATGCTGCGAGATTCCCACCGGGTTCATGTTTTAATTGTGGAGAGTTTGGTCACTTCCGCAAAAACTGTCCGAGGTTGGCGAATGCAAATGCGAATCCGAACGTGAATGTCAACGCGAATGCGAATCCCGCTCGTGGACGAGCGTACAATTTGAATGCAAACGAAGCGAGGGCCGACAACGAGGTGGTTAATGGTACGTTTCTTGTTAACAATCGACCTGCGTCTCTTCTTTTTGATTCTGGAGCCGATAGAAGTTTTGTTTCATTGTCTTTTGAGCCTTTGCTTGCGATACCTAGAACTAAACTGAGGAAACCCTTATCTGTCGAAGTTGCTACTGGTAAACCTCTTGTTCTCGATTCTGTTATTCGTGATTGTCAGTTGAACCTCGATAACCATCTTTTTCCTATTAACCTCACACCGATGCAACTTGGGAGTTTCGACATTATCGAGGGGATGGATTGGTTAACCAAACATCATGCTGAGGTGGTTTGTTTCGATAAGATTGTTCGTATTCCTCTTCCGTCTGGAGATGTTCTGGAAGTTCGTGGCGAGAAGCCATCTGGTGGATTGAAGCTTATGTCGTGTATGGAAGCCTAAAGGCATTTACAAAAAGGATATGTTGCTTTTCTAGCACATGTCACCGAGGAGAAAGGCAAGAGCAAGAGCATTCAGGATATTCCGATTGTTCGGGATTATCCAGAGGTGTTTCCCGATGAACTGCCTGGTTTGCCTCCAGTTCGTCAAGTCGAGTTTCATATTGACCTTGTACCCAATGCCAACCCGATTGCGAAAGCGCCTTATCGTCTTGCACCGTCTGAGATGCAAGAGTTATCGAAACAGCTTCAAGAGTTATCTGATAAAGGATTCATCCGTCCAAGCTTTTCGCCTTGGGGAGCTCCTGTCCTCTTTGTGAAAAAAAGATGGATCTTTTCGAATGTGTATCGATTATCGTGAGCTTAATAAGCTTACCATCAAGAATCGATATCCCCTACCTCGAATCGATGATCTCTTCGACCAGCTGCAAGGTGCTTCATGCTTTTCCAATATCGATCTGTGTTCTGGGTATCATCAACTTCGTGTTCTCGAAGAATATATTCCCAAAACTGCTTTCCGCACAAGATATGGGCATTATGAGTTCACTGTCATGCCTTTTGGTTTGACGAATGCTCCAGCTATCTTTATGGACTTAATGAATAGGGTCTGTAAACCTTATTTAGACAAGTTCATCGATAATATTCTTGTCTATTCGAAGTCTCAAGCCGAACTCGAGCAGCACCTTCGCTTAACATTGGAACTCCTGAAGAAGGAACAACTTTTTGCTAAATTCTCCAAGTGTGAATTCTGGCTTGAAGAAGTTCAATTCTTGGGTCATATAGTCAATGAGCAGGGTATCCACGTGGATCCATCCAAGATTGCTGCTATTAAAGACTGGAATACACCGACGACGCCTACAGAGATTCAATCTTTTCTTGGTCTTACTAGATATTATCGTCGATTCATTTCAAACTTTTCAAAGATCGCGGTTCCACTCACTGCTTTGACTCAGAAGAATAAGCCTTTTGAGTGGGGACCCAAGCAAGAAGAAGCGTTCCAAACGCTGAAACAGAAGATGTGTGATGCTCCTGTTCTATCTTTGCCCAAAGGAAATGATGATTTTATTGTCTATTGTGATGCATCGAATCTAGGACTTGGTTGCGTTCTTATGCAACGAGGTAAAGTGATAGCTTATGCGTCAAGACAGCTGAAAATCTGGAGACACTACCTCTACGGATCTTGAGTTAGGAGCGTGGTTTTCGCGCTTAAAATCTGGAGACACTACCTCTACAGAACGAAGTGTGTGGTTTTCACAGACCACAAAAGTCTCCAGCATATTCTTAATCAGAAGGAGCTCAACATGAGGCAACGTCGTTGGGTTGAACTCTTAAGTGATTACGATTGCGAGATTCGCTACCATCCTGGTAAGGCGAATGTCGTAGCCGATGCGCTTAGTCGCAAAGAGCGAGTCAAGCTTCATTCTGTTTAAACGCTATCTAATCTTTAAACTCGTGTTCTTCAAGCTCAGCAATTTTGTGTTTCATAAAATTTGATAGGTAAGGAATTACCAAGTCAACTTGAGCTTAAACTAGAAGCGAAGGACGATGGGTTGCTCTATTTCAAGGATCGTTTATGGATTCCGAAACAAGACGATCTTCGCACCTTGGTAATGGACGAATCTCATAAGTCTCGATATTTTAACCATCCCGGTGCTGATAAAATGTACAAGGATCTTCGTACTCAGTGCTGGTGGCCTGGTATGAAAAAGGATGTTGCCTTGTATGTATCGAAATGCCTAACTTGTCTCAAAGTCAAGGCTGAATATCAACGACCTTCTGGCTTGCTTGTACAACCAGAGATACCGGTTTGGAAGTGGGAGAACATTGCGATGGATCTCATCACTAAATTACCGCGTACATCTAAAGGTCACGATGCGATTTGGGTTGTTATCGATCGATTAACGAAATCAGCTCATTTCATTCCGATTCGCGAGGATCTATCTGCTGATAAACTTGCAAAGATTTATGTTGATGAGATTGTATCACGACATGGTGTTCCTTTGGATATCATTTCCAATCGTGATGCTCGGTTTTCATCTCATTTCTGGAAGACCATCCAATCTGCTTTGGGAACCCAACTGAATCTAAGCACTGCTTATCATCCCCAAACAGATGGTCAATCTGAGCGAACGATTCAAACTTTGGAGGATATGCTTAGAGCATGCGTGATAGACTTTGGTGGTAATTGGGATTCTCATCTTCCATTGATCGGGTTCTCTTACAACAATAGCTATCATGCTAGTATTAATATGGCACCATTCGAAGCTCTCTACGGTCGAAAATGTCGTTCACCTGTTTGTTGGAATGAGATCGGTGAAGCCCAGCTTACTGGACCTGAGCTCGTTCTGGAAACAACAGACAAAATCAAGAAAATCCGCGATAATCTGGTGACAGCTTGAAGCCGTCAAAAGAGTTATGCGGATATGCGACGCAAGCCCTTAGAATTTCAAGTCGGAGATCGTGTCCTACTCAAGGTTTCACCTTGGAAGGGAGTGGTGAGATTTGGAAAGAAAGGAAAACTTGCAGCTCGATATGTGGGACCATTTAAGATTGTGGAAAGAATTGGGAAGGTTGCCTATCGACTAGAGCTACCTCCAGAGCTTGGGAATATTCATCCGACTTTTCACGTGTCCAATTTGCGAAAGTGTTTAGCTGATGCTGATCTTCACATCCCTCTTGACGAGATCCGAATCGACGAAACGATGCACTTTGTCGAGAAACCCGTGGAGATAGTGGACCGTGCATTCAAACAGTTGAAGAACAAACGGATTCGATTGGTCAAAGTTCGCTGGGAATCCAAAGGTGGCCCAGAGTTTACTTGGGAACGTGAGGACCAGATGAAGGAGAAATATCCGCATTTGTTTTCACAAGCTTCCTCTAGTTAAAATTTCGGGACGAAATTTCCTGAAGTAGGGGAGACTGTGACAACTGTGCTCTGTAATCGATGTATAATGTAAAACAATGATGATTGTTAATGAAACAATGTTCTTTGGTGTTATTATATGTGTTTTGGTGTTTTTATGTGTGTATTTGTGTTTGGTGATTTTTCAATTCGATTCGATTCCGATTTCAAGCTTTAAATCGCTTTCTGGAAGGTTATACGCGCACCAATGCGTAAATATAACCAGTTTAATGCAACGAACACTCCGGAATAGTGAAATAGGCTTAAAATACCTTAAATAACCTCCACATAACTTAGAAATAAGTTTTGGATGGTTTGGTGTGTTGAAATCAAGTTTGTTCGATCGCAGGGACTATTTGTGTCAAACTGCGAAACTATACCGATTTGTATAGTAACGAACATTCTGGAACTTGATCATAAGTTAAACATACCCTAAATATCCTTTACATAGCTTAGAAATAGGCTTTGAGGAGTTCGGTATGCCAAAATAAACTTTATTGATCAATAGGGACTAAAAGCGTCAAAAAGTGCACAAGTTTGCATTTTCGCGCATATCCTACGTTCTGAATATATCCGGACATCCAAAAATTTATGTAATCATTAAAATATTTTATTTTAGTGTTTGGCATGATAAAAATCCATTCGTCGCTTAATTTGGATCGTTTTTGCGTTCATTACGACTTCCGTCGTAATTAAGCGAATAACGCAACCGTACGAACAAACGAACCGACATCCGAGATATTTTTGAGCATGTTTTGAGTTCCCTATACCTTAACTTCATTTTAGAGCCTTGAAATTAGGTTAACGGGGCTTAAACATGTCAAAAAATGGGCCGAAATGCATGTTTCTCAAGTACAGGGACCAAAACTGCAATTCTGTAATAGTTGGCCAGGCGGCCCGCGTAAGCTGGTGCTATGGGCTACGTGGCCCGCATGAGAGGCCCAGATCTGCAAAACTGATTTCCAGCTGTTAACAGCTGTTCCACTCCCTTTGCACCTGGTTTTGATCAATCTAGGGGCCAAATTTGATGGTTTTTAAGTGCCCATGGTATCCAAATACCATGTGCCCACATGTACGGCCGTGATCAAAGCACGTTATTCGATGAATGATCCTAACGGTTGTACGAAAACTATATATACCCACCTCCTTTCACTTGCAAAACCCACAATGATCTGATTTTGGCTCTCTAAGTTGAAGTTTATGCTTCATACCTGAGAGTAAATCGGATCATAGCTTGCGGGGACCTTTTGTAAGTATTCTTTCGTTCTATTTATTCATGTTTATCGTTAAAGTCAAACTGCGTTTGACTTTCTGCATTGACCAGTTTATGGTCAACGCGGAGTTCGTTTGAACTTCATAACGTGAGCGTAATCACGATGGTTATAGTCCCTAGTGACTATACCTACTGATTACCACGTTATCTAGGTGTAGTGACGAATCATAGTTTCGACCAAAATGCGCATTCTTGCATATTTTGTAACCAAACTACTTATAGGTATCAAAACCGTTTGTTTTGATACCAAACCTGTTTTCTAACTTAACTAAACATGTTCTAGCATGTTTAGCTCGTCACTTTTAGTTTAGTGCTTGTGTAGAGTCGTAAGTCAAGCGGACTAAACACCCGCTTAGATTTTCGAACACGACCCGTTTGGTCGATCATTAGGATCCGACCAAACATGTTTAGTGACCATAGTGGTATAGGGAATAACCTTCCGAGGTTATACCTTATGGTCACCGAGTTTAGGTAGTTGTATGATAAGTAGTTTATATGCCTTGGGTAAATTACCAAAATGCCCTTTTCATACATAATTGGTAATTAAGCATATGTAACCTAAACTTTTGTCACGTTACTAATTATGTAGCATATTTAAACATGTTTTGGCATATAATACTTGTCATAGGACTAGTTAGACGTCTCGAACGCGCGTTTGCGCGCACGACGCGTTAAAGTAGCGTAAGCTACCTTAATGGGTCGCGATGGGTCGAAAGCACTTAGGTTAGGTTCCGATCTAGAATGTAGACTTTGTTAAACCATATCACATGAGTTCCAACACTCATTTGGTTTACAAGACCTCATTCTATCCGATCTTCCGATTGAGGTGTCAATTTATTTACTAGTGATTCGATTATTAGGTGCTGCCTGATTTCTCTGGTTTACTTGAGTTTGTTGAAGTTCTATTTGATTGAGAATACTTTGCAGTTTACGTGAGTACATAGTTCCCCTATTTTACTGTTTTCAATTGTTTTGGGGTGATTCATATGTATCAAAACGATTTTCGATATTTTAACAATGGTTTCAAAAACAATTAAGATGGTTTATACTAAACTAATAACGATTTCAATAATGTGAACGAACTTGTTGGTTGTATTTACATAACGAATGACATTCATTAGCACTGATCAAGCCGACCAGTATTAGGTTATGGTACCATAGGATCTGACAAATCCCGTTATTGCACTGCACCCATGGTTATGTGTGGGGGTTGTGGGTAACGACTGAATCTGATGTTAGTTAACTTACCCTTTGTTGGTTTGTTAATGCGAGATGCGAGAAGCGAGGTAATTGAGTCACGAAGGTTTGAATGTTATTAGCGAGACGACCATAAATAGTTTTCACAATTAAAACGAGGTTGATTTAAACGATTTAAACGAGTTAACGATTTGGAAACGATTTGAATAAGATAAACGAATTGGATAAACGATTGGTTTTGGTTAAGTGTTTAGATAACGGGACGGGTGCAATGTGGTGGAAGCATGGTAGATACGCCGCTGGTACTTCTTATATATAAGTGTTTTCATCATATTACATACCGTGGCGTTATTTAGTTCACTTGGGTAAATGATTTTAAAACGATGTCACACAACGAGGTTTTCGAAATGATATAAACCATGCGAGTTTTATTAACGAGTTTTTTTTACGAGATGTTTTACAAATTGGTTTTCTAAATCAAATGTTTTTGGGTTAAGAATCATGGCTACAAGATTTTATAAACTATAACCAAGTTGATTTGAGTTGGTTAGCTATGTTGCAATACACTTTTCAAAACGAGGTTTGTATTTTGACTCTTGTAGTCTAATAAAGTACTGCAACATGTAAACAAAGCCATGATTCCGATACTCTTATAAAACCTATGTACTCGCCAGCATTTCTTTGCTGACTTTGTTTTTACATATGTTTCAGGTGTTGTTGCTTGATTGATTTCTAGGATGCATGCGTCACATAGGATCTGGACGAGGCCTTAGTGACATTAATAACAATGATAGTCGATATGTACTTGTTTGTTCTATGTTAAGACAATGTTAATGTTTAATATTATCAATAAAACGAAACTCTTTTGTATCCATGGTTGTGAAACGATAATTCTGTTACAACACTCCCCGACGTTTCCGCCACGTTTTGTTGTTTTACGTGGTCGGGGTGTGACACAAACCGTGCGACCTGTCCTGACGTGATTTCAAATGGTCTGGTGATTTTCAAAATATTCTCATGCAAACTTTTAAAGCTTTCTCATTCAATTAAACAATGGCCGACAACTGTTGACATTACACCATTTCTGATTGGACCGATAAAAGAATTCACGTGATGTCACAATTGATTTTAATATCTTGATTGTGCCGAGCAAATTTAATATCACATATTAAATGTAATCACGTGATGACTGCTGAAGGTTATTAATGATGCACAAAACTTTGTAGACTACTGAAATGAAATTCACATGCACACCGATAAAGTTCGTGCGGTCTGAACTACCTTCAAACGACCTGACTCAAACGATCTGGGTCAAACCGCGCGAGCTGGAAGTTTTTGTTAGGATCGTAGCCTCTCATGATTGTGCTTGTTTGTATAATTTGAACAAAACAAATAGAGATGAATAGAGTTTAAGTGCAGCGGAAATGATCACAAACTTTGTAAACACAATCAAGGAAGAAAATAGTTTAGATAAACAAATGCTTTTCATCAGTCAAAAGATTACAAAGCAATTCAAAAGATTACAAGTATGCTTACAAACTAAACTCCCCCTCAGCCTTATACTCCAGCGGTTGATTGCACAAGATGAAAGGATTGAATTGAGGAGAAGAACTCACTCAAAATGATCAAATGTAACAGTACAGAGTACTGTTTCATTTATAGACAATCCAAACCGCTGAGGCATCTCAGCTGACGTCACCATGAAAGCGACGTCTAACAGCCTAACAACCTGTATCTACTGTTCTTATACAAACACTGCTAATCTTAACTACTGACTATACATGAAACAGATGATATACTAAACTACTGCTCTCTCTTTATGTCAGTGCTTTCCTCAAGGTTGATCAGTCCTTGATTGGGCAGCGCTTTGTCATCAGTAGATTGTACCAGCAGTGCTTAGTTCTCAGCAGTCTTCTGGCTTCATCAGTGGTTTTGAATAACAGCAGCAGTTGTATCCGGGCAGTGGATGTAAGACCATCAGCTGTTATAATCACTCTCAAGGGAGAAGACTTAGTGTAATCAGTTGCTCATTGTGAATCCACTGTTGTGATCCGGTTTTGGCTTTCATTATCTGTTCTTCTGGTAGGGTTCAATCCCAACAATCTCCCCCTGGAACAGATAATGCCAAAACCCTTCATTATTCTGGATTTTTATTTCTCATCAGTAGTTCCCTTGCTTGTCTTTTAAATTCTTCTTCAAATTCTTTGGAACTTGTGTCATCCTCATCCCTGCACAATGAAAGTTCAAGGAGATCCTGCAAATCTTCAACACTAAGGCCTAGTGCTTCTTTCCTTGATATATACTTCATCTCACCATTGGATCTGACCAGGGTCAATACATGGGTCTTTTGATCAGAAAGCCACTTTAGTACTTTTGAACCCAATGGGTTTCTTGGGAGAGATTTATTTCCTGATGAGTCTGGAGATTTTGGCCTTGAGAAAAATTGTAAAGCAGTATCCTGAACTTCAGACATTCTTTTGAAAGCTTCTTCTATGACTTCATTTGCTGCAGCTATGTCTTCTGCAACTTCTTTGTCAATTTGCACTTGTGTATTTTGTTGATCATGCTCACTGTCTGAGATATCTGCTGAAATGTTTGGTGATGCAGGTTTGATTAATACCTTTTTGAAAAGGTTTTGAAGGCTCACTGAACTATCTTCTTTTAGACCCATTTTCTTGATGGCTTCTGTGAAGTACTCAGCTTCCTTTTCTTTTTCTTCTTCACTGGTCAGCAGTTTTCCTTTTTCTTGGTTTTTCACAAGGATAGGGTAATCTGCTGATGTGAGCAGTGTTTTAAGAGCATCCAGCTTTTGTTCCATCTTGTTGTAATCTGGCTTTTTAGAAGTGTATGGGACTGTTGTCCTTCTTTTCTTCAGCCTTTCATAAGCTTCGTCGGTATACTGCTTTGTCCATTTTGCTATGGCTTCAGCAGTATCCACCTTAGCATCTATTAGTTCCTGCTTTTTCTTTTTGTATTCAGAAGTAAGATCAGCAATAAGCTTTTTGAGCTTATTCCAATTTGGAGCTGTCTTCTTCTTACTTGGATCATTTTTAATCCTTTCAATCCTATTTGCTTCATGCTTCAAGGCAACCAGTGGCCACTCTTCAAATTGTTTTTCTTCAGCTTGATAGAATTTTTCTTTCATTATATATGCAAGATATTCCTTTCTCATTGCTTTTCGTTGATCTGTCTTTTCTTTGATCAGCTCTTATGCATAGTCTTCCATCAACTTGACTTTTGTGAGCAAGAATACCATTCTTTCTGCAATGGCTTCATCACCTTAATCTTTGCATTCAAGCTTAGCTCTAATCCTTGCTTGCCTTGCTTTCATTTCGAGATATTCATCCATGTTTTCTGGGACTATGAAGCCAATGAGAGAAGGAAATCTTCATTTTGAATGATCTTCCTCGGTGTAAAATTTTCTCATCGCATTTTTCACAGCATCTAGTTCCAGTGGATATTTTGCAGCAACAGGATCATATTTTTCATCAGTGGATTTGAGTTGTTTCTCTTTTTCTTTTGTGAAGCTTTACGGATGAAGAGGGTTTTGGTTTTGATGTAGAAATGATGAGAGCAGTGGTGAATGGTTGACAAACATCTATTGAAACAACTGGTGTTTCAACCTCTGTTGTCATTACAACTACTGATGTGTCAGTAGATGTCTTCTGCTTTTGAGCAGGGGAGGAGATAGTTTTTGATGGTGGTGATGGTGGTGGTGAATCATCAGGTATGAAAATCCTTCTCCTTTTTATTGTAGGAGAGGCTGATGATGTCTTGGGTGGATCAGTGGTTTGAGTGATAGAAAGTGTCTGACTAACAGGTGTTGAAACAACTGGTGTTTCAACCACTGTTGTCATTTCAACAGATGTTGTAACATATGCCGTCTTCTGCTTTATGGCAGGAGGCGATGGTGGTGATATGTTTGTTTTAGATGATGATGGTGGTGGTGGTAAAGCAGTGGTTGTGGTGTGTGTTGAAGAAATAACACTTGTTTGGCTAGCAGTTTTTGTAACTACTGGTGTATCAGCTGTTTGGATGGAAATATGAGATTTTGTGGTTTGAGATTTTGAACCTTTTGAGGATTTAGATGGCTGTTTTCCTTGTTCTGGCTCAACATACAGGCCATCTTCAATTCCCTTTTTCTTCAACTGTTTGATATTCTCCCCCTTTTTGGCATTATCTGCAAGGGGTTTATCCAAGAAAAGGATAGTTGAAGGAACTTTTCCAGAGGTGCTTTGGAGATGAGCCTTGATAGCTTTGATGTCTCCTTGAGTATCTTTAAATCTCGACTCCACCATGTTTTTCAGCATTGTCACATGTATTTCATGCTGCTGATCAGCCTTCTGTTTTTGTTTTTCAAGCAAGGGTTGGAATATATTCCACAACTCATTTGCAGCAGGTGCAGGTTGTGCAGATGCTTGAGTTGGAGCAGCATTGAATTGTGCTTTTTGAGCTTTTAGCAGCTGCTGCACCATATCCTTTATCTCAGCAACTGATGTTTCAAGTTTTTCAACTCTGCCCGTCAATTCCTGATATTTTGAATCATCACCCACTTTAATGGGATCATCTGAATCCCCACCAGCAGTGGTTGTACCAATGTGTGACTTAGGAACTGAGTCCCAAAAATCACCCATTGATGCCCCTTGTTCTTGGTACTGGGGACTTCTTTCTTCAGCACTTGATAATCCTTTGATGGTACCAGTGGTTAAAACAAACTCACTGGTGGTTACCGAAGGTACTATAGAAGAAATTGCCTTCAAGGGAGACTTATTAATGAAACAACTGTCCAACTGAAGATCTGTTGATCCATCAGTTGTAGTTGCTGCTCCACTTGAACTACCACTGAGAGTTACTTGTAACTCATGGGGTGTAACCTCCTCAGTTGTTGCTGGGATAGCAGGAGTAGTAACATCAGACCCAGTCACTTGTGGGAGTATACTCTCAGTGATAGGTGATAGAGAGGAACTGGTTTGTGTCTGAGCTATAGCAACTGCATGCAACAAGGGTATTATTGATTGTGGCATTATGATTGGTGAGGGTATGGGTGTTGAAAGAGACATGTCCTTGGGATCAGGACTGAGGAAGATGGATCCGATCGGGTCCAGAGCTTCATATTGTGGGGTCCCTGTGCTTACAACCTGATCCTTTTGTGAGGATGCAGGAGGAGTTAGAGGCAATGGTGGAGATCTTTCTACGAACTGCTGTGAGGAAGTAGCAGCAGTGGTTTGTGGTGACATTTGTTTTGTCACTGGCAGTTGCTCTGGGATCTCATCTTCCAGAGTTGCCTTTGTTTTGGGTTTGGTGGGTTTTCTGGATGTTTTCTTTTTAGTCTTTTTGGTAGTGGCAGGTGTGGGTTTCAAAGCAGTGGTAGTGCTGCTATGATCACCTGGAGCAGTGGGCTCAGCAGCAGATGTCTGAGGAGCAGTGACAGTTGCTAAATTCTGCTCAGACACCTTTGCTTTTGTTTTTATAGGTGCCAACATTCTAGTGAATGTTTCAGGTGTTAAACTTTTTATTTGAAAATAAACACCTTGTTTTAGCAAATTTTCATTTTCTTTTTCAAATTTTTGTTTAAAATAATAACTTAGAAATCTTGGAAAAAGTAAAAATGCTTTGCTATCAACGTTTTTCACCAAGTCATTAAAGATCTCCTGGGAATAGTTATAATTTTCACTATTTAAAATAGCGTAACCCAGACATTGAATCTTCAATGGTATTTCATTAATAGTTGTTGTTTTATTTGAAACACACATCAAAAGTGTGTGAAATAAAAACCTAGGTGCAGACGGGAAGTAACCTTTTTGTAAGGTATCTACCTTTGATTGTTCTGCATACCCCCTTTTCAGAAAATCAGTTTTCAACTCGGTTTTATCAAAAGAAGTTTTACCTTTCTGATCATCGAGTTTAAAGACTTCTGAGATTGATTGTGGAGTGATTTGAATCACTTTACCATGTATCGAGGAGTTAATGGCTATGACTTTATCGTCTTGTTTTTCAAGCGTCGCCTTTTTCCAAAACTCTCTCTGGGTTTGTAAGTAAATGGGAGCGTCTGCCATTATCAAAGTTTTGTACTTTGATTCAGATAAGGTGTCAATGATAGAATCGAAGGTATGGTTGTTTGTGGGTTTTGTGAGTAGACCCACATAATTATGAGGAGATTTGTATGGTATTTCAACGGATTCAGCGGCCGTTTGAGCGACCTCTTTGGAAGATGATGGTGATTTTGGTTTTGATTTTGATTTTGATTTTGGTTTCGTCATTTTGAAAAGGAAGAAGAAGAACAGAGAATAATTTGGGATGGAGGGTTGAAAACTGCTTTGAGAAGAAGATTTTAGAATTCAATTCGACAGTGTAAAACCCTGTTTGGGGGTTCTGATCAGGGTTTTATAAAAAATGATCGCTGATGTGGCAGCGGTTATGAGAATCTGAGGGCTAAAAACTGACCATGTGCCAACCTCTGATGAAGTGGATGAAGAGTGGAGAACAGTTGTTTTGAGAACCACTGATGTACCAAGCCTCAGTAGTTACAACGGTAATAATATGATAACAGTGGATGATTTTTACTATCAGAGGATAGATTATCAGTGGATAAGACACTGATTTTGAACATCAGTGCTTGCCAAGAAATTGAAGGATCAGTGGCTGACTTTCAGCAGTGGACAGTATTTAGACAACATATGTTTGAGCAAAACAGTGGTTAGGAGTAAGATAATGGTAATGATTTGAAAGGCTAGTATGTCAGCAACTGTTTTGAGAATTTTCATTCAAGGTTTTGCCACATGTCATTTACACATTTGGATGCTTTTACAACTCCTTGATAGTGGTTTAGTAGCCCAGATGATGTAAACTTTCTACTAAGGAAACTCATTCTTGTTATAATATTTAAATTAAGACAAGAATACCTCAGTATTTCAAGATCTTTTGGCAATCAATTTTTGATCAGTTTTAAGACCAACTTAAATTTGATATGACCTTGACACTAGTACCAAGTTCCTTTTGATCTGTTTTTGAGGATAATATAACCAACAAATTAAAGGTTATACATCCTGACAGGTGAAAGAAACCTTTACTATAAAAAACCAGTAAAAGTTCAAAATATATTCTTCTTAAAAAATGAAGAATAATATATCCTGCATTATTCGAGAGAATCCTTTTTCAGAAAAAATCAATAAAGGATTCTCTAAAAACAGCATCAAGAAGAACTTGATATAATTTCCCACAGAAACTCCTAATCATATCATACCCAAGCTTATGAAAATGATCAGTTGTTTGATAACAGTGGTTTGAAATTTTAAATGCATTTTGACCACTGTTTAGTACCATTTTCTTGTTGATTGATTGACAACAGACAAATGAGGACACAAGATCACATGAGTTTTCGAAAACCCTGGTGTAGATTTTGTTAACATGTGATTATTCTGAAAATTTGTCTAGTCCATTTGAAAGTTTGTTCTCTGTGAATACTATTGTTTCCTGAACCAATGGTTGCACATAGTTGCTTAATGGCCACTGTTACCCCAAACCTTGACTCTTAAGTGTTTTATGTTTATGCTCTTTTCTTCTGACTTCAAAAGTTTTGAGATAAACACACTTCTGAGTTTTTGTGAACTTTCTTCTTCCCTTTTTACCATTCCCATTCATAAGTAATAAAATACTTTCTGGGAGGTCTTTATTTAAGGAATACTTAATCCAGAATCATTTTGCAGTAATGTTTTGAGAGATTTGGCCATATTTGCACAAGTTTTCAACCAATCTCACATTACATATGATACGGACTACATTGACCACATATATTCTTAACAAAGTTGATTTGTTCCTTTTGAGGATCTCAACCTGTTTTTCAACACATAAGATCAAATGACAGAAGTTTTAATTTCCCTCTTTTTACGTTAGCAAAAACACTAATGTTTTATGAACATAGGTTCTTGTTAATCTGAGGTTCATACTTCAGTATCAAGCATGATGGAAACAACACGAACTTCAAAACAACAATTGTAATCAATTTTCGTAAACAATTGTACCATAATTATCAGATATATTCTCAGATCTGAAAACTATAGGTGATTTATGCATGACGTCACTTGTTATATGAAATTTGTGTGTCCTATGACATCTTGGTTGTTTTACGGAGTTTTTGAATAGCCAATTTGATCATGACTTACTCGTTACTCTGTTTTTCAACTGAATACAATCAACCTCAGTATCAAATGAATTTTGAGCTGAACTGTTATGTCAAATTGATTGTTAGATCGAATTTGACTGTCCAGGCTCTGATACCAATTGTTAGGATTGTAGCCTCTCATGATTGTGCTTGTTTGTATAATTTGAACAAAACAAATAGAGATGAATAGAGTTTAAGTGCAGCGGAAATGATCACAAACTTTGTAACCACAATCAAGGAAGAAAATAGTTTAGATAAACAAATGCTTTTCATCAGTCAAAAGATTACAAAGCAATTCAAAAGATTACAAGCATGCTTACAAACTAAACTCCCCCTCAGCCTTATACTCCAGCGGTTGATTGCACAAGATGAAAGGATTGAATTGAGGAGAAGAACTCACTCAAAATGATCAAATGTAACAGTACAGAGTACTGTTTCATTTATAGACAATCCAAACCGCTGAGGCATCTCAGCTGACGTCACCATGAAAGCGACGTCTAACAGCCTAACAACCTGTATCTACTGTTCTTATACAAACACTGCTAATCTTAACTACTGACTATACATGAAACAGATGATATACTAAACTACTGCTCTCTCTTTATGTCAGTGCTTTCCTCAAGGTTGATCAGTCCTTGATTGGGCAGTGCTTTGTCATCAGTAGATTGTACCAGCATTGCTTAGTTCTCAGCAGTCTTCTGGCTTCATCAGTGGTTTTGAATAACAGCAGCAGTTGTATCCGGGCAGTGGATGTAAGACCATCAGCTGTTATAATCACTCTCAAGGGAGAAGACTTAGTGTAATCAGTTGCTCATTGTGAATCCACTGTTGTGATCCGGTTTTGGCTTTCATTATCTGTTCCTCTGGTAGGGTTTAATCCCAACAGTTTTTTTTTTCAAACAACGTGGTTCAAGTCGTGCGACTTGGGTCAATATTCAAACGACTTGGCTGTTCTGCTCGTGCGGCCTGAAGACAATCTGACACTTTTCGAACGATCTAAACGTTTTTCACGCGATTTGGCCAAACTTCAAGCGATTTGGTTCAAAATTCAAACGATTTGGATGAATATCCACCTCGTTTGAGAATTCTAAGTCCAAAAGTTCATCATTTTGTCAATTTTTATCAAGTTTTAGGTTGAATTTGGTTCTGATTTGTTCACAGATTGATTAAAACTCAGTTTTACGTGTTATATCACAAAATCAGGTCATATTAACCACGAATTCATGGTTAATTATGAGAAAAACGTGTAGAAAATGAGTAGAAAGAAGTTGTAATCAGTTTTATCTGTGAAAACAAGCTGAAATAGTAAGAACTCTTCCTCCTGAGCTCTGATACCACTTGTAGGATCGGGATTCGATCAAACGAGTCAATCAGAAGAGTTCTTGATCAATACGAAAGGCGGAATCAAACGTATTGATGTTATAACAGCTAGATTCACACTTAGAATCACTTTAACTGTCGATTGTATTGATTTGATAGTGTTTACAGAACGTTCGACACTTCGGCAGCACTTCGTCTCCGGAATCACAAAGTTTTCCAAAAGTTCTAAATGAAGACCCAAGACCACATATATATAGGAGATGCCAGACCCCACGAGATGCCAGACCTCACGAACTGGCCAGACCTCAAGAACTTAGTCACCTCGTGCGAGGTGGCTGGTTCAGTTTTGTTTCCCGTTCCTCTCGTACAACGTGTCCTGGTCTATCTATTCTAGTTACATGACTCGATACAAGACGAAGTCGACAAACATATGCACTAACACGATCGAGTTGCCACCCGATCGGGCTGCCACCCGATCGACCAGCCACTTTCCCCCACTTTCCTTTTATGGAAACCCTATAAATACCCCTCATATGTCAACATCACTTGATGTTGACAGCTCTCACTCGACCAACTCGCTCCAGCCTCAATTTTTTCCGATTTCTCGCGATTCTTGTACGTTTTCAACCTAAATCTTGTACTTTCTTGATCAACACGCACTCCTCCACCTTTCTATCTTTTGAATCTTAACTTTTAACCATGAAATCACTAGGTTTGAGGTGTTCTAGGATGATGTCATCATGGTGTTCTTAGGAACTTCATGCTTTGGCTTCAATCCACCAAGAACAACTTAGATCTGAACGATTTCCACATAAATAAACAAAGATCTTGTATAGATCTGAACATATTCATGGTGAAAAAGATTGAAATATGGTTTTCCAACTTTCTTTCAACTCTTTTACACTCAATGCACTCAAACCCGGTGGAATCGGAGCTTGATCTAATCTCCTACTCATTCTTAGTGATGCATTAGTTCCAGATCTGAATTCTATCCGGGAGAGATATTGATTTTGGGTTTGAACATGGACGACCGACTCGAACCGTGAACTGTGCGGACTAGGGTGATTCCTATTCGGCCGGGTCACTTGGGACGAGATACGGGTCCCGTTGTTCAAACAAGATATCAAAACATCTCGTTCTAAGCTACAACACTTCAAATGGAAACAAGGGTTAGGACGATCAGACCGTCAGAACGGATTGCCGTCTGATCGGGTTACCACCCGATCTGATTGCCACCCGATCGACCGGCCGTCCGATCGGGCTGCACTTGGTTCCGTACTTAAACTATTTCTCAAACTATTCAAAGGATTTGAACGTTGAAACGGATTACCACCCGATCGGATTGCCACCTAATCGAGTGACCGTCTGATCATGTGACGTTTGGGACTTAAACAATTTTCAACATGTTCAATACGGATTGCCACCCGATCGAATTGCAATCCGATCGAGTGACAAACTGCTGTGAACTTGTTCTCACTAGAGTGTTCTACCAATCGGATTGCTGTCCGATCGGACTGCCGTTCGATCGACCGACCTGAAAGGTAGAGATACTTCTCTGCTTTCAAAATGCTACAACGAAAACTTCAAAGCACAAGCCATCATACACAAACACATCCATCCCAAACGAGGTAACAATCCAATCGAATGGTCACCCGATCGGATGACCATCCGAGCGGATTGTCACCCGATCGACCGGCAACCCGATCGGATTACCGTCCGATCCATTGACACTTTACAACGTTTTACGCATCGCTTATCATTTGTGCTATCGTTCTGATCAGGCTAAACTTACTCTAGCGCTCCCTTCAATCCATCATCGTTGTGAGTATACTCGAACGCTTTTTGCTTTACACACTTTTGGGTGTTACATACGTTACTTATTCTAAATCACATCGAACACACTACGCAATACTTTAACGCTAACCGTTACCGCATGTTATACGTGACTTAATGAATGCTTGTTTGTTATGTTTACACATGGATTGCTGTCTACCTGCCTTAGCAACGATAATACTATAGTTTAGACTCAGCATCTGTTCACTCAGGGGTTATTAAGGACAATTAATTACATGGCTCACAGTGGTGAGTGTGTATTACGAACTGCCTCGGGCAGTCAACCCGCAGTCATTGGTATTGATAGGATCATGTCGATAACTTATGTGCTTCATTTTACACTGTATACGTGTTGGTTATGCGTAAACGATTTCGAACTCTATTATATCTATTAAACTTGTATGCTCACCTTTACACTATGTGTATTGACTTTTACTTTAACGTATGTGGCAGGTGCTTAAGATGTTTAAATGCTTGGCTTGCTGTGAAATCGAGGCTAGGAAAGGTCTAGAAACCAATAAACGAATAGTCTGTACTTAAATTCTGAGTTGTCGGAACAAAACAATTTGTCTTGACTTTGCCTGTAATAATTATGTTACTTTTTATATCATGGTATGGGACGTGATGCTTTAAATAATTGGTAATAATAGTTGTTATGGAAACTTCTGGACAATCTGTTTCGCTCAGTGCCACGCCCCGATGTTTCCGCCATCGGTTGGGGTGTGACAGAGACAATGGTATTGTATTACGGATGGTAAGAGGTAATGGTAGTGTATTATGGATGGTATGATAGATGAAAGGGAAGATGTATTCAAAGTGGTGTACCAAAACACGTTATAACATGTTCATACATATAGATGCACATGTGGATTTCTAGTGTTGTTAATGTTATAACAAGTTCATACATATAGATGCACATGTGCATTTCTAATATTGTTAATGTAAAAAGTAGTGTATTATGAATGGTAGTGTAAATGAAAGTGCAATTGTCTGATATTAGTAATGTATTACGGAATTTGTCAAAGAAATGATACATATGCACATGTGCATGGATAATTGTTACTCGAAATTTTTGTTTTTGGTGAGGAAATATAGCGATTTTTTATAAAAAATAGTAAAAAAAAAATTTTTTGAGTCTTTTTTTATTTTTTAGGTATTTTTTTGGTTGTGTTCATACTTGGTTCTCGCGGTTCTTGCAATAAAGGGTGGTTCCTAACGGATCATTCTCCTATATATATATATATATATCGGTAGGGCTCATTCATTTGAGAACCACTCTTATTGTGAGAATCAATGTGAACACAAAAAAATAACTAAAAAACACACAATTTTTTAATATTTTTTTTAAATCGCTATATTTCATCCATAAAAAAATCGAGTAACAATTATGGATGCACATGTGCATATGTATTATTTCTTTGACAATTCCGTAATACATTACCAGTATTATACAATTACACTTTCATTTACATTACCATCTGTAATATACTACTTTTTACATTAGTAATATTAAAAATGTATAGGTGCATCTATATGTAGGGCTGTAAACGAACCGAACATTCAGCGAACAGTTCGTGAACCGTTAGGCGGGAAGTTCGTTTATGTTCGTTCGTTTAATAAATAAACGAACATGAACAAGAAATTTCGTTCTATTAGTTAAATGAACAAACATGAACATAGGTCCCGTTCGTTTGATTGTGTTCGTGAACGTCCGGTAAGGTGTTCGTGAACGTGTTCGTGAACATTCGTTGATTTGCGTTCGTTTATGTTTGTATGTTTGTGTTTTAATTGAAGATCTTTGTACTTTCTTTTATTTTATTTGTACTTTATATATTATTAAACTTTTATTTATTTTATTACCCTAACAATTAAACTATGAAACTCACTTTCACCTTGTTTATGCATCATTTCCCTTTCATTTCTTCTTATTTACATCGGCGAATACGATCGACCTCCGTTCCACAATAAGGGATTCAAGTTCGAGTGCTACTCTCTGGGCTATCTATCTTTATCCTTCGTCGCGTTCGCCAAATTTATTTGTGTTCGTTTGTGTTCGTGAACCGTTCGTGAACACGCTCATTTACTTAATGAACGAACACGAACATAAAATCTTGTTCGGTAAGTGTTCATGAACCGTTCGTGAACACATTTATTTCCTTAACGAACGAACACGAACAAGGCCTTGTTCGTGTCCGTTCGGTTCGTTTACAACCCTATCTATATGTATGAACATGATATAACGTTTTTGTTACAAAAAGTTTGTGATTTTAAATGATGAAGTAGACCCATATACATGTTTTTTGTTAGTTATATCTAGTGGTTGATGGTTTGTTATATTTGTCACTTTATGATTTAATATGTTTTTTGGTATGGTATAAAGGGTGTTGATGTACATGTGCATAAAGTGAAAAATATTATACATATTGGTAATGGTAGTGTATTATGGATAGTAGGAGGTAATGGTAGTGTATTATGGATAGTAGGAGGTAATTGTAGTGTATTATGGATTGTATGATAGATGAAAAGAAAAGTGTATTCAAAGTAGTGTATCAAAAATACGTTATATCATGTTCATACATATAGATACATATGTGCATTTCTAATATTGGTAATGTAAAAAAGTATTGTATTATAGATGGTAGTGTAAATGAAAATGCAACTGTTTAATACTGGTAATGTATTACGGAATTTGTCAAAGAAATGATACCTATGCACATGTGCATAGATAAATTGCTACTCGAATTTTTTTAGGAACGAAATACAGCGAATTTTTAAAAAATAATAAAAAAAATTGCGTGTTTTTTAGGTATTTTTAGTTGTGTTCACATTGGTTCTCGTGGTTCTCGCAGTAAAGTATGGTTCCTAACCGATCCTTATCCTCTCTCTATATATATATATAATCAGATATAAAAAAAAGTGAACAAAATTTGAAGGATAAATGTATATTTAAGTTAAACTATATAGAAGAAGACGATGATTCCATTGTTAACGTTGTTAGATCCCCCTAAACATAACATAAGAATTTTATTGAAACTTTCGCTGCTAATAATGCATGTTGAATCTATAACTTGGTTTATAGATCATGTTTATAACTTATAACTCGTTGGGTCAAAGTACTGAAAACCATTTATTTAGATGACTTTTGTTAACTTGCAATGCATAGGTGTGAAATTTTTCTTCAATAGACCGAATATTTTGGTTTAGATAGGTGAAATAATATGATGGCACGTAGAAATTGTGGGTAAACATTTACCAAGTCATTTAAGTAGGTGCAATAGGACCATAATGCATAAAGAAAAGACCATAAATAATTCAAAGTCCCCTCAAAGCCGCTTTAGTAGATCAAAAATTAATCCTTTGACCCCACGTATTTATAAATGCCAATTTAACCAAGCACATGTCCTTGTGCCGTTTTAACCAATTCTTACATTTTGTCTATTAGTATATAATAAATTTGTAAAATACTTTGACAAAGATCAGGAATTTTATACCATCTTCTAAATCTATAATATATTACTTTTTTTTTTTCTGAACATTGTTTGCACTGCATAATATATATGGTTTTAAAGTATGGTTTCAAGAAACATGACGTTTTCAAGTTTAGAAAAGAATCTATGATTTTTTTTTCAAAAGTGGATTCAAGTATATGAAGATATTACATAATATTTGGCAATAAAATTTTGTATAATTTTACATTATAGTACATTGGTTAAGATGGAGTAAAAATATACAACATGAAAGCCAGGGCCGTCTATCAGGGGGTGCAGAAGATGCCTATGATCAGGGCCCAATCAGTATAAGGCCCAAAAATTTAAAAAAAAAAATATATATATATATATATATATAGGACTAGGTTCAAACGTGAACAAAATCACAAGCGTGAACTGCGTGAACTGATCTGGGCCCTTGATTTTTATCATCTTGAGATTTTAAGTCAATGGCATGATGGTAATTATTTGATTAATTGTTACTAATTAATTAAACGAATAAGGGTATATGTGTAATTTCTATTTTAAACTGATTGCATAAATCTCGTTCTCTCTCACAAATCATCATATTCAATCTTTCTTCATCATCCAACTTTCTCTCACCTTCATCGCCCAGATCCAGATCGAAGAAAATCATAATATTCAATCTTTCTCTCACCTTCATCGCCCAGATCCAACTTTCTTTCTCACCTTCATCGCCTAGATCGAAGAATTATCGCCGGATGGTTGTTCAGATCCGAATCGAAGAAAAAATGGGACATCGCTGTTTCATCGCCGACATTGAGTTTGTTTGTTTGTTTGTTTGTTTGGTTTTTTTTACAGAGTTTGCAGATCTAGGGTTTCATATCTCAAAACTATGTGTTTCTTTCACTCGATTTGAATTTCAGTATAATTAATGTTGAGATTGGGGTTTTTTTTTGTAGGGTTTGCGAGTGGAAATGGTGACGCCACTTGAGGGGTTTCTGACTGATGAACAGAGGGAGGTGTTGAAAACGGTAACTCGGAGCTTGTAGGTTTTGTCGTCGTCACCCAAGTCACTGTTGTGGTTGATTTTTGAACATCAGATTAAAGCTCTGGCCAGAGAAAGAGCACCAAATATTGGGAGGTTTATTAGGGTCTTGCCGACATTAAGGTTGCAATGCCTGTTGGGAACTATACTACATCGAGCATGAAATTCAGGTACTAGTCTATTTCTAACCAGATCTACAGTTTTGATGTGTTATTTGAATGGACTATAACTATACACCGTCATTATTAGATGTGTCATTAGTTTTTTCACTGTTTTGAATCTATCTATACCCGATATGTGACACAATTACAGATCTGTGTTGAGATAATTTGCAATGTTTTTTTTTTTTTTGTGAAATGAAATGTTTCCGGTTGTAGAAGCCTGTTGGCTACACCATATTATGATTGAAGAGGTTATTTTCTGCTTTGAGTAAAATTTGACAATAATGTAGTTTATACAACATGATTACAAGCAGAAAATGAGAAAAATCTATCAACCAGACTATTAGGCTCTGATTTTGCTCTGTTTTTAAGGCGCTGTACACATGTGTATTCTGATTTTGCTTGTTTTTAAGGCGCTGTACACATGTGTATTCTGATTTTTGCTCTGGTTTTAAGGCGCTGTACACATGTGTATTCTTATTTTGCTCTGTTTTTAAGGCACTGTACACATGTGTATTCTGGTTTTGCTATGTTTTTAATGCGATGTACACATGTGTATAGCGTCTGTTTTTGTGATATCTCATATTTTTTTGTGTATTGAATGTGTAAAGTTGTTGATGTACACTTGTGAATTATGCAAAGTACTAATTGCTGAGTTTTTTGTGTTATTATAGGAGACGTCGTAAACGAGGAAAGTGGAGATGGAAGGTCGATAAGGATGATTCACGTATGAGGTCGATAAGGATGATTCACGTATGTTTGTTTGCTTGGTCGATAAGGATGATTCAGCATACAACGCGGCGAATAGTTGTAAAAGACTATGTCTTTTTTATTTTTCCGATTATGTTGCGTTTATTGTTTTCACGAAACTGGAACTTGTAATTGTATGTTTTTTTTTTTGGTTTGGCAAACATTATGGAAATTGTTATTTGCTTAATATAAAATAGTTTTACAGGTTTTGTTTATATGTATGTATTATGTAGCTAATTACACATATGTATCATGCTGAGTACACATGTGTACTATTCAATTCATATCCAAGTACACATGTGTATACCATTGAAATATGAAGGTTACGTGGATCTTAAAAATCATAATCCGAATTCTGTTGGTGAAATCTGAAAAATAAAAATGGAATAAAAGATATTGTGGATAATGAATTTAAAATAGGAAAGATGTAACTTAATTCAATTATTAAAATAATGATTTAAATCTAATTTTTTATATAATTACAATCATACTCTTAATAACTAAAAAGGAAATCAAGGGTCCAGATCTGTTCACGCAGTTCACTCTTGGGAGGTTGTTCACGCTGGAACCCTACCCTATATATATATATATATATATATATATATATATATATATATATAAAATTCTGGATGTTTATATAAATAAGGGCATGCCAAAAGACCCAAAGTTTTTTTTTAAATAAGGGATTGTTTAAAAGTTTTTAAAAAATGGCCCATTTAACAAGCCCAAGTGACTAGTCTAAACAAAAATAAGGGCCTATGTACGAAGTTGAAGTTGATTAATACATTTTTATCGAGACACATTGACAACCCTTTTGATATTTTAGACTATATCTTCCAACGCAGTACTACTTATCTTAATGCTATAAATGCGTATAAAGTGTTGTTGACAATTCCGGTAATTGTGGCATCGACAGAAAGAAGTTTCTCAAAGTTGAAGTTGTTGAATACCTATTTACGTTCTACAATGTCACAAGAAAGGCTAAACGGGTTTGCGACAATTTCTATTGAAAGTAAAATATTAGATACTATGGATTACAAGGAGTTGATCGAAAGCTTTGCTTCAAAAAATGCTCGAAAACACACTGTTCGCTTAGCAAGTAGGTTCGATAATTTGATCATTTTTGCTACACTATTTTTGTTAATTTGTTTTGTCTATTTCATAACCATTATCGTAGTATTATGAGTTTTTAGTATTTATATATTTGATTGAATGATTGATAAGTTTATATTGTATGAAGATTTACGAATAGGGCCTAAATTTTTTATCTCGAACAAAGCCAATTTTTTTTTATGATTTTCGAAGACGGCCCTGATGAAAGGAATATATAAATCATAAAGGACACACATTTGCTATGGATGAGTTGTTAGTTGCTTGCATTATATACAAAAAATCGGGGGCTTCTCTCCATCCCATGAAAACTTATTAAGCATTTTTTTAGTAATATTTATATCGTTAACTAAATGTAATATTGTATTATGTTAACTTACGTATTTTATTTGAAAACATTGCAAATTATATATTTCTTGACAAGACGAAAAAGACAAGCAAGACAAATGATATGAGTTAAGCGATATTAAGGTGTTGTTTGTTTTTTCAGAGGTAAAACGTCTGCAATCTGCGGATCACATCTGCAGACATCTGTAGCAGAAAAGGTGGATCAAATCTCTGCAGTCTTCAAAAAGAAGATTGTTTGTTTTTTAACTTCTACAAGCTGCTAAATATAACAACGAACATCTACAAATTATAATTACCATGTTATCACAATGAACATAGGTGTAAAAAAAATTACTCTCCAATTCAACCAATTTTTCAAGCATAATTACCACATCCAACTTTCACCTAACCCTAAAAAAATCAAACGCGTTAAAAAACCCTAGAAAAAACTACACAACAAAAAAATCACAAGCTTCAACAGAAATTCTAACCATATAACAAACTAACAATAACTAACATATTGTATGATATAAGTAATATACCTAACAACGTTCAGGACCGGGTCCACCATCGAAATCAAGGGAATCAAAATGGCAGGACATGCGACTATTGTGACCGGCGTCAGTTTCTTCACGGAATCCACGACCTTTGGTTTTCTTAGGACCTGAAGAAGCCCCGGCGGTGGCGGATCCACCAGTGATGTAAGATTTGAGTTTGGGGAAATGAGCGGTGGCGCTTGGAGAAGAAGCGTCGACGTCTACGGCGACATCTTCGAAAAATGTTGTTATGATAGAGAAAGTGTGGGTTCCTAGGTTTGGGTGTTGTGGTGATGAGAAGAGCAGCGGCGTCGGGGGAGGAGGAGAGTGGTGGAGGAGAGGTGCTAGGGTTTTGTTATGTTTGTGTGTGTTGTGAGAAGAGATTTGAAGTATTTAGAAATGAGAGGTTCACATCTGTTTGGGGAAGATGACCCGCAGACGTTTTTAAATGAAATCTCTTCTGAAAAACAAATAATCTGCAAAACAAAAGGTCTGTGCATGGTCTGCGCCGCGCAAACAAAAAAGGCTAGGAAGCTTTTCTCGAAAAAAACAAACAACACTTAAATGAGTCACAATAGACAAATGAGTTAAGCGTATACGTATACTAATCGAGCCAGAAGACGTCTAACATGTGAATATGTGATAAAAACGTTAAAAGTTAACAATAGATGGATAAAGGATAAATAATAAGAGGATCAAAGTACTAATAATAGTAATAATAATATACCTTAATATTAAAAAATAAAAAATGGTTTTTGAACTCAATTTTATAGTAAAGTAACGTAACGTAACGTCACTAGTTTAAAAAGTATATCTATAAACTTGTTTCATGTTTGAAAGATATATCTATAAACTTGTTTCATATGAAGAACATAATGCATACCGCTTTTAACATATTAAATTACAACTTTAACATACCGGATATATAAATACTGGGGAAGAATCCATTAAAAAGTAGATTTTGTCTAGGTAGCCTATGAATGATTGTTATGATGTCATGTGGCACTCCATATAAGTAGGAAGGAAGAACATTTTGGTCCTTATAAATAGAAGTGTGAAAATGACATGTGGCACCCATTTTGTTTTCTAAAAAATACAAAAAAAAAATCCAGTACAAAAAAAATGTAGCACAAAAAATCCAGTAAAAAAATATAGCACAAAAAATGCAATACAAAAAAATATAGCACAAAAAAATCTAGTACAAAAAAATATAGTACGGAAAAATTCAACACAAAAAAATATAGTAAAAAAAATCTAGCACAAAAAATTGAGAACAAAATTTAAGACAAAAAAATTCAGCACATAAAATTTAGTAAAAAAATATAGTACAAAAATCTAGCACAAAAAATGTTATACAACATAGAAATACAACACATTTTTGTGGGTTTTTTTTAGTCGTTATATTTTATATAACAATATGGTACTCAAATTAAAGATAAAAAACGCTCGATTTTATGGTGATTTTTTTATGAAAAAATAATGTCGTATAAAAAAGTTATGAACGTTCAAAAAATGAGGGTAGAATATGCATGTGACTTGCATGTAGAGAGACAACAACAACAACCATACCCAGTATATCCCACAAATAGCAGACTATTGGTAGGGTCTGGGGGAGGTGGGATGTAGGCAAACCTTTCCTCTATTCAAGAATAGAGAGGCTGCTTCCTGAGAGACCCCCGGCTCCAAAACAACCAACCGACAGATAGACGAGAAACGGGTAAGTAAATCAAGTAGCAATAGGCAGATAAGTCATCAGTAAGCAACATATATGCAAATATACAAGAAAATCATCATATGTTGGTCTACCTAAATCATAAACGAAATCTAACCCCCCCCCCCGCACATATAGGACACGTCTATACCCTCACCTACTAGTCCTTAACCTTAATCCTACGTCTCCACGAACTCCTATCATGAACCATGTCCTCAGAGAGGTGCAATTCTAACAAATCTTGTCTAAGTCTTTCATCCCAAGTCAACTTGGGCCTGCCTCTTCTCCTCTTTCCTTCCACTGTCATGGTTTCCACTGCTCTAACTGGATCTGTTAACTGCCTCCTCTTCACATGCCCAAACCATCTCAACCTCCCCTCTTTTAACTTGTCCGATATACTAGCTACTCCTAACCAATCCCTAAAAACCTCACTTCTTATTCGGTCTAACATCGTGTGGCCACACATCCACCTAAACATCCTCATCCGCATGTAGAGAGAGAAAGTAAATAAATATGATTTTCCCAAAATACCCTTACACTCTTCTTTTTCCCTACATTTTCGTTTTAACCATTGATTTGAAAAACGAATGGTTAAAATTACTTCTCATCCTACTTAGGCAAAATGAACTTTTTATTTGATATTTAAAATTTTTTTCTCACAAAATTTCTTGGCCTTAACTGATGTCACACCCCGACCACGTAGGACAACGAAACGTGGCGGAAACGTCGGGGAGTGTTATAACAGAATCATTGTTTCATAACACATGGAAATTGAAATATTGTTTTATTGATTAAAAGAGTTACAATGTCTTGACAATCAAAGAAATATCACATAAATAACTAGTCTTGCATCTTTTATTGTCACTAAGGCCCAAGTCCGCCTAAGTGTATCTTGATAAATCCTATGCATCGTATCCAGAAACACATGTGAAAATAGGTACGTCAGCATAAAAATGCCTGTGAGATACATAGGTTTTGTGAAAATAGAATTCATGACTTATGTTTAAGAAAATGTTTAGTCATGAACCATGTAATTTGCTTTGTCTTGTAAATCATTTGAAAAGTGATAAAATCAGATGATATGTATAAATAATAGAATAAAGTATGGTTAAATAAATAACCAAGTAAAAATGAGTTTGTATAAGATAAGTTGTTTTGTAAAACAATGTCTTGTGAAAAGTATGTTATTTGTATAAAATGTTATATGTCTAAATTGAACTGATTCAAATAACGCTACGATATGTAATACCATACAAGCACTTATATATAGGAAGTACTAGCGGCGTATCCACCATGCTTGTATCATATTACACATGCCTCGTTACTTAAATCACTTACTCAAACCAAACCACCAAAGTAAAATGTTTATGTATAATCAAATGTCAAAATGTTTGTGTGAAAACCATGTCTAATGTCTATGTCTAATGTAAATCATGAATTGTGTATATCAATGTCAAAATGTTTACGTCTAATGTAAATCATGAATTGTGTGTATTAATGTCAAAATGTTTATGTATGGTAAGTGAAATATATCAACCAAACCATATGTAAAATGCACAAAAACAAGGTATTGAAGTAAAACATGGTTTAAATCAAAGTTATGTTTTGTGTAATAAATGCATGCTATACTGATATAAACATCTATGCGGTATTGTGAAAATTCATACATCAAAGCCTTGCGACTGTAGAATAAACCCTAGCACAAAGTCTAAGGTCCACCTAGAAATGTATTCGGATTCGGTCATTCCTTCCAATCCAAACAAACCCGGGATTTCAGGAATGGGAGTTGTCAAGTCCTATGGTACCACTACCTACTACCGAGCGGCATGATCGGTGTTAATGAATGTACATTGTCCCATTTAAACAAACCAAATGTCATACCAAAATGTAAGCATGTGATGAATAATAAATGTACTAAGTATGCACACAATGGACATACATAGCATAGAATGTAATGTAAAATAATGTACTAAGTATGCACACAATGGGCGTACATAGCATGAAATGTAATGTAAAACAATGTACTAAGTATGCATACAATGGGCGTACATAGCATGAAATGTAATGTAAAACAATGTACTAAGTATGCACACAATGGACATACATAGCATGAAATGTAATGTAAAACAATGTACTAAGTATGCACACAAAGGGGCATACATAGCATGAAATGTAATGTAAAACGATGTACTAAGTATGCACACAATGGGCATACATAGCATGAAATATAATGTAAAACGATGTACTAAGTATGCACACAATGGGCATACATAGCATGAAATGTAATGTAAAACGATGTACTAAGTATGCACACAATGGGCATACATAGCAAAACACAATGAAATCATGTACTATAAATGTACTAATGAACATAGCAAGTATATGATGTGAAAGCAGGAAAGCATGAAAGTAACAAGTAGGCACATGTGTTTCACCCCAAAATGTTTGGAAAACAGTAAAAGAGGGGTCTATGTACTCACTTGAGATTGCTCAGAAGTCCTAAGATAACCACCAAGCAATGCTAGAGATCACGGAATCAAACGGCACCTAATATAGGTAACTATGTTAATGAACCGGACCTGTATCGGAGGATCGGATAGAATGAGGGCTCATAAACCAAATGAGTATGAGAACTCATGTAGTATGGTTTAGCAAAGCCTACATACTAAATGAATCCTAACCTTAGTGCTTACGACCCATTACGACCCGTTTAGGTAGCTTATGCTACTTTAACGCGTCGTTCGCGTAAAACGCGTTCTGACTGCCCAACTAGTCCTATGACAAGTAAAATATGCCTTAACATGTCTAATATTGTTGCCCAATCAGTTTAGATGTCAAAAGTTATGTTACATATGCTTAAAATGAATTTTGGCGTAAAAAGGGCATTTTGGTAATTTACCTAAGGCATATAAACTACCTATCATACAACTACTTAAACGAAGCGACCATAAGGTATAACCTCGGAAGGTTATTCCCTATATACTATGGTTACCTAATGTGTTTGGTCGGATCCTAATGATTGACCAAACGGGTCGGGTTCGAAAGTATAAGCGATTGTTTAGATCGCTTACCTTACGACCCTATATAAGCACTTAAACTAAAAGTGACGAGCTAAGCATGTTAAAACATGCTTACCTAAGTTTAGAAAATAGGTTTGGTATCAAAACAAACGGTTTTGATACCCTAGAGTAGTTTGGTTACAAAATACGCGTAAATGCGCATTTTGGCCGAAACTACGACTCGTCACTGAGCCTAGATAACGTGGTAATCAGTAGGTATAGTCTCTAGGGACTATAACCATCGTGATTACGCTCACGTTATGAAGTTCAAACGAACTTCGCATTGACCATAAACGGGTCAACGCAGAAAGTCAAACAAAGTTTGACTTTTAACGCTAAACGAATAAAGAGAACGAAGGAACACTTACAAAGGGTCCCCACTAGTAAATCTTGATCGAATAGCTCAGGTATGAAGTAATGGCTTCAACTTAGAGCTTTTAAATCAGATTTTTGTGGGTTTTTGCAAGTGATGGGGTTGGGTATTTATAGGATTTTCCATATAGAATATTCCTAGCATATTCCTAGCATATTCCAAGCATATTCCTAGCATATTCCAAGCATATTCCTAGCATATTCCTAGCATATTCCAAGCATATTCCTGGCATATTCCTTAGCATATACCTTAGCATATTCCTGGCATATGGCTAAAACGGGTATTTAACTGGGTACAGGGTATTTTATCTAGCGTTTAAATCCCGGTTTATGGCGTTCTAAATTATTTTTATTACTCTATAAAAATAAACTCACCAAGATATTACTGAAATAAATTTCAGTTGCCAGGACTGGCTGCGTTTTGCAGTAGAAGCATTGTGTTGCGCAGAAACACACGGTACGTGCTTAAACTTTGAAAAATAACGTTTTTAGGCGTTTTAATTTATTTTTCAACACGGACCTGATTAAAATAAGATTTTAATCATAACAAAATATTTGTGGGATTTAAATATTATCCGGTCGGTCACCAACGTTCGTTTGGTCGTACGATCGCGATGTTCGGTTAATTACGACGGAATGCGCATAAGCGCGAAAAACGATCCAAATTGCGCGACGAATGGATTTTTCTTATGCCAAACACTAAAATAAAATATTTTAGTGCTTACATAAATTTTTGGATGTCCGGATGTATTCAGAACATCAGTTATGCGCGAAAGTGCAAACTTGTGCACTTTTTGACGCTTTTAGTCCCTGAATAACCCAAAAGTTTATTTTAGCACACCGAACCCCTCAAAGCCTATTTCTAAGCTATGTAAAGGATATTTATGGTATGTTTAACTTATGGCCATGATCCAGAATGTCTGTTACAGTTCAAAGTGGCATACTTTCGCAGTTTCTCAACTTTAGTCCCTGTAAGCGATTAAACTTGATTTTGTCATACCAAAGCCTTCAAAACTTATTTCTAAGTTATGTAAAGGTTATTTAAGGTATGTGAAGCCTATTTCACTATTACGGAGTGTTCGTTGCATTAAACTGGTTATATTTACGCATCAGGTCGCGTATGACCTTCCGGAAAGCGATTTAAAGCCCGAAATCGAACAAGAAATGATATGTGCAAATGATACACATATTTTTACAAATACCAAGTATGAAATACAATATTTCATTGGTTTGGAATTTGTTTGATGGTTGAAGTGACACAGGTGTCACAGTCTCCCCTACTTTAGGAAATTTCGTCCCGAAATTAAATTTTTGGAGAAACTTGTGAGGACAACGGTGATGTTTTCGCTTTGAATGAATCCCTTGAACCCTAAGTAGAACTCTGGGCCATGATAGGGTTCTTAGCGAAATTGTTAATCCCTCAAAATGAAGTCCTTGTAGTAGCAAAACATGGAGTTTTAAACTATGGATAGGAGAACGTTTCCCATAAAGACTTATCATAGGAAACTTGAATTCATGATTGAGAAGTGTAAGATAAAATGACATCGGTCAAAGTCCAAGACTTCTCCCGTATCATTACTCTTGTCACTATTGGTCTTAACACATGACAAAACTTCATGTGGTTTCTGTGCACTGAATTCCATAATTATGTAGGCCTCCATAATTACGTAATTCCTTGCACAGTCTGCACAGTTCATTTCATAATGCGTATGGGGAAAAAATCAAACGAATAATCCTGTGGTGATTTAACTTGACTGCAACAGAGCCTCTTTTAATTAGGTCACCAAAGATTAGATCAACGAACAATCTCTTGAACTAGACCACCCGAGGGCCTATTTAACTACATAAACACATGATATCTTTAACTAGATTGCCGAACCAATCTATTTAACTAGGTCAACGAAGGATCTCTTTAACTAGACCACCAGAGGGCCTCTTTAACTATATCAACGCATGATATATTTAACTAGTTTGTCGAACCAATCTCTTTAACTTAGATCGACGAAGGATCTCTTTAACTAGACCACCAGAGGGCCTCTTTAACTATATCAACGCATGATATATTTAACTAGATTGTCGAACCAATCTCTTTAACTTAGATCGACGAAGGATCTCTATAACTAGACCACCAGAGGGCCTCTTTAACTATATCCACGCATGATATATTTAACTACATCGACGGAGGATGTCTTTAAACTTTGGAATAATACTTTATAATACAAGGGACTTAACTACAACGTAGAAGTCCATTAAGGATTTAAGATAGTACCTTTGGATATCCTACTACGAATCCCTTATACGAAGATATGGAAGATTCTACGAGGATTTGGATAACAAAAATTTGGATTACACAAAAACACAAAAAGGGAACACCTAATCACATTATCACATAATTGTTTAATTTGGCCTTTAATTTGTTATCTTTGGACGCGGATACTTAAAGCACACCAGGAATCCAATCTGTGGATTTCATTTGGCACTTTAATCATTTTCAAGAATCTATCTATGAAGATAGGATGATCTTCCAAAAATTCAATTTTGTTTTCAAAGAAACATAATATTCGAATTAAGGTACACAAAAATTTTAAGATTTACGGAAATACCCTTAGGCACCCTATTATGGATTTATAGTGGTACTTTTGGGTATTCGTCCAGAGTTGTAACTTGCGCCTTGTACTTCGTTTTCTTGGAGAAAACGGGTACTTTGGATTTCCGTGGAAAACGCAAGAGATAATAAAATGGAAGAAATTACGGGGTAGTCTGTTCTTCAAGGAATACGGTTCCTTGATTGTCGGTATTGTAGGGGATACGTTGTTTGTACATGCCATCACATTTGTACATTGAAATGTAAAATAAAAAGATTTATTTATAAACAATAACAACTGTTTCATGGACTTTGACAACAAAAGAAAATAATACATAAGGCTTGATTATTTCTAAACAACATTGTCTTCTAGTTGGTCCGATGCTCATCCCCGCGCTGGATTCGCATTAGCAATCTTTGGGCAATTTCTTCGGAAATGGCCCATCTCGCCACAGTTGAAGCAAGGACCTGGCGGGAGACGAGCTTGAGCAGGATTTACTTGAGGTTGGTTTGGACCACCTTGGTTTAGGGTAAATCGACAAGCATTTGCCAGGTGACCGAGTCGCCCACATGATGCACATAAACGACACTGTAGGTGAGCTAAGTGGTGTGCATTGCATTTGTCGCATATCGGTGCAGTACCGGCATAAGGTTTCCTTGCAGGAGGTTGAGTTGGTTGGTTGTGGGTGTTTTGGTTGGGTTGAGCAGCAATCGCACAATTCTGCGAAGCCTTGCGCTTCTTAGAAGGTTCGGTTTTGCTTTCCTTGGTTTCCTCCTGAACATTAGCTGCTTGTTTCTTGTCGCCTTTCCGAAAAAGTTTACCTTTCCTGATTTGAGATTCAGTCAAGGTTGCAGATAGCTCAATGGCCTGTCTAACTGTAGTGGGGTTACTACCAGTAACAATGTCCTGAACTGAGTCAGGGAGACCATCAATGTATTTTTCGATCGCCTTATCCAAAGGCGTAACCATGGTAGGACACAGCAGGCTCAGCTCCTCATATCGATTAGTTTATGCTCGATGTTCACCGCTGTCTTGCTTAAGATCGTCGAATTCCATTTCTAAGGCACTGATCTCGTGATGAGGGCAGAATTCCTTCATCATCAGAGCTCGAAGCTCTTCCCATGTTTGGGCCAGTGCCACATCGGCACCCCTATCTCTCATCACACCATTCCACCACGTCAAAGCTCGTTTCTCAAAGACGCTAGATGCGAAATCTACCTTTCGCTCGTTTGGACATTGAACATGTCTGAATGTGCTCTCTAAACTCTCGAACCATTGTAGAAGTGCAGTCGCTCCTTGAGACCCAGAAAACTTTGATGGCTTAGCTGAGTTGAACGTCTTGAAGTTGCAGGGGGCATTATTGTTGTTGAGGGCTTGGTTACATTGAGCGACGATGTTCGGGATTGCAGCAGTCATTTGCTGCGTAATGACAGTTGCCAGCTCTTCAATAGATACCTGATTTTCGCGTCGTGGAGGCATTCTAAAAGGGGAAACAAGAGAGAAAACAAATGAAATGGTATTGGGTAAGAATAGGATGTTACAATTACCGACCAAAATCATGGGTGATGGTCATTTGTTTGAACCACGAAGCAAACAAACGACACACAAAGGCTGAATCAAAGCAAATAGATCCTTATAATGTATCGCGAAGACATGCTCGCCTATAAGTGGACACTCACCCCAAGAGTTCCCAGGTAAGAGTGACTGGTCCGATTATGTGGATTTGTACGAACACTCTAGCCTTAGACAGAAAACTCAGGGTACAGGCATTCACTCTTCCAGTTTGCACGTGTTCACACTATTTAGGACCCAAAACTTTGACGAGAGTTTTGAAAATTCAAAGGGGTTCAAAACCTTATAACAGAGGGTTCAAAACCTAGTAATCAATCATCCTAGAACAGATGATTAGTTTTCAAAGCGGTTTTGAAATTTATGTTCTTGTTGTGGTCGTCGCCTAAGGATAGGTGACGGTATTGTTTTATGACTAAACGCAAGTAAACTCGCGTTAGGGTCCTAGGAAGGTTATAGACTAGGTCAAAGCATTACTAATAACCTAATTCCCTATAACCATGAGCTCTGATACCAACTTTTCTGTCACACCCCGACCACGTAGGACAACGAAACGTGGCGGAAACGTCGGGGAGTGTTATAACAGAATCATTGTTTCATAACACATGGAAATTGAAATATTGTTTTGTTGATTAAAAGAGTTACAATGTCTTGACAATCAAAGAAATATAACATAAATAACTAGTCTTGCATCTTTTATTGTCACTAAGGCCTAAGTCCGCCTAAGTGTATCTTGATAAATCATATGCATCATATCCTGAAACACATGTGAAAATATGTACGTCAGCATAAAAATGCCTGTGAGATACATAGGTTTTGTGAAAATAGAATTCATGACTTATGTTTAAGAAAATGTTTAGTCATGAACCTTGTAATTTGCTTTGTCTTGTAAATCATTTGAAAAGTGATAAAATCAGATGATATGTATAAATAAGAGAATAAAGTATGGTTAAATAAATAACCAAGTAAAAATGAGTTTGTATAAGATAAGTTGTTTTGTAAAACAATGTCTTGTGAAAAGTATGTTATTTTTATAAAATGTTATATGTCTAAATTGAACTGATTCAAATAACGCTACGATATGTAATACCATACAAGCACTTATATATAGGAAGTACTAGCGGCGTATCCACCATGCTTGTATCATATTACACACGCCTCGTTACTTAAATCACTTACTCAAACCAAACCACCAAAGTAAAATGTTTATGTATAATCAAATGTCAAAATGTTTGTGTGAAAACCATGTCTAATGTCTATGTCTAATGTAAATCATGAATTGTGTATATCAATGTCAAAATGTTTACTCTAATGTAAATCATGAATTGTGTGTATTAATGTCAAAATGTTTATGTATGGTAAGTGAAATATATCAACCAAACCATATGTAAAATGCACAAAAAACAAGGTATTGAAGTAAAACATGGTTTAAATCAAAGTTATGTTTTGTGTAATAAATGCATGCTATACTGATATAAACATCTATGCGGTATTGTGAAAATTCATACATCCAAGCCTTGCGAATGTAGAATAAACCCTAGCACAAAGTCTAAGGTCCACCTAGAAATGTATTCGGATTCGGTCATTCCTTCCAATCCAAACAAACCCGGGATTTCAGGAATGGGAGTTGTCAAGTCCTATGGTACCACTACCTACTACCGAGCGGCATGATCGGTGTTAATGAATGTACATTGTCCCATTTAAACAAACCAAATGTCATACCAAAATGTAAGCATGTGATGAATAATAAATGTACTAAGTATGCACACAATGGACATACATAGCATAGAATGTAATGTAAAATAATGTACTAAGTATGCACACAACGGGCGTACATAGCATGAAATGTAATGTAAAACAATGTACTAAGTATGCATACAATGGGCGTACATAGCATGAAATGTAATGTAAAACAATGTACTAAGTATGCACACAATGGACATACATAGCATGAAATGTAATGTAAAACAATGTACTAAGTGTGCACACAAAGGGGCATACATAGCATGAAATGTAATGTAAAACGATGTACTAAGTATGCACACAATGGGCATACATAGCATGAAATGTAATGTAAAATGATGTACTAAGTATGCACACAATGGGCATACATAGCAAAACACAATGAAATCATGTACTATAAATGTACTAATGAACATAGCAAGTATATGATGTGAAAGCAGGAAAGCATGAAAGTAACAAGTAGGCACATGTGTTTCACCCCAAAATGTTTGGAAAACAGTAAAAGAGGGGTCTATGTACTCACTTGAGATTGCTCAGAAGTCCAAAGATAACCACCAAGCAATGCTAGAGATCACGGAATCAAACGGCACCTAATATAGGTAACTATGTTAATGAACCAGACCTGTATCGGAGACCAAATGAGTATGGGAACTCATGTAGTATGGTTTAACAAAGCCTACATACTAAATGAAACCTAACCTAAGTGCTTACGACCCATTACGACCCGTTTAGGTAGCTTATGCTACTTTAACGCGTCGTTCGCGTAAAACGCGTTCTGACTGCCCAACTAGTCCTATGACAAGTAAAATATGCCTTAACATGTCTAATATTGTTGCCCAATCAGTTTAGATGTCAAAAGTTATGTTACATATGCTTAAAATGAATTTTGGCGTAAAAAGGGCATTTTGGTAATTTACCTAAGGCATATAAACTACCTATCATACAACTACTTAAACGAAGCGACCATAAGGTATAACCTCGGAAGGTTATTCCCTATATACTATGGTCACCTAATGTGTTTGGTCGGATCCTAATGATCGACCAAACGGGTCGGGTTTGAAAGTATAAGCGATTGTTTAGATCGCTTACCTTACGACCCTATATAAGCACTTAAACTAAAAGTGACGAGCTAAGCATGTTAAAACATGCTTAACTAAGTTTAGAAAACAGGTTTGGTATCAAAACAAACGGTTTTGATACCCAAGAGTAGTTTGGTTACAAAATACGCGTAAATGCGCATTTTGGCCGAAACTACGACTCGTCACTGAGCCTAGATAACGTGGTAATCAGTAGGTATAGTCTCTAGGGACTATAACCATCGTGATTACGCTCACGTTATGAAGTTCAAACGAACTTCGCATTGACCATAAACTGGTCAACGCAGAAAGTCAAACAAAGTTTGACTTTTAACGCTAAACGAATAAAGAGAACGAAGGAACACTTACAAAGGGTCCCCGCTAGCAAATCTTAATCGAATAGCTCAGGTATGAAGAAATGGCTTCAACTTAGAGATTTTAGATCAGATTTTTGTGGGTTTTTGCAAGTGATGGGGTTGGGTATTTATAGGATTTTCCATATAGAATATTCCTAGCATATTCCAAGCATATTCCAAGCATATTCCTAGCATATTCCAAGCATATTCCTAGCATATTCCTAGAATATTCCAAGCATATTCCTAGCATATTCCTAGCATATTCCAAGCATATTCCTGGCATATTACTTAGCATATACCTTAGCATATTCCTGGCATATGGCTAAAACGGGTATTTAACTGGGTACCGGGTATTTTATCTAGCGTTTAAATCCCGGTTTATGGCGTTCTAAATTATTTTTATTACTCTATAAAAATAAACTCGCCAAGATATTCCTGAAATAAATTTCAGTTGCCAGGACTGGCTGCGTTTTGCAGTAGAAGCACTGTGTTGCGCAGAAACACACGGTACGCGCTTAAACTTTGAAAAATAACGTTTTTAGGCGTTTTAATTTATTTTTCAACATGGACCTGATTAAAATAAGATTTTAATCATAACAGAATATTTGTGGGATTTAAATATTATCCGGTCGGTCACCAACGTTCGTTTGGTCGTACGATCGCGATGTTCGGTTAATTACGACGGAATGCGCATAAGCGCGAAAAACGATCCAAATTGCGCGACGAATGGATTTTTCTTATGCCAAACACTAAAATAAAATATTTTAGTGCTTACATAAATTTTTGGATGTCCGGATGTATTCAGAACGTAAGTTATGCGCGAAAGTGCAAACTTGTGCACTTTTTGACGCTTTTAGTCCCTGAATAACCCAAAAGTTTATTTTAGCACACCGAACCACTCAAAGCCTATTTCTAAGCTATGTAAAGGATATTTATGGTATGTTTAACTTATGGCCTTGATCCGGAATGTCTGTTACAGTTCAAAGTGGCATACTTTCGCAGTTTGTCAACTTTAGTCCCTGTAAGCGATTAAACTTGATTTTGTCATACCAAAGCCTTCAAAACTTATTTCTAAGTTATGTAAAGGTTATTTAAGGTATGTGAAGCCTATTTTACTATTCCAGAGTGTTCGTTGCATTAAACTGGTTATATTTACGCATCAGGTCGCGTATGACCTTCCGGAAAGCGATTTAAAGCCCGAAATCGAACAAGAAATGATATGTGCAAATGATACACATATTTTTACAAATCCCAAGTATGAAATACAATATTTCATTGGTTTGGCATTTGTTTGATGGTTGAAGTGACACAGGTGTCACAACTGAAACTGAAATCGAAGTAATCGTTTAATCTACGTTATTAACCAATTAAATTTTATAATATAATGTTTGTCGGGTTTCTCTCACTCAAGTGAGTTTTTTGTTTCGTTTCTCTCTCTCTCTCTCTCTCTATATATATATATATATATGTGTGTGTGTGTGTGTGTGTGTGTGTGTGCGTGCGTGTTCTGGAGAAAACGGCTGAAAGTGTGGAAACGGTGAGAATGATTTCAACTACAAGATTTTTGTGATTTGTGGCTAAAATTGATGCGGTGCGTTTTTGTAAATATTGGGAACCTTACAACTACTAGGAGGGGTAAATTGGGAAGATTCAAACAAGATGCACATGCTAACCACATGCCATTTCCCCCATCATATTTAAAACATCCATAACTTTTTTATACATGATTATTTTCTTAAAAAATTACACCATAAAATCCAACGTTTTTTATCTTTCCAACGAGTATACTATTGTTATACTTTTCGAGAAAAATGAATTAAGTTTTCATATAGCTTTTTCAATTTTGTGTTTTTATGGTGTTTTTCTGAACTAGGTGTTTTTATGACGTTTTTCTGAACTGTGTGTTTTTATAGCGTTTTCAACTAGATTTTTTATGACGTTTTTTTTAAACTGAGTGTTTTTATGGCGTTTTCAACTGAATATTTCATGGTGTTTTTCTAAATTGTGTGTTTTATGGCGTTTTTCTGAACTTGGTGTTTTATGGCGTTTTCAACTAGGTATTTTTCATGTCGTTTTTTTCTGAACTTGTTGTTTTTATAGTGTTTTTATTGAACACTCAGTTCATTTCATTTTTTTAATTTAAAAGTATCGCAATAGTATACTCGTTGGAAAGATAATAAAACACTCGATTTTATGGTGTATTTTTTTTTAAATAATCACGTATAAAAAAGTTACGAGAGTTTAAAAAAGATGGTGGAATATGCATGTGAGTTGCATATGCATGGTGTTTGGCATGTGAGTGGCATGTGGATGAACTTTTTGACAATATTACCCTTAGTTTTAAGTTATCATCAACGCCACATGTCAACACCAAAATCGTTCTCACCGTTTTCACACTTTTAGACATTTTCTTCAGATCCTGCCTATATATATATATGGTTAGGAACATTAGTGAATAACCCCCTTGATTGTGAACAATAGTGAACTAATCCTACTCCTTGATTATCAATACACAAGTGTATACATAAGTATAAATCTATAACAACCCTCCTAAAACACTTATAACATCCCTATACGCCCTAAAATACACCCCGTATACGAAAAGTGGGCCCCAAATACTTTATTTTTATCAAAATTAAATAAAAACAAAATTTAACGGTCTCTGGCGGGGCGCGACAGACCCCTTAGGATCTGTCGCAGGGCGCGAGCGAGTAACGGGTGGCGGAACCCTAGGCCGCCACGTGTCCTGCCATTCGTTGAACCTATACTCGTGACTTATCAACCCTACGCCCTACTACACCTAGCTCGCAGGGCGCGACGGCCCCTCCTGTCTCCGACGTGAGAGACTCGCCGAACAACCCTATAAATAGAGGCCATCGGCATTCAACTCAAATTCGTTCACAATCGAGTCTCTCTCTAAATTTCTGAATATCTGAAGTAGTATCGGGTATTATACCTCCCTAATTAGCAAAGCTCTGCCTCGTTGTAAGTATTATAACCCTCGGTTACGTATTAGATACGCTGCCCGATTGATCTAGTGCTCCGTAACGCATGTCGAGGCTCTGCCTGACTTAGTCGTTGGAGTTCTGTCTCGGGGAGGGTATAACTAATGTAAATATTAGGTTATTATACTAACGCGTGTGCATTGTTTAATTTATTAGATTATAACCAGGAAGTCACAGGGAAAAACCTAAAATAGCAATGTGAGTAATCCTTTCTTTTTCTAAACTGTTTTTACAAAACCTCCATTATTTTACATGATAATTAACAGTGATTGAGTATTTGTAATTCTACAATTATCGTCGGTATGTTGGGGTTTTGTATACAAAATTTGTTACTACACTGTGAGTAGTAACATTTTCACCAGTCAGGATTGACAGTGCCGTGGGTGGTAATTAAAGTAGATGTAAACAAATGTAATTGCTGGATTGCCCTCAATACTGTAAAATGATAAAACCTGTTTTGAATAAATTGGGATTCTATTGGTGCATACGTCTGTCGACTTCGTCTGGTATCGAGTCTAGTTCTAAGAATGTTAGATCAAGGCGCGTTGTATGAGAAAATAGGAGAGTTTAGGGTGCATTAATTGTAATTTCGCTTGAGTGAGGGTAATTCCGCTTGAAGGTGTCAAGTATCATTTCAAGCGAAATTAACTTAGTTAATTCCGCTTGAAATGGTCTAGGTCACTTTCAAGCGGAATCAGCCTCCCTATATATATTCGTTCAAGCGATATCATTTGGAACTTCTGCGATTCCGGTACCGAACTGCTGCCGACGCGTCGTTTGATCTGTAAATATGTGATATCAATAAAACAAGACGTTTAATAGTGAAACAAGCTGTTTTCCAAGTCTGTTTCTTAGTTTCCACCTCTGAAACAGACAAGAGTTCTTCTGATTGACTCGTTTGGGTCATTACTCGATCCTACATGTGGTATCAGAGCTCAGGAGGAAGAGTTCTTACCAGAACAGCCGTTATTTCTGACTTCTACACCTTCTTTTCAAAACTGAACTAGTTTTCACGGTCAAAAAGTCTTGAATTTCACATATTATAAGCATAACAGTGTTTTAATAAACCCCTGAAAGAATCAGACCTAAAATCGGCCTAGAACTTGATCAATTTTGCCAAAAAAAGATCGAATTGATGATGTCAGCAATATTTCAAGCGAAATAAGCAGGTTAATTCAGCTTGAAATCATTATTCCGCTTGAAAATCTCATCAGATTCCGCTTGCAATTGTGTTTCCGCTTGAAAATTAGGCCTTATTCCACTTGAAGTTACCTAATTCCGCTTCAGGTTGTTATTCCGTTTGAAAGTGAGTTGGTTCAAGCGAAATCAGTGATTCCGCTTCAAAGTGTTATCTCGCTTGAAAGGGTGATTTCGCTTCAGCAATGATTCCGCTTGAAGTGGTGATTTCGTTTCAACTGTAATTTCGTTTGAAAGTAATACCGTTTGAAACTGTATTCCATTTGAACTTGTGTTTTTGTAAAAAAATTTGCCGAAACATGGACGAAGGTTTTTACAATGCGTTTGCTACACCGATTGCACCTGATACAGCTGCTGAAACTGTGTACAATGAGAATGAGACAGGAATTTATCATAAACCACCAAAGCTCATGTACATTGAAGATTTTCAAGGATGGAAAAATCGTTTTGAAAACTGGGTGCAAGCTTATAAATTTGATGCATGGTGTTCTTTGTTGAAAGATTATGAGAAACCAAAGAATGAATGTGGGATTGAAAAAGCTATTTTTGATTATTCAGAGAGTGACAAATTGAAATTTACAAGTGAGAAAATGATGATCAGTATTCTTCAACAAGCGATTAAAGAAGATATCTTTGTTTTGCTCCAACATAATGATACGGCTAGATCAATTTGGGAAGCATTGATTCAGAAATTCAAAGGAAGCGCAGATATGATTAAAAACAAAAAGGCGTTATTAAATAAATCGTTTGACATGTTTTCAGCTTTTGATCATGAAACAACAAAGCAGACCATTGATAGATATTGTCATCTGGTATTGGAAATGAAAAGATTGAACATTGAGAAAGAGGATGATGAGTGGGTCGATAAACTAGCTGAAGCACTACCACAGCATAAGTGGGGAACTTATTTGATGATTGTGAAACACATGAGGAAGTCTGAGAGTATGAATTTGGCACAGTTCATTCAGAAAATTGAAGAGCAGGAATTGGATATTCAGAAAACTGCTAGCATGACGAATCCAAATGCTCAACAAGATGTAAGTTTGTATTGCAGAGGAAACAAGTTTGAGGCTACCCCCAGCCCTAGCCCAAAGATCCAAACTGGTTTTAGTGCTGACAGTTCGTCTGGAACAAAGGGTAGTAATGTGACTTAGAGTGGTGGATCTTCGTCTTCATTTTCAAGCTTTGATCCAAATCATACAACATCAAGTCCTCAAAGACAGAACTCAACAAATCTTCAATGCAATGTTACTTTGAATATTCAGAATGGTCAAAATCTGTCTCCAGAAATAGCCAAGCAACACATGGCATCACTCGTTGCTATGTTGGAATCTTATGAAGGTTTGATTGCTGGCAAGATTGGAAATCCGATGCTCACAAAAGAAGATTGTGACCAAATTGATGCAGAGGAACTTGAGTTGATGGATGTGAAGTGGTGTTTGGCTTGTGCTTGTAGGAGGGTAGAAAAGTTTCAACAAATTACTGGTAGAGATGAGTTTCGAGGAATGGCTACTTCTCCGTTGGGTTTTGACATATCAAAAGTTACATGTTTCCGGTGTAAAGGAAAGGGTCATTTTAAGAGAGAATGTACAAATAAAGAAGTAACCGGGAATCAAGATAAGAACAATTATTATCAAAAGTAAATTTTTCATCAGATTGATCAATAATCTCAACAAAAGGATCAAAAAACTGCTCATGGTAAAATGATCGGAGATGCAAATAAGAAAGCTTATTTTGGTATCATTGATCAAGATGATGAGTTTGTTGCAGAGGGTTTTAGCTGGGATAAATACATTCCACAAGATTCAGGTCTAGTTGCAGAGGGATTTAGCTGGGATAAATATATTCCACAAGGTTCATGTTTTGTTGCTAGAATTCTGGATGAAGATGAGGCTTGTCAGAAAAGAATACCGATTTTTCCAGATCTAGGAAGTGATATTGATACCGATGATGAGGAAGAACATCTTAACAAAGCTAGAAAATGCATAGATCCTGACAGTTTTAATTTCTTTTTTGTAGATAAAATGGAGATGCTGAATCAAAAGAAGATTGCCAGATGGAGGAGAGAGTTGGAAGCAGCAAGAATGCTAGCTGATGAAAAGGCAAAAACAGAAGCTGGAGAAGCTAATGTTGAACCAGCAACTGAGAAAGTAGTAGAGAAAATCGTTGAAGTAGAGAAAGTGGTGGAAAAAATAGTCGAAGTTGAGAAACTTGTCGAGGTAGAAAAAATTGTTGAAGTAGAAAAAATTGTTGAAGTTGAGAAATTCGTTGAAGTTGAAAAGACTATTGAGGTTGAGAAGATAGTTGAAAAATTGGTTGAAGTTGAAAAACCATGTTTGAAGTGTTTAGAATCGTGCAAAGCTTGTGAGGAGAAAGATAAGAAGATTGCTGAATTAGAGAAAATTAAAGAAGATTTACTGTCTGATGTGAAGTGTGTGAAGGAGTCGTATGATGTGCTGAACAAAACAGTTGATAGTCTGAAAAGGGCGAATTCAGAGATTGAAAATGCAATGACAAAAATGAGCTCAACATTAATGACAAAGCAGAGCGTCATCAATGAGTATATCGAAGACTGTGCTAAGCTGAAGCAAGAGTTAGAACTTGAAAAGATTGAGAGTGAAAGGATTAAACGTTTGTTGTTGAGTTATACAACATGTGATTATTTGATTGATCGTGTTTATCCTACTGTTGCAGGTCTTGAAGTATTCATGGAGAAAAAGACTGAAGATACTGATACTGGTAAGAAACAAAGTGTCAAGTATAACAGATGTCCGCCCCCGATCCATGAAAGTTATTCTCCCAGGAATCCTAACGAGGAGCGTCTAAAAAAGGCAGTCAACATAAAGTTAAAGTCTGAAATCATTGATGAATTACCAAACAATATTGATGTCACATTCACAGCGTCTGACACTGATCATGAGTCTGAGTTAGTAAAGAAAGTGGTCGATCAGGTGTTGGATATGGATGAAGAGTCAAAACAGGAGTCTAAGTCTGAAAGTTCGAATTCGTCAGAAAAGAGTCCGAGTTCATCAGTTAAAAGGGTTTACAATAAAGAATTCATGTTATCAAAATCTAATTTGAATGACGGATCAATCAAAGTAGCATATACTTTGAATGATTCAGACAAATTATATTCTGATGAGGAATTTCCAATAAGAAGTGTCAAAACTGAAATGATCAAACAGGTTTTCAAATTAACAGAAATTAATATTTCTGAAATAAAAGATTTAAATCTTCATGAAAAACCTAAAAAGTATACTTCAAGAGTTCAACAGAGATTGAACAAGAAAAAGGGTTACAGTTCTGGTTCAGGTTATCGAAAGAAACCAAACCATAACAGTAATTTCAAAAAGAAAGGTCTTGGTTTTAATTCTTTAGAAAATTATAAAAATGAGAAAAATTATAAACCAAAAAACAAAATTTGTTGCAGGAGGAAGTTCTGAAGATGAGCAGAAGAAACCATTCTGGAAACAGTCAAATCAAGAGTTTCTTGCTGAAGTAAAGAGAAATGTGAAGAAGTTTGCTCAAAAAGTTGACAGAAGAACCTGCTTTAAGTGTCAAAAGGCTGGACACATTGCTTGGAACTGTCATGAGTCCAATTATACAAAACAGGAAGTTTCTTCTAACTCTGAAATGAGTAGGAAATGTGTTGATAAATCGACTTTGGAAGTTGGTGAAACTTCAAAACGTTTTTACAAAAGACAAGTCGATTTAAACAAACAAAGATGGGTTGTTAAGAGTTCAGATAGTAGTTCTGACAATGAATCTGATTCCATAAAATCAGAGGAGTCATCTGTTGAGAAAAAGGTTGAGAATTCCGTTCCAGAAGTGAACAATGAAAACTTTCCTATATTGTCAAAGGAAAATTTGAAGTTGAAGGTTGGTAAAACTGAGATTTCAGGTCAATTCTTTGCTGGTAACAAAGATTTTGATGCTGAAAAGGCGTTTAATGGACAGGTTAAACATATTTTCGGAAAGATGGTTGATGGAAAAGTTAAAACTGCAAAAGATTTTTACAAGTCAAAATGTTGGTGGGATAGATGTTTGCCACCAAAATCACCCAAGGCTGGTCAAGCTTGGGTGACACCATTTTCTAACTAAAAATCCGGACTTGCCGGAGCTCCCAGGTTGGTAAGAGTGGAGCAGGAATCGACATCATTCTTGAATTGTTTGGTTGGTAAATTTACAGGTGATATCTTTATATTGTTATATTTTGATTTACAAGTGGCTTGAGTTGATAAGTGAACCTACAAGAGGTTGAAGAAGGTTTTCACTTACAAGTGGTAAATCAAGGACATTAATTTGTACTTGTTTTTTACTATAAATGATTGAGAAACAATGTGATGAACCCCAATTTTACAAGTTATAAAATCAACAAAACTAATTTTCCGGAAAAACCATTTGATTAAAACAAACTTAAGTGTTTTGAAATCACAATGGGAAAATGTTTTGTTGTGAGGGGGAGTTCTGATTATTTATGCCAAGTGGATGGCGATCTGAAGTGATTTGATATCAGTTGTCATTTTACTTGTATAGTGTGTTTTCAAATTTCCTTAAATGTGTTTGCATTTTAGGGGGAGTAAAAAATTTTTAGAAAATCCAAAAACATTAGAAAATTTGAAAAAGTCAAAAACATGATAAATTCAAAAATGAGTTTTGTTGTTAAAAAGAGGAAATGATAGTACATCAGTGGACTTTCACAGCATGCTAAAGAAATGGAAAGTAAAAAATGTGATAAACGGTCTCACTGATGATGTGCCAGTAGGTTTTTGCACATTTAGTAGATTGTGACGAGATATAAACCTAAATTCAAACTTGCTTATATCGTGGGTAACATCTCTCGGATATATGGGTAACCCCCGAAATCTTGTTTGAAGGACACCTCTTTCTGAGATACTAGGTCTTTATGCTTAGTGATATCTGGGGTATTATCCCGGGACTTCTGATTTTGCGGAAGCAATGGCCTAGTCCCCGGAGAATACTTTACGCTTGCTTGAAATATAGCCCGCCCACAGCATAAAAAATGATGAAACATTGAAAAATGCAAATCATGTGCTGTTGTAAAAAAGATCCTCTAAAGGGGACCCACCAAAAGTTGAAGCCGTCATCTCTCTGCTGAACGGAAGTTCTGACCTGAGCTCTCACGGTCTTCGCATTTAACCCCTTACAGATATCATCTAGGTATACTCACCTGTAAGACAGAATATTGGGATCTAGATACGGGAGTATATTCTGAGGTGGGACACGTGAATGCGTTTAAGTGCTTAAAACATTAATCTCGTATCTCGAAGCAGTTGAACTTTGTGTGAAAATTTAAATGGATCAGTATACTGACAATCTAAGTGAATCGTTTAGAACTTAAAATGTTTAAAGCTTAACGGTGTTGGTGATTTGTCTCATAAACTGATATGATCCTCTTACACAAACTAACAAAAATAGTGTGTGTATATATTTCTTTACTGCATTGCATTTCTATTATTCAAAATCCAAAAAGATTTTCGGTGTGTTTTAGCATAAATTTTGAAAAATTCAAAAAGATTTTAGACATCCGATATTGAAAAGCTGATTTTCAAAATTCCGAGTGCTAAACATGATGAAAAGGTTTGGGAGTGTGTGTGGTGTTAAAAAATGATATTCATACAAGTGATTCATCAGAGATTAACATGATAAATCATTTTTGTACAATACTTGAAAATGATGTGTTCAGTTTGTGTCTACGAGTGGTTAGCAGAGTTTAAATGTGTTAAAATTTTAAATCTGGGAAATTTATTTTTGGGTAGAGAACGTGCAGGCGAGCTAGGAATCAATCCTGATCATGAGAAGGAATGTGAGCCAGGTTGTGATTTTTTGAACCTGTAAAAGCCAGACTACGATCCCAGCACATGTTGAGGGCGAGTCTGTTAGAGAGAGAGAGTATGAAGATGCAAGAGCTAGGAATTTGATCCTGAAGATGCTAGAGATTGATAGAGCATCATCCGAGGGGGAGATTACATGAAAAATGAATTAGAGTGTGATAAGAACCAGATCGAGATTCTGGAAGCCCAAAGACTGATAAAGACTGAAGACGTTGAAGACTCGACACTTAAGTCTCGTCAACATCCGAGGGGGAGTCTGTTGGTGCATACGTCTGTCGACTTCGTCTTGTATCGAGTCTAGTTCTAAGAATGTTAGATCAGGGCGCGTTGTACGAGAAAATAGGAGAGTTTAGGGTGTATTAATTGTAATTTCGCTTGAGTGAGGGTAATTCCGCTTGAAAGTGTCAAGTATCATTTCAAGCGAAATTAACTTAGTTAATTCCGCTTGAAATGGTCTAGGTCACTTTCAAGCGGAATCAGCCTCCTTATATATATTCGTTCAAGCGATATCATTTGTGTAGGTCCACCCGGAGGATCGAGTAACCTCTATTCCCTGTTTTCCGACAAACCCGAGAGTGCGGAATCCAAACGGGTAAGTTAAACCAAGTTACAAACACAAACACAAAGATTCAACGATTAACACTCCATTGTATTAACGCGTATGAAGCCGTTACAAAGCAATGTTTACAAGATAAACCTATAAACTCTCAGTTGTGTGTGTGTTCTCTCCGAAATCTATTCAGACTTCCTAACTTGTTTCTGTTCTGTGTCTGTGTTTATATAGTACACATGTCGACGAAATCAGAGGCCCACGAAATCACATCGACGAAATCAAAGTATTGGACGAAATCCAAGGGATTTCGTCACACAAGGTGTTTTCGTCCCATTTGGTTTTCACCAGAAGGGTTTTCACCATAAAGGTGATTTCATCACCAAGGGATTTCGTCCATCAGTTGGGCCAGTGTCTTGGGCTTGTGCTTTCATCTCATGATGTTGGGCTTCTTCAATATGTTGGGCTTGGACCATAGGATATACAAACAAGACAACATAATAAGCTATACTAAATGCAAACTGCACACACGCAGTTGCATCTACACAAACTTTACAAAGTAAATCGCATACCGAGTCAAGACAGGAGGTTGTCTTGACTACGGCCTTCACTTCGTAGCCGAGTCGAACCGAGCCGAGCCGTATCCACAAACTCCCCCTTGGATGCTGCTCGCGAGGTTCGTAATCTTGATCTCCATCTCTTGATGGTGCATTCATTCTCGGAAAGGATCTTCAAAGTCTTCACGTGAAACAATCAGGGAGTGTATCAACAAACTCCCCCTTGAACGATACTCGTGAATCTTTTGAACTTCAAAACTTTAGATCCTTGTGGTGTTGATGAGTGATCAACTGCAACCCGATCATCTTGATCTTCTGATTGCATCAACGTCGTGTCTTTACTTTACGGCTTGTCATCTGACATGTTCTCTTCGTCTTTAGCTGATTCTGATGTCGCATCTGCACATACAAGAAAGCTAAACACGTAATGAGAACAACCGCTTGGAATTTAGACAAATTAAACAAAAGACACATATGAGATCAAATCTCATTTAAACACCGACCGACAACAGTTTGAAAGTTTAGAAAATGATCAGTTTTAATCCTTTAACTTTCAAAACTTGTTAACTTCGACAGTTTATGAAGATGCAATTGTTTTCCGGCTTACAATCAGGATTTTGGGTAGGATAGACTCGAGTTCCAACATCGGTCAATCAAAAATAAACTAGAAGCAAAATCTTTTTGGATTTTATAAAGTTTAAATTAAAACACACCTAAAATCTTTTTGGAATTTTTCATTTTTCAAAAGTAAAGACAGAAATCAATAAATAAATATATACAAAGATGCAAAAACTGAAAGCAGTAAATAAATATCTACAGACATTCTTTTTGCGAGTTTCGAGGGTAAGAGAATCATATCAGTGTACGGTAACGCCAAAACTGTTTTCAACAAACAAATTGGTATTAATAACTACATTAATATCATTGAGGAAACCAAAAAGGAGCTAGCCGTTGCCAAATGCGAGCATGATGCGATCAAGCTCAAATTGGATAGTTATTCTAACTCCCGATATGTGCTTGATCACATCATACACGTTCAAAAGCTGAAAGGGAACGTGAAAGGCGTTGGGTATAAGTCGTGTCCACCCCCTTTGAGACACAACTATACCAGAATGCCCGATGAAGAGGATATGCCTCGTTTTGAACCCAGTATGCCTCTTGATTATGAGGAAGTTACTACTGGCCTAGGGTTCAAATCGGACAGTTCTTCAAGTACATCATCTGAGCAAACAGAAACTTCAACATCTACGAAACAAAGTCCTTCAATCATTGAGGACTATGAGTCGTCTGATGATGAACCAGAATCAGATATGCGTGATCAGGATAAAGCACTTGACAAGATGAAAGGAGTAGAAATTCCAATTGAGAATCATATTCTTTGTGATCCTCCTACTCCTGCTGTTCAACCAGTTGTCAAACAAGTGATAGATCCTGTCAAGAATGACAAGAAATCTGTGTCTACCGTTAAGAGTAATAACGTGTTGTACACTTTAGTTGGTGATGATAAAATTTATTCAAACATAACTTTTCCAATTAAAAATGTCAATCAATCTTTGATTGATAAAGTGTTTGAAGATACTACCAGTAAGTTTTTGGAAAAGGGGATCCCGAGAGTTTCAGTAACTCAGTGCGATCCGATTCCAAAAGCTGAAGTTAGAAGAAAATTTGGAAATCAAAAATCACCAACGAAGCAATAACCTATCGCTTTTAAGGGTAAACAGCAACAACAACGAGCTCAAAAGCCTAAGGTGACACAACCAAAGGCTGAAACAAAAGGAGCTCGTTACAAGAAGAAATGCAAAGACGTTAAGTTAGTGGCCTCCAAGGGTACTGATAAAATTGAGACTTTTGAAAACAAATCAAACACCGATTTTATCCAACAAGTCAAGATTTTAAAACGTAACAGCCAAAACAATTACACTCAACATACAAACGGGTGTGATGAAAAAGCAAGTACCTCAGGGTCTACAGGTTCAACACGTGAAAGTCGAACCGGTTCTCCTAAGTTTGTTGAAAGGAGAACTTGTTTCAAATGTGGGAAGTTTGGGCACATCATTAAAGACTGCACAAACTCGCCCAAACCAAATTTTGTTGAAAGAGCCCCCTCTGAACAAGGTCACTCACAACGTCGTCCTGTTTCTCCAAAACATGATAAACGCACTGTTAAAGAACAAGAAACAAGAAACAAAACAACGACATCAAAACGTCAAAGAAGTTGAAAAGGCGTTAAAACCGGAGGTTGTCCAAACAAAGTCTGTTAAGTTAGAAATTAAAAATGAAAAACAAAAACAGATTTGGAAACCAAAATTGGTAACTGTTTCAGGGGAAGCTAAATCCATTCCGAATCATCAGGAAATCGAAGTCACAATCCTCGATGATGAAGGACGACCCTATCCGAGTGTGCAGGATGTTCCAGGAGGAACTTTCGATAGTCATAGGATTATTGATAGTGGAATGTTCATGCACAAGATCGGCGACATAAGGCTCCGAAACATCATCATATCTAGGAGTTGTTGCCTTTGATGGAGAGAAAAAGAAAAGAAGACAGAATTGTCTGTCGAAAGAGATTGAAAAGCTTCGACAAAATGAAAATCATTTCAAAGTTGATTGTTAAAGGCTTTGATCTGGTCCCCAGGATAGATTCAAATCAAAATGTACGCACCTGCAGCACGTCTGATGTTCAAAATCAACAAGATGAACGTGCAGTGTACATTTCTTCGCGGTGTGATTGAAGAAAATGTGTTTGTTGAACAAACTAACCGGGTGTGCGGATGCCTTGGCGTGGATTGCTCAACCGCACACTACTTCTGAAAGAGAAAGACAAAGACCTTCGCTGGTGCAATGTGGAAGACCAGCCGGACCCAGAGGTTTATGATCTTGTTGCTGTGAAGAGATTTCTCAGTAGCTACAAAATCGACTTTGAAATCCACAACGGGTTGATATCCAGTGTGGGAGAGCGCTCAGATTCCTTGCAATGCACGAAGCAGTTGCAGGATACGGTTTTAAATTTCTAATCTCTCCTATACTTGTCGATATTTAAGTTGCTTTATGAACTATATCATCTCGTAGCACTCTTTGACCAGACACGTTGATCTAGAATATCACCTCACAAGTGATTGTTTCACTATGAAACTTGTCAATGTTGTCATGGTCCTCACCGCTTACCGACGTGTGAACTCATTTTTCCAAAATTCGATAAATCAATTCTGATTAAAATTAATTTTTGGTAAACGGCATTGAGGTAAAACATGAGTTAACCGACATCGGGAAATCGTTTTTGTAAATATCTTTGTGTTTTTAAAATTTATCATAGTTTGTTGCATTTTTGGGGGAGTAAATCCAAATTTGAAAAATTCAAAAACAGTGAAAAATTTCAAAACCCAAAAACAATAGAAAAACAAAAATGAGTTTCCTGGCAAAAAAAAAAGAGAAAATGATAGTACATCAGTGGTCTGTCTAAACCTCTTCAAACTGAACTTAAAATGAAAAACGTTAAGTAGCTCTATATAAGATGTATCGGTAGGCTCACAATCATTTTAAAGTGTGGAGGGTGATATAAACCTTAATCGACCGAAGACCAGGTGGGAACCGCACATTGGCATATGGTCTTAGTACCGAAATTTCGTTTGAGAGATTGCCAAGGTTCTGAAATATTCGGTCTTTATGCTGTCTTATCATCTGGGTATCATGGTTGTATCTTTTACCAAAAAATAACAGAGACGAAGTCTAGATCTTCCATGATACTATACATACGTGTACATATTGCATTCGACCTCAATAAGTGATCAACAATCACATGTCCAAACAAATAAGTGATAATTTATCACAGATTCTTTGCGGGAGTCAAGTTCGTCTCTCTGCTGTACGAAAGTACTGACCTGTTCACGGACTTGCTCCTGTGCCCTCATGCATCTGAAAATCAAGTTCCTCATAAATAAGTGATTCTATCACATAGGGCTTGTTTTCAATCAAATAAGTGAGTTTCTCACATTCTTTTATACGGTCAAACAGATGATAAACAGTATACTCACCGGTAAGATGAACTCTCGTGCATACCTTGATACGGGAATGTGTCGTGTGTGGATGAATACCGGTCGCTAAGTATAAATCATACCTTAACGTATCCCCTCGCCATGATTACATCTGATAAATTGAGCTTATGTGGACAACAATACTGTTATGGGTCATTTTCTAAGCGTACATATCTTGATCAATATCCTGCTTCTAATTGTTTATTTGTGACCAGGATACTGGACGGGGATATTGCTAACATCCTGGGCGATATCCTGAGGTTGGTTGATTTAACCACGTGCAGGTTAAAGGCTGGGGTTTGCTAACGGTCAGATGGACTTCATCTCCTCAAGACTCGGGCATGTTTGTTATGGGAGAGACGTTGAACCCGAAAGACTAGGTCTACAACGTTCGAGTGAGGAATATTCGTTGGATCCCGGTTATTTAGGATAGTTTGTTATATTTGTTTTACTATAAATAGATGGGGGCGGATCAGATTAAGGCACGAAACTTTCACATTTTCAAACACTTTCTCTCTAGCTCTCTGCAAACACTACACACAAACACTTGTATTCAAATCACATTGTAACACCTAGTTGATTCGCTCTACATCCAGCACTGTATCCTGATATTTGAAGCAATAGAAGAACAAGGCAGCTGCGATTGTCAGCTCCCGAGGTTTTGTGCCAGCGATCTAGATTGATCAAGGGCTTTCCTCGTAAATCACGTGTCAACCTTTACTTTTCTGCTCATTATTTGATCACAGATACAGCTCTATATCTTGAGCCGTATCCTGAAACTGTTTTCGCAAACTAACAAACCAACATATTTTTTACAAAGTATTACTAGCACACTACCTCACAAAACTAATTTGATCACTTAATTGCTTAGGTAATTTTTGACCAAAACAATTTGGCGCCCACCGTGGGGCAAGTGGTGCTATTCTTGCTAAAAACTTTAGTAAAATCATTATTCGGTTTTCTATTGTCAAAACTTTTTTCTAACTTATTTTCAATGGCTTCAAGATCAAACATGAGCTCCTCCACTATGTCCGCTACGACTTCTGCTACTACCGGTTCTGGGCTTCCACCACCTCCTCCAAGGATGCCAGTTTCTTCACAACTTCAGGATGTTATCCCTACTCGGAGTGTTCAGGGATCTGCTCCCGTTTTAGCCTCTAATGATGAAATTCTAACTTTATTTGGAAGTGTGCAGGAACAAATGAGGCAACAACAGGAAACTAACCAAATGCTGTTAAGAGAAATACAACTCTTAAAAGCTAGCTCGAGTAGACCTGCTGAAGAAACTGTCACTCCTATACAGCCCAGGGCTTTGAACTTCAGTTCCGCAGTTTACACTGAGGATAACAGGGGGAATATCGTCCCAAGCCATTCTCAGAATCATACCCCTGAGATACCCTCCTCGGTCAGAATGTCGACTGTGAGGAGTTCAGGATATGCTTCAGGATATGGCCAAAATCCTCAGATCGGTAATGTGTCAAATAATAATATTCTTGCTACTAACAACAATGGGTCTTTGCAGGATGCAGGTATGACGTCAACGTTTACCAGGGAGCTCCAGAAATTGATGGACATGATATCCAGTGTACCTGGAGTGGTCCAGCCAATTCCAGAAGTATCCCAAGACAGCCACAGGATATCCCGCTTTGCGTATCCTATCTGTGATGCTGAAATTCCAAAAAGATTTCAGACTCCCAACATGAAACTGTATGACGGAACTACAGATCCTGAAGAGCATATTGCCCAGTACAGGGAACGGATGGAAATCAATCCTATCCCTCCAGATCTCAAGGAAGCATGCTTATGCAAGGGATTCGGTTCTACCTTGACAGGATTAGCCTTAAAATGGCTGTTAAACGTCCCTCCTCATTCAATTACTTCGTTTGCTCATTTGGTTAATCTATTTAACAGTCAATTTTCTTGTAGTCGGAGTTTTGAGAAACTAACCAGTGACCTTTACAGGATAACTCAAGGATCTCAGGAATCCTTGAGGGATTATGTGAACAAGTTCAGTCGAGAATCCTTGGATATCCCACATCTTGATGTTGCAACAGCTGTGCAAGCTTTTAAGATGGGGTTACAAAAGGATTCTCAATTTTATTAGGATCTTGTAATGAATCCCTGCAGGAATCTCGACGAAGCTCGCAACAGGGCTTTGAGATATATCCGTTTGGAAGATGACAAGAAGATGCAAGAGAGGATGAATTCTACCTCAACCTACGAATCAACCAACAGGAAATCAGAATCCTCGTATAAGCCTTATCGCTCCAAGCCATATGGCAGAAATGATAACAAGAAAGTGAATGCTGTTGAAGACGAGGATCCTGAAGAATATCCTGACTTATCTGAATACTGCTTTTCTGTTAATATACCTGAGTTAATGTATGCTATGCAGGGTTTAGGGGACAAAGCTAGGTGGCCTCGGAAGAACCAGCAGAAAGCTGATTGGAAGGATAAATCCAAATGGTGTGCCTTCCATGAAGACTTCGGACATATGACCGAGGATTGCATTGCTTTAAGGAAAGAAATAAGTTACCTGTTAAGCAAAGGGTATCTGAAGGACTTGCTGGGAAGAAAGAAAAATAAAGGGCAGGATCCCGAGAAGGATCCTGAACGAGCAGCATCACCCCCAGCAGATGCCAAGATAATTAACTTTATTTCAGGAGGATCCGACATTTGTGGGACTTCGTATTCGGCGGCTAAGAGACATGCAAAGGAAGCCAAGAGTGAAAGGGGAGACAAACCAGTCAGGATGACTACCCTCACAACTGATAAAGTGATCACTTTCGATAGTGATGACAGGGATACTGTTCAGGATCCTCACCATGATGCTTTGGTAATAACATTATATGTGGCTAACCATTTTGTACGCAGGATATTGGTGGACAATGGTAGTTCTGTCAAATATAATTCAGCTGGAAACGTTGAAAAGGATGAATGTATCTCCGATGGACATTACTTCGAAGTCCACTGTGCTCGTTGGTTTCAGTGGAGAAGCTAGAAATACTGTAGGAGAGATAAAGTTACCAGTATATGTTGAAGGGGTCAACTCGATACAACGCTTCTGTGTGATGGACTCCTTATCCTGCTATAACATAATACTAGGCAGGCCATGGATCCATGACATGAAGGCTGTGCCTTCGACTTATCACCAATGCATCAAGATTCCAACCCCTTGGGGGGTCGTCAAAGTTGATAGTGATCAGCAGGAGGCGAAGGAATGCTACACATCCTCGATGAAATCCTCGACCAAGCCTAATCCAGCATAGCAATTAAAGATGCGGGCCAGGGATACCTTGGAAGCTTCGGAGCAGGATGTGAAGAAAATTATCCTGGATCAGGATAATCCTGATATCTCGGTGCTCGTCGGAACCAATATCCCTCGGGATATTGAAGAACAATTAACTGACTTTTTGAAGTGCAGGATGTCAACGTTTGCATGGAAGCATGAGGATATGACAGGTATATCCAAAGACATTATTACTCACAAGCTTGGAATTGACAGGTCATTCAAGCCTGTTCAGCAAAAAAGAAGGAAGTTTGCTCCTGAGCGAAATATAATCATCCAAGAGGAAGTTGAAAGATTGTTGAAGTCCAAAATGATCAGAGAAGTCAAGTTCCCAAGATGGTTAGCAAATGTGGCCGTAGTGCAGAAGAAAAATGGGAAATGGATAGTCTGTGTAGATTACACAGACTTGAATAAGGCTTGTCCTAAAGACCCATTCCCCCTTCCTCATATCGATGCAATGGTGGATGCTACTGCTGGGCATGAGATGTTAACGTTCATGGACGCATCCTCAGGATTTCAGCAGATTCAAATGGAGCCTTCGGACCAGGAGGATACTGCTTTCATGACACCAACAGGTATTTATTGCTATACTGCTATGCCTTTTGGTTTGAAAAATGCAGGTGCAACATACCAGAGATTGGTGAACATGATGTTTAAAGATAAGCTGGGGGGACACCATGGAGGTATATATTGACGATATGGTGGTGAAATCTAAAAAGGCTGAGGATCACCTCCAGGATATCAAGGGAGCATTTGATATCCTGGATCAGTATAACATGAAGCTGAATCCTGCTAAGTGCCATTTTGGAGTGGGGGCAGGAAAGTTTCTAGGATATATGGTAACGAAAAGAGGGATAGAGGCAAGCCCGGAGCATATTAAAGCTATCCTGGATATAAAATCACCCTCGAATATGAAGGATGTTCAACGGTTAACAGGCCGAGTAGCAGCATTGAACAGATTTATTTCAAGATCCTCGGAAAAATGCAAGGAATTCTATGATATCCTCAAGAAAAATAAGAAGTTCGAATGGGGAGCAAAGCATGAAGCAGCCTTGCAGGATTTGAAGCGATATCTCTTGACTGCACCTCTATTGATGAAGCCTGAAAATGGTGAACCACTATCCCTATACCTCGTTGTATCAGGGAATGCTGTAAGTGCCGTTCTTATAAAAGACCATGAAGGTCAGCAATATCCTGTCTATTATGTTAGTAAAAGTCTATTAGATGCTGAAACTAGATATTCTCATTTAGAAAAATTGATATTAGCCCTAGTTATGGCATCGACAAAGCTTAGACATTATTTTGAGACACATAGGATCCATGTTAAAACCAATTATCCTGTCAAAAACGTGCTTAGGAAACCGGAGATGTCAGGTAGGATGGCCAAGTGGTCAGTGAAATTGAGTGCTTATGACTTAGTATATGAACCTATAAATTCCATAAAGTCTCAGGCTTTAGCTGACTTTGTGGCTGATTTCAGTAGTGACATTCAGGATGAGGTAGACCTAGAAGTCCAACAGGTAGGAGAATCCTCAGGATCCTGGACGTTATATACTGATGGTGCATCTAATGTAAGAGGAGTAGGATTGGGAATACTACTAAAATCGCCACAAGGGGACATATTATCCCAGGCTATTAGGTGTGAATTTCCTGCTACTAATAATGAGGCAGAATATGAGGCTTTAATTGCAGGATTAGAGTTGGCTAAGAATATGAGTGTCAAGAATTTGCAAGTGTATGTTGACTCCTTGTTAATAACTAATCATTTTAATGGAAGCTATGCAGTTAAAGGAGAGAAGTTAATCGGGTATCTCGATATTCTTAAAAAATTAGCAGGTGTTAGGGGTGGATTTCTAAATGACCAGTGATCCTTATTTACTGTTGGATTTAGTGATCCTCAATTCTGTCTGAAGTAGTGATCCTCAGAAGTGTTGCAGGATCAGGATCATGGATCACTATAAGGATCCCTGTACTAACGATTGTCTACTTTGAATTCGTAAATGTTTTGCAGGAATATCAACTTGGACTTAGTCTTGGCGACATTCCTGGAGAATATTCTCAGTCTATTCCGCACGTGCTTGGTCAGAAATGGACGTTGTGGAGTCGTGGAAGACTTGCATGATTTGCGGAATGTTAGTTAGGCTTGATATTTTCTATTTTTAAAGGGGTGGCGAGCTAATTTAGAAAAGACTTAGCTATTTTTAGCTACACACACACTCATACAACCGCTCTCACCAGCTTTCGGCAAAACACTTAGAATTTTTCATACATTTCTACACAATACACTATAGTGATCCTTGTACTTAGCTCGCTATCATCCGAAGTTGTAACAGATTGTTTGTTTAATTTAAGTTGGTGATCGGTAGTTTCCATCACCCGGGGTTTTTTGTGCCAGAGATCAACTCTTGATCAAGGGCTTTTTCCCCGTATAAATCTTCGTGTCATTTGTTCATTACACTTCATAGTGATCCTTATTGTTGTTCATCAATTCAAGCATCATACCTCACAACAGAAAGTTTGGTTACATTGTCATTGCTTGATTTTTGACCAAAACAGTTTGGCGCCCACCGTGGGGCAATTGGTGCTTCATTCTAAGAAAGATTCGTGTTTTCGTGGTCAATTCGGTTCGCTACAACCAAACAGATGGCTTCCGCAGTGAAGAATACTTCAAGTTTGATGCCCTCATTCAGTTCCTCACAAGGCGTTCCTCCTTTGCCTCCACCACCTTCTGGATCCCAGAAGAATGCTGAGAATGCTGCGAAGAAACCAACTCCTATTTTCCAAAAACCACCTACTTCTTCTGTTTCAACTAATCCTACTACTAATGATCTCTGTTATGGGTGAAATTCTGAGCCCATATCCTGGAAAATATCTTGATCTATATCTTATTTATGTAGTATCTGTTTACATCCGGGATGCTGGTTCAGGATATTGATAACATCCTGAACGGTATCCTCGGGATTACTAATGGATTATGTGCAGGTACGTGTGTTATAAGCTAGAAACGTTCACAAAGACTTATTCCGCGGAAGACTCGGTCCAGGCCGTTCAAAGAAAGACGTTGAAACCTTATTACTCGGTCTACAACGTTCGTGGTGGAATATTCGGAGTATCCCATATTTATAGGAATATTTGTTTGTATTTCGTTACTATAAATAGGAGGAACACCAGATCAAATAGGACATAACAATCTCACTGCAATCACACTCACTACACTCCAACACTTGTTCTCTCGCAATTTGTACTCTCGCACGAATTCATTGTAACACTTAGCGATCTGGTTGATATCCTGCACTGTATCCTGAAGTTTAAAGCAATAAGAAGAACAAGGCAGCTGCGATTGTCAGCTCCCGAGGTTTTATGCCGGCGATCTAGATTGATCAAGGGCTTTCCTCGTATATCTCGTGTCATTTCCTTTACTTTTTATTCATTGTTTGCTCATTGTTTGATCATTGATACAGCTCGATATCCTGAGCCGTATCCTGAATACTAATTTTCTAATTAACTCAACAAGCACATTTTCTATACACTTTCTAGCACACTACCTCACATTACTAATTTGATCACTAAATTGCTTCGGTAATTTTTGACCAAAACAATTTGGCGCCCACCGTGGGGCAAGTGGTGCTCTCTTTACTAAAATTTTTTGTTAAATCGCTAATCGGTTTTTTATTTACAAAACTTTTTGCTACATTGTCCACAATGGCCTCAAGATCAAACATGAGTTCCTCTACTATGCCTGCAATGACTTCTGCCACTACCGGTTCGGTGCTTCCACCACCTCCTCCAAGGATGCCAGCTTCTACGCAATCTCAAGATGTTATCCCTACTCGGAGTGTCCAGGGATCTGCTCCCGTTTTAGCTTCTAACGATGAAATTTTAACCTTATTTGGAAGTGTGCAGGAACAAATGAGGCAGCAACAGGAAACAAACCAAATGCTTTTAAGGGAAATACAACTCCTGAAGGCTGGCTCGAGCAGATCTGCTGAGGATATTGTCACTCCATTACATCCCAGAACGCTGAACTTCAGCTCGGCTGTGTATACTGAGGATAACAGGGGGAATATTGTGCCCAGCCTTCCTCAAAATCATACTCCTGAAATACCCTCCTCGGTCAGGATGTCGACTATAAGGAGCTCAGGATATGCTTCAGGATATGGGCAAAATCCTCCAACGGGTAACGTGTCAAATAATAATAATACTCATGCTACTAACAATAGTGGATCTTTGCAGGATACGGGTGTGACATCGGCACTTACTAGGGAACTTCAGAAGTTGAAGGACATGATATCAAGTGTACCCGGGGTGGTCCAGCCAATCCCGGAAGTGTCTCAAGACAGCCACAAGATATCTCGTTTTGCATATCCTATCTGCGATGCTGAGATTCCAAAGAGGTTCCAAACCCCCAACATGAAGCTTTATGATGGAACAACGGATCCTGAAGAGCATACTGCTCAGTATAGGGAAATGATGGAGATTAACCCTATCCCCCCGGATCTCAAGGAAGCATGCTTGTGCAAGGGTTTTGGCTCAACCTTGACCGGGTCAGCTTTGAAGTGGCTCTTGAATGTTCCTCCACATTCAATTACATCTTTTGCTCACTTAGTAAATTTATTTAATAGTCAGTTTTCTTGTAGTAGAAGCTTCGAAAAATTAACAAGTGATCTCTACAGGATAACACAAGGGCCTCAGGAATCCCTTAGGGATTATGTGAACAAGTTTAGCCGGGAATCACTAGACATCCCTCATCTTGATGTTGCAACAGCTGTGCAAGCTTTCAAGATGGGGTTGCAAAAGGATTCTCAATTTTACCAAGACCTTGTAATGAACCCATGCAGGAACCTGGATGAAGCTCGGAACAGGGCCCTAAGATACATTCGGTTGGAAGATGACAGAAAGATGCAAGAAAGGATGAACTCATCCAACACTTATGAGTCAACTAACAGGAAGTCAGAATCCTCATTCAAGTCGTATCGGCCTAAGCCATATGGCAGAAATGAGAACAAGAGAGTGAATGCTGTTGAAGATGAGGATCCTGAAGAGTATCCTGAATTATCTGAATATTGCTTTTCTGTTAACATTCCTGAATTGATGTATGCCATGCAGGGTCTAGGGGACAAGGCAAGATGGCCTCGAAAGAATCAACAAAAAGCGGATTGGAAAGACAAATCAAAATGGTGTGCTTTCCACGAAGATTTCGGACATATGACTGAGGATTGCATCGCTTTGAGGAAAGAAATAAGCTATCTTCTAAGCAAGGGATATTTGAAAGTTCTCTTAGGAAGAAAGAAGAATAAGGGTCAGGATACTGAGAAGGATCCTGAGCGAGCAGCATCACCTCCCGCGGATGCCAAGATAATCAACTTCATTTCAGGAGGATCCGACATCTGTGGGACTTCGTATTCGGCAGCAAAGAGACATGCAAAGGAAGCTAAGGCCGAAAGGGGAGACAAACCTGTCAGGATGACTACACTCACAACTGATAGAGTGATCACATTTGATGCTGATGACAGGGATACTGTCCAAGATCCTCACCATGACGCTCTGGTAATAACGTTATATGTGGCTAACCATTTTGTACGCAGGATATTGGTAGATAATGGCAGCTCCGTCAACATAATCCAACTAGAGACGCTTAAAAGAATGAATGTATCTCCAATGGATATCACTTCAAAGTCTACTGTGCTTGTTGGGTTCAGTGGAGAGGCTAGAAACACAGTGGGAGAGATAAAATTGCCGGTGTACATTGAAGGAGTCAACTCAATACAACGTTTCTGTGTAATGGACTCTCTATCCTGCTATAACATTATACTGGGAAGACCGTGGATTCACGATATGAAGGCCGTGCCGTCAACATATCACCAATGCATCAAGATACCTACCCCTTGGGGAGTTGTCAAAGTTGATAGTGATCAGCAGGAGGCGAAAGAATGCTACTCATCCTCGATGAAATCCTCAACCAAACCTAGTGCTGCATAGCAATTAAAGACGCGGGCCCAGGATATCGTGGAGGATCCGGAGCAGGATGTAAAGAAAATTATCCTAGACCAGGATAATCCCGATATTTCGGTGCTCGTGGGAACCAATATCCCTCAGGATATCGAAGAGCAATTAATTAACTTTTTAAAATGCAGGATGTCAACGTTTGCATGGAAGCATGAGGATATGACAGGCATATCCAAAGATATTATCACTCACAAGCTTGGAATTGATAAATCATTCAAGCCCGTGCAACAAAAAAGAAGGAAGTTTGCTCCTGAACGCAATACAATTATTCAAGAGGAAGTTGAAAGATTGTTGAAATCCAAAATGATTAGAGAAGTCAAGTTCCCAAGGTGGCTAGCAAACGTGGTTGTGGTACAGAAGAAAAACGGGAAATGGAGAATATGTGTGGATTACACAGATTTGAACAAAGCTTGTCCTAAAGACCCATTTCCTCTCCCCCACATTGATGCAATGGTAGATGCCACTGCTGGGCATGAAATGCTGACTTTCATGGATGCATCCTCAGGATTTCAACAGATCCAAATGGAGCCTTCTGACCAGGAGGACACTGCCTTCATGACACCAACAGGTATTTATTGTTATACAGCTATGCCTTTTGGTTTGAAAAATGCAGGTGCAACATACCAAAGATTGGTAAACATGATGTTCAAAGACAAACTGGGGGACACCATGGAGGTGTACATTGACGATATGGTGACCAAAAGAGGAATAGAAGCGAGCCCGGAGCAGATTAGAGCCATCTTGGATATTAAATCGCCCTCAAATATGAAAGATGTTCAACGATTAACGGGGCGAGTGGCGGCATTAAACAGATTTATCTCAAGATCCTCAGAGAAATGCAAAGATTTTTATGATATCCTGAAGAAGAACAAAAAATTCGAGTGGGGTGAGAAGCATGAAGCGGCCCTACAGGATTTAAAGCAATATCTTTCAACCGCACCTCTACTGATGAAGCCTGAGAATGGTGAACCATTATCCCTATACCTCGCGGTATCAGGGAATGCTGTAAGTGCCGTCCTTGTAAAGGACCATGAAGGTCAGCAATATCCTGTTTATTATGTTAGTAAAAGCTTGTTAAATGCCGAAACTAGATATTCTCATTTAGAAAAATTAATACTAGCATTAGTTATGGCATCAACAAAACTTAGACATTATTTTGAGACTCATAGGATTCATGTTAAAACAAATTATCCTGTCAAAAATGTGCTTAGGAAACCAGAGATGTCAGGCAGGATGGCTAAGTGGTCAGTAAAGTTGAGTGCTTATGATTTAGTATATGAACCTAGGAATGCCATAAAGTCTCAGGCTTTAGCTGACTTTGTGGCTGATTTTAGTAGTGACATTCAGGATGAGGTAGACCTAGAAGTTCAACAGTTAGGAGAATCCTCAGGATCCTGGACATTATATACTGATGGTGCATCTAATATAAGAGGAGTAGGATTAGGAATACTACTAAAATCGCCACAGGGGGACATATTACCCCAGGCCATTAGGTGTGAATTTCCTGCTACTAATAATGAGGCAGAGTATGAAGCTTTAATTGCAGGATTAGAATTGGCTAAGAGTATGAGTATAAAAAATTTACAAGCATATGTTGACTCTTTGTTAATAACTAACCATTTTAATGGATCCTATGCAGTTAAGGGTGAGAAATTGACTGAATATCTTGATATTCTCAAACAATTAGCAGGATATTTCGATGTTTTTACACTTGAACAGGTACCAAGAGAGGATAATGCTGAAGCGGATGCCTTAGCAAATCTGGGATCATCAATCAAGATACCGGAAGGGACCCAAATACCAGTAATACATGTCTTATATCCTGCAACGAATCCTCAGGATAAAGAAGTAGCGGATATTCGGGATCCTGGAGTGGAATATCCTGAACAGGATCCTAAATCCTGGACAACTCCAATTCTGAAATATCTTAAAGATGGACACATCCCCGAAAATGAAAATCCTAAGGCATTCAGGATGAAGGTATCACGATTCACTATTATAAATAATATTTTATACAAGAAATCTCTTGCAGGACCATATTTAAGGTGCTTGGAGGATCATGAAGCCAAAGAAGTACTTCAGGATATACATGAAGGGGACTGTGGTAATCACACTGGGGGCAGATCATTATTCTCGAAAGTATTGAGGACAGGATACTTTTGGCCAACAATGAGGAAAGATGCTGCAGAATATGCTCGAAGATGTGATGCATGTCAAAGGCATAGTAACATACTACATCAACCAGCTGAACCACTATATCCTGTAGTTTCCCCTTGGCCATTCATGAAATGGGGGATGGATATAGTAGGAAAGTTACCAAAAGCTCCGGGAGGAAAAGTATTTATGTTAGCAATGACGGATTATTTCTCTAAGTGGGTTGAGGCTGAAGCATTTGTTCAAGTTAGAGACCAAGAAGTAGTATCCTTCATAAAGAGGAATATCCTGACTAGGTTTGGAGTACCAGCTGAGATCATTTGTGATAATGGGTCCCAGTTTATAAGCAAAAGGACTACTGACTTTTGCAAGAGTTGGGGAATCAAAATGATCACATCTACTCTGGTACATCCTCAAGCGAATGGACAAGCCGAATCCTCGAACAAGATAATAGTTAATAACTTAAAGAAGAGACTTGGAGCCAAAAAAGGAAGATGGGCGGAAGAGTTACCCTTTGTTTTGTGGGCTGATAGGACAACGGTGAAGAATGCAACTGGCCAAACCCCGTTTTCCTTGGTATTTGGAGCGGAGGCAATGATTCCAACAGAAATGACGATACCTACTGCAAGATCTATGCTACAGGATCCTGAACAGAATCCTGAAGTCTTATGTCAGGATTTGGATACTATAGATGAAAAAAGAGATGCAGCAAGACTAAGGATAGCAGCATATCAACAAAGAATATCCAGAGCATATAATAAGAACATAAGGACTAGAAGATTTCGAGTTGGTGATTGGGTGCTAAGAAAGGCTTTTCAAAATACCACTAATCCTGCCGATGGCAAGCTAGCTCCGAAATGGGAAGGACCATATGAAGTTGAGTCAGAAGCAGGGAAAGGAGCATATCGACTCAAGAATATGGAAGGGGATATGCTACCGAGATCCTGGAATGCAATCCACTTAAAGCTCTATTTCAAGTAAGAATAGAATTTAATTTCTATCTCAAAAGGGTATGTATTCTATCTCTTTTAAATATATTTGTTTATTATCTTGAACCCAATACTGACTTAAGCATCGGAGGGGTGTTAGCCAAGCTAACACCCACCTTAGTTTACAATTGTTTTGCAGAATATCTTTCAGGATATAGCTCCAGGATATATACTCAGGATAAGTCGAAAGATTAGAGGATTGGCCCCCTCTCTCACGTTTAAGGGATCCTGATCCCTTCACAGGTTTAAAGGTATTCACCTTTCTCACGAATTGGGTTTAAACACCCCGCCTGGAGCGCAAGTTATCCAGGGTTAGTTCAAGGTAGCGGGACCAGTTCATGTAAAAGTGGCTGACAATTTCGTTACTGTTGGCTATACCCTGGATCCTTAAGGTATATGAGGATTGATCACCCTCTCTTGCGAAAGGGTATTTTCATACTCTCTAAGGTTTAAAGGTTTTCACCTTTCTAAGAATTGGAGTTTATACACTCTCGCCTGTAGCGCATGAAATTTAGGGTTTATCCCCAGATATCAGGGTTTAACCCCAGGATATTAAGGGTTTATCCCAAGTATGCTAAGGATTCATTTCAGGATATCGTGGGTTTTGCCCTGGGGTATTCGGTGTTCATTGGAGTCAAAATATAAATACATTGGTGTTTTTGGCAAACACAGGGGACATACGTAATACTGCTCAAAGGATGGATCCAAGTTTATAAGTATACACTGGGGACAAACTTATGATAAAGGATTGGAACTGATCCTCTAAGGATCTCTGGTATGATCTCTCCTTTTTATTTGGACAATTTATAGGTGTATTTTAATATCCTGATCAAGATATCTTTCAGGATATCTTCCAAACCAAAGAATGTTCATAAGTAAAATTTGTATGACAATAACAATAAAGTCAAAAGAGTAGTTATATTATTAACATACCAAAAGATGTGCTCTTAGTTTCACCTCAAAACAAGGCCCATCCACTAAGAGCACTAATAGTTCATAACCATATTTACCCAACAGTTGAAGGCTTCATCTCAAACCGAGACCCATCCACCTTCAACTGTTGTATTGTCCAAAAAGCATGCAGGAAATATAAATTGTTCAGGTACGGGAAAGTAAAAGGCAGAAAAGTAAATTGTTTGTGGAACTACAAACCAACATTCAAATTCAAAAAGGTGGGCTCTGGCCTTGGCACGTATATCCGTCATCGCCCACCTAAGTGCCCTCACACAGCGGCATCTCCTCCAACTTTCTCAGACTTCTCCGCTCCAGCATCCTGACCAGCATCCTGCGCAGCATCCTGACCAATGTCCATCTCAGCATCACCTCCAGCATCCTTCTTCTCTCCAGATTGGACCACCACCTCTGCTGGCTTAGAAGACTCACCGGCTTCAGCAGGAAGCGGCACAGCTTTGCCTCCGAGCTCCTTTAACTTAGCCACCCAGGATTCAACTGACCAAGATGGACAAACAAGGCCCGTCTCCTTGGCCTCGTAGGCCATCTTGATGCGTGCTTGTAGCAGGGAGACGATAAGCAGAAGCCTTGATTCCCTCTCGAAAGCTGATTAAGGCCTGATCATGATCCATTTGAACGCTGGCAAGTTTGACCTCAGCGTCTTGGGTGACCTTCTTTAGCAAGCTTTCATAGTGCCGGGTCTTCGCTTCAGCAATAGCACCTTGGTCAGCAACGGTGCTCTCGAGCTGCTTGATCCTGGCTTCATGAAGTGCCACAGTACCACAGGCGTCATTGTACAAGTGGAGCAAATGCTGGAGGCCCTGCACATTAATTACAGGTATGAATTTAGAATGTGTGCTGACTAAGATATCCTACCAGTATATCCTGTTAGGATATACGTGCAGGATATATATGTAGGATATACATGGAGGATATGCGTCAAGATATTACCTTGTTGAGGAAGGATGTCATTGGCTCTAAGGAGTCAGAGAAGCTGAGTTCATCATAGGAGAACCCTTCTGAGCCTGGAGCACTGACCTCAAGACCCTTTCTCTTTTTCGCTGCCGAAGCACGGGTTCTTGGATTGGCCTTGGGAGCCGGGAGTGGCTTGGAGCTAGTAGCAGCAGGAGTCTCCTTCTTGACTATGGCTGGAGTTGGATAGCTGTCAAGTTCATCCAGGTCTAGATAGACTGGGATTTTGCTGGAATCTGCACACAGGGAGTAAATTCTAAATCCCTCCTATGAATAACAGATAAAAAAAACATATATGTGCAGGATATCTTGCAGGATCCTTACCAGACATGTTAGCACATGAAAGTGGGCTTGGAGTTGGTGGAGAAGGATTGAAACTTCTTTCTGCCTCCGGGAGAAGTCTAATGGCGTCTATTCTTTCTTGAGAATTAGCAAGAGGAGGTGCAATCTTCCTAAAATCAGCTGCACAAAAATGAAAATTTATTAGTTCAGAATATGAGACAGGATAAGAGACAGGATCATTCTTAAACCCTAATTCCTACCCTTTGTTAACCATCTCATCGGATAATCCGTTCCACCGGGGATTGAATCCCTTTTTACAAAGAAAAACTTGGATTGCCAACCATCCTCGTTTTTGGTGGCACGAAGTATCAATGGGGGACCGGAACTAGAGTAAAATAGGAATCTAGATGAGCCGTGGCATCTAAGCTTGTAGGCTAAAGGGAGGTCATGGACGGAGAGGTCAGGTATGTGGTTTCTCTTGATTTGGTCAAGAACAGACAAAACACGCCAAAGCATTGGCATGGTTTGACTAAAAGAAATTCTAGTGATGTTAAAAAACTCGGTAATGAAGTCCGGAAAGGGGAATCGTAGCCCTAAGGTAAAGGGGAAAGCATTGAAACAAATCCACTCGGTGGAGACCATATCTGACCGGATTTCTCTATCAAAGGGTCGGAATATGGTTCCCTCCGGAAAGATACCGGAGGATTTCAAAGCCGACAGATGAGCACTATCAAAGGTGCATGTTTCATTCTCCGGTTCTTGGAGAAGATTCTGTTGGATGAATGTGGGAGCCGAGTCGCCTGAACTGGACCTCGTTTGCCTAGGCATTTGGTCGCCTGAATTCTTGCCGGAGTAAGGTGAAAGATGGTTATGAAGATGAGAGAGAGAATATTACCTTTTTCTTGTCGATTGTGGGTAAAAAAGGAGATGAGGATGAGAAGATATAGGGTATAATGAGTAAATATAGGCCGGGTTGTTGAAAGTTGTCACATCAGAAGTCTTATCTCTTAATTGCCACGGCCACTGTGAAAAAATGTAACCGTTAGGATATCAAACGGTAACATTTTTGGGGACAATTGTTATGGGTGAAATTCTGAGCCCATATCCTGGAAAATATCTTGATCTATATCTTATTTATGTAGTATCTGTTTACATCCGGGATGCTGGTTCAGGATATTGATAACATCCTGAACGGTATCCTCGGGATTACTAATGGATTATGTGCAGGTACGTGTGTTATAAGCTAGCAACGTTCACAAAGACTTATTCCGCGGAAGACTCGGTCCAGGCCGTTCAAAGAAAGACGTTGAAACCTTATTACTCGGTCTACAACGTTCGTGGTGGAATATTCGGAGTATCCCATATTTATAGGAATATTTGTTTGTATTTCGTTACTATAAATAGGAGGAACACCAGATCAAATAGGACATAACAATCTCACTGCAATCATACTCACTACACTCCAACACTTGTTCTCTCGCAATTTGTACTCTCGCACGAATTCATTGTAACACTTAGCGATCTGGTTGATATCCTGCACTGTATCCTGAAGTTTAAAGCAATAAGAAGAACAAGGCAGCTGCGATTGTCAGCTCCCGAGGTTTTATGCCGGCGATCTAGATTGATCAAGGGCTTTCCTCGTATATCTCGTGTCATTTCCTTTACTTTTTATTCATTGTTTGCTCATTGTTTGATCATTGATACAGCTCGATATTTGTTTGATCATTGATACAGCTCGATATCCTGAGCCGTATCCTGAATACTAATTTTCTAATTAACTCAACAAGCACATTTTCTATACACTTTCTAGCACACTACCTCACATTACTAATTTGATCACTAAATTGCTTCGGTAATTTTTGACCAAAACAATCTCTATGCCTTGATTTTGCAGATGAGGAATCATGCACAAGAGCAGGATAAGACCAAAGAAAGGATCATCCGCGAGATCGACGAAATCAAGAAACAGAAGAAATCAGTGGAGGATCACTCCCCTCTGATGCCAAGATCGCTGAACTTCGACACTCCGGTCATAACCTCACAATACTCAGCAGTTCCGGACGTGCAATACTTGGGTGAACTATCAGGAAGGCGTTATGGGACAAAAACAATGAGTCAGGCATTTGGCTCTTGCTTCCAGCCTTAGGGATCCTCTTCTCAACCATTAGGATCCTCTTCTCAGCATCAGGGATACTTCACGTCAGGAGGATATGTGGGAATGCATACAGTACAAGGATCCTCCCAAGTACAAGGATCCTCCCAAGTACAAGGATCCTCTCAAGTACAAGGATCCTCCCAAGTATAAGGATCCTCCCAGGTCCAAGGATCCTCCCAGGTCCAAGGATCCTCCCAGGTCCAAGGATCCTCCCAGGTCTAAGGATCCTCCCAGGTCCTAGGATCCTCTCTGGTCCCAGGATTCTCCCTTGTTCAAGGATCCTCCCGGGTCCCAGGATCCTTTCAGGTTCAAGGATCATCGCAATTCCAAGGATCCAACCCCCTTCAAAATCAAGGATCTTCGAGAAATATGCAATCTCAGAACTCAGACGTCCATCAAGGAGACTTCATACCAATGCAGACCATTGCCTCCTCTGGTCCTTCAATCATGCCAGAGTATCGACAAGATGGATTCGCATCCGCAATTCCAAACTCGAATCCTGTGGGAGGTAACACTTCTAATAATTTATATAACACTAACCATGGCTTTATGCAGGATACAGGTATCAATCAGGCCATGGCTAGGGAGCTGCAGAAGCTTAAGGATATGATATCCAGTGTACCAGGAGTGGTTAAACCCATTCTTGATATTGCGGATGGTAGCCATACGATATCTCATTTTGCACCACCTTTGTGTGATGCTGAGATACCTAAAAGATTCCAGATACCATCAATGAAGTTGTATGATGGTTCAACGGATCCAGAAGAGCATGTAGCTCAGCACAGGGAGAGGATGGAGATCAATCCAATTCCTGAAAGATTGAAAGAAGCATGTCTATGCAAGGGATTTGGATCCACACTTACAGGTCTGCTCTTAAATGGCTGCTAAGTCTTCCCCCTTACTCTATTACTTCATTTGCTAATTTAGTTAACTTGTTCAATAGTCAATTCTCTTGTAGCAGAAAGTTTGAACGATTAACTAGTGATCTATATAGGGTAACACAAGGTCAAAATGAATCACTTAGAGATTATATCACTAAGTTTAGTAAAGAATCCTTAGATATTCCCAATTTGGATATTGCTACGGCTGTAGAAGCCTTTAAAATGGGATTTCTTAGGGATTCATTATTCTATGATGATCTTGTTATGACACCTTGCAGGAATCTTGATGAAGTAAGGACTAGGGCCCTTAGGTTCATCCGTCTAGAGGATAACAAAAGGATCCAGGACAGATTGACAGGATCCTCAAAACAGGATAAGCAAGGATCCTACTTCAGGAACAACAAATCCAAGTCCTATAACAGATCTGATAACCAGAATGTGCACGCAGTGGAACAAGAAGAGGATGATGAGAATTATCCTCCTATTTCTAAATATTGTTTCTCTGTTGATAACAATGAACTAATCCTTGCAATGCAGAATCTAGGTGAGAAAGCTAGGTGGCCAAGGAAAAGTGATAAACCAGCTGCTACAAAGGATAAATCCAAGTAGTGTGCATATCATGAGGATTTTGGGCATCTCACTGAAGAATGTATTGCACTTAGAAAGGAAATTGGTTATTTGTTGAGCAAGGGGCATTTAAAGGAACTCTTGGGACGAAAGAAGTCAAGAACCCAGGATCCTGAAAGGATCCCGGAAAGGGCTCCTGCTCCTCCGGCAGATGCACAAGTTATAAATTTCATATCCGGTGGATCATACATCTGTGGTACATCCTTCTCAGCAGCAAAAAGACACGCTAAGGAAACCAAGATGGATAATGGAGACAGACCCGTCCGGACCTCCGTTGTCACCCAGGATAAAGTCATTACTTTTGATGAGGATGATCGTGTTGACATCCAGGATCCTCATCATGACGGTCTTGTAATTACATTGTTTATTTCTAACCACTTTGTTCGTAGGATCCTTATAGATGGAGGAAGCTCTATGAACATCATTCAGCTGGATGTTCTCAAGAAAATGAATATCCCAGAGTCCGATATTATCCCAAGATCCTCAGTACTTGTAGGATTTAGTGGGGAAACAAAGAATACATTGGGGGACATCAAACTCCCAATCTATATTGAAGGATTGCATTCTTATCAAAAGTTTTGTGTTATTGATTGCTTGTCGTGTTGTAATGTTATCCTTGGCAGGCCATGGATACATAATATGAAGGCAGTTCCATCCACCTATCATCAGTGTGTAAAGCTTCCAAGTCCATGGGGAGTGGTGAAAATTGAGAGTGATCAACAGGAGGCTAAGAATTGCTATACCTCATCAATGAAACCAGCCTCAAGACCAAGGGAGCAATAGCAATTAAAGTATCCTTCAAGAGATGTCTTGGAGGCAAGAGAACAGGATTTGAAAGAAATCCTGATGGATCCTGATGATCCTGAATCCAAGATCTTCATAGGGTCAAGGATCCTTAGCGATATTGAACAAGAGCTAGTATCCTTTCTCAAAAGAAGGAAGACCACCTTTGCCTGGAAACATGAAGACATGACAGGTATATCTAAGGATATAATTACTCACAAACTTGGCATTGACAGGTCATTCAATCCAATTCATTAAAAGAGGAGGAAGTTTGCACCTGAAAGAAATGCTATTATCCAGGAAGAGGTAGACAATCTACTTCGAGCAGGTATGATTAGAGAGGTTAAGTATCCAAGATGGTTAGCCAATGTGGTTGTTGTTCAAAAGAAAAATGGAAAGTGGAGGGTATGTGTCGATTTTACAGATTTAAACAAGGCATGTCCCAAGGATCCTTTCCCATTACCCCACATTGACTCTTTGGTGGATGCTACCGCGGGTCATGAGTTGTTAACTTTTATGGATGCTTCATCTGGATTTCAACAAATTCAGATGGAACCATCCGATCAAGAGGATACAGCCTTTATGACCCCAACTGGTATATATTGTTATATTGCTATGCCATTTGGATTAAGGAATGCAGGTGCTACTTACCAAAGGCTTGTCAATATGATGTTCAAGGAACAAATTGGATACACTATGGAAGTATATATTGATGACATGGTGGTTAAGTCCAAAAGAGCTGAGGATCACCTTAAAGACTTGGAGGAAGCATTCAATATCCTTGATAAATTTAATATGAAACTAAATCCTTCTAAGTGTCATTTTGGTGTAAAGGCAGGTAAATTCTTAGGATATATGGTAACAAAGAGGGGCATTGAAGCAAGTCTAGAGCAAATTAAGGCCATTGTGAATATCAAATCTCCTGCCAATGCTAAGGATGTGCAAAGGTTGACTGGCAGGATCGCAGCCTTGAACAGTTTCATATCCAAATCCTCAGAAAAGTGTAAGGAGTTCTATGACATCCTGAGGAAAAACAAGAAATTTGAATGGACTGAGAAGCATGAAAGTGCCCTTAAAGCTCTTAAAGATTACCTATCCTCAGCCCCAGCCTTAATGAAACCAGAAAAGGGGGATGTGTTATCCTTATATTTGGCGGTATCCTCAAAAGCAGTAAGTGCGGTCCTTGTTAAGGATCACCAAGGTACACAACATCCTGTTTATTATGTAAGTAAGAGCTTACTTGATGCTGAATCCAGGTATTCACATTTAGAAAAACTTATCCTTGCATTAATTATGGCATCTACTAAATTAAGACATTATTTTGAGACTCATGCCATTATTGTTAAAACTAATTTCCCAATTAAGAATGTTCTCAGGAAACCTGAAATGTCAGGAAGGATGGCTAAGTGGGCAGTGAAGTTGAGTGCATATGATATAAGATATGAGCCTAGGACAGCCATTAAATCCCAAGCATTAGCTGACTTTGTGGCAGATTTCAGTAGTGATTTGCAAAAGGGAGCTGAACTAGAAGTCCAACAGCTTGAAGAAACCAAGGATCCTTGGATACTGTTTACTGATGGATCCTCCAATGTGAATGGAACAGGGCTTGGAATACTACTAAAATCGCCACAGGGGGACATAATACCCCACTCTATAGCTTGTGAATTTCAAACTACCAACAATGAGGCTGAATATGAAGCCTTGATAGCTGGTTTGCAAATTGCAAAGCATATGAGCATCAGGTATCTTGAGGTACATGTAGATTCTTTATTGATCACTAATCACTTTAATGGATCCTATGCTGTTAAAGGTGAAAAGCTAATCAAATATTTGGAGATAGTCAAAGAATTGGCACTCTCTTTTGTATCCTTTAGTTTGACACAGGTACCAAGGGAAGAGAATGCAGAAGCTGATGCATTAGCCAATCTAGGATCATCTTTGAAGATTCCTGAGGATATTGAGATCCCTATTATCCATATCCTGACCCCTGCTATCAAGGATCATGTAGCTATGGAAATAGGAGAAGATTCTGCAATCATCCCTAGTGATGATACCCAATCTCATTCAGGATCATGGATACTCCCAATCATGAAATACATACAATATGGAGAAATTCCTACAGGAGAAAACCCAAGGGCTTTTAAAATTAAGGTATCTCAATTTACAATATTAAATAATATGTTGTATAAACGATCTCTTGCAGGACCATATTTGAGATGCATTGAGGATCCTGAAATTCAAGAAGTCCTAAAGGATTTCCATGAAGGAGATTGTGGAAACCACACTGGGGGCAGGGCATTATTCTCAAGGATCCTGAGAACAGGATACTATTGGCCCACTATGAAGAAGGACGCTGTGGAGTATGCCAAGAAGTGTGATCCTTGTAAGAGGCATAGTAATATCCTTCACCAACCAGCAGAGCTCTTGCATCCTATATCTTCTTCTTGGCCATTCATGAGATGGGGAATGGATATAGTTGGAAAGCTTCCTAAGGCACCAGGTGGAAAAGTATTCATGCTTGCTATGACTGATTACTTCTCTAAGTGGATAGAGGCTGAAGCCTTTGCTCAAGTCAGAGAAAAGGAAGTCATATCCTTTATTAAAAGAAATATTATTACTAGATTTGGCATCCCTTCTGAAATTATTTGTGATAATGGATCCCAATTTATTGGGAGTAGAACCACTAACTTTTGTGACAGTTGGGGAATTAAGATGATAACATCAACACCAGTCCATCCACAAGCTAATGGTCAGGTAGAATCATCCAACAAGATCATCATCAACAATTTGAAGAAGAAGCTTGGATCCAAGAAAGGAAAATGGGCAGAAGAAATACCTTATGTGCTGTGGGCTGATAGAATAACTCCCAAGAATGCTACAGGCCAAACTCCATTTTCTTTGGTATTTGGGGCAGAGTCAGTGATCCCTACAGAGATGGTGGTTCCAACTGCAAGAACAAGCGTTCGTGATCCTGAAGAAAATGCTGAAAACTTGATTCAAGACTTGGATACTATAGAAGAAATCAGGGATTTAGCAAGGATAAGGATGGCCAGTTATCAACAAAGGATGGCTGGAGCCTACAACAAAAATGTCAGGCTCAGGAAATTCCAAGTTGGGGATATGGTATTAAGGAAAGCATTTCAAAACACCACCAATCCTGCCGATGGAAAGCTAGCACCAAAATGGGAAGGCCCCTATTTCATGATTGAAGCTGAAGCAGGAAAGGTGGCATATCGATTGCTAACAATGGAGGGTGATTTGCTACCTAGAGCTTGGAATGCTGTCCATTTGAAGAAATATTTCATGTGATCATGATCCATGATCCTTACCAGACAAGTATCCTTGAAGGATCCCCGCTGACAGATGATCCTCTTTCTGGTAACATTCCAATCTTAAACTATTTCACTATTTCATTCTTTTTATTCTTACAAGGATAAGGATCCTGCGTCCTTTATCCTCCTTTTACTTGATTCTGAGTTTTGAAGGTTCACGTATCTTTAACTAAGCGTTGAGTATCCACAGAAGTATCCAGTTGTTTGGGCTAGTCCCCAGTTTGGGCCTGTCCCCAGTTTCGCCAGTAGCGCACGATGATCCTGGTATAGTTCATGGCAATGGGACCAGTACCCGCTTTAGGGGCTGACAATTTCGTTGTACTGGCTATATTCAGGATCCTACGTATAATGGTAGACGTACCATACATCCGTTCCTAAGGTTTCTAACGTTTTCACGTTAGCTAAGGTTTTGGCATTTTCATGTCACTAAGTTTGGATAGTCGCCAGTAAGGGCCACACTCCAGTTTACATACGATCCTTTGGGCTTGTCCCCAGTTATCCTTTGGGCTAGTCCCCAGTTATCCTTTGGGCTAGTCCCCAGTTATCCTTTGGGCTTGTCCCCAGTTATCCTTTGGGCTTGTCCCCAGTATATTGGGCTTGTCCCCAGAATTGTTGGGCTTGTCCCCAGTCACTAACATTCATCTTATATTGGCTCAGTTCCAAGTAATATCTTATTTCAGGTTTGTGAAGATAAATGACCAAAGGTTCTTGACCCTTACTTTCAACTAAGGTTTGTATCTTGGGTTATCCTAATTTTAAGTGTTGAAGGATAGGATCCTAACTTGGGTTCTCAGGTATGATCCTAAACTGTTTTGATTTTATTCATTATGTATTTAAGTGACACTTACCCTTTGACAATTGAAATTATGATCCTTAAATTATTTTTGTGATCCTTGATCATATCCTTAACTCTTAAGGGATATTTTTAAAATTTTTTTTTACTCGATGAATTTAAACGACATGAACATCACAATAGATTGGAAAATAAAATAGCAATAAGGATATCAACACAGGATATAGCCAAAAAGTTAAAGTCATTTTATTCACAAAAACCTAAACCCCTTTTAAGGTTGTCAAAATTACCTACCCCGAGCATCTACCAGCAATACGTGGCCCGTCCGCTAGGGTAGGTAAAGGGTGTCCATTGTTCATAGGTTTTTCAAGTGCAGGAAATTAAAGACGGCAGGATCACAATGGCTTCATCCCCCAAACAGAGGATCCCTCCACCATTTGTAATCCTACCTATTATTCAAAGGATCATCCATGATCCTCAACCCTAATTACTATTGTTCAAGTGCAGACCAACCATTGTTTATCAAAACATCATCAAAACAAAAAAACCATAACCAAACTAAAAAAAAATGGGCTCCGGCTACGTCTAGAAATGTCCATCATCGCCCATTGTTGCAGTCTACACCTTCGCTGCATCACCATCTCCAGCTCCACTAGCTTCACCACCATGATCCTTGCCACTACCACTAGCCTCAATTGCCAGAACCTCATCAGCCTCATCCTCATCCTCCAATTCGGCCAGCCTAGCCTTCCAGCCTTCCACATCCCAGCTGCTCCTATCAAAAGCAGGATCCTGAGCTTCCGAGGCCATCTGCAATTTGGTCTTGTACATGGCAATGGCAGCGGAGACCTTAGCATCCTCCGTGATCTCGCTCCTCTCATAATCAAAATTGATCAAGATTGTAGCTGTCTGAGCTTTGGCATCTTTGAGATCCTTTTGGAGGTCAGCAATCTTAAGATCCTTGAGCAATGCGACTTGTTGGAGGTCAGCAATCTTCTTGTCCTGCTCCTCGACATGCCCAACATAGTCTTCAATTTCAGCAAATTTCTGCAAAGAAGATAAAGAACAGTCCAAGAACAGATGATCCTCAAATAAGCTGGATACCTAAAGCAGGGACAAGGATCCTTACCTCGTTGAAGTATTCAAGGAACTGGTGGCGGATCAGGGGCAGACCTTGCAGATCCTCAGCTTCGGAGGTTTTTCTTTTCTTGCCACCCTTCCTTTAGCGGGTGCCTTGGGGATCGAAACAGTTGGGCTGGCAGGAAGCTTCTTCTTGGAGGATCGTACGGTATCAAGCTCAGTGACACTGAATTTGGAAGCGGATCTTGATGATTTTCCAGCGCCTACACACCCAAGACAGATAAGTGTCCTAATTCTATTCATATATAACTATTTATTTAAACATTTGAATATAAAAAGAACAGGATACTTACTTGACATGGTGACAGAGCCTGAGGATACCTCTTGTGAATCCTGGGTGATTGTCTTGAATGATCTTGTTTCAGGATCAAGCTTTCTAAAGGCAGCAAGTCTCCCCTTGGTGGCAGCTGAGGGAATAATATGCGAGAATGTGATAGCTGTACAAATAGAAACAAAAGCATATTAGTAATCATTATCAGAATGAACTTACTTAGTGATCCTTCTAAGGATCCTCCTATCCTACCATGAGTGCTCCATTCCTTCGGCAAATACTTTCCATCCGGGATAGAATCCCTTCTGACGAAGAAGAACCGCCGTTTCCAGTTGGTATCGTTTTTAGTAGCCTTAAAGATGGGATGCTCTTCTCCGGGTTTACGTTTGAACAAATATCAGTGGGATCAAAGGATTTAATAACAGTATTTGCTGGAAAACAGTGGCGGATTCTATCAATTTGTGCATCGGTGAAACAACAGGGTTCTTTTACGGAATCTTTGATGATCCCTTGACTTTTTAAGGGGCTGTTTTTCTTGTGATCCTTGCCCGGTGAGCTTCGGAGCATCATTTTTGAACGAGATGATGGTAAAGAAAGAAGAGCAGAATATGAGAAAGGAGAAAGGAAAAGAGTTACCTGTTTGATCGTCGAAGCAGAATTTAAAGGGAGTTCTCTTGAACTTAAATGTGAAATGATCCCTATCTCTAACTCTTATTTATAATGATGATTCTGCAGGGTAGTCATCTCAATGACGTCATGATCGTAACGGCTAGTCCGCTTATAACGGCTAGTTATCCGTTGGTTAAATGCGGATAAGATCGACAAAATATAACTCATTTATTTACATATTTACTCCTTATATTTTGGGGGCAATTATTAGGGGTGGATTTCTAAATGACCAGTGATCCTTATTTACTGTTGGATTTAGTGATCCTCAATTCTGTCTGAAGTAGTGATCCTCAGAAGTGTTGCAGGATCAGGATCATGGATCACTATAAGGATCCCTGTACTAACGATTGTCTACTTTGAATTCGTAAATGTTTTGCAGGAATATCAACTTGGACTTAGTCTTGGCGACATTCCTGGAGAATATTCTTAGTCTATTCCGCACGTGCTTGGTCAGAAATGGACGTTGTGGAGTCGTGGAAGACTTGCATGATTTGCGGAATGTTAGTTAGGCTTGATATTTTCTATTTTTAAAGGGGTGGCGAGCTAATTTAGAAAAGACTTAGCTATTTTTGGCTACACACACACACTCATACAACCGCTCTCACCAGCTTTCGGTAAACCACTTAGCATTTTTCATACATTTCTACACAATACACTATAGTGATCCTTGTACTTAGCTCGCTATCATCCGAAGTTGTAACAGATTGTTTGTTTAATTTAAGTTGGTGATCGGTAGTTTCCATCACCCGGGGTTTTTTATGCCGGAGATCAACTCTTGATCAAGGGCTTTTTCCCCGTATAAATCTTCGTGTCATTTGTTCATTACACTTCATAGTGATCCTTATTGTTGTTCATCAATTCAAGCATCATACCTCACAACAGAAAGTTTGGTTACATTGTCATTGCTTGATTTTTGACCAAAACAGCAGGATATTTCGATACTTTTACACTTGAGCTGGTACCAAGAGAAGACAATGCTGAAGCTGATGCCTTGGCAAATTTAGGATCATCGGTCAGGATACCGGAAGGAACCCGGGTACCAATATTACATATCCTATATCCTGTGACGAATCCTCAGGATAAGGAAGTAAGAAGTATTCAGGATCCTGATGATGACTATCTTGAGGAGGATCCTAAGTCCTGGATAGCTCCAATCATGAGATACCTCAAGCAAGGATACATCCCAAAGAATGAGAATCCTAAAGCCTTTAGGATGAAGGTATCACGATTCACTATTATAAATGATGTTTTGTATAAGAAATCTCTTGCAGGACCATATCTGAGGTGCCTGGAGGATCCTGAAACCAAGGAAGTACTTCAGGATATACATGAAGGGGATTGTGGTAACCATGCTGGGGGAAGGTCATTATTCTCAAAAGTATTAAGGACAGGATATTATTGGCCGACAATGAGGAAAGATGCCACATAATATGTTCGAAGATGTGATGCATGTCAAAGACATAGTAACATACTGCATCAGCCTGCTGAACCATTATATCCTATTGTTTCCCCTTGGCCATTTATGAAGTGGGGTATGGATATAGTGGGAAAGCTCCCAAAGGCTCCAGGAGGGAAAGTTTTTATGTTGGCAATGACAGATTATTTCTCCAAATGGGTTGAAGCCGAGGCATTTGTCCAAGTCAAGGATCAAGAAGTGGTATCCTTCATAAAGAGAAATATCCTGACCAGATTCGGAGTACCAGCCGAGATAATCTGTGACAATGGTTCTCAGTTTATAAGTAACAGGACTACTGACTTTTGCAAGAGTTGGGGAATCAAAATGATTACGTCTACTCCGGTACATCCTCAAGCAAATGGACAAGCTGAATCCTCAAACAAGATAATTGTCAACAACTTGAAGAAAAGATTAGGGGCCAAGAAAGGAAGATGGGCAGAAGAATTACCCTTTGTTTTGTGGGCTGATAGAACGACGGTAAAAAATGCAACTGGTCAAACCCCGTTTTCCCTAGTATTTGGAGCAGAAGCAGTGATCCCGACAGAAATGGTGATACCCACAGCAAGATCCAACCTCTGGAATCCTGAGCAGAATCCTAAAGTCCTATGCCAGGAGCTGGATACTATTGATGAGACAAGAGATGCAGCACGGCTAAGAATGGCGGCATATCAACAAAGGATATCCAGAACATACAACAAGAATATAAGGATTAGAAGGTTCAAAGTTGGAGATTGGGTGTTAAGAAAAGCTTTTCAGAACACTACCAATCCTGCTGATGGAAAGCTGGCTCCGAAATGGGAAGGACCGTATGAGATTGAATCAGAATCAGGAAAAGGTGCATACCGACTCAAGGATATGGAGGGGGATATGCTGCCGAGATCTTGGAATGCTATACACCTTAAGCTTTATTTCAAGTGAGTTTAGAATTTAATATCTAACTCAGGAGGGTATGAATTCTATCTCTTTTAAATATGTTTGGTTTAATTTATTCTTTGAAACCCAATACTGACTTAAGCATCGGAGGGGTGTTAGCCAAGCTAACAACCACCTTAGTTTTGAAATGTTTTGCAGTATATGCTTCGGGATATAGCTGCAGGACACACACTCAGGATACTTCGGAAGATTAGAGGATTGGCCCCCTCACTCACGTATAAGGGATCCTGATCCCTTCACAGGTTTAAAGGTATTCACCTTTCATCCGGATTGGGTTTGAACGCCCCGCCTGGAGCGCAAGTTATTCGGGAATAGTTCAAGGTGGCGGGACCAGTCCATGTAAAAGTGGCTGACAATTTCGTTACTATTGGCTATATCCTGAATCCTAAAGGTATATGAGGATTGATCACCCTCTCTCACGAAAGGGTATTTTCATACTCTCTAAGGTTTAAAGGTTTTCACCTTTCTAAGTCTTGGGGTTTATACACTCCCGCCTGTAGCGCACGAAAATCTGGGATTTCCCCCAGGATACGAGGGATTCATCCCCAATACATTTTTTGGGTTTTACCCCTGTAACACGAAAAATTGTCTATACAATGGGAACTGATATCCAGAAGATTTCTAAGTATTTGAAGACATTGTACACAGGGGACATTCCTACTAAGGCAATGGTGTAAAGCTCAAAGGGAAAGGCTCGGACCTAATACACTGAGTGTCTCAGACATGGGACATCTTCATTGGAAGAGTTGCAAGGGGATTGAAGTTTGAGAATAGGGTTATACCCTATTCCTGGTATGATCTTTCCTTTGTAAACGTTGTTTAAGTTTTTAACAGTACTATGTTTGGTAAAAGGTTAAACATCCTGATTAGGATGAATTGTCGGAATATATTTTCAAAATATATTTTCGAAATACTTTTCAGGATATTTGATTAAGTTATTTGAAGCTGGTACTGGTTTGAAACTTTGATCAAGCAAGTATCGTCAAAATAGGTTTTAAAATGGACTATCTTTTAATTTTCTCTAAAGGTGATTGAATTTTTAGAAATTCCATTTAATAAAGATTTTCATAATATATCACTGAGTATATTTTGCAAAACTAAGGTCTGTAATAAGAAAGACAGGAAGTGATAGCAAGAAAAATGAAAGATGAAATTATTGGAAATAAACGGTACTAGTAGATAACCAAAGGCTTCATCCTAAAACCTAGGACCCATCCACCTTCGGCTATCAAATTGTTTTGATACGGAAATAAAAATTGTTCTTAAGATATAAAATAGTTTAAACAAAAGGAAATAAGTTTTAGGGGGCAGTGCCATCCTCGTTCGCGGTAATTTCAGCAGCATCCGTCTCAGGATCCACCTCAGCATCCCTCTCAGCATCGTTAGCTTTGTCACCTACTTTGGAAGATCCTTCGGCAGCTGGTGTGGTAGAAATGCCACCAAGATTCTTTAGCTTCGTTTCCCAGGCACCAACGTCCCAAGAAGGGCATTCAAAACCTAGTGTTTTGGCTTCATGGGCCATCTTCAGCCTGGCCTGGAGAAGAGAAGTGACGACGGAACTCTTAAGGCTATCCCGGTAGCTGACCATATCCCGTTCATGTTGCGCATGGGTAGCTTCAAGATCGGCTTGGGCTTGAAGAGTAGCTTTGTTGAGAGCAGTCTGGTGTTCTTGAATCATAGCCTTGAACTTCTCCTTGTAATGATGAGATTTGGCAGCCGCAATCATGCCTTGATCGGAGATCGTGACTTCTGCTTCCTTTAACTTGGACTCAAGCGTCTTGTTAAGTCCGCAGGATTCTTGATATAGATGAACCAGACGTTCAAGACCCTGCGAAAGTAAGAGGACAGGTATTGATTTTGGTAAATCTTTGTAAATGACATAAGCTGCAGGATATGGTTTGAGAATACTAACCTGGTTAAGAAAGGAAGTCATAAACCCGCTAGCTTCGATGAACCCGTGCTTCTCATAGGGAAAAGTGTCAGAGATGACGGGGGAATCGGGCTCTTTCCTTTTACGAGAGCTGGAGCTCCGGGGCTTGGTAGTTAACGAGGGTTTGGTGATGACAATGGCCTTGGAACCACTGGGTTTGGATGAGGCTGTGGCCTTAGGATTGGGTTCCTTCTTGATCTGAACCTGATCAGAATAGCTGTCCAACTCGTCGAGATCAAAGACTTCAGGGATCTTAGACGGTGCTGCATAAAGGAAAAAGTTTTTCATTATTATTACTCTTCATTCTATTATGTTGTACTAACTAACTATTTTAAAAGTAGTCCTTACCAGACATTTCAGATGATGAGTATTGACTGGAACTCGGGATGTGTGTGGTGAAACTCCTGTCTATTGCAGGTAATTGGTAAACAGTCCTGATTCTTTTCTCTGATTCAGCAGTAGGGGGAGCTACTTCCTTGAAATTCTTTTCTCTGATTCAGCAGAAGATTTCTAAGTATTTGAAGACATTGTACACAATGGACCATTACTTCAATTGCCTATTACAAAAAAAAGGAGAACCATGTCTTATGGTTGTTCTTACAAAGAATTCTGGTCTTGTAAACCAAAAGAATTCTCGGGCAATGAAGGAGCCATTGCAGCTTTACGCTGGATAGAAAAGACTGAGGCAGTCTTAAAATAAGCAAGTGTGCAGAGGAAGACAAAATCATGTTTGCTTCCAATCTTTTTAAGAATGCCGCGCTAGAATGGTAGAACACTATTCTCCAGTCTAGGGGAAGTGACAGAGTATATAATATGGAGTGGACTGAGTTTAAGAACATGATCGAAAGGAAATTCTGTCCTCCGAATGAAAAAGAACAAATTGCTAATAAGTTCTTAAACCTTAGAATGACTGGATTAGACTGTAAGGGTTACACTACTGTATTCTTTGAATATGCTAGAATAGTGCCAACCCTAGCTTCACCAGAACCAGTATTAATCTCCTGTTACATCTGGGGATTAATCAGTGAGATTAGACATGTAGTCAAGGCAGCTAGACTACCAACCATAGAAGAAGCTGTAGAACTAGCAAATACCTTGACCGATGAATTGGTACGTATGCAAGAAGAGAACCAGAGGAGGAACCTAGTCCAGAAACTTACCCAGGAATTTCGCTATGGTAATTCCAACCATGGGAAGAACGTAGGTTCTACTTCTTCACCTTATTGTAAGGCCTGCAAGAAGAAGCATTCAGGAAGATGCTCTACATACTGCAACTTCTGCAAAATACCAGGACATAAGGAATAAGTTTGTAGGAAGAAACCTAGTAATGGAGTGTGCTTCAGCTGTGGAGAAAAAGGGCATATCAAACCAAATTGTCCGAAACTAGCTCTAGCCATGAACAACAAAACTACTAAGAAGGCTAGGGCATTTGTTCTGACAGCCGAAGAAGCAAAGATGATTCCGGACGTGATTGCCGGTACGTTTTTAGTTAATGACGTTTTTGCTAAAGTATTATTTGACTCTAGTGTGAACCAAAGTTTTATTAATACTTCATTTTGCAAACTTCTCAATCAACCATTAACTAAACTTCAACAAGAATGTCTAGTAGAGACAGTAAATGGAGAATGCATTTAGATTACTGAAGTCTTGCAGGTAGTAAGAATAGAATTTTCAAAACATAATTTTATTTCTAATCTTTACCCAATGAATCTGGATGGATTTGATATTGTATTAGGAATGGATTGGTTAGTAGCAAATAAAGCCAGTATTCTATGTGATCAAAAGTCAATCCAAGTAAATTCACCAAAGGGTGAAAAGATCACAATTAAAGGAGATAAGCCATCTCGATCCACGAAATTCATCTCTGTGATGAAAACAACGAGGTGTGCAAGAAAAGGATCCCTACTGTATATGATTTCCATAATCATTAACACAAAAGGAAAAGAATTGAAAGATATTCCCGTAGTATCTCAATTCTCAGATGTTTTCCCAGAAGAGCTACCTGGACTACCGCCAGATAGGGAAGTTGAATTCGGAATTCACCTACTACCAGGAACAGCACCGATTGCAAAAGCACCCTACCGTTTGGCGCCAACAGAGATGAAGGAATTAAAGAAACAGTTGGACGAAGTTCTGGAGAAAGGTTTCATACAACCAAGCTCATCGCCATGGGGAGCACCGATCTTGTTTGTCAAAAAGAAAGACGGGTCAATGCGTATGTGCATTGATTACCGAGAGTTGAACAAGGTCACGATTAAAAATCGGTACCCATTATCGAGAATCGATGATCTGTTCGATCAACTGCAAGGAGCTCGATTCTTTTCTAAGATCGACTTACGCTCAGGATATCATCAATTAAAGGTACAGGAAGAGGACATTCCTAAAACTGCCTTCAGAACAAGGTATGTTCATTATGAATTTACCGTCATGCCATTTGGTTTAACCAATGCCCCAACCGCATTTATGGACATGATGAACAGAATATGTAAGCCATATCTGGATAAATTCATAATTGTCTTTATAGATGATATTCTCATTTACTCTAAGAGTAAAGAAGAACACGCAACGCATCTACATGCACTCCTAAATTTGCTAAAAAAAGAAAAGCTTTACGCTAAATTTTCAAAATGTGAATTTTGGTTAGAAGAAGTGCAATTTCTTGGACATTTAGTTAATCATGAAGGAATTCATGTGGATGCCACAAAAATCGAGGCGATTATTAAATGGAAAGTCCCTGAATCACTAACGGAGGTAAGAAGCTTTCTAGGACTGGCAGGTTATTATAGACGGTTTATCCGAGATTTTTCTAGAATAGCCATTCCTTTAACCAAACTGACATGTAAGTCTGTTAAGTTTGAATGAGGACCAAAACAGGAAGAAGCCTTTAGAATTCTTAAGCAAAGATTAACCAACACACCCATACTAGCATTACCAGAAGGAACTGAAAACTTTGTAGTCTATCGTGACACTTCTAAATTAGGTTATGGATGTGTGTTAATGCAACGACAAAAGGTTATAGCCTATGCCTCTAGACAACTTAAGAATCATGAAGAAAATTATTCAACCCATGATTTAGAGTTAGGAGCCATAATTTTTGCTCTGAAAATCTGGAGACATTATCTTTATGGTAGTAAGTTTACCATTTTCACCGATCATAAGAGTTTAAGATATGTTTTCGGGCAAAAAGAGCTAAATATGAGACAGAGACGCTGGATGGAAATTCTTAGTGATTATGATTGTAGTATCCAGTATCATGCAGGAAAGGCTAATGTAGTAGCTGATGCTTTAAGTCGAAAGTATCATGAAAAACCAAGACGAGTACGTTCTCTTAAATTAAATCTGCAGATAGATTTAAACGAGCAAATTAGAAAAGTACAAGAATCAGTAATCAAGGATGATACTAAAAAATTAAAAGGAATGATTAAGGAATTAGAACAAGGAACAAATGGAATTTGGAGATTCCATAAGAAAAGGATTTGGATACCTAAACAAGGAAACCTACGCCACCGAATTTTAGAAGAAGCCCATAAGTCTAAGTATACGATACATCCCGGTAGTGATAAGATGTATCAAGACTTAAGAAAGAATTTCTGGTGGATAGGAATGAAAAAAGGATATAGCAGCTTATGTAGCCAAGTGTTTAACTTGTTCACAAGTTAAAGTTGAACATCAGAAACCCTCAGGTTTATTGCAACAATTGGAAATGCCTGTATGAAAATGGGAAATGATAACAATGGACTTTGTTACCAAATTACCCAAAACACGAAAAGGTAATGATACAATCTGGGTGATTGTAGATAGGTTAACAAAGTCTGCTCATTTCTTACCGATGAAGGATACTTTCAGTATGGAACAATTAGCTAAGTTATATGGAAATGAAATAGTTTCATTACATGGAATTCCTTTATCTATTGTGTCTAATAGAGATAGCCGTTTTACTTCTCATTTTTGGACAAGTTTCCAAAAAGCAATGGGAACTAAGTTAAATCTAAGCACTGCTTATCATCCTCAAACGGATGGACAAAGCGAAAGGACAATTCAGACAATGGAAGATATGCTTAGAGCTTGTGTAATTGATTTCGAAGGAAATTGGGACGATCATTTATCATTAATAGAATTTTCCTATAATAACAGCTATCATACCAGTATCAATGCTGCACTATTCAAAGCACTTTATGTCTTTATGGACAAAAGTGCCGAACCCTAGTCTGTTGGGCAAAAATTAGAGAAAAGCAATTGTCTGGACCAGAAATAGTACAAGAAACAACAGAAAAGATTACTCAAGTCAAGGAAGGCTTAAAAGCATCACGTGATCGACAAAAGAGCTATGCTGATAACCGACGAAAACCATTGGAATTTCAAGTAGGAGACAAGGTCTTATTAAAAGTTTCTCCGTGGAAAGGAATAGTTAGATTCATCAAGAGAGGAAAATTAAGCCCCAGGTATGTTGGACCTTTTGATATTATTAGAAGAATAGGACCAGTAGCTTACCAGCTACAACTGCCAGAGGAAATGGCAGGAATACATGATGTGTTTCATGTATGTAATCTCAAAAAGTGCTTAGCAGATGAATCATTAGTGGTACCTCTTAAGGACATAGAAGTAAATGAGAAACTTAAGTTTATAGAAAGACCCCTACAAATTGAAGACATAAAGATCAAGAATCTCAAACACAAGAGATTAGTTCTAGTCAAAGTGAAATGGGATTCCAAGAGAGGACCAAAGTACACTTGGGATCTCGAATCAGAGATGCAGAGAAAATATCCACGCCTGTTCCAGTAGACCTCGAGGACGAGTTCTAAAACAAGGTGGGGAGGATATAACAAACCTCCTAAAACACTTATAACATCCCTATACGCCCTAATATACACCCCGTATACGAAAAGTGGGCCCCAAATACTTTATTTTTATAAAAATTATATAAAAACAAAATTTAATGGTCTCTGGCTGGGCGCGACAGGCCCCTTAGGATCTGTCGCGGGGCGCGAGCGAGTAACGGGTGGTGGAACCCTAGGTCGCCACGTGTCCTGCCATTCGTCGAACCTATACTCGTGATTGATCAATCCTATGCCCTACTACACCTAGCTCGCGGGGCGCGACGACCCCTCTTGTCTCCGAAGCGGGGCGCGAGAGACTCGCCGAATAGCCCTGTAAATAGAGGCCATCGGCATTCAACTCAAATTCGTTCACAATCGATTCTCTCTCTAAATTTCTGAATATTTGAAGTAGTATCGGGTATTATACCCCCTAATTAGCGAAGCTCTGCCTCGTTGTAAGTATTATAACCCCCGGTTACGTATTAGATACGCTGCTCGATTGATCTAGTGCTCCGTAACGCATGTCGAGGCTCTGCCTGACTTAGTCGTTGGAGTTCTGTCTCGGGGAGGGTATAACTAATGTAAATATTGGGTTATTATACTAACGCGTGTGCATTGTTTAATTTATTAGATTATAACCAGGAAGTCACAGGGAAAAACCTAAAATAACAATGTGAGTAATCATTTCTTTTTGTAAACTGTTTTTACAAAACCTCAATTATTTTACATGATAATTAACAGTGATTGAGTATTTGTAATTCTACAATTATCGTCGGTATGTTGGGGTTTTGTATACAAAATTTGTTACTACACTGTGAGTAGTAACATTTCCACCAGTCAGGATTGACAGTGCCGTGGGTGGTAATTAAAGTATATGTAAACAAATGTAATTGCTGGATTGCCCTCAATACTGTAAAATGATAAAACATGTTTTGAATAAATTGGGATTCACTCGCCGGTATTTCTTGCTGATAAAATGTTTTTAAACGCGTTTCAGGTAACAAAATATGAAAGCCAAATTAGAAGCCAGCTGGAGAGCACTGAAGGCTTGGAAAAGTGGCTATAAAAGTTACCCAAATAAAGAAGATGTTTTAATTCAATAAATTATGGTTAATCCCTATAAATATGATTGTATTGAAAACTTAGGAATTTCCCATGTGTTTAATATTTATAAAATAAGGTGTTTTACTCTGATAAAATATTTCCTAGCTATGGTTCTGATGTAAATTCCGCTGCTAAATTGATGAACACCGATACCACTGATACCGGTTCGCGGCCGCCGGTTCTCAGATTTAGGGGCCGGGGGTTGCGATAAAATCAATGGTCAGGATTTATTCACACAATTCACAAATACACTAGTGTTCACTTTAAAACCCCACCTCATATATATACATAAGTATAAATAAATTCTTTGAAAAAGACTTTTTAATATGAGAAGAGAAATAAATAACCTTCACCCTACGTTAATAATTTCAATGGTTATAAATGATGATGACGATTTTGTAAATATTTTAACTTTATTTTTAATATCAAAAGGGTATTATAGAGATTTTGGTGTAACAATAACTATTTGTTATTGTCTCTCTGACTAATTAGTCAAAAGCATTTTAAGCTACACATGTCTAATTTTATCCTACATATATTGTAAACGTTTGAAAATTTATACAAAATATATAATACATATATATTCTATACATATCGAACTTTATCCTACACATATCAAACTTAATTCTACATTTATGTTACACCTTACTCTACACAGTACGTGATTGATCTATATGATTGTAGCTCAAAATGATGTTTTGATTTGTTAATTTTCTTGATGAAAATTTTTTAGGTTTTTTAATATATGGTTATAATAAAAAAATATTCGAATTCAATATTTTGTAGATAAAAGAATTAGGGTTATTATTTTGCTTAGATACTTTTTTTTTGAACGGCAAGGTGTCACAATTTTTTGGGTGCGAGACACCCCACACCCCCCGCATTGGGGAGGCCCGTCGCCCCTCTCCGGCCAGACGTGAGTGTCTTAACCGTGCCCCAGCTGGCATCAGAGAGTGACCGGCATCCAAAGGAAAAACCCCACAGGTGCCTCGCCCATCGTAGGGCTTGACAGATTGAGAGCCGCCACAGAGGGGAATAAACCGCCTCAAGCGGGGATCGAACCCGGGCATCATAGGTAAAACCCTGGTGCATCAACCAGTTGGACTGGCATCATTTGCATTTTGCTTAGATACTTAAAAGGTGGAGTTGACTCTATCAATGAAATCATCTAAGTTACTCTTATATCCTTTTAATGTAATTATAAAGAATTATGAAGAAAAATTTGATTTGTTAGATATTGTTTCACTCTTCTTATATATTTGTAGTTTTCTCATTTAAACCTCCACTATATATATAATGCTTGTTATTTTCAAATTTGAAAATTGATAATCAACTAGTGGGATTCCATCAAGTTACGCAACGGAATTTGATTAATATGGGTTCAGTTTGTAACGGTACTGATGAAAGCTTTGTTTCACCGAATTTAACATAGGTATTCACCTCTAAAAAAAATAACATCGAAACCCTGTTAAAAATAAGTATATTGGAACAACAAATTTAAAATTTCATAAAACATTATATTTTAAAGGTTGTAACAGGAAAAACTAACCGCAAATAAAATAAACCTTTAAGTCGTTTTGACAATCTGTACATGTGTGCTGATATAACTTGTACATTATTACACATACACAACTTGCCAGTGTAGGGGTAGCCTGCCTTTTAGAGGAGAGGTATTAGGTTTAATCCTAGGTGAGGATGAATATTTAGAACTATTGGTGTAATAGAGTATGAGCAAACGTTTCCATTAGAAAAAAACGTACACAACTCGTTTTTAAATAAAATTTATACCGAAACATGGATAAATTGAGTACGGCGCAACGTTATATTCAAAGTTCTATAACAAACTTTTGTAAAATATCTTATTTCATAAGTCATAATTGAAAGAAAATAATTGCTAGTGAGTCACTTGTCGTAACGTGGTAGGTTCAGAATAAGGAAAAAAAAAAACAAATAAAACCATAAGGTTTAAAGGATAAATGTAACTAAACTTGAAGGATCATATTATAACTTTTTAGGAGTTTTTTAACGGCAAATTTCCTTTAATTTTGTCGTTTGTAGGACTTTAACACAAAACCTTATATTTTAGAATTTAATAATCACATTTTTCGTTCATTTGGTTTGTCAAAAATCACTATTTCGCTCTATTAGTTTAAAAATTGCCAAAATAGTCCTTATGGTTTCACTTTCTTAACTATTACAATTAACCCACACTAACGCCATCCAGTTATTCTGTTAGTTTCTTTGAAATGACCATAATGCCCCTGCTATTAAAATTAAAATAAATAAAGAGTTAGTTATGTTTTCGTCATTGTGGTTTGTTAAAAATAACCATTACAATCTATTAGTTTAAAATTGTCAAAACAGTACCACTATCCTTCACTTTACTTTTCATTATCCCTATTTCTTCAGATCTTACCAAAACATCACCTGCTCCGCTCCGCAACTCTGTTCCAACGATTCAGTTTCATCACCGGACCCCTCCGTCGTATCATTGCCAACCGGATCTCCTCTGCCACCTTTAGTGGCGTCAGATCTGTCTCCGCCAACCGGTTACACCATAATCGAAATCGCCGACTACCTTAACTTTCCCCATCACAATCGAAATCGTCGGCCACTTACTTTTCCTAATCATAATAGACGTAGTAGGAAAACTTAAGGCCTACCCGAAAAACTTGAGGGGTGGAGATGATGTATGGGCGGTGCCCTGTGTAGTGGTTGAAATTGGTAGAATTTGTCGGTAGAAAAAGAGTTTGCCTATGATTTGTTAGAAGAGAATGGCTATGGGGTGTGGGGGTAGGGGTAGGGGTGGGTGGTAGTTTGATGACAGTGGTAGGCATAATGGGTGGTGAGCATAATAGGTGGTGGAGGTGGTCATCGTTCAGGTATTTGTGTGTGGTGGTGGGAGATGTTGAAGAAGGATGAAGTGGAGAGTGTGTGGAGCCAGAGCAAGTGATCTTCTGGGTGGATTTGAGGAAACAGAGAGAGTGAAGAGTAGAGTAAAGGATAGTAAATAAATAAAGTTGTTAATCGTCATTGTTGGTGAATTTAAGGTGAAAGTTGTGAAAGTATTGGTACTGTTTTGACAAATTTTAAACTAATTGACTTTAACAGTTATTTTCAAAAAACTGCGAGGACGAAAAACGTAATTAACTATTTATTTATTTTATAGTTTTAATAACAGGGCATTATGGTTATTTCAAATAAACTAACTGAATAACTGGATGGCGTTATTGAGGGCATTATCGTTAATTAATTTATTAATAATTAATAATGCGAGTGAGCATCGACCTGTGAAATTATTAAATATAAAAATAAATTTGATTTAATTTAATATAAATTATTATCAGCAAAATCAATTAGTCAAAATGAAAAAAATAAAAAAAAAATCTATGTATTAATGTCACCAGATCCATGTGGTCATTAAAGTGTTTCAAACAATGTTTTTCTTCGAAATGGTGACCATAAGCTCTTAATTATCAAATACTTTAATCATTTATGCAATGAAAATGATGGAAATCTTTGTCACAGTACACTCATATATATTTTTCTTTAGAAATCTTTATGATGTACTGATTATTGATGTAAAGAAGAAAATGATGTTTTAGTCATGCATAATCTTATGATGTACTGATTATTGATGTAAAGAAGAAAATGATGTTTTAGTTATGCATATATATAACCTTTATTTTTCCCAAATTTGGAAATGGAGAATCAGTTTATATTTATTTTAAGTTAAATTCTTATAAGTAAGTTCTTTATCTAAATAACATTTTGTTTATTATTATTTCCTAAATCTTTATTAAAACCGCTTTTTGAATTATGTTATTTACTTCTAAGAGTTTTTTTTTTTTTTTTTTGGTAATGTAACGTGTGTAATATCAAAGCGTTCTCTAAAATCTCTACTGGGACCAAACCGAAGACTTTAGTCAACATATCTAATATAAGACCATGTGTAGTGGTAAGTTGCTATAATGCCCTCACCATGGGGCATTATCCGACACGCGGCATCCTAGTCAGCGTTGGGGCATTATAGCAAAAGTGGCGTAGTGGGACATTATTCCAATAACGCCCGTATTATTTTTAATGGAAAAAAAAAAAGCAAACGAAATAGGTGCTCATTTTCAAAAGGTGTCAGGCACATGTGGTCATTTTCAAAAGGTGGTCAGGCACATGTGGGTAGCTTATTGGCTGGTCAACAATTCCTCAAACCCAATTGAGCGTTTTAAATAAAACGCCACCAACAATTTTTTCCAAAAAAAACGCCGGGTAACGCCCCATGTAATGGGGGTGGGGGCGTTTTGGGGCGTTATTTTTCAATTTTTTTTTTAAAAAACGCCCCACTACGGGGGGTCTAAGTGTATAGTGTTACACTTTTTACTTTTAGAATCTATTATATATAATAAATATATAATAAATGAAAGTTATTTGGGCCACGTGTCAACACCAGAGAGCCCCTAAATGCCCTTTTTCCCGCCCAACAGTGCCACTGCCCTCTTCTATTTATATCCTCCTTCATTTACTCATTCAGGGCTTCTTGCTTTCTTTCTCTCTCTGCTCTGCTCTATTTCCGATCGATGTTTATCCTCTCTCATGTTTATCCTTCTTCTTCTTCTTCTTCTCATATTCATCTCCTCAACAACGTACGGCAGAGGTTACTTCTATTGGCTACATCTTCGTTTGAAACCCTAAATCATGTATCGTCCAGTGGTTGAAGAAGAGAATAATCATGTAAGATCTACTTTTTTATCTAGAAATTTTATTTTGTTTTATCAATTTTGTCATACTGAACATGATGAACCATTTTCTACCCTCAGAAGAAGAAACAGATCTCCTTATCGTACTCGATGAACGCTTTTGTACAACCTCCTCTTAATCGGTGACTCTGGTATGTTTGGTTTGTTGTATCATGTGATTACGAGCAGATTTATTTTGATATGTTTTGTACTTTGTCTTTCCAGACCTTTTTTGTTGGATTATAGAGTTTGTTGATTAGAAGCAACCTCTGCCGGACGGTTGTTGAGGAGATGGAAATGGGAAAGGTTATACCAGGTGTGTTGATAGGTGATACCAGTGCAAAAGTTTAGGACATCACCAAGGTAACTTAAATTGGTGTGATTTATTTTTTTGGGTATTTCTAACGTTTTGATTTACTGTTTATTGGTGCATTGATTCATTTGTAATCCTTTGCAGATCTCCCGTCATCTCAATTTGAGCAATTAAACGTAGTTTTGTTAATCACTATCGGTGTTTTAATTACTAGCAGTGGTTAAAAAGTTTTCCATCAGCTGTTTGACTTAACAATAGTTTGCGTTATTTATTCTAAATTCATCAGTTTTTGTAGGTAAACTGAAGTTTCCACCAATAGGCACTGCCCAGCTAAGTTTCCTACAATGACAGTGGTTATAACAAGTTAATATGGCACATCACTGATCTGCCTAACAAGTGTTGGATATAAGGATGGTTGTACATAAAGTTTGATGAACATCATCCACTGTTCAATTATGAAGAACCACTGATCAAGACCAAAGTCCAGACAAGCACCGATCAACTAAATGTGAAACACTCTCCAACAACAGTGGTTCCTCATCAACAAAACATCTTCTATGTTTGTTTATGTTAAAAGTGTTTATTCTATCTTTGTTTATGTTAATAGTGTTTATATGTAACATAATTTATACTATCACTTCAGTGTTTTGATCTGTACTATTAATTGAACAGTTGTTTCATCTTTGTACTAATAAAATTCCTATACACTTGGATGAATATTAAGCACCTCATCTTGATTGTTTGAGTATAGTATTCTTGAAATTGGTTCAAACATTTGATTGTTCAAAATATTCCACTATTGAAATACAACCACTGTTTCTTCAATCTCCATGTTGACCACTGATTGACCAAACATCAGTGTTTTGAAAACTGGTTGGTATCCATTGATCGGAAAAAATCCACCAACTTTATTCTCATCAAAAAATTTAAAGTTAGATTAAAAAAAATTCTTGATGACAATTTGTTTCAAACAAATCACTATTTTAATGCTGATTTCTTGATCTTTTGACATTTGATTAAGCAAATTTTGTATTTCAATTTGACGGTTATTATATGTTGATTAAAGTTAAAAGAAAATTTAAAAAAGTCATTATGGCATTTGCTATCAAATCAAGTCAGTAGTTACTCACAATATCAGTAATTTTGAAATTCAAAATATGTAAAATGGTAATTTAAAAGACTTTGTTTATATATAACAGTGTTTTCCGCATCAATGTTTTAAAGACTGTTAGGTTGTTAGATGTCATCACCTCAGTGTTTTATATGAAACCATTTTTATGGCATCAGTGTTTATATGTAACAGGGTTTAGTACTTTTGTTTATATGTAACACTATTTATCACATCAGTTCAGTGGTTTGATCTGTATTATTAATTGAACAGTTGTTTCATCTTTATACTAATAAAATTCATGTACACTTTGATGAATATTAAGCTTCTCATCTTGATTGTTTGGGTATAGTATTCTTGAAATTGGTTCAAACATTTGATTGTTCAAAATATTCCACTGTTGAAATACAACCTCTGTTTCTTCAATCTCCATGTTGACCACTGATTGACCGAACATCAGTGTTTCGAAAACTGGTTGGTATCCACTGATCGGAAAAAATAGCCGCTGCTCACTTTTACATTGTTGACAACCAATTACATAAGAGTTCCACCAACATTATTTTCATCATAAAATTTAAAGTTAAATTAAAAAATAAAAATAAATTCTTGATGACTATTTGTTTCAAATCAAATCAGTAATTAATGCTGATTTCTTGAGCTTTGGACATTTGATTAAGCAAATTTTGAATTACAAATTGACGGTTATTATATGTTGATTAAAGTTAAAATAAAATTTAAAAAAGTCATTATTGCATTTGCTTTCAAATCAAGTCAGTAGTTACTGACAATATCAGTAATTTTGAAATTCAAAATATGCAAAATGGTAATTTAAAAGACTGTGTTTATATGTAACACTATTTATCACTTCAATTTAGTGGTTTGATCTGTATTATTAATTGAACAGTTGTTTCATCTTTATACTAATAAAATTCATATAAACTTTGATGAATATTAAGCTTCTCATCTTGATTGTTTGGGTATAGTATTCTTGAAATTGGTTCAAACATTTGATTGTTCAAGTATTCCACTGCGGATACACAACCTGTGTTTCTTCAATCTCCATGTTGACCACTGATTGACCGAACATCAGTGTTTCGAAAACTAGTTGGTATCTACTGATCGGAAAAAATAGCCACTGCTCACTTTTACATTGTTGACATTCACTGATATTGACCATCAGCGGTTTCCCTAAAAAATAGTCAGTGCTCACGTTTTTATTTTTGATGTTCTTAATTAGTGATACATTGAAATTATCAAATGAAAACTAGAATTACAATCAAATTACCATTTTACCTAATCTTTACATTCCAATTACATAAGAGTTCCACCAACATTATTTTCATGATAAAATTTAAAGTTAAATTAAAAAATAAAAAAAAAATTCTTGATGACTATTTGTTTCAAATCAAATCAGTAATTAATGCTGATTTCTTGAGCTTTGGACATTTGATTAACCAAATTTTGAATTTCAAATTGACGGTTATTATATGTTGATTAAAGTTAAAATAAAATTTAAAAAAGTCATTATGGCATTTGCTTTCATATCAAGTCAGTAGTTACTGACAATATCAGTAATTTTGAAACTCAAAATATGCAAAATGGTAAGTTAAATTTTTCGTTCTCTCTCTCTTTTTTTATTTTTTCCTACAGTGCATATCAGTTCTAATATTTAATTATTTTATTAAAGCAGCATATTACACTACTTTTACCTTTGAAATTAAATCTGAAATTTATGACGTCCAATAACAGTGTCAAACCATAACAGTGGTTCAGCATCAACTTTAGTTATTCTATGTTTCTTTTTATTTGTTTATGTTAACAGTGTTTATATGTAACAGTGTTTTCCGCATCAGTGTTTTATAGACTGTTAGGTTGTTAGATGTCATCACCTCAGTGTTTTATATGTAACCATTTTTATGGCATCAGTGTTTATATGTAACAGTGTTTAGGAACAGTTTTGTATTTCACATCACTTCAGTGGTTTGATCTCTACTATTAATTGAACAGTTGTTTCATCTTTATTTTAATAAAATAAAATTCCTATACACTTGGATGTTAAGAGTGTTTAAGTGTTTATATTTAACAGTGTTTTTCGCATCAGTGTTTATAGTCTGTTAGGTTGTTAGATGTGATCACCTCAGTGTTTTATATGTAACCGGTTTTATGGCATCATTGTTTATATGTAACAGTGTTTATCACCACAGTGGTTTATATGTAAGCGTATTTATCACATCACTTCAGTGGTTTGATCTGTACTATTAATTGAACAGTTTCATCTTTATACTAATAAATAAGGTAACACAAAATACACTTGGATGATTATTAAGTTCCTCATCTTGATTGTTTGGGTATTGTATTATTGAAAGTGGTTCAAACATTTGATTGTTAATGACTATTTGTTGCAAATCAAATTAGTAATTAATGCTAATTTCTTGAGCTTTGGACATTTGAGTTAAGCAAAATGTGAATTTTAAATTGACGGTTATTGTTTCTTAATTAAATTTAAAATAAAATATAGAAAAGTCATTATGAAAATTGCTTTGAAATCAAGTCAGTAATTTTGAAATATTGAAATTCTTAATATACAAAATGGTAATTTAAAATTGACGTTCTTTCTCTTTTTTTGCCTACTTTGCATATCATTTCTAATATTTTATTACTTTAATAAAGCAGCATATAAAGATATACACTCCCTGCATTTGAAATTACATTTGCCACTGCATTCAGTTAAAATTTTTATTGGATAATCGGTAAGCTTGAATTTCAACCTTGATATTTTTTTTAAGAACATCCAAGCTTATTGTATTATCATATTACGTTTAGCAATACTTATATTTTGCTTATTCTTTTTTTTTTTATGTACAGTCTTCAAATGGAGGTTGCAAAGGTTAGCATGCTTAACGATCTTAATACATTCTCAAACAACTATTCGATTAGAGTGAAGATTGTTAGCATTTCGAAGAAGATGATGAATGATAACAAAAATGAAATATATCGTCTTGATATGATCTTCATGGATGAGATGGTACCGTATATAGTTGTGTTATAATTTTTTTGGACATATGAATATCCAAATGAATATAACACCTTTTTTATTTAATCGGATGTTTCATATTCTTAGGGAATTATGATACAAGCCAGCTGTTTGCATAAGATGCTAGGAAAATTCAAACACTTTCTTCAGTTGGATGAATGTCTTCTTATCACCAAACCTTCTCTTGCTACTAATAAGTCCTCTACTAAGTATACCAAGAGAAACGACAAAATATCACTTTATTTCTATACTTCTGTTGAGAAACGCTTTGACTGGTCTGGACCGAAATACCGTTTTAATTTCGTTAACCTCAAGGATTGATGATTTTGTTTTTGAAGTAGTAGTTTATAGAGATGAGATTGAGATTTGCTTTTTGAAGAAACCTGAATCTGATGATGATAGTGTAGTTGAGATATTGAAGGCTGATTATGTTAAAAATGCATTCAAGGTACGTAAGTATTTAGCATTAGCAATAAAAGTTTTAATTTTTTAGCTTTATATTAATTATTTTATTAATGTTGACCAGGACATCTATGAGGATGAAGAAGTTGTTTCTGTAGGTGAAGGTACAACCGTTACTCAGGTACTTGCTAAATTATTAAAATTATTTATTTTTAATTTAACACATATAAGAATTTAATGTTTTTACAACTATTAGTAATGCTGTTTACTGATGTTATATTTATTCAATAATGTATTATTTACAAGAACTTACCAACCAATGCCGAATGCACGTCCAAGAGACGCATGTCTTCACGATTGAACCAAACCCAAGATGTAAGTTTACCATCTTAAAGATTATTATATTACTATTGTTATTAAATTTACTCTATGACAACATGTTAAGAAGAAAGCTAAAGTTACTTCTGAAAGAAAGGAGGTCGTCAAGAATAGGACTAAGGGAAATGCTGCCTTACCTGTCGACACAAGTGGTCATACTGGATGTTCTTCGTCTGTTCATAAAGTTAAGGTATCTATACTTGCCAGTTAATTAGTATATGTTATATAAACTGTTTTTTTTTTGTGTGCATATATTGATCATTCCTTTAATTCACATGTATATATTTACTTTTTCATCAAGGGGAAGAGAGCTGCCAACGTTCAAAAAAAGCTTAACCGTAGAAATAAGATTGCAAAGACTGCAAAAAAACATTCTGGACATCCTCTTGACCCTGAGTTCTTTCATTTTGATCGCAAAGGAGACTATAGGCTGGTATACCATTTTTTATAATAAACTAATGATTTACGTTTATTTGTCTGACTATTATTTTTTTCCACACAATACATGTAGCGTCTTCCTGCTGAAGTTGCGAGACGAGCAAGTCTTTTTCTTGATCTTCATCCTTTGAAAGTTCAAAACATGGTTGGAGTTTTGCAGGTTTATGATGTTAAGTTGGAGTTAAATGAATTGAAGCCACGTTATGCGTTGGAAGGTTGGCGAAAGTTTATGACTGACAATAACTTGAGGTTTGGTGATATGTTGCATTTCACATACGTGTCTTCGCAACAGAAGATAGTATTAAATCAAGTTACATCAGTTTAACAAACACATTTTAAGTCTGTTCTGATATCAGATACTAATTATGAATTTTTTGATGGTGATGTTGTAGGTTTTTTTCTTAAATTATTAACTTGATGTTTTTGTTGCTATGTATGGCTAAGATGATAAAACACTGTTATTAGCACTTTATGTTTTATATTTGACCAATTAGATTATGTGTTAAATTATAGTTCTTTAAGTCATTGTTCCATTTTCTTGAATTCTATCTAATTTTTTAAAGAACTTCAATAACAAATAGTGGTTTGAACATCTGTTTGCCTTTTGGTCAATAGTTAATGGAAACCTATGTTAGGTTCAACAATGTTTTGAAGAGGAAAACTGTGTTAGAAGACAGTAGATCTTAACAAGTTAAACATCTGTTAAGGCTTAAACAGATGTTTGCCCTTTAACAGATGTTTGGCCTTTTATATCAAATGTCTGGACTTAAACAGTTGTTTGACCTTAAACACATGTTTGAACCTTAAACAGATGTTTTGCCTTAAACAGATGTTCTTCTTCTATATCAGATATTTGGACTTAAACAGATGTTTGACCTTAAACAGATGTTTCGCCATAAACAGATGTTTGGTCTTAAACCAAACATTTGTTTAAGCTCAACATCTGTTTGACTATTTGTCAATATCTTATTGACTTTTGGTTAACATCTGTTTCAAATTTGGTCAACATCTTATTTTGTAAAAGAGGTACAAAAACAAAGATTTTTTCAAAATCTCAAATCACCCTATCATGTAAGTGCATTGATGTAAAAGTGGAAATGATGTTATTCTTATGGTCCTGTTGTGCTTTTGTTTGTCCTCTAATATTAGTTCATGATATAATGCGGTGATTTCAAGACATTTTTGTTGAATTGAATGAGATGGTTGATGTAATGCGGTCGTATTAATAACAAATAGTAATTAATTAATCTAAATAAATTTCTCGAGCCCGGAAAGCAATCCCGGGTAAAAACCTAGTGGCTAATATACATATCCTTTAAACCTACTTTTCATTCTATACTTTTATTTGTTAGAAGACTGAAATCCTTACAATTCGAGGAGGCACACATACACTACCTTAGTATTACTGTATTGGGTATGATTAAATAAAAAGTTTATTTTGCTAGTATGAGAAGGAATCTTAACTTTTTATTTTTCAAATCATTGATTAAGATGAACTATAGAAAAAAGGAGTCCAACGGTCATCATCATCATCATACTCAGTAAATCTCACCAATAGCAAAGCTAAGATATGGTCTGAGAATGGTAAGATGTAAACAACCTTACCTCTACCTCGTAGCAATAGAGAGACTGCTTCCAGTGAGACCCCCGGCTCGATGGTGGTTTTTTATCAAACTTTGGACATAAGGCACATAACACTCGACAATTAAGATAAAGGCCAATTAGTGCATGTACTCCCTTTTCTTTCGGCTATAAACGCCACCACATGATGCATGATTTACCATCCCCCTCTTTTAACATTATTTTCACGAAACTAGTAAAATAACGTTAAAAGTAGTGCACTTTCACTCCCCCCTCCCCCCCCCCCCCCCCCCCGAGCTGTCACACCCCAATGGATGGCGGAAACATCGGAGTGAGATGAACGAGATTGCTCAAGACTTCATAACACTATTTGCGAGAATAATCAATAGTAAAACTGATTTCATTCATTCCAAATTGTCAAGTTACAATACATCGAAATCAAAATACAACTATTGTTTCAAATACAACAATAAAACATGAAGCAAATACAACATTGTTCAAATGATACAACAACCTAATCTAGTGTAATCAAAATGGATATATAAATAGATTTCATCCATCTCAACATCATCAACCTGCAATATGTTTAAAAAATACATGGTTCAATACAAAAGTATTGGCGAGTACACAAGTTTGATACATAGAATAAGTATAAAAGATTTAAACGAATCCACATGGCAAACTTCAGTTATCAAGATTAACGTAAAACTGGTATGCGAATATTCAAGTCAATCCTCTGATTACCACAAGTATTAAATTTAACATGACCACAAGACTACGGGCGGTGCATTACTCCTATAATGCTATACATGTTAAATGGAGGCTCATACGAAGTTAATGACAAGTTTATCACATAAGAATAATCCAGATAGACGAATCAAGTATAACATATTTGCATGCATGTATTGGATTGTTTATGCGTTTGTATAAAAGTCTAAGTGTAATTGTGTTGGTTTAATAGTAAACATATTGCACCCAAAGTGTGAAAAGTTAAAAGGGTGTTCGAGTATACTCACGATTTTGCTAAATCTTCTTTAGTTAATCCCGCGAGCGAAGAGTTGATGACGAGCATAGGAACGCCAAGGTTACCCTACAGGGGGTAAACGAAGGCGTGAGTTGTTGGAGATTGAACGGGGGATTTGGATTCGGAATTAAAGTACGTAGTATATAGTATAAAAGTATAATTAAAACAGAACATATTATTCTGTCTTGAAACCTGTCACGACACTGAGTTTCTGTGATTTCACGGGTCCTGATTTGCCCACCAAAATCAGTAACAAGGAACACGGAAATAGAATAATCAGAAACCAAAACAACACAAATTGTTTGGGCGACTAAACAGTTCGCACGACAGGGAGCCTTTCGCGCGAAAGGGAGCCTTTCATGCGACATGGACCTGTTTTGTTGTGAACCGAACTTCGTTTGAACGTTTAAACCATTAAACGACTATGTTTGTGAGTTCAGTTAAGTTATCTGGTTATAATATATAGTCTAATAGTTCAGAATGTCCATATAGTTCATAAAAGTCATGCATGGAGGTAATAACCTCGTTATAGTTCACCAAAGCACAAGTTAGTTAACTAAGTTAACAACCCGGTTGGTCATGAATAACAGAAATGCAAATAACAGGAATCTAAATAACCAAACAACCGAACAAGAAAAACACGGGTGTGTCGTCTCAATATGGAATGAAAGAATGAACTAAGTGTTAGAGGCTAGACGGGGTTAACTTATTCTAGGTCTAGGAGATTGTTTGGGTGTTCGTTTTACAATTTCAAGTAAGGTGGTGGAACTAGATTGGAAGCCAAGGCATCCACGGTTCACACACTGTCATATCAGAATCGTTCATATCGAAAATGAGGATCTGATTAACATACAACACTTAGAAAATGTCGGAACAAGTGAAATCAGAGTCTTTCGTGCAAGAGGGTGTCTCTGTCGCGCGAAAGGGGTATTCTTTCGTGCGACAGGACTGCCTTCCGTGCGAGAGGCTCAGTTTCAAGACGAAAACAGTTCAGTTTTGTTTAAACTGCTAGTCTTCTTGGCTGGAATCGACTCTAACACCAACACATAACCATGAACTTAGCTTGTGAGCTCAGTGAGTCTCTGATTCGGCGAAGTTTAGTAACAGAAATCCTGTTTATAAAAGTTTGAAAGGTTTACTTCACTCTTTAGCTTGGTCTTTATCATTGTGTGAGAGTTTTCATCAGATTACCAAAGCAAATCTGTGAACCAAACTGTTATGATGTGAAGAATGTATTAAAGTTTTAGAAAAGTAGAAGAAATTAGAAGAAATGAGAGTGTTTGTGAGTTGTAAACTCACTTAGAATAGTTCTGGAAGTAGGAGACATCAAGTGTGCGACTTCAGACAAGTGGAGAGAATTTCAGAGTTATGGAAGGTGAGAAATAAAGGTGTGGGTTGGTATTTAGTTGTAGGTGGGAGTTTGGGATGACATGAATTTGGGCGAGAGGGCCTCTCGTGCGAAAGGGGGCCTTTCGCACGAAAGGGGTCTTTCCCTTTTGCACGAATTTCAAGTTCATCGATTTTGCGTGCTTTGACGGTTTTAAGCGTTTTAAACGTGTAAATGTAATGCATAAATGTAATGTATAAATAAATGAATGTATAAATCGATTTTACATGTATAAACAAGTATGGATTTGCGTGTATTTGTATCATGTATGCACATATAATCAAGTATGTAACAAATGTATTACAAGTATCTATGAAATATGTATAACAAGATGTATAAAAAGATCGAGATTTTATTATGATTCAAGTCTCGGATTACAAGGATTGAAATGAAATACGAATACAAGGAGAATAGAAGTTTCCAAAAATAGAAGTACAAACAAAGGTTTCTAAATAAGGAAAGTTACGAAAAGCGAGGCGTTACACGAGCGCCCACACATATATACATTATATGCGCATACCGCAAGGGGGGCGTAAGGAGGAGTCCAACGGTATCTTTGGAAATTCTTATTTATTCATTTACTCTCTTCACATGCAAGGCACATGCATATTTCACCCTCATTTTTTAAACGTCCATAATTTTTTATACGACATTATTTTTTATAAAAAATTCACCATAAAATCAAGCGCCTTTTTATATTTAATTTGAGTACCATATTGCTATATAAAATATGACAACTAAAAAACCTCACAAAAAATGTGTTGGATTTTTGTACTATATTTTTGTGTTAAATTTTTTGTGCTGAATTTTTGTATTAACTTTTTTTTTTTTGCTAAATTTTTTGTGCTGAACTAATTTTTTTTGTACTATATTTTTTGTACTATATTTTTTTGTGCTATATTTTTTTTTGTACTGAATTTTTTCTGTTGAATTTTTTAGAAAATAAAAAGGGGTGACACATGTCATTTTCACACTCCTACTTATAAAGACTAAAATGTTTTAGTATCAAAATGCTATTCCTTCCTACTTATAAGTAGTGTCACATGTCATCATCACAATCATTCTTAGACTACTTAGGCAAAACCCACTTTTTAATAGATCCTTCCCCTTACTATACTAATGGCCTTTTGTTTAGTGTAACACTTGTATACCTTGATTGTATGTCATAACTCTTAAAAATTATATTAAAAACCAAATTATTAAAATAATACAGTGGTGAAATAAATGATTAAACACATCTATATAGTCAACAATGAAATTCTTGAACTGAACAAAAGATAAATCATCGGGTATGGGGTTGAGATACCAAAACTCGTCCCAAACACACCCCATTGTCATCCCTACATATCATATAAAAAATGTCAAGTGAGGTTTGCTATTTAGCTATCGACTCAACGACTTTACACTTTTACCGCCCAACTTGTTGGTTGTGTGAGAGAGGACCAATGATTTTGCAATGTACTTTACGGAAAGGATGGGGCTTTGCAAAATATGAATTTTCTTTTATTATTTTTAGGTGTTTTAGCAAAATGATAAGTGGTTCTAAGAAGTCTTCAAGAGTATTTTGGTTTTAAGGGAGTTTGACACTAGATATTCATTGGCAAGCAAGCTCCTCGAATATGATAAAATGACAAAACTTAAAAAAAAACGAGTGCTCCTTTTACTAGCACACTTCCTAGAAACCAAAACAAGTTCAAAAACCTCTTAGAAACGCTAATAACTATTCTAGACAACCTAGTAATAAAAATAATTCAACTAAAGATCGGAGTTTAAGCAGCTTGATTACTAAAACAATTGACCATCGGGTAAAAAAATGTTTAGCAATATACCAATTCTTTAAATTTTTACAAAAAATGTGATATTATGTTAAAGCGTATATTAGAATAAGTGATACGGACTAGATATGTAGTATGGTGTTCTATCTAAACACCTCTTATGTAAGGCCGTGTGTGTGGTTATGACCCAGATGACCACCACCACCCTTTACGTCAGCGCCAAGTCACTACACCCTCATCCACCACCATATATGGTGTAGACCATGACCCCCACTATCATCTTGTTAAATTATGTATATGCACATATGTACATTTATACATTTATTCACTTTTATTCTCTTTTATTTGCATTAATACATTTCTTTTAATACATTTCTTTTGTTGTGTTATATGGGCTGGACACACTTGGACACTCTTGCTGGGCTCGTGGGACACTTGGACTCTTGTTGGGCTCATGGGCTTGCGTATCAGAGAAAGCGGGTTGGAGCTGAAGCCGGGTCATGCGCATTATATGGATCACCTATATATTGATCCCATCGTATCAGATGAGATCATTCATTCACTTCTAGATATTTCATCTGAGTTGTTGAACATTCTCTCTCTTAGGGTTTCATTCAATATTCGTGGATCTAGATTGTTCTTGAGATTTTGTGTTTGTCTATTAGGTCTTGTTTAGAGTGATAGCAGATCATCACATTGATGATCTACTGGTGAGTTGAGAGATCTGTATTTCTTTATATCTTAGGTTTGTTTGAACCAGTTGTAATAAAGTTTAGGTTTCATTGGTCCATGAAATTTTGACATGGTATCACAACGTTAAATGCTCTTGGGTTGATTGTTTATGTTGATCATTGTTCAAATTGTTCGTAGTCCGAAATTAGGGTTTCTGGTATTTTGGGGATTCTTGATCCATTGTGTTGATTCTTTGAATATCTTGTCAGATCAATTCACATCTGGTATGTGCTTGTTGATACAGTGAAATCTGTAGAGTCTTGGTACACGAAGTTGTTTGCCGACTCTAGATTGGGTGATCTGTGTCATTCTTGGAAACAGAAGACTGTGTTGAAAGTTGCTGAGGAAAAACTTGGAAGCTGGTGTTCTGTTTTAGGGTCAACCCTTGAAGGTTGTAAAATCCAAAAAAAACTGGAGAAACCCTAGCTAGGGTTTGCAATATTGGTGAGATCCTTCCTTGTTTTACGATTCTATTATTTTTGTTTCTTCATTAGTCTTTTTGTTGTCGGAGTAGTGTGGGCCGGTGGTTGATTGGGACACAGGGTCGGTCATCCCATGTTGTATTTGTGTTTTACTCTGCTTGTTTTTTGTGTTAATTGTTGTTACATTATCTATATTAATTGTTTATGTACTTGTTGGAAGTAGTTTAATCAGAATAGGAATTGGCTCATGTGTAAAGGCCTGGGTAGGCACCTTTGAGTGACGAACCTACTATCTGGTCCCTGGCACATATTCGCATGTTATTTGGTAGGTTACAGTAGTTATGTAGTTATTCTGTTGTGTCTCTGTTCTTGGCTATTTGTCTACAATTGTTGGTTTCTTGTGTTTACTTGTGATTGTTGTAGTGTTTTTTGCTAGTAGTTAACATGGAAGATGATGGAAATCCATTTGCTACTTTAATCAATAAACTTGAACCTAGTAATCTGCTGTATCTTTATGCAAGTGATTCAACTAATCTATCTGTTATTAGTATTAAGTTGAAGAGCTAATGCCATGACACTTGCTTTGAGAGTTAAAAATAAGATAGGGTTTATTGATGGAACTTGCATAAAATCTAGTGATGATGCAGTACTTGCTACTCAGTGGGAAAGATGTAATTTTGTTGTGCTTACATGGATTTTAAAGTATGTTTCTAATGAATTAAGCTTAGGTCATGTATATTCTAACTCTACCACTGATGTGTAGAAAGAGTTAAAAGAAACATATGATAAAGTAGATAGATCTGTTATGTTTGATCTTTATCAGAAAATTAATTCATTTTCTCAAAATAGTGTGTCTGTTGCTGAATACAATCACAAATTGAATATAATGTAGAAACAACTAAATCAAATCTTGCAATGACTTGAATGTACATGTAACGCTGCCAAATAGTTTAATTAATTAAGTCATCTAATTAAACTAATGGAATTCTTGATGGGACTTGATAATGTGTATCAATTTGTTAGAACTAATCTGTTAATTAAGGATCCTCTTCCTACTGTTAAGGAAGTTTTTTCTTTGATATCTAGGGAAGAGTCCCATAGAAATTCAAACATTACTTTTTCAAAGGAACAATATGTAGGTTATTTTGCAAAACCTAATCAATGTTTTGAAACTAAAAGGAAAGGTATTAGAAATCCTAATCAAAATGTGAAATGCACACGTTATAACAAACTTGGTCATTCCATTGACAAATGCTTTGAACTTATTGGGTATCCTTCCTGGATGAAGTCTAAGTCAAGTCAAGGGAAAAAAACACATTATTAGTATTAATGTTATTAATATTGGAATTTATGATGTTGATAAATCTGTTTTTACTAGTCTTACTCCTGATTAGGTGACAAAATTGTTAAGTTTATTCAAATAAAAGTCTAATGAAGGAACAATTAGCTGTAATGTATTAGGTAGGTGTACAAAATTGTTTTGTTGTACTAGTTTTAGTAAATCTGTTTATTGTTTTGCTAATCTGAAAACTTCTTTAAAGGATATGGGTTGGATACATGATTCAGGGGCAAATAAACACATGATTATGAGTGATAAAATTTTAATTAATCAATTAGATGTTTCAGAATATAATATTAGAGTAAGTCATCCTAATATACTAATGCTTTGATAACAAAACTAGGGGATATTTAATGAACTGATGAGGTCACTCTCTTTGATGTATTTGTTGTGCCTGAATACTGTGTAAATCTAATCTCTATGCATAAATTAGCAAAAGATAGTAAAATTACCGTGGTATCTAAAGAAAATACATGTTATCTTCAGGATTCGTTAACAAAGAAAATCCTAGTGAATGGTAGTCAACATGATGGTTTGAATTTTTGTGGTGAATCATTTGTGTTTGCTTGTCTTAGCTGTAACAGTGTAGATGTGACCAGTTTGTGGCATGCTAGACTTGGACATCCATCTAAAATTGTATTAAAGGTTTTAAAAAATGATTTAAACTTAATTTTTTTTATAAAAGTGTACCTTGTGAAACTTGCCATAAGTCTAAACAACATAGAGAGCATTTTCCTATCAGTGATAATAAAACAAAAGGTTTGGGTGAACTTATTCATTTGGATGTCTGGGGTCCATATAAAGTTAAAAGCAAAGAAGGTTGTAAATATTTTTTGAATGTTATGGATGATTTTACTAGGTCTGTTTGGGTATATCATATGAAACATAAAGATGAAGTTTTGAAAATATTATTCATTTTGTGAGTTGGTTAGTACAGGGTTTGAAAAACATATCAAAGTTTTCATAAGTGATAATGGTACAGAATTTGTGAACAATCAGATTAAAGAATTTGTTTTAAGAAATGGGATAATTCATTAAACAACCTATGTCCATACACCTCAACAAAATGGAATTGTTGAGAGAAAACATAGACATTTACTGAATGTAGCTAGGGCTTTGGTATTTCAAAGTAATTTGCCATTAAAATTCTGGTCTGAATGTATTCTGACTGCTGCATATTTAATCAACATGACCCCATCTTCTATGCTTAATGGCAGGTCTCCTTATGAAATGATTCAGAGATTTAAACCCTCTTTAGATCACCTTAGAGTGTTTGGGTGTCTTTGTTTTAATCTGTTTTAAATAATCCTGATATAGTAGTCATGCTAATAAGTGTGTGCTTATAGATCTTCAAATGAAAAGAAAGGTTATAAATTGTGGAATATCGACCAAAAATAAATTTTCTTTTCAAGGGATGTAAAGTTTTATGAATCAATTGTTCCTTTTAAAGAATCAAAACATTAAATGAGATTGGATCTAAACTTAGTGATGAAGTTAACACTACAAACTTTTTTGGTCTTTAAGAAAAAAGTGAATCTGAACACTCTAGAGGTGTAGGTAGTCCCAATGATGATAAGGGGTTAATCAAGAAATAGATTTAGATGTTCATGAGTCTCAGCAATTAGATCAGGTTCCTGATGCTACTATAGGATAGGCTGAGACTCAAAAACCTAGTAAGACTAAACCTAATCTTGATAGGGTTGAGCATGGACAATTTGAAGGTGAAATTGATAACATGTCTAGGGGTACTGTTTCACTAGAAATTCCTCTAACTGTTGTTACAAGGTCAACTAGAACATCCGTCTTAGCTAGAAAACTAGATGATTTTGTAATATAAGTTAAGGTGAAATATGGTTTAGAAAAGGTTCTTAATTATTAAGACTTTTCACATGAGAATTTTGGCTTTATTTATGTGTTGTATAAGTCTGTTGAACCTAGAAAATATTATGAAGCCTGTAATTATCCAAATGGGATCAATGGAATGAATGATGAAATTGAGGCTTAGAATAGAAATAGAACATGGGATCTTGTTGAGTTACCAACTGGTAGAAAACCAATTGGCTGCAAATGGATATATAATATAAAGTTTAAATCATCTGGTGAAACTGAAAGATATAAGGAAAGATTGGTTGGCAAAGGGTAGAGTCAAAGGGAAGGTATAGATTTGGATGAAACCTTATCTCATGTAGTTAAGATGATTACTGTTAGATGTGTATTAGCTATTGCAGTTCAGTATAACTGGTCTATATATCAATTGGAAATTAATAATGCATTTTTGTATGGTGATCTTGTTGAAGATGTTTACATGAAATTACCCGAGGGCTATTATTCTAAGTCTGATACAAGAGTTTGTAAATTAATTAAGTCCTTATATGGATTGAAACAGGCTCCTTGAATATGGAATGCTTGGTGTGTTGTATGAATTAGGATTTGTTTAAAGCAAATGTGATCACTCTGTGTTTGTTAAATCTACTAATTCTCTGTTCATTTTGTATTTCTAGTATATGTTGATGATATTGTAATAACTGGTAATAATGAACAAGAAATTGTGAATGTGAAGAAGTTTGTGCAAACCAAATTTCTGATTAAAGGCTTAGGTACCTTAAAACATCTTTCGGGTATTGAAGTGTTTAAAGTAAATAATGGTTTGTATCTTTCACAAAGAAAGTATTGTTTGGAACTTCTTTCTGAATATGGTATGTCTGGATGTAAACCAGCTAACAATCCTATAGAACCAAATCATGTAGTTACCTCTTTGTGTAATAAGAATATGAAAATATGGTTAATGTTACTTGCTATCAACGATTAGTGGGTAGACTGATATATTTATCTCATACAAGACTAGATATTGCATATTATGTGCATGTGCTAAGTCAATTTATGCATAAACCTACTAGAGCTCATTTGTTGTTAGCCATGAGAGTGCTAAGATATCTTAAAGGCTCTCCTGGTAAAGGTGTGTTTTTTCATAATAATTCAAAGTTAGAACTGACTTCATATGCAGATTCATATTGGGATAAATGTTTGGTGTCTTGGAAATCAGTTACCGGATATTGTGTTTTTTTGGTACCTCTTTGGTTACATGGAAAAGTAAAAAACAGTCAACAATTTCTCGGTCTACAGCTGAAGTTGAGTACCGAGCTATGTGTACTACGACATGTGAATTAATGTGGGACATAAATTTGCATTGTGAGTTTAAAATTGAAGTTCAATTACCTGTTTCATTATTTTGTGATAATACTTTAGCGTTTTCTATAACTGCTAATCTTGTGTTTCATGACAGGACGAAACATTTTGACTTAGATTTGTTTTTTCTAAGAGAAAAGATACAAACAGGTTGTTTTAATGCAGTTGGTATAAAAATAGAGAAACAAATTGCTAACATTTTCCCAAAAGGCTTGTTAATTGGGCAACACAATCTTATTTGTAACTGGTTAAACATGTTAGATGTTTTTAGTAATAAAAGTCAGAGAATGTTGAATTATGTAAATGTACATATGTTTTTATACATTTATTCACTTTTATTCTCTTCTATTTTATCTTTTATTTGGATTAATATATTTCTTTTAATACATTTCTTTTGTTGTGGACACACTTAGACACTCTCGTTAGGCTCATGGGACACTTGGACTCTTGTTGGGCTCGTGGGCTTAGACATCAGAGAAGCTGAGCTGTAGTGGGTTGGAGATGAAGCCGGGTCATGCGCATTATTTGGATCACCTATATAATGATCACGTCATATCAGATGAGATCATTCATTCACTTCTAGATATTTCATCTAAGTTGTTATACATTCTCTTTCCTAGGGTTTCACTCAATATTCGTAGATCCAGATTGTTCTTGGAAATCTTGTGTTCGTCTATTAGGTCTTGTTTAGAGTGAAAGCAGATCATCATGTTGATGATTTGCTGGTGAGTTGAGAGATCTGTATTTATTTGTATCTTGAGTTTGTTTGAACCAGTTGTAATAAAGTTTAGATTTCATGTAATAAAGTTTAGATTTCATGTAATAAAGTTTAGATTTCATTGATCCATGAACTTTTGACACATCCACTATACTTCACCACCAATCAAAATCCTCTATTTAATTCAATGAGAGTCGTGGTTGCCATGGATTAACCACGCGAACCAACATGGTTTGGGAAGGGGGACGGTCTATCACGTAGACCACGTCTCACGTGGCAATTCATGACCCAAACCACCATCCCCATACCCCATAGCCTAATTTTAATGGTATCATCCTAATCTAATATATTTACCAAGTTTAATCTGGTATTCGAGCTGGTGCTCACAAGCATTGGAAAAAACGTCACCGACGAGGTCGCCAGCTGCCGACGCAGTCCCAGCCACAATCTTCTTCTCCATAATCTTTGTTTAGTCTTTTCGGTATTCTAAATATTAGACGGTTTCAGAGCATAAATAAACTTATGAGATGAATATGAATGTACTTTAGTAGGGCCGGCCCTGAGAATTCAGGTGCCCTGTTCGAGCTTGGAAAAACGCGCCCTTTAGGCCTTTACAGTCACACCCTCAAAATCCACATGCAGAGTACTACCGCGAGGCGTGTGACCGACCAGGATCCAACCACCAATCATATTGAACAATTAAAAATAATGGTAATATAGTTCATCAAACCAATACGATTAGTGACCATTAAAGTTTTAAGTCCAAAAGTTCTTAAGATCAAAACAGCAGTTTAAGTAAATAGCGGAAGCAAAGGTAAAGTAGTTTAAACGTAAGTTCATAGTTTATAATTATTAAAGAACCCAACACGGGTTAAGACGACCACTACACTTCCCCAAGCCGCAAGCTCCAAAGTCACTTAGTACCTGCAAAGCATGCAGTAGGGTGTCAACATAAAGTTGGCGAGTTCACTAGTTTGTCCAGTTTTAATTCCAAAAACTTGTTTAAGTAGTTAAGTTACTCATTTATATCATGCCATGGGGAGCTACCCCATATGTAAGCTACTAAACTGCGTTATAGCGAATACTCTGCGACCTCTGTTTGTTTGCCCCGTGTTGTCAATGTCTATCATCATTGACGGGTTTTGCATGAGTTTATTAGTTCACGCCCATCCTCAAAAGGCCCGGGGTGAGGTTGGTGAAACCTAAATAGCGCTATCAACTAATAACCCGTTCGCCCGGCTTAAGTAGGGACTTTCGTGATAGAGTTTCGTGATAGAGTTTCGTTTGGTTTGGTACACTTGTTGCATCTAATATAAATAGTAATTAACTGTGTGTCCCACACAAGGGGAGAAAAGTTTGTTTGTATCCCACACAAGGAGATAGCGTTGTTTGTATCCCACACAAGGAGATAGCGTTGTTTTTATCCTACATAAGGAGATAGCGTTGTTTGTATCCCACACAAGGAGATAGCGTTGTTGGTTCTGTTTCACAACCACCGGGAACGCATGCTTTTAGTAAAAGTTGTGAACTCACCTCGGTTTGCTTGGCAGACAATTTACTTGGTTAGGTTTGCTAGTCAACCACGTCCTATTATGGTTACCAGTATAGGTCAGGTTTGGGTACAAATAATTCACGTATATCCTACACGTATCTAACACATAGCATGCAAGTCAAACCAGCATATAAAGTATTTGGGCCTAGCCTATCATATGAGCAGTAAACAGTAACAGTAGCATGTAGCCCAAACCATAGCATTCAATTGTGTGGCCCAACCATTTATCAGCCCAATAACTAAGCAGACCAGGTCAGTCGAAACTAGGTGGTCTCGACTCGAAAACAGAGATCTCGAGTCGAAACCATGCGTTTTCGAGTCGCAACCAAAAGGTCTCAAGTTGTACATCTCTTAGTCGAAACCTCGTGGTTTCGAATCATGTTTTGAGCAGGAACTAGGGAGGTCTCGACTCGCAACCTCGCTGGTCTCGAGTTCCTTATCATGAGGCGTCTAGTTTCGAGTTGTAGATAAAAAGGGGTCTTGAGTCGCAACCCTGATTTTCTGAGTCGCAACCATCATCGGATCTTCTAGAAATTCAGTACGAGCCAATCAGATTTCCTTAACATGTTTCCACTATCCGTACACACAGAAATCAGATCTAAAGCAACAATTTTCAAATATTCTAATGGCCTTCATACAGTTCATCACTAGGTTTTTCAGTATTTCATCAAAACAACCCTAACATCTATCACTGTTTCATTTATTTAAATCAAACACGATCCTTCATATACTCATTTTATCATAAAACATTATGACATACATTACCTACACAGTTTCATCTATTAAGAACAATCAAAGCCCTCAACATCCTTTATATCATACTCAAAACAGCATTCATCAATGAGCCTATCACACAATCAGCCGGTTATAAACACTATGCTAAACATTCATCGGTTTGCATTTTGTCATCAAAGAAAACATTGTTAAACCTATAAATCCTCAAACAAGTAGATACCTTTATCGTACATTATCATCAAACATCTAACATACTAACCGAATAGTGTCCAAATGTGAGGGTGTGTAGGAGAATCAAAGAAAAAGCTTCCCGGAATGATTGAAGTTGCTAACCTTGAGGCTGCCGTCAATCAAGGAGGAGATGTTTTGTGCTTGGTTAGGGTTTTTAGAGAGAGAGAAACAGGATAAGGCTAGAGAGAGAGGGGGGATGTTTTGGGGAAATGGGATGATGATTGCTTGTCTAAAGGGGAAAGTCGGCTGGATTGAAGGGTTTTATACCCTTCTCGAGACCGTGCACCCTCCTAGGGTTAATGGGTGGTTTCGAGTGGGCTAAGTAGTATCGGGCTAGGTGTGTAGCCCATTTGTTCACGAGATCAGAGATGTCGAAACCAAAGGGACCCGAACTCGAAACCATGGCGTCCCGAGTCGGAACCTAAGGGTCTCGATTCATATTCAAACATATATTTAGCACACATGAATATATACATTCGCTCACATAATTATATTGCACATTGTCATATGATTCACACATTGCATATAATACACGACAATTGTAACATAGGTTTTTCATTAAATGCTTCACATAATTATATCATACAATAAGGTTGTTCGGGAGAACCCGAAGTGTTACATTATCCCCAAGTTGTAAGAAATTTTGTCCCAAAAGTTAGAGCGCAACCACTGACAAGCTAGTGTGTACAAGAATGTTTTCGTGGGGTGTCACATCATCCCCTTGTTAGTTTGGAATTTCGTCCCGAAATTCAGTTGTAGCCTCAGTGATGGATGTATTGTTTGTAAATAACTGGGGATACATGCACATCATCTGGTCTTCCCGTTCCCAGGTAAACTCTAGGCCATGGCGAGAGTTCCAACGAACTCGAATGATAGTTATCTTGCTACGTTTGAGGGTCTTGGTCTCTCGATCCATGATCTCAACCGGTTCCTCTACGAAGCGTAGTTGGTCGTCAATAGTGAGTTGCTTAAAAGGAACAACGAGTGTTTCAACTGACAGACACTTCTTCAGATTAGACACGTGGAAGACGTTATGTACCGTACTCAACTCTTCAGGCAGGTTTAATATGTAAGCTACCTTACTGATCCTTTCGGTAAATTCAAAAGGTCCAACGTATCATTGATTAAGCTTGCCCCTTTTGCCAAAACGTACCACACCCTTCTAGGGTGAAACTTTTAGTAGAACCCGGTCCCCGACCTGGAATTCTAAAGGTTTCCTATGCTTATCAGCGTAGCTTTTCTGACGGGCTCAGGCTGCCTCCATGCTTTATCTTATCTGGGAAATCTTATTCGTAGTGTCAAGTACAAGCTCTGGGCCGGTAGTTTGGCTTTCGCCAACTTCCGCCCAGCACAAATGTGACCGACATTTACGACCGTACAATGCCTCGAATGGTGTTTCCTGAATGCTAGTGTGGTAGATGTTGTTATACGAGAATTCTAGCAAAGGTAGATGTCGCTCCCACCCCGTTTCCAAAGTCAATAACACATGCCCTCAGCATGTCTTCAAGTGTTTGAATGGTGCGTTCAGTCTGACCATCCATTTGTGGGTGATAAGCAGTGCTCATATCTAACTGTGAGCCAAAGAATTTGTGTATAGCCTGCCATAATTCGGAGGTGAAACGTGGGTCTCGATCAAAGATAATGGATGTTGGAACTCCGTGCCTAGCAACTACTTCTTTCAAGTAGACGGCTGCAAGTTTTGAAAACTTGTCGGTTTCTTTGATCGTGAGGAAGTGAGCAGACTTGGTTAAACGGTCTACGATCACCCAAATGGTATCGTTTCCGCTTTGGGACCTTGGTAAGCCAGTTACGAAATCCATGGAAATCTGTTCCCATTTCCAAGTTAGCAGCTCAGGTTGTTGCAGTAATCCAGATGGCTTTTGGTATTCGATCTTGACTCTGGCGCAAGTCAAGCATTTGCTAACGTACTTAGCAATGATAGCTTTCATGTTAGGCCACCAATACATGACCTTGAGATCGTAATACATCTTATCAGAACCAGGATGTATCGAGTAGCGAGACTTGTGTGCTTCGTCCATCACAAGTTCTCAGAGATTTACATAGGATGGGACCCAGATACGGTCCATGATGTAGTGAATGTCGTCATCTTTAAGTTCGAGTTGCTTTTCCATGCCTCGCATGGATTCAGCTAGGAGGTTCTTAGCTTTCAATGCTTCGACCTGAGCATTACGTATTTGGTAAGGAAGGTTGGAATGAATGGTAAGTTGTAGAGCATGAACACCCTTAGGTTTGGTCTCTTTTCTGCTGAGAGCATCGGCCACAATGTTTGCCTTACCAGGATGATACTTAATCACGCACTTGTAGTTGTTTAAGAGTTTGACTCATCGCCGTTGTCGCATGTTCAACTCCTTTTGGTCCAATATGTGCTGGAGACTCTTGTGATCGGTGTAAATCATGCACTTGGTACCGTACAAGTAATGTCTCCAAATCTTGAGTGCGAAAACGACCGCTCTGAGTTCCAAATCGTGCGTCGTGTAATTTCGTTCGTGAATCTTGAGTTGTCGAGAAGCGTAGGCAATGACTTTCTCATGCTGCATCAACACGCAACCGAGCCCTTGAATAGAAGCATCGCAGTAGACAACAAATTCGTCGGTACCTTCAGCTAATGAAAGAATAGGAGCACTATAGAGTTTCTTCTTTAACTTCTGAAATGCAGACCCTTGAGCATCGTTTCAATTGTAAGAAATACCCTTCTGTGTAAGAGTCATGACGGGTTGAGCGATCTTCGAAAATCCCTCGATGAATCTACAATAGTATCCCGAAAATCCCAAGAATTGACGGGTTTTGGTTGGAGTCTTGGGTGTTGGCCAGTTCTTAATGGAGTTAATCTTAGTTGGATTGACGTGAATCCCATCTTCATTGACTATGTGTCCAAGGAAATGGACCTCTCGAAGCCAGAAGTCGCATTTCGAGAATTTGGCGTGCAGTTGTTCGTTGCGTAAAAGCTCTAGAATAAGACGTAGATGGTGCTCATACTTGTAACACCTCGTAAAATCACGACCAATATAATGAATACACGTGTCATGGGCTATAAACGTGTAAGGAATTGCTTCCGAGGGACTGAAATTGTCAAACAATGTAAATATGTAAGTAAAAGGGATCCAAAGTGTCAACGTGCCATTCTTGTGCCTCTGATTGACCTCACACGACATTCGTATTCTTTAACGAATAATTTATCGAACTTAGAAAGTCGTTTGAACTCAAAATAAGGATCTTATGAAGCATAAGGGTTAAAAGTGTCAACATGTTGAAAGTAACCTCTGAGTGACCTTTTAACGAGCCCAAAAACATTGTAACAATTATATATTTTGCCCTCAAGAATATTCGATATTAATTCGTGGATTTTCGACGCATATAAATAATCAAAGTGGCAATTACAAGTAATAAGGGTCAAATCCGTTAATGTTGCATCTCAAGACCGTTCGGGTGACCTCGTAACTAACCAAAAGCTTATTGATAAATGTTTAAAGACTCAAGAACCTTAAAAGTTAAATTTGGGGGTTAAAAGTGCAATAAACGAAAGTTAAAACAAGTTTAGAGGGACCAGGGACTGAAATTGCAATATCTGAAAGTTGTTTACCGGAAACCGCCCTCTACGCGGGCCGCGTAGACATAAGGCCAACTCTTACGCGGGCCGCGTAAAAGTGCCAGATGCAGAAAATGTGGACAGGTGCATGTCTAGCCAGTTCCACCACCTTTGCATGCTTGTTTTCGATTCCAGGGACTGAGCCAACAGATTATCATGCATAGGGGACACCTGGAATCATCAGAAATCAGTTGTAGGGGCAGGTGGATCAATCTTGAAGCTCTAGAAATCCTATATAAGGGCTCTTGTATTCACTTGTTCACTTGCACAATTCAAATTTCTTCATATTGCTTTCTCTGGAGCTTCCTGGAGTTCAAGCAAGTTTTCTTAAGTTCCAAATTCGTGCTAAGGACCATTGTAAGTGTTCTTAGCTCCTTAAGTTCAAGTTTTATTAGTTTAATGACCAAAAGTCAAAGCCATCGTAATTAAGATTTGACATAGTGATTAATCACTAATGGTCCAGCCATTATTCGAATTGAAAGTGGCTATGAGTTGCTAGTTATGTAGGTAACAAACCCTTAAAAGGGCACCCACTGATTATCATTTTAACTTGGTCAATTGTCGGGTCAAACTTAATATTAAAAAGTCAACAGAAGCTATTTTCGCAAATAAATTCATAACTGATAATGTAGAAGTTATGGAACATGTTTCAACACTAAAATAACTTAGTAAATAATGTAAGAACATGTCTAGGCATGTTCAACCCGAAAATTCTGAGTTTAGACTCGATTCGGAACCGAAAGTCGCAAAAGTAGACTTTTGCTTTGACTTTCAGTTCTGACTCGATTTAGCTTAGTTTAGATATGCCTTAGGGTTCCATTAGGACCATATTACGTGTTAGTATAACCCTCTGAGATTATACAATATGGTTCCTTTGTAATTCGAATCATTTTCATGTTTTCGTTAAATGCTTAATTGTTGACCATTATGCCCTTTTGATATTAAAACGAGATTTTTGAAAATGTGAGAGGACAGAAACCTTTATTACTGATTTATAAACATGTCCTAAAAATTTGACATCAGTTTATGGTCGAAATTAGGAGTTATGCTCAATATCGTAAATTGAAGCCTTTTTATTAATTAAACGTCATTTTTGGCATAAAACCTATTTAAACCCAAATTTTGACACCAAAATTTCTACCCACTAATGTAATTTAATATTTAGGGATTTTTTTGAAATTTTTATTAATTTTTAAACTGATCATAACATAGGGTTCTTGCATTAACTCGGTAATTGACGATAATGCCCTTTTTGCTAATAAAATCAGTTTTACACATCCTTTACATATCAAACCTTTTCTACTGATTTTATATAATAAATAAGTTATTTTAAACTGTAAAGGCTGATCAAAATCTCAGATTTCATTATTTAACCCGAATATCGTCAAATACCGACTTTTATGCGATTTAGGCGCATAGTATGGTTTAAAACCATATTAGGCACCTAAAGCTTGATACCTACTGATGTTATAAATAAATTTTTATACTTTAACAATAAGTAAAAGTTTTAAACTCAGATTTCCAAAATTAACCCTTAAAGCATATGTGAAATGACCAAAATGCCCCTACGGTGCATAGTTTGGTCATAAATGGTAAATTTCACATATGTGAGATATCTTACTAGTATAACTTGATAAAATAAATATTTTTACTGATTATTTTAGACCAGAAACTCAGATTGTTGTTTAACCTCTTTTATAAACATTAAAATGACCAAAATACCCATACGGAGCATAAATTGGTTTTATATTCGTTTTGGGCATAATGGAAGGTATCCTACTGATATCACAACATATTTTAAGCATATTAACTTAGGGAACCTGTTCATGACTCATTTGGTTACCCGTTATGCATTTTTCGCGTTCGATGTAGTTTATGTGAGTAGTTTGCATAAATTGGCCGAAATGGGTCAAACCTTATCATTTGTACCTCAAAATCCAGAATGTGTTTGGTTTACCCATATTAAACAAGTCTTCAAACTTATCGGGTCTAAATCACATTCTAATCCGGTCTTCGCTTAATCTTGCGTTTTGAACCGTATACCTTTCTTTAAAACTAACCGGTCTAAGTTTAAGCTTAAGTAAGACCCGTTAGGAATCTAATAGGTTATTAAAACCTTCATTCCAGATTTAGGAGACCAGTAAAAGCAACCGTACTTGCTGCTTTGTTATACGGTGTAACACCTCGTAAAATCGTGTCCAATGATGTGTTGACACGTGTAACGAACCCTAATAAAGTCAAACGTTGACTAAGAGGGACTAATTTCGTCAAAAATTGAAAACCTCGATTATAGAAGGATTGAAAGTGTCAACATGCCTAAACTAGGCCTCTGAGTGACCTTATACGGTGTCCGTATTCTCAAATGAGCCACTTGTTGGACGAGAGGAGCCGTTTGTGTAATTATTCGAAAGTTTACGCAACGAAGGGTTAAAAGTGTCAACATGTTTAATTATACCTCTGAATGACCTTTTAATGAACCCGAAGCATTACGATGTGCAATCATACTCTCAAGAATTCCTAATATGTGCTACATAGGGCTTTGATGCTATTAAATGATGATACGCGCAAGTTTTCGCGTTATAGGGACCATAAGCGTCAACGTTTAAAACTACACCATAAAGTGATCTTTTAACGAACCCGGGGCTTCGTAATGATCGATTATACTCTCAAGGATAAGTGATAACAATTTCGCGAGGTTTCGATATCGTTATGCGTTGTTTACACAAATTTCTAAGAATAAGGGTTAAAAGCGTCAATGAGACAAAATTAGTATTTTCGGGGATCATTTAATGAAACCGGACCTAACGGTGATTGGTTATACTCTCAAGATCATCTACATACTGATAAGAGGGGTTAAAAGTTCTTAAATTAAAAGTTAAAATGCAATTAAGAGTACAGGGACTGAACTTGCCATGTTTGAAAATACTTTGGCTGATCTCGTGAGCTTAGGCGGGCCGCGTAAGAGACCCTTCACTCTTACGCGAGGCGCGTAAAAGTCCCCAGCAGCGAAAACAGCTTTCAGCTGCAGTTTTATTACTTGCAGCCCAATTAAACCACTTAAACACTCATAAGATCGATACTAGGGACTCTCAAATGGTTTTATAACCTAGTTTTACACATGTAAACAACTGATAACCCCTTCCAAACACTTGTTGATCATCCAAGGCTCACCCAAAACCTATAAATATTTGAAGTGTTCATCCATTTTCATTGCACTCTTCATTCTATCATCTCTTATCTCAAACCTGGAGCCTCCTGATCTGAATTGGAACTTTTTCTTAGTAGAAAAGATAGCTAGGACCATTTGTAAGTGCCTTAGCCCTCTCTTTAGTTCAGTTTTATGTTTTAAAAACTGAAAAGTCAAGTTATCGTAAAATAACTTTGACTTTCGGTTTAAAATTAAATGGTCCAGCCACGGTTCGAGATGAATATGGTTATATGACCATAGTTAGGTAGGTGATTAACCCTTAAAAGGGCACCTCCTAATTCCTTCGTTTGCTTAGTTAATTGTCGGGTCAAACCATTTAATTAAAAAGTCAAACTTGGTAGAATTCTAAATAATAATTAAAATCAATGATGCAGAGGTTGTAAATTATATTTTAACACTCTAATAACTTGGTAATTACTATTAGAACATGCCAAAGCATGTTCAACCCGACAATTCTGAGTTTAGGGTCGGTTTGCAACCGAAAGTCGCCAAAGCTTGACTTTCGCTTTGACTTTCAGTTCTGACCCAATCTAGCTTAAATCCTTGATGTTTTAAGCTTCCAATAGGGCCGTATTATGTTGTAGTATAACCCCCAAAGGTTATATTACCTGGTCCTTAGTAGTTTGAATTATATGCTAATCTCCGTTATTATGCTTATAAATGCCCATTTCACCCTTTTGACATATAAATGAGAATTTTGAAGATGTGAGAGGACAAAAATCTTTATTACTGATATATAAGTATGTCCCAAAAATTTCACATAAGTTCTTGGTCTCAAACAGGAGTTACGCTCGATATCGTAAATAGAAGCTTTTTATTAACTAAATGGCGATATCTTGCATAAGACATGTGTAAACTTGGATTTTGACCCAAAACTCATTACCTACTGTTAAGATATTATTCTTAGAGACTTTTGGAATTTTTGATCAGATTATAAACTGATTGTATAATAGAGTTCTTGTTTAATTCGGTAAATGACGATAATACCCTTTTCATGCATAAAATGAGATTTACAAATGATTTGAATGCCAAACCTTTTCTTACTGATTTTATACATTAATAATTTATTTTGAACATTCAAAACTGATCAAAAACTCAGATTTCCATAAAACACCTTAATTATCGTCAATTAGCGATTTTTACGCTATTTAAGAGCATAGTATGGTTCTAAACCATAATTAACACCTAAGACTTGTTACCTGCTGAATTTTTAAACAAATTTTAATATCATTACAGTAGGTATAAGTCATGAACTCAAACTTCCAAAAATGTCCTTAAAACCATATGTGAAATGACCAAAATGCCCTTTCGGGGCATAGTTTTGCATAATTGGTAAACCTCACATATATATAATATCTTACTGATGTAATGTGATAAAATAAATATTTTTACTGATTACCAAAGACCAGAACCTTAGCTTGCTTTAAAACCTCTTTTATAAAGGGTAAAATGACCAAAATGCCCCTACGGGACTTAAATTGGTTTAAAATACTTTTTGGGCATATATGTTAACATCCTATTGATGTATTAACATATTCTAAGCATAATAACATATGGGACTGGTATATGGTTCATTTGGTTGCCCGTTACGCATTTACGCGTTCGGATCGGTTTATGTAACTAGTTTACGTAAGTTTGCCGAAACGGGTTTAACCTTATCGTTTTTATCTCAAAATCCAGAATGTGTTTAGTTTACCCATATTATACAAGTATTCGTACTTGTTGGGTCTAAATAACATTCCATTCCGGTCATCGCTTAATCTAGCGTATCGTACCGTTTTAGATACTTCAAGCTAGCCGGTCTAAGTCTACGACTTAAATAAGACCGTTAGCATTCTGAATTGGTTATATATTACCATCACTCCAGACTAGAGCCACACGGTAAAAGCTACCTGCGTTTAGATAAATTGGAGACGACTGAGTTAGTTTGCTGTGAATCAAGTATTAGCTCAGGTAAATACTTTTAACTTATTTTCCCTTATACGGGCTTGGGATACGGTAGATTAATACCGCTTGGTCGGGTGTGGATCAATCAAATGCCGGATTGTGGTTATTAAATCCACAAAACCCGTTTTGATATTGTTCTGTTGATAACTTAAACATTGGGGGTTAACGACCATGTCCTGGATATATCCTAGGCTCATTTCATTTGTAAATGGCCACGACCGATGCGCAATGTGTAGGCATACACCTAAAAGATGCCAATATTAAATTATTAAATTACCCACAAGTTGGGGATAACTCCTTTATGGGTTTTATAAGTGGTGTGTCGTTTAATCATGTTTCAGTCTCTGTACTGAGCCCCAGATGTATGGTAAACATGTAATTCAGTATACAAGATTTTATTAAAGATTGTCCCAAGTTGTAAAAGGTTTTGTGCCTTGTGCGCCTAAAACAATTTTTATAAACTCTTTTCAAATGAGTCGGTTAATTGTATTTACCAGTGAAAACTGACGTATTTTCAAAAGACTAAGTGGCAGGTACTACTCGTAATAGGTTGGGGGTTGCTCGGTGTCGAAAAAGAGGATCTTGAAAATCCTTAAAGATGCCATAAAGTCTGCTAAACTTCATTTTATACATTCTGTAAAGATCCACATGTGGATTTAATATTACAGGCTCGTCTATGATAAATACTTTGATATTTTCAGACATTTGGGTTTGTAATAATATTTTATATTCCAAGACTTCCGTTGTGCTATTCTGTGTATGTTAGACCATGATGATATCAACTACGTCACGATACTCCCCACCGGGCCCACCGGTAATATGTGGAAATGTAGGGGTGTGACATACGGCTAGGATTAAAATTTATATTTTAGCTCAGGTAAATACTTTTAATTTATTTTCACTTATACGGGCTTGGGGTACGGTATTTGATAATACCGCTTGGTCGGGTATTGAATCTTTAATCGTATGAAGATTAAATCATTGAGATAACCCGTTTAATCTGCTTTGTTTGTTTTAAGCCTTTGGGGGGTTAATGACCATGTCCTGGATATCCTCGGCTCATTCATTGAAATGGCCACAACTTAAGCACAGGATGTAGGCATACACCTGCCGGTGCGTATGTAAAAAGATATACCCGCTTGTTAGAGAATAACTCGCCGTGGGATATATTATGTGGTGTGTCTATTAATCTTTAACCCGGTATTTCTAACCCGGGCTACTGAACGTATAACAAACATATAATTCTTTTACAAGATTATTTTTAAATAATTATCCCAAGTTATAAAAGAATATTTGTGCCTTGTGCATTTAAATCAATTTTCTTAAACATTTTCAAAATGAGTCGGTTAATTGTATTTACCAGTGTAAACTGACGTATTTTCCAAAAAGGTTAAGTGCAGGTACTAAGCGTAATGGGCTGGAACTCTTGAGTGAATAAATAAAAAGTCTTGCAAGCTTTTATCACTTTAAATCTGATGAACAATATTTCTTTTATTTTAGATCCGCCTGTGGATCCTTTTACAACCCGTTGTAATATTTAGTGTTACTTTCGAATCGATTTGTAATATTTTTACTTTAGACTTCCGCTGTGCATTGAACTATGATTATTTGACTATGATGATATCAACTACGTCACGATACTCCCCACCGGGCCCTCGGGTAATACGTGGAAATATCGGGGTGTGACAGGTTGGTATCAGAGCCAACATTTAGTGAATTAAACACTAGGCTTTTTGTGTTTAATCTCAATGACACAGTTTGCACATTCCTTGACTTCCGAGGCTAGGCAAAGGACTTAAGACTAATCCAAATCTTTTATTTTGTCCTTTATTATTTTTCTTTGTTGTTTCCTTTGTTTATTTTGATAGGAACACGAAAATGCCGCCGCGTATCAGAGGAAGAGGTAGAGGCGGAAAAGCCCCAGTTTTCGCAAGTCATGACCACGAGGTCGGACCATCACACCGGCGAACTCCTTCAGTAACCATGAGCACTAGTCCTCAAGAAGACTAGAGGACCAACTTAGAGCCTGCGAGGCGTTCTGTCTCGCTTAGCTCCTCACCTTCATATCACGATCCTTTCGGGCTCCATCAAGACAACGAGTCCGACCATTCACGCCATTCCAACTTACCGTTGCAGCGGTCGGGTTCTCACCGCGCCTTTCAGGACCCGACCCTGTTCTTTCAGAACCGGTTTAACCCAGAAAACCTGAGTGAAGAACCAATGGGCTATATCCCATTGGGACCAGAAGACCACTTTCCTGGAGCCTAGGATATGGATATGGAAGAGGATCCAGATCTAGAGCCTGCCGAGCCACCAACTGGGACGCCCACGCATCCCATAGAGATTTCAGACGGATCGTCTTTTCACGGTTCGCCGTACAAGCGCCCAGAAAACTTTGCAGAAAGGTGGGCCACATACCCTTGGGAGTTTACTCCCCCTTTCAACCCACCTCAACAGCAGCAGCAGGATCCCTCTGAGGATTCACGTTTTCAGGCGGTTACGCCAACGCCACCGCCGCCGCCAGAGTAGCAACCGCCTCCGGAGCCACCGAGGCAGAGAAGATCAGGTGCATGGATGTCCGTGTAAGGGGGATTTCATTTCAGCACTCCCCAACACAGCAGCATCAGCCACTACCCGCCGATGTATGAAGACCCACAGATGGGTGGGCCTTCAAACCTAGTTTTTGAGGTGGACTCTGCGCCAGTCGCACCACCACACGACATGTGGGTTTTGATAACCCAATACCTTCTTACGCCGGTGCAGCGGCGTATAACCCTTTTGAGTAGCCAGGCCATACTGGCTATAACTACTACAATGCCCCTGATGTTGACCCGTACCTTGTAGCGGCAAACTACAATGCTCTTCATCCTGAAGGGCCCTACGGAGCCTCCTACCAGACTGGGTACCCGGCCTATGGGTATCAGTACCCACCACCTCCTCAACCTCTGTAGCTGCAGCAGCCACAACCGCCACAGATCCAACCACCGCAGCAGCAGGAGACCCTTCAGAGGTTGAACCAGGTGGAACGTGAGGTTCAGGTGGAGCGTAGAAGCCGTCGGGGTCTACTTAAGGGTTTGGCTAATTTAATCCAGGGGAAGAACAGAAGGGATTATTGAAGTTCCTTATTATTTGTTTTGTAATTTTCAATTTTCAATTAAGTCCCTGTGTGGACATCTATTTATGTATTCAGTCCCTACGAGGACTTGTATTTTCATTTTAGCCCCTGCGTGGGCAAGTTATTTATGTAAAAGTCCCGTTTAGGGCACCTATGTACTCCTTCTTAATTTAGTGGAATGTTTTAGTTCAAAAATTTCATTTTGTCATTATATGTATAAATATATTGTAGGATCGTTGTTGGACCCAACTGAGTCGTTCAGAAGAGCTTGTAATCCGAATCAAAGGCGGAATCAGAGAAACGGGCGTGGAAACAGCTTGATACTATTAAATCTGTCACTAATATTGATTATAACTGTCACACCCCGACCGCGTAAAACAACCAATCGCGGCGGAAACATCGGGGCGTGTTGCAACAGAATTAATGTTTCATAACCATGGATATCAAAAGTGTTTCGTTTTATTAAACATTGAGTAATTACATTGTCTGGAAATCTAAATACACTATTTAAACATAGTCTATCATGTTATTGAGTCACTAAGGCCTTGTCCAGTCCTATGTGAGCATGCATCTTATCAATTGATATCATCCAACAATACCTGAAACATATGTGAAAACGAGGTCAGCAAGGAAATGCTGGCGAGTACATAGGTTTTGTAGGAGTGTCGAAATCATGGCTAGTTTAGACGTTGCAATACTTTATTTAAAAACCTTGTTTTGAAAAAGAGTATAATATTGCAACTTAATTAACCAACTTAAATCAAGCGGGTTATAATTTGTAAAACCTCGTAGCCATGACTCTTAACCCAAAAACATTTGTTTTAGTAAATTATTTGAAAAACAATGATAAGTTCAGGTGATATGTATAAATAAGAGAATAATGCATGATTAAATGAATAACCATGTAAAATGAATTTGTATAAGATAAGTTGATTGTAAATAAATGTCTTGTGAAAAGTATGTTACTTGTATAAAATGTTCTATGTCTCAAACTGAAATGATTCAAATAACGCTACCATATGTAATACTATACAAACACTTATATATAGGAAGTACCAGCGGCGTATCCACCATGCTTGTATCATATTACATACGCATCGTTACTTAATCACTTAATCAAACCAAACCAAACAATGTAAAATGTTCATGTCAAGATGTAAATCGTGTAATATGTATAAATGAATAATATCGTATATCGCTTTGAAACCAATCGTTTACTCAATCGTTAAAACATCGTGTGAAACCCAATCGTAAATCGTTTAATTCGTTTTAGGTCGTGAAACTACTTAAATGGTCGTCTCGCTAATAACATTCAAACCTTTTTGACTCGCATTAATAAACCCTTACCAAAGGATAGATTAACAATTCGCATTAATAAACCCTTACCAAAGGATAGATTAACATCTCGCATTAATAAACCCTTACCAAAGGATAGATTAACAATTCGCATTAATAAACCCTTACCAAAGAGTAAATTAACAATTTCAGATTCAGTCGCTACCCACAACACCCACACATAACTACGGGTGTAGTAAATAACGGGACTTGTCAGATCCTATGGTACCATAACCTAATACTGGTCGGCTTGATCATTGCTAATGAATGTCATTTGTTATGTAACCCAACCAACAAGTTTGTTCACTTTATTGAAATCGTTATTAGTTTTGTATAAATCGTCTTAATCGTTTTTGAAACCATTGTTATAGCATCGAAAATCGTTTTGTTATCATCGTTAAAGCCTTGAAAACATTTAGCACATATGAGTCACCCCAAAACAATTGAAAGCAGTAAAATAGGGGAATAATGTACTCGCCTGATAATGCTCGGAGGTCTTGAACAACAACCAAACAAAGCTTGAGGGAGCACGGAATCAGTCGGCGATCTAAAACTATATAATAAACCGGACTTAAATCGGGAGATCGGATAGGATGAGGCTTGGTAAACCAAATGAGTGTTGGAACTCATATGATATGGTTTAACCGGACCTACATACTACAATGAAACCAAACCTAAGTGCTTTCGACCCATCGCGACCCATTAAGGTAGCTTATGCTACTTTAACGCGTCGTGCGCGTGAAAACGCGTTCGGACCGTCTAACTAGCCCTATGACAAGTGTTATATGCCTAAACATGTTACATAATCAGTTATGTGACAAAAGTTTAGGTTACATATGCTAAATTACCAATTATACATGAAAAGGGTATTCTGGTAATTTACCTAAGGCATATAAACTACCTATCATACCACTATTTAAACGATGTGACCATAGGGTATAACCTCGGAAGGTTATGCCCTATACTAGGGTCACCTAATGTATTTGGTCGGATCCTAATGATCGACCAAACTGGGTCGGGTTCGAGGTATAAGCGATTTATTAGATCGCTTACCCTACGACCCTAGACAAGCACTAAACTAAAAGTGACGAGCTAAGCATGTTGAAACATGCTTAACTAAACAAGTTTGGTATCAAAACAAACGGTTTTGATACCTAAGGGTAGTTTGGTTACAAAATACGCAAGAATACGTATTCTGGCCGAAACTACGGCTCGTCACTGAGCCTAGATAACGTGGTAATCAGTAGGTATAGTCACTATAGACTATGACCATCGTGATTACGCTCACGTTATGAAGTTCAAACGAACTTCTTATTGACCAAAACCTGGTCAATGCCGAAAGTCAAACATAGTTGACTTTCGGGCTCGAAAAGCGATAAAAGAACGAAGGAACACTTACGAAGGGTCCCCGAATGCTAACCCAGATCAAAATGGCTCAGGTATGAAACGAAGGTTCCAACTTAGAGCTTTCTTAATCAGATTTGTGGGTTTTGGGGTTGAGGGTGGATGGGTATATATAGGAAATGGTCCACCGCTAGGATCATTTCTTGGAGAAGGAGGCAACAATCAAGGCCGTACACTTGTCACAAAGGTTATGGAGCCACATATGCTCCTAATCTTAGTGATTAAGCAAGTTGCAAACATGTGGTTGTGGATTAATTGGTTGCAACTTGTGTTTAAACATTGAATCTGGCCCAGATCACTCACTCGCGTAGCGCGACGGATAGAGCCCTAGGGCTCGCGCTACGCGACTGCCTCACCTGATCCAGAAAGTTTCAAAAGTTACATGTTTGGTCCCTGCACGTGTTTCAAGGCATTTCCGACACTTCCAAGGCCCGTAAAGCCATCTTTAAGGCCCTAAAATGTTGCCTAAACATTGTGGACATGAAACATGTTCAAAAATATGTCGGAGGATGGTTCGTTTGGTCGTACGAACGCGATGTTCGCTTAATTACGACGGAATGCGCATAAGCGCGAAAAATGATCCAAATGACAAAACGAATGGATTTTTCTTAAGGAGAACACTAAAATATAATGTAGTCATGCTTACATAAATTTTTTTGGATGTCCAGATGTATTCAGAACGTAAGTTATGGGCGAAAATGCAAACTTGTGCACTTTTTGACACTTTTAGTCCCTGAATGACTCAAAAGTTTATTTTAGCATACCGAACACCTCAAAGCCTATTTCTAAGCTATGTAAGGGATATTTATGGTATGTTTAACTTATGGTCATGTTCCGGAATGTCCGTTACAGTTCAAATTGGCATACTTTCGCAGTTTGTCAACTTTAGTCCCTGTAAGCGATTTAACTTTGATTTCACCACACCAAACCTTCCAAAACTTATGTCTAAGTTATGTCAAGGTTATTTAAGGTATGTTAAGCCTATTTCACTATTCCGGAGTGTTTGTTGGATTAAACTGGTTATATTTACGCATCAGTGCGCGTATAACCCTCCAGAAAGCGATTTAAAGCTTGAAATTGAACAAGAGTTGATATGTGTAAAGGATACACATATTTTTACAAATCCAAAGTATGAAATATAATATTTCATTGGTTTGTTATTTGTTTGATGGCCGTGAAGGCACAGGTGTTACAGTCTCCCCTACTTTAGGAAATTTCGTCCCGAAATTTATCTAGAGGAAACTTGCGAGAGTTTAAAACATGAAGTTGAAAAGATCGAACAATATTGATTAGGGTTCTGAACTTATAGTAACCTTTAATAACATCATGATTGCAATGTAAGAGGGATACTTATATACAAGTATATGAAGCGTCATTGGTGCGTCCACCGTACCTCCATTACATCGTTATCATTTTGTTATTGTTGTCACTATCGGTTCTTACACATAATAAACCTTACCAGGTTTCTGTGCACTAAATTTCATAATTATGTACGCGTCCATAATTAGACAATTCCTTGCACAGTTCACACAGTCTATTTTATAATGTGTAGGGTAAAACCAAATGAACAAACCTGTGATGAGTGTGACTGGACCACCATAGGGTCCTTTCAGCTGTATCATCACATGCCATTCCTAACCAGATCTTGAATCAATCTTTTTGACTAGACCACTAAAGGGTCTATCATCGAATACTGGAATGGTACTATATAACCCAAGGGTCTTAACTACCACGTAGAAGCCCATAAGGATTTAAGGTAGTACCTTTTGAATATCCTACTATGAATCCCTCATATGAAGATATAAAAGATTCTATGAGGATTTGAAAATCGTTTACCACACAAAAACATAGAGGAGAACACATAAACACATACCACATAATCGCATAATCGTATACTCGCATAATTGTTTAAATTGGCCTTTAAATTTGTTATCTTTGGACACGGGTATTTAATGCATACAAGGAATCAATTCTTAATTGCATCAATTTGGATGGATCCACATGAATACCCTGCTTGTTGACTACATGACCCAAAAACTGAACTCCTTTAAGCCAAAATTTCCTCTTGGAGGATTTAGCGAAAAGTTTGTTCCTTCTTTAAGAGTTCCAATGTCAACGAAGGTGTTGATCGGAATCGGCTCGTGATATGAATAGATCAAGACGTCATTAATAACAATGACGAACTGATCCAAATAAGGCTTGCAGACTCTATTTATTAAGTCTTTGAAGATGGCTGGAGCATTTGTCAACCAAAAAGGCATGACTGTAAACTCTTAATGGTCATACTTCGTGCAAAAACCTTTTTGGGAATATCTTCTTTGAGAATACGAAGTTGATGATACCCAAAAATGCAAATCGATCTCGGGAAAAAAAATATGAAACGCTATGCAGTTGATCGGAGAAATCGTTGATTTAAGGTAGGGGGATATCGATTCTTGATGGTAAGCTTACTAGGCTTACGTTAATTGATATTCATCCGAAAAGATTCATTTTTTTTTTTTTTTTTTTTTTTTTCACAAGGAGAACAGGAATTTCTCCAAGGTGAAAAGTCCAGACGGATGAATCCTTTATCAGACAACTCTTGAAGCTGTTTTGATAATTCTTGCATCTCGAACGGTGCAAGACGATAAGATAATTTAGATTTAAAAGAAACAAGTGTTTAAGGTTCTTAGGGAGATCACAAGTGATCGTAAAAATGACAGAACCACACGAGTAGTTTTGTCTTCGTGTTAACATCATAAGGTTGAATCAAACATTCATACAATTGCATTAGTTAAAAATAAAACCACAAATTTTATTTATATAACATCCGCATTGTTTTTAAATGTTACAAGATAACAACCAGAGGAAATACAAAATGCTAATCGTTCAACGCTGCATCGTTGATAGCCAGCCTTATTGATGTTAAACACTCAACCATGTGCTGGATTCACATTGACGTTGGCGTTCGCATTTGGGTTTGCGTTAGCATTTGCATTCACCAGTCTTGGGCAGTTGTGGCGGAAGTGACCAATCTCTCCGCAGTTGAAACATGAACCCAATGGGAATCTCGCAGCATTCCCTTGAACCGGAGCTTGAACCTGAGCAGCCTGATTTTGTCCCAAACGACAAATATTGGCCAAATGCCCAAGTCTACCACACGTTGTGCATTTCTTGCAATCTTGTTGTGCAACGTGATGACCGTTGCAACGGGCACAATGAGGTGCGGTACCGGCATATGCTTTCTTTGCAGGTGGCTGAGCTGGTTGGTTCCGCGGGTTCTGAGCAGTCTGTGCTGTAACAGCAAAGTTCTGAACATCCTTTCGCTTTCTTGATTTCTTTGACGTCTCACCTTCCTTACCCTTCTTGTTTTGACCTTTCTTGTTATCCTCCATGTCAGATGTCTGTTTCTTGCCCTTGTCACCCTTCCTGTGTAACTTGTTCTTCCGAATCTGCGACTCAGTCAATGTCGCTGATAACTCGATCGCCTGACGGAGTGTGGCAGGGTTACTACCAGTAAGGATGTCTTGTACCGAGTCAGGTAGGCCGTCGATGTACCTTTCGATAGCTATGTCAAGTGGGGTAACCATTGTCGGGCAAAGCAGACTCAGCTCCTCAAACCTATCAGTATAAGCCCTGTGCTCACCACTATCCTGCTTCAAATCATCAAATTCCTTCTCTAAGGCTCGCTGCTCATGACGAGGACAGAATTCCCTCATCATAAGAGCTCTTAGTTCAGCCCATGTCTGTGCCAAGGCAATCTCAGCACCCCTATCTCTCATAACCCCGTTCCACCATGTCAAAGCCCTCTTCTGAAATACGCTCGAAGCAAACTCGACCTTGCGATTGTCAAGACACTGCACGTGGCGAAAAGTATTCTCTATGCTTTCAAACCACTGAAGAAGCCCAGTCGCTCCTTCAGAACCACTAAACTTGAGTGGTTTAGCCTGGTTAAAATCCTTGTATTTGCATGGAACATTGTTGTTGTTGTAGGCTTGGATCCATTGAGCAAAGAGGTTTGGGAATTGAGCAGCCATTTGCTGCGCAATAATTTCTGCCAGCTCGGCAGTCTCTATCTGGTTTTCGCGTCGAGGAGGCATTGTCTAAAAGAGGAAACATGAAAGGAAACGAGTGAGAGAATTTAGACGAAAAGAATGAGATGAACAAATCTGATGAAGGCAAGGATGGTGGTCATTTGTTTGTTACTACAAAGCAACAAACGACACACAGAATTAATCAAAGTAAATGGGTAAAAATAATGTATCGCGAAGACATGCTTGCCTATAAGTGAACACTCATCCCAAAAATTCCCAGGTAAGCACAACTGGTCTCGCGTCTGATGAGATGTATACGAAGTGCTTGCCTAGACAGAAAACCCAGAATACAGGCATTCACCCTTCCAGTTTGCACGTGTTCACATTATTTAAAACCCAAAACTTTGACGAGATTTTGAAAATTTAAAAGGGGTTCAAAACTTTATAATAGAGGGTTCAAAACCTAGTAATCAATCATCCTAGAACAGATGATTAGTTTTCAAAGCGGTTTCGAAAATTGTGTTCTTGTTGTGGTTGTCGCCTAAGGATAGGTGACAATATTGTTTTATGACTAAACGCAAGTAAACTCGCGTTAGGGTCCTAAGAAGGTCATAGACTAGGTCAAAGCATTACTAATAACCTAATTCCCTATAACCATTGGCTCTGATACCATCTTTTCTGTCACACCCCGACTGCGTAAAACAACCAATCGCGGCGGAAACATCGGGGCGTGTTGCAACAGAATTAATGTTTCATAACCATGGATATCAAAAGTGTTTCGTTTTATTAAACATTGAGTAATTACATCGTCTGGAAATCTAAATACACTATTTAAACATAGTCTATCATGTTATTGAGTCACTAAGGCCTTGTCCAGTCCTATGTGAGCATGCATCTTATCAATTGATATCATCCAACAATACCTGAAACATATGTGAAAACGAGGTCAGCAAGGAAATGCTGGCGAGTACATAGGTTTTGTAGGAGTGTCGAAATCATGGCTAGTTTAGACGTTGCAATACTTTATTTAAAAACCTTGTTTTGAAAAAGAGTATAATATTGCAACTTAATTAACCAACTTAAATCAAGCGGGTTATAATTTGTAAAACCTCGTAGCCATGACTCTTAACCCAAAAACATTTGTTTTAGTAAATTATTTGAAAAACAATGATAAGTTCAGGTGATATGTATAAATAAGAGAATAATGCATGATTAAATGAATAACCATGTAAAATGAATTTGTATAAGATAAGTTGATTGTAAATAAATGTCTTGTGAAAAGTATGTTACTTGTATAAAATGTTCTATGTCTCAAACTGAAATGATTCAAATAACGCTACCATATGTAATACTATACAAACACTTATATATAGGAAGTACCAGCGGCGTATCCACCATGCTTGTATCATATTACATACGCATCGTTACTTAATCACTTAATCAAACCAAACCAAACAATGTAAAATGTTCATGTCAAGATGTAAATCGTGTAATATGTATAAATGAATAATATCGTATATCGCTTTGAAACCAATCGTTTACTCAATCGTTAAAACATCGTGTGAAACCCAATCGTAAATCGTTTAATTCGTTTTAGGTCGTGAAACTACTTAAATGGTCGTCTCGCTAATAACATTCAAACCTTTTTGACTCGCATTAATAAACCCTTACCAAAGGATAGATTAACAATTCGCATTAATAAACCCTTACCAAAGGATAGATTAACATCTCGCATTAATAAACCCTTACCAAAGGATAGATTAACAATTAGCATTAATAAACCCTTACCAAAGAGTAAATTAACAATTTCAGATTCAGTCGCTACCCACAACACCCACACATAACTACGGGTGTAGTAAATAACGGGACTTGTCAGATCCTATGGTACCATAACCTAATACTGGTCGGCTTGATCATTGTAATGAATGTCATTTGTTATGTAACCCAACCAACAAGTTTGTTCACTTTATTGAAATCGTTATTAGTTTTGTATAAATCGTCTTAATCGTTTTTGAAACCATTGTTATAGCATCGAAAATCGTTTTGTTATCATCGTTAAAGCCTTGAAAACATTTAGCACATATGAGTCACCCCAAAACAATTGAAAGCAGTAAAATAGGGGAATAATGTACTCGCCTGATAATGCTCGGAGGTCTTGAACAACAACCAAACAAAGCTTGAGGGAGCACGGAATCAGTCGGCGATCTAAAACTATATAATAAACCGGACTTAAATCGGGAGATCGGATAGGATGAGGCTTGGTAAACCAAATGAGTGTTGGAACTCATATGATATGGTTTAACCGGACCTACATACTACAATGAAACCAAACCTAAGTGCTTTCGACCCATCGCGACCCATTAAGGTAGCTTATGCTACTTTAACGCGTCGTGCGCGTGAAAACGCGTTCGGACCGTCTAACTAGCCCTATGACAAGTGTTATATGCCTAAACATGTTACATAATCAGTTATGTGACAAAAGTTTAGGTTACATATGCTAAATTACCAATTATACATGAAAAGGGTATTCTGGTAATTTACCTAAGGCATATAAACTACCTATCATACCACTATTTAAACGATGTGACCATAGGGTATAACCTCGGAAGGTTATGCCCTATACTAGGGTCACCTAATGTATTTGGTCGGATCCTAATGATCGACCAAACTGGGTCGGGTTCGAGGTATAAGCGATTTATTAGATCGCTTACCCTACGACCCTAGACAAGCACTAAACTAAAAGTGACGAGCTAAGCATGTTGAAACATGCTTAACTAAACAAGTTTGGTATCAAAACAAACGGTTTTGATACCTAAGGGTAGTTTGGTTACAAAATACGCAAGAATACGTATTCTGGCCGAAACTACGGCTCGTCACTGAGCCTAGATAACGTGGTAATCAGTAGGTATAGTCACTATAGACTATGACCATCGTGATTACGCTCACGTTATGAAGTTCAAACGAACTTCTTATTGACCAAAACCTGGTCAATGCCGAAAGTCAAACATAGTTGACTTTCGGGCTCGAAAAGCGATAAAAGAACGAAGGAACACTTACGAAGGGTCCCCGAATGCTAACCCAGATCAAAATGGCTCAGGTATGAAACGAAGGTTCCAACTTAGAGCTTTCTTAATCAGATTTGTGGGTTTTGGGGTTGAGGGTGGATGGGTATATATAGGAAATGGTCCACCGCTAGGATCATTTCTTGGAGAAGGAGGCAACAATCAAGGCCGTACACTTGTCACAAAGGTTATGGAGCCACATATGCTCCTAATCTTAGTGATTAAGCAAGTTGCAAACATGTGGTTGTGGATTAATTGGTTGCAACTTGTGTTTAAACATTGAATCTGGCCCAGATCACTCACTCGCGTAGCGCGACGGATAGAGCCCTAGGGCTCGCGCTACGCGACTGCCTCACCTGATCCAGAAAGTTTCAAAAGTTACATGTTTGGTCCCTGCACGTGTTTCAAGGCATTTCCGACACTTCCAAGGCCCGTAAAGCCATCTTTAAGGCCCTAAAATGTTGCCTAAACATTGTGGACATGAAACATGTTCAAAAATATGTCGGAGGATGGTTCGTTTGGTCGTACGAACGCGATGTTCGCTTAATTACGACGGAATGCGCATAAGCGCGAAAAATGATCCAAATGACAAAACGAATGGATTTTTCTTAAGGCGAACACTAAAATATAATGTAGTCATGCTTACATAAATTTTTTTGGATGTCCAGATGTATTCAGAACGTAAGTTATGGGCGAAAATGCAAACTTGTGCACTTTTTGACACTTTTAGTCCCTGAATGACTCAAAAGTTTATTTTAGCATACCGAACACCTCAAAGCCTATTTCTAAGCTATGTAAGGGATATTTATGGTATGTTTAACTTATGGTCATGTTCCGGAATGTCCGTTACAGTTCAAATTGGCATACTTTCGCAGTTTGTCAACTTTAGTCCCTGTAAGCGATTTAACTTTGATTTCACCACACCAAACCTTCCAAAACTTATGTCTAAGTTATGTCAAGGTTATTTAAGGTATGTTAAGCCTATTTCACTATTCCGGAGTGTTTGTTGGATTAAACTGGTTATATTTACGCATCAGTGCGCGTATAACCCTCCAGAAAGCGATTTAAAGCTTGAAATTGAACAAGAGTTGATATGTGTAAAGGATACACATATTTTTACAAATCCAAAGTATGAAATATAATATTTCATTGGTTTGTTATTTGTTTGATGGCCGTGAAGGCACAGGTGTTACAATAACATCAATTACAACCTGGACAGATTTTCGCAGCACTTCGTTACAAATCCAGAAGCCGTACCAAATGAAAATGTCAAGTGCCCTATATATAGTGAGAGGGTTTCGCTTGAAATGGCCAAGACTGTTTCAAGCGAACTCACTTGATCTAATTTCGCTTGAACTGGTCTTGAGCAGTTTCAAGCGAACTCACAACCTTAAACCTAAAAATCTGTTTGTCGAACCTTGGGCACAGATAATCCTATCCTATTACATGATACAAGACGAAGTCAATAGGCGTAGTGCACTAACAAACTCCCCCTCGGATATTGATGAAGTCTTCTGTGTCTAGGCTTCAGCATGACACATCTTCGGTCTTGATCATTCTGCCTTTTCATTCAAATTATAACATTATAAGCATCCATCAATCCTTCTCTTCTTCCATCAGCTTCAGGCTCCCCCTTTCGTCAAGCTTCCGTGCTTTGGGATCGACACCTAGCTATCCATCTACAAGTTCCTCCTTGCTTCAAGCTTGTCTTCAGACTCCCCCTTAGACTCTGCTCTCGGGATCGTAATCTGGACTATCTGCAATCACTCAAACATCTATAAATACAATGTTTTCATATTATCAATCAAATTCTCTAATCAACTTTCCCTATCAACAAACAAAATGATTTAACAGCATTAAAGAATCCAACTCCCTCACAGTTAATCATCCAAGTCCAAACTAATGACCTTGGAGATATCACAAACTGTTTTTGATTTTTAAAAAATATTTCAAGTTTCAAATTAATGAACTTGTTTTATTTTCAGAAACACAATCAGCATACTTAGATTTTGAAACTCAGCATCTCAGACATCGGTTATCGAAAATAAAGCAGAAATCAAAATCTTTTTGTATTTTTCTGAAAATATAAAGCAGTAAAGAAATATGTACAAACATATTTACATGCAATATTTTTGTTTGAGTATGCGTCAGAGGATCATATCAGATTTTGACAAGTCACAAGTACCGTTGAGCTTATTTACACATTAAGAATTAAACAATTCACTTAGATTGTCGATATACTGATCCTCTTAAATTTTCACACAAAGTTCAACTGATTCAGGATACGAATTAGGTGAATTAAGAACTTAGACTCATTCATGTATCCCACCTCTTGAATATACTCCTATATCCAGATCCCAATATTCAGCCTTACAGGTGAGTATACCTAGATGATATCTGTAAGGGGAATAAATTATGAAACCATATGAGCTCAGGTCAGAACTTCCGTTCAGCAGAGAACTCAGGTTTGTCTTTAGGTGTGTCCCCTTTAGAGGATCTTTTGTTTCAACAACAATGACTATCAATTTTATTGTTTCATCATTTTGCTGAGGGCTGCGCTATATTTCAAGCAATGCGAAAAGTATTATTCAAGGACTAGGTTAGAACTTCCATTCAGCAGAAGTCCCGGAATAATACCCCAGATATCACTAAGCATAAAGACCTAGTATCTCAGAAAGAAGGGTCCTTCAAACGAGATTTCAGGGGTTACCTATATATCCAAGTAGTGTTCCCCACGAAATAAGTAAGTTTGAATTTAGGTTTATATCCCGAAAAAGTTTACTAAATGTATAAAAACCTATCGTCATATCATCAGTGAGACTGTTTAACGCTATTTAAACATTACATTTCTTTAGCATACTGTAACTGTCTACTGATATACTATCATTTCCTCTTTTTACGCAAAAACTCAATTTTTCATTTTATCATGTTTTTTACTTTTTCAAATTTTCAAATGTTTTTGTATTTTCTAACAATTTTTCTCCCCCTAAATGCAAAACCATTTAAAGAAAATTTGACAACCAACACTGATATCTTTGTCTCGCCATCCATTTTCTGCTTCAAGTGTACTGATTTGCAGAAAATCTAATATACAATACCAACAATTACCCCCATGATTTACAACCCATTGATTTTCGACAGTTTGAAAACCATTTTTCAATCTAGTGAAAGTAATCATGTTTGTTCAGCCGTGAGGGTTTCGGCGTATTCAATCAACACATTTTTTTTTTAATTTTCTATTTTTGACAAAAATTAAAAACAAACATATTTTGATTTTTTTTAATATTTCAATTTTTAGGGTTTTGAAATATTGTTTATTTATGTACAGAAAATCAAATAAACTCCCTGTTTCAACCAACACAGGGTCCAGCAGCAGCCTCCTCCTCTTGTTGTACCAGGCTGCTCTGAGTTCCAAACTCACAATCTTCAAATTCCATGAGCACCTGCACAAACAAACTACTTAATTACTTGAACAATTTAGCCCAGGTCTGTTGAACCTTAGGCATTTCAACACAATAATTTTCATTCAATGCTGGAAACTCTTTGTCATTTTTCACAAAAATCTTTTCAACTTTTACGTCAACTTTTTCATCTTTTTCAAGAATCACCTGTTTCTTTTCACTCCATGTTTGACCTTTAGGAGTACCACGTTTGTAAAAATGTGAATCTTTTTGAACACTTTGTTTTTGAACAACAATTTTTGGTTTCCAAAACTCTTGTGGTTTTGTCATATCAACAGTTGTTTTCCAACTTTGAGTTGTTATGACTCTGGGTGTATGAGAATTCCAGATCTGTCTAGAATCGAACCTATATGGGTTTGACTTCCAATTTTGATTCGAAGCAAACTTGTTTGTGTTGTACCTCCAAGTTTGTTTTGAATCAAATCTGGTTGACCTTTGTCTCACATTCTCAGATTTTTGTTTCTTTTTGTCAGCATCCACAGGTTTCAGATTTGGACACTTGCGAGCAAGATGTCCCTTTTGATCACATTTAAAACATGTTCTCATGGACACATCTTTGACCTGTGGTTGTTGCTTTTTCTTTTGAGCTAAGAACTCTTCAATAGACTGTTGTCTAAATTTGAGTTTTTCCTCTTCTTTAAAACCTTTTCCTTGAACAAAATTCATTTTTGTCTTTAAATTCGGAATTTCATTTCTTTTCCAACTTTGTTTCTTCTTATAACCCAACCCAGCCTTCATATTTTTATTCTTGAAACTAGGTTTATTATACAAACCTCTATGGCTCTTACCAACAAACTTTGAAATCTCAGACTTCTCAATCTCAACCATTTTGAAAACTTTATCAACCTTTTCTGAAATCACATTCTGAATCGGGAATACAACATCTAAGAACAATTTGTCCAATCCAATCATGGTATAAACCAATCCTTTTGAATCATCATTCAAACTTTTCTCAGATTTTGTGTTTTTCAGATAATTATCATGAAGATTTCCTTCATCTTCATCCTGTGATTCAGATTTACCTGTATCAACCAACTCTTCTTTCAACACACTTTCAACTACTTTACCTACCACCTCTGAATCATGAGAATCATCAGATTTGGAATAGGTTATATCAATGTTGTCTGGCAATTGGTCTACCATGTTAAAAGCTTTTTCGACCTTTTCATCATCATAAAATGCAAATTTTCCCGGTGGTGGAACTTGATGAAACTCTGAGCCAATGCCTTTCTTGGTTTGCTTAGACTCACCATCTCCCGGTTTTATATTGAAAATACGTTCAAGCACATATGACGACACATGATAACTTTTTAGCTTGTTGTTGTCCTGTTCTAAATCAGCAATCTGTCGCTTTAGCTTAGCAACATCCTCAATATAGGAATTAACAACATCTTGTTTTATTGAATACATTCGTTTAAGTTCTTTAGTTGTTTCAGAAAGATAATTCATTCTTGATTGAGCATATTTCATTTCATCTTTCACCTTTTCATATGACTCTTTCGTAATATGATATGCTAATTTCATTGAGTCATATTCTTTCTTCATTTCTTGACAAGCAATTTCTTTTTGTGAACATTCTTCTGTCATTTTAGAAACATTTTCTTTCAAAATTTCATTTTCTGTTTCTAACTTTTTACATTTTTCTGAAAGTTTTTCATCATTTTCTTTCAAAACTTTTTCTTTTTCTTTTTCTAGCATTTCTTTGCATTTTTCTTTAAAAATGTTTTCAATTTTAGTGAATTCAAAATCTCTTGTTCTGAATTGCTCATCTTTTTCAGTACAAGCTATGCACGGTTCCATGCATTTCTTGCACTGATCAATCGTTTTTAAGATTTTAGAATCAGAATGTACCTCAGTGATTAACACTTCGGTGTTTGATGTAGTTGCCTCAGTTTGCTTCTGATCAGCATCATCTTTCTTTTCTTCAACACCGACTTCATCACCAACATTACCAGCTTTCAAATTCTCAATCTTTACTTCTTCTTCTTCTTCTTTCCTCACTTCTTCTCCAATCTGCTGTTCTTCAGTAACAGCTTTCTTAACCACTTCATTCACTTCAACTTCTTCACTTTTGATTTCCTTCACAATCTCAACTTCAACAGCTTCTGCTTTAACTTCTTCAGCAACCTTCTTCAGATTGTTCACCAATTCTTCAACATTCTTCTTCATTCTCTCTTCATCCCTTTTTCTTAGACACGATGTCATGGCATATCTGATCTCCTTTTCACGCCTTTTAGAATATGTGTCATCTTTCATCACATTTCTATAATATTCGGCTCTCAAAGGAATTATGAGAAGAACATCATCAAAGATTATGTCTTTCTTTGGAACAACTGGTTCTCCTTCTCTATTGAAATAACATTCTCTCTTCTTATCCCATCTTTTGCTGCTGACAGCAATCTCATACTCTTCCTGCATTTCATCCATTCTGTTCAACACAGTGTTTCTTTCTCTGTAGGTCTTTTCTTCCAGAATCTCTTCTCTGGTTTTCACTTTGATCTCAGCTGTATCTTTGTCTTTGTTTTCATCTTTAATCTCAGCAACAAAAACAAACTTTCTTTCCTCTGTTATAGCTTTGCCATGAACTGTCTTACGAACATTCTCCAAACGATCTTCTTTTGGACAAATTGAACTCCAGTCAAAACCTTCATCATCTTGAATTACAAAACAAGCTCTTGATTTGGTTTTATCTTCAATCAATTTCGCCTCTTCTTTGCTTCAATGGTAGATCGCTTTTCGATAATAATCATCATTGAAAGGACGTTCATTTCCTTCAGCAACTTCAGAATTTCTGCATTCTCTTTTGGAATGACCCTTTTGCTTGCATCTGAAGCAGGTCACTTTGGATTTGTCAAATCCAAGCTTCGTTGACGGACCACCCAAATATTGCTTCCCGGTAATCTCCATGTATCTCTGAGCTCTTCGGATGCAGCTTGCTAAACACCAACGAATATCTATGAGCTCCATTTCTTCCGGATCAATCTGGACGTAGTCTTCTTTAGTCAACTCTGAGTTTCCAATTTTGCCAGCTACAAGACCTTCATATGACTCCAGAACAGATGCAAGAAAACTCATTTGCTGCTTAGCTGCATTGATACTCATCGATGGAGAATTCTTCAGTTTCAGAGCAATGTTGCACAGAATTTCCTCAGTTTCATCAGAACTTGCTTTTGAAGAAGAATGATAACCCGGATCATAGCTTGATGAACTCTTTTGTGGCTCTTGTGTCCTCTCACCACTGAATGCTGTCTTTGGTGAACTGACAATTTTTTCTGAAGGTAAACTTCCTTTGTAGTACAAGCCAACATTCTGTTGATGTGAAGAACTGCTCATCTTGTTCTGTTTATGCAATTCAAGCTCATGAGTTTCAATTTTCTCAAATAATGTATCAAGATAAATTGTTTCATACAAAGCATCATTTTTCAAGATAAAAACAAACGTTTGCCACTGATCAGCTCGTGGTAACGCTTCTATAACTTTGTCAATAATTTCCTCTCTTGTTTTCACAATCTCAAAACGTTCTAATTCAATTTTTAGGTGACAGAATCTTTCTATCATTTGCCTCACAGACTCTCCTTTAATGCTATCAAACAAATCGAATTCTTTCTTTAACAAAGCAATTTTGTTCTTTTTAATCTGTTTACCCCCCTCAGCTTTAACTCGTAAAGCTTCCCAGACAGATTTCGAAGACCCATCATGATTAAGTAATGCAAAAATGTCATTTCTAATAGCCGACTGGATCAACGCAATCATTCTCTGTTCAGACGAGAATTCATTTTTGTCCTCAATGCCTAATTCTTCATAGGAATTTCCTCTCCTTTGTCATCTTTTGGTCTCTCATATCCAAACTCTAGACAGAACCAGCTTTCATGAGCTTATGCTTTTGCCCAGTTAAGAAACCGTTCTTTCCACCAAGTATAATCTTCAATATTATCCAGCTTGGGTGGTTTGGAATAAGTCCCATAAAAATTGTCATGATTAATGTTTTCATTGACCACTTTTGTGATTGACTTTGGTGTGACCGTTGATGTTTCGGAAGAATCGGATGTGAACGCGTTGAAAAACGTGTTGTAGAATTCTTCAGCCATGATGTAATCCTGAACAAAGACAATCAAACAAACACAATCAGCACAACCAATATCAAATATTCTGAAACAGACTGACACTCGGTTGATCTGAAATGATCTCGACACAAAAATCCTCTTTTCAAGCGAAATAAGACTTCAAGCGAAACAACAAGTTGAAGCGAAATCCTAAGTTGAAACTTAATATCAGCTTTCAAGCGAAATGCTTAGATAACCATTCAAGCGAGATAGCACTTCAAGCGGAAACTGATGAACTTTCAACCGAAAACACTGATTCAAGCGAGATCAAATCTAATTTCAAGCGAATATCGATTTGAAGCGAACTCAGCAAGGTTTTTCAAGCGTGAAATCTTGTTCAGATCTGAAAAGAAGGTGTAGAAGTCAGAAAATAGATGATATCAAGCTAAACTCTTCTTCCTGAGCTCTGATACCACTTGTAGGATCGTTGTTGGACCCAACTGAGTCGTTCAGAAGAGCTTGTAATCCGAATCAAAGGCGGAATCAGTGAAACGGACTTGGAAACAGCTTGATACTATTAAATCTGTCACTAATATTGATTATAACATCAATTACAACCTGAACAGATTTTGGCAGCACTTCGTTACAAATCCAGAAGCCGTACCAAATGAAAATGTCAAGTGCCCTATATATAGTGAGAGGGTTTCGCTTGAAATGGCCAAGACTGTTTCAAGCGAACTCACTTGATCTGATTTCGCTTAAACTGGTCTTGAGCAGTTTCAAGCGAACTCACAACCTTAAACCTAAAAATCTGTTTCTCGAACCTTGGGCACAGATAATCCTATCCTATCCTATTACATGATACAGGACGAAGTCAATAGATGTAGTGCACTAACATATATTATATGAAATAAATTAACATAAAACATTTCATTTTATATTGATCTGCCAATAAATATTAAAGAAAATCTTAAAAGCAAAACCTAGCCTATATGTCATATTAAGACAGGGCCATGATGGTAGTTCCTTTTTAAGATTCAATTCCTTGTTAACATCTGAGAACATGTTAACACTACTGGCAAATGTGATTCGATAAAATCACATAAGTCATCCTTATATTGGATTCTTCCAATTTCTTTCATTATTATTTAAAACATCCATTAGTGATGTAGTGCTTACGGGCCATATCTATTGTCCTTTGAGGCAAAAGACAGTTGTAGTCTACGACTCACTGTCAAGAAAAGGGACGAACTATGTTCAAACCTAAATGCCTTGATTTTATAAAATCATGGCTTATGAATTAAAATTTTCCTTGTGACTAGGCCTTTTGTATGCCACCCTATTGTCCTAAATAAATTATAACTGGGATAAAATATAATGAAAATTAAATAAATTAAATTAACCAATATGGTTTATAGTTACCATGGTTAATGAATTGCCATAAAAATGACAATTCCATAATAAACTTCTGAATGAATCATTGTCAATATTTTATGTAGCAATCAAGCTACATGGCTGGATCAGATGAGGTTAACAGCCACCCGAGGGAGAATAATGATACTACCAGAGTTAATGTAGCTGGTGCGGAACTACAGGTATTAATAGATAATGCCGTTACTCGAGCTCTTGACAGACAGTTTAATTAATCAAGTGGAACTCGCGTCAGAACTTAGTCTGTACCACATTCAAAACCACCCTCTAAGACTCATACAGCTCGCAAGAGCGAATCTCATCACTCATCGAATCAGAGGAGTGTTCCATCTAAAAAGGAAGTGCTCAATCAAGAGCCACGTGCTAAAACCTGTTCATATAAGTATTTCGTCTCCTGCAAGCCCAGAGACTTCACAGGGGAGAAAGTAGCCATCGATTGCATGACATGGCTAGATGAGATGGACACAGTGGTTGATATTAGTGGATGTGCCGAACAGGACATTGTGAAGTTTGTGTCACAATCGTTTAAAGGAGAAGCTCTAGCTTGGTGGAGGTCACTGATCCAAGCTACTGGGAAGATCCCATTGTATAATCTGACTTGGGATCAGTTTGTTGCTCTCATCAAAGAAATTTTATGTCCTCAACATGAAGTTGAGAAGATTGAGACTGATTTCTTAACATTGGTTATGAAGAACTTAGACTGTCAAGCATATCTTACGAGCTTCAACACTATGTCACGATTGGTTCCATACTTGGTCACACCGGAACCGAAATGAATAGCTCGATTTATTGGAGGTTTAGCCCCAGAGATTAAGGCAAGTGTGAAAGCATCAAGACCAACTACCTTTAGGTCTGTGGCTGATCTGTCGTTATCTCTTACTCTCGATGCGGTCAGGCAGAGATCGCTTAGGAACTCTGATGAGGGGAAAAGGAAACGTGAGGATGAGAGCTCATGCCATTCTGAGAAGAAACATAAGGGGAACTCTGAGAACAAGAAGAGTTCAGGGTTCAAGAAGGATAACCGACAGTCGGGTGAAAAACCCAGGTGTAAAACCTGCAAGCAGCGTCATCTAGGGAAATGTAGGTTCAAATCGAAATCCCAATCGCAGCCCAGAGCTTGTGGGATCTGTAAATCAAGTGAGCATAAAACGTTAGATTGCAAGAAGATAAAGGATGCGACTTGTTAAAACTGTAACGAGAAGGGGCATATCAAGTCCAACTGCCCAAAGTATGCAAAGAAGCCTGAAGAAGGTAAAAAGACCAATGCTCGGGTCTTTCAAATGAATGCTCAGGAGGCCATTCAAAACGACAACGTGATAACATGTACCTTTCTTATCAATGATTTTTATGCAAGGGTATTGTTTGATTCGGGTGCAGATAAGTCATTTGTAGACAATAAATTTTGTAAGTTATTAAATCTGCCTGTTAAAACCCTAAGCATAAAGTATGAAGTAGAATTGGCCGATGGTACCATAGAAACTGCTTCAACCGTGTTAGATGGATGTTTTATATCCATTAGGAACCACTCTTTTCTGTTGTCTTTGCTTCCTTTGAAACGAGCTGGATTCGACATAGTAATAGGCACGGATTGGTTATCCCATAACCAAGCTCAGATCGTTTGTGATAAGAAGCAAGTGGTTATTAAAACTCCTTATGGTGAGCCGTTGACAATTCAGGGAGATACCCAGTATGGGTTGCCTAAGCAAGTGTCTATGCTTAAGGCGTCAAGGTGTTTGAAGAAGGGTTGTGTCATTTACATGGCACAAGTTACTATTGATGAACCAAAGCCCAAGATCGAAGACATCCCCATCATTTCTAAATATCCAGAAGTTTTCCCTGAAGAGCTACTTGGGTTACCTCCAGATAGGCAAGTGGAGTTCAAAATTGACATTATTCCTGGAGCAGCACCAGTTGCAAGAGCACCTTACCGGTTGGCACCAACTGAGATGAAAGAGTTAAGAACTCATTTGAATGATTTGTTGGCAAAATGATTTATTAGACCTAGCTCATCTCCTTGGGGAGCACCGATTCTGTTTGTAAAGAAGAAGGATGGCTCGATGCGTCTATGCATCGATTATCGCGAGCTAAACAAGTTTACAATCAAGAACAGATATCCATTGCCCAGGATCGATGATCTGTTCGATCAGCTTCAAGGAGCAAGTTACTTCTCCAAGATTGATTTAAGGTCAGGTTACCATCAGCTGAAGATTAGAGATGAAGATGTGCATAAGACTGCATTCAGAACTCGTTATGGTCATTACAAGTTCTTGGTGATGCCTTTCGGGCTCACTAATGCACCAGCAGCGTTCATGGACCTCATGAACCGCGTTTGTAAACCCTATTTGGACAAGTTTGTCATTGTTTTATTGATTACATACTCATTTACTCAAAGAATCAGGCTGATCATGAAAAGCACCTTCGATGTATCCTTATACTTCTTCAGCAAGAGAAGCTCTACGCCAAGTTTTCGAAATGTGAGTTTTGGCTTCGTGAAGTCCAATTTCTTGGACATATGGTTAGCGAGTGTGGTATCCATGTGGATCCCGCTAAGATTGAAGCCATCATGAATTGGCAAGAACCGAAGACGCCCACAGAGATTCGCAGCTTCTTGGGTCTGGCAGGATACTATAGGCGTTTTATTAAAAATTTCTCAAGGATTGTGTAACATCCGTGCTTGTAATCATTGTGAACAATTCTATTATCAATAAAAAAATGTTATTTGATCCCAATGTTTGTTTGGTTGTGTTTTACATTTTTCATGTTTTGACTTTTATGTAATTTCAAACTCTACATCGCTTTCTGGAGAGTTTTACGCAAACTGATGCGTAAACGTAATCAGTTTAATACGAAAAATACTCCGGAACATCAACATATACTTAACATACCTTAAATAACCTTTACATAACCTAGAAATAAGTTTTGAAGGCATTGGTATGGCAAAAACAAATTTATTCGTCTACAGGGACTAAACTTGACAAACTGCGAAAGTATGCGAATTTGAACTGTAACGAACATTCCGGAACATGACCATGAGTTAAACATACCATAAATATACTTTACATAGCTTAGAAATAGACTTTGAGGGGTTCGGTATGTTAAAATAAACTTTTGGGTCATTCAGGGACTAAAAGTGTCAAAAAGTGCACAAGTTTGCACTTTCGCGCATAACTTACGCTCTGAATACATCTGGACATTCAAAAATTTATGTAAGCACTAAAATATTTTATTTTAGTGTTTGGCATAAGAAAAATCCATTCGTCACGCAATTTAGATCGTTTCTCGCGCTTATGCGCATTCCGTCGTAATTAACCGAACATCGCGATCGTACGACCAAACGAACCAACATCCGGCATATTTTTGAACATGTTTCATGCCCACAATGTTTAGGCATCCTTGTGGAGCCTTGAAAATGATTTAACGAGCCTTAAACACGTCGGAAATGGCCTTAATACGCAACGGGGACTGAAAGGTGAGCATTTGAAAGTGTTTGCTGATCAGGGGACCCCTAGCGCGACGCCTAGCCCCCCTAGCGTCACGCTAGGCCCCTTCTGATCAGCAAAGGTCATTTTTAACACAAGTTGGCAGCTCCTAACACTTCCCAAAGGTCAAGTGCCACATGTTAAACTCTTATGGTGGCCAAATTCAGTAACCACAACATTCCAACAAGTGTAGGGGTGTGATCATTCCCTCTTCTCCAAGAAACGATCCTAACGGTGGACCGAAATCTATAAATACCCACATACCCCAACTTCATTTCTCACTAGAATCTGATCAATTGTGCTCTAAGTTGAAACCTTTGTTTCATACCTGAGCTATTTTGATCTAGATTAGCATTCGGGGACCCTTCGTAAGTGTTCCTTCGTTCTTTTATTGCTTTTCGAGTCCGAAAGTCAAACTTTGTTTGACTTTCTGCATTGACCAGTTTATGGTCGATGCGAAGTTCTTTTGAACTTCAAAACGTGAGTGTAATCACGATGGTTATAGTCCCTTGTGACTGTACCTACTGATTACCACGTTATCTAGGCTCAGTGACGAGCCGTAGTTTCGGCCAGAATGCGCATTCTTGCGTATTTTGTAACCAAACTACTCTTAGGTATCAAAACCGTTTGTTTTGATACCAAACCTGTTTTCTAAACTTAGTTAAGCATGTTTTAACATGCTTAGCTCGTCACTTTTAGTTTAGTGCTTATATAGGGTCGTAAGGTAAGCGATCTAAACAATCGCTTATACTTTCGAACCCGACCCGTTTGGTCGATCATTAGGATCCGAACAAGCACATTAGGTGACCATAGTATATAGGGAATAACCTTCCGAGGTTATACCTTATGGTCGCTTCGTTTAAGTAGTTGTATGATAGGTAGTTTATATGCCTTAGGTAAATTACCAAAATACCCCTTTGATGCCAAAATTCATTTTAAACATATGTAACATAACTTTTGACATCTAAACTGATTTGACAACAATATTAGACATGTTAAGGCATATGTTACTTGTCATAGGACTAGTTAGGCGGTCCGAACGCGTTTCACGCGAACGACGCGTTAAAGTAGCATAAGCTACCTAAACGGGTCGTAATGGGTCGTAAGCACTTATATTAGGTTTCATTTAGTATGCAGGCTTTGTTAAACCATACTACATGAGTTCCCATACTCGTTTGGTTTACGAACCCTCATTCTATCTGATCCTCCGATTTAGGTCCGGTTTATTAATGTAGTTACCTATATTAGGTGCCGTTTGATATCCGTGATCTCTAGCATTGCTTGGTGGTTATCTTAGGACTTCTGAGTAATCTCAAGTGAGTACATAGACCCCTCTTTTACTGTTTTCCAAATGTTTTGGGGTGGAACACATGTGCCTACTTGTTACTTTCGTGCTTTCCTATTTTCACATCATATACCTGCTATGTTTGTTAGTACATTATAGTACATGATTTCATTACATTTCATGCTATGTATGTCCATTGTGTGCATACTTAGTACATTGATTTACATGACTTTTCTGCTTTGTATGTTAACTTAGCATACTTAGTACATTGTTTTCATATAACATGTTCACTTTTGCTATGACATTTGGTTTGCACAAACAAGACTATTATACGTTCATTAACATTAGCTACGCCGCTCGGTAGTAAGTACTGGTACCATAGGACTTGACAAATCCCATTCCTGACATCCCGGGTTTGTTTGGATGTAAGGAATGACTGAATCCGAAAACATTACTTTTGATAACCTTGACTGAAAGGGTTATCCGACTGTCTCAAGGCTTGAATGTATGCGTTAACTTACCACATAAATGTTTGTATCAATGTAACATGCATTACTTTGCAAAACATAACTTTTTGATATATTCAAAATACTTTGTTTTGTACATTTCTACATTTGGACTATGTGACAATACTTTACTTACAATACATAACATTTGATACACATTACTTGACTACTTATTGGACTTATAAACATTTGATGTCACACCCTGGTTTTGCGGAAGCGTGGTTAACTTTGGTGTGACTTCTTAATACCATAGCTTAATCATAACAAAGCTATATGAATTTAAAACCATGCAAGTCATCCATTAAGTTTTGAAATCAAACAGTACCATTGTTTAACGTGAACATACTTCAGCAACCATAACCTTGTTTCAAAAGAAATTACAACTCATAACATAAACATAAACGTGATTTAGGGACTGTGTCTTGTCCAGGTAAGAGACACATCCCCTAAACCCTGATGACTTCATGACAATGTGCAGCGGAAAACGTTCCATACCGTGCCAGATCCGTTTAATTTCCTGAAATACATGTGAGTTGAAAAATCAACAATAATGTTGAGCGAGTTCATGTGCAAGTGAGTATGTAAACACTTGTAAGTATAAAAGTTTCCTGGTATGTAGCAGTGTAAGAGGACTTGTGATCACCAATGGTTTGCAAGGCCATTAGCATGTTGTGAATTGCAAGTAGTAAGACACGACCTAGCCGATTTTTGCGTCGGGCACAAAGTCACTCAAGGTCCGTTCTGTTGGTCCTCATAGAGGTCCGTTCTGTTGGGCCTAGAGTTGGGCTCGCTACACCCAGATAGATCTACCGCTACTGTCCCTCGGTCCATCTGCCTACCCATCCACATGATCTAAACCTCCTTACGTTAATCATACCGTGTATAAAGTACTTGTAAACAAAGTAACATGTATTTCACCCCCGCAGTTAAGAAAACTGAAAACAGTTAGAAAAAAGGGGGACATGAACTCACAGTGAATGCGTATCTCTACCAAGCGTCTCCAATACAGTAAGCTGTGCAACGACCTACAAGTGCTAATTCTATTAGACGGACGGCCGTGCTTTAGCTTTACAGTTTATGTTCGCGGGAAATAGTTAGACAACTATTTCGTGTTACATTTTGTATAAACTTGGTAGTTATTTCCTTCCCAAGGATGGGGGATTTAATACATGTGCGTATAATTCTTCATCATTAAGTCTCACTTAATCTTTATATATATCCAACTCCAAAATATAAGTATTTATCAAAATGCGTCGTTAAAGTACGCGTTCATAAATATTTCCGTAGTTGTGTAAGTTACGTTTTAACATACGAGTGGTAATATAATTACCGGTGTAACTTATATATTTATGGTGAAAGCGTTTGTATTAATTTGGAGTCGTTAACGCTTGTAAACATTATTTTTACTCTAAAAATAATATTTATGTATTTCACAAAATAATCATAAACAGTGTGTGAAAATATATATTTATCACGTTAATATTTTGTGAAAATCCCACCTCCGAATATTTAGTAATAAAGTCTTGGCGAAATTTATGTTTCGAAAACATGTCGAAAATGATTCTAACACTTGTATTGCAAACAAGTTTAAGTGTTAAGTTTTTGGAAAAATTTCGCCAGAGTTTCCTCTGTAACTGGAGGTGGCCACGCTTTCAAGCGTATCATTTTCTTTTAAAATCAATCAACAATTGTTCTCAACAATTTCCAAACAATCTTTCAACATTTTAACTAGTCAAATATGGACATAATCATAAAAATACACAAACTTGTGGTTTGTCTAAAAATAAGTAGTAAATCTCTTCACTTTTAGTGGATCTTGTGTGTAAATAATCCGCTTTGGTGAAAACCCCGTTTCTAGAGAAAACTTGTCTTTACAACTTCTAGTCACATTTGACAAAACTATTTTCTTGTCGGATCTTTTCATTTCACAAGTGTTTATACACTTTGTGGTTTGAAAAATCATGTTTATTAGTACAAGATCTATCCTTTAGAAAACACGATTCTTTTAAAGTGCGGTCCTTCAAAAATACCACTTGCAGATACGTAGATCCGCTAGTTTTAAACATCATTTTGCATGTTAAATCACTTTTACACAAGTAAAATATTTTTACACAAGTTTATGCTTTAAGTGTGGTAGAGTTTCATCTTTAACCCTTGTATTTAGTCAAAAACGAGCTTATGTGAAGATCCAAGATCAAAGTCGGGTTAAACGATGTCCCGAGCTACCACATCATAGATCGGGTCTCAAAAATCACAAATTTCAAGTCCTACAACTTTTACACAAGTTACAAGCTATTAACCACCATTTTTGATGTTTTTACTAGACTTTAATGCATCAAAACATAAGTTAACGATATTTAGCCGACAAAATTCCTTTTAACCACTTTAGATATGCTTAAATATGAGATTTAAGTGATATACCTCTAGCTCAAGGCTAGGGAAGATCTTTGGCGAAAAAGAGGTGGATAAAAGCTAACGGTAGAGGTCCTTCGTGTTCCGAGTGCACCAAAGCTCCTTATACGCAATCTCTAACACATGTATGATGATGGAATTGCAAGAACCAAAGTCGAAAATTTGATGGTGGGGAGAGGGGTGTTCGGCCGAAGGTTTTAGAGAAGAGAAGAGAGAGTTTTGGTTGGTGTTGATTAGTAATAATTATCATGTGCTTAGTGATGGTTTATATAGACAATTCTAGGTGTTATTAACCAATGGACAATGTGTCCCCAAGATATTAGACCATACAAGATTCAACAAGATCACAAGTACAAGGGGTGTCCCCTAGGTAACCGATTCGGTTATGGGGGGGGGGGTTCCCTAACCGATTTTAACAAGTTTAGTTGGTGTTTAGTTTGGTTAAGCAAGTTAACTAAGTATTTAACTTAGTTAGTTGTATGTTACACGTTATGGCGGGTGTTAGGGTAATCAGAGACCCTAACTGGCTCAGAAAAATATAAATAGTGAAAATACTAATATTTTCATGTTCCGGGTAAAGTCCGGGCGTCCAGTTGGATAGTAATCCGTTAAAGCGTTACAAAAGCTTTAAAGTGTCGTTATTGTTATTTTTAGTGACACATTTAATTCCAACACTCTAGAAAGTGTCTAGTAATATTTTTCCCATATCTTGGCACTTTACTAGTCAGCTAGAAGCTGGTTTATTTATTAAAGTGCTGTGTTTTGTACTTAAAGTACGTTTTAGGCACATCCGTTCACTGTAACTTATTCCTAGAGACGCTGTTCTACAATACTTGTATCCTACACTCACCATCAGTGTAGCAAAATATTTGAGGCTCTTAACAGGCCTTAGAGGCAGTGTCTGCCTGATGCTGGTTATATCAGCATGTTCACTGTGTATCCGTTTAGTGCTACTGTGCTTTTTGTGCATCATGTTTGTCACTAGGGTTCAGCATGTAAATAATGTAGTGACGATAAGTAAAGTATGATGCAAGTAAGTACATGTATCAGATATTCAGTAGCAGTTCATCAGCTAGTTTAAACCAGCACAGTAATTAAGCAGTAATTAATCATTAATTAAGTCGTACGGATACCTGGTTTAGTGAGGGTTGTCACATTCTCCCCCCGTTAAATAAATTTCGTCCCGAAATTTTTAAGTTCTGCTTGTAGAAGCAGGGTTCTTAGGAAAAAGAAAAAAAAAGGTGGGGGTATTTTTCTTTCATCCGGTCCTCACGCTCCCAGGTGTATTCAGGACCATGTCTGGCATTCCAACGAACTTGACGAGCTTGACACTGCTCCGGCGGGTCTTGTTAACTTTCCAATCTGTGACCTCGACAGGTTCTTCAACGAAGTGGAGCGTGTCGTCAACATGAATCTCGTCGATAGGAATGGCAATGTTAACTTGAGTTGGACTTTTCTTTAGGTTGGATACATGAAATGTATCGTGAACGCTATTTAGTTCAGCAGGTAGGTCCAACTTGTATGCTACTTGCCTTATTTTGTCCAAAATTTTGAAAGGACCAATGTAGCGCGGTTTTAACCTTCCACGCTTCCCAAAGCGTGCTACCCCTTTCCAGGGTGATACCTTCAATAGAACCATTTCTCCAACTTGGAATTCCACATGTTTCCGGTTCGGATCCGCGTAGGCCTTTTTGTCTGTGGCGAGCTGCTTTGATGCGTTTAAGAATTTACGCAATCTTGTCGGTCGTCTCTTGGACGATTTCGGGACCAGCAAGCTGCCTATCACCTGCGTCTGCCCAACATAAGGGTGATTGGCACTTGCGTCCGTAAAGGGCTTCAAAAGGCGCGACACCAATACTGATGTGGTAGCTGTTGTTGTATGAGAATTCGACCAAAGGTAAATGTTTATCCCAGCTACCGCCCAAATCCATAACACATGCTCTCAGCATGTCTTCCAAGGTTTGTATCGTTCGCTCGCTCTGGCCATCAGTTTGCGGATGAAACGCAGTGCTCAGATTCAACTGTGAGCCAAAGGCTTCTTGGAAGGATTGCCATATCCTTGACACAAACCTTCCGTCTCTATCAGAGATGATTGAGAGAGGTACTCCATGGCGTGCGACAATCTCTCTCATGTATATTTCCGCAAGTTTACTAGTACTGTCTTTCTCCTTGATTGGCAGAAAGTGTGCGGACTTTGTTAGGCGGTCAACAATCACCCAAATCATATCATGGCCTCTTGGCGTTCTTGGCAGTTTTGTAATAAAATCCATGGAGATTTGTTCCCACTTCCACTTGGGAATCTCAGGTTGTTGCAGTAGCCCTGAAGGCTTCTGGTATTCCGCTTTAACCTTAGCGCACGTTAAGCATTTGCTCACGTAAACAGCAACATCGCCTTTCATCCTAGGCCACCAATAGTAATTTTTGGGATCCTGGTACATCTTATCCGATCCAGGGTGGATAGAGTACCGTGACTTGTGCGCTTCGTCGAAAATAACTTCCCTTAATCCACCAAACAGAGGAACCCAAATCCTTTTCTCAGAACATAACGTTCCTTCCTCGTTTGGTACCAAGAGCTTTTCCATTCCGCGGAGATATTCTTCCTCAAGGTTTCCCTCCTTGAGAGCTTCCTTTTGTGCAGCACGAATGCGCAAGGAAAGATCGGTTCGTATGATCATTTCCAAAGCTCTAACCCTTATGGGCTTGATTCTTTCCTTACGACTTAGGGCATCGGCGACTACATTCGCCTTCCCTGGATGATATTTTATCTCGCAGTCGTAGTCGTTTAACAATTCAACCCATCGTCTTTGCCTCATATTTAGCTCTTTCTGGTTGAATATATGTTGTAGGCTTTTGTGATCTGTGAAGATTGTGCATTTCGTACCATACAGGCAGTGTCTCCAGATCTTTAGTGCAAAAACCACTGCGCCAAGCTCTAAATCGTGTGTGGTATAGTTCTTTTCGTGCACTTTCAGTTGGCGTGATGCGTAAGCAATGACCTTTTTGGCGTTGCATCAACACGCAACCCAATCCCTGACGCGATGCGTCGCAGTATACCACAAAATCTTCAGTACCTTCAGGTAATGCTAAAACTGGCGCATCACAAAGTTTGTTCTTCAATACTGAAACGCTTCTTCCTGTTTGATTCCCCAATCAAACGTCCTATCCTTCTGTGTGAGCGCGGTAAGGGGTTGAGCGATCTTTGAAAAGCCCTCTATGAATCTTCTATAGTAGCCAGCCAAACCCAAGAATTGTCGAATCTCGGTTGGCGTCGTCGGTGCTTCCCAGTTCTTGATTGCCTCGATCTTTGTGGGATCGACATGAATTCCATCCCCATAACTACATGTCCAAGAAATTGGACTTCACGTAGCCAAAATTCACACTTGGAAAGTTTGGCATATAGTTGTTCTTTCTTTAATAGCTCCAAAATAGCTCTTAAGTGCTGTTCATGTTCGGCCTTTGTTCTTGAATAAATCAAGATGTCGTCAATGAATACAATCACGAACTTGTCTAAGTATGGCTTGCAAACTCTATTCATCAAGTCCATGAAGACTGCAGGTGCGTTTGTTAGACCAAACGGCATAACAAGGAACTCGTAGTGTCCATAACGAGTTCGGAAGGCCGTCTTCGGGATACTTTCTTCTTGAATCCTCAACTGATGGTATCCAGATCGAAGATCGATCTTAGAGTAAACGCTTGAGCCCTGAAGTTGGTCGAACAGATCATCAATTCTTGGCAGAGGGTATCTATTCTTGATCGTTAGCTTGTTCAACTTTCTGTAATCGATGCACATGCGAAAACTACCGTCCTTCTTCTTAACAAACAGGACTGGAGCTCCCCAAGGCGAGAAGCTTGGTTGAATAAAACCCTTGTCCAACAACTCCTGAAGTTGTGTCGACAGTTCCTGCATCTCAGATGGAGCAAGTCTGTAAGGTGCCTTAGCTACAGGCGCGGCGCCTGGAACTAAGTCGATGTGAAACTCGACTTGCCTCTGAGGTGGCAGTCCGGGTAAGTCTTCCGGAAAGACTTCTGGATACTCCCTCATGACAGGGATGTCTTCGATTCTTGGCTCAGCTGCCTTCTTATCCACAATGTGTGCCAGGAAGGCAACACATCCCTTCTGCAAGCACTTCCTTGCTTTCAAACAGCTGATCATCCTCAATGGCGTCTCACGCTTCTCTCCATGAACAACAATGGTCTCACCATCATCAGTTGGGATACGAATCACTTTTTCGTGGCAAACTATCTCAGCTTTGTTGCCCGATAACCAACCCATTCCTACTACCACATCGAAACTTCCCAATTGGACTGGCAGTAGATCCAAAGAAAACTCATGTTCTCCTAACTCAATCACGCAACCTCTGATAACTTCATTGGCTTCTACTAACTTCCCATTAGCTAACTCGATTGAGTAGGGAATATCTAACTTACTAGCGGTTAAACCAAGTATATTCTTAAATTCTAATGACACGAAGCTATAATCGGCACCCACATCAAACAAAAATAGATGCAAAAGTTTTGGTTGTTAGAGAACGTACCAGAAATCACACCTGGATCCTGGCATGCCTCACAAGCTCCGATGTTGGATTTTCTCTCACGGTCTTGTTTCAACTTCAGGCATTCCCTCTTGAAATGTCCAACTTCCCTACAATGGAAGCATCCTATCATTCGGCCATTTCCTTTCCCATCTCCACCTAGAGCGTTGTTACCGTTCTCTCCTTGTATGGAACTCTTCATCCCACAACCTTCCTTGTTGTGACCTTTCCTCCCGTACCAAGGCTTCTGACATCCACCATCACGGTGACACTTGCACTCAGCACATCTTGGTTTGGTTTCTAAGTAAATCTTATCATTGGCCTGTTTGTTGTTAGGGCAATCTTTCTTGAAATGCCCTTTGTCCCCGCAGTCAAAGCAACTTCGAATAGATCTTTGTTCATCGTTATTCATTTGGGTATCTTCGGTAAGCTTCCTTTTGTTCTTTCCAGACGACTCTACCTGAGTTTCCTTGTCAGGGTTTGCAAGTTTTTCTAGTCTAATTGCTTCCGTAACGAGTGCCAAACCCATCTTACTTGCAACATTGGTTGTTGGTGGCGTGGATGCTGTCATCAAGCTCAAGACTTGAGGCGCCAGTTCCCAAATGAATTGTTCCAATTTCTTCCGTTCTGGTTTTACCAGGTATGGAACAATTTGTGACAGATCATGAAGTCGTTGCACGTACTCCAACACCTTCGGACCTTCCATCATTAGGCTCCGAAATTTATCTTCCCACTTCTGGGTTTCCGTGTGGGGGCAATACTCCTTATGCATCATTCCTTTCAACTCATCCCAAGTTAACGCGTATGCTGTAGTTAGGCCCATTATTCGAACCTGAAGATTCCACCATAATCGAACTCCATCTTGAAACAACTCAGAAACGTATGGGACCTGTTGTTCCGGCGTACAGCCACTCATTCGAAAGATGGATTCCATACTTTCAATCCATTTTACAAAAGTCATGGCACCCCTAGTGCCGTCGAACTTCGGAGGCTTGTAGTTGAGGAAGTGCCAGTAGGAACAACCGTTATTTTCTGAGGTGCCTTTGCTGGGTTCGGAGCGTAGGGCCTCGTGCTGTGCTATAGCTGTAGCAATTATCTTTTTAAGTTCTGCCTCCGAGGTGGGCATGCGCATTTCGCGTCTTGGCGGCATCTTCTAAAAGATGTTTCACATAGGTTAGGTCATAGCAAGTGAAGTGTACGTATGCATTCAACAATACCAACACATAACATCTCATGTTATCCATAAGTCAATCACATAACCTCTTATGTTATAGGACATAAACAATTGATTGAACATCGCATGTGATGAGAATACTGCGATTGTATTACCACAATTCGATACCACAATGTAAAGCTTACAAGTACACCACTATATCATACTACACCAATGACTTAGTAGAGGACGACCCTAGACAAGTCGTGCGATCGCTAGACATGTTCAGGAGTCTCTGGTTCGTCCATTCTCAAATTCCAGGACTCCACGTCAAGTTTCTGAATTTCTGCCCTAAAACAACATTTCTTCTCAATCGTTTCCTTGAGCTCGTCCCAGCTCAGTGCATAAGCAGTGTCTGTGCCAAGGGTCTGAACCTGGAGGTTCCATTAAGAGAGTGTGCCATCTAGAAATATCCCTGTGATGTAGGTAACACTCTGTTGGGGCGAACAGTTACTCATTCTTAGAGTGGAGTTGGTCTTTTCGGACCAACGAACAAATGCAACGGTGCCTCCGATTCCGACAAAGTTCAAAGGCTTGCAGTTCAGGAACTGTTTATGGGTGCAGCCAGTTGGATGGTTATTTCTAGTAATGCCATCGTTGTACTTAGAGTGGAGGGCTTCATGTCGTGCATTTGTCTGTGAGATGCGTTCTTGCATCTCGGCTTCTATCCTTGGCAACGTACTGGTGTTTGCGTCACGTCTGGGTGACATTCCCTTTTGTCGAAGTGGTGTGAAGTGGGTTAGACAACGTTTCAATTGCATATAGCGACATAAGCCATTATGTAATCACCCAATTTCACACGCAATTATACCCACTGTATGAGTGGGGAAGTAAATTTCTGAGCCTTCACATAGGCTTGCCAATTTGGCTTGTCGCTTGTAATAGAATGAACTCGAGGCTACATCGTCTTGGTCATTCGTGTTAGATTATTTCCTGCTGCACGGGTTACCATTAGCTTGGCCCGCAGAGTCCACCAGGATTCCTGTGCACTACAAGTCGTTATTACGTGGGCCCCCGTAATAATAAATTGTCTTGCACAGTTACCCCAAATTTCCTCTCGTCCAAGCAGATGATCAATCAAAGAGCAACAGCAGGTGCATCGGCATGAACAGGGTCATGCTCTAATGCGGGGTCAGGAGCAACGCCTGGCTCAGGGGCCACGGCTAGCTCTGAATCAAAATCTCCATCTCAAAATCGGTTGGATCAACAATCACAGGGGTTACAGGATCCCCCAAGGGCTGGTCTAAGTGCATGAACTCAATGTCATGGTCTGGATCACACCAGGCGGAAAAACAGGATTGTCCTCAATATCGCGATCAAACTCAACATTGTGTGCGGGATCCGGTGCAGCTAATGATGCCCTATCAGGGTTGGCGTCGTGTAAGTAGTGCTGCATTCCCTGTATGTGCAAAGATGCGGATGTTAGAAACTCAAATGAGTCTGGGATAGGGGAATGGACATGAGTTTCCCCTACAGGAGCGTCCGCATGCAGTAGTCTAATACCAGCAGCAATAGGGCCTCGCCCTCAAGTGGGTCCTCCTCTTAGTAGTTCGACATCGTCTTCAAAGACAACGTCGGGGGCATATCAACAACGAGATAAGCGGCAGGGGGCAAATTCTCAACAAGGTAGCCATTAGTAGGCTCTGCTACGACTTTAGGCAGTGCACAAGGGCTGAAAGTCGTCATTGTCTGTGCCGGTAGTATCAGAAATGTACACCTCGTGCTTCGATGAACTATGTCGTCTGATACTATGGTCATGGGATTTGTAGTGTCCGTCTTTCTAGTATATGATGAAAGCATGATGTTTGTAACACAAACGCATATACGTACAATAATCAATCATATAATCATATAATCATATAATCACATAAGTCACCAAGTAAGCATTCAAATCATCCTCCTAGTCCCACTAGCCAACATTCCTAGTCCCACTAGCCATCACTCCTAGTCCCACTAGCCAACACTCCTAGTCCCACTAGCCATCACTCCTAGTCCCACTAGCCAACACTCCTAGTCCCACTAGACATCACTCCTAGTCCCACTAGCCAACACTCCTAGTCCCACTAGCCATCACTCCTAGTCCCACTAGCCAACACTCCTAGTCCCACTAGACCGGGCCTCAGCGTCCCAGACTGAGCCTAGAATAATGAATAAAATGTGCTCAACATTTGTTTGTAAAAAGTTGTGGATCTGGACTTAAGTGGTATGCAGTAAAATGTTTTCGTGAGAGCCCTAGTGATCATAGTCTAGACTCGAGAGAGAATCCTGGTTCGCTATGATCAGAGCTCTGATACCAAGCTGTCACACCCTGGTTTTGCGGAAGCGTGGTTAACTTTGGTGTGACTTCTTAATACCATAGCTTAATCATAACAAAGCTATATGAATTTAAAACCATGCAAGTCATCCATTAAGTTTTGAAATCAAACAGTACCATTGTTTAACGTGAACATACTTCAGCAACCATAATCTTGTTTCAAAAGAAATTACAACTCATAACATAAACATAAACGTGATTTAGGGACTGTGTCTTGTCCAGGTAAGAGACACATCCCCTAAACCCTGATGACTTCATGACAATGTGCAGCGGAAAACGTTCCATACCGTGCCAGATCCGTTTAATTTCCTGAAATACATGTGAGTTGAAAAATCAACAATAATGTTGAGCGAGTTCATGTGCAAGTGAGTATGTAAACACTTGTAAGTATAAAAGTTTCCTGGTATGTAGCAGTGTAAGAGGACTTGTGATCACCAATGGTTTGCAAGGCCATTAGCATGTTGTGAATTGCAAGTAGTAAGACACGACCTAGCCGATTTTTGCGTCGGGCACAAAGTCACTCAAGGTCCGTTCTGTTGGTCCTCATAGAGGTCCGTTCTGTTGGGCCTAGAGTTGGGCTCGCTACACCCAGATAGATCTACCGCTACTGTCCCTCGGTCCATCTGCCTACCCATCCACATGATCTAAACCTCCTTACGTTAATCATACCGTGTATAAAGTACTTGTAAACAAAGTAACATGTATTTCACCCCCGCAGTTAAGAAAACTGAAAACAGTTAGAAAAAAGGGGGACATGAACTCACAGTGAATGCGTATCTCTACCAAGCGTCTCCAATACAGTAAGCTGTGCAACGACCTACAAGTGCTAATTCTATTAGACGGACGGCCGTGCTTTAGCTTTACAGTTTATGTTCGCGGGAAATAGTTAGACAACTATTTCGTGTTACATTTTGTATAAACTTGGTAGTTATTTCCTTCCCAAGGATGGGGGATTTAATACATGTGCGTATAATTCTTCATCATTAAGTCTCACTTAATCTTTATATATATCCAACTCCAAAATATAAGTATTTATCAAAATGCGTCGTTAAAGTACGCGTTCATAAATATTTCCGTAGTTGTGTAAGTTACGTTTTAACATACGAGTGGTAATATAATTACCGGTGTAACTTATATATTTATGGTGAAAGCGTTTGTATTAATTTGGAGTCGTTAACGCTTGTAAACATTATTTTTACTCTAAAAATAATATTTATGTATTTCACAAAATAATCATAAACAGTGTGTGAAAATATATATTTATCACGTTAATATTTTGTGAAAATCCCACCTCCGAATATTTAGTAATAAAGTCTTGGCGAAATTTATGTTTCGAAAACATGTCGAAAATGATTCTAACACTTGTATTGCAAACAAGTTTAAGTGTTAAGTTTTTGGAAAAATTTCGCCAGAGTTTCCTCTGTAACTGGAGGTGGCCACGCTTTCAAGCGTATCATTTTCTTTTAAAATCAATCAACAATTGTTCTCAACAATTTCCAAACAATCTTTCAACATTTTAACTAGTCAAATATGGACATAATCGTAAAAATACACAAACTTGTGGTTTGTCTAAAAATAAGTAGTAAATCTCTTCACTTTTAGTGGATCTTGTGTGTAAATAATCCGCTTTGGTGAAAACCCCGTTTCTAGAGAAAACTTGTCTTTACAACTTCTAGTCACATTTGACAAAACTATTTTCTTGTCGGATCTTTTCATTTCACAAGTGTTTATACACTTTGTGGTTTGAAAAATCATGTTTATTAGTACAAGATCTATCCTTTAGAAAACACGATTCTTTTAAAGTGTGGTCCTTCAAAAATACCACTTGCAGATACGTAGATCCGCTAGTTTTAAACATCATTTTGCATGTTAAATCACTTTTACACAAGTAAAATATTTTTACACAAGTTTATGCTTTAAGTGTGGTAGAGTTTCATCTTTAACCCTTGTATTTAGTCAAAAACGAGCTTATGTGAAGATCCAAGATCAAAGTCGGGTTAAACGATGTCCCGAGCTACCACATCATAGATCGGGTCTCAAAAATCACAAATTTCAAGTCCTACAACTTTTACACAAGTTACAAGCTATTAACCACCATTTTTGATGTTTTTACTAGACTTTAATGCATCAAAACATAAGTTAACGATATTTAGCCGACAAAATTCCTTTTAACCACTTTAGATATGCTTAAATATGAGATTTAAGTGATATACCTCTAGCTCAAGGCTAGGGAAGATCTTTGGCGAAAAAGAGGTGGATAAAAGCTAACAGTAGAGGTCCTTCGTGTTCCGAGTGCACCAAAGCTCCTTATACGCAATCTCTAACACATGTATGATGATGGAATTGCAAGAACCAAAGTCGAAAATTTGATGGTGGGGAGAGGGGTGTTCGGCCGAAGGTTTTAGAGAAGAGAAGAGAGAGTTTTGGTTGGTGTTGATTAGTAATAATTATCATGTGCTTAGTGATGGTTTATATAGACAATTCTAGGTGTTATTAACCAATGGACAATGTGTCCCCAAGATATTAGACCATACAAGATTCAACAAGATCACAAGTACAAGGGGTGTCCCCTAGGTAACCGATTCGGTTATGGGGGGGGGGGGGTTCCCTAACCGATTTTAACAAGTTTAGTTGGTGTTTAGTTTGGTTAAGCAAGTTAACTAAGTATTTAACTTAGTTAGTTGTATGTTACACGTTATGGCGGGTGTTAGGGTAATCAGAGACCCTAACTGGCTCAGAAAAATATAAATAGTGAAAATACTAATATTTTCATGTTCCGGGTAAAGTCCGGGCGTCCAGTTGGATAGTAATCCGTTAAAGCGTTACAAAAGCTTTAAAGTGTCGTTATTGTTATTTTTAGTGACACATTTAATTCCAACACTCTAGAAAGTGTCTAGTAATATTTTTCCCATATCTTGGCACTTTACTAGTCAGCTAGAAGCTGGTTTATTTATTAAAGTGCTGTGTTTTGTACTTAAAGTACGTTTTAGGCACATCCGTTCACTGTAACTTATTCCTAGAGACGCTGTTCTACAATACTTGTATCCTACACTCACCATCAGTGTAGCAAAATATTTGAGGCTCTTAACAGGCCTTAGAGGCAGTGTCTGCCTGATGCTGGTTATATCAGCATGTTCACTGTGTATCCGTTTAGTGCTACTGTGCTTTTTGTGCATCATGTTTGTCACTAGGGTTCAGCATGTAAATAATGTAGTGACGATAAGTAAAGTATGATGCAAGTAAGTACATGTATCAGATATTCAGTAGCAGTTCATCAGCTAGTTTAAACCAGCACAGTAATTAAGCAGTAATTAATCATTAATTAAGTCGTACGGATACCTGGTTTAGTGAGGGTTGTCACATTTGACATGACTCATACAAGGACTTTTGACTATTGGTTTAAACGTAGACTTTATACATTGGTGGTTTGTTTAAGTGATTCAAGTAACGAGGCATGTGTAATATGATACAAGCATGGTGGATACGCCGCTAGTACTTCCTATATATAAGTGTTTGTATGGTATTACATATTGTAGCGTTATTTAAATCATTTCAATTTAGACATATAACATTTTATACAAATAACATACTTTTCACAAGACATTGCTTTACAAACAACTTATTTTATACAACTCATTTTACTTGGTTATACATTTAACCACACATTATCCTTTATTTATACATATCATTCGATCTTATCGCTTTTTAAATTTTTTACAAAACAAAATAATTTACAAGGTTCATGACTGACTTTTGATAAACAACTTTTCCTTAAACTTAAGTCATGAATCCTATTTTCACAAAACCTATGTATCTCACAGGCATTTTTATGCTGACGTACCTATTTTCACATGTGTTTTCAGGAGCTTTTGCGTAGGATGATGATCGTGACACTAGGGCGGACCTGTGCCTTAGAGACATAAAACGAAGATAGACTTAGTTTAATTATGTTACAAACTCTTTGTTTCCTGTTTAAAACAATGTAACTCTTATGTTGATAAATAAAATACATCTTTGTATGCCATGGTTATGAAACAATTAATTCTGTTACAACACTCCCCGACGTTTTTCGCCACGTTTTGTATGTTATACGTGGTCGGGGTGTGACAGAAGAGTTGGTATCAGAGCCAATGGTTATAGGGAATTAGGTTATTAGTAATGCTTTGACCTAGACTATAACCTTTCTAGGACCCTAACATAAGTTATCTTGTGTTTAGATCTTAAAACATACATATCACCTATCCTTAGGTGATTATCAAAACAAAAAACCAAATTTTCCGAAACGATTTTTGAAAAACAATCTTCTGTTTTTGAAGATTTATTACAAGGTTTTGAACCCTCTTTTGTAAGGTTTTGAACCCTTCCAGTTTGACTAAATTTTTGGCCTTGTGCCTTCAAATTTTCAAAATCTCGTCAACGTTTTGGGTTTTAAATAATGTGAACACGTGCAAACTGGAAGAGTGAATGCCTGTATTCTGGGTTTTCTGTCTAGGCAAGCACTTCGTATACATCTCATCAGACGCGAGACCAGTTGTGCTTACCTGGGAATTCTTGGGATGAGTGTTCACTTATAGGCGAGCATGTCTTCGTGATACATTATTTTTGATCCATTTACTTTGATTAGTCACTGTGCGTCGTTTGTTTGCTTGGTAATGCGGACAAATAACCACCATCTTTGCGTTTGTTAATTTTGTTTCATCTCATTCTTTTCATCCAATCATCTCACTCGTTTCCTTTCATGTTTTCCTCTTTTAGAATGCCTCCTCGACGCGAAAACCAAATAGCGACTGCCGAACTGGCAGAAATCATTGCGCAGCAGATGGCTGCTCAATTCCCAAATCTCTTTGCTCAATGGCAACAAGCCAACAATAACAACAATGCTCCATGCAAATACAAGGATTTTAACTCGGCTAAACCACTCAAGTTTAGTGGTTCTGAGGGAGCGACTGGGCTTCTTCAATGATTTGAGAGCATTGAGAATACTTTCCGCCACGTGCAGTGTCCGGATAATTGCAAGGTCGAGTTTTCTTCGAGCGTGTTTCAGAAGAGGGCTCTCACATGGTGGAACGGGGTTATGAGAGATCGGGGTGCAGAAGTTGCTCTAGCGAAAACTTGGGCTGAACTTAGGGCCCTTATGATGAGGGAATTCTGTCCTCGTCATGAACAGCGAGCGTTGGAGAAAGAGTTTGAGGACTTGAAACAAGACAGTGGCGAGCACAGGGCTTATACTGATAGGTTTGAAGAGTTAAGTCTGCTTTGCCCAACTATGGTTACCCCACTCGACAAGGCTATCGAAAGATACATCGACGGCCTACCTGACTCAGTACAAGACATCATTACTGGTAGTAACCCTGCCACACTCCGTCAGGCGATCGAGTTATTAGCGACATTGACTGAGTCGCAGATTCGAAAGGGGAAGCTGCACAAAAAGGGTGACAAGGGTAAGAAGCAGGTGTCTGATAAGGAAGATAGCAAGAAAGGTCAAAACAAGAAGGGAAAGAATTCTGGAGGGTCTAGGAAGCGGAAGGCTTCCCAAAACTATGCTGTTACTGCACAGGCTCAAGCTGCACCAAATCAGCCTGCGCAACCCCTAGCCAAGAAGCCTTATCTTGGCAATGCACCTTTGTGCAACAGGTGTAACGGCCATCATCAACCACACCTCCAGTGTCGTCAGTGCACCAACTGCGGAAGGCCTGGTCATCTCGCTGCCACCTGTCGCATTCCTGCTAACCAGAACCAAGCCCAACAAGTTGCTCAGCCTCTTGCTCAGCAACAAGGTCAAGCTGCACGACCTCATTTTCCTCCTGGTTCGTGCTACAATTGTGGGGATCTGACCCACTACAGGAACCGGTGCCCAAGGCTAGCCAACCAAAATCAGAATCAGAACCAAAATCAGGCTCAGGCTCGAGGGCGAGCTTTTAACTTGAATGCCCAAGAGGCGCAGGCGGACGATAATGTGGTGAACGGTACGTTCTTTATTAATAATCAGCCTGCATCTGTTCTTTTTGATTCGGGTGCCGACAAGAGTTTTGTGTCATTGTCTTTTGAGCCATTACTTCGCGTGTCTAGAACAAAACTAGGTAAACCTTTGACAGTAGAAGTTGCTAGTGGTGAACCCATTGTTCTTGATTCTGTTCTTCACAAGTGCCAGTTGAACCTTAACGATCATCTTTTTCCTATTAACCTCACGCCTATGCAACTTGGAAGCTTCGACGTCATTGTGGGTATGGATTGGTTATCCAAGCATCACGCTGCGATAGTTTGTTCTGAGAAGATTGTTCGTGTGCCGCTTTCGACAGGCGAGATCCTACAGGTTCAAGGTGAGAAACCTGCCGGTGGTCTCAAACTCATGTCTTGTTTTAAAGCTCGGAAGTATCTGCGGAAGAACTATGTGGCTTTCTTAGCACATGTTACAGCAGATAAAGGCAAGGGTAAGTCTATTTCAGATATTCCTGTCGTTCGGGATTATTCTGAAGTTTTCCCTGAAGAGTTACCTGGTCTACCTCCAGCACGCCAAGTGGAGTTCCGCATTGATCTCATACCTGGTGCAAATCCTATTGCCAGAGCTCCATATCGTCTTGCACCATCTGAGATGCAAGAGTTGTCTAAGCAGCTTCAGGAGCTCTCTGACAAAGGTTTTATCCGTCCTAGCTTTTCACCCTGGGGTGCTCCCGTTCTTTTTGTCAAGAAGAAGGATGGATCTTTTAGGATGTGTATCGATTATCGTGAGCTTAACAAGCTTACCATCAAGAATCGATATCCCCTACCGCGCATAGACGATCTCTTTGATCAGTTACAGGGCGCTTCTTATTTTTCGAAGATTGATCTACGTTCTGGATATCATCAACTTCAGGTGCATGAAGAAGATATTCCCAAGACAGCGTTCCGTACTCGTTATGGGCATTATGAGTTCACGGTCATGCCATTCGGTTTGACCAATGCTGCTGCTGTTTTCATGGACTTAATGAATAGGGTCTGCAAACCTTATTTGGATCAGTTCGTCAGTGTTTTTGTTGACGACATCTTGATTTATTCTAAGACGCGAGCTGATCACGAGCAACATCTTCGTCTTACTCTGGAACTCCTAAAGAAAGAGCAACTTTTCGCCAAATTCTCCAAGTGCGAATTTTGGCTTAAAGAAGTTCAATTCTTAGGACATATTATCAACGAACAAGGTATTCATGTAGATCCCTCCAAAATCAGTGCGATTAAGGATTGGGATACACCTTCTACTCCTACTGAAGTTCGTTCCTTTCTTGGTCTAGCGGGTTATTATCGCCACTTCATTGAGAACTTCTCAAAGATTGCAGTTCCTCTAACTGCCCTAACTCAGAAGAACAAGCCCTTTGATTGGGGATTCAAACAAGAGGAAGCTTTTCAAAACTTGAAGCAAAAGCTTTGTGACGCGCCTGTTCGGACTTTGCCTGAGGGCAATGATGATTTCGTTGTTTATTGCGATGCATCTAAATTGGGTCTTGGCTGTGTTCTGATGCAAAGGAACAAAGTCATAGCATACGCATCGAGGCAGTTGAAGATACATGAGAAGAACTACACCACTCATGATCTTGAGTTGGGTGCAGTTGTTTTCGCTCTAAAGATCTGGAGACACTATTTGTACGGTACAAAATGTGTGGTTTTCACGGACCACAAAAGTCTTCAGCATATCTTCAATCAGAAAGAACTCAACATGAGGCAACGACGTTGGGTTGAGCTTTTAAATGACTATGACTGCGAAATTCGCTACCATCCGGGTAAGGCGAATGTCGTAGCCGATGCATTGAGTCGTAAGGAACGTTCTAAGCTTCATTGTGTACGTGTTCAATCTGTTATTCAAGCTCGATCCGATATCCAAGCACGCATTTCTCAGGCTCAACAATCTTGTGTTTCACAAGGTTTGATGGATAAGGAATTTCCCTACCACATAACACCTGATCTGGAACTAAAGGACAATGGATCGTATTACTTCATGAACCGTTTGTGGGTCCCAAGCCAAGATAACCTTCGCACCTTGCTTATGGATGAAGCCCATAAGTCTCGTTATTCTGTTCATCCTGGCTCAGATAAGATGTATAAGGATCTTCGTATTCATTATTGGTGGCCTGGTATGAAGAAAGACATTGCCTTATACGTGTCAAAATGCCTTACTTGTCTTAAGGTTAAGGCTGAACATCAGCGTCCTTCTGGTTTATTGGTGCAACCAGAGATCCCAGTTTGGAAATGGGAAAACATTACTATGGATCTTGTTACCAAACTTCCACGCACAAAGAAAGGTCATGATGCCATCTGGGTAGTTGTTGATCGTCTTACTAAGTCAGCACATTTCTTGCCAATCCGTGAGGATTTTCCTGCTGACAAACTTGCTAAAATCTATGTGGATGAAATTGTAGCTAGACATGGTGTTCCTTTGAACATCATTTCTGACAGAGACGCTCGGTTCATGTCTCATTTTTTGGAGAACCATGCAATCTGCTATGGGGACCCAACTTAATCTAAGCACAGCTTATCATCCGCAAACGGATGGTCAATCTGAAAGAACAATCCAGACTCTGGAGGATATGCTTAGAGCTTGTGTGATCGATTTTGGTGGTAACTGGGATTCACATCTTCCGTTGATCGAATTCTCCTACAATAACAGTTATCACACCAGCATCAAAATGGCTCCTTTTAAGGCTCTCTATGGTCGAAAATGTCATTCACCAGTCTGCTGGAATGAGATCGGCGAGGCTCAACTTACTGGACCTGCCCTCATTTTAGAGACAACTGACAAGATAAAGAAAGTTCGTGATAACCTTCAGACAGCCAGAAGCCGTCAAAAGAGTTACGCGGACCCAAAACGCAAGCCCTTGGAATTTCAATTCGGTGATCGAGTATTACTTAAGGTCTCACCTTGGAAAGGTTTGATCAGATTTGGAAAGAAAGGAAAACTTGCACCTAGATACGTTGGACCATTCAAGATCTTCGAAAGAATCGGAAAGGTAGCCTACAGACTTGAGTTACCTCCTGAACTTGGAAATGTTCATCCAACTTTTCACGTGTCCAATCTCAAGAGGTGTTTAGCTGATGAGAACCACCACATACCGCTTGACGAAATTCGTGTTGGCAAAACACTGAAATTTGTTGAGAAGCCAGTGGAAATCATGGAACGTGAAGTCAAGTGGCTCAAACGCAAGTGCATTCCTTTGGTCAAAGTTCGCTGGGAAGCTAAACGAGGACCCGAGTTTACTTGGGAACGCGAAGATCAAATGAAGGCGAAATATCGGCATCTTTTCCCACGGGTTTCCTCTAAATAAATTTCGGGACGAAATTTCCACAAGTAGGGGAGACTGTAACATCCGTGCTTGTAATCATTGTGAACAGTTCTATTATCAATAAAACAATGTTATTTGATCCCAATGTTTGTTTGGTTGTGTTTTACATTTTTCATGTTTTGACTTTTATGTAATTTCAAACTCTACATCGCTTTCTGGAGAGTTTTACGCAAACTGATGCGTAAACGTAATCAGTTTAATACGAAAAATACTCCGGAACATCAACATATACTTAACATACCTTAAATAACCTAGAAATAAGTTTTGAAGGCATTGGTATGGCAAAAACAAATATATTCGTCTACAGGGACTAAACTTAACAAACTGCGAAAGTATGCCAATTTGAACTATAACGAACATTCCGAAACATGACCATGAGTTAAACATACCATAAATATCCTTTACATAGCTTAGAAATAGGCTTTGAGGGGTTCGGTATGCTAAAATAAACTTTTGGGTCATTCAGGGACTAAAAGTGTCAAAAAGTGCACAAGTTTGCATTTTCGCGCATAACTTACGTTCTGAATACATCTGGACATTCAAAAATTTATGTAACCACTAAAATATTTTATTTTAGTGTTTGGCATAAGAAAAATCAATTCGTCACGCAATTTAGATCGTTTCTCGCGCTTATGCGCATTCCGTCGTAATTAACCGAACATCGCGATCGTACGACCAAACGAACCAACATCCGGCATATTTTTGAACATATTTCATGCCCACAATGTTTAGGCATCCTTGTGGAGCCTTGAAAATGATTTAACGAGCCTTAAACACGTCGGAAATGGCCTTAATACGCAACGGGGACTGAAAGGTGAGCATTTGAAAGTGTTTGCTGATCAGGGGACCCCTAGCGCGACACCTAGCCCCCCTAGCGTCACGCTAGGCCCCTTCTGATCAGCAAAGGTCATTTTTAACACAAGTTGGCAGCTCCTAACACTTCCCAAAGGTTAAGTGCCACATGTTAAACTCTTATGGTGGCCAAATTCAGTAACCACAACATTCCAACAAGTGTAGGGGTGTGATCATTCCCTCTTCTCCAAGAAACGATCCTAACGGTGGACCGAAATCTATAAATACCCACATACCCCAACTTCAATTCTCACTAGAATCTGATCAATTGTGCTCTAAGTTGAAACCTTTGTTTCATACCTGAGCTATTTTGATCTAGATTAGCATTCGGGGACCCTTCGTAAGTGTTCCTTCGTTCTTTTATTGCTTTTCGAGTCCGAAAGTCAAACTTTGTTTGACTTTCTGCATTGACCAGTTTATGGTCGATGCGAAGTTCTTTTGAACTTCATAACGTGAGTGTAATCACGATGGTTATAGTCCCTTGTGACTGTACCTACTGATTACCACGTTATCTAGGCTCAGTGACGAGCCGTAGTTTCGGCCAGAATGCGCATTCTTGCGTATTTTGTAACCAAACTACTCTTAGGTATCAAAACCGTTTGTTTTGATACCAAACCTGTTTTCTAAACTTAGTTAAGCATGTTTTAACATGCTTAGCTCGTCACTTTTAGTTTAGTGCTTATATAGGGTCGTAAGGTAAGCGATCTAAACAATCGCTTATACTTTCGAACCCGACCCGTTTGGTCGATCATTAGGATCCGACCAAGCACATTAGGTGACCATAGTATATAGGGAATAACCTTCCGAGGTTATACCTTATGGTCGCTTCGTTTAAGTAGTTGTATGATAGGTAGTTTATATGCCTTAGGTAAATTACCAAAATACCCCTTTGATGCCAAAATTCATTTTAAACATATGTAACATAAATTTTGACATCTAAACTGATTTGACAACAATATTAGACATGTTAAGGCATATGTTACTTGTCATAGGACTAGTTAGGCGGTCCGAACGCGTTTCACGCGAACGACGCGTTAAAGTAGCATAAGCTACCTAAACGGGTCGTAATGGGTCGTAAGCACTTATGTTAGGTTTCATTTAGTATGTAGGCTTTGTTAAACCATACTACATGAGTTCCCATACTCGTTTGGTTTACGAACCCTCATTCTATCCGATCCTCTGATTTAGGTCCGGTTTATTAATGTAGTTACCTATATTAGGTGCCGTTTGATATCCGTGATCTCTAGCATTGCTTGGTGGTTATCTTAGGACTTCTGAGTAATCTCAAGTGAGTACATAGACCCCTCTTTTACTGTTTTCCAAATGTTTTGGGGTGGAACACATGTGCCTACTTGTTACTTTCGTGCTTTCCTGTTTTCACATCATATACCTGCTATGTTTTATAGTACATGATTTCATTACATTTCATGCTATGTATGTCCATTGTGTGCATACTTAGTACATTGTTTTACATTACATTTCTGCTATGTATGTTAACTGATAGCATGCTAGCACATTGATTTACATGACTTTTCTGCCTTGTATGTTAACTTAGCATACTTAGTACATTGTTTTCATATAACATGTTCACTTTTGCTATGACATTTGGTTTGCACAAACAAGACTATTATACGTTCATTAACATTAGCTACGCCGCTCGGTAGTAAGTACTGGTACCATAGGACTTGAAAAATCCCATTCCTGACATCCCGGGTTTGTTTGGATGTAAGGAATGACTGAATCCGAAAACATTACTTTTGATAACCTTGACTGAAAGGGTTATCCGACTGTCTCAAGGCTTGAATGTATGCGTTAACTTACCACATAAATGTTTGTATCAATGTAACATGCATTACTTTGCAAAACATAACTTTTTGATATATTCAAAATACTTTGTTTTGTACATTTCTACATTTGGACTATGTGACAATACTTTACTTACAATACATAACATTTGATACACATTACTTGACTACTTATTGGACTTATAAACATTTGACATGACTCATACAAGGACTTTTGACTATTGGTTTAAACGTAGACTTTATACATTGGTGGTTTGTTTAAGTGATTCAAGTAACGAGGCATGTGTAATATGATACAAGCATGGTGGATACGCCGCTAGTACTTCCTATATATAAGTGTTTGTATGGTATTACATATTGTAGCGTTATTTAAATAATTTCAATTTAGACATATAACATTTTATACAAATAACATACTTTTCACAAGACATTGCTTTACAAACAACTTATTTTATACAACTCATTTTACTTGGTTATACATTTAACCACACATTATCCTTTATTTATACATATCATTCGATCTTATCGCTTTTTAAACGATTTACAAAACAAAACAATTTACAAGGTTCATGACTGACTTTTGATAAACAACTTTTCCTTAAACTTAAGTCATGAATCCTATTTTCACAAAACCTATGTATCTCACAGGCATTTTTATGCTGACGTACCTATTTTCACATGTGTTTTCAGGAGCTTTTGTGTAGGATGATGATCGTGACACTAGGGCGGACCTGTGCCTTAGAGACATAAAACGAAGATAGACTTAGTTTAATTATGTTACAAACTCTTTGTTTCCTGTTTAAAACAATGTAACTCTTATGTTGATAAATAAAATACATCTTTGTATGCCATGGTTATGAAACAATTAATTCTGTTACAACACTCCCCGACGTTTTCCGCCACGTTTTGTATGTTATACGTGGTCGGGGTGTGACAGATTGCTGCACCCCTGACTTCTTTGACTCGAAAGAATATAAAGTTTAATCGGGGTCCTAAGCAACAAGAATCCTTCGAGATTCTTAAGCAAAAGTTGAGCAATGCTCCGGTTTTGACATTGCCTGAAGGAATTGAAGAGTTTGTGGTATACTGCGACGCATCACATACTGGAATGGGTTGTGTACTTATGCAAAGAGGCAAGGTTATTGCGTATGCTTCCCGACAATTAAAGGTGCACGAGAAGAATTACACCACCCACGATTTAGAGTTGGGTGCCGTTGTATTTGCACTAAAACTTTGGTGGCATTATTTATATGGTACCAAGTGTGTGATCTATTCCGATCATAAGAGCCTTCAGCATCTGTTTAACCAGAAGGATCTGAACATGAGACAGCGTCGATGGATGGAGATGCTGAACGATTGTGATTGTGAAATCCGATATCATCCAGGCAAGGCGAATGTAGTCGCCGATGCCTTGAGCAGGAAAGAAAGAGTTAAGCATATTAGAATCAATGCCAAAAGCATTGAATTGAAGAACAGCTTGAATGAAAGATTGTTAGCCGCTCAAAAGGAAGCTGTGTTAGAAGCTAACTATCCGAATGAAAAATTGGGCGTAACTGTTGAACAGTTATCATATGGCAAAGATGGAAGCCTAAGATTAAATGGACGAATATGGGTTCCAAATTATGGAGGGCTTAGGGACGTGATTCTTCAAGAAGCCCATAGTTCCAAGTACTCGATTCATCCTGGAAGTGATAAGATGTACCAGGATTTAAAGGTAAATTATTGGTGGATAGGTTTGAAGAAATCTATAACCACTTATGTGGCCAAATATTTGACGTGCGCGCAAGTTAAAGCCGAACACCAGAAGCCGTCAGGGTTGCTGCAACAGCCTGAACTTCCCACCTGGAAGTGGGAAATGGTAACTATGGATTTTATCACTAAGTTACCAAAAACAAAGCGAGGAAATGATACTATTTGGGTTATATTCGACAGGTTGACTCAGTCAGTCCACTTCTTACCTATTAAGGAAACTCACGGCTCCGACAAGTTAGCTCAGCTGTACGTGGATGAGATTGTATCTCTCCACGGAGTGCCAGTGTCTATCATCTCTGATAGGGATACGAGATATACATCCCACTTTTGGAAAAGCTTTCAGCAATCTTTAGGCACTCGATTAAACTTCAGCACTGCTTATCATCCTCAGACGGATAGGCAGAGCGAGCGTACGATTCAAACACTGGAGGATATGCTACGAGCTTGTGTTATTGATTTAGGTGGAAGTTGGGATGATCATCTTCCGTTGATTGAATTTTCATATAATAATAGCTATCATTCGAGTATTCAAGCAGCACCTTTTAAAGCTTTGTATGGAAGGAAGTGTAGGACGCCAGTTTGTTGGGCGGAAGTTGGAGATGTCCAACTAACAGGACCTGATATAGTCCTGGAGACAACAGATAAGATTGTACAGATACGTGATCGTCTCAAAGCTGCCAGGGATAGGCAGAAAAGCTACGCAGACAAAAGGCGTAAACCTCTGAAATTTGAGGTAGGTGAAGTTCTACTTAAGGTATCACCCTGGAAAGGGATGATGCATTTTGGAAAGAAGGGCAAGTTGAGCCCAAGATATATAGGACCATTCGAGATTATCGAATGTGTCGGGACTGTAGCTTACAAGCTAAATCTACCAGAAGAACTCAGTGGAATTCACAATGTGTTCCACATTTGCAACTTAAAGAAGTGCCTAGCTGATGAATCGCTAGCCATATCACATAAGGATGTGCATGTTGATGAGAGCTTAAAGTTTGTTGAAAAATCTTTGTCGATTGAGGATCGACATATTAAGAAGCTTTGAAAAAAGCATGTGCCGATTGTGAAGGTTAAATGGGATGCCCGAAGAGGCCAGAATACACGTGGGAGGTTGAATCCACAATGAAGCAGAAGTACCCTCATTTATTTCAGTAAATCTCGAGGTCGAGATTTCTTTTAAGGGGGTGAGGATGTAACACCTGATAAAATCACGACCAATATAATGAATACACGTGTCATGGGCTATAAACGTGTAAGGAATTGCTTCTGAGGGACTGAAATTGTCAAACAATGTAAATATGTAAGTAAAAGGGATCCAAAGTGTCAACGTGCCATTCTTGTGCCTCCGATTGACCTCACACGACGTTCGTATTCTTTAACGAATAATTTATAGAACTTAGAAAGTCGTTTGAACTCAAAATAAGGATCTTATGAAGCATAAGGGTTAAAAGTGTCAACATGTTGAAAGTAACCTCTGAGTGACCTTTTAACGAGCCCAAAAACATTGTAACTGTAGGATCGTATTCGGCCCTGTTTGAGTCGATCAGAAGAATTCCTATCCAAAACAAGAGGCGGAAACTAATGATTTGGTGCGATTTCAGCTGGATTCACGTTTAACTGTTGTTGTATTGATAACTGAAGTGATTACACGTTCTGACAACACTCCGGCAGCACTTCGTGGCTTACCGGAAGAGAACACCTAGAACTATCTGTATGATTTCGCTCAAATGACCTATTTATAGACTCACAGGTTTCGCTCCTATGGACTTGACACATGAGCGAAACCTTACAAATGACATATGAGCGAAATCACATTTACAACTTATGACCGAAATCACCTACTGCACTTATAAGAGAAATCAGAATTACATAATCATAAATGCTTTTGTCTCATTGTAATGATGCAATGATGACTTCATCATTATGATGTCATCATCAAAGATGGTGACATCATCCTCTTTCATTTCTGCAACGAGACTGAGACTCGACATAAGACGAAGACGACAGATGAATGCACCAACAGACTCCCCCTCAGATGTTGACGAGTCTTAAGTGTCGAGTCTTTGCATCTTCAGTCTTTATCAGTCTTCGATCTTCCTCTGAAGTATTTGTCATTGCAAGAATCCTCATTCTCTATCTTTATCTTCAATAAACTCCTCTCTCTCAACTGTTGAATATCATGGTGTCTTCAGACTCCCCCTCTCAATCTGCTGGGATCGTAGTCTGGAATTCACAAGATCATAACCTGGTTTTCATCCTGCTCTGGATCGAAACCCGGCCAACCTGCAAAAACTCTACCCAAAAATAAATTTTCTGATTACCATTTGTGGATAAGATTTGCAAATCTAATTTACCACTTGCAGGAATAACGTTTATATTGCAAAACTTTTCTCATTTCATTTCAACAATCTTCAAACACTTTCACCCAAACCATTTGTTCATCATGTTTAGCACTCGGAATTTTGAAAATCAGCTTTCCAAAATCAGTTGTCGAAAATCTTTTTGGATTTTTCAAAATTTATGCTAAAACACACTAAAATCTTTTTGGATTTTCTGAAAGATAACACTTGTAGAAACAAGAAAATGCAGAAATGAAATATATACAAACAATATTTTTGTGAGTTCGTGCAAGAGGATCATATCAGTTTTTGAGACAAATCACCAACACCGTTAAGCTTCATTTCATTTTAAGTTTTAAACGATTCACTTAGATTGTCAGTATACTGGTCCACTTAAATTTTCACACAAAGTTCAATTGATCCGAGATATGATATTAATGTCTTAAGAACTTAAACTCAATCGCATGTCCCACCTCAGAATATACTCCCGTATCCAGATCCCAATATTCAGTCTTACAGGTAATTATGACACAAATGATATCTGTAGGGGTTAATAAATTATGAAGAATCATGAGAGCTCAGGTCAGAACTACCGTTCAGCAGAGAGATCATGACTCAACTTTTGGGTGTGTCCCCTTTAGAGGATCTTTTTTACAACAGCATTGCTAAGCAATTTTATTGTCTTATCATATATGCTGAGGGTGATGCTATGTTTCAAGCATTTGCGGAAAGTATTATTCGAGGACTAGGTCAGAACTTCCATTCAGCAGAAATCCCGGAATAATACCCCAGATATCACTGAGTATAAAGACCTAGTATATCAGAAAAAGGAATCTTTCAAACGAGATTTCGGGGGTTACCCATATATCCGAGAGATGTTTCCCCACGATATAAGCAAGTTTGAAATTTATGTTTATATCTCGTCACAATCTACTAAATGTGTAAAAACCTACTGGCATATCATCAGTGAGACCGTTTATCACATTTGACTTTCCAAATCTTTAGCATGTTGTGATAGTCCACTGATGTACTATCATTTCCTCTTTTATGCACAAAAACTCATTTTTCATTTTATCATGTTTTTGGATTTTTCAAATTTTCTAATGTTTTTGGATTTTCTAAAATTTCTTACTCCCCCTAAAATGCAAACACATTTTAGGAAATTTGAAAACAAACTGTACAACAATGTGACAACTTGTCACACCCCGACTTTCCACGTGTCACCGGTGGGCCCGGTGGGGAGTATCGTGACGTAGTTGGCAACACAATAGTCAAACAACACAATTATATAAATGCACAGCGGAAGCAAAAGATAAATTATATATTACAATCCGAATTTTAGAGTAATATCCAGTATTACAACGGAAAGTAAAGGATCCACAGGCGGATCTTAAACATATCATTTGTTCAACAGACTTTAGACGCCTAGAACTTGCAAGATTCCTTATTAGCGCCCTGAGCTTCCAGCCAATTACGTTCAGTACCTGTCACTTAACCTTTTTGGAAAATACGTCAGTTTTCACTGGTAAATACACTCAACCGACTCATTTGAAAAGAGTTTAAGAAATTGATTTGAATGCACGTGGCACAAAATATCTTTTATAATTTGATTAAAATGCACAGAGGCAAAATTAACCTTTTTAACTTGGAACAATTATAGTTATAACCTTGTATACAGATTTACATGTTCGTTGTACGTTCAGGGCCCGATGTAGAAACCGAGTCAAGATTAACAGACACACCACAAGTATAAGCCCACAAGAGAGTGAGATACCGTTTTCCTTTAAGCAACTTTCAGTGTATGCCTACACCCCGTGCTTAAGGCGTGGCCATTTTATAATACAATGATGTCAAGGATATCCGGGACATGGTCATTAACCCCTAAAGGATTTTATTTCAAACAATACAGATTAAACCGGGTTACCTCAATAATTTAATCACAATCCGATTAAACATTCAATACCCGACCAAGCGGTATCATTATACCGTATTCCAAGCCCGTATAGGGAAAATAAGTTAAGAGTATTTACCTGAGCTAGCTCCTGTCTTAATTTGCAAGAATTAATAACTCAGCCGTATTCACTTAAGTAAGCGTAGGTACCATTTACCGGAAGGCTCTAGTCTGGAATGATTGTATAAATAACTTATTAGAATGCTAACGGGTCTTTAATTTAGCCTAAGCTTAGACCGGTTAGTCCTAAGGGAAATATACGGTTCAGACGCATGATTAAGCGAAGACCGGAATAGAATGTGGTTTAGACCCGACAAGTTTGAAGACTTGTATAATATGGGTATTTCATACACATTCTGGATTTTGAGATAAAACCGATAGGTTTGACCCGTTTCGGCTAATGTATGTAAACTAGTTACATAAATCGTACCGAACGCGTAAGAAGCGTAACGGGTATTCATGAGAGCTATATACAGGTTTACTAAGTTAATTATGCCTCAAATATGTTGTGACATCAGTACGATGTCTTTCATTATGCCCGAAATGTGTTTAAACACAAACTAGGCCCCGTAGGGGTAGTTTGGTCATTTTAAAGGTTGAAAAAGGGTTTAAGTGTTTAACTGAGTTACAGGTCTGATGTAATCAGTAAACATACTCAAATTAATGAGTTATAATAGTAGGGTAAAGTACATATGTGAAATTTATCAATTATAACCAAACTATGCCCCGTAGGGATATTTTGGTAATTTCACATAAGCCGAAAAGCTCAAAACTGGAGTCTGAGTTTAACAACCTTTGCTTACTGTTAAAATATTATAATTTGTCTCAAATATCAGTAGGTATCAACCCTTGTATGTTTAAAATACTTCTAGTACATAATATGCGTTAAGAACGCTTAAAAAGGCTATTAAAGGCCATTTCCGGGTTTGATACTTAAATCTGATATTTTTATATTTCCAAAAGGCTTAAAATAATTTATTTATCATATGTGATCAGTAGCAAAAGGTTTGGAGTCGTTTAGATATGTAAAACTCATTTTATGGCCCGTAAGGGCAAAACCGACAATTACAGGATTAAGCCTACGACTATAAGTTATGCTCAGCCTAAACTTTATTAAAAATCTTTAAAAATCCCAAAATAAAATATTACATCAGTGGGTAAAAGAGTTGGTATCAAAAAGTGGGCTTAACTAGGCTATACGCTAATTATGCCGTTTTATTAACATAAAGCTTTAATTTTTACGCTAACGAGCATAACTCTTATTCTACACCTCAAACTGATGTCAAACTTTGCATACAAGTCTATATATCAGTAATTAAGGTTTCTACTTTTTTACTTTTTCAAAAATCACGTCTTAAGGTGAAAAGGGCATAATGGTCAACATATGAGCAATTAACGGAAACGCGTAAACGAATGGGTCAATCAATGAACCAACCACAGAGGGTTATGCTAACATGTAGCCTGGTCCTAAGGAAGCTCTAAGGCATTTCCAAATTATACTAAAGCGGGTCAGAACTGAAGTCAAAGCAAAAGTCAAAAGCTTTGCGCCTTTCGGTTCCGAACCGGGTCTAAACATAAAATTGTCGGGTTGAACATGTTTAGACATGTTCTTACACTAATTACTAAGTTATATTAATGATCATACAGGTTGTATGTGTTCTACATTGCTAATTATGCATAAATTAGAAACTAAGCATCATGTTGACTTTTTATTAACAAGTTTGACCCGACATTAGACCTAGTTAGAGTGGGAATCAGGGGGAACCCTTTTAAGGGTTTATTACCCACATAATTACCAACTTATAACTACTTTCACTTCGACTAATCACTGGACCATTAGTGATTAATCTTAAAGTCAACCGTTAATTACGACGGTTTGACTTTTAAGCTAAAACTAAGCTAAAACTTAATTAAGGAAGGATTAGCAAACTTACTGAAGTCCTAAGCTTGATTAGGAAGGACTTGGGTCTGCTTTGAAGCTCCAGAAGGCTCCTCAATTGTAGAATGAAGGTGTGATTGGAATGTCGCAACTCATGAGCTTTATATAGTGAACTAAGGCACCATAAGGTGTTGACAACTTAGTCTACCACTAACCACAACATTCCCACAAGTGTCCTATAAGTTTAGGGGTTGTTTAGGGGCCAAGGGAGATGAGGAAAACCGTTAAAATCAGTTTCCATGCGCGTAACAGTAAAACAGAAATTTTTCTGTCGCTGGGCACTGCTTGCGCACCGTAACAAATATTTGTTGCGTTGCGCAAGCCTTTGGCAGAAACCAAAAACTTGGCTTTTCAATGTTTTGAAAGGGCAACTCGTGTAATTCGACTTTGGGACATTCTTTTGTCAGTTTGGGGCTTCCAATATGGGTCTTTAACAGTTGGATACCCTACCATTTAGTTATGTTTGCTTGGATCCTTTATAAAAGTACCGAAAACTAAGGGTTACCGTAGGAATTTCTTCGTAGGAGTCCACCAATTCGATTTTGAATCATTCAATGCTAAATTCACTGAACTTGAACATATATCAGATGTTTTTAATATAATTTGAGTCTTGGGATTTATAATGAGGTCGTTCAGAGGTGCAAAAGTTAACATGACGACACTTTTAAATCCTGTCAAACATTTTTAATACATCCGAGTTTGCAACGCTTTTTGTCTTATATGACACGTGTCGTTATATCATTGAGCACGAATTTTCGAGGTGTTACATCCTCACCCCCTTAAAATAAATCTCGACCCGAGATTTACTGAAACAAATAAGGGTATTTTTTTTCTTTCATGGTGGATTCAACCTCCCACGTATACTCGGGACCTCTACGGGTATCCCATTTGACCTTTACAATAGGTACATGCTTCCTTCGAAGCTTCTTAACCCGTCGATCCTCAATCGACAAAGGTTTTTCAACAATTCTTAAGCTCTCATCTATATGCACATCTGTATGTGGTATAACCAATGATTCGTCAGCGAAACACTTTTTCAGATTGCTGATGTGGAACACATTGTGAATTCCACTGAGCTCTTCCGGTAAGTTTAATTTATAGGCAACTGACCCGACACGTTCGATAACCTCGAAAAGTCCTATGTATCTCGGGCTTAGCTTGCCTTTCTTACCAAATCGCATCACCCCTTTCCAGGGTGATACCTTAAGCAATACCTTATCACCTACTTCGAAGTGAAAAGCTTTACGCTTTGGATCAGCGTAACCCTTCTGCCTATTTCGGGCAGCTTTGAGACGGTCACGAATCTGGACAATCTTGTCCGTCGTTTCAAACACTATCTCTGGTCCTGATAATTGGACATCTCCAACTTCCGCCAAGCTCCTTTAAATAGGTTTTAGCTCGTAAGCTATTTAATCTTGATACATTCGATTTCCTTCGAATGGTTCTTTATATTCAGAGCTTCACTAGCCTGAAAATTTAACAATTTGGCACACCCCTCCTGGGTGATATCCCTTGTTGAACCCTATTCCTTAACAAGAATTTAGGAAGGTTGCTACTTTCCATTACTCCTTGATTTTCTGCCGAGTACTGGCAACTTACAATCGATTATGGATTTGTATGATCTTATTCGTTGATCCCTAGGCAACTTTCAGATCCTGATAATTGGACTTACCAATTCTCCATCTAACAATAGATGTTTAACCTTCCATCTATACAAGGTCTCCAAAGGAGCAGCCTTAATACTTGCATATCAATTATTATAGAAAAGCTTATCTTAAGGTGGGATGGTTATCCCAACCATTGCTTAGAACTAATCTTAAGGAGTAGCTAATCCTTGTCGTTAGTCGAACAATTCGACGATCCTGGGTAGCTGAGGGAAATTCTTAATTGTTGTCAAAATAGGGTTGCGGTAATGAGTGCATAAGCAAAATGAACCGTCTTTCCTATCTAACAACATCGAACTCTCAGAATATCGAGTTAGGCTATATGAATCTCCTATCTTAAAATTTACTTAATCAGGTTTTCGGTTCTCCCAATGATGGTACTAGCCGTCTTGGAGATCTCATAACAATACGGCCTTAATGGGATATAAATCTTAACGCTACTGCCTCTTGGGAGGTAAACAGGGTAGTCTTAGGAGAAGATAATCAAGATAGAAGGAGATTATTGAGATTCCCATATCTCAGGCTCCATTTCACTCATCAACGCTCGTGTCAAATAAGTGACACATTAATGCTATTAGTCCATGAATTCCTTAATCGGGAATATTTACTTGGACAATTTCATTCTGGATATCTTCTTTGAATACTACTAGTCGACTTTAGTACAATATGATCATTGGGATATCTTAGGGTTCCATGTATTAAACCTCCATGCTGATCAGACATGGAAATAATCTATGGGACACACTAGGATACGCCAATCCTCATATGACACTTTTATCAAACATAGTTTGGCATTCGCAGGCGATAGAAAAAAAACAATGAGAAAAATAATTAAAATAACATATGTTGTCGTACTCTATGCAAAGAAAGAGTGCTCTTAGATTTTCGGAAGGATTCCTTTCCGATCTATAAGAATCGGTTACTATGGCTTCCTTGGTAGTTATACCTTGTGGATGATAATAAAAATTTTGCTAAGTTTATGGTTCATGAAGATTTATTATTGCCTGTATTAAAAACAGGACACTTAGCAGAAATTATCATTGATAAATGATAAGGAAGTTTATTGTACAAGTGCTTATATTTAATCAATAATGGAAGTTTCACAAACTAGGCACCTAGCTCAGTTGGCTAGGCGCGCGAAAGGGTGCGGCCTAGACCCAGGTTCGATTCCGGGGACGGCCAATTCCACCATTTTTTATGTTTAATTTTAATTAATCGTACGGATACGTGTAATTATGAGAGTTGTCTCATAAGGAGTCTTGATAATTAATTGCTTCTTATCACCCATGATATGGGCTTGATTTTTCGAGGCAACCAATCTATTTTTATCACTATATTGAGTCCTTATATTTTAACGGAACTAGGACATCGGAAAAATTTCCTAATGGATATTAAAACATCCATCTTATAATGCTGAAGCAGTCTCTGAGGTATACAGGTTTATTTACTGAACTTTCGTTGCTTTTTATTAAGCCCGTATTTGCTCTCTTTCTCAGATTTCTGGGAGTTATCCTCCTTCTTTGGTTCATCCTTCATATTTGAAGTGTGAACATAGCTCCCCTCATGAGCAATTAAACATGGTTTCGAATGAGATTTAGAGCGAGAAGCATTCGGCTCTTTGGATTGTCTCACGACCTTTTTCCCATGATCCCTCCAACTGTTGCGTCAATCACAGCTTGGAGATAAACTCCATCAATATTGAGGTTTACGTTTGTAGTCTTTATTAATTTTCGTCGCATTAATAGTATTGCGACTGTCGTCTACCTCATCCGAGTTTTCCATACTCGAAACTTGGTACCAATCACCAAGATTTAACAATTATTAGTCATCATCCTGATGACCTGACTTAGATTAGCCACGGCATTCATAAACCGCATGGGCTATTCTGTTCCGAACGTTCATAGTGAATGTTATTTAAACGTATTTCCATTATAGTTATCCTGGTTATAAAACATTAAGGATATTAAAGTGGCGCAAAAGGCGTAGTCACAAGGACAGTTCTAAATTTTATAAGCCATGATTTCAGAGAATCAAGGCATTAAGGTTTGAATCACGTTCATTACCTTCTCTTGACAGGGAGTTGTAGACTTCAACTGCCTTTTGTCTTTTAGGACAATAGATATAGCCCGTGGGCATTTCCCTTCTGAGGGATGGTTATAATATGATCATCTTCTCAGATGCTATTAGTCGAGATCGTATGGATCCTACCGACTATTATGCTTGGACCTGGTCCAACACTTTTAGACAGGAGGTCAAAGACCACCACTGTCGCTGTCTTATCGGACAACAAATTTAGCCCGTAAGCACTTCATCACTCACGGATGTTTATAATATGATCATCTTATAAGATGATATAAGCCATGATTTCTATATCATAAGGCAAATTAGGAATTTAAAAATTTTCCAATATAGGGATGACTGTTGTGATTTTATCGAATCACATTTGTCGGTAGTGCTAACACGTTCTTAGGTGTTAACAAGGATCTGAATCCCTTGAGTAGGTTTCACCATCTTGGCCGCGTAGGCTAGGTTTCACCTTTAAGATTCTTTTTAAAATGCCTACTGGCAGGGAAGGAAGGATATTTATTTTATTCAGGATTTTTTTTATCATAAATCCTAATTTATAAGTTAATAATAGCACAAATGGCCTAGTCGCGTAGACAAGTTTAATTTATAAGCCATGATTTCAGAGAATCGAGGCATTATAATTTATCCTAGTTATAAAACATTACGGATATTAAGGTGGCACAAAGGCCTAGTCACATGGACACTTTTAAATTATAAGCTATGATTTCAGAGAATCAAAGCATGAAGGTATACTAGCACAATAGGCCTAGTCACAAGGACAATTATAAATTATATGCTAGGATTTCAGAGAATCAAAGCATTTGAGGTTTGAACCTAGTTCATTACCTTTATCTGACAGGGAGTCATTGCTACCACTGTCTTCTGGCTCATATGGAAATGAGTAGGGCCCGTAGGCGTTATATTACCACGTATGGTTAAAATATGATCATCTTATTGATGATGTAAACCTAGGATTCAGAGATCATTAAACTGGGTTAGGAATCTTTTGAAGAAACCTATATAAAAATTGACGTGTGTGATTTCAACGAATCACGCCTGCCAGGAGTGTTAACATATTTACAGATGTTAACAGGGATTCGAATCTTTTAAACAGGTCTTACCATCATGGCCCGGCCTTAAAATGACCCGAAGGCTAGGTTTCACTCTTAAGATTCTTATTAATATTTAACGCAGAGCAATCCTAAATTGAGGTGTTTAATATGGATCTGAATCTAATTATGGAACTGCCATCTTGGCCGGTCTTAATATGACCCGAAGCTAGGTCTTGTCCTTTTAGATTTTGCCATCTCATTATAATGGTAGGTCTTGCAAAAGGAATGTTAATAAGGATCTGAATCTAAATTGAGGAACTGCCATCTTGGCCGGTCTTAATATGACCCGAGGCTAGGTCTTGTCCTTTTTAGATTTTGCCATCTTATTATAATGGTAGATCTTATAATATAGGAATGATATTTAAATATAATCATTCCTTTAAAATTTAAACAAGTATATGGTTGCCCTAAATGGGACTTTTTAATAAAATGACTTGCCCATGCAAGGGCTAATCAGAAAAATAATCAAGGAAATAATTAAAAGACAATGAAACAAATTGGAATTTGTCCTATGTTCTTGTCTAGACTCAAGAATGTGCAACTGTGTAACTGAGATTAAACGCAAAAGGCTAGCGTTTAATTCACTCAGTGTTGGCTCTGATACCAACCTGTCACACCCCGACTTTCCACGTGTCACCGGTGGGCCCGGTGGGGAGTATCGTGACGTAGTTGGCAACACAATAGTCAAACAACACAATTATATAAATGCACAGCGGAAGCAAAAGATAAATTATATATTACAATCCGAATTTTAGAGTAATATCCAGTATTACAACGGAAAGTAAAGGATCCACAGGCGGATCTTAAACATATCATTTGTTCAACAGACTTTAGACGCCTAGAACTTGCAAGATTCCTTATTAGCGCCCTGAGCTTCCAGCCAATTACGTTCAGTACCTGTCACTTAACCTTTTTGGAAAATACGTCAGTTTTCACTGGTAAATACACTCAACCGACTCATTTGAAAAGAGTTTAAGAAATTGATTTGAATGCACGTGGCACAAAATATCTTTTATAATTTGATTAAAATGCACAGAGGCAAAATTAACCTTTTTAACTTGGAACAATTATAGTTATAACCTTGTATACAGATTTACATGTTCGTTGTACGTTCAGGGCCCGATGTAGAAACCAAGTCAAGATTAACAGACACACCACAAGTATAAGCCCACAAGAGAGTGAGATACCGTTTTCCTTTAAGCAACTTTCAGTGTATGCCTACACCCCGTGCTTAAGGCGTGGCCATTTTATAATACAATGATGTCAAGGATATCCGGGACATGGTCATTAACCCCTAAAGGATTTTATTTCAAACAATACAGATTAAACCGGGTTACCTCAATAATTTAATCACAATCCGATTAAACATTCAATACCCGACCAAGCGGTATCATTATACCGTATTCCAAGCCCGTATAGGGAAAATAAGTTAAGAGTATTTACCTGAGCTAGCTCCTGTCTTAATTTGCAAGAATTAATAACTCAGCCGTATTCACTTAAGTAAGCATAGGTACCATTTACCGGAAGGCTCTAGTCTGGAATGATTGTATAAATAACTTATTAGAATGCTAACGGGTCTTTAATTTAGCCTAAGCTTAGACCGGCTAGTCTTAAGGGAAATATACGGTTCAGACGCATGATTAAGCGAAGACCGGAATAGAATGTGGTTTAGACCCGACAAGTTTGAAGACTTGTATAATATGGGTATTTCATACACATTCTGGATTTTGAGATAAAACCGATAGGTTTGACCCGTTTCGGCTAATGTATGTAAACTAGTTACATAAATCGTACCGAACGCGTAAGAAGCGTAACGGGTATTCATGAGAGCTATATACAGGTTTACTAAGTTAATTATGCCTCAAATATGTTGTGACATCAGTACGATGTCTTTCATTATGCCCGAAATGTGTTTAAACACAAACTAGGCCCCGTAGGGGTAGTTTGGTCATTTTAAAGGTTGAAAAAGGGTTTAAGTGTTTAACTGAGTTACAGGTCTGATGTAATCAGTAAACATACTCAAATTAATGAGTTATAATAGTAGGGTAAAGTACATATGTGAAATTTATCAATTATAACCAAACTATGCCCCGTAGGGATATTTTGGTAATTTCACATAAGCCGAAAAGCTCAAAACTGGAGTCTGAGTTTAACAACCTTTGCTTACTGTTAAAATATTATAATTTGTCTCAAATATCAGTAGGTATCAACCCTTGTATGTTTAAAATACTTCTAGTACATAATATGCGTTAAGAACGCTTAAAAAGGCTATTAAAGGCCATTTCCGGGTTTGATACTTAAATCTGATATTTTTATATTTCCAGAAGGCTTAAAATAATTTATTTATCATATGTGATCAGTAGCAAAAGGTTTGGAGTCGTTTAGATATGTAAAACTCATTTTATGGCCCGTTAGGGCAAAACCGACAATTACCGGATTAAGCCTACGACTATAAGTTATGCTCAGCCTAAAATTTATTAAAAATCTTTAAAAATCCCAAAATAATATATTACATCAGTGGGTAAAAGAGTTGGTATCAAAAAGTGGGCTTAACTAGGCTATACGCTAATTATGCCGTTTTATTAACATAAAGCTTTAATTTTTACGCTAACGAGCATAACTCTTATTCTACACCTCAAACTGATGTCAAACTTTGCATACAAGTCTATATATCAGTAATTAAGGTTTCTACTCTTTTACTTTTTCAAAAATCACGTCTTAAGGTGAAAAGGGCATAATGGTCAACATATGAGCAATTAACGGAAACGCGTAAACGAATGGGTCAATCAATGAACCAACCACAGAGGGTTATGCCAACATGTAGCCTGGTCCTAAGGAAGCTCTAAGGCATTTCCAAATTATACTAAAGCGGGTCAGAACTGAAGTCAAAGCAAAAGTCAAAGCTTTGCGACTTTCGGTTCCGAACCGGGTCTAAACATAAAATTGTCGGGTTGAACATGTTTAGACATGTTCTTACACTAATTACTAAGTTATATTAATGATCATACAGGTTGTATGTGTTCTACATTGCTAATTATGCATAAATTAGAAACTAAGCATCCTGTTGACTTTTTATTAACAAGTTTGACCCGACATTAGACCTAGTTAGAGTGGGAATCAGGGGGAACCCTTTTAAGGGTTTATTACCCACATAATTACCAACTTATAACTACTTTCACTTCGACTAATCACTGGACCATTAGTGATTAATCTTAAAGTCAACCGTTAATTACGACGGTTTGACTTTTAAGCTAAAACTAAGCTAAAACTTAATTAAGGAAGGATTAGCAAACTTACTGAAGTCCTAAGCTTGATTAGGAAGGACTTGGGTCTGCTTTGAAGCTCCAGAAGGCTCCTCAATTGCAGAATGAAGGTGTGATTGGAATGTTGAAACTCATGAGCTTTATATAGTGAACTAAGGCACCATAAGGTGTTGACAACTTAGTCTACCACTAACCACAACATTCCCACAGGTGTCCTATAAGTTTAGGGGTTGTTTAGGGGCCAAGGGAGATGAGGAAAACCGTTAAAATCAGTTTCCATGCGCGTAACAGTAAAACATAAATTTTTCTGTCGCTGGGCACTGCTTGCGCACCGTAACAAATATTTGTTGCGGTGCGCAAGCCTTTGGTAGAAACCAAAAACTTGGCTTTTCAATGTTTTGAAAGGGCAACTCATGTAATTCGACTTTGGGACATTCTTTTGTCAGTTTGGGGCTTCCAATATGGGTCTTTAACAGTTGGATACCCTACCATTTAGTTATGTTTGCTTGGATCCTTTATAAAAGTACCGAAAACTAAGGGTTACCGTAGGAATTTCTTCGTAGGAGTCCACCAATTCGATTTTGAATCATTCAATGCTAAATTCACTGAACTTGAACATATATCAGATGTTTTTAATATAATTTGAGTCTTGGGATTTATAACGAGGTCGTTCAGAGGTGCAAAAGGTAACATGACGACACTTTTAAATCCTGTCAAACATTTTTAATACATCCGAGTTTGCAACGCTTTTTGTCTTATATGACACGTGTCGTTATATCATTGAGCACGAATTTTCGAGGTGTTACACAACTGATATCGAATCACTTCAATTCGCTATCCACTTGGCATAAACAATCAGAACTCCCCCTCACAACAAACTATTTTCCCATTATGATTTCAAAACACTTAAGTTTGTTTTAATCAAAATGGTTTTTCCGGCAAATAAATTTTGTTGATTTTGTAAAACCATTAGTAGGTTAGGGATTTGGTTCATCACATTGTTTTTCAATCACTTGTAGAAAATCAGATACAACTTAATGTCCCTGATTTACTACTTGTAAGATCAATCCAATCAAGCATTTTCAACCAAACATCATCTGTTAGTTGAATTCTCAAAGTGCCGATTCCTACTCCACACTTACCAACCTGGGAGTTTCGGCTATTCCTGCAGTATAAATTTTCAAAAAAAATCAATTTTCAAACAAACAACATAAGAATGATGCCAATTCCTGATCCACGATTACAAACTTGGGATCTCCGGCAAGTCAGGTTTTTATTCTTTGAAAAATATATCCACCCAAGCCTGACCTTCCTTGGGTGTAAAAACATTTTCTTTTTCATCTTTTCTTTCAGCGAACCTGTGAACTCCTCTTTTGTCAGCGTAAAATTCTTTAACACCTTTGGCCATACCATTAACCATTTTGCCAAAAATATGTTTCACAGTTCCGTTGAAAGCCTTATCAACATCAAATTTTTTCTTGTCAGAATAAAATTGATTTGAAATTTCAACTTTCCCAACTTTCCTTTTAAAATTTTCAGCCCGCAGAGGTGGAAAATTCACATCATCCACATTCGGAACTGATTTCTCAACCTTTTCTTTAACAACTTTTGGCTCCTCTGATTTTGTGGAATCAGATTCATCACCAGAACTGTTTCCTGAACCCTTAACAACCCATTTTTGATTTTTTACATTTTCTTTTCCTTTCAAAACACCCTTTGAACATTCTCCGTTTCTCAAAAGTTGAATTTTCAAAGCCTGTAAACTTTCGGGTTGAAAGTTCAGTTTTCTCGATCACTTTCTCTTTTAGTTTACCAGAGACTTCCTGTTTTGGTTTGAATGTTTTCGGGCAATTCCTAGCAACATGACCAACAGTTTTACACTGAAAACAGGTTCTCTTTTCAATCTTCTTTGGAACAGCATTCCTCTTCTTCAGTTCTTCTTGCTTCTTGGCAAGGAATTCTTGATTTGTCTGCTTTCTGAATGCTTGCTCTTTCTCATCATCTAAAGATTTTCCTGAAACAAACACAGTTTTTGGTTTAGAAAATTTTTCATTTTTATAATTTTTAGGTTGATTAAATCCTAATCCTTTCTTTTTGAAATTACAGTTATGGTTTGGTTTTTTATGAATACCAGAACCAGAACTGTAACCCTTTTTCTTGTTTAATCTTTGTTATACTCTTGAGGTGTAAGGTTTAGGTTTTTCATAAAGATTTGCATCTTTTATTTCAGAAATATTAATTTCTGTTAGTTTGAAAACCTTTTTAATCATTTCTGTTTTAACACCTCTTATTGGAAAAACTTCATCAGAATATAATTTGTCAGAATCTTTCAAAGTATATGCCACTTTGAATGATTCATCATTCAAATTAGATTTTGAAATCAAAAACTCTTTATCATAAACCCGTTTGTCCTTTTTGACAGTTGACTTTGACGCATCGGACTCAGACTTTGACTTGGATTTGGACTCCGGTTTTGACTCCTCACAATCATCTTTATCTAACACCTGATCGACCATACTTTTTATCAACTTTGACTCATGATCAGTGTCGGATGACATGTATGTGACATCAATATTTTCTGGCAAGTTATCCAATGGCCCAGACTCCCATTGTAAGTTTATTGCCTTATCGACTCTTTCGGAATTTGGATTTCGAGGTGAATATCCATTTTCGACTGGGGGCGGACACTTGTTGTAGACCACACTTGGTTTCTTACTAGAAATCTTCACTTTATCTTTGTCTTCTATCACATATTTCTCTTCTTCTGAAGTCTTTACTTCTTCAAAAGTCTTCAAATTCTCCACAACCGGATAAATCCTGTCAACAACAAAAGTAGAACATGAGTAACTTTCTAATAGCTTGTTGACTCTCTCAGTTTCTATCTTTTGTGTTGCCAACTTCAATTCCAGATCAGCACATTTCTTTATGTGAAAGTTGACATCATCAAGCTGTCTCAGGTACGCTCTCTTCAGCATATTCATTGCCACAACTTGTTCACCGTTTGAATCAGTATATTTGTTGATTTCTCTGTTCATTGTATCATAGGATTCTTTCAATCTGTTTATGTTGTGCAACAACTCATTGTTCTGCTTGATTAAAGAATCTCAGTTCATGCACTTTTCAGGAACTTTAACAGGTTCAGCATCAACTTTGACTTCAAATTCAGGAACCTCTTTGACTTTTCTGTTTGATTGTAAAAATTCAGCTCTTCTCTTTTTCTCAGCTTTTGCCTCAGCTTTTAATCTCTCTTCCTCTTCTTCCTCTTCTTCAAGCTTTCTCCGTCTTGCTTCAGCAGCTTCCATTACTTTTCTGCACTTTTCAGCACATTTCAAATCGTAGGCATTTGCAATGAAAGCTTTAGCACCTGAAGTATCTTTGGAAAAATCGTCCCAACAAAAACCTTCAGCCAACTTTTCATCATCTTGTTCTACCAAACACACTTTGCTGTTTGTTGGAAGATATTTATCCCAGGTAAAATTATCATACTTGCCCTGATTAACTAGACATGCTCTTTTTGATCCTTCAATCACATCTCTTCCGTGTGCAGTTTGTGCCTGATTCAATGCTGGTGGTGTGACTTGATGATAAATCGCCTTTTTGTGATAATCATTTTTTCCAAAAGGATTCTGAGCTCCAGTAGCTTCATGATTTTTGCACTCCCTCTTGAAATGCCCCTTTTCCCTGCAACGAAAACATGTAACTTTAGATTTATCAAAGCCTAAAGTTGAAACATGAGCCTCACGAAAATCATCTCGGCCTGTAATTTGTTTAAACTTTTCGGCTCTTCTCAACACGCTAGCCATGCACCATTTAATATCCATCAATTCCATTTCCTCAGCATCGATTTGATCGTAATCCTCTTTCTTGAGCATTGGATTACCGATCTTTCTGGCCACAAAACTACTATATGATTCTAAAATCATTCCCAACAAAGACATTTGATTTTTAGCAACCTCTTCAGTATAATCTTAATCATTTTCAAGACTAAGAACAATATTGCACTGAAGTTTTCTTCCGTTCTTTGTTGCTGAAATGTTTGGATCAAATGATGAAAATCTTGTGCTGCTTGATCCTTGGGATGATTTCTTTTCTGAAGAATCTTTTACACTATAAGCAGTTTTGACTTTTGGAGAAAAATTTGACTTTTCGTTGACACCACCTTTGTAATACAAGCTGATATCTTGTTCTCCATCGTAATTCTTCATCCTGGCGATCTTCCTTTGCTCCATCTCTTGAGCTTCCAGGTGTTTGATGAAGTCTCCCAGTGTCATGTTTTTATAATCTTTTCTGTTGGATCTCAGCATCATTAGAAATGTTCCCCAAGTTTCATGTGGTAGTGCATCTGCAAGTTTTTCAATCAATTCATCAGTATCCTTTTTAATACCAAGTTTTGTCATATTTCTCACTAAGTTACAATATCTATCAATTATTTGCTTGGTGTTTTCAGATTTCAAACCACGGAATAAATCGAATTCTTTCTTCATGAGAGACATTTTGTTTTTGAGCATATCATCACTTCCAACAAATTTTGCTTCCAATTCTGTCCAGATTGAGTAAGCAGTTCCATCATGTTGAAGCAGTATCAAGATATCTTTTTTATTGCTTGCTGAAGCAGACTCACCATCAGTTTCTCATCCCTGTATTTCTTTTTATCTTCCGTACTCATTTCTCTAATTGTTTGCTGCACACCATTTGTTGTGGGTTTAACATAAGGTTCTTCAGTGTGTTCCCAAGCATCCAAATGATACGCCTCAACCCAATTTCCAAACCGTTCGGACCACGCATTGTAATCATCAATATCCATGAGTTTAGGCGGTTTCTGAGACGTCCCGGTTTCGTTTTCAAGCAAAGTATTCTGAGTGATTGTAATCGGACTAGCAAAGGCGTTATAGAATTCGTTGTCCATTGTTCAGGTTTCAAAGTTCACAATCACACAGTTTCAAATGATCTGGTTTACCTCGTGAAATATCTGTAATCACACGAAATATGGGCTTCCAATGGGCCGCTAACAATGAAGTGGATCTAAAAATGTTTTAAGCCGTAGAACTTTAATGATATTGTTAACTGACTGAGCCGGTAATAATGAAAAGAAAACTTGGGCTTAGAATGATTTGGCCGATGAAAAATATACTGACTTTGATTCCCTTTATATATGCCCCACTTGAACTATTATATCACCTTTTATATATTAATTGCAAGTGGCCGACAACAAAGATAATGCAAAAACTACACAAGTGCCGATGACCTCTATTGACTTGTCCAAGAAATTTGTCTGATACTTCACATGCACATTTAATTGAGATCACATGCAACCGACACACTTTATCAAATATGTAACCCCAATTCACAAGCGACTGACAAAAACATGTTCATATAATACTTCTATTGGGCCGAGATAATCACATGGGCCTGACACATCTGATCATATCAAAACAAATATCACGTGAACTGCTTAACCATTTTACTTCATCACTTAATGTAATTTGATCTCAAATGTAGTGGGCTGACACAATGAATTGATTGTTATCACATGCAAACTGAAATAATTCTGATCACCTACACACTTTGGAGCTGAATTCCTAAGTGTCACTATGAGCGAAACCACTGAATTGTCACAAAAGCGAAACCTCAAAATGTCACAAGAGCGAAACCAGGTGATCAGATGAGCGAAACCAGGTGATCAGATGAGCGAAACCAGGTGATGACGTCACCTTTTACACGAGTCCAAATGAGCGAAACCTCGAAAAACCTAAGATCTAAGTCGATTTTAGTTTTGAAACTTTCAAGGGTTTATTAATGCATGATTCCGAGTGCTGTGTGTGAATTTGAGCTGGTTTTACCGTGAAAAATTTTAAAATTTTGAAGAAAGTGTAGAAAATCAGAATAAATGCAGCTGAAATGGCAAGAACTCTTCCTCCTGAGCTCTGATACCACTTGTAGGATCGTATTCGGCCCTGTTTGAGTCGATCAGAAGAATTCCTATCCAAAACAAGAGGCGGAAACTAATGATTTGGTGCGATTTCAGCTGGATTCACGTTTAATTGTTGTTGTATTGATAACTGAAGCGATTACACGTTCTGACAACACTTCGGCAGCACTTCGTGGCTTACCGGAAGAGAACACCTAGAACTATCTGTATGATTTCGCTCAAATGACCTATTTATAGACTCACAGGTTTCGCTCCTATGGACTTGACACATGAGCGAAACCTTACAAATGACATATGAGCGAAATCACATTTACAACTTATGACCGAAATCACCTACTGCACTTATAAGCGAAATCAGAATTACATAATCATAAATGCTTTTGTCTCATTGTAATGATGCAATGATGACTTCATCATTATGATGTCATCATCAAAGATGGTGACATCATCCTCTTTCATTTCTGCAACGAGACTGAGACTCGACATAAGACGAAGACGACAGATGAATGCACCAACAGTAACAATTATATATTTTGCCCTCAAGAATATTGGATATTAATTCGTGGAGTTTTGACGCAAATAAATAATCAAAGTGGCAATTACAAGTAATAAGGGTCAAATTCGTTAATGTTGCATCTCAAGACCGTTCGGGTTACCTCGTAACTAACCAAAAGCTTATTGATAAATGTTTAAAGACTCAAGACCCTTAAAAGTTAAATTTGGGGGTTCAAAGTGCAATAAACGAAAGTTAAAACAAGTTTAGAGGGACCAGGGCCTGAAATTGCAATATCTGAAAGTTGTTTACCTGAAACCACCCTCTACGCGGGCCGCGTAGACATAAGGCCAACTCTTACGCGGGCCGCGTAAGAGTGCCAGATGCAGAAAATGTGGACAGGTGCATGTCCAGCCAGTTCCACCGCCTTTGCATGCTTGTTTTCGATTCCAGGGACTGAGCCAACAGATTTTGATGCATAGGGGACACCTGGGATCATCAGAAATCCGTTGTAGGGGCAGTGGATCAATCTTGAAGCTCTAGAAATCCTATATAAGGGCTTTTGTATTCACTTGTTCACTTGCACAATTCAAATTTCTTCATATTGCTTTCTCTGGAGCTTCCTGGAGTTCAAGCAAGTTTTCTTAAGTTCCAAATTCGTGCTAAGGACCATTGTAAGTGTTCTTAACTCCTTAAGTTCAAGTTTTATTAGTTTAATGACCAAAAGTCAAAGCCATCATAATTAAGCTTTGACTTAGTGATTAATCACTAATGGTCCAGCCATTATTTGAATTGAAAGTGGCTCTGAGTTGGTAATTATGTAGGTAATAAACCCTTAAAAGGGCACCCAATGATTATCACTCTAACTTGGTCAATTGTTGGGTCAAACTTAATATTAAAAAGTCAACAGAAGCTATTTTCGCAAATAAATTCATGACTGATAATGTAGAAGTTATGGAACATGTTTTAACACTAAAATAACTTGGTAAATAATGTAAAAACATGTCTAGGCATGTTCAACCCGACAATTCTGAGTTTAGACTCGATTCGAAACCGAAAGTCGCAAAAGTAGACTTTTGCTTTGACTTTCAGTTCTGACCCGACTTAGCTTAGTTTAGATATGCCTTATGGTTTCATTAGGACCATATTACATGTTAGTATAACCCTCTGAGATTATATAATATGGTTCCTTTGTAATCCGAATCATTTGCATGTTTCCGTTAAATGCTTAATTGTTGACCATTATGCCCTTTTGATATTAAAACGAGATTTTTGAAAATGTGAGAGGACAAAAACCTTTATTACTGATTTATAAACATGTCCTAAAAATTTGACATCAGTTTATGGTCTAAATTAGGAGTTATGCTCGATATCGTAAATTGCATTAACTCGGTAATTGACGATAATGCCCTTTTTGCTAATAAAATGAGTTTTACACATCCTTTACATATCAAACCTTTTTCTACTGATTTTATATAATAAATAAGTTATTTTAAACTGTAAAGGCTGATCAAAATCTCAGATTTCCTTATTTAACCTGAATATCATCAAATACCGACTTTTATGCGATTTAGTCGCATAGTATGGTTTAAAACCATATTAGGCACCTAGAGCTTGATACCTACTGATGTTATAAATAAATTTTTATACTTTAACAGCAAGTAAAAGTTTAAACTCAGATTTCCAAAATTAACCCTTAAAGCATATGTGAAATGACCAAAATGCCCCTACGGTGCATAGTTTGGTCATAAATGTGACAACTCGAGTTTCCAAGGTCTTTCCTCGACATGTAATTTGTTTTGAAATTGTGTTTGCGTGACTTAGTTGTCTTGTAATTGTGTCTGTTTGTTATATGCTTGAGATGTTTGAAATTGTGCATGCTTGTGTTAGGGTGTTGGTATATAAATTGTGGAACTTATGAACCATAACTCGTACATTCTAGTACCCGACAAAAACACCTACCTGGCGAACACCCCCGACGAACACCCACTCGACGAAAACACCATGTTTTCGTCGCCCTCGTCAATTTCGTCGAGAATGGGCTTTGGCCCAAGACCATTCTGCCGGCCCACTTGTGTGATCTTTTGGCTTTATAACTATTGTGTACGTAACCTTCCTTTATTCTCATTATCTTAACATAACAAACCAAACCCTAAACCCCTCTAGTGTGTGTCGGCAGAAGTGAACCCCCCCCCCCCCTGTTCGAGAAAGCACCCTGATTCGTCAAGGTTTTGGTTAGTGGTTCTTACTTGGTGACTTTTGTACTTGCATGATATTGTTTATATGTATTATTGAATATGATTAACTATTGGGTGATAATATGTGATGTTGATTATACGGTTATATGATGAATATATAAATAATCGATTAGCATGCTGATGACTAATAGGGTTACATGTGTTTGTGATTATAATTGATATGATTGCATGACTAGATTGTTCAACATTAATGAACAAACTTGCAAACCCACTACACAAATCGGTCCAATAACATGTAAGCATGAACAATTGTCGGCCATTGTTGTTGGTTTTGATAATAGTAATGATGTTGTGAGTCATTGGATAATGATTGATCCATGAGAGGTCTTGACTTTGAGTGATAATTTAGTGAACATTACTTTGATAGTGGCAGCATAACATAAATCGATGAACTAGTCTGTGCATGTTGTAATGATTTATTTTGGTTTATGAGGAACTAGGAAACTTGCATAGAATATGCAAACTGTTACAACTTATTAAGATGAAATATTTAAACGTTGGGCCGAGGGGTTGAAGGGCTGTTTAGCCCATCTCGTATGCGACGGGGCTGCGTGACCTCGGGTCACCAGCCAAGTCCACACCACTGTTTTCATCGGGCCGATTAAATTGGGCTTTGTCACGTGGACTACGTGTTGTAACTAATTAAATGGGTTCAGTAATTTATGGGCCGCACCAGTTTTGGTAAAACAGACTATGTGTAATATAAGTGTTGGTTATATGGGCCGAAGCCTTAATATGCATGGACCTAAATAACAAGTGTTGGCACACACGTTTATATGCTAGTGGGCCAGGACGGGTATGGTGCATCAACTGGGCTACATGTTTCGTTCGGGCCTTGTCTGCTATGTGTTGATACGTTAATGGGATGCACACTAGATTGTGCGATTGAATTATGGTTATGTGAAACATGAAACATGCTTACTAGTGTATGGATGGTCGGAATACGTGTATGATTATGTGTTTTACTTGTACACTGTTTGTGTAATGTGAACGAAGAATGTGTGCTCAATATGTTTCCGAAACTGATTGCTAGTTATAAACCCATTAGGATCTGGTTGGCCAACTTGGACGGATAACATAGCATAACATACTGTGCAATCGAAGGTGAGTTCACACTCTCTAAAAGGCATGGGATTCCCGGTGGTTGGGAATGGGTTAAAGAATTAAAACGGAACCTACATATCCTCCTTGGGTAGGATATGTACCGCCATCCTCCATGGGTAGGATGCCAATATTAATCCTGCGTATTCTCCTTGGGTAGAATACGTACGTTCGTCCTCCTTGGGTAGGACAACAACCTTAAACTTACTAGACAAAACTCTATCATAAAGTCCCTCATTTTTATATCGACTTAATCTCCGGGCCAATGGCGAGCGGGTCATTAGTTAATAGCGCTATTAGGGTTGACAAGCCTCACACCGTGCCGGTAGGACGGGCGTGTACTAATGGATCTGTGCACTTAGTCAATGATGATAGACATTGACATAGGGCACAACTTATTTTCGTCAGTTGTCGATATGGTAACGGTCTAGTGGTTCACATGGGGAAGCCCCCACTGATTATGGATATGGTTTGGGAAACAAAGATACTGGTTAACCCGTGGTTTACGAAACAACTTATGGTTTTCAAAACAAACTTGTAAAACTAAACAACCAACTGTGAACTCGCTCAACTTTGTTGTTGACTCGTTGTTACATGCCTTGTAGGCCTTTAGGTGCATATTGTTGGAACTTGCGGTCTGGGAAGCTGGAGTGGTCATGGGTCGAGATACATGGAAACACAATACAAGACTAATGGCGCTTACATGTGGTTCATAATCACTTAACGAATAAATTATGCTTCCGCTGTATACTGTGAATTATTTGTAACGTTGTAACACTTAATGTTAATAAATGAAAGCTTTATTTAAATATAACTATGAGTTCAATGTGATTGGTGGCTAGATCATGGTCAGACACACCTCCTGCGGTGATACTCCGCTTGTGGATTTTGGGGGTGTGACAATAAATGGTAAATTTCACATATGTGAGATATCTTACTGGTATAACTTGATAAAATAAATATTTTTACTGATTATTTTAGACCAGAAACTCAGATTGTTGTTTAAACTCTTTTATAAACATTAAAATGACCAAAATACCCCTACGGAGCATAAATTGGTTTTAAATTTGTTTTGAGCATAATGGAAGGTATCCTACTAATATCATAACATATTTTAAGCATATTAAATTAGGGAACCTGTTCATGACTCATTTGATTACCCGTTATGCATTTTTCGCGTTCGGTGTGGTTTATGTGACTAGTTTGCATAAATTGACCGAAACAGGTCAAACCTTATCATTTGTACCTCAAAATCCAGAATGTGTTTGGTTTACCCATATTAAACAAGTCTTCAAACTTGTCGGGTCTAAATCACATTCTAATCTGGTCTTCGCTTAATCCTGCGTTTTGAACCGTATACCTTTCTTTAAAACTAACTGATCTAAGTTTAAACTTAAGTAAAACCCGTTAGGAATCTAATAGGTTATTAAAACCTTCATTCCAAATTTAGGAGACCAGTAAAAGCTACCGTACTTGCTGCTTTGTTATACGGTTGGGATTAAAATTTATGTTTTAGCTCAGGTAAATACTTTTAACTTATTTTCCCTTATACGGGCTTGGGGTACGGTATTTGATAATACCGCTTGGTCGGGTATTGAATCTTTAATCTTATGAAGATTAAATCATTGAGATAACCCGTTTAATCTGCTTTGTTTGTTTTAAGCCTTTGGGGGGTTAATGACCATGTCCTGGATATCCTCGGCTCATTCATTGAAATGGCCACGACTTAAGCACGGGGTGTAGGCATACACCTGCCGGTGCGTATGTAAAAAGATATACCCGCTTGTTCGAGAATAACTCGCCGTGGGATATATTATGTGGTGTGTCTATTAATCTTTAACCCGGTATTTCTAACCCGAGCTATTGAACGTATAACAAACATATAATTCTTTTACAAGATTATTTTTAAATAATTATCCCAAGTTATAAAAGAATATTTGTGCCTTGTGCATTTAAATCAATTTTCTTAAACATTTTCAAAATGAGTCGGTTAATTGTATTTACCAGTGTAAACTGACATATTTTTCAAAAAGGTTAAGTGCAGGTACTAAGCGTAATGGGCTGGAACTCCTGAGTGAATAAATAAAAAGTCTTGCAAGCTTTTATCACTTTAAATCTAATGAACAATATTTCTTTTATTTTAGATCCGCCTGTGGATCCTTTTACAACCCGTTGTAATATTTAGTGTTACTTTCGAATCGATTTGTAATATTTTTACTTTAGACTTCCACTGTGCATTGAACTGTGATTATTTGACTATGATGATATCAACTACGTCACGATACTCCCCACCGGGCCCACGGGTAATACGTGAAAATATCGGGGTGTGACAATACTCTTCCTGATTCCTTGAGTAGATTAGGATTTCGTCGATGAATACAATCACGAACTTGTCAAGATACGGTTTGCATACTCGGTTCATGAGGTCCATGAAGACCGCATGTGCATTTGTCATCCCAAAGGGCATAACGAGGAACTCGTAGTGATCATAGTGAGTTCTGAATGCAGCTTTAGAGATGTCCTCGTCGCGGACTCTAAGCTGATGATAACCCGATCATGGATCGATTTTGGAGTAGAAACTTGACCCTTGCAGCTGGTCGAATAGATCGTCGATGCGTGGAAGTGGGTAACAGTTCTTGATAGTCACCTTGTTCAGCTCACGATAGTCGATACACATTCAGAATGTGCCATCTTTCTTCTTGACAAAGAGTACTGGTGCCCCCCAGGGTGACGAGCTAGGACGTCCAACAGTTCCTGCAATTGCGTAGAAAGTTCCTCCAGTTCGACTGGGGCTAGTCGATAAGGTGCACGAGCTATGGGTGCCGCTTTGGGAGTTAGCTCGAATTGGAATTCGACTTGACGATGAGGAGGGAGTCCAGGTAGTTCCTCGGGGAATACCTCGAGAAAGTCACGTACGACGGGAAAATCTTCAATCCTCTTTTCCTTCTCCTAAGTGTCGGTAACGAGTGCCAGAATAGCGGTATGGCCCTTCCGCAAACACTTCTGGGCCTTTAAGAAGGAAATGATGCCTGTGACTGCACCACTTCTGTCGCCTTACACAATGAGGGGACCAAAAGAACGAGGAATACGTATGACTTTCTCTTGACAGAGTATCTCAGCTCGATGTTTGGATAACCAATCCATACCAATAATGACGTCGAAGCTTCCAAGAACGACGGGAAAGAGATTGATGAGAAAAGTCTGACCAGATAGTACGAGCTTGTAGTTATTGATAACGTGTGAGGCCTCGATGTTTCTACCATTAGCTAATTCGACGACGTGCTTAGAGTTTAAGAGTGTAGGTGTAGGCTTAAGCTTCTTACTAATATGTAGGGATACATAGCAAGCATCGGCTCCAGAATCAAATAATACGGAAACGTAACGATCATCAAGTAGGAACTTACCCGCTACAACGTTGGGATCATCTCTTGCTCCACCAGCCCCAATCACGAAAACTCGACCCCTTCCACCATTGTCACCGTTGTTGTTGTTTCCAGCACCCTGATTGTTGTTGTTACGGTTCTGGTTTAGTTGGGGACAATCCTTCCGCATGTGCCCCATTGCTCCACACTTATAGCAGCCACGGTTGTTTCCCTACTGTTACTGCTGTTGTGGCTGGTTTTGCCTTGCTGGGTACAGGCTTCTACAGTCTTTGGCAGCATGCCCCATTTTGTTGCACCTTTGACAGCGATTCTTCTCACATGGGCCATTGTGATGACGATTACACTTGTTGCACTTGGGTTGGTTTCCTTGGTAACCACCCTGTTGTTGAGGACCCTTGTTGTTGTCGAACTTCCTTTGTTGAGTTGGGGCTTGAGTGGTGTTGGCATTCTTGCCCTGGTTACCATCCCATTTATGCTTCTTATCACTAGAAGTTTCGATAGTAGCACTGATTCTTTTGGGCAGCTTGCCCTGCTCCATGGCCTGATCTGTGAGACGGTGAGCTAGACTAATAACTTGTTGAATCGTGGTGAGATTTGCTGAAGTCACCAGACTTTGGATTTTGGGAACTAGACATTTGATGTACAGCTCGATCCTTTGATAAGGAGGCTGAGACATGTTGGGACAGAGAGCAGCATAGTCGTTGGATCGCTTGGTATACGTCTCGATCTCCGATCCAACCATCTTAAGCTCATAGTACTCGTTCTCGAGCTTGTGAATGTTATCCCTATGACAGTACTCTTCCTTGATCCAATTCTTGAAGTCTTCCCATGCAGTAGCGTTGGCAGTCTCCAACCCAAGCATCTGAACTTGTGCTTTCCACCAATTAAGCGCATTACCTTCCAACGTGCAAGTAGCGAACTTCACCCAGTTAGCAGTAGGGCATTCGCACACCGCGAATACAGATTCGACCTTCTCGATCCAGTGCAGAAGGCCTATGGCACCTTCAGTGCCATTGAAAGGGAGAGGTTTGCAATCCACAAAAGTTTTGAACGTACAGACACATGGTTGCACAGGTGCAGGTTGACCTGTCACGGAAAATAAAGCGAACAGATTTAAGTACGATAAGACGATGCGGGAGTAGGATCTAAACATCCTAGAACGACGAGTTTACCTCCAGGGTAGGCTACAAAAGCCACAGCCAAGGTGTTGATCAGGTTTGTGAACTGATCCTAAGTCATGTTAATGTTTCCCCTTCCGTGTCCGCTCATTGTCTTCATATCCAGAAAACACAGTATGAGGACGACGCCGTAGTGTCGTAAGAATAAATAGAAAGGGCATAGATCGTTGCACACAAATGTACACACACACACATATATATATATATATATATATATATATATATATATATATTTATAACTAAGTACATTAGTACATATAGAATCACATAAGCACTAGACAAGTAGACAAGTAAACACATGCCCGAGCCATGAGGTCTAATACGTTGAGCCTTGCACTTGGAGTGTAGTGTCGTCGTGAGTCACCTGATGTAGAACGGGTTATAGTCTGTTTTTTCTCAAATAGACTTTTCTTTTTAAAACCGAGTTCACTATAACCAATGGCTCTGATACCAATTTGTCACACCCTCAAAATCCACATGAGGAGTACTACTGCAAGGTGTGTGACCGACCAGGATCCAGCCACCAATCATATTGAACAACTAAAAATAATGGTAATATAGTTCATCAAACCAATACGATTAGTGGCCATTAAAGTTTTAAGTCCAAATGTTCTTAAGATCAAAACAATAGTTTAAGTAAACAGCGGAAGCATAGGTAAAGTAGTTTAACATAAGTTCATAGTTTATAATTATTAAAGAACCCAACACGGGTTAAGATGCCCACTACACTTCCCCAAGCCGCAAGCTCTAAAGTCACTGAGTACCTGCAAAGCATGCAGTAGGGTGTCAACATAAAGTTGGCGAGTTCACGAGTTTGTCCAGATTTAATTCCAAAAACTTGTTTAAGTAGTTAAGTTACTCATTTATATCATGCCATGGGGAGCTACCCCATATGTTAGCTACTAAACTGTGTTATACCGAATACTCTGCGACCTCTGTTTGTTTGCCCCGTGTTGTCAATGTCTATCATCATTGACGGGTTTTGCCTGAGTCTATTAGTTCACGCCCGTCCTCAAAAGGCACGGGGTGAGGTTGGTGAAACCTAAATAGCACTATCAACTAATAACCCGTTCGCCCGGCCCCATTGACTAATCGATATCGTAAGTAGGGACTTTCATGATAGAGTTTTGTTTAGTACACTTGTTGCATCTAATATAAATAGTAATTAACTGTGCGTCTCACACAAGGGGAGAAAAGTTTGTTTGTATCCCACACAAGGAGATAGCGTTGTTTATATCCCATACAAGGAGGTAGCGTTGTTTGTATCCCACACAAGGAGATATCGTTGTTGGTTCTGTTTCCCAACCACCGGGAACGCATGCTTTTAGTAAAAGTTGTGAACTCACCTCGGTTTGCTCGGCAGACAGTTTACTTGGTTGGGTTTGCTGGTCAACCACATCCTATTATGGTTACCAGTATAGGTCAGGTTTGGGTACAAACAATTCACGCATTTCCTACATGTATCTAACACATAGCATGCATGTCAAACCAGCATATAAAGTATTTGGGCCTAGCCTATCATATGAGCAGTAAACAGTAACACTAGCATGTAGCCCAAAACATAGCATTCGATTGTGTGGCCCAAACATTTATCAGCCCAATAACTAAGCAGACCAGGTCAGTCGAAACCAGGTGGTCTCGACTCAAAAACAGATATCTCGAGTCGAAACCATGCGTTTTCGAGTCGCAACCAAGAGGTCTCGAGTTGTACATCTCTTAGTCAAAACCTCGTGGTTTCGAGTCATGTTTTCAGCCGGAACCAGGGAGATCTCGACTCGCAACCTCGCTGGTCTCGAGTTCCTTATCATGAGGCATCTTGTTTCGAGGTGTAGATAAAAAGGGTCTTGAGTCGTGTAACACCTCGAAAATTCGTGTTCAATGAAATAACGACACGTGTCATGTAAGACAAAACGCGTTGTAAACCCGGATTTAATAAAGATGTTTTGGCAGGATTTAAAAGTGTCGTCATGTTAAATTTCACCTCTGAACGACCTCATTTATAAATCCCAATACCCAATTATATTTTTCTTCAAACATCTAATATATCCTAAATCCAGAAATTCATTGACGATAAACGAATTCAAAGTGCATGATAGGTTCCTATGAAAATTCTATGGTTAACCTTCTTGTTCGGCACTTTTGAAAAGGATCCAAGCAAACATAACATAATGGTAGGGTATGTAATTGTTAAAAACCCATAATAGAGGTCCCAAACTGACAAAACAAGGTCCCAAAGTCGAATTATGAGGTTGCCCTTTCGAATGCATGAAGGAACAAGATTTTTGGCTGCTGATGATTTGTTGCGCACCGCAACAAATAATTGTTACGGTGCGCAAGCTAAGCCCAGCTCCAACATAATTGCCTGTTTGCTGTTAAACGCGAAATTTGACCTTTTATCCGATTTTCCTCATAACCCTTGGCCCCTAAACAACCCCTAAACATCTAGGGACACTTGTTAAGATGTTGTGGTCACTTGTAGACTTGTGTGTCAAGAATTTGTGGTGATCTAAACACTATATAAGGCCACTAAGTTGCAACACATTCTTCACACTTCACTTGTGCAATTCTGGAGCTTTTGGGAGCTTAAGAGCAGACACAAGATCTTCCTAATCAAGCTTAGGACTTCAGTAAGTTTTCTAATCCTTCCTTAGTTTAAGTTTTAGCTTAGTTTAGCTTAAAAGTCAACCATCGTAATTAAAGGTTGACTTAGCGATTAATCACTAATGGTCCAGTGATTAGTCGAATCAAAGGTAGTTATAAGTTGGTAATTATGTGGGCTTTAAACCCTTAAAAGGGCATCCACTGATTCCCATCCTAACTAGGTCATTTGTCGTGTCAAAGATGATTAGAAAAAAGTCAACAGAAATGTAATCTTTCGTTTAACGCATAATTAACGATGTAAAAGGTGTGTAACCTATTTTATCATTCATATAACTTGATAATAAGCATAAGAACTTGTCTAAGCTTGTTTGATTCGACAACTTTCTGTTTTGAACCGATTCGGAACCGAAAGTCGCAAAGCTTTGACTTTCGCTTTGACTTCAGTTCTGACCCGTTTTAGTATGATTTGGAAATGCCTTAGAACTTCCTTAGGACCAGGCTACATGTTAGCATAACCCTCTGTGGTTGGTTCATTAATTGACCCATTCGTTTACGCGTTTCCATTAATTGCTCATATGTTGACCATTATGCCCTTATTACCTTAAAACGTGATTTATGAAAATGTAAAAGTGTGGAAACCTTAGTTACTGATATATAAACTTGTATGCAAAGTTTGACATCAATTCGAGGTCTAGATTGAGAGTTATGCTCATTAGCGCAAAATAGAAGCTTTATGTTAATTAAACGGCGTAATTAGCATATAGCCTAGTTAAGCCTACTTTTTGATATCAAAATCTTTACCCAATGATGTAATATATTATTTTGGGATTTTTAAAGATTTTTAATAAATTTTAGGCTGAGCATAACTAGTAGTCGTAGGCTTAATCCGGTAATTGTCGGTTTTGCCCTTACGGGCCATAAAATGAGTTTTACATATCTAAACGACTCCAAACCTTTTTCTACTGATCACATATGATAAATAAATTATTTTAAGCCTTCTGGAAATATAAAAATATCAGATTTAAGTATCGGACCCGGAAATGGCCTTTAATCGCCTTATTTAGCGTTTTTAACGCATGGTATGTATTAAAATTATATTGAACATACCCGGGTTGATACCTACTGATATTTTAGGAAAATTAGAATGTTCTAACCGTAAGCAAAGGCTGATTAACTCAGACTTCGGTTTTGAGCCTTTCGGCTTATGTGAAATTACCAAAATGCCCCTACGGTGCATAGTTTGGTTATACTTGGTAAATTCACATATATACTTTAACCTACTGTTATAACTTATCAAAATAAGTATTTTTGCTGATTATATCAGACCTGTAACTCAGATAAATACTTAAACTCTTTTATAACCTTTTAAATGACCAAACTACCCCTACGGGGCCTAGTTTGTGTTTAAACACGTTTCGGGCATAATGAAAGACATCTTACTGATGTCACAACATATTTGAGGCATAATTAACTTAGGAAACCTGTATATGGCTCTCATGAATACCCGTCACGCTTATTACGCGTACGGTTCGGTTTATGTAACAAGTTTACATAAATTAGCCGAAACGGGTCAAACCTTAACGGTTTTATCTCAAAATCCAGAATGTGTATGAAATACCCATATAAGACAAGTCCCTGAACATGTCGGGTTTAAATCACATTCTATTCCGGTCTTCGCTTAATTGTGCGTACAAACCGTAACTTCCCGTAAGACTAACCGGTCTAAGCTTAGGCTTAACTAAAGACCCGTTAGCATTCTAATTAGTTATTTATACCATCATTCCAGACTAAAGCCTTCCGGTAAATGGTACCTACGCTTACTTAAGTGAATACGGCTGAGTTATTAGATTCTTGCTATTTAAGACAGGAGCTAGCTCAGGTAAATACTCTTAACTTATTTTCCCTATACGGGCTTGGGATACGGCACTATAAAAGTACCGCTTGGTCAGGTGTATGTAGTCATTTAAATCGGATTGTGATTGATGCTTCTACATAACCTGTTTAATATGTATTATTTGGTGTATGGCTTTTGGGGGTTAATGACCATGTCCCGGATATCCCTGGCATCATTCGAAGTAATGGCCACGACTTAAGCCCGGGGTGTAGGCATACACCTGACAGCTGCATTATGTAAAAACTGGTAATCCACTCCGAGGTATCATCCTTGTGGGCATTATACCGGAACTGGTAATCCACTTATAGGATGATAGCCTGTGGGCATTATACCTGTGGCGTGTCAGTTAATCTAGTCCGGCCCTACAAACCGGCCCTAACGGACGACAAATAAGTAAAACTGTATACAAGATTATATACAAATAATTTTCCCAAGTTAAAAAAGGTTAATTTGCCTCTGTGCATTTTAATCAAATTATAAAAGATATTTTGTGCCACGTGCATTCAAACCAATTTTCTTAAACTCTTTTCAAATGAGTCGGTTGAGTGTATTTACCAGTGAAAACTGACGTATTTTCCAAAAAGGTTAAGTGACAGGTACTGAACGAAATTGGCTGGAAGCTCAGGACGCTAATAAGGAATCTTGCAAGTTCTGGGCGTCTAAAGTCTGTTGAACAAATGATATGTTTAAAGATCCGCCTGTGGATCCTTTACTTTTCGTTGTAATACTAGATATTACTTTATATTCGGAATGTAATAATAATTATCTTTTGCTTCCGCTGTGCATTTATATAATTGTGTTGTTTGACTATTATGTTGCCAACCACGTCACGATACTCCCCACCGGGCCCACCGGTGACACGTGGAAATCGGGGTGTGACAGGTTGGTATCAGAGCCAACTCTGAGTGAATTAAACACTAGCCTTTTGCGTTTAATCTCAGTTACACAATTGCACATTCTTGAGTCTAGACAAGAACATAAGACAAATCCAAATTCGTTTCATTGTCTTTTAATTACTTCCTTGTTATTTTTCTGATTAGCCTTTGCATGGGCAAGTCATTTTATCAGAAGTCCCGTTTAGGGCAACCATATACTTGTTTAAATTTTAAAGGAACGATTATGTTTAAAAATATCATTCCTATATTATAAGATCTACCATTATAATAAAATGGCAAAATCTAAAAAGGACGAGACCTTGCCATACGTCACATTAAGACAGGGCCAAGATGGTAGTTCCACAATTAGATTCAGATCCTTGTTAACAGTTCAATTTAGAAATTTTTCTGCGTTAATTATTAAAAAGAATCTAAAGGGTAAAACCTAGCTTAAGTGTCACTGCAGACAAGGCCAAGATGGTAGAACCTATTCAAGAGATTCAAATCCTTATTAAACATTTGAAAGCATATTAACATGCTTGACAAAGTGTGATGCGATAAAATCACATAAGTCATTTTTTGGGGTTATTCTAAAATCCCTTATTTATATAATCATCCCTTATGGATGAAGTGCCCACGGGCTATAATTAACGTCCTCTGGGACTAAAGACAGTGGTAGCCTACAACTCCCTGTCAAGGAAAGGTAATGAACGTTGGTTCAAACCTCAAATGCTTCGATTCTCTAAAATCCTAGCATATAATTTATAATTGTCCATGTGACTAGGCCTTTGGTGCCACGAATAAGACTGTTACTGTTTTATAATTAGGATAACTTATTATAGAAATCCTAAATAAATTTGATTAATAAATTAACCAAATATGGTCTCTGTTTACCATGGTTAATGAATTACCCTAAGGGGCAATTCCATAATAAACTCCCAAATAAACTATTGTCCTTGTTTTCTGCAACAGTTCAATTGTAATGGCTAACTCAGACGAGGGTAATAGTCATCCAGCGGAGGTTAATAATGACGCCCGAATTAATCTAACTAGTGCGGAATTAAAAGCGATCATAGACGGCGCAGTTACACAGACTTTGGAAAGGCAGTATGATGAGTATAGTGGGACTCGTAGTAGGACCCTATCTACACAGCCTTCAAAGCCACCGTCCAATAACGACGACCCGAAGAAAAATGATGACCGACACTCCTCAAACCACAGTGCTCCATCTCAGCAGGTCACACTGAATAAAGGACGCCTTGCTAAGGGTTGCTCCTATAAATATTTCGTTTCCTGCAAACCCCGGGATTTCACTGGGGAGAAAGGAGCCATCGATTGTATGACATGGCTGGATGAGATGGATACGGTTGTTGATATCAGCGGATGCGCTGAGCGAGACGTGGTCAAGTTTGTGTCGCAGTCTTTCAAGGGTGAAGCGTTAGCATGGTGGAGATCTCTGATTGAGGCCACCGGAAAGATCCCATTGTATAATATGTCGTGGGATCAATTTGTTGCCCTTATCAGGGAAAATTTCTGCCTTCAACATGAGGTGGAGAAGATAGAGTCCGATTTCCTATCCTTGGTGATGACAAACCTCGACTGTCAAGCTTACCTAACGAGCTTCAACACTATGTCTCGGTTGGTTCCATACCTGGTAACCCCGGAACCAAAACGGATAGCTCGTTTTATCGGTGGTTTAGCCCCCGAAATCAAGGCAAGCGTAAAAGCTTCTCGGCCAGCGACTTTCAGATCAGTAGCTGACATTTCCTTATCCCTTACTTTAGATGCGGTCAGATTGAGATCGCTAAAGAAATCTGAAGAAAGTAAGAGGAATCGTGAGGATGATAACTCACGAGGGTCAGAGAAGAAGCACAAGGGAAACACTGATTCTAACAAGTCTGGGTTTGGAAGGAACAGTCAGCGAACAGAGGAGAAGCCAAAGTGCACGACTTGTCAAAGACGCCACTTTGGAAAGTGCAGATCTGAATCCAATTCTAAGTCTGAATCACCTGCATGTGGGTTATGCAAGTCTAAGGAGCACAAGACTGTTGAATGCAGAAAGATTAAAGATGCCACCTGCTACAATTGCAATGAGAAGGGGCACATAAAGACCAACTGCCCTAAGTACGCAAAGAAGACTGAAGAGGCCAAGAAAGCAATCGCATGAGTCTTACATATGAACGCCAAGGAGACGATGCAGAATGATAACTATATAGCAGATACCTTTTCATATCAAACAGTTTATGCATGAATTTTATTTGATACTGGCACATATGACTCTATAATGAAATATAAATGTTGAGAACTATTGTCTCCGCCTGATTAAGACTCCGGTCACTTAATGCGAGGTAGAAATTGACCGATGATACTTTAGAAAATGCTCCAACAAATCCTATGTTGATATTTAATATCTATTAGAAATCACTCTTTTCTGATACCCTTATGGCAAACTTTCAAACTATCCAAATTCATCAGTATATTAAAGACAGATGTGACATTTTGATCCCCTGTCAAAGAGGTGATGGACTAGGTCCAACCCTTAAATGCCATTGATGGTCTTTTATGACCTAGGCTAAGTGATATATTCTTATTGGCCAGTATAGTTTGATGAAACCATGGTTAGTATATGTTAAGGCCATCAGAGTAATGAATAGCAGATGTTGGATTACAACTAAGTAAAGGATTCACCTGGCAATAGGAACAAAATCTCGAGTATGATAAACTCGGATAAGACAACCGTCAATCGCGCCATTGATAATGCGACGAATGTAAATAAAAACTACAAACGTAAACCTCAATACTAATGGAGTTAATCTCCAGGCTGTGGTTGACACAACAGTTGGAGGGATCATGGGAAAAAGGTCATGAGACAATCCAAAGAGCCGAATGCTTCTCGCTCTAAATCTCATTCAAAAACCATGTTTAATTGCTCATGAGGAGAGCTATATTCACACTTCAAATATGAAGGATGAACCAAAGAAGGAGGATAACTCCCAGAAATCTGGGAAAGAGAGCAAGTACAGGCCTAATAAAAAGCAACGTAAGTTCAGTAAGAAGCCTGTATACCTCAGAGACTGCTTCAGCATTATTATATCCATTAGGAATCAGTTTTTCGATATCCTAGTCCCGTTAAATATAAGGACTCAATATAGTGATAAAAATCGATTGGTTACATTAAAAATCAAGCCCATATTATGGGTTATAAGAAGCGATTAATTATCAAGACTCCTTATGAGACAACCCTCATAATTACATGTATCTGTACGATTAATTAAAATCAAACATAAAAAAATGGTGGAATTGGCCGTCCCCGGAATCGAACCTGGGTCTAGGCCGCACCCTTTCGCGCGCCTAGCCAACCGAGCTAGGTGCCTAGTTTGTGAAAATTTCCATTCTGATTAAATATAAGCACATATAGTTGATATCTCTTTAAATCTCTATCGATTTCGAATACCAAATGGTATGACAAAAGCGCTATATGAGGATTGGTGTATCTTAATAAGTTCCATAGATTGCTTCCATGCCTGATCAGTATGGAGGTTTAATGCATGGGACCACAAAGATATCCCAATGATCATATGGTACTAAAGTCAACTAATGGTATTCAAAGAAGATATCCAGAATGGAATTGTCCAAATAAATATTCCCTGGTAAAGAAATATGTGAACTCGTAACATAAATGTGTCACTTATTAGACACGAGCGTTGATGAGTGAAATGGAGCCTGAGATATGGGAATCTCAATAACCTCCTTGTACCTTGATTAGCTTCTCCTAAGACTACCTTGTTTACCTCCCAAGAGGCAGTAGCGTTAAGATTTATATCCCATTAAGGCCGTATTATTATGAAATCTCCAAGACGGCTAGTACCATCATTGGGAGAACCGAAAACCTGATTAAGTAAATTTTAAGATAGGAGATTCATATAGCCTAACTCGATATTCTGAGAGTTTGATGTTGTTAGATAAGAAAGACGGTTCATTTTGCTTATGCACTCATTACCGCAACCCTATTTTAACAACAATTAAGAATTTCCCTCAGCTACCCAGGATCGTCGAATTGTTCGACTAACGACAAGGATTAGCTATTCCTTAAAATTAGTTAAGCAATGGTTGGATAACCCTCTCACCTTAAACTAAGCTTTTCTATAATAATTGATATGTAAGTATTAAGGCTGCTCCTTGGGAGACCTTGTATAGATGGAATGTTAAACATCTATTGCTAGATAGGGAATTGGTAAGTCCAATTATCAGGACCAGAGATAATCTTTGAAACGACGGACAAGGCTGTCCAGATTCGAGACCGTCTCAAAGCTGCCCGGGATAGGCAGAAGAGTTACGCTGATCCTAAGCGTAAAGATTTTCACTTCGAAGTAGGTGACAAAGTCCTACTTAAAGTGTCACCCTGGAAGGGAGTGATGCGGTTTGGTAAGAAAGGCAAGCTAAGCCTGAGATACATAGGACCTTTCGAGGTTATCGAACGTGTCGGGTCAGTTGCCTATAAGTTAAACTTACCGGAAGAGCTCAGTGGAATTCACAATGTGTTCCACATCTGCAATCTGAAGAGGTGCTTCGCTGATGAATCACTAGTTATACCGCATACAGATGTGCATATAGATGAGAGCTTAAAATTTGTGGAAAAACCTTTGTCGATTGAAGATCGACAGGTAAAGAAGCTTCGAGGGAAGCATGTACCTATTATAAAGGTCAAATGGGATGCCCGTAGAGGTCCCGAATTCACGTGGGAGGTTGAATCCACCATGAAAGAAAAGTACCCTCATTTATTTCAGTAAATCTCGGGTCGAGATTTATTTTAAGGGGGTGAGGATGCAACACCTCGAAAATTCGTGTTCAATGAAATAACGACACGTGTCATGTAAGACAAAACGTGTTGTAAACCCGGATTTAATAAAGATGTTTTGGCAGGATTTAAAAGTGTCGTCATGTTAAATTTCACCTCTGAACGACCTCATTTATAAATCCCAATACCCAATTATATTTTTCTTCAAACATCTAATATATCCTAAATCCAGAAATTCATTGACGATAAACGAATTCAAAGTGCATGATAGGTTCCTATGAAAATTCTATGGTTAACCTTCTTGTTCGGCACTTTTGAAAAGGATCCAAGCAAACATAACATAATGGTAGGGTATGTAATTGTTAAAAACCCATAATAGAGGTCCCAAACTGACAAAACAAGGTCCCAAAGTCGAATTATGAGGTTGCCCTTTCGAATGCATGAAGGAACAAGATTTTTGGCTGCTGATGATTTGTTGCGCACCGCAACAAATAATTGTTACGGTGCGCAAGCTAAGCCCAGCTCCAACAGAATTGCCTGTTTGCTGTTAAACGCGAAATTTGACCTTTTATCCGATTTTCCTCATAACCCTTGGCCCCTAAACAACCCCTAAACATCTAGGGACACTTGTTAAGATGTTGTGGCCACTTGTAGACTTGTGTGTCAAGAATTTGTGGTGATCTAAACACTATATAAGGCCACTAAGTTGCAACACATTCTTCACACTTCACTTGTGCAATTCTGGAGCTTTTGGGAGCTTAAGAGCAGACACAAGATCTTCCTAATCAAGCTTAGGACTTCAGTAAGTTTTCTAATCCTTCCTTAGTTTAAGTTTTAGCTTAGTTTAGCTTAAAAGTCAACCGTCGTAATTAAAGGTTGACTTAGCGATTAATCACTAATGGTCCAGTGATTAGTCGAATCAAAGGTAGTTATAAGTTGGTAATTATGTGGGCTTTAAACCCTTAAAAGGGCATCCACTGATTCCCATCCTAACTAGGTCATTTGTCGAGTCAAAGATGATTAGAAAAAACTCAACAGAAATGTAATCTTTCGTTTAACGCATAATTAACGATGTAAAAGGTGTGTAACCTATTTTATCATTCATATAACTTGATAATAATCATAAGAACTTGTCTAAGCTTGTTTGATTCGACAACTTTCTGTTTTGAACCGATTCGGAACCGAAAGTCGCAAAGCTTTGACTTTCGCTTTGACTTCAGTTCTGACCCGTTTTAGTATGATTTGGAAATGCCTTAGAGCTTCCTTAGGACCAGGCTACATGTTAGCATAACCCTCTGTGGTTGGTTCATTAATTGACCCATTCGTTTACGCGTTTCCGTTAATTGCTCATATGTTGACCATTATGCCCTTATTACCTTAAAACGTGATTTATGAAAATGTAAAAGTGTGGAAACCTTATTTACTGATATATAAACTTGTATGCAAAGTTTGACATCAATTCGAGGTCTAGATTGAGAGTTATGCTCATTAGCGCAAAATAGAAGCTTTATGTTAATTAAACGGCGTAATTGGCATATAGCCTAGTTAAGCCTACTTTTTGATATCAAAATCTTTACCCACTGATGTAATATATTATTTTGGGATTTTTAAAGATTTTTAATAAATTTTAGGTTGAGCATAACTAGTAGTCGTAGGCTTAATCCGGTAATTGTCGGTTTTGCCCTTACGGGCCATAAAATGAGTTTTACATATCTAAACGACTCCAAACCTTTTGCTACTGATCACATATGATAAATAAATTATTTTAAGCCTTCTGGAAATATAAAAATATCAGATTTAAGTATCGGACCCGGAAATGGCCTTTAATCGCCTTATTTAGCGTTTTTAATGCATGGTATGTATTAAAATTATATTGAACATACCCGGGTTGATACCTACTGATATTTTAAGCAAATTAGAATGTTCTAACAGTAAGCAAAGGCTGATTAACTCAGACTTCGGTTTTGAGCCTTTCGGCTTATGTGAAATTACCAAAATGCCCCTACGGTGCATAGTTTGGTTATACTTGGTAAATTCACATATATACTTTAACCTACTGTTATAACTTATCAAAATAAGTATTTTTGCTGATTATATCAGACCTGTAACTCAGATAAATACTTAAACTCTTTTATAACCTTTTAAATGACCAAACTACCCCTACGGGGCCTAGTTTGTGTTTAAACACGTTTCGGGCATAATGAAAGACATCTTACTGATGTCACAACATATTTGAGGCATAATTAACTTAGGAAACCTGTATATGGCTCTCATGAATACCCGTCACGCTTAATACGCGTACGGTTCGGTTTATGTAACAAGTTTACATAAATTAGCCGAAACGGGTCAAACCTTAACGGTTTTATCTCAAAATCCAGAATGTGTGTGAAATACCCATATAAGACAAGTCCCTGAACATGTCGGGTTTAAATCACATTCTATTCCGGTCTTCGCTTAATTGTGCGTACAAACCGTAACTTCCCGTAAGACTAACCGGTCTAAGCTTAGGCTTAACTAAAGACCCGTTAGCATTCTAATTAGTTATTTATACCATCATTCCAGACTAAAGCCTTCCGGTAAATGGTACCTACGCTTACTTAAGTGAATACGGCTGAGTTATTAGATTCTTGCTATTTAAGACAGGAGCTAGCTCAGGTAAATACTCTTAACTTATTTTCCCTATACGGGCTTGGGATACGGCACTATCAAAGTACCGCTTGGTCAGGTGTATGTAGTCATTTAAATCGGATTGTAATTGATGCATCTACATAACCTGTTTAATATGTATTATTTGGTGTATGGCTTTTGGGGGTTAATGACCATGTCTCGGATATCCCTGGCATCATTCGAAGTAATGGCCACGACTTAAGCACGGGGTGTAGGCATACACCTGACAGCTGCATTATGTAAAAACTGGTAATCCACTCCGAGGTATCATCATTGTGGGCATTATACCGGAACTGGTAATCCACTTAGAGGATGATAGCCTGTGGGCATTATACCTGTGGCGTGTTAGTTAATCTAGTCCGGCCCTACAAACCTGCCCTAACGGACGACAAATAAGTAAAACTGTATACAAGATTATATACAAATAATTTTCCCAAGTTAAAAAAGGTTAATTTGCCTCTGTGCATTTTAATCAAATTATAAAAGATATTTTGTGCCACGTGCATTCAAACCAATTTTCTTAAACTCTTTTCAAATGAGTCAGTTGAGTGTATTTACCAGTGAAAACTGACGTATTTTCCAAAAAGGTTAAGTGACAGGTACTGAACGAAATTAACTGGAAGCTCAGGACGCTAATAAGGAATCTTGCAAGTTCTAGGCGTCTAAAGTCTGTTGAACAAATGATATGCTTAAAGATCCGCCTGTGGATCCTTTACTTTCCGTTGTAATACTGGATATTACTTTATATTCGGAATGTAATGATAATTATCTTTTGCTTCCGCTGTGCATTTATATAATTGTGTTGTTTGACTATTATGTTGCCAACCACGTCACGATACTCCCCACCGGGCCCACCGATGACACGTGGAAATCGGGGTGTGACAAGTCGCAACCCTGATTTTCTGACTCGCAATCATCGTCTATGCAAAAGTTGGCTTTACAATTTTTCAGACGACTATGCAAAAGTTGGCCTTACAATTTCAAGATATATATGTAGAAGGGGAGAATTAGGTTGGCACCGTTTAAAAAAGCTTGGGCACTTGGCCCACAGCCCACTAACCTTAGGATTGTAGCGTGGGCTCAATTTGTTTCAACGTAGGGAAAATGAGAATAATAATAAAAAAAGGTACATGGAGTCGGCCCCGCTCTATACATTAAGGCAAAGTGCTGAAACCAGCTAAGCCAATCAATATTTTGATGTATTATGGGTTTGATAATATTTATTATACATCTATGAAAATACATAGGGTTTTTTTTAATGTGCCCTAGGATACAACGTGCCCTGGCCGATGGTCCTTCCCGCCCACCCCAAAGGCCGGCCACTCTAGGTTACTTATGTTCTCTGTATAGATATGATGACGGGGTTAGCCCAAGACCAAATAAAATGACTTAAACACATTAAAGCTTAAAGGGTTAAAAGGTTCAAAGGTTGGAAATCCGAGAGTTTAGATAAAACAATACGTGAACAGTAAGTAGTCACATCCCTGATTGCTTCACCAACTTTCCCAGCCGCAAAAGTAACACAAGTCCACAGAGCACAGTCTTTTATCCGCAGGTCAAAAGGCTTTAACCCCTAAAAGGGTAAGTCCCCCACTGCAAGCATGTTCACTAGTCAAACAACTTCCTCTTTGAGCTAAGGCTTTTCCTATAAATGTGACACTTCATTAAGTGTGAAAAACATTCTAAGATCAGCTCTGATTCCAGGCGAATCTCTGGTCATTGTTTTTTAGTACTTGTTCCATACAAGTCACTCTCTATCACATTCAACTCATACATTCTTATTGCTCCCAAATCCGAGACTGAATATATTTCAGTGGAGGATCCCGAGCAAACAACAAAATCAAACTAGTGAACCTCTCTCCACGTCTTGCAAACGTGGGGGGACCCCACGACCTGCGTTAGGCAAAACCGAACCCTTCAACCCTTTTGCCTAACCAGCCTTGCTACTAACACTGGTCTATTATCTGTTGCATCAACAAGTTGGCGCCCACCGTGGGGCTACGCCGCTAATTTTCTTCAAAAGGACCTAGTAGTGTAGCTCCATCTTCTTGAAATCACCATGTCAGAAAGTGAATCTCCAGGAGAGGTGAATCAGGTTCCAAATACCTCTACCCCAAGCACTGGCCAAGCTCATGTGGCTATACCATCGTCTTTCTCGACACCAGGGAGCACTCCCAAGTTTCTCACTTTCCACACTCCAACTCCATCTAGATCAGGGGTCCCTTCCCTTAATGTCGGTGTCTCAAACACCCCCTCACATGTCGAACTTACCCCTGAAGGGGACGCCAACAATTTCCAGGAGTTGAGGTCTCTCCTCAACCAACATGTGAGTAGGGAGAGAGACAAGGGAGTGAGGATTCGTTTGGACTATGACGAACCAGAACTGACTCTATCTCCTGGACCCCCCATCCCTCCTTTTGCAAACTCACAACCTTCTGCATTTAGGGATGAGGCCGGTCCCAGTAATCCTCCTCCAAATCCTCACCCGTACCTGTACACGAGGCCAAATCTAACAACATTTACTCTTTTCTCTTCCCAACCAGCTACAGCCGGTGCTCCACTAGGGCACGAGCTAACTTTGGACCAGCTCCTACAATCTCCAGTAGCAAGTCTTCCTCCCTCAACAACAACTACATGGGAACAAGCTTTGTCTGTACTCCCCTTGGCACGAAGTGCCGTTATGAGCACTCCTTTGGGAGTTAGTTGCCCAGTTGCACCTGGAAGCCTTCAAGGCTTCAACCTTATGCCCCAGATGATGGCCTAGATGATGGCCAACTTCCCGTGGCAGCACCTTATTAATCAGGTGTTGGCCACTCAAGGGAACAATAATAACAGCAGCAACATGGGTGCAAGGGTTGAGGAAGATTTGGCCAAGCCTTACAAGCCAAGTAATCTCTCGTGCTTCTCACAGCAAATAGCCGATTATGATTTTCAAAAGAAGATCAAGATGCCATCCCATATCAAGACCTATGATGGGACTGAGGATCCGGAAGATCACCTTCAGATCTTCACTGGTGCCTCCAGAATCGAGAAATGGTTAAATGCTGAATGCTGCCTTATGTTTATGCAAACTCTCGTTGGTTCAGCCCGGATATGGTTCAACGATTTGCCTGCCAGAAGCGTTCGATGCTTCGATGACCTAAGTAAAGGGTTTTTGGCCAATTTCTCACAGCAAAGGCGATACGTCAAAGATGCTAAAGTAATCTTTCAGATAAAACAAAGGGATGACGAAAGCCTTCGAGAGTTCATTGAAAGGTACAAGAAGGAAGGTCTCACATATGTAGGGGCAGACGAAAAAATTAGAGTGGCTGGTTTTATGAATGCCATTACATCCAAATATCTCACAAGAGATTTCAACAAATCCCTGCCCAAGACCTTGGAAGAAGCTCTCGAAAGGGCTGAAGCCCACATCAGAGGAGAGGAGGCCGTAGACATTAAAGAGCAAAGAAAAAGGGGATCAAGCTGGCGAGGCAACAACCCGGCTAGGAAAAGGGGAAGCTTCCATTCCTATGACAGATGCCAAAAGGGTTCAGATCAGCGAAAGCCTGAAGGCCGGAACCCTTCCAGCAGGGAAAAAGGCATAAGCTTCACACCCCTAACCAAGACCCCTAAAGAGATTCTTGCCACAGAAGAAGTAAAGAAAAGCTTTCGACCTCCAAGACCTCTCCCCAAAAGCAAGAAGAATGAGAATTCCACCCAATTTTGTGAATTTCATGAGGAAAAGGGCCACCATACTAATGATTGCTTTCAATTGAAGAAGATGATTGAAGAGGCCGTCAAATCCGAGGAACTCGCTTACTTGGTAAAGGGGGTGAGGGACAAGATGGCCGAAGGAAAGGGCAAGGAAGTCAACATGGTGGATTTTGATGGAAAGGTTCATCACAAACGACAGAGGTTGGAAGCTTGGGAGCTTCAGTGTGTTTGTTTCCCTCCAACAGAAAAGAACCCAGTTTCAAACCCCCTTGTGGTGGAAGCAACCGTGGGCACCCTACAAACAAACAAAGCATACATAGACACTGGAGCAGCCACTGAAATCATCTTGGTACACTATAGTGATGTCTTTGCCTGGTGCCCGGAGGATATGACGGGTATCCCTCGAAGCATTACTGAGCACGAGTTAAGAATACCACCTAATGTCAAGCCTGTTGTCCAAAAGAAGCGAAGTCTAGCACCCGAAAGAAGCTTGGCTGCATGCCAAGAGGTTGAAAAGCTTGTGTCAGCCGGCATTCTCCGAGAAGTCAAGTATCAATCCTGGGTTTCAAATCCAGTCATGGTTCGAAAGCCCGACAACTCTTGGAGAATGTGCATAGACTTCAAAGACTTGAACAAGGCTTGTCCTAAAGATTGTTTCCCGTTGCCAGAAATTGACCTCAAGGTTGACTCCCTCACTGGTTACCCTTTCAAGTGTTTCCTAGATGCTTACAAGGGTTACCACCAAATTCTCATGAAGGAAGAAGATGAAGAGAAAACCGCCTTTCACACGGATAAAAGAATCTTTTGCTACCAAAAGATGCCTTTTGGTCTAAAAAACGCGGGTGCAACCTACCAATGCCTAGTTGACAAGGCTTTTGCTAGTCAAATTGGCAAGAACATGGAAGCATATGTTGATGATTTGGTCATCAAAAGCAAAACGGAATACCAAATGCTTGATGACATCCAAGAAACCTTCAAGAACCTAAGGAAGGTCAACATGAAGCTCAACCCTGAAAAATGTTCATTCGGGTTCGAGGAAGGAAAGTTTTTCAGACATATTGTGGGAAAACAAAGTATAAAAGCCAATCCAAACAAGGTGAAAGCTATTCTTGAAACCAGGCCACCAAGTTGCAAAAAAGAGGTAGAAAGTCTAAATGGGAAGCTTGCAGCCCTGAAGGGTTTCACATCAAAATCAGCTGGGAGGTCTTTACCTTTCTTCAAAATGCTCAAGGGATGCTCTGACAAGAAAGACTTCACATGGACTGATGAGCCCGAAGAAGCCTTCAACCAGATGAAGAAACACCTAGCTTCTCTACCTGACATTGCAGCCCCGAAAACGGGAGAATTGATCTTGGTGTACCTTTCAATTGATGAAGAAGCAATAAGTGCGGTCCTCACCATTGAATGAGACAAAGTTCAGGTACCCATTTATTTCTTCAGCAAAACTCTAAAATTGGCAGAAATCAAATATCCTCCTTTGGAAAAAATTGCTTTAGCCCTAGTCCAAATGGCTAGGAGGCTTCGAAGGTATTTCCAAGCACACCCCATACAAGTGGTCACCGACCAACCAATAAAAAGTGTGCTTGAAAAAACGGAGAATTCAGGGTGATTAGCCAAGTGGGCTGTTGAACTCGGGGAACATAACATCACCTATGTTCCCAGAAAAGCCATCAAAGCCCAGGTCTTGGCTGATTTCATTGTAGAAGTCCCAAAACAAACAACTGCTGAAGTAAACACAGCTGCCACTGAACCTTCAGACCTTGAAGCCTGGAAGCTTTTCACCGATGGGGCTTCAAGCGTTGAAGGGTCAGGGGCAGGCCTTATTCTAATCAACCCGGAAGGGTTAGAATTCACGTATTCTCTTCGATTTAATTTCCAGACCACCAACAATGAAGCTGAATACGAAGCACTGATAGCTGGCTTAAGGTTGGCTAAGGAAATGAAGGTCCGAAAGCTTGAAGTCTTCATGGACTCGTTGTTGGTGTCAAGCCAAGTGAATGACAGTTATGTTGCAAAGGAACCTAACATGAAGAGGTACAAGGAAAAATCCAAAGAACTGATGAACACATTCCAAACGTGTACCATCAAGCAAATTCCCAGGTCTCAAAACAAGAAAGCTGATGCTTTGAGTAAACTCGCTTCCCTCACTTTTACCCACCTCACTAAAAAGGTGTTGGTAGAAGTATTGAAAACTCCATCAATTGAAGAATTGGAAGTTCAAGACGTAATCACCGAAGAAGGTCCCAATTGGATGACTCCAATCAAGAAATTCCTTAAAAATGGTGACTTACCTATTGATCAAACAGAGGCTGAAAGGGTTAAAATAAAGTCTAGACAGTACGTGTTGCAAGGCGAAATCCTCTACAAGAAGGGTTACCTTGCACCCTTGCTGAGATGTGTTGGTCCCGAACAGAGCCAGTATTTGGTCAAAGAGGTTCATGAAGGGATATACGGAGCCCATTTTGGAGCAAGAACGGTGGTTGCCAAACTAATGAACCTTGGGTATTTTTGGCCCTCCATACACCGAGACACCACTGAGCAACTAAGGAAGTGTGATTCCTGCCAAATTCATGCACCAGTCTCGAAAAGTCCCAAGCATGATCTTGTCCCGATAACCTCAGCATGGCCATTTTATAAATGGGGGATGGACATTGTTGGCCCATTCCCACCAGCCAAAAGTGGAGTGAAGTTCTTGCTAGTAGCCATAGACTACTTCACCAAGTGGCCTGAGGTTAAACCACTTGCAAAAATCACGGGCAAGCAAGTCATTGACTTCATTTAGGAGAACATCATTTGTCGCTATGGGTTGCCAGGAGTGCTTGTTACCAATAATGGAAAACAATTCGCTGAGAAGCCTTTCAGCATTTGGTGCAAAGAATTCAGAATAGCTCAGGTTTTCAGCTCAGTGGCATATCCACAATCAAACGGTCAGGTTGAAAGGATGAACCGAAGCATAGTTGAAGGAATCAAAGCCAGATTGGGAAGATATGAAAGCAATTGGCTTGAAGAATTGCCAAGTGTTCTATGGGCCATAAGAACAATAGAAAAAACAAGCCACAAAAGAACACCTTACAGCTTGGTATTTGGATCTGAGGCTGTGATTCCAGCTGAAGTTGGAGTTGTAACACAAAGAACGGTCAACATGGATCCCGAAGCAAACCAAAAAGAGACCATGCTGAACTTACAACTCCTAGAGGAAGCACGAGACCAAGCTACAATCCAAGAAGCCAAGTACAAGCAAACGATGGAAGCCTACTACAACAAAAGAGTCAAATATGAACACTTCAAGCCAGGAGACCTGGTGCTTAGAAACAATGAGGCTAGTAAGAAAGAGAACCAAGGAAAACTTGGCCCAAAATGGGAGGGGCCATATACAATCCTTGAAGCACACAAGGGTGGATCCTATAAACTAGCAGACCCAGAAGGTAAAAGGCTTCCAAGACACTGGAATGGAAAAACCCTTAAGAGGTTCCATGTGTAATCAAGAAAGATTGGTTTGTATTTCACAAAGTTGTATTTCAAGAGTTGATCGCCTTTTGTAACACAATATCTCTTGAATGAATGATGATGTTTTATAAAATTTGTCTTTCTATCCTAAAATTAGGTTAAGAACCTAGCAAGAAACTCCATGGCAAGGGCCATGTAAGGGAATGAGCTCCCAGGCCATATCGCTCAATAGGTTCAAGGGTTAAATGAACCTATATAAGGGGTGAGTTCCTAAATCAATACAACTCCATGAGACTTATTATTGAAAACAAAGTTGTCTCATAGACGGGTTTGAACAGCCTACATCAAATGTTCCTTAAGCCTTAGAAAAAATATCGAAAAACAGGCTTACGAAATAAAACCAAACTAAGAAAGATAATGAATAGGATAGGTGTTATGTCTTCTTGTTAAAAATACCAAGGCTAAGTGACTGCAGCACTGAACCCTTTAGGGTATGAAAAGCATAAAGACAACACAAACCCAACAAAGACAAAACCACAAAGAAAAGAAATAATCTAAGGAACAGTACAACAACATGAGCAAAAAGGTTACAGATAACCCAAAACTAAAAGATACAAACCAAGTCATGAAACTAAAGTAGTAAGCAGAAGCCTCGAAGGCTTCAAGCTACATACATGACAGCTAGAAGCCTTTAAGGCTTGAAGCCAACCAAGTTGCCTTACCAAACAGGCACAAACACAAAAAACATAACACAAGGCAAGTAGTAAAAACTTAATAGCATAACAAAGAAAGTCTTAACAGACTCCCAAACATCCAAACAAAGTTAAAGCAAGCCTTAGTAGCTTGCAAACCTAGGAAATTGTTCAAATGGCCATCCAGGCCTAACCACAACCACATAACAGGAACCTTAAGGGTTCCTGCGAAACCTAAAATAGTTTAAGTTAACATTACAAACCATAAATTGTTTTAAAGGGTGCTAAGAAAGCTACGAATATCAAGCATCAACGGAAGGCTTAGAAGCTCCAGAACTGTTACCTTTAGCCTTTTTGGTCTTCTTGGACTTCTTAGCCTTCGAGCCACCATCACCATTGACTGCTGAACCCTCCAAGCTTGCATCTTTGGCAGCATCAAGCTCTCCCGAGAAGGTATCCTCGCTATCTCCTGAATAGGAACGTTTCCTCGAAAGAGAACCAAGTACTTCGGCACATACCTTCTCATTAAGACCATCTGGTTTTAGTTCATGCAAGACGGAGAGGGGCTTACCAAAACAAGCTCCTACCTGGCTCACATACGGATAGGTCAGCCTCTCCATCTGCTCAACGGAACCCTTGAAGACCTCAGAAGCTTCAGGACGGTACAAAGGAGATTTTTCCAAAGAATGACCAGATTCATGAAGCTTGTAACCTGCAATGAGACCTTGATATTTCCCCAAGTTGAGCAGTTTAGTATAAACTTCACCAAGAGCAGAATTGAACTCTTTAGAGTGAAGAAGGTAGGTAACAACTTCGTGGAAACCTTGCACAATAAGCCACTGGTTATCACCAGTGGCTTGAGCAACCAAAGCCTTCAAGCCATCTTTTTCTTCATCAAAGGCCTTCTGTTGAACAGCCAAGGCCTCCCTATCAGCTTTTAGCTTCAACTGGTCAGCTTCGAAGCTTTTCTTGAGATCACTTACTTCAATCTCGTGCCTTCTCGTTAATTCACCCACCTTCTTGACCCAAGCCAGCTCCTTCTCAGAAAAACCATCAATTTCTTTCTTCATAGCAGCCATAGAGGCTTTCATCTTCTCCTTCTTCTTGGAGGCTTCCTCATACTCCCGCATACCCTTAGCAAAACGGGTAACACCTTCAGCCAACAGGGCTGAAAGGTTGCAGGAACTCAGCATCATTCTTGAAATAAGATGATCAGCCTCCAACTCAGAAATAGCACTTCGAACACCGGGAGGAGCAAAGTGAGCCAAGGCTTCAGCACAAACTGTCGGGTCTTTGAAGCTATCTCCAACTTTTACCCCCCAATTGGGAACATACACCTCTGCAGCCTCTGAACCTTCGAAGCTCTCAACACTTTTGGCAGACGAACCCTGGATGGTAGGAGTGCTACCTTTCTTAACCAACTTCTTCTTCTTTCCGGAAACAACCAACTCTTTCTCCTTACCCTTTGAGACATCAACCTCAATAGCCTGCTCTGCTGACACTTCAATATCATCGCTAACATCTATGGGCTCCGAACCAGATGGCTGATCAGCACCTTTCAAATAACGTTTTGAGCGACGAATGGAAACTTTGGAACCTGCAGCTTTGGCAAAAACCTTTGACATTTGGGACACTCACGTAGCCGGAACCCTCGAACCTATGATCGGATCCCCTGACAACCACATCCTCACCCGGAGTGGCAGCAACATCATCAAAGGCAACGTCGGAAGTATCATCACTCTTGATAAAATCGAGTGAAGACATGACTGCAAAACAAACATAAAACGTGTAAGCAAACAAGAAACAAGATCATAACAGCACAACAAGAATGAATAAATGCATACCCTGCCCGTCTCTCAAAAGCACCGGGTCCCGATCGCGTTTTTCCCACAACTTACTGAGACCCAATTACACCAACAAATGCTCAGGAAAGGGACGAAGACTTGAAGGGCACTTTCTAAGAGTTTCTAAAAAACGAGCATTTATATCAAAGGCAGAAGGTTCAAGTTCATTCAAAACGGCATCCGGGTGCCTCCAAACAAGTTTAAAAGGAACAATTTCCTCGGACACCCAGAAAAACCGGTCCTTCCAGACACCAAGGGTAGAAACCATAGACGAAATCAAGCAAGTGTCAACTTGAGACGTCTCAAAGGTGAACCAGTCACCATTCTTAGCCAGTCGGAAAAACGACGGAACGATAAAAGAGTTGGGTCATACTCAGAAGCCCGGCACAGAATTTCAAAGTGTAAAACCCTAGCCATGCCATGAGGGTAAATCTGATCGAAAGATATGCGATAATACTCCAGGATATTCAAAACAAAGTTCGAAAATGGGTGACAAAGGTTAGAAAACTCGAAATGGCGACAGTATAGAGCAATGGAACCAGGGGGACATCTATCGATTGAAACGTCACAAGCCGGTGCAACCGGTTTAAACTTCATCCCTATTCCCCATTCCATACAAAACAAATCGACCTCCTCTTGAGTCATGCGAGAAAACGATTTCGCTAAATCCTTACGAGCACCCATAATAATAGAAAATAAGAAGAAGAAAGTAAGCAATCGGAACTAACCTGATTCGAAAAAAGAGCAAATGATGTTCTTCTGTGAAAATAGATGTAAATTAATGAATAGAAAACAGTATAATTAAACGGAGGAATTAAAACCGCCACCTGACACAAAAGAAAACTCCCACAAGTCATATCAACTGTCTTGTCAAATTCAAAAATCAAAAAGCTCAACCGTTTTCAACCCTTCAAGCTTCGAAGCCTTGAAGCCTTTAAGCTATACAAATACATGTGTAAAAGTCAGAAGTCTTTGAACTCATCTCCCAAAAACCTCTGACTTGGGGGGCTGATGACGGGGGTAGCCCAAGACCAAATAAAATGACTTAAACACATTAAAGCTTAAAGGGTTAAAATGTTCAAAGATTGGAAATTCGGGAGTTTAGATAAAACAATACGTGAACAATAAGTAGTCACATCCCTGATTGCTTCACCAACTTTCCCAGCCGCAAAAGTAACACAAGTCCACAGAGCACAGTCTTTTATCCGCAGGTCAAAAGGCTTTAACCCCTAAAAGGGTAAGTCCCCCACTGCAAGCATGTTCACTAATCAAACAGCTTCCTCTTTGAGCTAAGGCTTTTCCTATAAATGTGACACTTCATTAAGTGTGAAAAACATTTTAAGATCAGCTCTGATTCTAGGCGAATCTCTGGTCATTGTTTTTGAGTACTTGTCCCATACAAGTCACTCTCTATCACATTCAACTCATACATTCTTATTGCTCCCAAATCCGAGACTGAATATATTTCAGTGGAGGATCCCGAGCAAACAACAAAATCAAACTAGTGAACCTCTCTCCACGTCTTGCAAACGTGGGGGGACCCCACGACCTGCGTTAGGCAAAACCGAACCCTTCAACCCTTTTGCCTAACCAGCCTTGCTACTAACACTGGTCTATTAACTGTTGCATCAACAAGATACATCCTTGTAACTCTCATATTCATATATACAAAACACTACAATTTAAATGGCATTTTGATGTTTTTTCTATCTCTATTAGATGATGTAATTATAGAGATTAATAATCGACAATTATCAAATGATAAGAACTGTGGAAATGATGTGAGATCATGTATCTACTTTACGGGTTTAGACACTTCAGGACCCCATACGTATATCTCTTAGTGAAGATGGCACCAGCCTGTACACATGGCAAGCCACCACATATATAAGCTTATTCACCAAGAGCAACATCATCAGCCATCGGAAAAGTTGCCGTCGAATCCACTCACTACCATCCGTAGGCCATATATATAGTTAAATACATATAAATGCATTGGTAGCTCATCCATCACAATCTTCATTCAATATGTTATGCCAATAAGAAACTCAAAAAAAGCAATTATCATAATGTTATCATCCCTTATTCTCAATAATTAGAAAAGTAGATTTAATTATCCAAATTATGACTCATATTAACTAATAATAATCCATATTAGTAATATAACCGATGACACTTCTAACTTTCAGTTTTGTTCTAAGGCAATTCCACTTTAATTGAAGGTAACACGCCACTAATTTTCATTTATGTCGTTTTAAAGCAATTAACGTATTTTGAATAAGATAAAAAGCGGTCAGTCGTTTATGGATAGACATAGTTACTTTTCTATAAGAGTGAGATTGTATTTGGCAACCAAAGTAAAACTTAAAAGTTTCATTAGTCACACTGCTTTGTGAATCATCATTTTTAAGTGAGTCATAGTGTCAATTATTAAAATCCAAGTTGCCTAAATAATTTAATAAAAATTTTAGCACCACATAGAATAAATAATAACACACATTTGGTGACATGTTTATGTATTTTTCCATATCTTAGAAGTAAAAACTAGGACTGCACACTAATACAACAACACCGAGCACAAACATGACAAAATCCTCAACCGTGACTCCCATACCGCCCAAACAATTGGATCTACACCACCATGTGTCCGCCACCACACGATGGCGAAATAGCAACTTTGGTACTGGTTATGAAAACTAGACTATTTCCATCCTAGGCAATTGTACCAATCCACATAAATTACTTTGACTCTTTCACAGTTTTGGACAACAATGCAATTGCAATACACAATGCCTAATAAGTGCAAGCAAGTCCTCAATTCCCAAACTTACTTCCTCTACACATCCGCATTTGATTTCACTTGCATCGATGAAGCGCCTTTTCTGGTGATGGTAGGAATTGATCATTTAATTTTGCGCCATTGTACGTGCACAACAAATACCCTCTATAAAACCCATGATCCTTTGAAGTTGATCCACACCATTGTCGATCAAACTCATTCAGAGTTCTTAGTTTTGTTGATCAATGGATGGTTCACTTTCTTCTGGAAGTTTAGTGATCTTGGCTTTGATGGTGGTGGCATTTGTCAGTGTCCCACTTCATGTTGAGGCTCGGGCTTTCTTTGTGTTTGGGGACTCGCTAGTCGACAATGGCAACAATGACTTCTTAGTCACCACTGCCAGAGCCGACTCGCCACCCTATGGCATTGACTATCCCACTCATCGCCCCACTGGCCGCTTCTCAAATGGCCTTAACATCCCAGACTTGATCAGTTGCGTTTTCTCATTATCAAAAACTCTTTAAATATAATTAACGGTTTGACTTTATGTTACCCCTTTTATACAGAAAACTACAACATTAATAGTCTTTACATATCTGTGTATTTTATTTTTCTTTTTTTGTATGTATTTTTTTTTTTTTTGTTATTTTTATGAAAAATGCCCATGTTGTGTAGTTTTTTATGATATATACATTGCAATTTTTAGATCGGTTGGTAGTAAATTTTATTTAATTTTTCTAAAGGTGAACATATGGGATTGGAGTCCCCATTGCCATACCTGAATCCATTGCTAAAAGGTGACAAGCTTCTAAATGGTGCCAACTTTGCTTCTGCTGGAATTGGAATCCTTAATGACACCGGAGTTCAATTTGTATGTCCCCATACGCCTTTAGTCTTTTATTTAACGAATAAAAGGTAATATTCTATCTTTCTATAGCTTCATGATCTAATGTATCCTTTCAACAAGAGTAAGGTTTCCGGAATTACACTACTCATAAATTTGTTTGTGTTAATGACATCAACCTATTCTAGTTACATTTAATACTGATATCGTACGTATAACTCAAAATCGACTCATTTAACCCATATATTAAAATAAGTTAAACAGGTTTGACGAGTTGGACGTAAACAAGTTGACATGTAGTAAATGGGTTGTGATTAAGTTGAAAACGGGTTGACGGGTTTTAATAAAAGGATTAAACAAGTCAATCATATGAATATATAATTTTTATTTATTTATTCTAGTTTTAAACATATGTTTAACTCATGTTAAACAGGTCTACTCGAATACTATCTATTTGTAAAATGAGATAAAAATAATGATTATTTTGAATGATTTTCTAACAGCAAAATCAAGTTACTAGATGCTATTCAAAAAGGGGTAGCGGCGCAGCTTGTAGCCCGTTTACCAACTATCTCGATGTAAATTATTATTCTTTGACGATTATATATAATATTGTCAATGAAGGTTCTGCGGTAGTTACTAGACTAATGCATAAACGATGGAGAAAAAAAAACATAAAACGACAAGCCACTATCACACTAGGGTTACACTTATTATTGGGTCAAGGTACTCTTTATTGGCTAGGCTCCAAACAAGTCTAGTTTATCCACCTACACACTATTGCCGCTATTTAGTAAATATGATTGCAACATTTCAAAAAAAAAAAAAAAGTAAATATGATTGCAAATAATTGTTTAAATAATAATCCTTTAAGATTGATGAAACAATTTGGCAAATGACCTACCTAATGTCCATTAAAATTGCTATTTGTACTCCTTAATAATCATGAATTAAGTTGTGTTCTGATATATAAACGCGTTTATATCCGACAGTTGAATATAATACGGATATGGGAACAGTTGGAGTATCTTGAACAATACCAAGTTCGACTTGGAGACATCATTGGAGCAGATGAAGCTCGTCAAGTAGTCAATGAAGGGATGGTACTCATATCCCTCGGTGGAAACGACTTTGTTAACAACTACTATTTGGTTCCTTTCTCCGCAAGATCACGTCAATTTGCTCTCCCAGATTATGTTCGCTATCTAGTTTCTGAATACAGAAGCATTCTTTCGGTAATTCTTTTTCGTTTATGTAAGCATTTGCATTCTACACATTACCAACTTAACGAGTGTGTGACTCAAAGGAGTCATCTTTCGATGTACAATGTTAAGTGTCCTTAACACTTCAGAATAATAATAATAATAATAATAATAATAATAATAATAATAATAATAATAATAATAATAATAATAATAATAATCACATATTTATATTTTTATAATTACACGATAATTTATATTAGACAATCCGATTTAAGAACGTGAAAGTGACATAGGTAGTGTGATTATTGAGATATATACTTATATAAGTAATACAAAAATATCATATTGAAAAATCAACTATACCATAAAAAAATAATATCTATGGAGCATGGCTTTTAATGGACTATGGTGGATCACGTACAATAGCAATAATTAAAGGTGTATAGCGGTTGGTGGGGTGGTCTAAAATTGGCTACATTTCTTCATGTGGATATTAATGCTATTGTGTATATATCATCTATCTTTTCCTTTCATAGCTTGACTAAATTACTAGTCACTAACTGATATAACAAATGAAGTACCTCATTTTGTTAAAGTAATGAGTCTAAGTTTTGTATTATCAGCAAAATTCTAATATATAAATTATAGCAGCGGCGGACTTCGGATTTGTTTCAAACGGGGGCAATGGAAAGATATAACCAAACTTTTAAAATGGACGATCGAGATTTTTGTTAAAAAAACAAAACTATGTTTTTCAGGGGCGGCTACGCCCCCTTGCTTTATATGTAGGCCCTTGATTATTAGTGACTTTTCCGTTGCATATATTGAGCATCATATTTTTTTTACATAACATACTATAGGGCCATTAATTTATGTACACTTGAATCATGTTTATTCTTTCAAAAATGTAGAAAATGTATGATGTCGGAGCTAGGAGGGTATTGGTAATGGGGACGGGGCCGATGGGGTGCGTGCCAGCAGAGTTGGCACAACATAGTAGGGCCGGCGAATGCTCAGTAGAATTGCAAAGAGCATCCGACTTGTTTAACCCACAACTTAACGATATGTTGAAAAGTCTCAATGACGAAAAGGGAGATCAAGTATTCGTGGCTGCTAATACGATGAAAATGCACATGGATTACATATCAAATCCTCAAGCTTACGGTAAAAATTCTTCTTCTATCTTTCAAAAGAGTTATATTTTACTAAGTATTGACGTGCGTACGATCGTTTTAGGTTTTTGCTTTTATTTGAGTTCTCTTCTGTATATATACGAGTGCGTATGGGTCCTTGTTAGTGTGGAAAATGTAATAAGTTAGCTTCTCGTTACACATCTAACACAACCACATGCATATTTGGATCAAACATACATAGGAATTTCCTGACTGAGTGTAAGAAGTGTTATGGACCGTCGCTCTCGTTATTTTAGTGATTAAATTTCGGTAGGTGAAAAAAATTAATGATAAAGATTTAAATTTAAAATGGTTTCAAAAGAAAACCCCACTAACTTTTTAATATAAGTTCCACCAATTATATAAACATAATTAACTGTTATTATTAATTTTATCATTTAAAAAAAGAGTTCAATAAAATTCAACAACGATCATTTTATCAATCTTGCAGGATTTATAACATCAAAAGTAGCATGTTGCGGACAAGGTCCATACAATGGACTCGGATTATGCACCCCTATGTCAAATTTGTGTCAAAACAGAGACGTCTATGCATTTTGGGACGCTTTCCACCCTTCAGAGAGGGCCAATAGAATCATTGTGCAACAAATGATCGATGGTACTCAAAACTACATGAGTCCGATGAACCTCAGCACCATCTTGGCCATGGATTCGAAGTTTTGATCCCCTTGTATTTAGCTTTGCTCAGTGATGCTCATTCCTAGGTTGTATTTTATGTATTATTTCAAAGCAAGTATTGTGTGCTTTTTTATGTTTTAAACTTGCATGAATTATTGTTTAAGGTGTAAGGATAATGTGAATAAAGCAAGGGAAGTTTCCCAGGTTTCTTGAACATATGATGAGTTAAAGTTGTTTACTTATAAGTTATTGTCTCTTGCGCCTAGGCCCATTTTTCAGGCAAGGCGAGGTAATTGCGCGTTACATCAAGGCAATTACGTTTTAACCCTCCAAGTGATGGTTCAAGCGCAAATTCCGGCGAGATTACTAGATTATGGAGAGTTTTCGGCTGAATTCTCTAAATTACGGCAATATTTCTGGTATATTTCTACTTTTATCTAACTAAAACTACTTTTCTACACTAATATTTTAGAACTTTTGCTACCAAATAGATGATATTAAATGTTATAATAGCTTTTGTTTTTTTTTTTTTTTTTGAAGAATAGTATTAATTTTCTAATACTTAAAATATGTTAATTTTTTTCGTTGTACGCTTTTTCCTCAGGCCCTCGCATTTTTTGCGTCTTGCGTCTACGTCCTAGGCGAGACATTTGTGCCTTAAGTGCGCCTAGCGGCTTTAATAACTATGATGCATATACATACATGCATACATAAATTATGGGTTGTTAAAAAGGAAAAACCAAACCTTTCAAGAAATCAATCGCACTATGAAAAATAAATAATCAATCACTAAAGAATTTTGGTGTGATCTTATATCAACCACAACATATACATCTTTGATAGGGTTCTAGTAAGAAAAATCATAAAATAGATCCATACGAATTAATGAATCATATGATCACTAAAATGTCACTTTAGAGTATTTGAATGTAAATGATTCACTCAACACAAAAATCACCTTTTTAAGTCTGATTTGAAAGCATATGAAGGTGTATTTCTTAGATACTCACAAAATTGCAAAGCCTATAGAGTGTTAAATAAATATACTATGATAGTGGAATAATAATTTAGTGTAACATGTTATGAAGCCCATCCTTTACGGAAACTACCCTCACAAGTAGAAGATAATGAAGTGTAACGCCTCAAGCCTGACATTTTGTTAAATATGGTGTATACTAGTTCCATTGCATGAAATAATTTAACTAGGTTGATTAACCTAGTCAATATGTGTTGTTAAGTAGAAGAATAAAAGAAAGTGCAAGGACCATTTGTGACATTTTTGAAAGTTACATAAATGGTTAAAAATAGGGGGAATTATGGTAAAAAAATAGATTTTGGTTTTGGGTGTTAGAGAATGGCGACATTTGATGGAGATAAGCATCAGGAGTTTGTACCCTATTGATGAATGGTGTGATATACACCATGTTTTTAAATAATTGTTTAGTTAAGATCAAGAAGTGATCGTATGGTTGTATGTATCCTACTACATGGAAATGTAATGCATATGGTGTAAGTGATATGGTCTAGTATATCAACATATACATATGTTTCTAAATTGAAAGTTTGTATACTAAGTCAACAAATGCTGGAATAACATGGTTAGACATCCTAACACAATTATGAGATTAAAGAAATCATGTAATACATGATAGATTGTTTATGTGGCATACATGATGGTAAGTTGAATTGCTTGAATTATGAACAGTTTGGTAGTGAGTCTATGTCTTATGTATGTTAGAGATTGACCAATGAAAGTCAATGTGACATAGGTATTGGATATGATTGATAATATGAATGAACATGTATAATAATGTGAATATGATCACATGAAATGATAAGAATCATGTCAAGATGGACTCAAGCATGGAAACCTATTGGGTCTAAGAAAAAGCAAGGAAACAAGCATGAATATGGTGGACTTGAGGTAAGTGACTCGTTAACTAAACTCTTGGTTTGGTATTTTCATGTTATGTTCAAATGTAGATTGGGAAACAAGAATGAATGGGCAATATATAGTAAGAATAAATGAGGGGATGTTGTTAGTAAACAAGAATAGTTTACCATACAACAATGAAAGTAATCGGGATAATCGAGTCAATGATGGTGAGAATGACCTTAAGATGATTTACTTGGTAGTTGGATTAGATACATATGGTATAGGAATGGTGGGAACGATTACAATTCCTTGTAATCCTTTTTAGAAACTTTAATTTACCAACTGGAAGTTGCGGGGATCAAATATGAGGTTTGGAAACGAAGACATAGGCTGAAAACGAAAAAACTAGCGAGTTGACCTGCAAGTGGCACCAGGTGGCACCCATGTTAGGCCTCCTCTAGATTTGTGCCCCAGGTGGCGCAAGGTTGCACCCCTTCTTGCGAGTTTCCTCCAAACACCCCCAAATGATGGATATTTGTACATGGGATTCATATGGGATAAAACCGAGGCCTAAGACGTTGTTTAGGTGCGTATTGTAACAACCCAAAAACGGGTTTAGTAGTTAAACCACGTTAATGTCGAAGAGCGGGCAAAATACCTTAAGTGGTAAAAGTTAACCCGGTAAATATTAGGATTTAATTAAACAAACCTAACACTAAATAAAAGAGGGGTGAATGCCTTTTTGAACAAAGTCTATAAAAGAGCCCGAGACTATCGATACGTGGTCTAAGTCGGGTTGTAACATTCCCGAACTTAGTAGATTAAATTATCATGTTTATTGATAATTAACGGGTAGTGGTCAACTAGGAATAATTAACATAGTTGATTAATTGTATTGTTAGTAATAAATATTGGGTGATCTCCAAATATAATTAAAAATCTCAAACTTAAGGGACCAAAATGGGAAATACTAAAAGATTTGGTTTATTAATGAAACAAAACACAACACACACACACACTAAGTGTGTGTATGTCGAACACGACTGGAGAAAGCAAGGGGAAACCCTTGTTCATCAAAGATCACCAAATTGAAGGAGTATTCGGATCTCAAATTCGTGCATGAACATAGATTATCGATCACCTAGACTAGGGGATCATAAGGTATGTCAAAAATCTTAATTTGGTGATATTATGAATGTAGATAGATTTCATGGATTTCAATTCATGTATGAATTTCAGAAATTAAAGTAAGATAAGAGATGTGTACTTGCATAGGAACAAACCCTAAGTGAAAATTTTATATAGATTGTTATGAATTTGGGTGTTTGGATGATTTACCACACTTAGTGAAGTGGGTTTTGAATAATGAGGAAGAACACATGAATTATAGGGATGGAAATGATATGTTGGATGTCAGATGCATTGAGTTTAGGTGCTAATTGAACATCCCAACCATTTTGATGTTATGAGATGAATATACATGGCTAATAGTTCAATCATAAATTTGTTAGAAGTAGTGAAAAATTCATGCCCATAAGGTGTTCAATGTAATACCTAGTTGAACATGGTGAATTAATGTATTTTGATGATAGTAGAAGTATCCTTCACTATCATAGTTATTGATTATGTGAAATATTTAGCACATGGTATATATGATTATTGCTTGAGTAGTTAATCAAATGAGTTTATAGATTTATTAGTGCATTTGCATATGTTATAAGCAGATTGACCTTTAAGAGTCAAACTGGCCTATAATAAAAATCAAATGAGAAAATTTGTAAAGAAAATCCATAAGTATGATAGTCATGGTATTGATGACTAATATAACCATCTTGTGGATGATTGCATTATAGCTTGACTCTTGACAAGCTAGGTGGAAGCTTGGGAAGAAGCGGGTCAAGCGGAACGATTACGCAAGAAAAACATAAGCGGATGCAAGGTAAGTAAAGCTTACACTTTACTATCAGATCAACTACTGGTTGTAGTTGTTACAAATAAAATGAAACGGTAGATTGATTATGGTAACCCGGGGCGTAACAATACTGGTCGGAATAAGTAAAGGTAGTAAAACGTTGATTCGGTCATGGTGTAAACCGAAAAAACAAAGTTTTAAGAAACGATATTTTATGGCGTAAACTTTAATGAGTAAGAAGGGTAGTGCGATAGTTTGGCTACGAGCTAACGAACAAACAATTGTTTTTTAAAAAGGCGCTCAAAAGCGTGACACATGAGGTGTCAAATAAATTAAGAAAATAATTTTAATCAATATGATTGAACGGTGTAAACCGGAATAGATTACATGGACGAGATGGTAAATAAATACCATCTCATGAGAGTAAAATGGTCGTAAGATCAAACGGGTTGAATCACCATTTGACAATTTCGACTAATGATCTTTTTGTAAAGTATTATGATCACAAGATGGATAGCGTAATGGATTACAGCGCTATTAATTAGCAATTTAATTGATGTGGTATAAATCGGGTCTATACGTTGACCCGAGCCAGGTACGCCTAAATGAATTTATAGTTAAAAGTGCAATTTTGGTCAAATAAATAGTGATGGTCCTTTGCCGTAAAATGAAGGACATAAAATTGACCAAAAAGCCCTTGATGGGTAAATTGGGCAAACGACCCTTAGAGGTTGTTTAGGAACTTGTATTATGATTATGAAGTCCTTAGATACGTATAAAAATTATAGGTAATGACATTCATGGGTCGAATGTCTAAAAACGGGTCTTATGCGTAAAATGAACCGAAGGGTAGAAATTGGGATTATGGGTTCCTCATGTTAAATCCACCACAAAAATTGTTGTGGTGGAATAAGGTTAGTTGTTTAGTATGGGAATAAAAGGTGCGAAGTGAAAAGAGCGAGTTTAATGTTTAAATGCTCAAAAGTCCCCTAAACGGGTCAAAATAGACTAAGAATTAAATTGTGGGTTAAATGCTTAGATAGATACAAATGAATTGGTGAATGTAAACGCCTACGTAAACTCTGTGATGGGATCGAAAACGCTAAGGTTTGACAAGCCTGGGATTGGGTAAAACATATAGTGACAATTGGTATAAACATGTAGGGTAACATAAAAACCAAACGGGTCGAATAATTATAAAAAGGATTTATAAGCCATTAACTTATAAATCGGATTTTATGTGAACTATGATGGTAAAAGGATCTGTATTTAAATTACGGACACGTAGGAAAAAGAATTACGCAAATCGGATAAGTAGAATAAAAGTTATGGCAATTGGAAGTTGGGTTTTGGTTAAAAACTCATAGTTGGGCATCTGCAGCAACCAAGAAACAACATTCTGTCGAAATTGGGGCTTGGTGTCACGCGACAGCCAATGGGTGTGACCGTCGCGGCACGCGACGGGGGTAAAACCTGCAGATTTTGTTGTTTTGTTTATTTGACTCTAGGAACTTGATAAAACTTGTTATAAAATTATCAAAACTAACGTTTGCGTTGGTTTTAATTATAGGTGAATGATATTGGCTTTCTGGATGAAGATCAAGCATCTAACAAGAACCGAAAACATGATAATAAAGCTTCCGCGTTAAACCTTGTTTTGATTTCATAATGGGAATTATGGAAACTCTTAAGATCGGTATTACCAATGTTTAAAACTTGTGTGAATACTCTTGATGCAAAAGTTTTTATTAAGTCGCATTTTGATATAAAATGCATACTTTATTGATATATTAACGTCAAATTAGAATAGGGTCTTACAAGTTGGTATCAGAGCCCTGGTTTAAGAGATTCAAGTATGGTGGGGAAAACTATGCTTGGACTTAAACCTTATGCTCTTGATAAGGATTAGTGTTCGGTTCGAGGCTTGATCATGGATTCCGGTAAGTAGTATTCTAAATAATAATCTGGTTTAATCCGAGATTGTTATGAATAACAGTCAGAGATATCGTGTGATAACATGTTCCCCCAAATATACTACAAAGAACGATTAGGTTACAAAGGCCTAACCAAAGACCGGTTTAGAAAATTAATCACTTGTTGTGACTAGTATATTTGATAGTCTTGTATGACAAAACAGATTATACTTAATTTGTAATATTACTAATTGTTGTGAATGTTTTAGTAATATGGTGACCGCATCCGAGGATGATGGGAATATGATTATCCACCCAACGTAACGGTGGAAAAGCCGGAAGTGTGACATGATAACATGCTCATTAAGGACATAAATGAAGAGGTTATTCAGAGTAATGGTCAAGAAACAACATAGGTTCATCAGGGCTAGTATTACCCAGGTGCACATCCTAAGTTATTATATATTTGTTGTACGCTATATGCACGTGGGAGTGATAGCGCATAAAGGAAACTTAGGCTTGGGAAACCGCCATAAAATACACATTTAGGATGATGTTTCAAGAGAAATTTTGTGGGTAAGTGGTATTATTCACAATGGTGAATAACTGATGCATAAGTAAAATTCAGACTTAGAAACTTGGATGGGGATAATCGTTCAGATAAAAGTTTCATATAAAAGACACGGTATAGATATGTAACAATCCCATCACAAAATGTGATTGTATATAAGCTTATGAAATGAAAACACCTTATGATTTGTAAATAAATAAAGGTAAAAACCTAATATTTGCAATATAACAATAAAAGGTTTTACCAAATAAAATAAGGGACGTAACCACAAACTGAAAACTTGCTTACATGAGAGGTAATATATTAATTATAATAAGTTTATGCGTACCATGTGCGGATTACTTACCCTGGCCAGGTAAGTGTTAAACACATGATACGATGAGTTTATTATAACTAACATAAGTACCCCTTATGTAACAAGGACTAAGTGAGTGGGAGATGTCGGGAAATGCGTTGGGAGGGAGTGTAATTACACTCGAACCCGGAGAATGCAAATATGTAAAATGATTAAGGAACGAATTGGGAGGAAGTGTAATTACACTTGAACCCGGAGAATGCAAATATGTAAAATGATTAAGGAACGAATTGGGAGGAAGTGTAATTACACTCGAACCCGGAGAATGCAAATATGTAAAATGATTAAGGAACGAATTGGGAGGAAGTGTAATTACACACGAACCCAGAGAATGCAAATATGTAAAATGATTAAGGAACGAATTGGGAGGAAGTGTAATTACACTCGAACCTGGAGAATGCAGATGTGTAAAGGATTAAGGAACGAATTGGGAGGAAGTGTAATTACACTCGAACCCAGAAAATATAATAAGTATGAATGGTTAAGGCGAGTTATAGACTTGGCCAAGCCAACTTAAAAGGAAACATTATATGTGTTGATGAATGATGTGGGTAAATTCCATATGATGATATGGAATAACTAAATGGTATGTGGAGTAACCTTTGTAAAACACCACAGTGAAAATATATAAGGACTAATGACAAGTGGGACACCAAGTCCTAGTAACAATGAAACTATAAAACGGGTGCCATAGCACCAAATATATATTTTGAGAGGGGAAATAAGTGAAAAGGATGATATTTTGGATCGTCATGATCATAGGGTCTTAAATGATTGTAAATGACTACGAGGTCAATGTGGCTTTTGGGCCATAAATAGAAAGAAGTGGACCTTAGGGATCACCCCATAAGGGTGAGATCCTAAAGGAATTTCTAAGTAGGCTTACAAAGCAAAGTTTGTTAACAACAATTTAACAAATATAAAGTATAGGAGTTGGGTTCAGGGATGAATCCAAGGGATGGGAAAAACGACCATGTTAATGAGTCGGGCTAGTCTTGAAAAGCAAGATAAGCTGCTTGTTAATAAAAGATGCATAAATATGTGTATATTCATACATATATCAATTAAGTAACATAGTAAATACCCTAATAATGCATGATAGAAAGGAAAAACGCATACTAACGAAACAAGAATGTTAAAAACATTAAGATAAAGGACCCGGGTAGCAGGTCGTAAAGAAGTTTAGGTATGAACCGGGTAACGGTAAGCGTAGAACAAACCGACGTGTAGACGACGTAAGAAGTCGTAGAGTCGGGAGATTAATCCAAAAAGGAAACGGAGATAGCCTTAGACTACGGACAAGGTCCATAGAATTCAAGAAGGAAAATGAATGAGTTCTAAACTTAAAAAGGGTGCATCGACACCAAAAGTATACTTTTAGAACGACATGAATAAAAGACGAACCTATGGGATCGTCACGACTTCCGAGACTATAAGAAGTGTTAAGGTCTACGGGACCAGAATGGCCCTTGGGTCACAAATACAAAGAAATAAAACTATAGGGTCTCACCTTAAAAAGGTGAAGATCTAATAAAATAACCTACGAGGCTAAGTCAAGGAACCTACGGGTAAATAGTATAAATCGAGGGGAATAGTTATGATTTCCCGCGTAATATAATAACGCAGAAGAATAAATTTTGTCATCAAATCTTTGACATGAATAATCGGCATAAATTAAAGAGAAAACGTTGAACTAAAATTCAGTTTTTAGTGAGAAATAACGTTTTAACAAATATGGATATTAAGAGAGAAGTTAGAAAGTGGTTAATGTTAGTGCACTACGTCTATTGACTTCGTCTTGTATCATGTAATAGGATAGAATAGGATATTCAGTGCTCAAGGTTCAAGAAACTGAGAAATGTGGTTTAAGTGATGATTTCGCTTGAAGTGAACTTGTTACAAGTTCAAGCGAAATTCTCTTAACAGATTTCGCTTGAACATGTTCAGAACACTCTCAAGCGAAATTCTCACCCCTATATATAGGGCACTTGTCATTTCACTTGGTACGCGACTTCCGAAAGTGTAACGAAGTGCTGCCGGTTTTCTGTCAGGTTGTAAACATTGTTATTATCAATACAAGCAACAGATTAAAGATTACAAGCTGTTTTCGTGTCCGGTTTACTGATTCCGCCTTTAAACTGGATGTAAAACTCTTCTGAACGACTCAGTCGGGTCAAACAACGATCCAACAAGTGGTATCAGAGCACAGGAAGAAGAGTTTAGCTTGATATCATCTACTTTCTGAATTCTACACCTTCTTTTTCAATCTGGATGTGATTTCACGGTCAAAATGGTCTGAGTTTTTCACCGAACGTGTAAAACAGTATTCTAACAAATCCTTGAAAGTTTCACGGCAAAATTCAAAGTAAAAATGACAAAAACTGGACAGAAACTAGATTTCGCTTGAAAGAGTTCGTAGATTATAGTTGATTTCGCTTCAAAATCAGACTGTTTGGACTATTTCGCTTGAACATCTGAAGCGAAATAGTGTTGTGATCTTGGATTTCGCTTGAGTTCATCTGAAGCGAAATAGAGTTGCTGGTTTTCGCTTGAAGTTTGAGTTCAGGTTGAAGCGAAATAGATCTTGTGGGTTTTCGCTTGAAGGTTCTAATCAGCTGAAGCGAAATAGTTGATTTCGCTTGAATCAATTTTGTTAGCAGATTTCACTTGAACAGTTTAAAAGACAAATTCGCTTGAAGTAGTTAATCAAAAGATTTCGCTTGAAGTCTCATTCTGCTTCAACTTGAGATTTCGCTTAAGTTTCCTAGTTCGATTGAAAAGTGAAATTTTGTGTCGGATCATTTCACAACGATCAAGTGTCAGTCATTCTCAGTCTATTTGATATTTGATTGTACTGATTGGGTTTGTTTGATCATTCTGTCAGGTTTGCATTATGGCTGAGGAATTCTTCAATACGTTTTACAACGCGTTCGCAACTGAATCGTCTGAGGCTTCAAATATTACACCAAAAACCATTTCTAAAGTGCTAAATGAAAATATCAAGAATGATAACTTTTACGGAACTCATTCAAAGCCACCAGCTCTTGATAGCATTGAGGATTATACCTGGTGGAAAGAACGCTTTATCAACTGGGCAAAGGCGTATGCTCATGAAAGTTGGTTTTGCTTGGAGTATGGGTATGAAAAACCAAAAGACGATAAAGGCGAAGATCTTGTATTCAAGAAATTTACTAGAGAAGATAAAGCTGAATTTGGAGCTGAACAGAGAATGATAGCATTGATCCAGTCCGCAATCAGAAACGATATTTTTGCTTTATTAATTCATGATGGAACATCTAAGTCTGTCTGGGAAGCTTTACGTGTTAAAGCTGAGGGGGGTAAACAGATTAAAAAGAACAAAATTGCTTTATTAAAGAAAGAATTTGATCTGTTTGATAACATAAAAGGAGAGTCAGTGAGACAAATGATTGAGAGATTTTGTCATCTTAAAATTGAATTGGAAAGATTACAGATAAATAAAACAAGAGAGGAATTGATAGACAAAGTGATTGAAGCGTTACCACGAGCTGATCAGTGGCAAACGTTTGTTTTTATTTTGAAAAATGATGCTGTGTATGATAATATTACTCTTGATGCTTTGTTTGAAAAGATTGAAAGTCATGATTTGGAGTTGCAGAAGCAAAACAAGATGACTGATTCTTCACATCAACAGAACGTTGGCTTGTACTACAAAAGCAGTGTGTTTTCTGATAAAGGAGTTGGTTCACCAAAAACAGCATTTAGTGGTGAAAAGATGAAAGAACCACCAACAACGTCAACAAATCATCATTCTGGATATCATTCATCTTCAAAGACAAATTCTGATGAATCTGAAGAAATTCTGTGCAACATTGCTCTTAAACTGAAGAATTCTCCTGCAATGAGCATCAATGCAGCGAAGCAGCAAATGAGTTTTCTTGCATCTGTTTTGGAGTCATATGAAGGTCTAGTAGCTGGCAAAATTGGAAACTCTGAATTGACCAAAGAAGACTACGACCAGATTGATCCAGAAGAGATGGAGCTCATTGACATTCGATGGTGTTTAGCTAGTTGTATTCGAAGAGCTCAGAGGTATATGGAGATTACTGGAAAACAATCACTTGGAGGTGCTTCAACAAAGCTTGGATTTGACAAATCCAAAGTGACCTGCTTCAAATGCAAGCAGAAAGGTCATTTCAAGAGAGAATGCAGAAATTCTGAAGTTGGTGAAAGAAATGAACGTCCTTTCAACGATGATTATTATCGAAAGGCGATTTACCATCGAAGCAGAGAAGAACCAAATGCTCTTGTTGCTGAGATTCAAGATGAAAACAAAGACAAAGACATTGCTGAAGTCCATGAAGAAAAAGTTGAGATTAAAGAGAAAACTAGGGAAGAGATCTTAAGTGAGAAGACTTACAGAGAAAGAAATGTGGTTTACAACAGAATGGATGATATGCAGGAAGAGTATGAGATGGCTGTCGGTAGCAAAAGATGGGATAAAAAGAGAGAATGCTACTATAACAGAGAAGGAGAACCGGTTGTTCCCAATAAAGACATAATCTTCGATGATGTTCTTCTTGCAGTCCCGTTAAGAGCTGAATACTATAGAAGAGTATTGAAAGATGACACATACGCTAAGAGATATGAAAAGGATATCAGATATGCCATGTTATCATGTCTAAGAAAAAGGGACGAAGAGAGAATGAAGAATAAGGTTGAAGAAATGGTGAACAATCTGAAGAAAGATGCTGAAGAGGTTAACACAGAAACTGTTGAAATTGAAGTTGTGAAGGAAATCAAAAGTGAAGCTGATAATGTTGGTGATGAAGTCGGTGTTAAAGAAAAGCAGAATGTTGCTGAGCAGACAGAGGTTGCTGAAAACACCGAAGTGCCAATCACTGAGGTAAATTCTGATTCTGAAAACTTAAAACAGATTGATCAGTGCAAGAAATGCATGGAACCGTGCAGAGCTTGTATTGAAAAAGATGAGCAATTTAGAACAAGAGATCTTGAGTTCACAAAAATTGAAAATATTTTCAAAAAAAATGCAAAGAAATGCTAGAAAAAGAAAAGGGTTTTAAAGAAAATGATGAAAAACTTTCAGAAAAATGTAACAAATTAGAGAAAGAAAATGAAGTTTTGAAAGAAAATGTTTTGAAAATGACAAATGAATGTGAACAAAAGGAAATTGCTTGTCAAGAAATGAAAAAGGAATATGACTCAATGAAATTATCATATCACATTACAAAAGAGTCATATGATAAAGTAAAAGACGAAATGAAATATGCTCAATCAAGAATGAATTATCTTTCTGAAACAACTAAAGAGCTTAAACGAATGTATGCTATAAAACAAGATGTTGTTAATTCCTATATTGAGGATGTTGCTAAGTTAAAGCGACAGATTGCTGATTTAGAACAGGATAACAACAAGTTAAAGAGTTACCACGTGTCGTCATATGTGCTTGAACGAATTTTCAATATAAAACCGGGTGATGGTGAGTCAGAGCAAAACAAGAAAGGTATTGGTTCAGAGTTTCATCAAGTTCCACCACCGGGAAAATTTGCATTTTATGATGAAGAAAAGGTCGAAAAAGCTTTCAACATGGTTGATCAATTGCCAGACAACATTGACATAACCTATTCCAAATCTGATGATTCTCATGATTCAGAGGTGGTAGGTAAAGTCGTTGAAAGTGTGTTGAAAGAAGAGTCGGTTGATACAGGTAAATCTGAATCACAGGATGAAAATGAAGGAAATCTTCATGATGGTGATCTGAAAAACACAAAATCCGAGAAAAAATTGAATGATGATTCAAAAGGATTGGTTTATACCATGATTGGATCGGATAAAGTGTTCTTAGATGTTGTATTCCCGATTCAGAATGTGATTTCAGAAAAAGTCGACAAAGTTTTCAAAATGGTTGAGATTGAGAAGTCTGAAATTTCAAAGTTTGTTGGTAAGAGTCATAGAGGTTCGTATAAAAAACCTGGTTTCAAAAAGAAGAACATGAAGGCTGGGTTGGGTTATAAGAAGAAACAACATCGAAACAAAAATGAAATGCCGAATTTTCAGACAAAAATGAGTTTTGTTCAAGGAGGCAGTTTAGAAAAAGAAAAAGAACTCAAAATGAGACAGTCTAATGATGAATTCTTTGCTAAAAAGAAAAAGCAACAACCACAGGTTAAAGATGTGTCCATGAGAACATGTTTCAAATGTGATCAAATAGGACATCTTGCACGCAAGTGTCTTAATCTAAAACCTGTGGATGTTGACAAAAAGAAGATTGATGCTGAGAAACAAAAATCTGAGAATGTGAGACAAAGGTCAACCAGATTTGACTCAAAACAAACTTGGAAGTACAACACAAACAAGTTTGCTTCGAATCAAAATTGGAAGTCAAACCCATATAGGTTTGATTCAAGACAGACTTGGAATTCTCACACACCCAGATTCAGAACAACACAAAGTTGGAAAACCACAGTTGATATGACAAAACCTCAAGAGTGTTGGAAACCAAGAGTTGTTGTTCAAAATCAAAATGTTCAAAAAGTTTCACATTTTTACAAACGAGGTACACCAAAAGGTCAGACATGGTCTGTTAAGAAACAAGTTGATTTGGTAAAAGATGAGAAAGTTGAAGCTAAAATTGAGAAAGTTTTTGTGAAAAATGACAAAGAATTTCCAGCATTGAATGAAAATTATTGTGTTGAAATGCCTAAGGTTCAACAGACCTGGGCTAAATTGTTCAAGTAATTGAGTAGTTTGTTTGTGCAGGTGCTCATGGAATTCAAAGATTGTGAAATTGGAGATTGGAGCAGCCTGGCACATCGAGAGGAGGCTGCTGGATCCTGTGTTAGTTGAAACATGGAGTTTATATGTTTTATGTACATAAATAAAAAATATTTTAAAAAACCCTAAAAATTGAAAAATTTGAAAAACCAAAAATATGTTTGTTTTTAATTTTTGTCAAATATTCAAAAAATACAAAAATATGTTTTGATTGAATATGCCGAAACCCTCACGGCTGAACAAACATGATTACTTTCATCAGATTGAAAAACGGTTTTCAAACTGTAAAATATCAATGTGTTGTATATCATGGGGGTATGTTATATTTTCTGCTAAAAGTGTTATATTTTCTGCAAAACAGAGCATGAGATGCAGAAAATGGATGGCGAGACAAAGCTATCAGTGTTGGTTGTCAAATTTTCTTTATATGATTTTGCATTTTAGGGGGAGTAATATTGTTAGAAAATACAAAAACATTTGAAAATTTGAAAAAGCCAAAAACATGATAAAATTCAAAAATTTGAGTTTTGCGTAAAAAGAGGAAATGATAGTACATCAGTAGACGGTTACAGTATGCTAAAGAAATGGAAAGTTTAAATGTGTTAAACGATCTCACCGTGGATGTGTCGGAAGATTTTTATACACTTAGTAAACTTTTTCGGGATATAAACATAAATTCAAACTTGCTTATTTTGTGGGGAACACTACTTGGATATATAGGTAACCCCTGAAATCTCGTTTGAAAGGTCTCATAATCTGATATACTAGGTCTTTATACTCAATGATGTCTGGGGTATTATTCTGGGACTTCTGCTGAACGGTGGTTCTGACCTAGTCCTTGGATAATGCTTTCTGCAATGCTTGAAACATAGCATTAAACCCTCAGCATGCCGATGAAACAATAAAATTGATAGTCGCTGCTGTTGTAAGCAAAAAGATCCTCTAAAGGGGACATTCCATAAAGTCGAAGCTGATATCTCTCTGCGTATACGGAAGTATCGACCTGAGATCCCTCGGCCCTCGCATACCTAATTTATATACAGATATCATTGCAGTATACTCACCTGTAAGACTGATTATTGGGATTCTGGATATGGGAGTATATTCAAGAGGTGGGACACATGAATGAGTTTAAGTTTTTAAAACATCTAATTCGTATCCTGATTAAGTTGAAATTTGTGTGAAAATTTAAGTGGATCAGTATATCGACAATCTAAGTGAATTGTTTAATGCATAATGTGTTTTTAAGCTCAACGGTACTTGTGACTTGTCATAAACTGATATGATCCTCTGACGCATACTCAAACAAAAATATTGTCTGTAAATATGTTTGTACATATTTCGTTACTGCTTTATATTTTCAGAAAATACAAAAAGATTTTGATTTCTGCTTTATTTTCGACAACTGATATCTGAGAACTAAGTTTTAAAATCTAAGTATGCTGATTGTGTTTCTGAAAATGAAACAAGTTCATTAATTTGAAACTTGAAGTTTTAAAATCAAAAACAGTTTGTGATATCTCCAAGGTCATTAATTTGGACTTGGATGATAAACTGTGAGGGAGTTGGATTCTTTAATACTGCTAAATCTATACAGTTTGTTGATAGGGGGAGTGGATTAGAGAATTTGATTGAGAATTCAAAATGTTGTTACTTATAAATGTTTGAGAAATTGCAGATGATAGTCCAGACTACGATCCCGGAAGCAAAGTCTAAGGGGGAGTCTGAAGATAAGCTTGAAACAAAGAGAAGCTTGTAGATGGAAAGCTAGGTGTTGATCCCAAAGCACGGAAGCTTGATGAAAGGGGGAGCCTGAAGCTGATAGAAGAAGAGAAAGATTATTAGATGCTTAAAATGTTACAATTTGAGTGAAAAGGCAGAATGATCAAGACTGAAGAAGGTGTTATAACAGAAAATAGTCACTGAAGACTTCGTCAATATTCGAGGGGGAGTCTGTTAGTGCACTACGTCTATTGACTTCGTCTTGTATCATGTAATAGGATAGAATAGGATATTCAGTGCTCAAGGTTCAAGAAACTGAGAAATGTGGTTTAAGTGATGATTTCGCTTGAAGTGAACTTGTTACAAGTTCAAGCGAAATTCTCACCCCTATATATAGGGCACTTGTCATTTCACTTGGTACGCGACTTCCGAAAGTGTAACGAAGTGCTGCCGGTTTTCTGTCAGGTTGTAAACATTGTTATTATCAATACAAGCAACAGATTAAAGATTACAAGCTGTTTTCGTGTCCGGTTTACTGATTCCGCCTTTAAACTGGATGTAAAACTCTTCTGAACGACTCAGTTAGGTCATACAACGATCCAACAGTTAATATTAAAGGATATAGGTTCTAACACCGATAGGTGCAAGACGATACATTCGAAAATAAGATTTTCGATAATGAAAAATTTATATAAACTTAAACATGACGTGGTGTGATCACGGTCAAGAAAAGTAATATGGAATATAACCACGTTATAGCGTGAACTATGAAATGGGGATAATAAAAGTTTGTAAGCCCTAAGAAGGCAAAATGATATACCCGGGCGACGGGGTGTAAAGTAACCAGTGACTAATGAGTCTAAACTCAGAGATAAGTAATCAAAAGAGATAAGGGACTAAGAACGGTTTCGGGGACGAAACCTCTTTAAGGAGGGTAGACTTGTAACACCCCAAAAACGGGTTTAGTAGTTAAACCACGTTAATGTCGAAGAGCGGGCAAAATACCTTAAGTGGTAAAAGTTAACCCGGTAAATATTAAGATTTAATTAAATAAACCTAACACTAAATAAAAGAGGGGTGAATGCCTTTTTGAACAAAGTCTATAAAAGAGCCCGAGACTATCGGTACGTGGTCTAAGTCGGGTTGTAACATTCCCGAACTTAGTAGATTAAATTATCATGGTTATTGATAATTAACGGGTAGTGGTCAACTAGGAATAATTAACATAGTTGATTAATTGTATTGTTAGTAATAAATATTGGGTGATCTCCATATATAATTAAAAATCTCAAACTTAAGGGACCAAAATGGGAAATACTAAAAGATTTGGTTTATTAATGAAACAAAACACAACACACACACACACACGCTAAGTGTGTGTATGTCGAACACGACTGGAGAAAGCAAGGGGAAACCCTTGTTCATCAAAGATCACCAAATTGAAGGAGTATTCGGGTCTCAAATTCGTGCATGAACATAGATTATCGATCACCTAGACTAGGGGATCATAAGGTATGTCAAAAATCTTAATTTGGTGATATTATGAATGTAGATAGATTTCATGGATTTCAATTCATGTATGAATTTCAGAAATTAAAGTAAGATAAGAGATGTGTACTTGCATAGGAACAAACCCTAAGTGAAAATTTTATATAGATTGTTATGAATTGGGTGTTTGGATGATTTACCACACTTAGTTAAGTGGATTTTGAATAATGAGGAAGAACACATGAATTATAGGGATGGAAATGGTATGTTGGATGTAAGATGCATTGAGTTTAGGTGCTAATTGAACATCCCAGCCATTTTGATGTTATGAGATGAATATACATGGCTAATAGTTCAATCATAAATTTGTTAGAAGTAGTGAAAAATTCATGCCCATAAGGTGTTCAATGTAATACCTAGGTGAACATGGTGAATTAATGTGTTTTGATGATAGTAGAAGTATCCTTCACTATCATAGTTATTGATTATGTGAAATATTTAGCACATGGTATATATGATTATTGCTTGAGTAGTTAATCAAATGAGTTTATAGATTTATTAGTGCATTTGCATATGTTATAAGCAGTTTGACCTTTAAGAGTCAAACTGGCCTATAATAAAAATCAAATGCGAAAATTTGTAAAGAAAATCCATAAGTATGATAGTCATGGTATTGGTGACTAATATAACCATCTTGTGGATGATTGCATTATAGCTTGACTCTTGACAAGCTAGGTGGAAGCTTGGGAAGAAGCGGGTCAAGCGGAACGATTACGCAAGAAAAACATAAGCGGATGCAAGGTAAGTAAAGCTTACACTTTACTATCAGATCAACTACTGGTTGTAGTTGTTACAAATAAAATGAAACGGTAGATTGATTATGGTAACCCGGGGCGTAACAATACGGGTCGGAATAAGTAAAGGTAGTAAAACGTTGATTCGGTGATGGTGTAGACCGAAAAAACAAAGTTTTAAGAAACGATATTTTATGGCGTAAACTTTAATGAGGAAGAAGGGTAGTGCGATAGTTTGGCTACGAGCAAACGAACAAACAATTGTTTTTGAAAAAGGCGCTCAAAAGCGTGACACATGAGGTGTCAAATGAATTAAGAAAATAATTTTAAGCAATATGATTGAACGGTGTAAACCGGAACAGATTACATGGACGAGATGGTAAATAAATACCATCTCATGAGAGTAAAATGGTCGTAAGATCAAACGGGTTGAATGGTGATGATATCACCATTTGACAATTTCGACTAATGATCTTTTTGTCAAGTATTATGATCACAGGATGGATAGCGTAATGGATTACAGCGCTATTAATTAGCAATTTAATTGATGTGGTATAAATCGGGTCTATACATTGACCCGAGCCAGGTACGCCTAAATGAATGATTACAGAGCTATTAATTAGCAATTTAATTGATGTGGTATAAATTGGGTTTATACGTTGACCCGAGCCAGGTACGCCTAAATGAATTTATAGTTAAAAGTGCAATTTTGGTCAAATAAATAGTGATGATCCTTTGCCGTAAATTGAAGGACATAAAATTAACCAAAAAGCCCTTGATGGGTAAATCGGGCAAACGACCCTTAGAGGTTGTTTAGGAACTTGTATTATGATTATGAAGTACTTAGATATGTATAAAAATTATAGGTAATGACATTAGTGGGTCGAATGTCTAAAAACGGGTCTTATGCATAAAATGATTAACCGAATGGTAGAAATTGGGATTATGGGTTCCTCATGTTAAATCTACCACAAAAATTGTTGTGGTGGAATAAGGTTAGTTGTTTAGTATGGGAATAAAAGGTGTGAAGTGAAAAGAGCGAGTTTAATGTTTAAATGCTCAAAAGTCCCCTAAACGGGTCAAAATAGACTAAGATGTAAATTGTGGGTTAAATGCTTAGATAGATACAAATGAATCGATGAATGTAAACGCCTACGTAAACTCTGTGATGGGAGCGAAAACGCTAAGGTTTGACAAGCCCGGGATTGGGTAAAACATGTAGTGACAATTGGTATAAACATGTAGGGTAACATAAAAACCAAACGGGTCGAATAATTATAAAAAGGATTTATAAGCCATTAACTTATAAATCGGATTTTATGTGAACTAAGATGGTAAACGGATCCGTATTTAAATTATGGACACGTAGGAAAAAGAATTACGCAAATCGGATAAGTAGAATAAAAGTTATGGCAATTGGAAGTTGAGTTTTGGTTAAAAACTCATAGCTGGGCATCTGCAGCAACCAAGAAACAACATTCTGTCGAATTTGGGGCTTGGCGTCGCGCGACAGCCAAGGGGTGTTACCTTCGCGGCACGCGACGAGGGGTAAAACCTGCAGATTTTGTTGTTTTGTTTATTTGACTCTAGGAACTTGATAAAACTTGTTATAAAATTATCAAAACTAACGTTTGCGTTGGTTTTAATTATAGGTGAATGATATTGGCTTTTCGGATGAAGATCAAGCGTCTAACAAGAACCGCACACATGATAATGAAGCTTCCGCGTTAAACCTTGTTTTGATTTCATAATGTGAATTATGGAAACTCTTAAGATCGGTATTACGAATGTCTAAAACTTGTGTGAATACTCTTGATGCAAAAGTTTTTATTAAGTCTCATTTTGATATAAAATGCATACTTTATTGATATATTAACGTTAAATTAGAATAGGGTCTTACACGTATTAGATTAAAATATATAGCTAGGCAAAGCCTTATATTTGCTAACCATTTGTAAGTAAAGCTATCCTTCATTTGTTGATTGTGGAATACCCTAAATGTATAAAAACATATAAGTGTGTATGTATGTTATTGCTATATATGTAGAGCTTTGGCGTTATGTATATAATAGTTATAGAATCGTAAACTTCATGTTCGACCTAGTAACTACATGAAGGAAGATAGGATGGAAGGTTATGATGATACGAATATGGAATTTGAATGTACGTATGTATTTTAATGTTGTTAACCGTATTGTATGAGAATGGTAATGAAGATGCAGGTATGTAAGGATGAATACATAAAAACGAAGGTTAGGATCTAGATATCGGATTTGAGAATGCAACTAGAACAGATCTAAACTTACAAAGACATTTGGACGTGATCATTGAGTATTCGTTGGATGCTATTTACACAATGTGTATGTTTTGAATGACTTCACTTACCGTACTAACAAAATGGTAATGTGGTAGTTGCTTTTCATTTGTTAAGATCAGTGTTGTAAAAGTCGCTAGGCGGTCTCTAGTCGGCCGACTGGGGAGTTGGGAGTAATCGGAGTACTCGGATAGTACTCGGGGAGTACGCGGACATGGTAACTATAAAGAAAATTAATTGTTGTATATTATACATATGTTAAAATAAGGATAATTCATGTCAACTGAGTATAATTTAAAATGAAACATGTTTAAAGTTCAAATATTCTGAATACAAGTCCGAGTAGTCCGAGTACAAGGCCGAGTAGTCTGAGTACAAGGCCGAGTAGGCCGATTTTGACCGATTTTGACTAATTAAAATTCAACAAACCACGTTGACCGCCTAGACCGACTAGGCCGACTCTTTCCGACTACGTCCGACTAGGCCGACTAGGCGCCGAGTTTGACCGAGTTTGACCGAGGCCGACTAATTGAGTCCGCCTAGGAGGAAGTCGCCTCGGAGGGGTTCCGAGGACCGAGTACTCGCCGAGTACTCGGCCTTGGAATCCGACTTTTACAACACTGGTTAAGATATGTAACACCTCACAAAATCATGTCCAATAATGTATTGACACGTGTCCCTAATCCTAATTGTGCCTAAAGTTGGCTAGGAGGGACTATTCTTGCCAAAAATGAAAACTATGAATGTGGAGGGACTAAAAGTGTCAAAATGCTTAAACTATGCCTCTAAGTGACCTTACACGGTGTTCGTATTATCTTAACGAGCCACTTATTGGATAAACAAAATTGTTTGGGATTTAATTCAAAAGTTTGCGATTGAAGGATTAAAAGCATCAATATGTGAATTCTCACCTCTGAGTGACCTTTTAACGAACCGGGAACTTTCGATGTTCGATTGTAACCTTGGATATACCTAATATTAGTTTTGATGGGTTAAAAGGGCAAATAATGAATCATATATTAAGTTTTAAGGTTGAGGGACTGATGTTGTCAACTTTCAAAAGATGTGGGCTGAGTTGGAGGGTGTCGCGGGCCGCGACCCATTTGGGCCGACCTTGTCGTGGGCCGCCAGGCCCATAACAACTTCGATTATTTTCTTGTTCACCACTCTTGACAGCCTAAAACCATTTAATCAATTCAAGGGGCTTGTTAACTGTTCTAGACACGTTTAGGGGCACTTGTCATCCTCTTATGAAGTCTCATAACACCTGGATTGATCCTAAAGATCCTCCAAACACTATAAATAGGTGTTGGTTTCATTTTAAAACTTGCATCATTCTTATAAATCCTTCTATACTCTCCTCTAGAGGTTCTTGAGCAATTGGGAGCTTCCCTTTGAGTTTTATTCAATCCCTTGGATCACTTGTAAGTGTTCCTTTCGTTGCTTATTCGTTTATTAGGCTTTAAACGCCAAAAGTCAAACGTTTTCGATAAACGCTTTGACTTTCGGTTTAGACTTTAATGGTCCAGCCATTGTTCGCAACGAATATGGCTACGTGATCGTAATTAGGTAGGTGTTAATCCCTCAAAAGGGCATCTCCTAAGAATCACGTTTGCTTGGTCAATTGACGGGTCAACATATTAACGTTTTAAAAAGTCAACGGGGTAGATTTTGAAATATTCATAAACTGAGTTTAGAAGTGTTCTAAAATACGTTTTAACACTTAAACAACTTGGTAATAATTATTATAATATGTGTAAACATGTTCGGCTCGTCAATTCCAGTTTTAGGGTCGGTTCGCAACCGAAAGTCGCGATGTTTGAATTCTGCTTTGACTTTCGATTCTTACCCGAATTAGATTAGTTTACTACTGATTTAAGATTCCGTTATGATCGTAATATGATGTAGCATAACCCTCTGAGGTTATATTACACGACCGTAATAGTAATATGAGTTTATGCAAGTTTCCGTTATTATGCCATATTTTGACTATTTTGCCCTTTTTATTAAAAATAAGGTTTTAAACACTAATGAACTTGCAAATGATTTATATACTGATATGTTAACATGTTTAACATATTTTGATGTTACTAATATGATCATAAACCGAGTTTTCATATAATATCATAAATTATGTTTTGAAGTGACCGAAATGCCCTTTCGGCGCATAGAACGGTTTTAAACGTAATTTCTTATACCAAAGTCATTACCTACTAATGTAATATCATAATTAGGATATTTTGGGATATCAAGTCAGTTTATAAACTGAGTTTATGCACAAGTTCTTGTATTACGTTCTTAAATAACGATAATGCCCTTATGGCACATAAAATGGTTTTAATCCTAGTTTTCATACAAAACCTTTTTCCTACTGATGTGTTATACTAAACATCATATCATGACCATATAAACCTGGTCATAACATCAGTTTTCATAAAACATTGCAAATGTCGTCATTTAACGACTTTAACGCCTTTTCGGCGCGTAGTATGGTTTTAAACCATATTTACCAACCAAGACTTGTTACCTACTGATGTTATAACTTATTTAAAATGTTTTTATAGTAGGTACATGATATAAACTCAGATTCCCAAATTAGTTTTTAAACTATGTGTGAAATGACCAAAATGCCCCTACGATGATAGTTTGGTCTTAAACTATAAAACACACATATGTTTGATATCCTACTGATATAATATCATGAATAAAGTGTTTTCACATAATGTTTATGGTCGTAACATCAGATTATACGCAAGTTCCTTTTATACGTCGCTAAATGACCACAAAACGCCCTTATGAGGCATAGTTTGATTTTAAAACCTTAATGGGCATACAAGTTGATATCCTACTGATGTTATAACTTGTTTAAAGTATTTTGGCATATGAAACTTGTTCATGACTCATCCGGTTTCTTGTTATCGCTTATACGCGTACGATTAGGCTTATGTAACTAGTTTGCATAAGTTTACCGAAACTGGTTTAACCTTATCATTTTTATCTCAATTTCCAGAATGTAAATAGTTTACCCATATTATACAAGTCTTAGTACTTGTTGACTTTAAACTACATTCTATTCTGGTCATCGCTTAATCAAGCGTATCGTACCGCTTTTGATACTTTAAGCTACCTGGTCTAAGTCTACGACTTAAATAAGACCCGTTACCATTCTAATTGGTTATTTATACCATCATTTCCAGACTAGAGCCTTCCGGTAAATTGTACTTACGCTTACTTAATTGAATACAGCTGAGTTATTATAAACCTTGCATTATAAGATGAGTGTTAGCTCAGGTAAATACTCTTAACCTATTTTTCTCTATACGGGCTTGGGATATGGTAAATTATTACCGCATAGTCGGGTATGGGATTCCTTGCATTATTGTTCTCTCTCTCTATTTGGCGATTAGGGTTTCTTCTGTGAATCTCTCCGATTCACAGAATAGCGTGCTTGTATTTGTCATTTACAGATTATCACATTGATAATCTGCTGTAGAGTGTTGAGTGTCTTGTATCAGTTGATCAGTTCATATAGTTATGTATTGTAAATCTTCGTTTTGGGTTAATAAACTTTGGTTTGGGTACACTTGTTCTTGATACCTGTTGTTTTGACATATGTAAATCAAGAATGTACAACATCGGTTTTGTTTCTAGATAGTAAAAAACATCCTGGTAAGTAAATCAAGAATCTAGATTTGAGGATAGTAGTGGCTGACTAAACCAGGGTCTATGTTTGTGTAAGAATGGCTGGCAAATAACTGTCTAATTAAATACACCAGAACTACTACAACCTTGTTAGTTGGGATTGGCTCTACACTGACTACATTTTGCCATCACCAATCCCCAAAATGCATATTTATAGACCTCATTCCCCATCCTTGTTTTTCAGAAAGCACCCAAAAAACACACCTTTCTGTGTGTGTTTTTCTACATTGCCACTTATAGTTATTTATATAATGGGTAGCTCAAAATCATCACTTGCCATATTATTGTGTCTGATATTAGCAGTTTTTAGTAATGTTCTTGAAGCTGAGGCTAGAGCTTTCTTTGTGTTTGGTGACTCGTTAGTCGATAACGGAAACAACAACTACTTGGCTACCTCTGCACGGGCCGATCAACCTCCTTACGGGATTGATTATCCCACTCATCGTCCTACGGGCCGGTTCTCCAATGGATTTAACATTCCGGACCTTATCAGTTTAGTTATTTTGCTTTTAACTCTATGATTTATCAATTATGGTTAATTTTATGGATAGTTTTTTTTTTAATAAAGTTTAGTTATTTATCAGGCCAAGCAATTGGTGAAGAATCAACATTGCCATACTTGAGTCCATATCTTACAGGTGAAAGGTTACTTGTTGGAGCCAATTTTGCTTCTGCTGGTGTTGGCATACTTAATGACACTGGAGTTCAGTTTGTAAGTTCTCTTCCTTCTGAAAGTAATAAAACTAGAGTGTAAAAATACAATTTTCATGTAGAATTGAACACATTCAAAAGTCCTTTCATGCTACAACCTACATTTAAAAGCCAGTGGAGTAAATTAAGACAATGAATGATTTACCCTTTTATACTAAAATGGATTTTAATAGAGTGTATGATTTTTTTTATGCAGGTTAATATAATAAGGATCGCACTTCAAATGCAATACTTTGAACAATATCAACAAAGGGTGAGTGATATAATTGGCCCTGAGGAGACTGAAAGGCTTGTAAATAGCGCTTTGACACTCATCACATTGGGAGGCAATGATTTTGTGAACAACTACTACTTAGTCCCATTCTCAGCAAGATCTAGACAGTTTTCTCTGCCAGATTATGTTGTCTACTTGATCTCAGAATACCGTAAAGTTTTAACGGTATGTAAATACAATTATTTTCCCCCTTAATCATTCCGTTTGGATTTAAATCATGAAACTTTAACCTGAAAAAAAAAAACAAATAAAAAAATATCTTTTCTTTTTAATGTGTCCAGAAAATGGGATTTTAATAATACAAACGATAACTCATTGAAGTAACTCCGTCTTAACTTTAGTGTGTGTGGTTTCAAAAAAAAAAAAAAAAGCAGTCAATTGTTCAATAGAGCAGACGAAGTTAAATTGCTAGTTGGACTATTATCAGTCAGTTAGTCATAGTTCAAATTATTCAAATTCAGTTTATCAAATGTTATGCATGGCTTCTTGATGACTACCATGCATGCTAATAACTATTTTATTAAAATTTCTTGGATTAAATGTTATGGTCCGCTTTGTAGGTCAATTTTGAGTATATTAGATTACAAATTTATAATACAATCATGCATGATATGGATGGAAATTTGCCATAAATCTATTGAGGGTAGCCTAGGGGTAGTTGTGAGTCCTTATCATAAACTTAATGGCTAAAGAAAGTAGTATGCACCTATATCCCATGTGCTACAATCATGTCAGTATTAATATGTTTCATAAGAATCAAATGAATCCCACAAGACACTCACTTCGTTTTGATATATATATATATATATATATTTGAAGTTGAATAAAATTGTGGTGACTGAACGTGTTCTTAATTAATGAATGTAGAGGCTTTATGAATTGGGATTACGAAGGATTTTGGTCACGGGAACGGGACCATTAGGTTGTGTGCCAGCAGAACTAGCACAACGCAGCGCAAATGGCAACTGTGCACCCGACTTGCAAAGAGCAGCAAGTTTGTTCAACCCACAACTCCAGAATATGCTTGATAGCCTCAACAGTGAGATCGGGAGCAATGTGTTTATCGGTGCCAATATTCGACAAACCAATATCGATTTCATTTCGGATCCAGGAAGATATGGTATATTTAGATCTTAATTATTACATAACAATGAAATTAACAAAGATAGAAAATTGATGGGTCCCTTTGTAAGAAATTCTAAATTCGGGTTTACAAACTGTCAAATAAATGTTTAAAAAATAATAAGAACATAAATAAAAATGTAAATTAAAGAAATCAGTTATTTACGCGTTTGCCCATGGCTTTATAGCCTAGTGGCATCTTGGGGTGGTTTTTTCCATATACCGACAACAAGTTATGCTTTTTTTTTATGAATGGTATTTTCTGGTACCATGTCCCTCTATCTAAGATGGCTCAAATAAAAGTGTGCCAACTATTGTATTAGTTTCGTATCAAGATCAGTACTAAATGTTTATTTTGTTGAGCAGGGTTTGTTACATCAAAGGTAGCGTGTTGTGGACAAGGACCGTATAACGGACTGGGGCTATGCACTCAGTTATCAAACTTGTGTCCGAATAGAGATATATATGCGTTTTGGGATGCTTTCCATCCTTCCGAGAGAGCAAACAGGCTCATCGTGAGACAAATTTTAACGGGCTCAACCGACTACATGTCACCCATGAATCTTAGCACCATCATGGCTTTGGATGCTGCTTCTAATGTTTGATTGCACCATTTATAGCCTCAAGTTTCGGCACCATGCATTTATTTGGAAATGATATATTTGCTTGTGTATTATGTTCTTACTTTTTTCGATTGATTTGTGGTAATTTTATATGCAATTTATATAGGTTGTAAAATTTTATATTTTGTGCCAAACTGTAGCACCATCATATGTATTTGTAGCACCATTAAATGTTTGTATCTTTGGTAAAATTAAATAACTGAAACAGCATGTAAACAAGCTAACATGCATTCCAGATTTTTTCTTTTTGCTCAAGTCCTGCTCAACTCAAAGTTCATAAATTTCACCATAATAAAAGAGTGGCATCAAGTATTCAAGTATTCCAGTGAAAAAAAAAAAAAAACAACGATGTCAGGGACGTGGAAAGCAATAGTGGGGATCAAAGAGGAATTTAAAAGAAAGGGCATAGACGTCAATCAATGCCTAAATTGTGAAGTAGGGAGAGGAGATAAGACGTACATTTGGCTCGATACTTGGGCGACTTTTAGACCATTAAAACATGAGTACCTCTTATTTTTCAGTTAGCAAAAAACAAAAAGGGTTTAGTGTCTCGGAGCTACAAACCTGCTGGTTCCGATGGAGTGTTAGAATGTTTAGGGTTTCACTTGAATGAATGAAGGAATGTTCATAAAATGAATTGATGATCGAGTTTGTACAGGAAATATTGTATATATACATTGTGTCGATTATCATATGATAACCGCTATTAAGTTAGGCTAAGATAATAAGAATAATAATACATATCACACTATCTAGCTTATACATATAAAGGGTCAGGATTTAGAGAGAACAGTGAAAAGTGTGAGAACGGTGAGAACGATTTTGGCGGTGACATGTGACATTGATGTTAAATTACACTAATGGATAATATTGTCAAAAAACTCACTCATATGAACTGTGTGTTCAAATAAAACGCCATAAAAACACCCAGTTTAGAAAAACGCCATGAAAATACCCAATTAAAACGCAATAAAACACTCAAAAACTATTCTTTTTGAGCTATAATTTACAACAGCTCAAAAAAACCATTTTTTAAACGCCATAAAACACTCAAAAGCTATTTTTTTGAGCTATAATTTACAACAGCTCAAAAAAACCATTTTGAACGCCATAAAACACTCAAAAGCTATACAACAGCTCAAAAAAACCATTTTTTTGAACGCCATAAAACACTCAGTTAAAACGCCATAAAACACTCAAAAGCTATTTTTTTGAGCTATAATTTACAACAGCTCAAAAAAAGCCATAAAACACTCAAAAGCTATTTTTTGAGCTATAATTTACAACAGCTCAAAAAACCATTTTTTGAATGCCATAAAACACTCAAAAGTTATTTTTTTAGCTATAATTTACAACAGCTCAAAAAAAACATTTTTTGAGCCATATAGCTTTTTTGAGCTCAGAAAAATCATAATTTGTACTAGTGTAAAAACGCCATAAAACACCTAGTTCAGAAAAACGCCATGAAAAAACTCAGTTGAAAACGTCATAAAACACTCAGTTCAGAAAAACGCCATGAAAACACCTAGTTCAGAAAAACGCCATAAAACACCTAGTTCAGAAAAACGCCATGAAAATACCTAGTCTAAAACGCCATAAAACACCCAGTTCAGAAAAACGCCATAAAACCCAGTTAATTTTTTTTCGAAAAGTATATCAATAGTATACTCGTTGGAAAGATAAAAAAACGCTGAGTTTTATGGTGTAATTTTTTTCGAAAAATAATCACGTATAAAAAAGTTATTGTCGTTTAAATATGATGGGGGGAAATGCAATGTGATTAGCATGTGCACCTTTGTTTGGATATTCCTATTTTACCTCTCCTGGTAGTTCCAAGCCCCCTATTATTTACAAAAATGTCAACGCATCAATCTCAGCCACAAATCACTAATATCTTGTGGCTGAGAATCGTTCTCACACTTTGAGGCGTTCTCTCCTGATCATGTTCCTACATATAAATATATCTTTATATTTCTAATACCCTCCCGTAAGCTAGATTATCGTCATATTAAGTTGAATCTTCAACGTCGAAAAATCCTTGTGTTGAAGAGCCTTTGTCATAATATATGCCGCCTGATCCTTCGTTGCACAGAAGCTTACTTCCACGTCTCCTTTCTTGATCAGATCTCAAATGAAATGGTACTTGACTCGATTATGCTTACTCTTTCCGTGGTAAACAGGGACTTTAGCCAGACATATTGTCGACTTGTTGTCACAATATATCGGTATTGGATATTCTACTTTTCCTTGAAGTTCATCAAGTATTCCCTTGATCCAAATGGCTTGACAACCTGTTAGAGATAATGCCATGTATTCTGCTTCCGTCGATGATAATGCCACCACCTTTTGCTTCTTTGATTGCCATGAAATGGGACCTGATCCGAGATGAAATATATATCCTGATGTACTTTTACTCTCATCTACATTTCCTGCATAATCACTGTCGCTAAATTCCATGAGTTTTCCTTTTCCACCCTTTGAGTATGTAATTCCTTGATTTATAGTTCCCTTAATGTATTTGAGTATCCGTTTTCCAGCTTCCCAGTGACTCTTTTTCGGGCATTCCATGAATCTGCTTATCTTGCTTACTGCAAATGTTATATCTGGTCTAGTGTTTGTTAAGTACATAAGACTTCCAACTAAACTTCGATATATTCCTTGGTCTGCAAAGTTTTCTGGATCCTCTTTTGATAGTTCAAGTCGTATTCCATGGGAGTAGAAACTGAGTTAGACTGAGTCATTCTATATTTTTCCGATAGCTTTCGCATATACTTTCTTTGTGAGAGAGTTATATTTCCATTTTCATATGATACTTCCATGCCGAGAAAATAGTGTAACTTTCCCATGTCAGTCATTTCGAATTCCTCTTTCATCGTGCCTTTAAAATCATCGATCAAAATCATCGAGTTGCTGGCTATAATTAAATCATCCACATACAAACATATTACCAGTTTCCCTTCCTTGGTGTTCTTTATGAAGAGTGTATGTTCATACGTGCATTTCTTGAATCCATGTAGCCCAAAATAATTTTCTATTCAACTATACCAAGCTATTGGTGCTTGTTTAGACCATATAATGCATGCTTAAGAAGATATACCTTTTTCTCTTCTCCTAGCTTAATGTATCCTTTAGGTTGCTCCACATAAACTTGCTCCTTTAAATTTCCGTTGAGAAAAGCTGTTTTCACGTCCATTTGATGAAGATACCAATCATTTCTCGCAGCAAGTGCTAATACTAATCTAACAGTCTCGAATCTAATCACAGGAGCAAATACTTCCTGATAATCTTTTACGTGTTTTTGCTTATACCCTTTCACCACCAATCTCGCCTTATACTTGTCTACATTTCCATGTTCATCGTACTTTGTCTTGTAGATCCACTTCACACCTATCGGCTTTTGATTTTTAGGAGGGTTTACTAACTCCCATGTTTGATTTTTATATATAGATTCCATTTCTTTATTCATAGCTTCCATCCACCTTATGTCTTTACTAGCTTCCTCATATGTAGTTGGATCCGAATTTGCATAAAGAACGAAATTCAACGACTGACTTTCATCATACTTTTGTGATATTTCTTCTGCAGTAAGAGCTCTTGTCTCTTTATATATGCTGCTGGTACTTCTAGTATTAATGACTTCATTTTCAGAAGAAGTAGAGGAGGTATCATCATCATGCAAATCTGAATGACTTGTGCTCGATGTTTGTTCCCCATTTCACTCGACATAGTTTCATGATTATCAGCGTTGGAACCTGCTTCTGGGTCTCCGGAAACTATTCTACTATCTGAAGAGCTCACAGACATCTCTCGAGGACCTGTATCCATTCTGTTTTCGTCGGTCACTATGAACAGAATAGTGGAGGAATAAGAATATGTTATCCATCCTTTGCTTTCATCAAAGATTACATCTCGACTGACTATAATCTTATTCGTATGAGGATTGTATAACTTATACCCCTTGGTGTTTTCGCTATATCCCACGAATACTGTTTTCTCAGTCTTATTATCAAGTTTACTCTGATGTTGCTTGGGGACATGTACATAAGCTATGCATCCAAACACTTTGAAGTGTTCGACATTTGGTTTCCTTCCATTCCAAGCTTCATAAGGAGTTATATTTGGTCTTGTTTTCGTTATAGTGCGATTCAGAATATATGTAGTACATGCTACAGCTTCGGCCCAATAACAATTCGGCATATTCTTCACATTCATCATGCTTCTACTAAGTTCCATTAGAGTTCTGTTTTTTCGTTCGGCTACTCCATTTTGCTGAGGGGAGTAGCTATTGGTGAGTTGATGATGTATGCCATTTGACTTTAAATAATCTTGAAATAACTTGCTACAATATTCTCCTCCACGATCCGTTCTTAGAGTCTTTAGCTTATGATCGGATTGCCTTTCAGCGAGTGCTCTAAATTGTTTAAAATAACTCAAAGCTTCGGACTTAAGCTTGAGAAAATACACCCATGTATTTCTAGAAAAATCATCGACAAAGATTATGAAATACCTGCACCCACCGATGGATTCCGTTTTCATGGGACCACATATATCCGAGTGAACAAGTTGTAAAGGTTTATCTGCTTGCCAAGTTGTTTTCTTTAGAAACAGTTTTCGGGCATGTTTCCCACATATGCATCCTTCACATATATTTACATCCTTTGTAATCCTCGGCATGCCATGAACTAATTCCTTGTTTCCCATGTCGACTAGAGTGTCTAGGTTTACATGGCCAAACCGCTCGTGCCATAGGATAGAGGTGTCTTTTATGGTCATTGTCAGTGCAAGTGTTAGATCATTCTCGGGATTAAGAGGAAACATCTTGTTGTTTGTCATTTTGATGATGCCTACAACCTTGTTACTTGTATCTTTGATAATACATCGTTCCTTTTGAAACTTGATTTTGTATCCCTTTTGTAATAATTGACTACACTCAACATGTTATGCTTCAATCCTTTCACACAAAAAACATTTTGAACCCTTTTATTTCGTCCCCTTATCGAGATCATAACTTCTCCGCATCCTAGAACTTCTAGTCTTTTATCATTACCCGTTCTTACTTCCTTTTTTAGAGATTCATCTAACTTGACAAATAAACCTTTGTTTCCTGTCATATGATTGCTGCACCCACTGTCCAAATACCAACAGTCCTCTTTGACTTTCTCTTCCATGTTGAAAATCATAAACATGGTATCATCTTGTTGTTCTTCTGCTTCATCTTCTTTGTGAATAAATACACTGTTGGATCTTTCATTCTCATATTTCTTCGGACAGAACTTGGCTGTGTGTCCGAGTTTCCGACAGTTAAAACATCTTATAGAACCCATGTATCTTCCTTTATTTCTGTCGCGTCCTTTTCCTCCTGCATCTCCTCTCGTTTGCCTAAACCTGTCTTGGTTTGTGTTTTGAACTTGAAAGGCATGCTCCATAGGAACATCATCATATTGTTTCATCCTTAATTCATGGGACTGAAGTATTCCCATCAGTTCTTCGGCAGACATATCTTCAAGGTCCTTCGTTTCTTCAACAGCGATAACTACAGACTCGAAGTTTCGAGTCAGACTTTGTAGAATTTTCTCTACAATTCGCTGTTCACTAATTTGTTCTTCATTCATCCTTAATTGATTAACGATTAACGTTGTTCTGTTGAAATAATCTTCAACTGATTCTCCTTCTTTCATTTTTAAGGCATCGAATTCACATCTAAGAGTTTGTAGTTTTACAGTTTTTACCCGGTTTTCTCCTCTGTATGATTTGTGCAGAATACTCCAAGCATCTTTTGATGATGTTGCCATAGTGACTCGCTCGAATACGGTCTCACTCACTGATTGGAAGATAATATGTAACGCTCTCTTGTCTTTCTTAATGGAGTCCCGGTACGCTGCCGTTGCATCTTCTGAAGGATTTGATCCCAGATCTTGATATCCATCTTCCACTATATTCCATAATTCTTGTGATTCAAGTAAAACTTTCATTTGAATATGTCAGTGATAATAATGCACTGTTTGCGTAACCGGTTCGGACCGGCCGGTTCAACCGGTCCAACCAGGATTCGCTACCTCTTCCGATCCGGTTTGGCTGTTTTTAGAACCTGTTAAAAAAAATCGCCCGGTTCGATCCGATCTCCGGTTCCTGGTTCAACCGGTTTGAGCGGCTCGACCTGTTACTTCCTTTTTATTGGTTTTTTAGCCTTATTTCTCCCAAATACACAAAACCCTACTGCCACTTATCATCTTTTCACTTCAGCAGTTCAGCCATAACCTTGTAACCTCCATCTCTCCCCACAAAAATCGCTCAACCCTACATGAAGATTGTAATCTAACCTTGGAAGAAGAAACGAAGAGAGACAAATGAAGAAGTGTGATATTAAAAGTGTTGGGTGGCACATTCAGTAGGGTTCCGGTGAAAAAAAAACGTAGAAGATGATGGCTGCATCTTAAACTTGTCTAGGGTTTAAAACTAAAAGTTATATATGTGGCTTATGCGCTGGATTTGAAGTATCCAGCAGGCCCACTATAAATATATTTTTATTACCAATATTTCTTTACATATAATGAGATTTTGGATTTTTTATTGCACTTTCTATATTATTTATATATTCATAAATCATAAATCTATACCAATAGGAATATATCTGGAATATATTTATTATATTATTGATGACGTCAACCGGTTTTTTAATCCGGTTGATCCGGTTCGACCAGTGAACCAGTCGCTTGATTCATCTTGTCTTTGACGAGAAAGAATTATCTAGGGTTTTGAAAGAAAGATCTGATGTTCGTGTTTTGTAAGATTTGATCGGTATGTGGCTCTGATACCACTTTGTTAGAATGTTTAGGGTTTCACTTGAATGAATGAAGGAATGTTCATAAAATGAATTGATGACCGAGTTTGTATAGGAAATATTGTATATATACATTGTGTCGATTATCATATGATAACCGCTATTAACTTAGGCTAAGATGATGATGATAATGATAATAATAATAATAATAATAATAATAATAATAATAATAATAATAATAATAATAATAATAATAATAATAATAATAATAATAATAATAATACATATCACACTATCTAGCTTATACATATAAATATATCTTTATATTTCTAATATGGAGTACGTAGTATGGGACTGGCATTGGCGTAGAGTACCAAATTGTGATGAGGAAAAGACTGAACTCAAGAGTTTAAACATGCTATTAATGCAGCAAACGATGGGGTTAGGGGAAGACCACTGGAGGTGGAAGGGGAACGTGGAACGTGGAACATGGCTTCTCGGTAAAACAAGTTAGAAGAGATCTGGGTGGGATTGTTGATATAAATGCAGTGCCTAATAGTCTGGACTGGTGCAGAATTGCAACACCTAAATCGAATCTACTGATGTGGAGAGCAATTGACGAGAAGTTACCTACGGCCGAAGCACTATATAAGAAGGAGAGGGGTGCAAATTACATCATGGGTATGCAAAATATGTGGTTTATCAACGGAATCAGCCGTGCATGTGTTTGTACAATGCCCTTACGTGAGGTTGGTATGGATGCAAATCTGGTTATGGTTAAGGATCCCAACAAGAAGTCATATACGGAGTCGTTAAAAGAAAGACTACTGGATAGAGAGGATTGGCTGAGGAGGAAAGCCTAAGGTAATTTTAGCCATTTCTCTCTCAACCACATGGAACTTATGGAAGAATAGAAATAATAAAGTGTTCAACGGCGTGACTACAAAACCTAATAAACTAGTCGAGGAAATAAAGGAGGAAACTTTCGACTGGATAAGCAAGAGATCGAAGATTCAAGGGCGGACCTAGAACGAATGGAGAAGTTTCTCGTTTTTGGAGTAAACGCTTTTGTAGTGTGTAGTTTTCTTGATCTTTGTTTCCATTGATGTATGCCTTTCCTTGGTTTATTGAACTGTAACCTTGTCCTCATAGTATCTTGCTGTGGGACATTTTCTCAAGGTTAATAAAGGTTCTGTGTTGTTGTTAAAAAATTAGAGTAATTATTGATTGTACTTTATTTACTTGATCAGTGTAGTATTTTTATACAAACTAGTAATATGACCCGCGGGCGATGCGCCGCGGGCCCGTTGTAAAATCAAATTGATTAGTTCAAGCGTTATGTTATGCGTTAATCATACGAAAACGCGCATTTCCAGGTATTTGATTTAACTCAATTTAACCCATTGCGATTAGATCAAAAGGTAAATTAAAATTAAAATTAAATTAAAATTATACAATCATAACGTATTATATATATGTGACCTGACTCACACATAAGAAAAAGAAAAAAAAACGTAAAACGTGTATAAAGGAAAAACCAACTTGAGTAATCAAAAGAGATTAATTAGAGCTTTTATAAAAGAAAAAATTAGGTAAACATGAGAGTTTTAGAAAGTTAAAGGACCAAAGTCATGACTCATGAGGTGTAAGACGTAACATAATATTACTTTTACCCGTCGTGCGTTGCGACGGAGTCGAAACGTAAAGAAACTTTAATTCATACCGTCGAATGAAACGTAGTATGTTTGACCCCACTCGGTTTGGAGCAAAATTTACGTAATGTAGATCAACCAAAAACATTTATAAAATAAGTATGAAACGTATTATATTTAACCTGACTCATTTCTAAAAAAATATTTACGTCGAAAATTATATTTAACCTGACTCATTTTTAAAAAGAAAATTACGTCGAAACATTAAACAACTTGAATTTATATACCTACGTACCTAAAAATACATACAGGCTTATCTAATTAAGGTTACGTGTAATATAATGTATCAAATCATGTATCTTATCCGTGCGTAATTCTTTGATGCAGTATATTGTAAATGTTGGGCAAAAATACTATGGCCAAACACCCCTTATACTAAAGTAAAATGGAGAAAAAGGAGGCATGAAAAAGCAACTGACATTTAACTTTAATATTATGTATATGTACTAGTTTTTGCCCCGCCCGCGTTGCGGGGCAATAAGCCGAATATTTCTCTCTCATAACATGTATGTCTGTACAGAGGGCAAAATCGTAAATTATATTTTTAACTGGATGCGAAATCATAATTTTAAACTGAGAGCAAAATCATAATTTTGAGCTAGGGGGAAAACATAATTTTATTTTTAACTGTGGGCAAAAACCTAATTTTGAGCTGAGGGCAGAATCGTAATTTTGAGCCAGAGGAAAAAAACAACATTTTATTTTGAACTGGGTGCAAAAACGTAATTTTAAGAGGAGGGCGAAACCGTAATTTGAAACTGGGAACAAAATTAAAAGTGAGTTTTTTAACCGAGGGCAAAAACGTAATTTGGAGCTAGGGGCAAAAGTATAATTTTATTTTGAGCTAGGGGCAAAAACGTAATTTTAAACAAAGAACGAAAGCGTAATTTTAAACTGGAAATAAAATTAAATTAAAAAAAAAAGTTGGTCCAATTGGCACTATTCCCCTAACTTAGAAATGTATATGTAGGAAATGTCCGTGTGTTTTTAATAAATAAATAATAGGACAAGTTCATAAGTCAACAATGGCAAGCTCAAATGAATTGAAGAAGTTGGTCGGTGGTAACCCACCGACTTTCTTCTTTAAGATAGTATAGAATAAGGTAATTGCTCCTTGTAGTGTGTCCGTGATTAAATTGTATGTCATAACAATTACCATATAACTAGAGTAATTATCATTCTAATGTAATTACTCTAGTTAGGCCATGGGGTATACTCTAACATCTAGAGTGTTAACAATGACATGGCATGTTAACTAATATTGCAAACTACTCTCTCCTTGTGTTAAAATGCATTAAATGAGTTATGTGTTAACATGTTAACCCAATTTTAAGAGATTCAATTAATTATTATTTTCTTTTTTAGACAAAAGCTCATTGTTAAAGTGCATTAAATGAGTTATGTGTTAACATGTTAAACTATTTCCTTAGAGTGAGGCAAAGTGAAATGAGGAAAAAAAGTTGAGGAAAAACTATACCCAAAGGCCTTATAAATATAGAAATTACACTAAATATAAGTACTCTTATATAGTAATTTTCATTGTAGTGTAATTACTATGATTATAAGTATATAATCTAATTACTATACTTATAAATACTGTTATTTCAATTTTATTACCACGGCCTTTTTTTTCCTTTGATTTTCATGCTTCGCATAGAAATCTTATTTTTCTTTTTTCTAACTACTAATTTCAGTTCTAATAAACTTTTAGAAAATGAGAAATTTATTCTCTTAACGTAAATGTAAATTACATAAAAACTATTGTATCTCTGTCAATCACATGTTTCAGGTGGGAGCCTTTAATATTTTGAAGGTAATTTTGATTTAGTAATTGTGAAAAATAAAACATACTTCTATCACCAACAATAGCATGGTAATTTAAAAATGGTCAAGGGCCACTGGCCCAGGTGGGGTCCAAAGGCTTGAAGTTTACGAGAACTTAAAGGTTTATCTTTATTATAGATCATGTTACTTAAAATTTGTTAAATTAAATGAGTAGTATGGATCATGTTCCTTGAATTTTGTTAAATTAATGAGTAGTTATTAGATATAATTTTTTTGAACTCATTTAACTTGTTTTAAAAATAATTGATACATGCGCATCACTTTAAACTCATTTAACTTGTTTTATTGTTATCTAATTTTAATATGTACCATCCAAATATTGTACGTCATGATTTTCAACTTGAAGATCTACCTAATTATCAATCCAACAAAGGGAAAGGAAGACAATAGAATCAAAGATCAATATTAGAAAAGAGTAAATAGCTAAATCATTTATAAAATTACATATATATTACAATGATATTTAGATCATTGATCACTTATACCAATCATTTGTGCTTTATATATTTAGATCATTAATCACTTATACCAATTATTTGTCCTTTATAATTTGCATACCACAAGGATAAATAAGACAACAATGAAATAAGAAAAAATTAACAATGCGCTATGGTTAAGCTATAGATTAACAATTCACATCAATACTCATTTATAAGGAATTGAACCTGTCATATGTATGATGAGAAGTGATGTTGACTTCTATGCAAAGACGGTAATGAGTGATCAATGGGGTTATCTTTATGCACTACTAGGACAGATAAAATCAATACTTCCCACCAGAAAAAGTAAATGTTTGGAATGGAAGCTGAGAATTTTAACTAAACATTTAATGTTTTAAGATTTATAATTAATTGGTATAGTTTGAGTTCATACGCCATACGGGCCTTAATGTTTATATTGGCCGTATGAGTTGGTGTTCTTATAAATCATATGTGTCTTATGATGTGTTACACTCACCTAGAAGCGAATGATGTGAACACAACTAAACAATTGAACATGTATAAATCTATGAATTTACCTTGGGATACAAGGAGAAACTTATATATTTAAATTAAAGTCTATTTATAGCAGTATTAGGTTATATAATACAAAAGTCGTGACCGTATAATCAAAGGTAAAGACGTAATATGACCAAAAATTTATTGGCATGTGTCTTACATGTCACACCCCGCCAAAGACGGAAACGTAAAGTGTGACCACAAAAGGTTTAATATGATTAAGCATCAACGATATCGTAGTTTAAAGTTTACATACCTTAACAATATATTTAGTTTACATATCCCAAATATAAAACACCAAGTTTCAAAACACATGACCAAAAGTTATATTGTTTATGAAATTCCTAGGATTTGTCAAGTATATTTCATGTACGATGGAATATACGAGGCAAAACTCACAAAAGGTACCATCCATGATGTATGCAACTTCCAAAAGCCGTGAACCGACATTCACTTACCTGAAAAACATGCTTAAAATATTAGCATAATGTCGGTGAGTTCACAGGTTTAAATGTCATAAATGAAACTTAAAATCATTTGATAAAAATTTAGTATGCGTAGTTTTATGAAAATCACGAAGTCAAATCATGGTCTTGCAAAAACCATGATACATGTGCCGACATATGCCCGTAACCAACCCATAACGATGATGCCTCGCCACATCGTACACCATAACGATATCTAAGAATAACTGGGCACAATTGCACTCCCACAGGGTCACGACTGACCATGAGCGGGGCTCGTTAAACCCAATAGATCTATTCGACTGTTCCGCGGTCATTAATATGACTAATGGTTACTAACTGAAACAATAACACGAGGACTTCAGAGCTCTAAAAACCAACAAACTTATACACACAAAATAGACTAAAATGGATTTTATTCCCCTTTACCATACCCCGTAACCACGCATGAATTTCCCCCGATTTAAATAAAAATTTAAATAAGTAAAAGGGGTCGTGAAGACTCACAAATAGTGTTCCGTGCGTATGCTAGCAAAACCAAAGTGCCTAAAATAACTCCCGACCTACACGTGTTTTAATTCAATAAGACACTAGGCCTATGCATGTGTCTACCCAACAAGTCGTTCACCAAACTTGTTTTAATTCAATAAGACACTAGGCCTATGCATGTGTCTACCCAACAAGTCGTTCACCAAACTTGTTTAGACAACGAAATGTTAACCTTTTAAATAAAAGTGTTTAATTCTTACAACGTGTTGGTGGTTGATTATCCATGAGTTTCCAAGTATTTATATATATTACAACAAATATATTTATATATTTCACACATTGATACACAATGTCGAGACCTAATCCCCAAACTACAAATTCAACCAAATAAATATATATCTTACAACTAAAATATCATATTTATTCGTGTGGTTTGACGATCACAAAACCGTAAGTCGAACTTGACTAAAAATGTATATATTTATTATTAAAATAAATATAGGTTACCAATTTCGATAAATAGTTGGAAAATAATATCTTAATGATTTCTATGTCGCCAAGCCCTTTCATGGCATCGAAGGCTCCGTAATCTCCCGTGAAGTCTTAGGGTTTATGTGAGATAAAATATTTGTTTGGATCAACTAGTCTTGGATCCTTTTTAGATTTATTTTGTTAGATCTTGCAGATCTATACGTCTTAGATTTACTAGCCTAACTCACCGCAGCTGGTAATGGGCTTCATTTATAATTGGCTATATAGCTCTAGTGACTTTATTTTGCCTTTTTAGTTAGCACTTATAAGCCATTAAGACTATTTTTATATATTTTGGTGTGAGGAACAATTTTCCACTACTATCACCTTTTCAACCACTATCATTGGTAGGAATATGTGCTTTAGCCATAGTCTCTTATTTTAACATGGTCAATCTGCTAGTCTTACTCGTGTAAGAAGTAGTGGACCGGTAAAGTTGAGAGGGGAAGATATTGGCTTGATTGCTCGCGAGCTTTTGACCAATTTATCTTAGCCCAATAGACTTTATTTTGGCCTTTCTATCATTTTATATATTTGGTGTACGTTGAAAATTTTCACTAGCAAACACCTTCTCAACCACCATTGGTACGTGTTAAAGCGTGTACGGATTTTTACTATATTTTTAAGTACCCCTTTTTTACTCTTTTATCAAGTTTTAAATTTATAAAACACGATATAACACTATCACTATCTACAACACACAATAAAGCCCTATAACACGTGTTTCTCTATGGCCCATAATTTGGAGCCCAAGAGTACTAGGGTCCAAAGCCCTTGCTTTATTTTACTTTCCCTTGTAACTTAAAATGATTGATGAATTAGAGTCGCTAGTCGTAAGAGACAGCAGATCAGAAATCTTTCACATCAAGGCAGGAGTTTATGGAGCTCTAAACTTGTTCGGTCATTCACTCATTCGTGTTATGAGGCGGAGAAGCGTAAAGGTGCAGTCATTTTGGGATGCTAGGAGATGTTTTAAGGGCGACTCATACTTGAGTTGACGGTTGTGTAAAAATAAAGCGGGGTCATGTCTCACGAAAAAACACATCTTAATTAATATCACATCATTAGTTTAAAAATGATTAGAAGCTTAGCTCCCCCCAAAATATGTTTCTCACGGGGAAGGTAACCAGCTGGATTGAATGGGCGGACCTACTATGTAATAAGGGGTAGCCTCCATGTGACCCCTTAACGCTCCGGCGGTAGTGTAAATTTTAGAAAATTTTAACGTTTTTTCAATTTCATTACCCCTTTTCTTTGAAATGTTGCCTCTATACGAACTTTCTAGATCCTCCACATTCGGTCCCCGAGTTGATCCAGTTTCAAATCTAAAACCAGTTAACCTTTAGAAAGATGTTGGTGATAAAAGAAATTTCTTACAAATGTAGATATTGACGTGAGCATCAATCAGTTTATGGTTTCTTTCTAGGGCGTTTATTTGGGTTGACAGATAGAAGACCGAGATCGACACATTGATGCATTCGCTAAAATGAAATCCAAACATGAATATCCAAGCTTCAATTCGACCAGCGAAAATAGGTTGAGTTGCAGACGGAAGGTAGCAGTGGGTCAAGGTGTGCCATGGTCAAAATGGTGATCGGTCTCGTGAAAGGTCGCACATAAAACCTCATTTTGCCACTTATAAACTCACCTAAACCATTACGTCTAGAATAATGATTTTAAAAAATAACTATTATCTACCACTAAAGAACCTAGTGTTACTTTGAGGAATTCTCACAAAGGCAAAGCTGATCTCTATTACAATCGGAGATGATACAACATACAACAAAAGAAAATACTAACCCTCAACTTACAAAGATGTACCATTTACGTTAGTACGAGTTGTTTGTCTAGCCTGAATGACCCGATCGAGGGTCTCGTCGGGAACCGTTATGCCACTCGTTTCCAGGTCAGCAACAATAGCAATAGCTGCATCAAGCTCTCCAAGATCAAGGCATAAACTGATAACCTCATCATATAATGGACTGCAAAATACAAACAAAATCAGAGATATTAGTTCTCAGAGAATTATTCGATCATAATGTGACATTCGTGAGTCACCATCTAAATGATTTACCAGTTACCCAACCCACATGACCCGCCCGTATCCCACCTATAACCTTTGGTACCGTGAATGAGTTCATCAAGTAGAATTTTCGTGTCAAATCGAATGATGTAGTTTGCCCGAACCTTGGTTTTAAAATGCGCGCATCAGGAGCGCATAATGTGTGCATCACATGTTACAGTGATGAGATCGCATCACATGTTGCGATTCCAAGATGTGCGCATCACATGATGTCGTCTATTGTGGGACCTTATGCAGTTGACCGGTTATTGAACAAATTAGATCTTTAATTGAACAATTCTGACTATAGATGATGAGAATATTTTAGTGTTAAAGGTTCACAAGTTAAAATATTAGCTATACATATTTTTTTAGTATTTTGAAATAAATAACACCTCGCATACGAGATGCGTGCGCTTCGCGCATTGCGCATCACGCATTGGGTTTTTGGATCAAAACGCATCGGATCGCTACACGCATTTTAAAACCAAGGCCCGAACAAACAAATAGATATCAAATATACTGATCCAGATAACTTCAAATTTCATACTTACCCTTCGAAACTTGTAAAATAATATAATATAATATAATACTTACCCAACCATAAATATTAATATCAAATATACCCATTCAAATTACTTCAAAATTTCATATTTACCCTTTTCATTGTATATGATTTATAATATGACCATTATACCCTTCTTCTTTCTCCTTACACAGTTACACTCCATATTCTCATATCATAATGCAAGTTTTAAGAGGGTATAAATGTCATAAATTTGAAAATGTCATACTTGATATTATGAACTTTTTGATGAATATATATAATATTATACCACGTTTTGAGGTATATATGAAAATATCCTTGTAATACAGTGAAAACTTAACTGTTAAGACCAGCATAGCTTGTAAGAGCTTTAAACATCAATAAAAATATTGAAAAAAGTTGGATACTTTTATTGAAATCACATTTGGCCCATTAGCAGTAAAAGATTGCAGTTATAATTGTAAAAAAATGACTTGAGAGTGATAGTTCATGAGTTTCCAGCATACCTCCCAAACACATAACCGAGGCTATGTGATGTTCCTAAAATTTCTAAGAAAGCCGAAGGATATGGAGCTCTTATTGCTGCACGCAGAATTATCGCACAGTCCCCGATCGTTGGCTTCCCACCCAACTCTATTACCTGAAATCAATTGGTTATTAAGATCATGCAATGCAAATAAAATACATCAGAAACTATTATAATGTGAAGATAAAATCTCAAAAGAGAAAAAAAATGAAGAAAAAACATCATAATATGTTCTACTTGTGTGTCATGATAGACAATTAGGGTCCAATTTCTATAATTTTTTTGGCCAAAAAAAACCATCAAAGTTTAAAATAAAAAAAAATAATAGAGTAAAATGCCATTTTCTTCCTTGTGGTTTAGTCACTTTTGCGAGTTTCGTCCAAACATTTTTTTTTTTCGCATCTGGGTCCTCGTGGCTTTAAATCTTGCCCCTTTCGTCCAACTAACTAACTCCGTTAATGTTTTACCATTAAGTCAAGGCAGTTTCGTCCATTTAAGTTTTTTTTAATTTAAACCTATTTTCTTTTCTAAAGGATTTTATTTAAAAAAGCAAATAAACAAATAGGTAATAAAGGTTTAAATTTAAAAAAAAACTGAAATGGATGAAACTGCCCCTGACTTAACGGTAAAATATTAACAGGGTTAGTCAATTGGACGAAAGGGGCAAGATTTTGAAAACCACGAGGACCCAGATGCGGAAAAAAACGTTTGGACGAAACTCACAAAAGTGACTAAACTACAGGGACGAAAATGACAACTTACTCAAAATATTATTCCGGCGTAACCAACTTCCAGTTTATTCAGACATGGCATCTGACGTGTCAGTAGCTTTTGACCATATTGACTTATTTTGTGAATGAAAGAACAAACAACTTACTTTTTTCATTAGCTTGACGGCTAATTCTACTTCCCATTCTTGTGACCAACGTCGAGGAGGGGTGTTCCTTAGTTCCATTTCCCATGTCCAACCCCAAGCATCGGCAATTGTGTACATATCCGACGCATCGAATTCTTTCCTATTTCTCAACTCCTTAAATGCCTCCAATATATCCAATGGATACCAATCTTCATCGTCATCGTTCTGCATTGATTAGAAAATGTTCATAATAAACATCGAATAGATACTAGCAGGTTGGGTAACGGGTCAAAACATGTATTTTTTATACAAGTCGGATTGACCCTAAACACTTTGTCCAAAAAAATATTTTTTCATAAATAATTAGTGTGTCCTATAGCATTAAAGAGTTAATTGTTTTATCAAATACTTTATATAAAATAACTTAGGATGTTTATGCACTAAAAATAAACTTTGGGCCCAATGTTTTAAAAACCGGTTCAAACCGGCCGGTATTACCAATTGAACCAGCTACCGGAGACATCATTGGTACGATAGAGTCCAGTCTAATTAGGGTACCTGTTTAGTTTTTGAACCGCCAGAAAATCCGGTATTACCGGTACAAACCAAAGAACCGGTTTATACCCATGTTACTTATCCTCCGTAATTTTAGTCTGGTTAATTTTTGGTAACTAAAACTTCTCAATTTATATTATAAGAAACAAAAATAGTTATTTTCTTGTTGATGAGGATGGCGATGATAATGAATTTTGTCTTTTAAGCGATCGTGAACTTGATGCATTCAACACTCCAGTGCCATAAACCTATTATAGACTTCAATATAAAAAATTGATAAAAAAAATAATACTTTGTTGGAAAATTGATGTTTGATTACGGAATTGTGTAATTTTTTACTATTTTTTGAGTTGAAGTTGTATTTTTATGGAATGATTATAGGGTTGACTAGTCAACCTGGTTAAACCGCTCGGCACAACCGCTTAACTGTTTCTGATCCCGACCCGGTACGGTATAAAAACTGGTTTTTAAAGCATTGTTTGGGCCCCTTTCGCACTGTTTCTTGTTAAGATCGTTTTCTTGGTTAAAGGACACCCAAATCGACCCATTCAAAAGTAAACGGGTAAAAACTTCCACCTTTCGGCAATATCATAACTGTTATGATTCATACCTCCATTGCAGCAATACGGGCCAATCTTTTTACAGATTTTTTCGATTTAGCTGGTGTAGTCTCGGGACCTTTAAATAACTGGACGCCAATCATTTGAAGGGGATTTGCAGCCTCTTCTTTGTCCTTGACCGCTTCTGTATCGCCAGCTTGCGTTTCAGTTGGTTCAGCTACCTCCTCTTTGTCTGCTTCATCGTCATCAGCCTGTTGTTTATTCACATCCTCCTCAGGATTATCAGAGACATCTGACACTTCGGCTTCAATTGCCGTTGGTATTCCGAGTTCCGCTTCTAAACCTTCTCCGAGAAAACGTCTTCTCCAAAACTCTGTATTCCCTTCTTCTAACCTCACCCGTGATACTAATTCTTGCACCTCCTCGTCAATCTAAGAAAAAAAACATATAATGAGTGGCTTATTGGAAATAAAAGAAATACATGCATAATGCAACGCAATGTTTTCATGACCGGACAGGACGTTAAATCGGTCGTCTTACCTGTTCACTTGTCAGATCGGTCGAACCAGATATAAGAACCGGATGAATTCTTAAATATTGTAAAACAAATATGGTGAAATGGAAATAATTTAGCCAAAAATCCAGTTCAACCTCCCAGTTTTCCGGTCCTACCGCTGGTTTTCCGGTCCAACGTGATACAATACATTGATACAGCGTGAGCAGGGTGGGTAACCGGCAAACCAGGTAATTTATACCGATCGAAACGGGTCAGGTTGACCAAAAATACTATTATCCCAAATTTTAAATTTTCTGTAAATATTTAGGTCGTCAAAGATGATCCCATTATTTATCTTATATCAAGAAGACTTTTTATTGAAAAGAATGATTTAGGAGGTTTTATGCATTAGAAAGACACTTCGCATGAAAGACACTTCTTGAATATAACTAAAAAGGTTTATATTGTTTCAAAAGTGGTCTAGTTTTTAATAAATTGATTTAGGATATTTTAAGCACTAAGAATACTTTTAGGGCGCCCCCTTTTAACCAGTTAAGTACCAATTTCACATGTTTCCCTTTCAACTAAACTTTTACGATTTACCGGTTTGACCCAATATAAATAATACATAACTCGGATCCACCTCTTCATAAGAAAATAGACCAAGTTTGCCACAGTTCTTAAACCATAATTAACTATAAGAAGGTTTGCTATTCAGAAGGGGGTAGCGGCGCAGCTTGTTGCTCGCCTACCTGCCATTAGTTTGTAATCGTATTGAGCTTGTTTCTAATGATAAAAAAAAAAAAAAAAAAAACTTCTTTATTAAAAAAAAAGAAAAAAAAACTATAAGAAAACCAACCGCTTCTTGCCCTACTATAAAAAAAATTAAAAAAAAAAACTAAACATTGGAAAACCAAAATAAAACTTTTCTTTAGTTTTCCCCTTTGACCCGTTATAAATAAGACATAACCTAAATTAGGGGTGCAAACGAGCCGAGCTACTTGCAATCTACTCGAGCTCGGCTCGAAAAAAAGCTCGAACAAGCCGAGCTTAAACGAGCTCGAGCCCGAGTCCGAGCCTATTTTTTATATAATTTTTATAAATAATATATATAATAAAGTTATAAATAAATAGCTATATTATATATATAAAATAATAATTATAATATAAATTAACTAACAAATAATAAATGAGCCGAGCTCGAGCTTGAAAAAACACCTGCGAGCCGAGCTCGAGCTTTCATAAGTTAAACGAGCTCGAGCTTGGGCTCGACTCATTTGCACCGCTAACCTAAATCGACCTGCCTGTTTCGACCCATACCAAAAATTAACCACTAGAATATACCTCTTCTTCTTGCTCTTGAACAGGAGGGACCCACAGAGGCTTGTTTCGGGATCGATTAATTCTTCTAGCCTTCTGAACACGCTGATAAAGTACGCTCCGGTTACCATCAGTGGGCAGACCTTGTGCTTCAAGTTCTTCCATAAGCTCAGGTACAAGCATCTTGCTTGCAGCCTTTGGTTTCAACGCGTTTTTGTTGGGCCGTTTAAGGACATGAAATAGCCACTCCACGACCCGTACATAATCAGCTTCAGAAGCATCTCCCAAAAGTGACGGGCCTCTTCTGCGTAAAGCCCGTAACACCTTTCTATGATATCTTCTCCAGTTCTCCAGACAGTGTTGTCTGAATGAGGTTTCTAACGGGTTTTTGTACACGAATCCAGCAACGTCGGGATCTAGTGACGTTTTTCCTTCCCGTGGGACCCATCTCTTGCGTTCACCTGTAAGCCCACCCTCCTCAATATATCTGGTAGATATACAATGTTAGTATGATACATTGTACATTGTATATACTCTTGAAAGGTATGGTCAGTGGGGTTTCTTACCGGCCATGCCACCCCCTTAACTTTCTGGGTTTTACACATTTAACCCTTTCAATTTCTTAAAGGTTTGTAAAATATCGCTTTGACCCCCTCATATTTCTAAGATTTCGGGTTTAACCCCTGTACGTTTTACTTCAAAAATTAATTTCTTACATTCTTATTTTTATGTACTTGTCGCTGTAAATTCGAGTCCGTCAATGTTTTGACAAAAAAAATTTCGAGAACGAGCTAGGTCAAATAGTATACATTTTCGTGTTTTTTTATGTACATTTCAAGGTTGTCTACGTTTCGACGTAAATTTTGTTTGGAAACGAGTTGGGTCAAATATAACACGTCTTCGTTCGACAGGATAAATTTGAGTTACTCTATGTTTCGTCGTAAATTTAGTTCGGAAACAAGTCAGGCCGATTGTGGTTTATACTTCATCACAACGCGTACGGCCCCGCAGCAACGCGCGGTTAGTAAAAAAAACTAGTTAAATTTATTGGGATATTAAAATATCAGTTTATATCATATTTCCGCTTTACTTAATAAGTGTTTTGACTAAACATAGATACATTAATTATAAAATACTAGTATTAAGCCCCCGCGTTGCAGCGGTTGTCGTAAAACTGTGTCAAGTAGTATCAATGCTATACCACTATCAGCAATCACCAACATTGAAAAACTCGTAAAAACAAAATAAATAAAAACAGAAAAAAAAATAAAGCCGAGCGAAAAGCAGACGTAAAATCTTTGAATCACGCACGCTCGTTGCAGAGAAATTAAACCGAAACGTAAAACATAGAAAAAATAACTAAGTCAATCCAGGACCCGCGTGTTGCGACAAACTTGTCAAATGGAGAAATATTGATGTGTTGCGACGGGCCAAACGGGAAAAAATACACGAAAAATGTTTAACCCTACACGCACGTTGCGGTGCGTTGACTCGCAAAATTTAGAATGAAACGAAAAACTTGGGAATGATGAAAAGTATGGTGGACCAAAATTGAAAAATAAAAAGAGTTGGGGTTAAATTGCAAATGATGAAAAGCTTTAGGTTAAAAGTAAAAAAACAAAGGGTCTAAATTTGCAAAAGAGTAAAAGTTTAGGTTAGAAATGAAAAAAGAAAAAAAAACCTATACATGAGGTACAACACCATAAATTACAAAAAAAAAGTTAAAAATTTTATTTTTGTAAAACTTGAATAAACGATTATATTAACAGTGTAAAGTCTAGTTAATGGTTAAATACTTATTTATTATCTGCATAATACATGATATGGTTTCAAATTATTTATTATTCTTTGATTTGTTTAATATTTATGAATTAGTTATTTTCATATTAGTTCAAGAGATATTAATAATTTATTAGATATTAAATTTAGATATTTATAATATTATTATTTGAATTTATTAATATTAAAATAAAGATAAAGATAAGTGATATCTATATATTGGTTATTAATATTAAAAGAAATATATTAAACAAATATAAATAAAATTTATGAGGTTGAAGGAAGGAATGCCATGTGGCATTATTTGTAGTCTTTTATTAATATTTAGATATGTAGAAAATATTATCTGCTCAAGTCCTGGTATGCATACCTGGCGATGTAATCAATCTCATATCCTACATCGGCTTCTGTCGACAAAGGTTCAATCCAAGAGCTAACCAAGGTTCGATATTTTTGACTAAGTATCATTGCTCGGTCCGGGATACGCTGATTTTCTCTACCCATAGCTTCTAAAGCTTCCAGAAGCTCAACAATCCTTCCTGAAGCCAAAAAGCATAGACATTAACTATTAAGTCAACATTGAAAGGTTCAAAAGTCAACCGTACCTTCTCTGCATAAAGCGCGAAGGTATAGAGAAAGAGGATCTCCGTAATTTCCTTCATTGTATAGAACTTTAATTCCCCCTTCGATTCTCATAAGGGCCCGGAAATGTCGGATAGCTTCTCTTACAGCACAATATTTTGTAAAGCATTCCACCAATAGCCTGAAATGATACTAAATTGATTTATGATACAACTCATAGTGTAAGTTGAGGTTTAACATGTTCACGCTGGTTAGCAGGGTATTGGTGGGGTCCCGTGAATTTTCCCTAACGGGTTGTCATATTTACCAAAAGAAAAGATGGAATAGTTGACTTACGCATAGGTTTTCACGTTAGGTTGTACACGATGGTAATCTTCAACCATCATGCCAAGAAGGTGGGCGACATCTTGTACCCTATATGTTCACAATAATTCAAGTGTTACAGATCATATTTATTGAGAATGAGAGAAAAACTAAATAAACTAGTAATATAACAACTAAATAAATAGAATAATGTATATATACTCTCGAGAGGTAGGCAGATTCTCCTAGATGAGAGTCTACTTAAATCTCCTTGTGATGACCAATTAAACCCGAGAATATGTATCAGGGGATGATTTCATATATACCCCTCAAAATTTGGTATAATATCATATTTACCCAAGAAAAATCATAATATCAAATACACCCAATTTCAAATTTGTGACATTTATACCTTTTCCTTCAAGCTTGTATTATTTGGAGTGTAAGGAAAGATTAGAAGGGTATAACGGTCATATTATAAAGTATTTTGAACGGTTACATTAAATATTAATTTGCTTGATTAGGTGAATATGATATTATGCTAATGTTCATGGGTAGCATGAAACCGCCCCCTTGTATCAAATCAGGCATACAAAACCATATCTCATATTCCCTATTTGTAGAGTGTTATTAGACTACAGACATAATATCGCTACCCCTTTTAAACATGCATATACTGTGATTACCAATTTAAGTTATGGAAGTAATTGCAGCCTAATTTACTACTTAACTGAAATTAAACATGTATAACAATCTTCTATTCTGAATTACAAGGAAATATAGAACATGAGGAAGATATAGATAACTATATAAAAACACAATACAATAACAGAAAACTGACTACTGTAGGTTAAAACGTTTATACTACGAATTACCTGTCAGATGATTCTGCCCGTGTATAAGCCTGGATTAACCAGTTATATGTCTCTGTGTCAGGTTTCATATACTCTGTGATACAAAGATATAACTGGTAACCAATATAAATAGGAAAATATATTTGATAAAAATATCTGTGAAAGTAATGATATCATTAGTAGATAAGAATAATCTAAAAAAATCGCAAAGTATGAGCAAAAGATGATATGCACACACACATAGCTATCTTTCTAAATACCTTGCCCATAAATCATGTTCTCAAACGTCGCAAACGCAATTTCAGGTATTCCACAGGTTGCCTGCAGCCCAAATAACAATTACAAAATATTTGTACACAAAATACGCATCAAAGAAATCCTCAAATGATATGTGATATTAACTATAATAAACTAGCAATGCCAAGAAACATGCATTCCAGACCCAGATGCTGCTTTTCAGTTATTAAAGTTTGATCATGAATCATAATTGGATAGGTTTTCTCGAACTATATACAATAAGGTGCCGTTTGTTTTTTAAGAGGTAAAATGTCTGTAGACAGCGGACCACATCTGCAAACATCTGTAGAAGAAGAGGTGGACCAAACCTCTGCAGTCTGCAAGAAGAAGGTTGTCTATTTTTTAATGTAAGTAGACTTCTAAAATAAACGGGTGGTGGTGTACGGACGGTGGTGGTGGGTGGTGGTGGTGGACGTGGTGGTGGGTGGTGGACGTGGACGTGGACGTGGACAGTGGGTGGTGATGGTGGTAGACGATGGTGGTGGATGGTGGACGGTGGTGGTGGTGATGGACGGTGGACGGTGGTGGTGGTGGTGTTTAACCCTCTGCAACCTTAGAAGATCTTAGAAGTGGCTGGGCCAAGTCTGCACTAAGAAGAGCTCGCGTAGACGTTTTTTAATGAAACGTCTTCGGAAAACAAACAGTCTGCAGATGGCAATGTCTGCGCGTGGTCTGCGCGGCGTAGACAGAAGAGCCTGTGCAGATCTTTTAGTAAAAACCAAACACCACCTAAGACTCGTGTGATCGTTATTTAGAGCAGAATCACCCTCCAATTAAAATATTTTAGAAATAAAATAAGATAATGATAGCTAACCATATCGAGTTATCTGTTATATATGCATCATAACTTACTAACAGGCCAGAACCATATATAAATATATAATTAATCTGTGTTTACAAAAATTGGAAGAAGTTCCACAGAAAGTGTTTCAGGTCTGCCCAACACGTTTTAATCAATACCAGAATTTACCCAGTTTGACAAGCTACCAACCTGCCCGACCCGATAATTTTGCCACATTCGTAAGTTAAATAAGAAAGAAGAAGAGGCTGTCAGTCTGTCACAACAACTAACTTACCTGACAACTAAGAAGACAATTGAAGTGATAAGTGGTAGCCATCCTGCCAGCTTCCTCCATTTTATACGCTATGGTTAACGCGTTTGAATGATCACCAACTCTGCAATCTTCTTTTATCAGAAGATCGTATATCTCATCAGAAGCTCTGAGTCCACCCTCAGCACCCTTTAAAAATACTTTGTTGGCATCAGCCAAATGATCGTTTCTAATAAGTTCCCCTGCTCACAAACCACAATTAGCCAACACTAAATGGTCTTAAAAAGCTAAATTTTTCTATTGCATGGTTTGTTGTTAGTTACCAATAAGAACTAGCCATCCATTACGGATATCGTAATTCAGTTTCTCCATTGCTGCAAGAATCTCTAAGCCCCTTGTAGCATACCCTTTTGAACCGAATAAACGGATCAATGCGGTGAAGGTTTCAGGAAGGGGACAAAGGCCTTCACTTAGCTCCCTTCGCAATGCGTTCATCTGCATTTAGCAGGTAAACAGATTATGCTTCTGATTATCTGACTATTCAGTGGTCAATAAATGCATTTTGGAGGAAGATTCGACAGAATTAAGAATCATACCAGCTAACGGTATTAGACTAGTTATATAATTATAATATGTAGAAGGTAATCAAGTGTAATGTTATTCTGTATATATAATGCCCCTGGGTAACCCCATTCTCTTATACGTTTCAAGCTATAGGTCATTCTCGTCCTTAGCTTGCAAGGAATACTATACCATTTCTTAGTTTTATAATGTGCGCATCCATGGTTATCGATATCGAATAGCGGACTATAGCGACAAGCTACCTATACGGTACGTAGCTATAGCGATGAAATAGCGGGTGCCATTCATGTTTAGCGATACACTAGAAGAAATTCTTAGAAATTATTTTACATGTACATTTTATAAAAAAAAAAAATCCGGTAAATATGGAAGAATATACACTTGTATATTCAATCCTGTAACAAAAAAACCCTACAAATATGCTCATTTATTCAGTCACTACTTGTATTTATTAAAAAGAAAAAAAAATTCCCGCTATTAACCAATATTTAAACAAATTGAACCATGATTGCAACAGGTTTGAGTTTTTCAAATTTAATTAATCAAATCTGACCATTGATTGAGCAATGGGGTCGAGTATTTGAGCAAATTAGACAATTGATTGAACAAGTCTAACTAGAGATTATGAAAATATCTTACATTTTAGTGTTTAAAAGTTAACTAATTATATAACATGCATCTATAAATAACTTTTTAGCATCTTAAGTAACCAATAAGATATGCAATATAATCTCCAACATTACTGTAATTGATATGAATATAATCTATACCTAATAAATAAGTAACTAGTTGTGTCACGTGTCACAATTTTGTAAGCCCATTAGTACTTTTTCCTGCTTCTTACCTTCCATATCCTATCTCTTTTTTTTTTTGTAAATATGCAGCTATGTTGTCAAAGACGCAAGGAGCAGGCGAGGCGCATCGGCCTCGCCCGGAGCCTAGGCGCAAAAAAAGTGTGGGCTTTTTAAGAAAGGCGCACATAGAGAAAAAAAATATAAAAAATATGTTATGCTTTGAAAATAAATAAGATTCCGCATATAAAATTAAAAAAACTATCATATATACCATTTATATATATAAAAATATGACAGTCGCTACTTTTTGCGCACCGTTTATTTATATATATAAAAATACATAAATTATGCATGGTATAAAAATTACCGCTATACCACTGCTATAACCTATATATCATATAGCGGACCTTGACCGCTATTCGATTTTGGACCGCTATAACTGCATAGTTGTAAATATGTATATTATCTCGAAATATCATTTTCTAATTCCTAAATCTCATTGCTAACTATTTAATGTTACCTTTATTCAACCCGTTCAATAAATACACAGGTAACCTGGTGAGTTATACATACATATGAATTACAGTAATGTTAAAAATTATATAACTTATCCTACTAATAATGAACGCCTATCACCTGGCATGCGTGATGCCTAGCTTTGCGCATCACAGATCAGATTTTGGGCTAATTCGCACTTGTCACGATTCTGTGAGCCCTAGTTCAAAAATCAAAGAAATGTGGACCAATTCTAAACCAACCAAAACAGACTTACAGCGCCTTCAACCCGTAAAACCGTGACCAGTTCAGCTTACCCAGCCAGTCCAGTTTGTATTTTCCCAAAACCGTAGTTACTAGTTCGTCCCAAATTTCCGCCAAAACCGGCAGAAGCTGACCATGAACACCCTAACAGATATTCTCGAAAACTATCGTTGCAACTATTAAAGTAAAGTGGTTATATAATCCTCCTAAAGTGGTAATATTAGGTGAAAAAATGTAGTAGAGGTATACTTACAGCGCCTTCATGATCAGCATTAAGCGTATGAGAAATAACCAAGCCATGAAAGGAGCGAGGTCCAGGGTTAATCCCAGCAGCAATCATGTCATACATCACCTCCGATACTCCAGCAACGTCACGGCTCTTGGCACGCACCATTAAATCCTCCATAAACACTAACCTCAGCCCCTTCTCCGTCGATGTTGCCTCATCCTCCTTCTGCTGCTGCTGCTGCTGCGACTGCTTCTTTCGCCGAGTGACTGCGGACGCACGGACAGAGAAGGTGCTTCGGTTAAGGGTTTTGGAAATCATGAATTTGTTGGTGGTCAAAGTGAAGGGGTTTTGTGAGTATGCTAGTGAATTGGCCATTGTTGTTGAGATTGGAAAACACTGTCTGTCTTGGTGATTATTATGATGAAGAACGAAGCATGGTGTTGTGTGAGAGGAAGAAACAAGTGGATAAGAGTGGCTTTTGGGACTACAATGGTGTTGGGAGAGGGTTTAAGAAGTTGGGTTTGGGTTTTACGAGTTCCTTTGGAAAGAGTTTTAAAAAAATATATAATTTTGTTAATTGTTTGTGAAACAAAAATAAATTGTGTTTAACGGCATGTTTGGCTAAGCTGACTTAGGGGCTGTTTGGCAACATTTGAACCAATAAGTGCTGAATGAATAAGAGGTCTGAATGGGTAAGAGTGTCTGAACCAGTAAGTGCTGAACCAAATAAAACGTTGTTTGGTTGCACATCTGAATGATGTGTAAAATGACATTTTTACCCCTAAACAAAACAAAATACTTAAATACCCAACAAACCAAAGTTTTCTCTGTCTCTCTCACTTCCCCATCAACACAGACATCAACATTCTCACTTCCCCATCACTTCTCTCTCTAAAAACAAAGAGCGGAGAAAGAGTAGCGACGGCGAAGGAGTAGCGACGGCGGGAAAGAGAGACCGGAGAAGGAGTAGCGAGTCGGAGGGAAAGAGAGACCGGAGAAGGAGAAGAGTCGGAGGGAAAGAGATACCGGAGAAGGAGTAGCGACGGCGGCAGCGACGCCGTGAGCGGCGGCGGTGTTTCGACTCCGGTAAGTTATCGTTTCAGGCAACTCGTGTGCTATTTCTTATATCTAGATTTTGACTCAGGTTCGTTTGGTTTGCCGGTGATGAATGACGTTAATAGAGGTGTCGATGATAACGATGAGGATAGGCCGTTGACGGTGAAGACTCCGGCAGCGACGGCTGTAGGTGTGGAGATGAAGGGGCAGTGTGGATGAGGGCAAGCTTGTCAAAATTCCATTCAGATCTCAAATTTGTCTGAACCATTCAGATCTGAATGAATCCATTCAGAGGTAAGGTCTTAATGAACCAAACACCGAGCACATCTGACCGATTCAGAGGCATGCCTCTGAATGGCTTCATTCAGACCTAAACAAACAGCCCCTTAGGGGCTGTTTGGTAGCCTCTTAATAACCATTCAGATGCTACCTCTTAATGGCTTAAAACCTCTGAATGAATAAGAGGTAACCTCAAGTCTAAATGGTTAAGAGGTAACTTCTGAATGGTAAATAATCACATGCCACATTCTTTTACCTTCTCATTGGTAAAATTCTTAGTGGTTCCATTAAGAGGTAGCCTCTTAATGACCATTCAGAGGCTACCAAACAGCCCCTTAGACTATGGGTATGGGGCGGGGGTTGTGTCACACCCCAACCGATGGCGGAAACATCGGGATGAGACGAACAAATTGCTCAAAACATCATAACACTATGCGACAATATTTAATTAAACTCAAATTTCATTGCAATTGCTAAATCGTCATACAACATGAAAAATGGAAATACAACATTGTTCAAATTCAAATCAACAAAAGATAAATAGATTTAAGGTGTGTATCTAGTCCACCCTAAACTTGTTTCATCATTCATCCATACTTCAATAATCAACCTGCAACATGTATTAAAATAGAGTTTCAATGCAAAGGCAATGAGCGAGTATACAAGTTTGTTTACATAGCATAATAGAATAAAAACTCAAATCCAACATGATCCATAATATGTGATTACTAGAATGCAATTTTGGCGTACAATATGATCAAACCCTATAACACAACGCATAAAATAGCCTAATCCCAATCGTTCAGCGGGGTGGTAACTTAACAATACCCAAATAGATCAGCAGGCGGGGCGTTAATCCTATAGCACTATAATTGTTAAGGTGGGCGAGCAAAGTCAATGAGCATATAACGTTCTAAATCGTTCATAGAGCATACAAGAATAGCAAGTAAGTCACATTAGTTTCATGCATTCGTTCAAAGGATTGAGTATGTTTAGTTCAAAAGTTGTTTGCATAGTTATACATGTTGCATCCCAAAGTGTAAAGGGGAAAAGGGGATCGAGTATACTCACGGTGGTTGCAAGCTTTCCTACTTGGAATTCCCGCGAGCGAGTTGTTGGAGTAGATTAAGTTGGAGCACCTAGTCCTTCTACACGAGGAAACGTAGGTGTGTGAGTTTGGCGTTCAACGGAAGATTATAATTTGGAGTTTAACATAACATAAAGTAGAATAAAATATGATACGAGAAATAATCATCTTTAACTTATACTCTTATATGACACTATGTAACCACTAGGGTTATATTGTATTTCATGGGTAATATGCCCATTAGAATCATACTTGGAGTGTTAAGTCCTAGATGGTATTCTACTACTTTAACATATAAACACAAGTTTAACATTAAAGGTTCGAATGAGTGTGTGTATATACTTAGGTTAAGTATTACATATTATTAAGTCCAATATTTCATGTAGGAGGTAGAAGATTAAGGTCTTCATTTAGGCACCTCGAGTTATTCATGGATGTCATGTATGGGGTAGGAAGAATAGCTTCCATTTAGGAACCCCTTGAATGTTCACCACTTCTCTTGATGTAAAAACAACCAAGGAGGGTCACGAACTAGGTTTAGGATAATAATATAAACAATCTAACTAAAGAGAAATCATCAAATCATGTGAGGATTTTATGTTGGAACAACCCAAGTTGTTCCACAATCACTCATTCATCAAAGTCTAAGCTTGACATGACTTGTGGGTTAAATACCCTAACAAAACAGAAAGTTTATGAGGTTTAATCCTCTGATTTAAGTGTCTCAACCATGTTTTTAAGCTTAACCAACCATAAGAGAGGTTGTAAGCATTAGGACATTGGTGTGAGATGTGTTAGACACAAGTTGGATGAAGTTTAAACAAGTTTGAACAAAACAGAAAGTTCTTGGACCATTTCAGGGCAATTCCAGGTCTGATTTCTCCAAGGAGAAGTAAAGGAATCAAACCCCATGATTATCCAAGCAAGTAGGAAGAAGAATCAAGTAATTTCGTTAAGAAATGAGCAAGTTATACTCACTTTTGTGCAAGAGTATGAATCTGTCCGAAAATGCAGATTCTTGCTAGAACTTGAGAGTGTTTAGGAGAGATTTGAGAGTGTTGAAAGTGTCCAAGTGCTTGGAGGACCTTGGGTACTTATAGGAGAGTGATTAGGGTTGTTTTGGGGGGATAATTAAGGTTAATACTCGGTTTAAACAAGGAATCCCGCTCAAAAACGAATCTGGTCGCGATCTGAGATGTTTTCTGCAGACCTGATGCCCATGCGGGCCGTGTAAGGGGGACAAGGTAAGTCCATGCGGGCCGCGCGCCCCTAATGTTCCGGATATAAAGTTTCACTAATTACAATTTGGCCCCTAGAGTTGTTTATTTGATGTTTTTTGGTCTTTTAAGGACTATAAATGCCACAAAAACATAGTTTAAGATGAATCCAAGTATGAGGAATATATCCCGAGTATAATTAAGCGTATGAGTATCAAAATCAAGTGTCGTTCACGTTCAAGACACGTTTTATGCATAAGTTTAGATTAATTACAATTTTAGCACATAGTTTCCAAGAATAACAATTAAACATCAATTGATTCACCAATTCGAACATACGAGCATATATGAAGTGTGTATAACATATTTGTAACAAAATACGAGTTTCATTAATGATCCAAGCCTCGGTTTTACCACGATTACAACGAAAAGACGAATTACAAGAATACAAAGTTTCCAAAAATAGAAATACGAACAAAACCTTCTATAAATAGAAAGTACAAAAGAGCCGGGCGTTACAGTCTCCCCTCCTTTAGGAAATTTCGTCCCGGAATTTAGGAAGACGCAGGGAAAAGATTCAAAAGAATGAAAAGGTGAGACTTGATCATAATGTTTGTTTAAGAAAATCGTTTGCATAAATTGATTCACATAGCATAAAGTGTCACATAGCATAAAAGTTTCAAATTGATTCACATAACATAAAGAGTTTAAATGTCATATATAGCATATTCATGAGTCCAACATAGCATAACATGGACAAATGAAAGCATTGTAAATTTAGTTTGTTCACGAGGGATTATTATTGTTTGTGATTGCGATAACGTGCGAAATGATTAAAATGACATTTTGGAATGAACGAACGTTCAAGTATAAAATCACATATAAATTGAGAGACATAAAAGAAAGGCTCAATAAAACATTGGATTGTTTCGGGTAGAGAAACGTCGACTATTCCAAAGTGGGTCGAAAGTTCTTTCGAATTAGAGATAACGTGCTTTGGCCTATAGGTAAGATACTCTCGTCGAGAAGCGATTAACGGTATCTTACCCTTCCGGTTACTACACATCTCTAATCGATTGAAACAATCGGGACTTTGGCGAGATTGAAAATCGAGGAATGGGACTTAATCGACGAGATGCGGGTTTCACCCCTAACTTGACGATTTCGTACCCTAAGTGTGGTTGGTACTTGTCGGGTCAAAATAAAATTTCGACACTATGACAAGGGTCCACTAGAGTTGAAATGGAAATTACCATTAAGTTGTGGATTTCACTCCTAGCTTAATGGTGTAATTTCGTGCAAAAATAAATAGTTTAAGGTAGAATGAGAGTCATTTACCAAATTGTGGGTTTCACGCCTATTTTGGTAAAGTTGTCTCGTTTGTGTTACAAGAGTATACAAATAAACAAAAGTGTGTTCATGTTAACCTTAGGAAAGGCATATAAATTTAATCAACAAGGAGTATAGCTAGGAAGCATGCATGGTAGAGTACAAAAGTTTTAAACAACACATAAGAGGCAAAATTCCTAAAACTATAGATTAGGGCACAAGCATGGCAATTTTCCTAATTCCCTATAGTTATGGCTCTGATACCAATCTGTCACACCCCAACCGATGGCGGAAACATCGGGATGAGACGAACAAATTGCTCAAAACATCATAACACTATGCGACAATATTTAATTATACTCAAATTTCATTGCAATTGCTAAATCGTCATACAACATGAAAAATGGAAATACAACATTGTTCAAATTCAAATCAACAAAAGATAAATAGATTTAAGGTGTGTATCTAGTCCACCCTAAACTTGTTTCATCATTTATCCATACTTCAATAATCAACCTGCAACATGTATTAAAATAGAGTTTCAATGCAAAGGCAATGAGCGAGTATACAAGTTTGTTTACATAGCATAATAGAATAAAAACTCAAATCCAACATGATCCGTAATATGTGATTACTAGTATGCAATTTTGGCGTACAATATGATCAAACCCTAGAACACAACGCATAAAATAGCCTAATCCCAATCGTTCAGCGGGGTGGTAACTTAACAATACCCAAATAGATCAGCAGGCGGGGCGTTAATCCTATAGCGCTATAATTGTTAAGGTGGGCGAGCAAAGTCAATGAGCATATAACGTTCCAAATCGTTCATAGAGCATACAAGAATAGCAAGTAAGTCACATTAGTTTCATGCATTCGTTCAAAGGATTGAGTATGTTTAGTTCAAAAGTTGTTTGCATAGTTATACATGTTGCATCCCAAAGTGTAAAGGGGAAAAAAGGGATCGAGTATACTCACGGTGGTTGCAAGCTTTCCTACTTGGAATTCCCGCGAGCGAGTTGTTGGAGTAGATTAAGTTGGAGCACCTAGTCCTTCTACACGAGGAAACGTAGGTGTGTGAGTTTGGCGTTCAACGGAAGATTATAATTTGGAGTTTAACATAACATAAAGTAGAATAAAATATGATACGAGAAATAATCATCTTTAACTTATACTCTTATATGACACTATGTAACCACTAGGGTTATATTGTATTTCATGGGTAATATGCCCATTAGAATCATACTTGGAGTGTTAAGTCCTAGATGGTATTCTACTACTTTAACATATAAACACAAGTTTAACATTAAAGGTTCGAATGAGTGTGTGTATATACTTAGGTTAAGTATTACATATTATTAAGTCCAATATTTCATGTAGGAGGTAGAAGATTAAGGTCTTCATTTAGGCACCTCGAGTTATTCATGGATGTCATGTATGGGGTAGGAAGAATAGCTTCCATTTAGGAACCCCTTGAATGTTCACCACTTCTCTTGATGTAAAAACAACCAAGGAGGGTCACGAACTAGGTTTAGGATAATAATATAAACAATCTAACTAAAGAGAAATCATCAAATCATGTGAGGATTTTATGTTGGAACAACCCAAGTTGTTCCACAATCACTCATTCATCAAAGTCTAAGCTTGACATGACTTGTGGGTTAAATACCCTAACAAAACAGAAAGTTTATGAGGTTTAATCCTCTGATTTAAGTGTCTCAACCATGTTTTTAAGCTTAACCAACCATAAGAGAGGTTGTAAGCATTAGGACATTGGTGTGAGATGTGTTAGACACAAGTTGGATGAAGTTTAAACAAGTTTGAACAAAACAGAAAGTTCTTGGACCATTTCAGGGCAATTCCAGGTCTGATTTCTCCAAGGAGAAGTAAAGGAATCAAACCCCATGATTATCCAAGCAAGTAGGAAGAAGAATCAAGTAATTTCGTTAAGAAATGAGCAAGTTATACTCACTTTTGTGCAAGAGTATGAATCTGTCCGAAAATGCAGATTCTTGCTAGAACTTGAGAGTGTTTAGGAGAGATTTGAGAGTGTTGAAAGTGTCCAAGTGCTTGGAGGACCTTGGGTACTTATAGGAGAGTGATTAGGGTTGTTTTGGGGGGATAATTAAGGTTAATACTCGGTTTAAACAAGGAATCCCGCTCAAAAACGAATCTGGTCGCGATCTGAGATGTTTTCTGCAGACCTGATGCCCATGCGGGCCGTGTAAGGGGGACAAGGTAAGTCCATGCGGGCCGCGCGCCCCTAATGTTCCGGATATAAAGTTTCACTAATTACAATTTGGCCCCTAGAGTTGTTTATTTGATGTTTTTTGGTCTTTTAAGGACTATAAATGCCACAAAAACATAGTTTAAGATGAATCCAAGTATGAGGAATATATCCCGAGTATAATTAAGCGTATGAGTATCAAAATCAAGTGTCGTTCACGTTCAAGACACGTTTTATGCATAAGTTTAGATTAATTACAATTTTAGCACATAGTTTCCAAGAATAACAATTAAACATCAATTGATTCACCAATTCGAACATACGAGCATATATGAAGTGTGTATAACATATTTGTAACAAAATACGAGTTTCATTAATGATCCAAGCCTCGGTTTTACCACGATTACAACGAAAAGACGAATTACAAGAATACAAAGTTTCCAAAAATAGAAATACGAACAAAACCTTCTATAAATAGAAAGTACAAAAGAGCCGGGCGTTACAGGTTGGGCCGTGGGTTGGGTACAAACGACCACGTCACCATCCCGGGTGGGCTTCGGTTTCAGCGTGAGCCCTTGGGCGGGGGTTTCAGCCCGGGCGTTAGGCGGGGCTACGAACATGACATGGCGGAACTGTTAGGACCGGTTTGACTCCGATACGATTGCGAAACGAACGTGAAACGTGAGGAATCCGTACACGAACGTGACCTAAACACACATGACGTAATGTAAACGTGATTCTTTGATAAAATCTGATAACGTACAATGAACCTTGAATCACTTGACAACTTTCTCTCTCTAGTTTCTCTCTCTAGCCTCTAGCTCTCTAAGATGTGAAAATGGCAAAAGTCATAAACTAGAAGCCCTAGAGATCTATTTATAGGTCAAGGCATTTAATGAGGTTTCCCATTAATTACAATTATGCCACCTTGCCTTTTTGACTAACTAAACATAAAATAACAATGTAATTCTCGTTTTCTTCAGTTTTCTACTACGGACTAGATTGACGGAGGCGATAGACAGATAAATGCACTAACAGACTCCCCCTTGGATATTGCTGTAGTCAATCTGTAGTCAAGCTCGTAGCGATTTTTCTTTCTCTTTCTCTCTTTGAATCTTCTCGAACAGAATCCCGATGGATCTGTCTTCAGTTTCAGCTTTTCCTCTTTTCTTCATCAGGCTCCCCCTTTCGTCAAGCTTCCGTGCTTTGGGATCGACACCTTGCTTTCCGTATACAAGCTCCCCCTTGCTTTGAGCTCGTCTTCAGACTCCCCCTTAGACTCAGCTTCCGGGATCGTAGTCTGGACTTTTTCCTGCAATCACTCATACATTCATAAGTAACAACATTTTAGACTATCCAGGAATCGTAACCTGGCAATTCCAATCAAATTCTCTAATCCACTCCTCCTATCAACAAACTTTATAGATTTGGCAGTATTAAAGAATCCAACTCCCTCACAGTTAATCATCCAAGTTCAAGCTAATGACCTTGGAGATATCACAAACTGTTTTTGAAATTTTTGATTTTAAAGTCAAGTATCAAATTAATGAACTTGTTTTAATTTCAGAAACACAATCAGCTTACTTAGATTTTGAAACTCAACATTCAGATATCAGTCGTCGAAAATAAAGCAGAAATCAAAATCTTTTTGTATTTTCTGAAAATATAAAGCAGTAACGAAATATGTACAAACATATTTACAGACAATATTTTTGTTTGAGTATACGTTAGAGGATCATATCAGTTTTTGACAAGTCACAAGTACCGTTGAGCTTAATTTCACTTTATGCATTAAACAATTCACTTAGATTGTCGATATACCTGTCCACTTAAATTTTCATACAAACTTCAACTGATTCAGGATACGAATTAGGTATTTTAGGAACTTAAACCTATTCATGTGTCCCACCTCTTGAATATACTCCCGTATCCAGAATCCCAATAATTAGTCTTACAGGTGAGAATACTACAATGATATCTGTATATAAATTAGGTATGCGAGGGCCAAGGGATCTCAGATCGATACTTCCGTATACGCAGAGAGATATCAGCTTCGACTTTACAGTATGTCCCCTTTAGAGGATCTTTTTGCTTACAACAGCAGCATATATCAATTTAATTGTTTCAGCATGCTGAGGGTGTAATGCTGTGTTTTCAAACAAGATTTCAGGGGTTACCTATATATCCAAGTAGTGTTCCCCACGAAATAAGTAAGTTTGAATTTAGGTTTATATCCCGAAAAAGTTTACTAAATGTATAAAAACCTACCGACACATCCACGGTGAGATCGTTTAACACATTTAAACTTTCCAATTCTTTAGCATACTGTAACTGTCTACTGATGTACTATCATTTCCTCTTTTTACGCAAAAACTCAATTTTTGAATTTTATCATGTTTTTTACTTTTTCAAATTTTCAAATGTTTTTGTATTTTCTAACAAACATTACTCCCCCTAAAATGCAAAATCAAATAAAGAAAATTTTGACAACCAATACTGATAGCTTTGTCTCGCCATCCATTTTCTGCATCTCATGCTCTGTGTTGCAGAAAATATAACATACCCCCATGATATACAACCCATTGATCTTAACAGTTTGAAAACCGTTTTTCAATCTGATAAAAGTAATCATGTTTGTTCAGCCGTGAGGGTTTCGGCATATTCAATCAACATACATATTTTTGTATTTTTGAATATTTGACAAAAATTAAAAACAAACATATTTTTGATTTTTCAAATTTTTCAATTTTTAGGGTTTTTGAAAATATTGTTTATTTATTTACAGAAAACATATAAACTTCCTGTTTCAACCAACACAGGATTCAGCAGCCTCCTCTCCTCGTTGTGACAGGCTGCTCCAACCTCCATTTTCACAATCTTCAGAATTGTTGAGCACCTGCACATTCAGCTAACTGAATTATTTGAACAATTTAGCCCAGGTTTGTTGAACCTTAGGCATTTCAACACAATAATCTTCATTCAATGCTGGAAATTCTTTGTCATTTTTCACAAAAACTTTCTCAATTTTAACTTCAATTTTCTCATCTTTTACCAAATCAACATGTTTCTTAACACTCCATGTTTGACCTTTTGGTGTTCCTCGTTTGTAAAAATGTGAATCTTTTTGAACACTTTGATTTTGAACAACAACTCTTGGTTTCCAAAACTCTTGAGGTTTTGTCATATCAACTGTGGTTTTCCAACTTTGTGTTGTTCTGAATCTGAGTGTGTGAGAATTCCAAGTCTGTCTAGAATCAAACCTGTTCGAATCTGATTTCCAGTTTTGATTCGAAGCAAACTTGTTTGTGTTGTATCTCCAAGTTTGTTTTGAGTCAAATCTGGTTGACTTTTGTCTCACATTCTCAGATTTTTGTTTCTCAGCATCAAACTTCTTTTTGTCAACATCCACAGGTTTTAGATTAGAACACTTGCGTGCAAGATGTCCTTTTTGATCACATTTGAAACATGTTCTCATGGACACATCTTTGACTTGTGGTTGTTGATTTTTCTTTAAAGCAAAAAATTCATCATTAGACTGTTTCATTTTGAGTTCTTTTTCTTTTTCTAAACTTCCTCCTTGAACAAAACTCATTTTTGTCTGAAAATTTGGCGTCTCATTTTTGTTCCAATGTTGTTTCTTCTTATAACCCAACCCAGCCTTCATGTTCTTCTTTTTGAAACCAGGTTTGTTATACGAACCTATATGAATCTTACCGACAAACTTTGAAATCTCAGACTTCTCAATCTCAACCATTTTGAAAACTTTGTCGACTTTTTCTGAAATCACATTCTGAATCGGGAATACAACATCTAAGAATAATTTGTCCGATCCAATCATGGTATAAACCAATCCTTTTGAATCATCATTCAAATTTTCCTCGGATTTTGTGTTTTTCAGATAACCATCATAAATATTTCCTTCATCTTCATCCTGTGATTCAGATTTACCTGTATCAACCGACTCTTCTTTCAACACACTTTCAACAACTTTACCTACCACCTCTGAATCATGAGAATCATCAGATTTGTAATAGGTTATGTCAATGTTGTCTGGCAATTGATCTACCATGTTGAAAGCTTTTTCGACCTTTTCCTCATCATAAAATGCAAATTTTCCCGGTGGTGGAACTTGATGAAACTCTGAACCAATACCTTTCTTGTTCTGCTCAGACTCACCCTCACCCGGTTTTATATTGAAAATTCGTTCAAGCACATATGACGACACGTGGTAACTCTTTAACTTGTTGTTATCCTGTTCTAAATCAGCAATCTGTCGCTTTAGCTTAGCAACATCCTCAATATAGGAATTAACAACATCTTGTTTTATAGAATACATTCGTTTAAGCTCTTTGGTTGTTTCAGACATATAATTCATTCTAGATTGAGCATATTTCATTTCATCTTTCACTTTGTCGTATGACTCTTTCATAATATCATATGCTAATTTCATTGAGTCATATTCCTTCTTCATTTCTTGACAAGCAATTTCCTTTTGTTCACATTCATTTGTCATTTTTAAAACATTTTCTTTCAAAACTTCATTTTCTTTCTCTAATTTGTTACATTTTTCTGAAAATTTTTCATCATTTTCTTTAAAAATCTTTTCTTTTTCTAGCATTTCTTTGCATTTTTCTTTGAAAATGTTTTCAATTTTTGTGAACTCAAAATCTCTTGTTCTAAATTGCTCATCTTTTTCAATACAAGCTCTGCACGATTCCATGCATTTCTTGCATTGTTCAACGGTTTTCAAAATTTCAGAGTTAGAATTTACCTCAGTGATTGGCACTTCGGTGTTTTCAGCAATCTCTGTCTGTTTCAGATCATCATCATCTTGCTTCTTTTCAACACTAACTTCATCACCAGCATCATCAACTTCCAAATTCTCATTCTTTTCTTCTATCTCTTCTTTCTTCACCTCTTCTTCAATCTGCTGTTCTACGGTAACAGCTTTCTCAACCTCTTCACTTTTGATTTCCTTCACAGCTTCAACTTCAACAGTTTCTGTTTTAGCCTCTTCAGCAGCTTTCTTCAGATTGTTCACCATTTCTTCTACCTTCTTCTTCATTCTCTCTTCATCCCTTTTTCTTAGACATGATAACATGGCATATCTGATATCTTTTTCATATTGCTTAGCATATTTGTCATCTTTCAATACTCTTCTATAGTATTCAGCTCTTAACGGGACTGCAAGAAGAACATCATCGAAGATTATGTCTTTCCTGGGAACAACCGGTTCTCCTTCTCTGTTATAGTAACATTCTCTCTTTTTATCCCATCGTTTGCTACCAACAGCCATCTCATACTCCTCTTGCATATCATCCATTCTGTTTAAAACGACGTTTCTTTCTCTGTAAGTCTTCTCACTTAAGATCTCTTCCCGAGTTTTCTCTTTGATCTCAACAACCGCATTTTCTTCTTTGTTTTCAGCCATGATGTAAACCTGAATCACACCTTGTAAATCACAACACAAGAAACAATCAAATAACAATGATTATTTTCAACAAGAATATCAACCAACTGAAACGGACGAGTATCCGATCGAGTGAGTCAACACAAGTCAACAGTGACAATAATTGCGTGACAATGGATCAGGTGGGTATCCGCTTGGGCGAGTATTCGATGCTTTGTCCTGAATGAATGATCAAACAAACCCAATCAGTACAATCAATATCAAATAAACTGAAAATAGACTGACACTCGGTATCCGTGAAATGTTCTCGACACGAAATTTCACTTTTCAAGCGAAATCTAGGTTAAACAGACTTTCAAGCGAAATCCTGAATAAATTAGTTCTGAAGCGAAATCAAATGTTCTGTTCAAGCGAAATCCTAGACTGATGTCTTGAAGCGAAATCAATTAGTCAATCAGTTGAAGCGAAATCATCAATATTCTGTTGAAGCGAAATCAATATTAAACACTTGAAGCGAAATCAACTGTTGAACTCTTGAAGCGAAATCAACTGATAACTTCTTGAAGCGAAATCAGTACTATTCTATTCAAGCGAAATCCCAAACTGATGAGTTCTTGAAGCGAAATCTCAGTTCTGAAGCGAAATCTCAAAGTTATCTCAAGCGAAATCTAACAGATTAAAGATTTCGCTTGAATTTCAAGCGAAACCTTGCTGAATTATGACTGATTCAAGCGAAATAGTGCTGAATGTTACGAACTCAGACGGAAAAATTCAGATTTCTCCTAAACGACAAGGAATTTCGATCTGAAACTTGGTAGGGTTGTTTAACACCTATTTTCGCACATCATACTAAAAAATCATCCAATTCGGACCGTGAAATCCCGTTCAATTTGTCGAAAATCCATCAAAAACGTGAAAAATGTGAAAAATATGAAGAAATCGGTGAAATTCGGATCTGATTCTGCTGAATTCAGGTACGAATCAATGTGTTTGATCAAGCAATCGAGCTCCTAGCTCTGATACCACTTGTTAGGACCGGTTTGACTCCGATACGATTGCGAAACGAACCTGAAACGTGCGGAATCCGTACACGAACGTGACCTAAACACACATGACGTAATGTAAACGTGATTCTTTGATAAAATCTGATAACGTACAATGAACCTTGAATCACTTGACAACTTTCTCTCTCTAGTTTCTCTCTCTAGCCTCTAGCTCTCTAAGATGTGAAAATGGCAAAAGTCATAAACTAGAAGCCCTAGAGATCTATTTATAGGTCAAGGCATTTAATGAGGTTTCCCATTAATTACAATTATGCCACCTTGCCTTTTTGACTAACTAAACCTAAAATAACAATGTAATTCTCGTTTTCTTCAGTTTTCTACTACGGACTAGATTGACGGAGGCGATAGACAGATAAATGCACTAACAGGAACCTCGTTGGCCAAGACTACTATCCGTTTGGGCTAGCCGTTGGGCATGAATTTAAAAAAAAAAAAAAAAAATATATATATATATATATATATATATATATATATATATATATATATATATATATATATATATATATATATATATATATATATATATAATGATGTGGCTTGGCCACGCCACACCCACCATACCCCTATGAAATTGGGTTTCGGTATTGGGTGCCCCATAATCCATGTGGACGCACCAAACCCCACCATACCCCATAATCCATGCCCACCATAGCCCATGGTCTTATTAGCTTTAAATGTTTGATAATAAAGTATTTATTTATTATTCTCATGCGGTTATTGTTCCAATGGTTATTATTTTCAAAAGGTTATTGTACCAGCGGCTATATTTTCAAGATTATATGTCGGACGCTTACCTCGAGATTATAGGTCAGATAGTCGTGATAGGGATCGTGGTGTTTCACCTCCATTAGGCAACGTTTTTGGTTGGGATGGGTACTATTAGGGCTTTTATGTGTTTAATTAGGAATAAATATTGTATGCTTAATTTGGTTTGGGTAATATTAAAACTAGGTGTCAGTAATATTAAAAATAGGTTTATGTAATCAGTTTTATATACTTTTTTGTATATTTTAATTAGGTTTGTTTTTTTTTTATTTTAGAGTAAATTACAAGTTTTGTCCTTTATGTTTACATCAAACTTTAGGCGTTGTCCTTTTGGCCAAAAGTTTACAGGCGGTGTCCTTTATTTTTCAAAATCTTGCACGTTTTGTTCTTTAGGCCAAACCTGGTTAGAAATCTACGTTAAAAAATGTCATATACAATGCACATGAGGGTAAGATGGTAATTCCCTCTCAACTTTTTTAATTCCCCATTTATAACCCACACCAACCCACTTCATCTCAATCAATGTATTTGCTTTCTCCCTCCTTCCCTCCCTCTGTTTTGTTCGTTTTGTTTATTCAAATTTCAAACAAACAAAGAAAGGTATGCTTTCTCCTTTATACTTTTCTACCCCTATTACTTACATTTGACTTACTAATCATTGAATTTTATTTTATTATATTAATAAATAAAATGTTAGGTGTGTTTGGCCACCATTGATTGTAATAATCTCCCCTGTTACTAGCTAATTTTATATTAAGTAGGATCGAAAGCCATGGAAAAGGAATATTGAATTTTGGGAAACCCAATCGGCCCAATCTTGCTAACTTTTGATCTTCAATTGTCGAACATGGATTGCAATTGCATATTCAATTGAGCAATCGCATTTCGATTGTTTTCTTGTAGCGTCTGAGAGCTCTAAATCGATTGTGCGTGTTCCTTCAAAGTTTTCTCGAGTTTTCCCGGATCGATTGAGCTTGATACCATTGATAGCTTGAATTTTAGAGAGGAAATCGAGAGAAAGAGATCAAAACCAAGCTGAGATAAACGAAAGAAAGTAAAAAGGATTAAACATATGTCAAAACTATGGTATCAGATCTTCAACACAAAATCAATGGCGGACCCAGAAATTATTTGTTAGAGGTGCGGATGAGGTGTTCAACCATATTTTCAAAGGATGCGGTTGGGTTTTTTGCCTAAAATATACGCTATTTTTTTTTCAAGGGGTGCGGCCGCCCACCCTGGCCAAAGGCTAGGTCCGCCCATCCACAAAATACCCAGACCTTGATATTATTTACCCAGAAGTTTGATACAACGATTACAACGAAACGATATACAATCAGAAAAATACTCACAACCCTCTCAACAAAGATTATCAACAAGATAATCTCTAAACTAAGATAAGAAAACCCTAATTGTTTAGAGAGAGAGAAACGAGAGTAACTTTGAGAAAATACCTTCACTAATAATACCAACAGAGGAAGAACTAGTTATATATACAGCCCAACTAGGGCAACCAGTCTGTTGTAACAACCCTTGGGTCGCCCTTGCCATTCGTCTCAGGCGGTGTGTGGTTATAAATGGGGAATTAAAAGAGTTAGAGAGAATTACCATTTTACATGCACATGACATTTTTTAACTGAAATTTCTAACCAGGTTTGGCCTAAAGGACAAAACATGCAAGATTTTGAAAGGTAAAGGACATCGTCCGTAAACTTTTGACCAAAAAGACAGCGCCTGAAATTTGATGTAAACATAAAGAACAAAACTTGTAATTTACTCTTTATTTTAAGAAAATATAAGAGCCTAGTTAAAAAAAACATTAAAAATTAGGGTTGTTTTATATATTTAAGCCATGACCCCACAATGGGGCCCACCACACCACCATCGGACGAGTCCACTTGAGTGGACCACCCCCACCAACGGACCAAGCCACCTCATCTCTTCTAACAAGGCAAGTCTGTCTGCCTTTGGTTTGTCAAGCGGGCCACCCAACGGACGACCCATTGGGGATGCTAGAAGTCGAGTTTGTCTACGTTTTATGTCGAGTCGTGGTATAAGTTCGCATGTAGCGTCATAAATTCATGCTTTTTTTATATTTTTACTAGTTTTTATCATCATTTTCTTACTACTTAGCATAATTTTACCACCCTGCAATACGGAGGTTAAATACTAGCTCTAACAAAGAGGGCGAAGGAATCCCACTAGCCACTAGTGAGTTTTTCTTTTTCCAAAAATGGATTGTGATATTTAGAAAAGTCTTTTTAATTATTTTTATTTTGTTATAAACATTTCTTTAACTTTCTCAAAAAAAAAAAAAAAAAAACGTTCTTTAACAGAAACGTTTTATATAATATATTATTATTTGTTATTTCATTCATTCGAATACGAGTGGGTTTTGGGACTACAATGGTAGAGGGTTTAAGAATTCAGATTGGGGTTATATGAATTCTTTTGGAAAGACTTTAAAATAATACCTAATATTTAACCACCTAGTGTAAAATAATCTAGTAACTAGGATGATGCCAGACGCCGCGCGTTGCGGCGGCGATCTCTACGTTGTTTAGTCGGCAAAATTATGGTTGTTTACGATCTTAATGCATTTACGATCTTAATGGTTCGATACCCGTACCCGATACCATTTGCTAATTCCTATTCTGTATTAGCAAACTGAGAATTTATAAGTTAATGGAAAAATAGGCAAAGATGATCTTATTAGCTCTAACTTATTCACTTACTAAGCAACTGCAATTAGAACTATACTTTGAATCGTGTGGTGGAGTTGGTACATGCAATTTCTAAACTAAAAACCATGTAATCTAAGAACATATAATAAATTTCTCAACCAATACAACAAAAATGTGTCGATCATATTCGGTATAGTATTCGTTTTTTATTTAACTCAATTTCGGTAGCGATTTATGTGGTGTGGTACGGTAATTGTTCGAGACTTTTAACGATACCATACCATACCGCCTAACATATACAGTATCATGTTTAGGTTTTAGCTAAACTTCAGTATTAGTACTATGCGGTAAGGTACTGGTACGAATCTCATGCCTACGTGTGACCTAATTGATGAAAAAAACCTAATTTGCAAAATCATTAGCAAGAAATCAATAAAACAAATTCTTACAATCAGTTTAGAGTAATATCAATTCTAAAAAGTGTGGTACATACATATGTACATAAATATGTTGACGGTAGAAATGTAAATAGACTGAGAAAAGTTATACCGATTCGTTGAAATTGGGAGAACCGGCAGAAGCAGCCGTCGCAGAGACGGAATCACGGCGGCGAAGGGCGCCGTAGCGGAGGAGAGTGTTGACAGAACGCCTTGATAGCCGGTGCATGTAGTCTTTGGTTCAACTTATGTCGCCATTTTGTGAAAGGGGGAGAATGCACCACCACCACCACAATGGCCGCACCACTCCTCCTCGCCGCCGCCATCGCCATCATCACCCCCATCGTATTCTACCTCCTCCAATCCCTCTACACCCGTCTCCGGTTCAAACTCCCGCCGGGGCCACGCCCCCTCCCCATCGTCGGCAACCTCTACGACGTTAAACCGGTCAAGTTCCAGTGCTACGCTGAATGGGCCAGAACCTACGGCCCAATATTCTCTGTGTACTTAGATTCGAAGCTGGATGTTATTGTGGATACATCGGAGTTGGCTAAAGAGGTGTTGAAGGAGAATGATAGTAACCTTCAAACACAACCAGTCAATAAACATACATATTAAAACAAATATCAACAATGATAACTAAAATTTACCTCAACATTTACACCTTCAGTTAGCATATTCTCAGGCAATATGACATTATTTTGCTACTATGTTTCATGAAGAAACAGCTCAAGTCAAAATCTATTACAATGGATGACAATTAAAAAAAAAAACAGATGCAGGAACTCATGTTCCATTTCATTCCTTCTTTAATCAGCACGAAGTTAACAAATATATATTAGAAACCAAAATTTTTCCAGCAACCGAAATGATTAAATGCAATGAAAGGTAAAAAACCTTATCGAACCGATTTCATGATCAAATGAGCGCCCGGATGCCAAGTAACCTTCAAACACAAGCAGTCAATAAACAATAAACATACATATTAAAACAAATATAACTGTATCAACTAAATTATAGAATATTTCATATCCCCAGTTTTATACAGATCATATATTCATATGAATCATATCATCAATCTCTAACAATAAACAAATCCGTACGCATCTTAAATCATTTCTTTAAATTTGTAACAAGAAACATCGATCTAAGCATCCATTAATCAACAATTCATAACTCAAAATATGTATCTCGATCCAGTAGATCGTATCTCGCAAATTAAAGCCTAAAAAACGTAGAAAAAAATTGTTGAAATTGCAGTAAAATAACGATTAGACCTGTGAACGCGACGAAGAGTGAAAGATCTTGGAACGATTGTGATGAATTTAAACCACAGGAGCTGTGTGAATCGAATTAGGGTTTTAAAAAGAAATTCATATATGGATTCTTTCAGGATGTCGGTTGCGGAGAGGAATTGGAGCTCGTCTGGAGGTAGATCCATGGCGGATTGATTAGGGTTTGCAGATTTTAGATCTGGAAGAAGAAGAAGGAAGCAGAGGAACAATTAAAAGAGAAAGGCAGGTCGGTGTTTTGTCTTATTACCACCGACCTTTCTCTTTGTTATATATATAATTGGGTTTTGTCATGACTCATTCCAGTGTTGTACTAATCCTTAGTTGCGAGTCGGTTGGTGGGGTGGGGACTAACGATTAATCGGGATTAATTGTGATTAACCGAGATTAATAGGGGATTATTCGGCGTCTTGTCAGGATTTTTACAACCATGTCTCACTTACTAAATTTAGGTAGTGTCAAGGAATGAATGTAACAACCCGACTTTTTGAAGTCAAAGTACAAGTCAAAGTCAAAGGAAGAAAAGATTGCTCATTCGATCTGTCATTCCTTGCTTAATTATTACTTGTACTTTCGAATCTCGTTAATCGATACTTTAATTTACGTTGTTTTAGTTGTATTATGTGAACTAACAATGCAATAAACGCTACTAAACGCTAATCTATTTAATGTTATCTCATCGCTATCGCATCGCAACTTAAATCGCAGTTCTGGATATTGTTTTACGTGTGTGTGCTATTATGTGTTACTTGTGTATGTTTATTATATGTTTTGTGATGATTAATCGCAAACGCAAACGCAATCGCAACTCTAACGCAATGCAATCTCATCGCGAACTGGAAACCCAAGGTTACTTATGTTGTTGTATGTTAGTTATGTTATTTGTGTAACTATTATTTAAAACTATCGCATCGCTTATTCGACACTCGCTTAAACGCATCGCAACGCCCAACGCACAAAACGAAAAGTCGGAAACCAACTCGCTGAAGCCCTTCGATCGAATGACCCTACGATCGAATGGTCATCCGTTCGATGACCATCCGATCGGATGGCCGTCCGATCGAAAGGCCATCCGACCCACTAACCCACACTGCCTTTCCCCTCCTTCCCCTATAAATACCCACCTGTCACATCACCGTTCACGTGATGTGACAGCTCTCCTCCGACCAGCGCGTTCTCGGACCTTTTTTCTCTCGATTCCTCGCGATTCTTGTAAGTTTTCATCTCCAATCTTGTACTTCCTTGATCTACACACACTTTCTCATCGATTTCACCCACAAATCTCAACTTTTAACCATGCAATCACCCGATTTCGGGCTGTTCAACGATGACGTCATCACGGGTTCGTATGAACTCCAGAGAATGACTTCATTCCACCAAGAATAACTCGAATCTAACCGATTTCTACAATGTTTAAACACTAATTTCAACTAAACCTAAACATAGTTCAAATGTTTCAAACTTTTCCTCAATATTCTTAACTTTTTACTCAAAACCGATAGAATCTGAGCTCGTTCAGGCCTTCTACTCTTTCTCTAGTGAAGTGCCGGTTTGAGAACGGATTACTACCGAAGAGATGACCGACTTAACGGGTTGAACATGAAATTCAGTCAAGAACAGTTACTGATTGGACGGGGTGATTCCCATCTGATCGGACAACTTGGACTGGATGTGGTTCCGTTGTTTAATACGTTGTCATACCGTCTCGGTTAAACCGTGTTGATGCACTTTGTGGATGCGGCTTGGTTCGGTTCGACTCGATTTGGTTTGACTCGGTTCGGTTCGGCTCAAGACCGACGTCGCGACATTCCTCCGTCGTGCGCCCCAGAGATTGACTCACGAAGCACGAAGCGCCGCGAGCTAACATCACCATGACATCATCATGATGATGTCATGATTATGTCACAAGTATATATGGAAATTCTTTTACATATAGTCTACGAGGACTTGTAAAATGGAGCCTACGAAGAGTTACAACAATGAATTCATAAAGTGTTCACTACGAACCATTGAGTGTTCGTGGGTCCATGAAGGTTCGTTGATGTGTCTACGAAGACTCCTAGTCTTCGTGGACTTGTCGATTGTTCGTGGCCCAGTATCACTTTTCATAGTGTTACTGGGTATTATGCCTATATATACAGATACTAGTTCCACAGTTCAGTTAAGAGAGTCCTGTGAAAGTTTGTAAACATTGTGTGTATGTGTGTATTGATTCTCTTCAGTTAATCAAAGTTGTGAATCTTTGGTTACTTTGTGTTTGTTCCTTTTTGCTTTGGTTTGCATACTTACGTGGATTCCGCACTCGTTAGTGTGTTACAAAACAAGGAAGTAGGTTTAATCTTGATCCTCCAAGTGGACCTACAAGTGGTATCAGAGCTTTGGCTCTCTTCCTTGTTTAAAACCAAGCAAAACCTTGTGTTTGAGCAAGTTGTGAAGTTTCTAGAAGCTGTTTTTGTGTTTGAGAACAAGAAAATCAAGTTTTTCTGAAAAAGTTTTTAAAACTTAGTAAAAAAATGTTGTTTGAAGATAATTTTTATAAAAACCTAGTTAAAACACAAGGAGACATGTTAGGACTTGGTTTTTCTTAAAATTTCTTTCAAAATTTGAGTTCGTCAAATTTTCCGGTGAGTCGGTTAACCGGAAAAGTCACTGGAATTAGGTTGGTAAAGATAAGTTTGAAAAGATTTTATGGAAAAAGCTAGATTTCAAATGTTTGTTTTTTAACCAACTTAAGATATCCAACTATCATCTTTCGTGAAATCAGAAAAAGTTAGTTTCTAAAAATAGGGGAATCTCAACTTTCTGTGTTCATGAAGAGTCTACTACGAAGAATTAAGTGTTCGTGGGTTCTTAACAAGTCTTCGTAGTATACTCGTGGCCCAAGTCTTCGTAGGTATCTCCATAGTCTTCGTGGACATTGAGTGTTCGTAGATCATGAGTCTTCGTAGACATGTAGTCTTCGTCCACTGTTGACTCTTCGTAGAGCCCAAGTCTGCGTGTCCCACAATCTTTGTAGGTATTAATAAGTCTTCGTGGGTCATTATAAAGATTGTTCGTTGGTCATAAGTCTTGTCGGCCCACTAGTGTTTAGTCCGCATTGAGTCTTCATCGGCCCACATTAAGTGTTCGTAGGCCCAGTTGAGTCTTTGTTGAACAATCAATTCTTCGTGACCAATAATAGTATTCTTAGTGGACAGTCTTTGGACTTAATTCTTCGTGGTAATCAATAATATTCAACTTAATTTTGTCACGCGGTATAGAGAAAAAACAGGGGCTTGTATTCGATTGATAAGAATTCACTTAGGGTTTACAAGAGAGGTGTTTATATATGACACCATGTTACACACCAGCCCCTATACTGTAAATTTTTGTCTTCTTTCTGACACTCCCCCTCAAGTTGAGTAGTGGGATCACCAATACTTAACTTGCTTAAGCAGCTGCTAAACGCGTTTCCGTTGTCAGCTTTTGTAAGAATATCTACGAGTTGATCTTTAGATGGCACATATGGGAGCTCTATGATTTTTTCCTCCAGTTTCTCCTTGATGAAATGGCGATCTACCTCCACGTGTTTCGTTCGATCATGCTGAACTGGGTTTTCTGAGATCTGAATTGCAGTCGTATTGTTACACATAATTTTGCTTGGTTCCCTCTGAGAGAAGCCGATGTCTTCTAGAAGCTTCCTGATCCAAAGAACTTCGCTTAACCCTCGAGCTATACCTCTAAATTCTGCTTCTGCACTCGACAGAGCAACCACCTTTTGCTTCTTACTTCTCCAGGTAACCAGGTTTCCACCGACTAAGGAGAAATATCCTGATGTTGACCTTCGGTTTCCTTTATATCCAGCCCAGTCTGCATCAGTGTAGAGCTCAACATTTAAATGTCCATTTGTTTTGAACAACACTCCATGGCCTGCGGTTCCCTTGAGATACCTTAAAATTCTCTGAGCTGCTTCCATGTGGGCAACTTGCGGTTGGTGCATGAACTAACTTACTATTCCAACAGCGTAAGCTATATCAGGCCGAGTGTGAGAGAGATAAATTAACTTGCCCACAAGCCGTTGATATCTTTCTTTATCTGCAAGCTTTCCATTAAGTTCCATGTGAAGGTTGTGATTCACCACCATTGGAGTATCCGCCGGTTTACAATCAATCAGCCCGGTTTCTGCCAGAAGATCAAGGACATACTTCTTTTGGCAGATGAAGATTCCCTGTTTAGACCTGAGGACTTCTATTCCGAGGAAATACTTGAGATTCCCAAGGTTTTTCATTTCAAATTATGAGAACAGATTCTTTTTCAGCCGTGTTATTTCTTCTACATCGTTTCCGGTAATAATCATCACTACTAGAAAAATGGAACTTTTCAACATGTTTTTCCGTCACAAATGTGTCGCAAATCCAAGTTTGCAACGCATTTGTGACAAAAACTTAATGTTGGAAAAAGCCATGTGGAAATTTTTTTGCAACGCATTTACTACGCAAATTTCAACTTAATTGCAACGGAAATATTGTGTTGGAAATTTGTAACGCATTTCCTACGATTCTTTAATTACTCTTGCATAAGATTTGTGACGTGTTTGCAACGGAAATATGCATTGGAAATTTATTTGTAACGCATTTCCTATGCCATTTCTAAAGAATTTGCAACGCATTTGTAACGAAATATTTATACAAAAATTTAAACAAAAACTGGAAAATTTAATTTTCTGTATAAATTTGTTTTTTTTTCCTTTTTGCTGAAAATGGCATGAAAAATCACCAAAAAAATCACCAAAAAATATATAGAAAAGAGTAAAAAACCCGCTTTAAATTCACCGTACTTCGAAAATAATACATAACGCAAGTTCTAGTGTTTTTAAACCACAAACTAACATGCGTATATGTCTAAAAAGACAAACATATGATAAACCTCAAAACAAACGTCTCGCAAAGGTGTTTTGATACTTCGAGTCTTCTTTCCCTACATTCAAATAGAACTTTTTAATACCTTCCAAAGTGAGTTCATCACGCTTCACAAGAATCCTAACTGGTTTGTTGCGGCGTCAACATGAACCTTTGATGGCAACAACCGGAAGATATCATAGATCTTGAACAAGAAAAACCACTTCTTAGGCACTGATTATTCCTATTAAAATGTAATTTGACCATATATACCTGATCCTTGAACCCCATTGAAAGCATTTCATCAGCCTCATCAAGAGCAAATGTCTTGATGTAATCAGAACGAAGGGACTATCTGCTCAACATGCCAAAAACACGTCCGGGTGTGCCAACAGCAACTCGGACCCCGACTGAGAGAATATGTTGGTCCGCACGAACACTACTCCCACCTAGGGGTGCAGATGAGCCTAGCGGCTTGCGAGCTACTCAAGAAAAAGCTCGAGACGAGCCTCGAGCCTTATCATAAGAATTGACTTGTGTTCTTTGTCGTTTACATGTATGCTCCTTTGGTCAAGACACTCTCAACATCCACCTCTTTTACCTAAAGAAAAAAAATGACATGTTTTTTCATAAGAATTGAAGAAAAAAAGTGACATGTTTTTCCATAAGAAACCATGAAACTAAATGAAAGATAAAACATACCCTGTTGTCATCAATCTTGAACCACCGATTCTCAATGTTTTTAACATGACACACATAATGACCAGAAAACGCAGCATTCATTATGTCAACGTGAACCACCACTCCATAAAGCCTGTAAACCGGGGATTTGTCACTTGTCCTGCTCACATATGGAGCCATGTCTAAAATCTCTGGGAAGCGCATTGATTTGTTAAGCTTCCCATATTTTCCAGACTGTAATCATTCAAATAGAAATTTCTCAGACCCGCGAGTCAAATATCAAAGTATAGAATGTTACTTGAAACCGCTTTAGTGCAACAGTAAGCACGTTTGGAGCTTCCAACAATGTCAATGTCTTTTTGGCTTTCTCATAGGATTTGCACCTTGTATATAACAACAAAATCAATACACCATTTATATAATAGCATTCAGATATAGGAAATTCTGAACTAACCTGCTGCATTTATACTTGTTTTCACCATCCAGTATCTCGGTACATGTAAACATATCCAAAGCCTCTTCTAACGTCGCAATATTGCCTTGGATTTCAACTGTGAGATCCATCATCCGATCATTTTTCTCTGATTTGCCTCCACATTTCATGCACTTTATCTACACAACCTAGTTTAGGCACTCACATTTTAAGCTTAATTTCTTTTAGCAACAACAATGTTACCTTAGATCTCAGATAACCCCCAAAGGTAAGTCCAATTAAAGTTGTCTCTTCTTCTAAAGAGTTGGCAGTGTTTGTTCCTGCTTCCTTTAGACAAACGGATTGCAAAGAATCAATAGCATACCTGTAACAACATGATAACTCAGCAACATATTACAACAATTAAGAACGACAGGAAACGATCCACTGCACCTTAAAAACTCATGGGTATCTTCTTGTCTCCCTTGGTTGAGGCTGCTTCCAATAGTCTCTATCTGCGAAAGTATACCAACAGGAGACAGTGAAGAGCTCCCATTTTTTGCCTTCAAAACAAGGCCTTCAAACTCGCATGTGAAACACCACTCCCTCTTGTCGCCTAACAGTAAAACTTATAAGCCAGTGCAAGCAAGTGAAGTATTTTCCATAAAGAAACAACCCACATGCTTTCGAGTGGAGTCCTTGAAGAAAATAAGCATTTAAAGGTGGTGTGTGTGTCAAACACTGAAGCACCGCATTAGCATAACAGCTGCAAAACATTTTGGCATAAATATAGAAACGTTAAAGGTAGATAATAATTACATTTTGGTGTACCTGTTTCCGCAATTAATGAGGCCAAAAGGCCGTAACTCAACCTGTTTTCACTGTAGAGCTTGACAAACATTTCATACGAGAAGAGACCCTGGTTTAAAAAAAATTAATAAGTGTTGGTTTGTAATTATAAATTTCTTAAATTCCATGTTTGAAGATACCTTGCAGCTGTATTTATGTGCTGTTGTATCACTCTCTGCTTTTTGTGAACAGTGACGAGGCAACTTGGAGGTCTTGGGCTGGTCAACAACCTTCAGCGTTCTTTCATTTCTACCACTACCAGAATGTTTACCATCTTCTTGCTTCGAAGAAGCATCTTTAACAGCCACATAAGGCCGGCATTCATCTTTGTGACCTTCTATCCAGTGAATAATTTGACATCTTCCAGAGCTGCAGTTAAACTAAAATGTTCAAAATGTTACATGACTCGTACCTGAGAAGCTTTAAGCATCAATTAAACAATTACAAACACATGCCATAAAAAGGAATGTGCATTAACACCAAATGATCAATAACAACCAGCCCCAAGGCAGGACGTGATGGTCCAAGTCCTTGTTTGTCAACAAATGCATCTAACGAGGGTTAGTCATATAACTATGATAATAAAATACATCTCACGCTTGTAGCATCAAAAGTATGGCAAATTTCCTAATTATCAACCCAATCCGAAATACAGAACGAAGCACAATCTGTGCAAATAATCGAGTGGTGTTAAGCAACAAGATAATTTAATCGAATATTATTTATAAACAGAATGAAATAGATATGTTAATGAACAAAGAGAGCACCTCTAATCTCCTTTAACGACAGGCATAAATGGCATAATGTGCACAATAGTTCAATAATGGTTCTGTTAAAGTACAACCCTAGCATTAACGGTTCCATAGTATGTCCAATAGCAGAAGCACTTAAATTTTCAATTTCAACAACAAAAACCGTACCTCATCAACTTTGACGACGATTCATCAACATTTTGCCCTACTTCCTCCACACGCGTTGGTTTTGATTCGTTTCTAACCTCAGGAACAGGTGCGTCGTCCATTGTTTCCATCAAACTTATGAGTTTTGATCGACTGTACGGAAAAGGTTATGCGAAGACAATTGGATTGGTGGAGTTTCAGGCAGACGGAGCTCCGGTGAGTACGCCGTCAGTGTGTCTTAGTTGAGACTGGTGGTTTAGAGAGAGAGAGAGAGAGAGAGAGAGAGTTTGGGACCGCGAATTACGTGTGTCGTCGTTATAGCTGTGTGTGACGGTGATTCTCGACGAAGATGTGGATCTCGCCGGTGATTCGCATCGGAGATGAGTGACGATCGACCGGATTTGTGGCTTTCCAGCGACATGATCCGAATTTTGGTGAATTGATTGATGAATTAGGGGAATTTGGGGAATTAGAACCGAAGTGGTGAAATTATGGGCATGTTTGGCTAAGCTTTTTAAAATAACTTATTGACTTATTGGCTTTTTGGAAAAGTCAGTATTTTGTGACTTATTGACTTATTGGCTTTTCCCCCTCACATACACCCTCATTGCCAAACATCATTTTGAAGCTTATAACTTTTCAAAAAGGCAATAAGTCAATAAGTTGTTTCAAAAAGCTTAGCCAAACATGCCCTATGAAGGTTTAGGGTTTTGAATTTCAATCTATTGTGTGTGGTGGTTTAGATGTATACTAGTGGGAAACCCGCGCGTTGCGGCGGAGTCGACAAGATAGGGTGGGAACATAAATTTTATATAAGTTGTATATATATGGGTTAGGATCAAATACAAAGGATAAAATAAATAAGAAGTGTAAGAAGGATTCTAGTCCATTGATCTTAGATTTGAAGGGTTGAGATTGGTTGTAGGGAAAAGAAGATAATAGAAGGGCATAAAAGGAATCCTATATTTATAGATTTTCTCTCTCCACATGCAAGGCACATGTCAATTCCCCCATCGATTTAAAACGTCCATAACTTTTTCATACGACATTTTTTTTTTCAAAAAAAAAATTCAATATAATAACGAGCGTTTTTTTATTTTTAATATGAGTACCATATTATCATATAAAAATAAAATAAAAATTTTCATTTTTACTGGGTTTTTTGGCATTGTGTTAAAGGTTCAGGTCATTGTGTCTTTTAACTAGGTTTTGGTCAGTAGAGTTTCTATACATTGTGTTATTATCAAAACCTATAACACAATGTTAATTTGAGTTCTATCCATTGCGTTTTTATAAAAACCTATAACACAATATATGACACAATGAAGATTTTGTTATATCTGGGTTTTCTATAAATTGTGTTATTAGTTCAGGTCATTGTGTTTAATATGTTATTCATTGTGTTTTAATATATTGTCCATTGTGTTTTAATAATTAGTTCAATTTTTTTATTATCTTGTTCATTGTGTTTTAGTTTGTTATGTATTGTGTTTTTAGTTTGTTTTTCATTGTGTCTTCATCTGCTCTCCATTGTGTCTTTTATCTACTGTCATTAATTGTGTCTTTTATCTGTTGTCATCAATTGTGTTTTTATTTAGTCTGATTCTTATTGTGTTATATGTTATCGCCATTGTGTTATACGTTATGGTCATTGTGTTTTAGTAGTCCATTGTGTCTTTATCTGTAGTCATTGATTGTGTTTTTATTTTAATTTACATTGTGTTTTACATCATGTCCATTGTGTAATATGTTATTCATTGTGTTTTAATATGTTGTCCATTGTGGTTTAATAATTTGTTCAATTTTTTTATTATCTTGTTCATTGTGTTTTAGTTTGTTATGTATTGTGTTTTTAGTTTGTTTTTCATTGTGTCTTCATCTGCTCTCCATTGTGTCTTTTATTTGTTGTCATTAATTTGTCTTTTATCTGTTGTCATCAATTGTGTTTTTATTAATCTGATTCTTATTGTGTTATACGTTATGTTCATTGTGTTTTAGTATGTTGTCCATTGTGTCTTTATCTGTTGTCATTGATTGTGTTTTTAATCTAATTTACATTGTGTTTTACATCATGTCCATTGTGTAATATGTTATTCATTGTGTTTTAATATGTTGTCCATTGTGGTTTAATAATTTGTTCAATTTTTTTATTATCGTGTTCATTGTGTTTTAGTTTGTTAAGTATTGTGTTTTTAGTTTGTTTTTCATTGTGTCTTCATCTGCTCTCCATTGTGTCTTTTATTTGCTGTCATTAATTGTGTCTTTTATTTGTTGTCATCAATTGTGTTTTTATTTAGTCTGATTCTTATTGTGTTATATGTTATCGTCATTGTGTTATACGTTATGTTCATTGTGTTTTAGTATGTTGTCCATTGTGTCTTTATCTGTTGTCATTGATTGTGCTTTTAATCTAATTTACATTGTGTTTTACATCACGTCTATTGTGTAATATGCAACTGGATTTTTGAATTTTTTTTGAGAAATATAACAATATGGTACTCATATTAAAGATAAAAAAACGCTCGATTTTATGGTATATATTTTTTTAAAACAAGTGATGTATAAAAAAGTTACGGACGTTTAAAAGTTAGGGGGAAATAGCATGTGACTTGCATGTGCATATTCTCTTTCCTCTTGTAGACAAAATTACCATTTCCATTTAATTACTCATAGGACACTTGTCACTCTCTAGTGCCTTCTTACCCTTCTTATTTTTAAATCTTTTGTATTATAACTCAACCCGTATATATATAAATAAAAGATTTAACCAGTTAAGAGATAAAAGACAACCATAATCAACCCAATCATAAATAGAATTGAAATTTCGACCTCTATGTGTACAAATACAAAAGGGCAAGTAATACTACATGAACATTGGGTTATTGGGTATATTTTTAAAACGAATGACATACGAGAATTTGGACATCAAGTTTTTCAAAGCATTCCGCCCAACAATTTTGACTCTCAACTTGAGAGACCAGGCTCAATTGAGCTTTGACCTTTTATTCTATATCTTGGCTCTTTCTTTGGATACTGATCGGGTTGCTGCTACATGATCAAATACATATACAATGTGAATGATAGAAAAGAGTACATATTAAAGAACCAACTTATATGAAACAAAAAAAAATACTGTCAAAGTAAAAAGAGATTGAAAGATTTAAGTTCTTCCTCATCAAACTCAAAGCTCTCCACATTCCTCCACCTAAGGGCACGTTTTTTCGAGCTCGAACATGGTACACGAATTCTCAGGGTTGGCCCTGCTAGCTCTATATAACGTTTTACCAATTCACTAATATATTATGTTTCAGTAGAAGGGTATGTCTTTCGAGTTTGTCAATTTCTGCTTCCGCCTCGCATGATGTGTGACGGATTGCAACTCCGCCATATGCCACCTGCACATTTGTACAAAAATTTAATTATATGTCTTTAAGACACAGATTCACGCAAGCTACACTTTTAACTATCGAACCGTTTCGTCGTCGAAACGCACTAACTCGTAACATCGCCACATGTCTCTCACCGTTTCGACCCGACAGGTACCGTGTAGTTGTGAGTGTCACTTGTCCCACATCCACTCGACCTTCCTCATTAAGCATTTATCAATCTAAAAACAAAAATGCTGGTTTAATTATTAAAACAAAAGTTATAAAAACTAATGGCCAGGTTAACCGACAAACCGTTAAGTAACCTGAATACCCAATTAATCAACTATATTTGTGAGTTGACAAAGTGTAGTGAAGAATCTTGGTTGGTACCAATAAAAATGATTTAACTTACTTGCTATACTTTTGATTTTCGGTCATAATATCCACATGTTGGTGAATTGAATGGTTAGCTTTCAATTCTGAAGAACCAATCACCACCTGTATATATTTCAAACAACAATGTGTCAGCACGATGAAGTTTTCTATGTTTTTGGTGTATCGCGTTTTCAATGAAATACAACCCGAGTTGAACCATCAACATAAAAATGTGTTGAAATTGCTACCTTTAACTTTAACATTTCTAAATTAAATATCTTACTTTGTAAGGGTTATAAAGCAACTGCCTTGCAAGTTGCTCAACTTCCTTTGGCCATGTAGCACTCCGGTACAAAGTTTGACGATCTGGCCGAATCTGAACATAAATCACATTAGTGAAACGTTTTGCAATGCTCCTCTACTTGCTTCTGATATACAAGGGGTAGTCACCATGTAATGATATTATGTTAGTTATAACATATTATGAAAAAGATAAAAATCAAAGAACATAACAATTAAGGCTGCTCTCACAAAAAGATAACTTTATGCAATTCAACAAAGATAAGTGTACCTTCATGTATATTTTCAGATGGGGAAGTGAATCTGGGACTGACCACTTCTTATAATGACCCAAAGCGATCTCCATATGGTACAGCTTCGGACCTAGCGACAAGTCTGCAGCAGAGATATCCTTTCTGTTGATAAACGGACCCTTCAACAAACACGTGAGAAAAAAATTTAAAATCAGCAACCTAATTCAACAAACAGTTTGATATATATGTGCGTGTGTGGAGAGATAGAACAGAACCTACATTTTCTTTGATGTAATCATTGAAAGCAGAGAGTTCATTCAGTAAAGCTTGCTCCGTTCCATCATTCGCATCTTTGCTTTTTAAGTATGTCGAAAAGATCTTCGACCCGCTAGATATATGAATCAGAAATACCATTATTCAACATCAATTTGCAAAAATGAATGTAAACTGAACAAAGGGGAGACAAAGAGCATGAGTGTACACAGAAGCTTTCTCAGGTGGGGTCATCAGTGACGGGTCGGGGAACTTTGATAGGAATCATACTTTGGTTTATAGTTAATTGTCACTTGTCTATTATAGGAGGGGGTAAAGTGTATTTCTATTTCTATAAATAAGGCATTAGTCATTAGTGAAGGATAGGAAGAGAATTAGTTAGTAATTAGGCTCATTGCATTGTGCATGAGAAGGGCTTAGCCCTGGGCCACTTCGGTGGTTATTATCTTGTACGTATCATCTTCTTCAATCAAATATAGTTACAGATTTACATTCATCATCTTCATTAAATTCAGATCCTATCATTGGTCCGACCTGCCTACTCTGCTCTCCTTCATCTTCAATTTCAGATCTATCTTCCATTTTCGGCTCTGTGTTTCAATCTGCTTGCCTGCCTCTCTTCGCTGCTTCAATTCCATCAAATTCCGGTCACAATTTCACCTCTGCCCTCTGATCCAATTTTCGGATCTGTGATCTGTCGTTCATCAGCATGGAAACCCTAGTTCATAATTTTCGATTGGATGCCCAGGAACAACAGATTAAACAACTTCAAGGTGATGTTGCAGAAATCAAAACCACTTTGAAGGCATTAGAAGAAAATCGCGCTGAATCCCGTGAGTTTAGAAAAATGTTTCTCGCTTGGATGTAACTTCAGGAGACGAGGTCTGGTGATAGTTCGTCAGGATCTAGATCTCCTTCGTTTCTTCCAGATCCGCCTTCAGATCTGCAACTTGACTGTGTGGTGGATTGTCACTCTGATTCTCTTCCTTCTTCTCCATCTGTCCTCGATCAATTGGCGGCAATAATTTCCAGATCTGACGAACACTTGAAGGCTATACATTCCAGATTTGAAGAAAAATCAATGGCGCAATTTCAGTCTCCAGGTACTCAGATTGTTGACGTTCGATCGAAATTTCACAAAATTGAGGAGGAATCGGTTAATTCGACGGTGACTACTTCCAATCTTGGGATCGATTTCACGTCTTCGTTAACTTCTTTCGACAACCAATCAGCCGACCAAGCCAAATTAGAGATGATAGGTGTCAATTGGGCCTTATCAGATGTTCTTAAGTGGAATTTGGGCTCAGAACCAGTGGTGGGCCAAGGTGTGGAGCAGAAATTGGTTGTGGGCCTGATTTTTTCTGATTTGGACTTGCGTGAGAAGGGAAATGCTCCATTTGATAGGGGAAAGAGTTCATTGTCTCACCGTCCTCTCATTGGAATGCGATGGAAGTTTTCGGCTACATCGCATTTATGGGTCGTGCATGGGCAGCCTCGGCCACCGGAAGTCGTTGTCGGATTCCAGTCTTGAGGACAAGACTGCTTTGAAGGGGGGAGTAATGATAGGAATCATACTTTGGTTTATAGTTAATTGTCACTTGTCTATTATAGGAGGGGGTAAAGTGTATTTCTATTTCTATAAATAAGGCACTAGTCATTAGTGAAGGATAGGAAAAGAATTAGTTAGTAATTAGGCTCATTGCATTGTGCATGAGAAGGGCTTAGCCCTGGGCCACTTCGGTGGTTATTATCTTGTACGTATCATCTTCTTCAATCAAATATAGTTACAGATTTACATTCATCATCTTCATTAAATTCAGATCCTATCAAACTTTTCCTCTACTGTCTGTGTAATAACATCGGAATCTGCTATCCATTTGTCATCAACCTTCGCCACTGGGACTTTACCTTCTGGGCTAATACTTAAAAACCTACGTAAAACCAAGAGTGTCATGCGTAGATCATATATATTATGAACGGTTGAAAACATGACATGTTATAAACGGAATACTGTATGATTACCAGTCTGGCTTGTTACCGAGATCAACTAACTTTAGGTCATAAGGAAGATGCATCTCTTCCAGTGTCAGCAAAACTCTCTGTGTAAACGGACCTGAAACAACAGATATATAAAAATAACTGTGCACCCAAATTTTTTACTAATTGTAGCCTTTGGTAATATGATTGTGATTATCAGGGGCAGAGCTACATATATTGGAACGGGTCAAGCGACACCAATGATTTTTGAAATTTATATGAAGCGTATAATACCCGACCTTTTTCATAGAATGACTACAAAAGGATAATTTGCCTGATCTATTAACAATTGTTGTTATAAAATTGAATTGAATTCCTGTACATGAAAGAATTTGAGCAAACCAATTCCATCTATAAATTTCATTCATTTCTCTAAAAATTATTATCCTTAGATAGACCCGGTTCGTCGTACTGACCGTATCGACCCGGTTCATCGCCGAAACGTACTAACTCGTAACATCGCCACCTGTCTCTCACCGTTTCGACCCGACAGGTACCATCTAGTTGTGAGTGTCACTTGTCCCACATCCACTTGACCTTCCTCAACAAAGAAGCCGCTAACGAGCATAATCTTATCATCGGTATGTTAATCTTTTATAACACGTCTATAATTTATCCATCTGAAATGAATGGTCTGTCATACTTATATTTTTTACTCATGTTAGTATGTTAATATTTTATAACCCATCTATAATTTACAACCCACGCAGGCTGCCCCACAGCAAGTTTATGCGTAACCTGATGCTTCAGCGGCGGCGGCACCACCACCAACATTGATGCCAGCTCAGCAACCTATAGAAGTTGTTGCTCCTCGGTCCTACTACGGCACCTACATGATTACTAATATAATCGTATGCCTCTTAATACACTTTGTGTGGCTTTCGAAAATGTCTCTTTTTGACCCATACTAAAATGACTCTTTTTAACTAACATTTGTTTTGACCCATTATCCAGCCAGCATGTCTTTTTTTACCTCTAGTTGGAATAGATACTTGCAAATGAATATACATGTATACATATAATTACTTATATAGATAATACCTGAATAGGGGCCCCTGAGATGTCACTTAAAAAGGCTTTTAGCTCTTTAGTCACCCCACTAAATGGATAAAAAGTGATCTTTGTTTCCTAAGAGTAACCTGTGAGATACCATCAATGTCAAAAGGAGTAATGTTTAAATTCAAGCACACCAAGATCCAACAAACAATGCATTTAGTAGCACTATTTACATACATTAATCAAATATCAATAAAGTATTTCAGCAACAAAACTAACCATAATGTAAAAAATAGCATATAACAGTAACACACAGCATCATAAATTTCCTTATAAAACAAGATTATGACAGTAAAATGTTATAAAAAAAACACACAGCTTTACGGAGCTTCTTAATCAAAGCCATAGGCTTCCTCCTCAAACCTCTCTGGAACCTACAAACACACAAATTACATATAAAAAAGACAGATCTATCAAAATTACTATTTTAGTCATACAAAATATTGCATATGAATATATATGTATACACCTTTTGCGAGCATGAGTAGTGAAGAGCTTAACAAGCTCATCAGTAGACATATCAAGGAGAGCATCCAGATCAACTCCTCTGAAACTGAACTTCTTGAACGTCCTCTTCTTCGGTGCTCCGACTGCTGCAACATCGACCTCAACATCCGCCTGAAACAGCAATGGATTAATATCGGATCAAATTGTGTATATGAAAAGAAGAATTGAAAAAAATCACCATTGTTGGTTGCTGAATCTGCTTTGGTTCTAGTGCGGCATATAACCTAAATCTCTCTCTCCCTTTTACCTCTCTTTAATGGGAAGGTCTTTAATGGGAAGGGCAAACGGGAACGATGTCGGTTGGGGAATTGGGAACGTCTGCATTCAAATGGCAGATTAATGATATTAATGGCTAATTGATGAAAAGAGGGATTGTGTAATCGACTGCGGTGTTGAAGGGAGAGGAGGGCAGAAAGGGAAAAAAATGTCAAAAATTATGGTTTTTAACTTGGCTTTTGATATCCCATCTTAAAATTTTAAAGAAAATTATTTTTTTGTACATGAGAGATTCTTATATATAGTATATAGATATAGATACTGGGGGTTGATAGGATAATAGGTGATGGCAGAAGTGTAAATAGTTGGACTATTAGGGGTATATGTATAATAGGTTGAAAGTGGTGATTTCTTTACGAGTCGTCTGATTTAGACGGGTTTTTTTATTTGTAAATATAAAGTTTCGTTACAAATGGGTTACACATTTTGTTACGCATTTCCAACGGAAAATGCATTTTCTTTTGTTTGTGTAGTTATTGTGTTACAAATTTGTTTCAATAATTAGGGGTTTTTTTCCATTAAAAACGTGTTGCAAATGTGTTGGAATTTGCAACGCATTTTTTTGCGTTGGAAATTTCTGTAACAAAATACAACTTTTCTAGTAGTGCATGTCATCTACATATATAATCAAGCACGTTACAAGACCATTTCTTTTCTTGAGAAACAGGGTATGATCAGCATTACTTTGGTGATACCCATATTCTTTCATTGCCAGAGTGAACTTTCCAAACCATGCCCGAGGAGACTGTTTCAGCCCGTATAAAGACTTTTTCATCCGACAGACTTCTCCTTCTTTAAAACCCGCTCCAAAACCTGGGGGTGCTTCCATGTAGACTTCTTCCGTTAGGTCTCCATGGAGAAATGCATTTGTAACATCGAACTGGTGGAGAGGCCAGTTCTTATTGGCTGCCACGGAGAAGAGGACTCTGATGGTGTCCATTTTTGCAACTGGAGAAAAAGTCTCAGAGTAATCGATCCCATACGTCTGAGTGTAACCCTTGGCTACAAGCCGTGCTTTGTATCTCCCAATGGAACCATATGGTTTATATTTGACTGAATACACCCACCGGCATCCAACTATTTTCTTTCCTTTATGTTAGTCCCAAAAAACCCGTGATATCACTCAACGGTTCAATCGAACGCGGAATATAAGATCAAACCGTATGAACAAAAAGAAAATTTTCATTACGAATCTTAGTGTCGCTTCTTAGATCGCACACAGTCTTAAGAACTGTCTGGTACGATCTCCGAGAACCTTGCACACAATCTCTAGGATTGTCTGGTACAAAGTTCTCCTTAGGGGATTACATTATTACACAATGGGAGAGCTCTACTACAATAACCTAGATAAGACTATTTATAGGAGCCTCTACCCTATTGGCCCACATGGCCTAGCCCAAGTCCAAAACCTAATCTAAACCCAATTAATACATAAATTAACACAATAAAGATAAGCGTAAAACTTCTGGACCTAACAATCTCCCCCTAGTTTTATGCTCTCTTTATTACGGTTTAGATGGTCTCCGGTCTTGGGTCTTCTCCTTTTAGTGGCCCAGCAATGAACATCAACGTATCTCGGATGAGGCTTGATCTCTGATGGATTGCGGATGATGTCGGATAAAATAAAAGGTGCATCTCGGATGATTGCGGATAAGTTGAAGTGTGTCATGGATGATGTCTAATCATCACGGATGAAGGTGATAATCCGAAATGAAGTGTTATCTCGGATGAAAAATGTATTGATTCACTAACAAGAACACACGGATTCAAAGTGATCCGTCTGGTATTCAAGTCGCGCAAAAAAACTGCCCAAATATGAGAAAAAAATTCATTCGTCCCCTTCTTTGAAATATTAACAAACGTTACCTTCCTTTGGGCCTTGGCTTGAACAGCCGACTTCATAACAGCCCAAATTTATCATTTCGAACTTTGATGTAGAGAAAATCCAGATGTTGGGCTTCTATTTATTGTGCATAAAGTATTTGAAAACTTTTGGGCTTCAATACTATAAACATGTACCTAGGCTCTTCTCTTATTGGGCTAAAAAATAAATCATCATCCATAGAAGAAGGTTCTCGGCTGCAATGCACTGTTGGTCCCCACATAATGTTACACAAAAATAATAATTCCTTTATCATTTGACATTAGATCACTCTCCTCATCTAACGGTTCACACTCCTTAGGGTTCTTTTGACAATTTTGATGTGACCCATGTGCAGCCGCCAACAAACAATCCCCAACATTCTCTTGACTTGCTGATGTTATCGACTTGTCATCCGAAATCATTTGATAAACCATTGGAAAACATCAATGTTATCCGAGATCATCATCAACAGCAGCCAACAATCAACATTACTCATCATCATCATCATCTCATAATTACCTTTCTTTTGTCTTCATTATTAAAATATTCATTCCTGACATCATCTTGAAACATCATCATTTCATCAAATTTCATCATCATACAGTAGACAATCATTCAATCATACATTATCTTGGACAACAATCATCCTATTCGAGATCATTCAACATCCGAGATATATCACAAGTTCATCGGACATCATCCGCCATTTTCATTGTTATCATCATTTCAGTCGATATCGAGCAGACCCATCTCCACTGCGTATCCTTTTCACCGTCGACCATCTTCTTCAAATCTTCACGACAACCATCTTCTTCACCACTCCGACAACCGTATTCACCGACGACCACCACTGCTTCACCGTAAAGTCTCCGATTTCCTCCGCCGTCACCTCCGACACCCTCCGTCTCCACCGATCACTCTGTACAAACATCGTAAACCGAACATCGTGTCCGGTTCCGGTCATCCCTTCCATCTCCGATCACCACTGTTACGCATCATTATCTTCAACTGTGACCTTCTTCCGTCTCCTCATCGCCGGTCACCACACATACCCTATTACTGAGCAAAGCTTCTTCTTCTACACCACCTCCAAAACATTCTCCAACTTTTGTTCATCTCTCGTGTACCATACGTCATAGTATCCACCACCGCTGCCGCGCTGGATCTTATGAACCGGAGATCTCTTCTTTTTTCGAACAAAATTCCCCCAACACTGTGTAAGTATCTTCTCATTCTTCTAGTGATATCAAAACCAAGCCTTTGAAAGACTTCAATGGCTCTGATACCACTTGTTAGTCCTAAAAAACCCGTGATATCACTCGACTGTTCAATCGAACGCGGAATATAAGATCAAACCGTATGAACAAAAAGAAAATTTTCATTATGAATCTTAGTATCGCTTCTTAGATCGCACACAGTCTTAAGAACTGTCTGGTACGATCTCCGAGAACCTTGCACACAATCTCTAGGATTGTCTGGTATAAGGTTCTCCTTAGGGGATTACATTATTACACAATGGGAGAGCTCTACTACAATAACCTAGATAAGACTATTTATAGGAGCCTCTACCCTATTGGCCCACATGGCCTAGCCCAAGTCCAAAACCTAATCTAAACCCAACTAATACATAAATTAACACAATAAAGATAAGCGTAAAACTTCTGGACCTAACACTTTAGGAAGTCTGCACTTCTCCCATGTGTTGTTTTTCATAAGAGCATGCATCTCCATTTCCATTGCTCCTTTCCAGTTCTTCTGACATTGGGCTTCCTTTACGGAACTATGTATTTGTTCAGAGTATAGAGAGGTAACAAATTCTTTCGCACTGCTAGATAAGTTCCCATCGGCCGTATTAGCTACAGGATACCTTGAAGTTCTGGTTTCCCTTTTTGGGGAGTACGGTTTTGGAGGAACCCCTCTATTGGCTCTCGGAGGTAAATCATATGTTCCCGGTGTTGTTCCAGAGCCTCCATCATGTTGTTCATTAGATTCGACTTCCCTTTGGGCTGCGTTGTTTTGCTCAGCGATCTCCACCTGTTCCATTACCTCAGGGCTTTCATGATTATTAGGGTCTGATTCAATCACATTTCCAAGATTTTGAGGGTCAATATTTTGAGAGTCACTTACCTCAGACACCAGTCTGGGTGATTCTTGGGTGAGACTTTCGACAGGCTCAGTATGTGTGGATGTATGAGATGACTCGTCTTCGCTAGCAGATGGAATCCACTTCAACCATCTCAGTGAGTCCTCATGCTCTATCTCCCCCTGACCACTGAGATGGGACTGATAGTAGTATTCTGTTTCAAGAAAATCACAGTGGACAGTGGTAATTACGCGACGTCGTAATGGATTATAGCATCTGTATCCCTTCTGATTCACCCCATAACCAACAAAGACACATTTCTCGGCGCATGGGTCAAGTTTGGATCGTTCAGTTTTGGGTATATGGGGAAAGGCTGTACACCCAAAGACTCGAGGTGGTAGGGTGAATGGTGGAGGTAGTTTAGTGAATGGTGGGGGTAGTTTAGTGAATGTAGATAAGGTATCTAGAGGAGTCTTTAGATCAAGTGCTTTGGTTGGTAAACGGTTAAGGAGATACACAGCTGTGTTTATAGCTTTAGGCCAAAAAGACTTAGGAACTTTGGATTCAAGCATAAGGGCTCTGGCCATTTCTACCAGAATGCCATTTTTTCGCTCAACTACGCCATTCTGTTCTGGGTGTTTTGGGCACGTGGTTTGGTGGACCATTCCCTTCTCTTGAATAAATTGTTTCAGGGGGTTATTAACATACTCCCCTCCATTGTCAGGTCATAAGATCTGAATGTTGGTTATGAATTGAGTTTGGACCATGGTGTAAAACAGTTTGAATTTGTCACAGACTTCAGATTTGTTTTTTAAAAAATATACCCATGTCATACGGGTACAATCATCAACAAATACTAGAAAGAACCAGAAATTCTGACCTCCATTAGTTTCAGCTGGGCCCCAAACATCTGAATGTATTAGGGAAAACGGTTCACTGACTCTGGTGTTACTCGGTTTGAATGGTTTCTTATGGCTTTTGGCTAAGACACAGGTTTCACAGTCTAATGTGATGTTGGACGGGAAGAGTTTGGGAAGTAACAGGTGCCGATATCCTGCGGAAGGATGCCCTAATCGTCTATGCCAAAGCCATGCTTCCCTACTCTTTGTTCCATGAGCAAGCATTGCGGTCCCTGACTGAGTCATCTCATCCACATAGTATAAGCCCTGTTGTTCAGTACCACGGCCAATTATCTTTCCAGTTCCGATGTCCTGTAAGATACAAAAATGAGGATGCATTAGAACTGTGCAGTTGAGTTCCTTTGTAACATGACTTATTGATAACAACTTGTGTGTTAATGAAAGAACATATAAACAGTTTGACAGTCTCAGATTGGGAGATATTTCAACAGTTCCTCCTCCCATTACTAAGACATTTTCGCCATTTGCCGTTTTGATGTGGGTTCAGTTTGGTCTCTTTGTAGAGATGAATTCCGATGGTTCATACGTCATCGTATCGGTGGCTCCACAATCAAAGATCCAAGGACTGACTTTATCACTACTTTCCTATGTTGTTAAATAGGCTTCTCCACTGTTGATGGATAGTCTTTCAACAACTCATAGTTCCTCTGATTAACCATCTTCGAAAAATTTGTTTTTTTTTCTTTTTATTTTTTTAAAAAAAGGTTGAAACAGGAGCTGTTAGAAGCTTCTGTGGAGTTTGCGGAAGACTGATAGGTGGGCAAGAAGGAATTGACGAAGAAGGAATTGACGAACACCTAGCCGAGGAACCAGCTTTATGAAAGGTTAATAGGATTCGAACCAGTCAAGCTGGACTATAACGATAGCCACGACCAATATCAGACCTACTAAGCAATCGAGAAGAGGAACCGGCTAGCAACAGATCCAAAGGGCCGAACAGAACCGAATCCCGGAAGCGAATGGAAGGATCGAAAGATTGACTTAGGGCGAGAGGTCAAGCCGGGAGAGATAGCGACCTTGCACACTAAGCCTATCTTCTCCTCTTCGTCGAGCCACCGGTGACCGAAGAAAGGAATGCTTGAACTTGGGGGGCTAAATTCGCGATATGCTTGAACTTGAAATTAAATCATGACATAAAAAGACAAAAGTGAAAGGATTCGTGAGTTGTTCAGCAAATTAAAAATGTGTGATTGACCAAATTCTTTTAACTTTTTATGTACAGCCCATGAATTAGGAACGAAGGTGGAATTATTATTGTTCGTGGAAATGGGCTACCACATTTAATAAATTAAGGAGTCAGTGGGCCGAAGGGTTTCAAGCTTTTGCTTTTGTGTTTGAGCTTTGGAATAATAATACCATGTGACGAAGACTGGATAAGGTTCATTGGGAATTGCAAGGGTTCGTTGGCAAGCAAAGGTTCGTGAAGAAGGATAAGGTTCGTTGGCAATGATGGAGGCAAGCAAAGGTTCATTGGGGATATTCTTCGTGGCAATGAAGGTTCGTTAGCAAAAAGGTTCGTGGACGAAGAAGTATTAATCCTTCAACAAGATCAAAACAAAGTAGAGGTTTGAAGGGTTTGAAGATCGAAACAAACAGATTCGAGGATCGATTAGAACAGATCTGAATTTCTGACTGATTGCGGCTGTGCGACGCTTTTAGGATTGGGTTTTCTGGTTTGAATCTTGTTTTAGGGCTGTGCGACGGAATTGTTTCAAGGTTGAATCTTGTTGAACGGTTTCTGGTTTGATTGTTTGATTTCTGAGTTTGATTGTTGATGATGAGCAATGTGGTTTCAAGAATCAGAACACTGCTCTGATGCCATGTCACGCGGTATAGAGAAAAACAGGGGCTTGTATTCGATTGATAAGAATTCACTTAGGGTTTACAAGAGAGGTGTTTATATATGACACCATGTTACACACTAGCCCCTATACTATACATTTTTGTCTTCTTTCTGACAAATTCTTCATTGGGCCATAGTAACTGTTCGTAACAACAAACAATCTTCATTGGGCCATTCCTTTTAAATTTCTTAGTGGACCTAGTGTATAACTCTTAGTGTTCAACGAACATTGAGGGTATTCGTGGATTTGTTTTTGGGCCTTCACGAAATTTTTTTGGGCCTTTTGTTCAGCGAAAATTAAACTTCTCTATAACACCTTTGGGTTTTAAGGTTTGGGCTAATTTATTGTGGGAATTTATAGTCTTCGTGGAACCCACTGTTCGTGGAACATTCAAGTCTTCGTGGTGGACTAGTCTTCGTGGATCTAAACCTTGTGGTGTTCACAGAAAAATTATATTTATGTTAAATCTTATAAGTTTGTCTTGTAATTTAAATTGTTACTGTATAAAACTTCACAATGAGTTCAAACCCTTGGACTTGGAGTGAAAACTCAAGTATGCCACAAGATCCTTCACAATGGGTGAAAGGATTGATACCGAAAAAGGAAATTACCGAATATCAATGGGCATGTGCCGCGAATCAAAACAGTAGCATTAAAAATCTTCTCTTAAGCGAGAGTGAAACGGGAAACAACAATCGTCCACCAAAATTGAATCACATGAACGATTATCCAACATGGAAAGTCGTTTTCATACGTATGTTCTAGGGAAAAATACCGAATTGTGGACATGTTTTATCACACCGTACAATGAAGCTCTCGAAGAAGCCGGTTCCAATGCACAAGCTTTGGCAGGATTGAGCGAAATGGATAAAAAGGCTTACGATCTCGAGAAGAAAGCTTTTTCTATCCTTACGCAAGCACTTCATAAGGATATCTATCATCCATTTGCGTATTGTACAAGTACAAAGAACTTGGGGGAGGTCTTACAAGCTAGAGGAGAAGTAAATGCTGCAACGAGAAAGATTCGTCATGATTTGTTGAAGAAGGAATTCGAAGCATTTCGGTTCATGGAAAATGAAACACTCTACGAGATGGCTACTCGGTATTATCACTTGGTTAGTGAGATGCATTCATACAAGGTTCTGGCTACACAGTAAGAAATGGTTATTCGTTTTGCTGAGGCTTTGCCACCCAAGTGGAGTCAGTTCATTGACTTGTTGAAGCATACTCGTGTTTTAGATACAGTTAGCATTTATGAACTCGTCCAAAAGCTCGAGAACAAGGATGAAGAGGAAATTCGAAAGGCTAGATGACTTCCAGCTCCACAAAACCCCAAGATATACTATGGAGGTATTAACATGGGAGTTAGTACGAGTCAACAACAACCGAAGCTTCAGACTGCATTTGTATCAAATACAAACCCTTATGGTCAACCAGTTCAATCTACCCTACAATTACCTTGTTAACCACCTCCTCAACAACAACCCTTTCCATTCACACAATCTACCCTACAACTACCTTGTCAACCACCTCCTCAACAACAACCCTCTCCATTCACACAATCTACCCTACAACTACCTTGTCAACCACCTCCTCAATAAGCCTTTTATGGGAACAACAACACTCAATCTTCAAACCCCAACACTGTCAGATTCGACACCTCAAACTTCACCAAAGTAAGTGTGGAAGGTGCTCGGGAACATATAGAGATTTTAAACATAATAGTGAGTGCCTATTGTGGATTAGTCGCTGGTCAAATTGGGAACATTAATTTGACAGATGAAGACTATCAGCAAATAGACATGGAGGAAATGGAACTGATGGATATTAAGTGGGCGTTTGCAAGTGCAGTCAGAAGAGCTAAGGATTGCATGAGAAGAACGGGTAGAACAAGTTTGGAAAGCAAAAGGGATACTAAGTATGGCTTTGATAAGGATGCAGTTACGTGCTTCAATTGTGGTGAGAAAGGCCATTTCAAGCGGGAATGCACTCGACCGAGCAGACAAGGAAATCAAAATCCTTTTAGAAACCAGCCAAGCTCATCCAATGCCAATCAAGGGAACAATGAAAGGGGCATTGTAGCAATTAACAATCCAGGTAACTTAAACCAGTCGGGGCTGTAGGATCGAATCGCGACCTGAATGAGTCGTTCGGAAAAGTTCTTAGACTATAAGCAAGGCGGAAACAAACGTATAGACTCGAAACAACTTGAATATCACTTTAAACGTCTTGTGTATTGAAATAATAGCGATTACAGTCACAAGGAATACCGGCAGCACCTCGGTATCAAATCTGAATTATGTTCTGGTTCGCTTCAAGTGACAAGACATGAACCATATTTATACTACTTCCTAGTTCGCTTGAAACATACATGACATGTTCAAGCGAACCTACTTCAAGCGACCATACAAGTAATTCAAGCGAACTATACAAATAACTTTTCAAGTGAACATTCTAATTTGTCTTCAAGCGAACTATATGACTTAACATTTCTATTTCATGTTTGCATGCAATTTCACGTGATGTTGTCATGTTGTGATGTCATCATTGATGTCACATATGTGATGTCATCATTCTTGATGATGACTTCATGCTCGTTCAGATCCGCACCAAATCCAAGACTCGATATAAGACGAAGACGACAGATGAATGCACCAACAGACTCCCCCTCAGATGTTGACGAGTCTTAAGTGTCAAGTCTTCAACAATCTTCAGTCTTTATCAGTCTTTGGGCTTCCTTCACTCTAACTTTCTTTAACTAATCTTTCAGGATCAAACTCCTAGCTCTTACATCTTCAGACTCTCTTTCTCTAACAGACTCCCCCTCAAGATGTGCTGGGATCGAAGTCTGGCTTTCACAGGTTCAGGTATCGTAACCTGACTCACCTGCATATTCTCTACCCAAAACATAAGTTTCATAAAAGATAAGATATAACAAATTTAGAAACTTTGCTAATCACTTGAAGACACAACCCTGAATTCATCATTTTCAAGTATCAAACAAAATGATTTATCATGTCAATTTCAGATGAACCACTTGAATATATATCATTTTCATTTCACACATCTTCAAACATACTTTCCCAAACATGTTCGTCATGTTTAGCACTCGGAATTTTGAAAATCAGCTTTCCAACATCAGTTGTCTAAAATCTTTTTGAATTTTTCAAAATTTATGCTAAAACACACCGAAAATCTTTTTGGATTTTTTATATAACAGAAATGAAATGCAGTAAAGAAATATTTACTTACAATATTTTTGTGAGTTTGCGTAAGAGGATCATATCAGTTTATGAGATAAATCACCAACACCGTTAAGCTTTAAACATTTTAAGTTTTAAACGATTCACTTAGATTGTCAGTATACTGATCCACTTAAATTTTCACACAAAGTTCAACTGTTTCGAGATACGATGTTAATGTCTTAAGCACTTAAACTTAATCGCGTGTCCCACCTCAGAATATACTCCCGTATCCAGATCTCAATATTCAGTCTTACAGGTGAGTATACCTAGATGATATCTGTAAGTGGTTAAATTGCGAAGACCGTGAGAGCTCAGGTCAGAACTTCCGTTCAGCAGAGAGATGACGGCTTCGACTTTTGGTGGGTCCCCTTTAGAGGATCTTTTTTACAACATCATTGATTAGCAATTTTATTGTCTCATCATTTATGCTGAGGGCGGCGCTATTTTTCAAGCAAGCGTAAAATATTCTTCGGGGACTAGGCCATTGCTTCCGCATTATCAGAAGTCCCGGGATAATACCCCAGATATCACTAAGCATAAAGACCTAGTATCTCAGAAAGAGGGGTCCTTCAAACAAGATTTTGGGGGTTACCCATATATCCGAGATATGTTACCCACGATATAAGCAAGTTTGAATTTAGGTTTATATCTCGTCACAATCTACTAAATGTGCAAAAACCTACTGGCATATCATCAGTGAGACCGTTTATCACATTTAACTTTCCATTTCTTTAGCATGCTGTGATCGTCCACTGATGTACTATCATTTCCTCTTTTTGACAACAAAACTCATTTTGAATTTTATCATGTTTTTGACTTTTTCAAATTTTCTAATGTTTTTGGATTTTCTGAAATTTTTTTACTCCCCCTAAAATGCAAACACATTTTAGGAAATTTGAAAATAAACTGTACAATAAAGTGACAACTGATATCAAATCACTTCAAATCGCCATCCACTTGGCATAAACAATCAGAACTTCCCCTCACAACAAACTATTTTCCCATTGTGATTTCAAAACACTTAAGTTTGTTTTAATCAAATGGTTTTTCCGGAAAATAAGTTTTGTTGATTTTAAGAAACCATTTGTAGGTTAGGGGTTCATCACATTGTTCTCCAAAATACCACTTGTAAGCATGGTCCAATTAAGTTCAACTTAATGACCTTGATTAACCACTTGTCAATGAAAACCTCTTCCAACCACTTACAAGTTCACTCACAAACTATAATCACTTGCAAATCAAAATATAACAATTTAAAGATACCACCTGTACTTTACCAACTGTACCACTTGTAGGATCATTTGCTAAGAAAGATGCCGATTCCTGCTCCACTCTTACCAACCTGGGAGCTCCGGCAAGTCAGGATTTTTAGTTTGGAAAAACTTTCCCCCAAGCCTGACCAGCATTGGGAGATTCTGGGACACATCTATCCCACCAACATTTTGATTTATAAAAATCTTTTGCAGTTTTAATATTCCCATCAACCATCTTCCCGAAAATATGTTTGACTTTTCCATTGAAAGTCTTCTCAACATCAAATTCTCCCTTATCAGCGAAGAATTGATTTGAGATCTCTACCTTTCCCACTTTCTTCATCAAATTTTCCTTTGACAATGGAGGAAAATCCTCATCGTTCACCTCTGTAACGGAATTCACAACCTTTTTCTCAACCAAAGACTCCTCTGATTTTATGGAATCAGATTCATTGTCAGAACAACTATCTGTTTTAACAACCCACTTTTGTTTACTCAAATCACCTCTTCTTTTGTAAATCCGTTTTGAACTTTCTCCTTCATCAGAAGTAGAATTTTCAAACTTTTTAACATTTTTCACAGGTTGTTCTTTCTTATCAACACAAGTCTTTCTTAGAACAGAGTTAAGAGAAACTTCCTGTTTTTGGTAGTTGGTCTTGGGGCAATTCCAAGCTATGTGTCCAACTTCTTGGCATTTGAAACATGTTCTTCTGTCAACTCTTGAAGCAAACTTTCTCACATTCTTCTTTACTTCAGCAAGAAACTCTTGATTCGACTGCTTCCAGAACGGTTTCTTCTGTTCATCCTCTGAACTTCCTCCTGAAACAAATTTTGTTTTTGGTTTATAAGTTTTCTGATTTTTATAATTTTCTGAAGAATTAAAACCAAGACCTTTCTTTTTCAGATTACCATTATGGTTTGATTTCTTTTGAAAACCATAACCACAATTATAACCTTTTTTCTTGTTCAATCTCTGTTGGACCCTTGAAGTGTATTTTTTAGGTTTTTCATCAAGATTTAAATCTTTTATTTCAGAAATGTTAATTTCTGTTAGTTTGAAAACCTGTTTGATCATTTCAGTTTTTACACTTCTTATTGGAAATTCTTCATCAGAAAATAATTTGTCTGAATCACTCAAAGTATATGCCACTTTGATAGGTTCATCACTCAAATTATTTTTCGACAATAGAAATTCTTTGTTGTAAACCCGTTTGACTGGTGAACTCGAACTCTTTTCTGACGAACTCAGACTCTTTTCTGACGAACTCGAACTCTTAGATTTAGACTCCGACTTTAACTCTTCATCCATATCCAACACCTGATCGACAACTTTCTTTATTAACTCTGACTCATGATCAGTGTCAGATGCTGTGAATGTAACATCAATATTGTCTGGTAATTCATCAATGATTTCAGACTTTAACTTGATGTTGACTGCCTTTTTTAGACGCTCCTCATTAGGATTCCTAGGAGAATAAGTTTCATGGATTGGGGGCGGACATCTGTTATACTTGACACTTTGTTTCTTACCCGTATCAGTATCTTCAGACTTTTTCTCCATGAATGCTTCAAGACCTGCAATAGTAGGATAAACACGATCAATCAAATAATCACAAGTAGTGTAACTCAACAGTAATCGTTTAATCCTTTCACTCTCAATCTTCTCAAGTTCCACTTCTTTCTTCAGCTTTGCACAATCTTCAATGTATGCATTAATAACACTTTGCTTTGTCATTAATGTTGCACTCATCTTTTCCATTGCATTTTCGATTTCTGAATTTGTCTTTTTCAGACGATCAACTGTGTTGTTCAGCACATCATAAGATTCCTTCACATACTTCACATCGGACAATAAATCTTCTTTAATCTTCTCCAACTCAGCAATCTTCTTATCTTTCTCCTCATAAACTTTGCAAGATTCTGAACATTTTTGACAAGGTTTATTGACCTCGACAATCTTCTCAACTTCAACGAGTTTCTCAACTTCAACAAATTTTTCAACTTCTACGATCTTTTCTACTTCAACAATTTTCTCTACAATCTTTTCAACCACTGGTTCTTCAGATTCTATTTCAGCTTCCAACTCATGTTCTTCAATTTTTTTAATAAATTGTGCCAGATTCATATTTTCAGTTTTTCTCATTTGTTTTACAATCAACAAATAAGTTCCCCATTTTTGCTGTGGTAATGCATCAGCAAGTTTATCAACCCATTCATCATCATCTTTCTTAATGTTCTATCTTCCCATTTCCACGACTAAATGACAATATCTATCAATGGTCATCTTTGTTGTTTCATGGTCAAAAGCTACAAACATGTCAAATGACTTCTTCAACAACTCCTTTTCCATGTTTCAAAGTCAAAGCTTCACAAACACAAACTTTCTTGTTTTAAAAATAATGTTCTCCAACTAGCTGGATCACCTCGTAAAAACACCTACAAACAAACAAACAAACAAACAAACGATCAGTTTAAACGGACTAAATACGTAAAAGTGTGTTGATGGAATCAATCTAAGACTCGTGTCGAAGATTTGCGGACTCGTTCCAATGTTGTTGGGTTTCAAATCCACATGCAAACTGGTTGTTGATTGAACCAAAACTTTTAGATCAAAACAATTATCCACTTGGTTCAAGTGATTAGGCCGATCAATACATGCAACCCGATATGATTGGGCCGAGAACTTTGACTCCCACAACACTATTATATTTGACCAACACAATTATCTATTCACATGCAATCTTGAATTCTATTGGGTCGTTCAATTCACTTAACCCATAACTCAATTTTAAACAAAACTGATTGGGCCGCTTAACTTGTTTGAATGACTATCTTTAATAGTGTTTCCCTTAACAGTAGCCGACAAATTAAAATCTCAAAACACCTTGATTGAGCTGCACATTATTTAATGATGCACATGGGATGACTACAAAACAACTGATGGGTCGGCAAATGTCTTGGGCCGATCACAAATGACCGACAATTTTAAAACCTCAACACAAACTGATTGGACCACTGTTATGGACTTATCCTAAGCACAAGTAGACAAACTTTAGTAGGCTGACACCTTTGATCAGATCACAAGAATTGCATTGGACCTTTATCACTAAAAAGACTTTTAAAACAAACATTTAAAATCTCATTGGACCTTCAACTGAATCGTGGGCGGCCTATACTATGACACTTGGGCTGATAAACTTCACATGCAAAGTCTAATGACTATGATCAAACCGATGCAACCAGAACTTCAATTTACGAGACCCGAAATGATAATATCACATGAATTTGACACAAACATGTGATTTCTTTTCCCAACTTACTGACATCTTGTTAAATGATTCACACAACCCGATACACTTTCAAGCGGTTCACGTTCAAACGATGTTTTCAAGCGGACAGTCTTTTTCAAGCGGACTCAGTCACAAAAATGTAATTTTAAGCGAGATCATAACGTATTTTCAAGCGGACTACCAGATGACATCAGCATATCGAACAAAATTTCGAGCGGAACTATGAATTTAACCAGTTTTAAGTCGATTTAAGTTCTGAAACTTTCCAGGATTTGTTAAAACATGATTACACACATTATGTAAGAATTTGAGTAGATTTTAACCGTGAAAATTTTTCAATTTTGTGAAAGAAGGTGTAGAAAATAGATTTTCAAGCTGAATATGGCAAGAACTCTTCTTCCTGAGCTCTGATACCACTTGTAGGATCGATTCGCGACCTGAATGAGTCGTTCGGAAGAGCTCTAGTCCGTTTCAGAGGCGAAAACTAAGAAACGGATGTAAAAACAGCTTGAATATCACTTTAAACGTCTTGTGTATTGAAATAATAGCGATTGCAATCACAAGGAATACCGGCAGCACCTCGGTATCAAATCTGAAATCTGTTACAAATGAAATGAAAACTAGCCTATTTATAAGACTCCCTAGTTCACTTGAAATCTTACATCATCACTCAAGCGAACTCCCCTAATTATCTTTTAAGCGAACTACAAACAATATTATAATCTGTTTCAAGCGAAAGGTCTGATTTGTGTATATTTGCAATTCCATGATGATGTCACTATTATGATGTCATCATTCAATATGATGACATCATGCTTGATCAGATCCGCAACGCAACCCAGACTCGATATAAGACGAAGTCGACAGATGTATGCACCAACAGGGGCCTTCCAATTCAAACAGGGCCTTAGTAGTTCATGCAGATGAAGGATGTGACTGGTCAGTTCAACTGGGTAATCAGGGAACGAAAGGAAATGGGGGAACTGTTTGTTATGCTAAGATCATGAAGTATATCAAGCATGTTCACAGTGAGGAGTTCTCTAAGGATGATGACAGTTCTGGTTACAGTGGTAGCCTGGATGAAGAAAGCTCCAATACGGGTGGTTATAGTTCAGAATCAGAAGTAAAGGAAACTCTTGATGCTGAGGTTGACAGTCTGCTTAAGGTAGCTGAGGAACTAAAAGAAGCAGAAGAACTTAAAAGGCAGAAATCTTTATTGGTAAGGAAAGCTGAAGCCGCCTCCAACGAAATGGAAAAGTTCTTCACTGAGGATGGATCTTTCTCTTATCAGACTACCTTTATGATAACTGCTGCAGCCTGGACTAGTAAGGTAAACACCGAAACTTCTAGTGTATGCAATGATTGTGTAGAATTGAAACGTAAACTAGAAGTAGTAACTAGTCACAATCAGGGTTTAGTAGTTGACCTTTCGAAATGCAAGGAGGCAAAAATGGCTTTAACTCACAATGAAAAAGATTTCAAATCTGTCATTGAAACGCTTAAGAAAAGTGTATCTGAATTAACAAAAATAGTTTTGGACAAGCAAACGGGTATTAATAACTATATTAATATCATTAAGGAATTAAAGAAAGAGTTAGCCATTGCCAAATGCGAGCATGATGCGATCAAGCTCAAGTTGGAGAGTTATTCTAACTCCCAATATGTGCTTGATCATATCATCGAGGTTCAGAAGCTGAAAGGGGATGTTAAGTGTATTGGGTATAAGTCGTGTCCACCTCCGTTGAGACACAATTATACCAAGATGTCTGACGAGGAGGAAATGCCACGGTTTGAACCATCTGTACCTCTTAATCCTGAAGAGTTTGCAGCAGGTTTAGGGTTCAAACTGGATGATTCATCAAAGGAATCAGAAAAGACAGAAAATGTGTCTTGTGCTGTGGAACAAAGTCCTCCAATAATTGAGGACTATATTTCATCAGATAATGAATCTGATGATGATTCGGAGGAATCAGATTCGAGTTATGAGGATCAATCTATTGATAAGAAGAAAGGAGTAGAAATTCCAGTTGAGAATCATATCTTGTGTGATCCTCCTACTCCCGTTGCCCTCGTTGTGCAATCAATTGCAAAACAAGAGATTGATTCGATCAAATCTGTGGATGAATCTGTGTCTACGTTTGAGGGTGATAATGTGTTGTATACTTTGGTTGGTGATGATAAAATTTACTCAAACAAGGAATTCCCAATTAAAAATGTTAATCCATCAATGATTGAAAGAGTTTTGGAAGATTCTACCAGTAAGTTTTTGGGTAAGGCGATCCCGAGAGTTACAGTAACTCAGTGTGATCCTACTCCAAAATCTGAAGTTAGAAAACAATACGGAAATAAAAAATTACCGACTGAGAAACAACCAATCGCCCCTAAAGGTAAACAACAAGAAAAACAAGCTCAACAACCTAAGTTCGAACCAAAAGGAGCTCGAAACAAGAAAAAGGGAAGGGATGTTAAATTTGTGGCCTCAAGCGGTACTGACAAAATTGAGACTTTTGAAAACAAATCCAATACTGCTTTTGTTCAACAAGTCAAAATTTTGAAACGTAACAGTGATAACAATTACACTCAACATACAAATGGGTGTGATAATGAAGCTAGTACCTCAAGGCATGCAAGTTCAACATCGGGACATCGATCAAAATCCCCTAAATTTGTTGAAAGGAGAACATGTTTTAAGTGTGGGGAATTTGGACATATAATAAAAAATCAACCCACTAAAATCAAAGTTAGTTGAAAAAGCCCCCCCTGAAAAGGATTACCAACGTCGTCCTATGTCACCTAAACAAGACAAACGAATTGTTAAGGAACAAGAAGCAAAACAACGACGTAAAAATGTTAAGGTAATCAAAAAAGCCTTAAAACCGGATGTTTTTGAAAAGGGACCAAGTTCATCAAATTCGTCAAAACCGGAAGTGTCTAAAACTGTTAATAATAATCAATCTGGTAAACGACAACAATCTTGGAAACCTAAAACCGGTAGAGTTTCAGGGGGAGGCACACCATTTCCGAATCATCAAGAAATAGAAATCACATTTCTTGATGATAAGGGTCGACCCAAGACCACTAAGGCTTGGGTCCCCATCTCGAACTGATCGTTTAGTGTGTTGTGTAGGGTGTTCCAGGAGGAACTGTGAATAGTCTTTGGATTGTTGACAATGGAGCATCCCGGCACATGACAGGCGACTTAAGGCTCTTGTACGATGTGAAAAGCATTAGGGGAGGTTATGTTGCCTCTGCTGGCGATAAAGGCGGATACATCACTGGAGAAGGAATGATTTCCAATGGTGTTGTTAGTTTCGACAAGATCAATTATGTGCGTCAAATTGATCACAATCTTCTTTGTGTTTCGCAAATCTGTGACAAGAAGTTCACGATACATTTTGATGATACCGATTGTTATGTGCTGAAAACTGGTTTCAAGATTCCCAAAAATGGATTCTGTTGATGGCTCCAAGAATTAATGACTTGTATATTCTTGATATGAGCCAAGCTATTACCACGTCTGCACAAGTTACATGTTTTGTCTTAAAGGCGACTGAAAATGAGTCTATATCTTGGCACAGACGTATGGGTCACATTCACTTGAGGAAGATGAACCATCTGGTGAGAAATAATCTTGTGAATGGTGTTCCAGTCAAGAGTTTTCCTTTGCAAGATGTCTGTGTATCGTTTCGAAAAGAAAAGCAAATGAAGAAGTCCCATCCAATCAAGAAAGTCAACACTGTCAATATGCTTGAACATCTTCATATGGACCTCTTTGGACCAATGAAGCACAAGAACACGTTCGGAGATGCTTATTGTTTGGTAGTTACTGATGACTATTCAAGATTCTCATGGGTATCGATGATGGCACACAAAAGTGAGACTCCAGGAATCCTCAAAAATCTGCTCACTTTACTCGAGAATTTGTACACTTTGAGGGTAAAGCGAATCAGAAGTGACAACGACACGGAATTCAAGAATCAGGTTATGACCGAGTTTTGTGCTTCTAAGGGAATTCTGCATGAGTACAGTTCTCATTACACTCCTCAACAAAATGGTGTCGCTGAGAGGAAGAATAGAACGCTTGTCGAGACGGCAAGAACTATGTTAGTGAAGTCGGAGCTTCCTGTTCAGTTTTGGGGGGGAGGCTGTGGCTACTGCTTGTTATACTTTGAACAGAGTTCTTACTGTTAAAAGGCATGGGAAAACATGTTTTGAATTGTTACAGAAAAGGAAACCGGATGTGTCTTATTTAGAACCTTTTGACGCTCCATGCACTATGATTGATCGACATGGAAAGTTTGGTCCAAGGGCTATCGAAGGTTTCTTCCTTGGGTATGCTACTCCATATTTCAGGGTGTGGAATCTGGAATCTAAAAGGATTGAGGAATGGGGTGAAGTTAGAGTTCAAAGGTACACTGAATGTGTGAGAGCTCCGGGTGCTCCTTGGATGTTTGATTATGACGGACTGTTTGATTCCTTTAATCTGCCAACTTTTGATGAGGCGTCTGCAGCAGCATAAATGTTGCTTGAAGGTGATGCAGCAGTTGATTCATCTTTAGTACGACCAATTATTGTTAATCGGCAAGAATCTGGTTCGGTTAATAATGTTGTTCAAAATGAGGAATTTGAAGATGCAGCAGATTATAATGTTTCGTCGAAAGATGAGGAATTTCATGATGCAAATGAAGCAACTTCAGCTCCTGTCCAAGCTCCTGTTCAAGGTGTTTCTGAAGCAACTTCTCAGGTGCAAGTTCAAGACAATGCTGAAGGAAATGCATCCACATCTAACGCATCTCCAGGCATCGATTTAGTTGTTGATTTGAATATCAATAACTTGGGTATTAATGCTCGAGTTCCTGATGTTCCAGAAACTCGAATTCATGATGTCCAAAGTGGTGTGCAGACGCGTAATCAGCTTCGAAGCAACCAGAATGTTGGGCTGTATTCGGCAATTAGAGAATCCAGGGAACAGAATGATTGGTCTTTCGCCTGCTATGTTTGTCAAGTTGAGCCGAAATCGTGGAAAGAGGCGATGAAAAACTATTCATGGGTTGAAGCAATGCAGGAAGAACTTCAGCAGTTTCAGAAATTGGGTGTGTGGAAATTGGTAGACAGGCCCCCGAACTATAAGAAAATTGGTACTCGATGGGTTTACAAGTGCAAAAAGTATGACCGAGGTGTTGTTGTGAGAAATAAAGCGAGATTGATTGTCCAGGGCTTTAATCAGGTAGAAGGCATTGATCTAACAGAGTTTGGCTTCTAAACAAGGCTCTTTATGGTCTTCATCAAGCTCCGAGGGCTTGGTATGAAACGTTGTCTACCTATCTATTGCAGAATGGTTTTCGGCATGGGTTGATCGACTGTACTCTCTTCATCAAGGAAAGAAACGAGGATTTATTGTTGTTTCAAGTGTATGTGGATGACATCATTTTCGGGGTCTACAAATTATGAAATGTGCAAAGAATTCGAGCGGGTGATGCAAGAGAAATTCGAGATGAGTATGAATTTCTTTTTGGGTTTACAGGTTCATCAGTCTGAGAAAGGGATCTTCATTCATCAGATGAAGTACGTTGGGGATATCTTAAAGCGATTTCAGATGGAAGACTCGAAGCCTGCGGGAACTCCTCTGGCTCAGAATCATGGAATTACTCCTGACGGAACCGGTGAACATGTGGAACCTTCTCTCTATCGTGCTATGATCGGATCTCTCATGTATCTTACCGCTTCAAGGCCCGATATTATGTATCCAACATGTCTTCTTACTCGTTACCAGTCCAATCCAAAGGTTTCTCATATGATGGCTGTTAAGAGGATTTTTCGTTATCTGAAGGGTTGTCCAGACACCGGTCTGTGGTATCCTAAGGATGATAACTTCGATTTGATTACATTTAGTGATTCTGATCATGGCGGCTGCAAGATTGATGCAAAGTTAACATCAGCAGGATGTCAGTTTTTGGGGAATCGTCTAGTCACGTGCCAATGTAAAAAGCAGACCTATGTAGCTACTTCAACCTGTGAAGCTGAGTACATTGCTGCCTCAAGTTGTTGCTCCCAAGTTCTGTGGATCCAACAGCGAATGCGCGACTCCGATTTTGAATTCCTAACTACTCCTATTTATGTTGATAATTCAGTTGCTTTACAAATCACTCGTAATCCTGTACAGCACTCAAAGACAAAACACATCGAGATAAAGTATCATTTCATACGAGACTGTTATGAAAAGAAACTTATCGATGTTGTGAAAATCCACACCGATGACCAACGTGCCGACCTTTTTACCAAAGCTTTTGACAAATCACGATTTGACTATTTACTAATGGTAAACAACATTAAGGTCAAGCCAGAGTAAAACCAACATCGGAAAATCATTTTTGTAAATATTTATTTATGTTTTCTTAATTTCTCGTACTTTTTGCATTTTAGGGGGAGTAAAAACAAAAAATACAAAAACATTGAAAATTTTAAAAATACAAAAACATCGAAAAATTTCAAAAACACAAAAACAATAGAAAAACAAAAGTGTGTTTCCTGGCGAAAAAAAGAGAATATGATAGTACATCAGTGGTCTGTCAAAACCTCTTTAAACTTAAAATGAAAAACGATAAGCATCTCTATATAAGATGTATCGGTAGGCTCACAATCATTTTAAAGTGTGCAGGGTGATATAAACCTAAATCGACTGAAGACCGTGTGGGAACCGCTCATTGGCATATGGTCTTGGTACCGAAATTTCGTTTGATAGATTGCCGAGGTTCTGAGATACGTGGTCTTTATGTTGTTTATCATCTAGGTATCATGGTTGTTTCTTTTACCGAAAACAACGGGGACGCAAGTCTAGATCTTCCATGATACCATACATACGTGTAAATATCATACAAACATGTATATAATACATGATGCATTCGACCTCAATAAGTGATAAACAATCACATATCCCAATCAATAAGTGATAAAATATCACAGTTTATCCGGGAGTCAATTTCGTCTCTTTGTCTGTACGATGGTACTAACCTGTTCACGGACTTGCTCCTGTGCCCTCATGCATCTGAATATCAAGTTCCTCATCAATAAGTGATTTTATCACATAGGGCTTGTATTCATCCAAAAATAAGTGAGCATCTCACATCATATATGTTGAAAACAGATGATAAATGGTATACTCACCAGTAAGATGAACTCTCGTGCATACCTTGATACGGGAATGTGTTGTGTGTGGATGAACATCGGTCGGTAAGTATAAATCATACCTTAACGTATCCACTAACCGCGAGTACATCTGATAAGTTGAGCTTAAGTGGACAACAATACCGATAATCGTTATAGGATGCTTGTCTTAATATTAACTAAGTGAACAACAAGACACATGAGCGTTTTGGCATGACCGTACACTGATATGATTCTCTTACCCTTGAAACTCGCAAAAGAATGTCTGTAAATATTTATTTAACGCTTTAAATTTCTGCAACTCTGTATATATTCATTTACTGCTTTCCGTCTTTACATTTGAAATATGCAAAAATACCAAAAAGATTTTAGGTGTGTTCTAATATAAACTTTATAAAATCCAAAAAGATTTTATTTCTATTTATTTTTTATTGTACGATGTTGGATCTCGAGTCTTTACCACCTGAAACCTGATTGTAAGCCGGAAAACAATTGCACCTTCATAAACAGTTGAAATTTAGCAAGTTTTGAAAGTTAAAATCTAAATTGATCAAAATTTTCAACTTACAAATCATTGTCTGTCGGTGTTTGTTTGAGAGTTGGTCTTATTATGTCGTTTGTTTATGTTGACTATATTCTAAGCAGTTGTTCTCATTAGGCGTTTAGCTCTGTTGTATGTGCAGATGTGGCACTCAAACCAGCTAAAGGCAAAGAGAACGTGTTAGAAGAGAAGCTTTGGAATGAAGACACGACATAGATGCAATCAAAGGATCAAGATGATCGTGTTACAGCTGACCACTCACCAACACTGAAAGGATCTGAAGTATTGAAGATCAAAAGATTCACAAGCATCATTCAAGGGGGAGTTTGTTGATACACTCCCAGTTTGTCACACGTGAAGACATCTGAAGATCCGACAACATGTGAAGATCTAACAATCACGAGCAGCATCCAAGGGGGAGTTTGTTGATGCACTTTGTGGACGCGACTTGGTTTGGTTCGACTCGGTTCGGTTTGACTCGGTTCGGTTCGGCTCAAGACCGACGTCGCGACATTCCTCCGCCGTGCGCCCTAGAGATCGACTCATGAAACACGAAGCGCCGCGAGCTAACATCACCATGACATCATGATGATGATGTCATGATGATGTCACAAGTATATATGGAAATTCTTTTACATGAAGTCTACGAAGACTTGTAAAATGGAGCCTACGAAGAGTTACAACAATGAATTCATAAAGTGTTCACTACGAACCATTGAGTGTTCGTGGGTCCATGAAGGTTCGTTGATGTGTCCACGAATACTCCTAGTCTTCGTGGACTTGTAGATTGTTCGTAGCCCAGTATGACTTTTCGTAGTGGTACTGGGTATTAGGCCTATATATACAGATACTAGTTCCATAGTTCAGTTAAGAGAGTCCTGTGAAAGTTTGTAAACACTGTGTGTATGTGTGTACTAATTCTCTTCACTTAATCAAAGTTGTGAATCTTTGGTTACTTTGTGTTTGTTCCTTTTTTGCTTTGGTTTGCATACTTACGTGGATTCCGCACTCGTTAGTATGTTATAAAACAAGGAAGTAGGTTTAATCTTGATCTTCTAAGTGGACCTACAAACCTCAAACTTTCTAAACTTAACGGGCATTACAAGTTTTCAAAATGAACAGGTCACTAAACGGATTGCCATCCGATCGGATCACCATCCGATAGAATGACGATCCGAACGGATGACTTATGATTTTCAATAACTTGAACTTTTTACAAAACTCAAAGAATATCAGTCCCAACGAATAGTCATCCGATCGGACGGCCATCCGATCGAATGACTATCCTACTATGGGACTTGGATCTTTGAAACATCTCACTCGAACGGATCGCCATCCGAGCGAACGGCCATCCGTCTGAATGACCGTTCGACCGGACGACTTGATGGGTAGAGATACTTCTCACTTTTATGAATGCTACAATGAAAAATTCAAAGTTCACATCATACACAAACCCATCCATCCCAAACGGACGACCCTCCGACCGAATGGCCATCCGTCCGGATGACCATCCGTCCGGACGGTCATCCGATCGGATCACCCTTCGTCACTTATTCCACCGACATGCTATTTCACGCACTGTTCATCGCTTATGCTATCGTTCTGTAATCAGGCTAACACTTCAGCGCTCCCTTCAATCCAAGACTGTGTTTATTCATTAAACACGATATGTGAGTATACTCGAACCCTTTTTGCTTTACGCACATTTGGGTGTTACATACGTTACCTATTTCAAATCACAATCGACACACAACGCAAACACTTTTATACGCTAACCGTTATTGCATGTTATACGTGTTATTCGATGAATGCTTGTATGTTATGTTGACACAGTGATTGTTGCCTGACACCTTAGCAACGATAGTACTATAGTTTGGACTCAGCACCTGTCGTGGACAGGGGTTGTTAAGGGTATTACTTCACGTGTCGCAGTGGCGATATGTGTTGCACATTCTACAACTCGCAGTCATGTCTGTGCATATTTAATTGTAGATAGCTTACATGCTTCACTATTCAACATGTTACTTGTTGGTTATGCGTAAACCGCTTTCGCTATCTATTATACTATTAAACTTGTATGCTCACCTTTACACTATGTGTATTGACCTATTTTAACGTATGTGACAGGTGTTTAGGATGCTTCTATTTGCTGGATGTCATGGAATCAAGCTTAGGTGGTCTAGAAACAAACTAAATAATTTATGAGTTGTCGAAACTATGATTTGTCTTTGAGAACATCCATGTCTGTAATAACTGCTTTTATTTGATATGTTATGGTATGGGACGTAAAGTTTAATATCTGGTAATTTTAGTTGTTATGGATTCTCTTGGACAATCTGTTTCGCTTAGTGCCTCACCCCGAAGTTTCCGCCATCGGTTGGGGTGTGACAGATTGGTATCAGAGCCATGACTATAGGGAATTAGGCAAGACTTGACCTAGTCCGAGTTGATGTCTTAGAAACGACCTAGTCTATAGTCTAAGTACCATCAAACCTCCTTGTGCAAACCCTGTAGGGGTTCCGCGCAAGCCTATTTCTGTTATTCGATCGACTCGCGAACATACTACACTCCATCGACCTTTCCTAAGGTCGAACACTATCACTTTTCCTTCCCTAAGGCAAACACCACACACTATTTTTCGAAAATGAACGAGTGATTAGATCGAGACAAGGTGTGAAAATCGCAAACTCACGATTAGATCGCTTGTTCGACGAGCATTTTTACTATAAACACGAGAATTTGCGTTAAATCAGGAGTGAAATCCATACTTCGACGCAAATCTCCCTCTCCATATCGTGATTTTATCATGCAAACAGGAATGTAGTCGCTAAGTTAGGGGTGAAACCCGAACCTTGATGACTTGTTCCGTTCTTTATGTTGGTTTACAAGACTCTCACCAAAGTCTCGATGGATTCCAATGACTCAAGTTGCGTAAATGACCGAAGGGATGCGTGCCATTCACCGTATGTCGGTGAGAGAGCACAGTCTATTAGGTCAAAATGTTTACTCGAAGTCCTTAAGAATAGTCGAATCACTTTGGGTAGTCGATGTCTATCACCTAAGATAATCTATTTTCGATTCCAAGGCGCAATCGCTGATTATTATGTGTTTCGATTCTGAGCTCCCAACCGCTGATTCTTCGCTTTTAGGTGTTTTCTATGTGTTTTATATGGGTTTAAATGTTTATGTGTTTCGATTTTGGAAATTTATACGTTTTTCGCTGTTCGCTTTGATCAACACGCACAACTCGCACTGCACAACTATCTCAAAATGTTAACAAATCGCATGCTGTGTTACTCGCTTACGCTATGCTACTCGCTGTGTACTCGCTACTCGCAATCGCTACTCTCGAACGCACTCGCGAACTTGAATGATAGGTGAATACGTGCAATATATGTAGGTGAATACGTGTAAAATATAGTTGATTATGTGCTTTCGTGCTCTACGTGCTTATGTGCTTCTCTGGATTATGTGCCTACGTGATTATATGCCTATGTGTAGATGTGTTCCTAAGCTTTATCTAGTAGTAGTATGTTGTGAGGTGAGATTCGATTATATAGTGTCTGAATCCTATGACGATGTCTGTTCCGGACAATGTCGTTATTCGAATCGCACACTTCCCGCGCTGCACGACGAAAGCACGCACAAGCGTATCGCTTCTCTAGTCGCAAAGCAAATGGCTAAGGTCATTCTGCAAATTGTCAGCGAGCTTAATGAAAACGCTAGCAATTCCTCTGAGGAATCTAGGACCGACTCTCCAAAGGGTACTTTCAGCTTCAAGCAGTTTAAGGCCTGAGGCCCCAAAGACTTCACAGGCGAAGACGGACCAAGCGCTATGTTTCAATGGTTCGACTCAATTGAAGTCACGTTACGCCAAAGCGGATGTCCCGATAACCTTCGCACTGTCAACGTGTCACACCCCCAAAATCCACCATGCGGAGTACCACCGCTTGGAGGCGTGACGTGACCAGGATCAAGCCACCAATCATATTGAACAAGCATGTAAGTAGTTTGTAAAATCCAACACAATACAATTGGTGTCTAAACAAAACATAGTTTAAGTTACAAGCGGAAGCATAAAGTTTAAAACCAAATCATAAGTTTAAACGTTTCAAATGTTTAGCATGGTACACCGTTGTCCATGTCCCACAACGACTCTTCCCACTCCGATGCAAGCTCCATAGATTCCTAACGACCTGCAAGGCATGTAACAACGAGTCAACAACAAAGTTGAGTGAATTCACAGTTGGTTGTTTAGTTATAGTGTTCGTGAATCATTTGTTCATTTCGTAAGCCAAGTATCTTAGTTATCTGTATCGCGGTTTCCCAAACATGTTTGCGATGATTAGTGGCCGGATCGCGGTTTCTAAAACATGTGTGCGATGATTAGTGGCCGTATCGCGGTTTCCCAAACATGTGTGCGGAGATTAGCGGGGGCTTCCCATGTGTCGACTAGTCGTGTTTGTACGTGCCCTTCTTGATCCAAGGACCGTAGCGAGTGTGAGTGTACGTAGGTTTTACGTACGTGCCCTTCAATCCGAGGACGGTGAAAAGTAGTTTAATAGTAATGATAGTACGAGTAGTTATTCAATCCCATTCCCAACCCACCGGGAATCCCATGCCTTAAGAGTGTGAACTCACCTCGGTTGCTCGGTTTGACTCTCAAAAGTAGCTAACAGTCAAGGTCGGTCAATCACGTCCTAGTACGAGTACCACTTAAGTGACTTCAAATAGAACACAAAGTTCCTACACGTATCTATCACATAACATGCATCACTTTAACGGTTTATGCCCATATATACTTCCCATCCATTCCCCACTCAAAATCAAACATACGATAATGCACATAACATATATAACATGTTAGATCATTCACAGATAGCATACTCGACATTTAGACACGCGAGTCACAACTTATGTCTTTTCAGCATTTATATTCAAAACCGGCTGTTTTCGGACATTTTAATAAAATAGTTAAATTATTCCAAAAATTCCCAAATTTTTACAAAATGTCTTAAACGTTCCATATCTTATTGTGTAAAAATATCGGGGTCCGGTTCATTACCAATATTTTATAAAAATTCATATTCCGGACTGAACTTAGATTTATATATTTCTGACCACAGTCCACGGAACAATTTATTAAAAATTCATCGAGTGTCCGATTTACGAAATTCTAGTGGGGTAATTACAAATGCATCGATTGTCATCTACTGTAGAAATTTCATGGTCCGATTCATCACAAAACTCAGGTTATGACTGAAAGCATGACACCCATTTATTGCTGTCAAAATTCAGCTTAAGCTGCTGTTACAAATTAACACTTTAAAAATAGTAAACGAAGTCCAAAAATTACGATTCCAGTGCCATTAGAACCGTATTTTATAATAACATATTTTAGATTCAAAATATCGGTTTTTCGTTGAATTTACGACCTGTTTACAGCCTGATGAAGTCGGCTGGAAATGTGATTCAGCATGTTCTTTATAGTTTAAATGTTACTATATTGCATCAACACATGTCCGAACAACGGATTTATCAAGAGTTCGACGATCAATCATCATATATGTATTAACCAACCCTAAACCAACAACATACCCATGACAACATCAACTAATAGCATTTCATATACAAGTAAACTTCATGTAACCTTTATGTTTATATTTTTAGTGTTCTTGCATTTTAGTTGTAAACATAAGCATCATACTACAATGTCAGCCATAAAATAAGATGAACAAAGGTTAAACAAGAGCTTACTACTAGCTTAAAGCTAGGGGTGATTCTCTAGTGCAAAAGATGAAGAAGAAAAGATGGTGAAGAAGGCAAGAACAAAGCTCCTTTGAATGTTCTTCAACTTGCAACCTCCATAGATGAACTTCAAGCTTTGAATGGCACTTGAATGAATGGAAGAGGGTGGTGGTGGAATGGTGAAGGTGGTGGCGGTTGTGGTGAACCGAGAAGAAGGGAGAGAGAGTGGAAGGGTGGTGTGAAGATATGGAGGAATGATGATGATCTTATGCAACCATACTTATAAAGATCCTATGTTATATCTTGTGCAAATCTTTAAGCAACATATCTAATATAAAAATGGAACAAATCCAAGGAGTATGTTGGTGAAATCTTGTGGGTCCCTTGTGGTGACCGAATTTGGTTTTAGGGGGGGGGGGTTTAGTGTAACATTTTGATGATAAAGGGTAAAAGATAGTTAAATCTCATGTATATATTACATATGCTAGTTAGTTAATATTTAGGGGGGTGTTATGGTATACGGGGACCATAACTAGCCAAGAAATAGTAACACAATGTGTTTGACAAATATTTGGTGTCTCGGGTAATGTCCGTTCGGTCGGATACTGTTCCGTTAAAGTGTTTAATTATCTCGTAAGGCGTCTTATATATATATATATATATATATATGTATATTTTTGTAACACAATTAATTCCTAACACATAGGAAAATATTCAGGACCATTTAGTCAAGTTTTCTACACAAGCCTAGTACGTTAACAAACACATGTAAGTATGACACAGTCACCAAGCACTTTAATTATTATTAAATAAATTGTACGGATACATGGAATTACGAGGGTTGTCACATTCTCCCCCTGTTGAGAAAATTTCGTCCCGAAATTTAGTGCGTAGTTACTGAGGAATCTAGTTAAGTTGCGGTGTTTACTGGTTTTCCTGGGGTGTCAAATCATGCCCCCGTTGATTTGGAATTTCGTCCCGAAATTCTGAAGTAGCTTCAGCCTCAGTAGTGGTTGCACTGTTTCTGAACAACTGGGGATATTTGAGTTTCATTTGATCTTCTCGTTCCCAGGTAAACTCTGGGCCACAATGGGAGTTCCAACGAACTCGAACAAGAGGTATTCTGGTGCGCTTGAGGACCTTAACGTCTCAGTCCGTGATTTCAACTGGTTCCTCAACGAATCGCAACTGATCGTCGATAGTGAGCTCCTTCAAAGGAACTATGAGGGTCTCATCTGACAGACACTTCTTCTTATTTGACACGTGAAAAACGTTGTGAACTGCACTGAGTTCTGCTGGTAGATCCAGTTGGTAGGCCACTTTGCCTATTTTCTCTATGATTTCGAATGGTCCGACATAACGCGGATTCAGTTTGCCTCGTTTACCAAAACGGACTACAGCTTTCCAAGGTGAGACTTTGAGTAGCACCCGGTCCCCAACTTGGAACTCGAGTGGCTTTCTTCCCTTATCAGCATAGCTTTTCTGACGGTCATGCGCTGCCGCCATTCGCTGTCGTATCTGAGCAATTCTCTCGGTTGTATCTACTACAAGTTCTGGGCCAGTAATTTGACTGTCACCCACCTCTGCCCAACAAAGAGGTGATCGGCATTTACGCTCGTACAATGCCTCAAATGGAGCGGCTTGAATGCTGGTGTGGCAACTGTTGTTATACAAAAACTCCACTAACGGGAGATGTTTTTCCCAGCCGTTGCCGAAATCAATTACACATGCCCGAAGCATGTCTTCTAGGGTTTGGATGGTGCGTTCAGACTGCCCATCCATTTGTGGGTGATAAGCGGTACTCATATCTAAACGTGAGCCAAAAGACTTGTGCATTGCTTGCCACAGTTTAGAAGTAAAATGCGTGTCATGATCAGAAATGATGGAGGTTGGCATTCCATGCGTTGACACCACTTCTTTTAGGTAGATGTCTGCTAAAGTAGAAAACTTGTCCGTTTCCTTGATAGCCAGAAAATGTGCAGACTTGGTCAGTCGATCTACGATCACCCAAATAGTATCGTTTCCTCATTGAGATCTAGGCAGACCAGTAACGAAATCCATGGAAATTTGCTCCTATTTCCATTTCAGGATCTCCGGCTGTTGAAGTAAGCCTGATGGTTTCTGATATTCAGACTTGACTCTCGCACAAGTCAAGCACTTGCTGACGTAGGTTGCTATGTGGGCTTTCATGCCAGGCCACCAGTATGTGGTCTTTAAGTCGTGGTACATTTTATCCGAACCAGGATGTACTGAATAACGAGACTTATGTGCTTCATCCATCACAAGCTCGCGTAAGTTGCCATAAAGTGGAACCCAAATACGCCCTGTTACATAGTAGGCGTCGTCTTCCTTTTGTTCTAGCCGCTGCCTCGATCCTCGTAGGGACTCAGCCCTGATGTTCTCTGCTTTCAATGCTTCAACCTGAGCATCGCGAATCTGAGCGGGAAGGTTAGGTTGGATGGTAAGCTGTAGAGCACGTACACGCCTAGGTATGGTATCCTTTCGACTGAGGGCGTCGGCCACAACATTGGCTTTGCCCGGATGATACTTGATCGCACATTCGTAATCGTTCAAGAGCTCAACCCATCGGCGTTGACGCATGTTTAACTCCTTTTGCTTGAAGATATGCTCGAGACTCCTGTGATCGGTGTAAATGGTGCACTTGGTACCGCACAGGTAATGTCTCCATATCTTAAGCGCGAATACAACTGCTCCCAGCTCCAGATCACGAGTAGTGTAATTTCTTTCATGAACCTTGAGTTGGCGTGATGCGTAGGCAATGACCTTGTCACGTTGCATCAACACGCAACCAAGTCCTTGGATAGAAGCATCGCAGTAAACCACAAAATCATATGTGCCTTCAGGCAATCAAAGTATAGGCGCGCTACAAAGTCTCTCCTCTAAGTACTGAAAAGCAGATTCCTGTGTATCACCCCAACGATAGGTGACATCCTTCTGAGTCAGTGAAGTGAGAGGTTGCGCAATCTTGGAGAAATCTTTGATAAACCTTCTGTAATATCCTGCCAAACCCAAGAATTGGCGGATTTCTGTTGGTGTGCGGGGTGCAGGCCAGTTCTTGATCGATTCAACCTTAGATGGATCCACACGAATCCCATCCTTGTTTACCACATGGCCTAAAAAGTGGACTTCGCGAAGCCAGATGTCACATTTCGAAAACTTGGCATACAACTGCTCTTTTCGAAGAAGTTCCAGCATAAGTCGTAGATGCTGCTCGTGTTCCTCCTGACTCTTAGAATAGATCAGGATATCGTCGATGAACACAATAACGAGCTTATCCAGGTAAGGTATGCATACTCGGTTCATGAGATCCATGAAAACCGCTGGTGCATTCGTCAACCCGAAAGGCATGACCAGAAACTCGTAATGGCTGTAGCGAGTTCTGAATGCTGTTTTGGAGACGTCTTCCTCTTGGACTCTCAGCTGATGGTATCCCGATCTCAAATCGATCTTGGAGTAATAGCTCGACCCTTGCAACTGATCGAATAAGTCATCAATGCGCGGGAGAGGATAACGATTCTTTACGGTCACCTTATTGAGTTCACGGTAGTCGATGCACATTCTGAAGGTACCGTCTTTCTTCCTTACGAATAACACTGAAGCTCCCCAGGGCGAGGAGCTAGGATGAATAAAACCTTTTTCCAAAGTTCTTGTAATTGCTTGGATAGTTCTTCCAGTTCGGTTGGGGCTAAGCGATGAGGTGCTTGAGCTATGGGCGCTGCTCCAGGAGCTAGCTCGATTTGGAATTCGACTCGTCGATGAGGCGGAAGACCAGGTAATTCCTCATGAAATACCTCAGGAAAATCGCGCACTATAGGAATGTCTTAAATTTTCTTCTCTTCCGTTGATGTGTCAGTAACGAGCGCTAGAATGGCAGTGTGGCCCTTATGCAAACACTTCTGGGCCTTTAAGGAAAGAGATAATGCCTACAACAGCACCACTCTTATCGCCCTGAATCACCAGAGGTTCTTCGCCAGAACGAGGAATGCGGACGATTTTCTCCTTGCAAAAAATCTCCGCTTGATGATGAGATAGCCAATCCATCCCCATAACGACGTCGATACTACCAAGTGTGATAGGGATGAGATCGATAGAGAAAGTCTGACCAGCTAAAACGAGGTTACAACCCTTAACTATGTGTGTGGCCTCGAGACTTTTACCATTTGCTAGCTCTACCGTGTGTTTGGTGTTCAAAGGTGTTGGGGTACGTTTAAGCATTTGGCTAACTTTTAAGGACACATAACTAGTATCGGCACCCGAATCAAATAAAACAGTAACAAAGAAGTCGTCCAGAAGGAACTTACCCATTACCGCGTTGGGATCGTTCTTTGCATCACTTTGAAGGTTTGAAGGAGTGATCACCGAGGATCGAGAGTCGAGCCTTCCAAACTCTCTATGCTAGAGGGTGTTCATTTCAGTGCCTTTGCATGGTGGAGCGAGAACGAAATGTCACTGTGGTAAGAGAATGACAGTTTGGTCTAAGCAAATGGTAGAAATTAGACATAACAGAAACCAATAATCATGTGTCGGTACAAAAGCTAGTATAAAGATTCCGCGTATTTAAGAAGACTATCATGGAATAGTATGATTTCTTGTAGTGTAAGGCGGGTCAGGTAAACGTATAGATTATCGTGTTCGCCTGTTGGTTGAGTGATCCATATTTCCGTCCTTGAGCGTCCAGAAGACTATCCCATCAGTAAGGGCATCCATTCGCTAGGTTGGGTTTTCGAAGGGGTAAATTAAGTAGATGAAGCATTAACCACCCAATAAGGTAATGGGGGTAATCTTGTGATCGGTGGAAATCGTGGTGTGGTTGTTGGCGTTTCGTTAAATCAGTTGCCAATCGAAGAAACAGGGAATTAATGAGGTTCATGCGAAGAATTGAGCGAAAACAGGGGTCCACCAATAACAGAAGAATTCAACCAAGTAATATGTCGCTTAGAAGCAATTCTAGTAGTGAGGTGTGGCGGCACAACACAAAAAGGGAAGTTCGTTACATCACGATCACGGAAGTATATCACTTGTCCAAAATAGAGTTTGGTTGCTAGGGTTGCGAGTTGCAAAGCGACGAACGCGTGTAACTGTGGCTGCTTCGTTTATGGTAACGACGACCAGTGGAGATGATGAGGTCCGTCAACAGGGATGCGTGGGTATAGTTGTCCAAAACCCGAGTTCGTTTGAGCCAGGTCTGGTCTTCGCGAATGTTGACGTACAAGCCGAATGTACGGAGGGTCAGATGGTGACGTCATGTCGAGTTAAGCGTGTAAATAGATAGAATGCGTAAGCAGTTGTCGTAGCGGGGTGATGAGAAATCAGAAAAGAATTTGACCACCACTTGTCAAATTTCAAGTAAACAATTGCATATCATAAAGAACGCAGTAGGGCTAATAGACAGCATGCTACTACCCTAAATAAACATACCATAAACACCACACCGGACAAAAGTAATCTAGCAAATAAGAAATATAAACTCAAATCATACCACCTAGTGTGTTGGGTCTTGCACGTGGAGCGAAGCGTCGTTGTGGATCGTTGAGCACTGTACATGTTATAGTCTGGTTTTATCAAAAAGCTTTTCCCTTTTTAAAACCAAGTTCACTATAACCAATGGCTCTGATACCAATCTGTCACACCCCCAAAATCCACCATGCGGAGTACCACCGCTTGGAGGCGTGACGTGACCAGGATCAAGCCACCAATCATATTGAACAAGCATGTAAGTAGTTTGTAAAATCCAACACAATACAATTGGTGTCTAAACAAAACATAGTTTAAGTTACAAGCGGAAGCATAAAGTTTAAAACCAAATCATAAGTTTAAACGTTTCAAATGTTTAGCATGGTACACAGTTGTCCATGTCCCACAACGACTCTTCCCACTCCGATGCAAGCTCCATAGATTCCTAACGACCTGCAAGGCATGTAACAACGAGTCAACAACAAAGTTGAGTGATTTCACAGTTGGTTGTTTAGTTATAGTGTTCGTGAATCATTTGTTCATTTCGTAAGCCAAGTATCTTAGTTATCTGTATCGCGGTTTCCCAAACATGTTTGCGATGATTAGTGGCCGGATCGCGGTTTCTAAAACATGTGTGCGATGATTAGTGGCCGTATCGCGGTTTCCCAAACATGTGTGCGAAGATTAGTGGGGGCTTCCCATGTGTCGACTAGTCGTGTTTGTACGTGCCCTTCTTGATCCAAGGACCGTAGCGAGTGTGAGTGTACGTAGGTTTTACGTACGTGCCCTTCAATCCGAGGACGGTGAAAAGTAGTTTAATAGTAATGATAGTACGAGTAGTTATTCAATCCCATTCCCAACCCACCGGGAATCCCATGCCTTAAGAGTGTGAACTCACCTCGGTTGCTCGGTTTGACTCTCAAAAGTAGCTAACAGTCAAGGTCGGTCAATCACGTCCTAGTACGAGTACCACTTAAGTGACTTCAAATAGAACACAAAGTTCCTACACGTATCTATCACATAACATGCATCACTTTAACGGTTTATGCCCATATATACTTCCCATCCATTCCCCACTCAAAATCAAACATACGATAATGCACATAACATATATAACATGTTAGATCATTCACAGATAGCATACTCGACATTTAGACACGCGAGTCACAACTTATGTCTTTTCAGCATTTATATGCAAAACCGGCTGTTTTCGGACATTTTAATAAAATAGTTAAATTATTCCAAAAATTCCCAAATTTTTACAAAATGTCTTAAACGTTCCATATTTTATTGTGTAAAAATATCGGGGTCCGGTTCATTACCAATATTTTATAAAAATTCATATTCCGGACTGAACTTAGATTTATATATTTCTGACCACAGTCCACGGAACAATTTATTAAAAATTCATCGAGTGTCCGATTTACGAAATTCCAGTGGGGTAATTACAAATGCATCGATTGTCATCTACTGTAGAAATTTCATGGTCCGATTCATCACAAAACTCAGGTTATGACTGAAAGCATGACACCCATTTATTGCTGTCAAAATTCAGCTTAAGCTGCTGTTACAAATTAACACTTTAAAAATAGTAAACGAAGTCCAAAAATTACGATTCCAGTGCCATTAGAACCGTATTTTATAATAACATATTTTAGATTCAAAATATCGGTTTTTCATTGAATTTACGACCAGTTTACAGCCTGATGAAGTCGGCTGGAAATGTGATTCAGCATGTTCTTTATAGTTTAAATGTTACTATATTGCATCAACACATGTCCGAACAACGGATTTATCAAGAGTTCGACGATCAATCATCATATATGTATTAACCAACCCTAAACCAACAACATACCCATGACAACATCAACTAATAGCATTTCATATACAAGTAAACTTCATGTAACCTTTATGTTTATATTTTTAGTGTTCTTGCATTTTAGTTGTAAACATAAGCATCATACTACAATGTTAGCCATAAAATAAGATGAACAAAGGTTAAACAAGAGCTTACTACTAGCTTAAAGCTAGGGGTGATTCTCTAGTGCAAAAGATGAAGAAGAAAAGATGGTGAAGAAGGCAAGAACAAAGCTCCTTTGAATGTTCTTCAACTTGCAACCTCCATAGATGAACTTCAAGCTTTGAATGGCACTTGAATGAATGGAAGAGGGTGGTGGTGGAATGGTGAAGGTGGTGGCGGTTGTGGTGAACCGAGAAGAAGGGAGAGAGAGTGGAAGGGTGGTGTGAAGATATGGAGGAATGATGATGATCTTATGCAACCATACTTATAAAGATCCTATGTTATATCTTGTGCAAATCTTCAAGCAACATATCTAATATAAAAATGGAACAAATCCAAGGAGTATGTTGGTGAAATCTTGTGGGTCCCTTGTGGTGACCGAATTTGGTTTTGGGGGGGGGGGGGTTTAGTGTAACATTTTGATGATAAAGGGTAAAAGATAGTTAAATCTCATGTATATATTACATATGCTAGTTAGTTAATATTTAGGGGGGTGTTATGGTATACGGGGACCATAACTAGCCAAGAAATAGTAACACAATGTGTTTGACAAATATTTGGTGTCTAGGGTAATGTCCGTTCGGTTGGATACTGTTCCGTTAAAGTGTTTAATTATCTCGTAAGGCGTCTTATATATATATTTTTGTAACACAATTAATTCCTAACACATAGGAAAATATCCAGGACCATTTAGTCAAGTTTTCTGCACAAGCCTAGTACGTTAACAAACACATGTAAGTATGACATAGTCACCAAGCACTTTAATTATTATTAAATAAATTGTACGGATACATGGAATTACGAGGGTTGTCACATTCTCCCCCTGTTGAGAAAATTTCGTCCCGAAATTTAGTGCGTAGTTACTGAGGAAGCTAGTTAAGTTGCGGTGTTTACTGGTTTTCCTGGGGTGTCACACAACGCAACTGGCGTTTTCCAGTCTAGGGCTCTGGATTTGTGGACCGTCGAAAGGAACAGGCGTGGGAACGACACAGCCGTTGGGCTTACTTGGGATGAGTTGAAGGAATTCTGCCCACCCCATGAGCTCCAGAAGCTGGAGAAAGAATTTTGGAACATCAAGCAGGATGGTTGCGGCAATGCCGGTCTAACTGCCCGCTTCAAGCAGCTGAGTATCATTTGTCCCAGCCAGGTGGCAACCCCTGAGATGACGATCAAGAAATACATCCGTGCTTTACCGAATTGTGTTGCTGACTTCGTGCAAGCCGCGATGACGACAACCATCGAAGAGAATTGTTAGGAGCGGTTTTGACTCCGAAACGATTGCGAACCGAACGTGTGACGTGCGGAATTCATACACGAATGTGACCGAACACACGAGACGTAATATAATTGGTGATTCTATTGAAATATCTGAAATTGTACAGCACCTGAATCACGTACACGAAACTTTCTCTCTCTAGGCTTTCTCTCTCTAGCTCTAGATCTCCAAAGCTCCAAATGTGCAAATGGTCAAAAGTTCTAAATGAGAACCCTAATGGTTCTATTTATAGGCCAAGGTTATAAGGAGGTTCTCCTAATTTACAATTATGCAACCTTGCCTTTTAGTAACAAGATATTACAATATAAGCCTAGAATTAAACTATTTCTGCTACGATCTTGATTGACGGAGGCGATAGACATACTGCACTAACAGACTCCCCCTTGGATATTGCCGCAGTCAATCTCAACCATTAAGTCAAATTCGTAGCGTCTTGTCTTTCTCTCTCTCACTGAGTCTTCTTGAAGGTTTGACGTCTTTAGAAACATAGACTCCCTCTTGCTCAAACAAAATCCCGGTGGATCTGTCTTCAGCTTCAGCTCCTCCTTTCAGTAGACTCTTCAGGCTCCCCCTTTCGTCAAGCTTCCGTGCTTTGGGATCGACACCTGGCTTTCCGGATACAAGCTCTTCTAGGATAGTTACCTGGCTTCTTGAATGCACGCTCCCCTTGCGTTGAGCTCGTCTTCAGACTCCCCCTTAGACTCGGCTATCGGGATCGTAGTCTGGAATACCATCTGCAATTCCTCAAACATTTATAAGTACAAATGTTTTGAACATCCAGGATTGAAAATCCTGGCTCTCTCAGCATAAGCTAAAATATATATTTTTTTTACAGTGAAAGATTTTTTTCAGTTGTCCAGGAATAGTAACCTGGCTCTATTAAACTTTCTAAATCAAGATCCTGGTTCTTAAAATATAATAATATGAATATATCCAGAATTAACTTGATTCTCTCCCCTACCAACAATCTTCAAAGATTTGGCAGTATTAATCGAACATGATCGAAAACTGGCTCTTTTATATCATATTTTAACAATATAAGCATCCAAATCCCTCACATTTAATCATCCAAGTCCAAATTAATGACCTTGGAGATATCACAAACTGTTTTTGATTTTTGATTTTAAAAATTTCAAGTTTCAAATTAATGAACTTGATTATTATCAGAAACACGATCAGCATACTTAGATTTTGAAACTTAGCATCTCAAACATCGGTTGTCGAAAATAAAGTGAAATCAAAATCTTTTTGTAATTTTCTGAAACATAAAGCAGTAAAGAAATATTTACAGACAATATTTTTGATTGAGTTCGCGTCAGAGGATCATATCAGTTTTTGACAAATCACTAGTACCGTTGAGCTTTAAACACTTTAAGTTCTAAACGATTCACTTAGATTGTCAGTATACTGATCCACTTAAATTTTCACACAAAGTTCAATTGATTCGAGATACGAGATTAGTGTTTTAAGGACTTAACTTATTCGTGTGTCCCACCTCAGAATATACCCCCGTATCCAGACTCCTATATTCAGTCTTACAGGTGAATGCACACTAATGATATCTGTAAGGGGTGAATGCGAGGCCATGAGAGCTCAGGCTATTGCTTCCGCAAAATCAGAGAGATGATGGCTCGACTTTAGGTGGGTCCCCCTTGGGGATCTTCTTTTCAACAGCATATGATTAGCATTTTTCAACGTTTCATCATTTTTATGCTAAGGGTGAGCTTTAAGAATAAAGCAGTGCAAAGTATTATACGAGGACTAGGCTATTGCTCCCGCAAAATCAGAAGTCCCGGTATAATACCCCAGATATCATCACGTACAAAGACCTAGTATGTCAGAAATAGAAGGCCCTTCAAACAAGATTTCGGGGGTTACCTATATATCCGAGAGATGTTCCCCACGAAATAAGTAAGTATTGATATTTAGGTTTATATCTCGAAAACAATCTACTAAGCGTGTAAAAACCTACTGGCATATCATCAGTGAGACCGTTTATCACATTTTAACATTCCATTTCTTTAGCGTACTCTGATTGTCTACTGATGTACTATCATTTCCTCTTTTTACACACAACTCATTTTTAAATTTTATCATGTTTTTGGCTTTTTCAAATTTTCTAATGTTTTTGGATTTTATGACAATCTCTTACTCCCCCTAAAATGCAAAACCATATAAAGAAAATTTGACAAACAGATGTAGAAAGCATTGTCTCGCCATCCATTTTCTGCATCTCATGCTCTGATTTTGCAGAAAATATAATGTACCCCCATGATTTATAACACATTGATATTTTACAGTTTGAAAACCGTTTTTCAATCTTGTGAAATTAATCATGTTTGTTCTGTCGTGAGGGTTTCGGCATATTCAATCAACATATTTTTGAAAATTTTGAATTTTTTGACAGAATTTAAAAACAAACATATTTTTTATTTTTCAAATTTTTGACAAAATAAAACTTATTTTTGGTTTTTAAAATTTTCAATTTTTAGGGTTTTATGAGATATGGTTTATTTATATATAGAAAATCAAACAAACTCCCTGTTCAACAGTCGCAGGGACCAGCAGCCTCCTCTTCTCGTGCCAGGCTGCTCCGACATTCTTCTTGTTGATATTCCATTTTCTTCGGAAGCATCTGCACATTCACACTTACTCAATTACTTGAACATTTAGCCCAGGTCTGTTTGACCTTAGGCATTTCAACACAATATGCTTAATTTAACTTCGGAAAATCTTTGTCATTTTGTACAAAGACTTTTTCAATTTTGACATCATCTTTTTCATCATTTACCGAAGTCATTTGTTTCTTAACAGACCATGTTTGACCTTTAGGAGTACCTCGTTTGTAAAAATGTGACTCTTTTTGAACATTTTGATTTTGAACAACAACTTTTGGTTTCCAAAACTGGTTTGGTTTTGTTGCATCGATAGTTGTTTTCCAACTTTGTGTTGTTCTAAATCTGGGTGTGTGAGAATTCCAGGTCTGTCTTGAATCGAACCTGTTCGAGTTTGATTTCCAAGTTTGATTCGAAGCAAACTTGTTTGTATTGTACCTCCAAGTTTGTTTTGAATCAAATCTGGTTGACCTTTGTCTCACATTCTCAGATTTCTGTTCCTCAACATCATCAGACTTCTTTTTCGTCTCAACATCAACAGGTTTCAGATTTGGACACTTGCAAGCAAGATGTCCAGTTTGATCACATTTGAAACATGTTCTTATGGACACATCTTTCACCTGTTGTTGTTGCATTTTCTTTTGAGCATAGAACTCTTCATTAGATTGTCGTCTAAATTGGAGTTCTTTCTCTTCTTCTGAACTTGTTCCATGAACAAAGTTCATCTTTGTCTGATAATTTGGTGTTTCATTTTTCTTCCAATTTTGTTTCTTTTTATAACCCAACCCCGCCTTCATGTTTTTCTTCTTGTACCCAGGTTTGTTATAAAAAGTTTTGTGACCTTTTCCAGCAAACTTTGGAATTTCAGACTTTTCAATTTCAATCATTTTGAAAACTTTATCAATCTTTTCTGAAATCACATTCTGAATCGGGAATACAATATCTAAGAATAATTTATCTGATCCAATCATGGTATAAACCAATCTTTTTGAATCATCATTCAAATTTTTCTCAGATTTTGAGTTTTTCAGATATTCTTCATGAAAACCACCTTCATTTCCATCATGTGATTCAGATTTACCTGTTTCAACCGACTCTTCTTTCAACACACTTTCAACGACCTTGCCTACCACCTCTGAATCACTTGAATCATCAGATTTGGAATAGGTTACGTCAATGTTATTTGGCAATTGATCGACCATGTTGAAAGCTTTTTCGACCTTCTCATCATTATATAATGCGAACTTTTCCGGTGGTGGAACTTGATGAAACTCTGAGCCAATACCTTTTTGTTTTGCTCAGAATCTTTACCATCCGGTTTTAGATTGAAAATTCTTTCAAGCACATATGATGATGCATGATAACTATGTAACTTGTTGTTATCTTGTTCTAAATCAGCTATTTAACGCTTTAGCTTAGCAACATCCTCAATGTAAGAATTGACAACTTGTTGCTTTATTGAATACTGCCGCTTAAGCGTATCAGTTGTTTCAGAATAGTATCTCAATCTGGATTGAACAAGTTTCATTTGACTTTTCACATCTTCATATGACTCTTTTGTAATGTGATAAGCCAATTTTATTGAATCATACTCTTTCTTCATTTCCTGACATGCATTTTCTTTTTGAAAACATTCTTCTGTCATTTTCAAAACCTTTTCTTTCAAAATTTCATTTTCTTTTTCTAAATTTTTGCATTTTTGTGTAAGCTTTTCATCATTATCTTTCAAATCTTTTCGTTTTCTAACATTTCTTTGCATTTATTTTTGAAAACTTCTTCGATTTTATTGAATTCAAGATCTCTTGTTCTGAATTTTTTTGTCTTTTTCAGTACAAGCACTGCACGTTTCCATGCATTTCTTGCACTATTCAGCATTTTTGTTTAAGACTTTAGAATCAGATTTTACCTCAGTGATTGGCACTTTGGTGTTCTCTGCTGCATCAGTCTGATCAGCATCTTTCTTCTTTCCTTCTTTATCAACACCAGCATCATCAACAACATCAGTTTCATCACCATCACCATCAACACCAGCATCTAAACTCTCATTCTTCATTTCTTCTTCTTCTTTCTTAACCTGCTGTTCTTCAGTAACAGCTTCTTTCACAGTTTCTTCAATCACCACAACTTTCTCTTCCTTTTCTTTCACTTTCTCAACTTTAACAGCTTCGACTTTAACTTCTTCAGCAACTTTCTTCAACTCTTCTACCATACACTCAACATTTATCTTCATTCTTGCTTCATCCCTCTTCTTCAGACTTGATGTCATGGCATCTCTAATGATTTTATTCAACTTTTTCTTATAACTCTTGTCTTTTTCACGATTTGAATAAAACTCGCCAGATAGAGGAATTACTAGAAAAACATCATCATGAACTATGTGCCTCCTGTGGACGACAGGTTCACCATCTCTGTTGATATAACACTCTCGCTTCTTGTCCCATCTTTTATTGCTTACAACATTTTCATACTTTTCCTGCATTTTCTCCATTCTACACCCAACAATGAATCTTTCTCTTTCAGTTTTTTTCTTTCAGAATATCTTCTCGGGTTCTCTCTTTGATTTCAACAACTAAAACATGATGTTTGCTCTTTGATATAGTTCTGCCATGAGCTGTGAGACGATTATCAACACGATCTTCTTCTGGAAGAATCTCACTCCAGTCATACCCTTCATCATCATGGATTACTGCACAAGCTCTTGACTTCTCTTTGGGATTATTTTCGATCATTTTTGGCTCTTCTTTGCTACGATGGTAAATCGCCTTTCGATAATAATCATCATTGAAAGGTTTCTTAGTTTCGTCAACTTCAGAGTTTTTGCATTCTCTTTTGAAATGACCCTTTTGTTTGCATCTGAAGCAGGTCACTTTGGATTTATCGAATCCCAGCTTTGTTGACGGACCACCTATTGACTGCTTCCCAGTAATCTCCATATACCTCTGAGCTCTTCGTATGCAGCTTGCTAAACACCAGCGTATGTCAATGAGTTCCATTTCTGCTGGGTCGATCTGGTCATAGTCTTCCTTTATCAGCTCTGAGTTTCCAATTTTTCCCGATACTAGTCCTTCGTAAGATTCTAACACAGATGCCAGAAAACTCATTTGTTGCTTAGCTGCATTGATGCTCATAGCCGGAGAATTCTTCAGTTTAAGAGCGATGTTGTAGAGAACTTCTTCAGATTCTTCAGGGCTTGCTTTTGAAGAGGATGAGTGATATCCTGGATTGTAGCTTGATGAGCTTTTCTGTGGTTCTTTTGACTTTTCAACGCTGAATCCGGTCTTTGGTGAATCACCAACTTTCACTGAAGGTATGTTACCTTTGTAATAAAGACCGACATTCTGTTGATGTGTAGAACTACTCATCTTGCTTTGCTTCTGCAGCTCCAGTTCATGACTTTCAATTTTTTCTATCAAAACATCAAGAGAAATTGTATCATATAATGCATCATTTTTTAGAATAAACACAAACGTTTGCCACTGATTAGCTCGTGGTAACGCTTCTATGATTTTATCAATTATTTCCTCTCGTGTTTTAACAATACCAAACCTCTCAAGTTCAATTTTTAAATGACCAAATCTTTCTATCATTTGTCGAACTGATTCACCTTTCAAGCTATCAAACAAATCAAATTCCTTTTTTAGTAAAGCTATTTTGTTTTTCTTGATTTGTTTACCCCCTTCGGCTTTAACCCTTAACGCTTCCCAAACCGATTTTGATGACCCATCATGATTTAACAAAGAAAATATATCATCTCGAATAGATTGTTGAATCAAAGCAATCATCTTCTGCTCATATGAGAATTTCCGTTTGTCTTCATCGGTAAGATCATTGAGATGGATCTCTTCATTCTTGTGATTAATCGGTCGACTGTATCTAAACTCTAAGCAGAACCAGCTCTCGTGAGCATGTGCCTTGGTCCAGTTCAGGAATCTTTCTTTCCACCAAGTATAATCCTCTATATTTTCAAGCTTAGGTGGTTTCAAATAAGTTCCATAGAAGTTATCATGTTTTATGTTATCATTGATTGTTTTTGTTATTGATTTCTGCGTGACGGTTGACGTCTCAGACGATTCGGATGTAAACGCGTTATAGAACATGTTGTAGAACTCTTCAGCCATGATGTTAACTCTTTGAATCACAGCACCTTTGAATCACCTGAATACAAACAAACGTAATGATTAGGATCGGGTGGTAATCCGTTCGGATTACCACTCGATTCGTTGCACTTTGAACTTTTGAACTTTGGAACGGAGTGATACACAATGTAATTTGGATTTTAAACAAAGCACATGTAATCAGTCAACATTAAATGATCTGACACTATTTTGAAAAACAAAACAATATCACATGCCAAATGACAAACACATCAGTATATGGCCGACATCTTAATACAAAACTCAATTTTCCTATTTGACCTTTTATAACTAGTGGGCCGGTGCAATATATGTATTGGGCCGATAAACAAAATATGATAAATGCAATCAGACCTTCACGTGATGTATTGTATAAATGCCCTGAATGGATGACTTATCTGTTGACTAAGTAGGTCGGTCGGATGAGATGCAATGACACGGATTGCCGTCCGACCGAGTGGTAATCCGGTCGGATAGGTCAACAAAAGTCAAAGGGTGAGATGCTATAACTCGGATTGCTATCCGAACGAGTGAGGTTGTTGTCCGTTCGGGTGGGGTTGCTGTCCGTTCGGGTGGTGTTGCTGTCCGAACGGGTGATATTTGCTTTGTCCGAACGGATTACTTTGATGCTGTCCGATCGGATAGTGATGTTGTCCGAACGGATTATGAGGCAAGACGACAAAAGTTTATGTTGAAAGTGAGTGTGTTGTCCGACCGGATGGAATTGATGCTGTCCGACCGGATAGAATTGATGCTGTCCGACCGGATAGAATTGATGTTGTCCGACCGGATAGCTTTTTCACTTTGACTACTTATATACAATATCAAGGTAGTGGCCGACAACCTATCAATTTCACATACAGACTGAACACATGCAATTAATCAATTAAGAGATCACGTGCAAATATTATAATGGTTGGTCAACCAGTCAATAAAGGTTCGTCAACTGAAGATAGTGTTCGTCAACAACAAGGTTCGTCGAGGAATTTTGAAGGTTCGTCGATGTCTCTGTTCATCGTCAACTTTAACACAACCAACAATCAAACAGATATGCAGTAATGGAGAATGGCTGTCCGAGCGGATTACTGGTCGACCGGATGGTAATCCGTTTGAATGTCAGTCAACAAGGTCAACTATTTTAAATGAATTCCAAAGAGACTGTCCGCTTGGATTGTCGGTTGAGCGGATAGCTGTCCGAGCGAGTAACAGTCAACTAAAGTCAACTATTTTAAAGAATTGCAGTGAGTGAATTTGAGTCGGATTGCCATCCGACCGGTGAACACCAAGAACATCAGCAACAATAACAGTCATTATTTTTAACAACTTTTTCGAACAGAAAATTTTAGATTTCTCTTAAACGGCTGAGAATTAGGATCTGAAACTTTGTAGGGTTATAGATCAGGTATGTTTGCACAACATATAAAAAAATTAGCAATTTTCGACCGTTAAAACCTGTTTAATTTCGCAATTTTCAGTTGAAAACGTGAAAAATATGAAAAAGAAGAAATTGAACAAATCTGGATGATTTTTGGATCTGATTTTGATGAAATTCCTTGCGAATTCGTGTGATTGATCCATGCAATCGAGCTCCTGCTCTGATACCACTTGTTAGGACCGGTTTTGACTCCGAAACGATTGCGAACCGGACGTGTGACGTGCGGAATCCGTACACGAACGTGACCTAACACATGAGACGTAATATAATTGGTGATTCTATTGAAAGATCTGAAATCGTACAGCACCTGAATCACGTACACGGAACTTTCTCTCTCTAGACTTTCTCTCTCTAGCTCTAGATCTCCAAAGCTCCAAATGTGCAAATGGTCAAAAGTTCTAAATGAGAACCCTAATGGTTCTATTTATAGGCCAAGGTTATAAGGAGGTTCTCCTTATTTACAATTATGTCACCTTGCCTTTTAGTAACAAGATATTACAATATAAGCCTAGAATAAAACTATTTCTGCTACGATCTTGATTGACGGAGGCGATAGACATACTGCACTTACAAGACTTATCTAATGGCTGCCAAGATTAATGACAAGCGAGTTTTGGCTGGTTATTTCAAGAATACCACCAAGAGTCTCCATCAAGCCACCGCTGCTCCCACCGCTGAAACCGCCGCACCGCAAGCTTCCAAGTCTTCTCGCCGTAAGGGCAAGAACAACAACAACAAGAACTGTGCGGTAACCGCCGCTCCACTCCAAGCTGTCCCTGCTCAACCGCAACCCCAGAACTGCCAAGTGGCGGCGCCAGTGACCAATGCACCGCCGGCTAAGCGTGCATATACTGGTCTACACCCGTTATGCCCTACTTGTACTTATCATCATCCAGTTGGGATCGCATGTCGATTTTGTGTGAACTGCAACCTGTACGGCCACTTTACTACCAATTGTGGTACTGGTCCCCGTCAAGCTCAAGCTCAAGTTCAAGTTCAAGTTCCTGCACTGCCGGCTCCTCTTCCTGTTCCACAGGGCCAACAAGCAGCTCCTACACCCGCTGCCCATGCAAGAGCCTGCTTTACATGTGGTGATGCGAACCACTTTGCAAATGTCTGCCCAAACAGGGTGGTGAAGCAAGAGCCATAGCAGCAACCAGCGCAACAACATCAATAGCAGCAGCCTCAGCAGCAGTAGCAACCAACAGCCCGCAGACGAACATTCAACATCAACGCCCGCCAGGCGCAAGCATACAACAACATGGTTAATGGTACGGTTCTTTTCAACGGTATATATGCTTCGTGTTTATTTGATATTGGAGCAGATAACTGTTTTGTATCGTAAGAATTCGAAAAGCTCCTAAAATGTAAACGCGCTAACCTCCCTTTGACGTTCGACGTAGAAGTTGCCACTGGAAGAACCGTCACTGTTAATTCCGTTCTACGTGATTGTACGCTTGAATTCAACAATCACGTCTTCCCTATCGATCTTATCCCGATGCAGCTTGGTAGTTTTGATATCATAGTTGGCATGGATTTTCTTCATGAAAATCGTGCTGAAGTCGTTTGCTTTGATAAAATGATTTGTTTCTCGCTCGCTAATGGTGATCAACTCTGTGTTTATGGCGAAGTCGCATTGAAGGATCTTAAACTCATCTCGTGTATCCAAGCGAGTAAGTATCTCTGAAAGGAATAAAAAGCTTTCTTGGCACACATCGTAGTAGCGGAGGAAAAGGAAAAGAAGGCAATAGATAAGGTGCCTGTGGTTCATGATTTTCCTAACGTCTTTCCTGATGATTTACCTGGCTTACTCCTGAGTCGTGATATTGATTTTCGTATTGGCCTCATTCCTGGAGCAAATCCTATTGCTAAATCCCCCTCTCGCCTCGCTCCATCTGAAATGCGTGAACTCTCGAGTCAACTCCAGGAATTGCTTGACAAAGGCTTCATTCGCCCTAGCACCTCTCCTTGGGGTGCACCTGTCCTTTTCGTCAAAAGAAGGACAGATCGTTCTGGATGTGCATCGATTATAGGGAGTTGAATAAGCTGACTATCAAGAATCGCTATCCCCTACCCCGAATCGATGATTTGTTTGACCAATTGCAAGGCGCTACATGTTTCTCGAATATCGATTTACGCTCAGGCTATCACCAGTTATGAATCCAGGAGGAAGATATACCCAAAACTGCTTTTCGAACCCGATACGGCCATTATGAATTCGTCGTACTGCCCTTTGGTTTAACCAATGCACCCGCAGTTTTCATGGATTTGATGAATCGAGTGTGTAAACCCTTTCTCGACTGCTTCATCATCGTGTTCATCGATGATATCCTGATCTATTCGAAGTCAAAAGCCGAACATGCGCAACATCTACGTTTTGTCCTCGAATTACTCTAAGGGAATCGACTCTATGCCAAGTTCTCCAAGTGTGAATTTTGGCTAGAGGAGGTTCAATTCATCGGTCACATTGTCAATAGTCAAGGTATTCACGTTGACCCCACGAAGATCAAAGCAGTTAAGAGTTGGGTTACACCAAAATCACTGTCCGAAGTTCATTCGTTCCTCGGATTGGCGGGCTATTACCGTCGATTCATCGCTGAATTTTCTAAAATCGTCGTTCCGCTTACTTCATTGACGCTTAAAGACAAGTCTTTTGTTTGGGGAACCGAACTATAGGATCAGTTTTTTACTCCCGAACGATTACGAATCAATACGTGTGACGTGCGGAATCCGTACACGTACGTGGACCGAACACAAGAACGTACTAAAATCTGTGATTCTATTCAAAGATATGAAATCGTACAATCACGTGAATCACCTTTTGCCTTTCTCTCTCTACTTTCTCTCTCTAGCTCTAAGCTCTCCAAGATAGCAAATGGCAAAAATTCTAAACTAAAGCCCTAAAGGTTCTATTTATAGGCCAAGGCTTTAATGAGAGTTCTCATTAATTACATAAATGCCACCTTGCCTTTTCCCTAAATATTACAATATAAGGCTATGTTTTATTCTAACTTTTGCTACGGACTGATTGACGGAGACGATAGACATTACTGCACTAACAGACCCCCCCTTGGATATTGTCGCAGTCAATCTCATATCGTCTTATCTTTCTCTCTCTCTGAGTCTTCTTAAAGCTTTATCATCTTCAGCATTCACAGACTCCCTCTTTCTTGAACAGAATCCTCGTGGATCTGTCTTCAGCTTCAGCTCCCCCTTTCGGTAGACTCTTCAGGCTCCCCCTTTCGTCAAGCTTCCGTGCTTTTGGGATCGACACCTGGCTTTCCGGTTACAAGCTCCCCTTTGCGTCAAGCTCGTCTTCAGACTCCCCCTTAGTCTCGGCTATCGGGATCGTTATCTGGAACTGTATCTGCAACTCTCAAACATTTATATGTGAAAACGTTTTGCGCTTCCAGGAATGATTACGTGGCTCTTTCAAACTTTATGAATCAAGAACCTGGCTCTAAAATATAATAATATGAATATAACCAGGATTAACTTGACTCCACCCCCTTATCAACAAACTTCATAGATTTGGCAGTATTAAAAATCCAAAACTGTAACCTGACTCTTTACAACAGATTTTCACAATTTAAACATCCAAAATCCTCACAGGTAATCTTCCAAGTCCAAATTAATGACCTTGGAGACTTCACAAACTGTTTTTGATTTTTGTTTTTTAAAATTCAAGTTTCAAATTAATGAACTTATTTATTTTCAGAAACACGTTCAACATACTCAGATTTTGAAACTCAGCTCTCGGACATCGGTTGTCGAAAATAAAGCAGAAATCAAAATCTTTTTGTATTTTTTCTAAAACATAAAGCAGTAAAGAAATATTTACAAACATATTTTTGTTTGAGTTCGTGTCAGAGGATCATATCAGTTTATGACAAAACACCAGCACCGTTGAGCTTTAAACACTTTAAGTTCTAAACGATTCACTTAGATTGTCAGTATACTGATCCATTTTAAATTTTTACACAAATTTCAATCAATTCGAGATACGAGATTAGAGTTTTAAGGACTTAACTTATTCGCGTGTCCCACCTCAGAAAATACTCCCGTATCAAAATTCCCTAGATTCAGTGAGTATACCAATTTGATATCTGTAATCTGGGTTAGTGTGAGACCTTGAGAGCTCAGGTATGAACTTCCGTTCAGTCAAAGAGATGAAGGCTCGACTTTAGGTGTGTTCCCTTTAGAGAATCTTTTCTTCAACTGCAATTGATTCGTATCTTTCGATATTTTTCAATTTTGTGCAGAGGGTAAGCTTTTTAAAGCACATAAAGTATTATACGAGGTCTAGGCCATTGCTCCCGCAATATCAGAAGACCATGTATAATACCCCAGATATCAAATAGTATAAAGACCTAGTATCTCAGAATTAGGAAATCTCTCTAACAAGATTTCGAGGGTTACCCATATATCCGAGAGATGTTCCCCACGAGATAAGTAAGTATTTGATATTTAGGTTTATATCTCGAATTCAATCTACTAAGCGTGTAAAAACCTACTGGCATATCATCAGTGAGACCGTTTATCACATTTTAACATTCCATTTCTTTTGCATACTGTGATTATCTACTGATGTACTATCATTTCCTCTTTTTACACACAACTCATTTTTGAATTTTATCATGTTTTTGGCTTTTTCAAATTTTCTAATGTTTTTGGATTTTCTGACAACGCTATACTCCGCCTAAAATTCAAAACATTTGAAAATTTTGATAACCGATGTAGATAGCTTTGTCTTGCCATCTATGTTCTGCTTCACATGCTCTGTTTTGCAGAAAATATACCCCCATGATTTACAACACATTGATATTTGACAGTTTGAAAAACCGTTTTTCAATCTTGTGAAATTAATCATGTTTGTTCAGCCGTGAGGGTTTCGGCATATTCAAGTAATATTTTTGAAATTTTTGAATTTTAAAATTTTCAACTTTTTAGGGTTTTTGAAATATTGTTTATTTATGTACAGAAACAAACTCCCTGATTCAGTTGCAGGGTTCAGCAGCCTTTTCCTCTCGTGCCAGGCTGTTCCGACACTCCTCTAGATGACATTCAGATTTCTTGAGCACCTGCACATTTAATGTATTCAATTACTTGAACAAGTTAGCCCAGGTCTGTTTGACCTTAGGCATTTCAACACAATAAGCTTCATTCAATCTTGGAAAACTATCGTCGTTTTGAACAAACAATTTTTCATCTTTTACTTCATCATTTTTGATTAAATCAGTTTTCTGTTCCGAAGTAGGTTGTGTCTTGACCACCCAGCTTTGACCTTTTGAAGCACTTCTTTTGTAAAAATGTGAATCATTTTGAGTGTTTTTTATTTTCAACAACTTTTGTTTTCCAAAACTGATTTGGTTTCGTTGCATCGACAGTTGTTTTCCAACTTTGTGTTGTTCTAAGTCTGGGTGTCACCGACTTCCATTTTTGTTGGGAGTCAACCTTTGACATTTTCGGCTTCTAAGTTTGCTTTGATTCAAATTTGGTTGATTTCTGATTCACAACATCAGACTTCTTTTCCATTTCAACACCAACAGGTTTAAGATTTGGACAATTTCGACTGAGATGTCCAATTTGATCACACTTAAAGCGTGTTCTCTTAGACACATCTTTAACCTGTTGTTGTTGCTTTTTCTTTTGAGCATAGAACTCTTCATTAGACTGTCGTCTAAATTGGAGTTCTTTCTCTTCTTCAGAACTTGTTCCATGAACAAAGTTCATCTTTTCCTGATAATTTGGTGTTTCATTTCTTTTCCAATTATGTTTCTTTTTATAACCCAACCCAGCCTTCATGTTTTTCTTTTTGTAACCAGGTTTGTTATAAAAAGTTTTGTGACTTTTTCCAGCAAACTTTGAAATTTCAGACTTTTGAATCTCTACCAGTTTGAAAACTTTGTTGATTTTATCTGAAATCACATTTTGAATTGGGAATTCATTATCCGAAAATAGTTTGCCCAATCCAATCATGGTATAAACCAATCCTTTTGAATCATCATTCACAACTTTTTTCAGATTTTGAGTGTTTAAGATAACTATCATGAAAACTTCCCTCATTTTCATCTTGTGATTCAAACTTATTTGTTTTGGTAGACTCCTCTGCTAGAACACTTTCAACAACCTTACCAACCACCTCTGAATTAATAAAGCTGAATATCAGTGCAAGAAATGCATGTAAACGTGCAGTCACTAACGAAAAAAATGAATTAATACCAACGAGAACCGTCACCGGATGGAGAGTGTGTATAGATTATCGTCGATTAAATGTGGCAACAAGGAAAGATCATTTCCCTTGCCTTTTATTAATCAAATGTTAGAAAGATTATCCGGTCACAAATTTTATTGTTTTTTAGATGGTTTTTAGGTTACTTTCAAATACCAATAGCACCCGAAGACCAAGAAAATACAACATTCACATGTCCCTATGGAACTTTTGATTATCGATGCATGCCTTTTGGTCTATGTCATGCCCCACAACTTTCCAACGTTGCATGGTGGCCATTTTCCATGATATGATAGAAAAGACTATGGAAGTCTTCATGGATGACTTTTCTATCTTTGGAGATTCATACGACCAATGACTTGATAACCTTGAACGAATGCTATCCCGATGTGAGGAAACTAACCTCGCCCTTAATTGGGAAAAAATGTCATTTCATGGTAACGGAGGGAATAATACTCGGTCATAAAATCTCAAGCGAAGGAATGGAGGTTGATCGGGCTAAAATAGACACCATTTCCCGATTACCACCCCCATCCTCCGTTAGAGCCATCAGAAGTTTCTTAGGGCATGCCGGATTTTATAGGCGATTTATCAAAGACTTTTCTAAAATCTCAAGACCTTTAACAAAATTACTTGAAAAAGATGCACCATTCATCATTGATAAGGATTGCAACCAAGCATTTTTAACACTAAAATAAATGCTAGTCAATGCACCAATCATGATAGAGCCTGATTGGAAATTACCTTTCGAAATCATGTGCGATGCAAGTGACTTTGCAGTTGGAGCTGTCTTGGGAGAAAGAAAAGATAAGCATTTTCACCCAATATACTACGCTAGTAAAACACTTAACGATGCACAAGAAAATTACACAACAACTGAAAAAGAATTGTTAGCTGTAGTATTTGCTTTTGATAAATTTCGTTCTTATCTTTTTCTTTCTAATACGATAGTTTATACAGACCATGCAACCATTTGTTATCTCTTTAAAAAGCAGGATGCCAAACCACGTTTAATCAGATGGATTCTACTCCTCCAAGAATTCGACATTAAAATCAAAGACAAAAGAGGAGCAGAAAACACCGATGCAGATCATCTATCCCACTTGGAAGATCCAGCTTTGGAGACAACTAGGGACGAGCTCATCAATGAAAAATTCCCAACGGAATCCTTAGAAATTATGGAATACCGAGAAGAGCCATGGTACGCCGACTATGCCAACTACCTAGCTAGTGATGTAGTCGCAAAAGGTTGGTCACATCATCAAAGAAAAAAATTCTTTGCCGATGTAAAACATTATTTTTGGGAAGATCCTTATCTTTTCAAAATGTGTGCCAACCAACTTATCCGACGATGCGTACATGGTGGTGAAGCAAGAAAACTTCTCCTCCATTGTCATGAAGACCCAAACAGAGGACATCATAGTGCCGCTAGTACCGCATGATAAACACATAGAAAATGCCGGTAAAAATCAATTTTGTCAATTAAATGAATTAGACGAATTAAGGAATCAAGCCTACTCTAACTCCGAAATTTATAAGGAAAGAATGAAAAACTTGCATGATAAACACATTAAATCTAATGAATTTCGGGTAGGAGATCAAGTTCTATTGTTTAATTCACGACTTCGATTATTTCTCGGTAAGTTAAAGTCTAGGCGGTCGTGACCTTTTTCTATCACCCATATTTTTCCACACGGCGCAATTGAAATTAAATCTCAGAATGGAATTCCATTCAAAGTCAATGGACAACGGCTTAAACTTTATCAAGGATTCATTGAGGATGATGAGGAAGAAATCTCGCTACAAGCGGGGGAGGAATAAACAAAGGTTTGTGCACCAACATCATATCTTGTAGGTAATGGACGACGGGAAAGCCTAAAAAATCGGTAAGATTTCTAAAACCAAGTTTCGGGAAACTGGTCACTCACACGTGCACTAAAAAAATTAGTTTTTACCCACCCACGGAGCCGTGCCCGCTGGACACGGAGCCGTGGTCGGCTACTGTCAGGCATAAAACCCCTTTTTCTTCTCATTTTCGTTTCACCACGACCCGTTTCCCCCCAAAACTCTCTGGTTCTTCCAAAAATCTCTGCTGATTTTCACGTCTTTTCTCAATCCAACGTTAACAAGGTTTGATTCTATCATCTTTTATAGTTAGTTTAACGATTTGCATGTAGTTTAACATAAAAAATTTGGGGAAAAATCTAGGGTTCTTGAACTTGAAGCGAACCAACCCTCAAATGTTTGCTTAGATCTGTTAGTATTAGTGTAGTTGCATGTTATAGGAAGTAAATCAACTGAAGATGTTTGTGGATTTGCCCAATTTCAAACAAAAACCTCAAACCCTTGTTTTTGAACCGAAAAAGACGAAATTGAAGGGGTAAAGGGTTTGATTTCGGAAAAACGCCACTTGGGGTTTCATTTTCGGGGAAACCGCCCCTACTCAACCAAAAATTTTCAAGTTTTCAAAACCGGGTCGAAAAACTCAATTTTCGGGAAACTAAACCCTGACACGAGGTTGTGGTCAGCGAGCACGGGGCCATGTCCAGCCTTCTGTTTTCAGTTTTCTTCGAAAATTTATCGTTTCATGCTAAATGTTTTATGTTTTCTTCTGCAGAGATGGCTAGCAAGTTCACTAAGTTCAAGCAAAATGAATGGAACTATCAAGCCCGCTATGATGTTCTCAAAACAAGGGCCGAAGAAATACCGAGACAAGTGTGCCTCGATACCTTAGAAGTCGTGGGGCAACTAGACCGTTTCAACACCTTGGTCACGGGTCCACTAAGGGTGGCCTTCTGCACTAGACTCCATGCGGTTCATGAGTATAGCATGGAGTTCTATAGCACTCTCACGTTCAAAGCTAAAGAAGAGCCATTTGATGGAGAAGGGGTTGAATTCCGATGTGCGGGGGAAATGCTTTCAATGTCTATTGCACAATTTGGAGTGCAAATTGGTTTGTTCTCCAAAGAAGAGTCCGGTAACGAAGAGAACACGGGTGGTCTCCGTGAGATCTCAACTAACATGCGTCAAATGGCATGGGATAAAATCGGGGATGGAGCATACGATCCAAGCCAAACCAAGAGCTCCCAATTGTGGGACCCTCTCTACTGCTACATTTATAGGGTCCTTAGCAACTCTCTCAGTCAAAGGCGTGATAGCACCGGTGTTGTCAACTTGCGTGATCTGACAGTCTTGTATTGCATCCACAACCGTGTTCCTCTTGATGTCCCACACCTGCTCCTCCGAAACATGCACCTGAATCAGTTGGCCTCCTCCCTGACACCTATCTTCTTTGGGGGGTGGTCTACCGCCTCTACAAGACCTTTCTTCAACGAATGCCGTAATCCTTCCGTAAGGGTCCATGGTCGGGCAAGTTAGATCTCATTCAATGTCGTTCAATGGGGATCATCCACGAGATGGGTGACGGGACAGTCCGATTCCAAACCACTCTAGGACATGTTTGGAACCCGGAGGAAGCCCTCATTCTTCATGCCAACCCACTCCATCCTCCTCCTCAATTTCATGGCCAGCCGGGTTCCTCCTCATCTCAAGGGGTTGGTTTTCCTAACTTTCAAAGTTTACATGATCTTTTGCAGGAAAACCTCTTATGCACTCGCAACACCTACAACATGGCCAGCAACACCTACACCCGGGTCGGAGCAATGGAGCGCAACATCTCCGAAATGCAAGATGACATCAGCCACATCCGGGAGCACATGGTGTATCGAGGAGGAGATGATGAAGACGAGGACATGGACTGATTTGGGAGCATTGAAGGTGGTGTGACATTGGATGCAACTTTTCTCAGGTTAACCCTTTATCCCACGAATAAATGACTGGCCTGCGTACCAAAGTTTGAACAATTTACTTTCCTTAACACTTTTATTTTTCTGCAATTTATTTTTCGTTTATGTGTGATGTTGGATGATTAACTTTGGTATGTTTAGGATGCTTGTTATGTATTGTGTGGTGTGGTACTTAAGCAAACCAGGTACCCAGGAAGCTTGAATGCACTAAGTATTAGTGCTACATAAGCCTGGAAACCCGAACCAAAAGCCACAAACCTGTTTTCGTTGATTACAGACTGTCACCACGGGGCCGTGCTCAGTCACCACGCCCACGTGTCCACTTGCCTTTTACCTGCTGTTTGTCTGAAACCTGACCACCACGGGGCCATGTTCACCAGGCACGCCCCGTGTCCAGATTTTGTAAGTTTCTGTTACTGGCACTATGACCACAGGGCCGTGTTCAGCCAGCACGAGGCCGTGGCAAGGTGCCCAGTAACACCAAACCTTGTTTTTCGACACCTTTTTTTAACACTTAATCAACCTAAAAACTTATTTTTGGGACACATTGAGGACAATGTGAAATATAAGTGTGGGGGGATGCTAAAACCTTGAATTTTGCAAGTCCTAATAACAAGCCTTACACAAAACTCTATTGGAACCGCTAATCACCCCAAATTTTTTCAAAAATTTTCAGTTTTTTACTTGTTTTGGTTTAATTTGGGAATAATAAGTTCTAAAAAGGTTATATTTTTACAAATTTCCAACCGATAGCGTCGTGATAAAAAGAACCAACATAAGAAAATTATGAAAAGGCATGACAAATCTAATTAAAATTTGATTATATATACTTGATCACATTATAAACCCATTCCCACAACAAGTGAGTTTTGAGCCTTTATTGAGCATACAAGCATATATCTTTAAACTAAATGCTCATTTTTCGTTTCTTGTGTGAATAGCCGTTTGGTTCTTACGACTCTAGAACTTGCCACGACAATACGTTCTCGGTACTTACTAACTTAAACCCAAGTAAGTAAATGATGGAGGCATTAGGACTAACCCATTTTCCTTTCAACACCATTATTTTTTATATTTTTTATCACCTACCCAAAATCCACCTAGTTAACCCCTTTGAGCCTAAACCTTTTTCATTTCAAAACCCACAAAACAAACAACCTTTACCCACCAAAACCCTTTTTCTTTTCAACCCCTTTATTTTAGTAAAAAGCTCGGTTATCTTGTGATGCTCTTTATAAAAAAAATGAAAGTCTAGCAATAAACAAACAAGTTCATGAAAGAAACTTTGTTTGAAAATGCTTAGTTTGAATAAAAGTCACAAAAACAAAAAGTTTTACGACGACCGACGCTTTTTACGCTTTTAGCCCTTTTCACTAACCACTAACCAAAACCACCTACCATTAGCCCAAGCCTAACCCTTTCCAAAGTCCTCTTGATATTTACTAAGGTTTATAGTTAAAAAGGAGGAGGTTTAATTGCTTGGCAAGCATATGGTAGAAGTAAGTTCCATGCCGGTCTCGAGTGTTTCACAAAAATACATATTCGGCCGAGTGTTGAGTGATCTCCCGTGAGGTATGTGAACTTGTATATAAATGAAATTTTAAAAAGGCATGTTATGCCCAAATAAGTAATTCTTCTTATGAAACGTTCTCAATAAATCATAACGAATAGGATTGTAAATAGAATAAAAATAAAACCCATTAAAAATCTTGGATTCCCGACACTCAAGATAAGTCCCAAAACTTCTCTTCTACCTATTCCATTTAGGTGTGTAAGCCACATATTAAAGAGTTTTGCTTGAGGACAAGCAAAGATTCAAGTGTGGGGGTATTTGATGTGTGCAAAATGCATCACATAAATTACATCAAATGAGGCATAAAACTAACCCTTTTTTTAGTACTAATGTTGGAAAAAGTGTGTTTTTGTCTTCCTTTTGAATTTGCAGGACCAAATGAGCTTAAACGAGCAAAAGGAACAAATATACAGCAAAAACCAACATAAATACAAAGAAAAGGAATAAACGTGACATGCCCGACCCCTAGGCAGCATCCCAAAAAGCAAAAACAAGAAACAGAAGACTGACCACGGGGCCATGCCCACTGAGCACGGGGGCGTTGTCAGCCACCTGCAGAAAAGACAAAGCTGTGGAAGCTTCTACGCCCACCACTGGGGCATGCCCAGCTCAGTATGGGGCGTGGTCAATGCTAAGATACGCATAATCTTGCAAAATCTTGGTAGTACAGATACGCTTCTGCACACGGGGCCGCTGTACACGGGTCGTGTTGAGCCCTATGCTGACAAATGCAATTAATGAAGGAAGAGAAAATGATGACCATGGGGCGTGTCCGCTGGACACGGGGCCATGGTCGGGCTTCTGTTCAGGCTATAAATAGAGGTGCTTGGCTCACTTCAAAGGCATCCTTTGGTAAACCACATCTCTCCCACTTTGCCACCACTCCACCACCACTACAACACCCACATCCACCACCATCATCCATCATCCACCTTAGAGTGTGTGTAGTAGTCTCGGGACCCAAGATTGATAGTATGAGTTCTTGTCAATCAAAGGCCATGTTTGGCTAAGTCTCTTACATCATTTGGTGAAGACAAGTCTTTAATGTATTACTTTTGACTTTTAATCTTTTTGCACTTTTTATTTGGTTTCGTATTAATGACTTTAATAACTAGTTTCTTATGTAGAAGCTGAAAGTTCTTTATCATTTGTCCGTGGTGTCTTGGCATTATTTTACTGTCTATATAAAGTAAACGATTTACACCATTCATATCTCTACGGTCTATATAGAGATATGTTGGCTACCTGGTCGGGGGTTAAGGGAATGGTTTGGTAAGGTTCTTGCCTTGTTCAGTGTATAGATCCTGCAAGGACCTGTGTCAAGCTTACTAGGACCTCCTTCAATACCCACTGGTATTGGATGGCGGGGGTGCGAATGGCTTGATCCTCTCATATGTAAACTACTATTAATACATTAACCCGGCTACTTGGGATTGTATCCCTGCTGACTCAAACCATCGTATCTTAAAAAAAAACCATGTATAATTAGGTTGAATAAATCTACCAAATAATAAAAAATACATCCTTAAAAATCCCGTATATTACACGTGTGTTGAATAGATATAAAAAAGAGTTATATCTTAAAAAACCATGTGTATTACACAGATTAAATGAATGTATTTTTGTATATTAAATACTAAAAACGTCGTATCTTTATAAAAACCCGTGTATAATCGGGTTGAAAAATCTACCAAATAATAAAAAAAATTATATCCTAAATAAATGTAATTTTGTATATTAAATACTAAAAACGTCGTATCTTTAAAAAAAACCCGTGTATAGTCGGGTTGAAAAATCTACCAAATAATAAAAATTATTATATCCTTAAAAAACTCGCGTTTTACTCGAGTTGAATAAGCATAATTCTGTATACCAAATAATAAAAAAAAGTTATATTTTTAAATAATTAGGATAACATTTAATATTAATTTATTATTTATATATTTAATATAAGATAAGTAGATAAGAGAGGAATTTGTTTTAAAAATATATTAAATTAACAATTTAGATTTGAGGATAATATTTTATTAAAGTATGATAAGTTTAATATTAATTTATTAATTATTTATTCAGATAAATATAAATTTGATGATACCTTTAATAAATGACACGTGTCCAAAAATTGGTTTCTTTTATTATAGTAGTTAGATTACCTACCTATATATATTTTATTTTGTGCATCACTTTGTTGTACATATAGTCTTTAGGTTGTACATATAGGTTTTTTAAATATTATATGGTACATCGTACCTTATTATATGGTACATTGTACCGATATGAGTCTACCCCCTTCGTACCGAATTTTAGGGACCTAACAAATTGTGATCCCGTTCCACGTTCCCGTACCGGAGCGTACTGCGAACCATGTGACTACGATCAAAATAAGGAACTAACTTTATGAATAGTACCACTGTATTTTTATTGTATCAGGCATAAACAAACAAATCAAATCAAACCACATAGAACAAAATTAATCAAAATAAGAAACTAACTTTATGAATAATCAAAACCCATCAACAAGTTCACCCAAAATCAACGAAGAAATCAGTGAACGTACCTTGGCGCCCGGTGAATGATGAAAAAAAGGGTTTTGGTTCTTCATCTTTGTCGCTGCAACAGAAGTCGAATCCGGATATCGTTTGTTTCTAATATCTCTTATTGGTCCAATGGAAAACTGAAATCTCAAGAATAACGACAATTGAGATGATCGACTTTATAGTAAGCCAGCGAAGCGGCGGCATAATCATCGATGTGTTAATGAAAGTGAAATTAGCATTGTGACAACCCTCAAAATCCCATGTATTCCGTACAATTCATTAATGATAATTAAAGTGCTTGACGACTGTGTGGAATTACTTAACTGCTTTCTGATATCTGTGTTATACTTACATGTATTTGTTAACATACTAGTAGGATACAGAAAAGTTACCAAATAGTCCGGTATGCCTTCCTGAGTGTTAAAAATTAAAAACGTTGCAAAAATATATATGTAGGACGCTTTACGGATTTATTTAAGCAGTTTAACGGAACAGTGTCGAACCGAACAACCGGACTCTACCCGGAACACAAAAAAAATATTGACATTGACATTGTTTTTCTTTTTCTGAGCTAGTTAGGGTACCCGAACACCCGAACACCCGTAATAACTACATAACACACTAGTGATTTATTTATTTTCCTAACTAACCTAACTAGCACTTAACCATACAATTGAAACCAAACCATAATAACCCCCCCCCCCCATCCGATCGTTTCCCTTAAGTGGGAACATCCTCCACACAATTTTTGATTTATTTAATCCTAGTGCTTAAAATCTAGTTGACATAATATCCCTTGGATAATTATGTTGATTGGTTTATAAGAATGTTCATGAGACACCATTTCTTTTATTCAAACACTTAAACAAAAAATTTACTCTTCCTCTCCTCTTTGATACTCTCGGCCGAGACCAAGAAGAACCATCCACCCACTTTCAATTTTCCATCTTGCTAAACCACATACACTCAAGTGTATTAGAGTTCATTCAAGGAGACCCGGTGCCTACGGAATCACAAGGACCTCTCTACGACGCTATTAACCACCCATTTTTCGTCTAGTTTCTTCCCTAGTCTTGTGCTAGTTGTAAGTGCTTCTAAACACCTTCTTGATCTTATCTAAAGTGGTTAATAAGAGATCTGTCGGATAAAAGTCATGAACATATAAGATCAAAGTTTAAAGTCTACTAAAAATGATGAACAAAGTGGTTAATGAGTAAATATTAGTGTAAAACTCTTGGATCTTGTTTTGTTATGATTCTTGGTTGATTATCTGATGTGTTGCTGGTTAATATTGATGTTTGATGTTGTTACGATCACTAAACATGATTAGCGGAATCAATCAAACACAAGTTAGTAAGTTAAAGAATGAAAACAGAATCTGTCCAAGTTTTACAGCCAACTTCAGTTGGAAGTTGGCTGTAAACAGGTCATAAACTCTACGAAAAACTGATATTTTGAGTCTAAAACGTGTTATTATGAAATACGGTTCTAATGGCACCGGAATCGTAATTTTTGGACTTCGTTTACTATTTTTAAAGCGTCATTTCGTAACAGCAGCTAGAGCTGCATTTTTCTGCTGAAAATATGTGTTTTGTTTTCTGTCATAACTTGGGTTCGGTGTAGAGTTGGATCATGAAACTTGTACTGTAGATGACCACCGATGTATTTGTAATTACCCCACTAGAATTTCGTAAATCGGACGCTCGATGAATTTTAAATAAATTATCCCGTGGACTGTAGTCAGAAAAATATAAATTTGAGTTCAGTCCGGAAAATGAATTTTTATAAAATATTGGTAATGAACCGGACCCCGATATTTTTACACAATAAAATTTGGAACGTTTAAGACATTCTGTAAAAATTTGGGAATTTTTGGAATAAGTTAACTATTTTATTAAAATGTCTGAAAACAGCCCGGTTTTGAATATTTATGCTGAAATGACATAAGCTGTAATTTGCGTGTCTAAATGTCGAGTATGCTATCTGCGAATGATCTAACATGTTATATGTGTTATGTGCATTATCGTATGTTTGATTATGAGTGGGGAATGGACGGGAAACTTAGATGGGCATAAACAGTTAAAGTAATGCATGCTATGTGATAGATACGTGTAGAAACTTTGTGCTCTATTTAAAAGCCACTAAATGACTAACTGGTAAATCATAATAGGACGTGATTGACCGACCTTGACTGTTAGCTATATTTGAGAATCTAACCGAGCAAACCGAGGTGAGTTCACACCCTTACTAAGGCATGGGATTCCCGGTGGATTGGGAATGGGATTGAATAACTATTTATATTATCAATACTACTAGACTACCTACTACTGTCCTCGGATTGAGAAGGGCACATACGTAAAACCTACGTACACTCACACTTACTACTATCCTCGGATTGAGAAGGACACGTACGTAAAACCTACGTACACTCACACTTACTATTGTCCTCGGATTGAGAAGGGCACGTACGTAAAACCTACGTACACTCATACTTACTACTGTCCTCGGATTGAGAAGGGCACGTACGTAAAACCTACGTACACTCATACTTAACACCGTCCTCGGATTGGGAAGGACACTTACGGATACGCCTAGTCTAGTAACATACATAATGGGAAGCCTCCACTGATTATGGTTATGGTTTGGGTAATGAAAAAGGAACTGGTTAAACATACTTTCAACTACGGGGTAACCCCCACGGCAATTAAGCCAACGAAAGTCAAACCACGTTTTTCAGAAACAACTTAAGACTAAACAACCAAACGTGAACTCATTCAACTTTGTTGTTGACTCGTTGTTACATGCCTTGCAGGTCGTTAGATGCTATGGAGCTTACACATGGAGGTGGTCGTTGTGGAATGCGAACTAATATGTCCCGTACTTACTAAATAAACGTTATGAACTTATGAAACTTATGTTTGGGGTCTTTAAACTTATGAACTACAAAACTTATGTTTTGGTTTAACGTCTTATGCTTCCGCTATTTAAATTGAACTTGGTTAACTTCCTTTTGGTCACCAATTGTATTGTGATTGGTTTTATTTACTAAAATACGTTGTTCAATATGATTGGTGGCTCGATCCTGGTCATGTCACGCCTCCAAGCGGTGATACTCCGCGTGTGGATTTTGGGGGTGTGACAGATTGGTATCAGAGCCATTGGTTATAGTGAACTTGGGTTTTAAAAAGGGAAAAGTTTTTTATAAAACCAGACTATAACCAGTACAGTGCTCAACGATCCACAACGACGTTTCGCTCCACGTGCAAGACTCGACACCATAAGTGGTATGATTTATGTTATATTGTCGGTTAGATAGTTCTCACTGTGCATTAGATAATGTGATAATTGCTATTTGAACCTTGTGTGCTTACTCTCTAATGTCGTCCCACACTTACGCACTTTCACGACACTTTCCTCACTTACGTTGCTTCGTTATGAAGATCATGAGCGGACGCGGAGGACGTATCAACCTCACTCAAGCCCAGTTGACAGCTTTGATCAATGAACGAGTCGCTGAGGCACTCGCAGCTAACCCAGCAGGAGGTCAACATGCTCAACCTCCTGTGTGCACGTTCAAGACGTTCATGGACTGCCGACCTACTACTTTCAGTGGCACCGAAGGAGTAGTGGGCCTTCTACACTGGTTCGAGAAGCTTGAGTCAGTTTTCGAGATGTGCGAATGCCCCGAAGACCGTAGGGTGAAATATGCTACCGGAACACTTGAAGGAGCTGCGTTAACCTGGTGGAAGGCACAGGTTCAACTACTAGGACTGGCAGTTGCTAATGCCACACCCTGGAATGGTTTCAAAGAGCTAATCAAGGAGGAGTACTGTAGTCGGGATGACATCCACAAGCTAGAGGTGGAATTTTACAATCTGAAGATGACGGGGTCCGAAATTGAGGCGTATACTAAGAGGACAAACGAGCTGGCCATCCTGTGTCCAACTATGGTGGACCCTCCCATCAAACGAATTGAGCCGTATCTCAAGGGTCTTGTACCCGAGATTCAACGTCACGTGACTTCAGCCAACCTGGGTACCATACAGCAAATCATCAAGTTGGCCCATCGACTCACTGACCAGGCGGTGGAGCAAAATAGACTGCCCAAACGAATCAGTGCCACAGCTACTTCTGATGCACCTACCGACAACAAGCGAAAATGGGATGGGAACTCCGGAAAGGGTTCTACTTCAGTTCAGTCTCAGCAGCGAAAGACTGATAACTACCAGAGTCCTGGTCAGCAATCTTCTAGTAACCAAGGACAGGGTGGATACCGAGGGAACCACCCCAAGTGCAACCGGTGCAACAAACATCACAGCGGGCAGTGCAACAAAGGTCGTTGCCTGAGGTGTAACAAGTTTGGTCATGAAGCAAAGGATTGCAGGAGCGCCCGACCATCAAATCAAAATCGCCAACAACAACAACAAGCTCCACAGAACCACCAACAGCAACAACAACAGGGCAGTAAAGGATGCTTTCAGTGTGGCGCTGAAGGCCATTTTAAGAGGAACTGTCCCCAACTGAACCAAAACCAGAACCATAACCAAAGAAACGGGAACCACAATGGAAACAACAATGGAGGCAACAATGGAGGCAATAACGGGGGTAACAACATTGGTAATGGTGCCAGGGGACGTGTATTCGTGCTAGGTCAGGGTGATGCAAGGAACGATCCCAACGTTGTGATGGGTAAGTTTCTTCTGGACGACTTCTTTGTCACTGTTTTATTCGATTCGGGTGCCGATACTAGTTATGTGTCCTTAAAAGTTAGCCAAATGCTTAAGCGCACTCCAACACTTTTGAACACCATACACATGGTAGAACTAGCAAATGGTAAAAGTCTTGAAGCCACACATGTAGTTAAAGGTTGTAACCTCGTCTTAGCTGGTCAGACCTTCTCTATCGATCTTATTCCTATCACACTTGGTAGTTTCGACGTTGTTATTGGGATGGATTGGCTATCTCATCATCAAGCGGAGATTGTTTGCAAGGAGAAAATCGTCTGCATTCCTCGTTCTGGTGAAGAACCTCTCATGATTCATGGCGACAAGAGCGGTGCGGTCGAAGGCATCATCTCTTTCCTTAAGGCCCAGAAGTGTTTGCGAAAGGGCCACACTGCCATTCTAGTGCTCGTTACTGACACATCAACAGAAGAGAAGAGAATTGAAGACATCCCTATTGTGCACGATTTTCCTGAGGAATTTCCTGAGGAATTTCCTGGTCTTCCGCCTCATCGTCAAGTTGAGTTTCAAATCGAGCTAGCTCCTGGGGCAGCACCAGTAGCTCGAGCACCTTATCGTCTAGCTCCATTAGAACTTGAAGAACTGTCCATGCAATTACAAGAACTCTTGGAAAAGGGTTTTATACGTCCTAGCTCTTCGCCCTGGGGAGCTCCAGTCTTGTTCGTAAAGAAGAAAGATGGTACTTTCAGAATGTGTATTGACTATCGCGAGCTTAACAAGGTGACTGTGAAGAATCGTTATCCTCTTCCACGTATTGACGACTTGTTCGACCAGTTGCAAGGGTCGAGCTATTACTCCAAGATTGACTTGAGATCGGGATACCATCAGCTGAGGGTCCGAGATGAGGACGTCTCCAAAACAACATTCAGAACTCGTTACGGCCATTACGAGTTTCTGGTTATGCCATTCGGGCTGACGAATGCACCAGCGGTCTTCATGTATCTCATGAACCGAGTATGCAAACCTTACCTGGATAAGTTCGTTATTGTGTTCATCGACGATATCCTGATCTATTCTAAGAGTCAGGAGGAACACGAGCAGCATCTACGACTTATGCTGGAACTTCTTCGAAAAGAGCAGTTGTATGCCAAGTTTTCGAAATGTGACTTCTGGCTTCGCGAAGTCCACTTTCTAGGCCATGTGGTAAACAAGGATGGAATTCATGTGGATCCATCTAAGGTTGAATCGATCAAGAACTGGCCTGCACCCCGTACACCAACAGAAATCCGCCAATTCTTGGGTTTGGCTGGATATTACCGAAGGTTTATAAAGGATTTCTCCAAGATTGCGCACCTCTTACTTCACTGACTCAGAAGGGTGTCATCTATCGTTGGGGTGATGCACAGGAGTCCGCATTTCAACACCTAAAGGATAGACTTTGTAGCGCGCCTATCCTCTCATTGCCTAAAGGCACAGATGATTTCGTGGTTTATTGCGACGCTACCATCCAAGGACTTGGTTGCGTATTGATGCAACGTGACAAGGTCATTGCCTACGCATCGCGCCAACTTAAAGTTCACGAAAGGAACTACACTACACACGACTTGGAACTGGGAGCAGTTGTTTTCGCACTTAAGATATGGAGACATTACCTATACGGTACCAAGTGCACCATTTACACCGATCACAGGAGTCTCGAGCATATCTTCAAGCAAAAGGAGTTAAACATGCGTCAACGCTGATGGGTTGAGCTCTTGAACGATTATGAATGCGCAATCAAATATCATCCGGGCAAGGCCAATGTTGTGGCCGACGCCCTCAGTCGAAAGGATACTCTACCTAAGCGTGTATGTGCTTTACAGCTTACCATCCAATCCAACCTTCCCGCTCAGATTCGTGATGCTCAGGTCGAAGCATTGAAAGCAGAGAACATCAAGGCCGAGTCCTTGCGAGGATCGAGGCAGCGGCTAGAACAAAAGGAAGACGGCGCTTACTATGTAACAGGGCGCATCTGGGTTCCGCTTTATGGAGACTTACGCGAGCTTGTGATGGACGAAGCGCACAAGTCTCGTTATTCGGTGCACCCTGGTTCGGAAAAGATGTACCATGACCTCAAGACTACGTATTGGTGGCCTGGCATGAAAGCCCACATAGTAACCTACGTTAGCAAATGTTTGACTTGTGCGAGAGTCAAGACTGAATATCAGAAACCATCAGGCCTACTCCAACAACCAGAGATCCCGAAATGGAAATGGGAGCAAATTTCCATGGATTTCGTTACCGGCCTGCCCAGATCTCAACGCGGAAACGATACCATTTGGGTGATCATAGATCGACTGACCAAGTCTGCACATTTTCTGGCTATCAAAGAAACGGATAAGTTTTCTACTCTTGCAGACATTTATCTAAAGGAAGTAGTGTCAAGGCACGGAGTGCCAACCTCTATCATTTCTGATCGTGACGCGCGTTTTATTCTGAAATGTGGCAAGCAATGCACAAGTCTTTTGGCTCACGATTAGATATGAGCACCGCTTATCACCCACAGATGGATGGGCAATCTGAACGCACCATCCAAACCCTTGAAGACATGCTTAGGGCATGTGTAATCGATTTTGGTAATGGCTGGGAAAAGCACCTCCCGCTGGTGGAGTTTTCGTATAACAACAACTACCACACCGGCATCCAAGCCGCTCCATTCGAGGCATTGTACGGACGCAAATGCCGATCACCTCTCTGTTGGGCAGAAGTTGGTGACAGCCAAATCACTGGCCCAGAACTTGTAATAGATACAACTGAGAGAATTGCTCAGATACGACAGCGAATGGCGGCAGCTCGTGACCATCAGAAAAGCTATGCTGATAAAGGAAGAATACCACTCGAGTTCCAGGTTGGGGATCGAGTGCTACTCAAAGTCTCACCTTGGAAAGGTGTAGTCTGCTTTGGCAAACGAGGCAAACTCAATCCGCGTTATGTCGGACCATTCGAAGTCACCGAGAAAATTGGCAAAGTCGCCTACAGGTTGAATCTACCTGAAGAACTCAGCGGAGTTCAGAATGTTTTCCATGTGTCGAATCTGAAGAAGTGTCTGTCAGATGAGACCCTCATAGTTCCTCTTAAGGAACTCACAATCGACGACCAGCTGCGATTCGTCGAGGAACCAGTAGAGATTATGGATCGAGATGTTAAGATCCTCAAGCATACCAGGATACCTCTGGTCCGAGTTCGTTGGAATGCTCATCGTGGCCCAGAGTATACCTGGGAACGAGAAGACCAAATGAAACTCAAGTATCCCCAACTTTTTAAGAAAAACGCAACCACTACTGAGGCTGAAGCTACTGCAGAATTTCGGGACGAAATTCCAAATCAACCGGGGGGGGGGGGGGGTGATGTGACACCCCAGGAAAATCAGGAAAACAACGCAACTTAACTACCTTCCTCAGTAACCACGCGCTAAATTTCGGGACGAAATTCTCTTAACATGGGGAGAATGTGACAACCCTCAAAATCCCATGTATTCCGTACAATTCATTAATGATAATTAAAGTGCTTGACGACTGTGTGGAATTACTTAACTGCTTTCTGATATCTGTGTTATACTTACATGTATTTGTTAACATACTAGTAGGATACAGAAAAGTTACTAAATAGTCCGGTATGCCTTCCTGAGTGTTAAAAATTAAAAACGTTGCAAAAATATATATGTAGGATGCTTTACGGATTTATTTAAGCAGTTTAACGGAACAGTGTCGAACCGAACAACCAGACTCTACCCGGAACACAAAAAAAAATATTGACATTGACATTGACATTGTTTTTCTTTTTCTGAGCTAATTAGGGTACCCGAACACCCTAACACCCGTAATAACTACATAACACACTAGTGATTTATTTATTTTCCTAACTAACCTAACTAGCACTTAACCATACAATTGAAACCAAACCATAATACACCCCCCCCCATCTGATCGTTTCCCCTAAGTGGGAACATCCTCCACACAATTTTTGATTTATTTAATCCCAGTGCTTAAAATCTAGTTGACATAATATCCCTTGGATAATTATGTTGATTGGTTTATAAGAATGTTCATGAGACACCATTTCTTTTATTCAAACACTTAAACAAAAAAATTACTCTCCCTCTCTTCTTTGATACTCTCGGCCGAGACCAAGAAGAACCATCCACCCACTTTCAATTTTCCATCTTGCTAAACCACATACACTCAAGTGTATTAGAGTTCATTCAAGGAGACCCGGTGCCTACGGAATCACAAGGACCTCTCTACAACGGTATTAACCACCCATTTTTCGTCTAGTTTCTTCCCTAGCCTTGTGCTAGTTGTAAGTGCTTCTAAACACCTTCTTGATCTTGTCTAAAGTGGTTAATAAGAGATCTGTCGGATAAAAGTCATGAACACATAAGATCAAAGTTTAAAGTCTACTAAAAATGATGAACAAAGTGGTTAATGAGTAAATATTAGTGTAAAACTCTTGGATCTTGTTTTGTTATGATTCTTGGTTGATTATCTGATGTGTTGCTGGTTAATATTGATGTTTGATGTTGTTACGATCACTAAACATGATTAGTAGAATCAATCGAACACAAGTTAGTAAGTTAAAGAATGAAAACAGAATCTGTCCAAGTTTACAGCCAACTTCAGTTGGCTGTAAACAGGTCATAAACTCTACGAAAAACTGATATTTTGAGTCTAAAACATGTTATTATGAAATACGGTTCTAATGGCACCGGAATAGTAATTTTTGGACTTCGTTTACTATTTGTTAAGCGTCATTTCGTAACAGCAGCTAGAGCTGCTGTTACGAAATTTAACAATATCTAACGAGAAGTTGCCTAAATCATTTCTATAATAAAAAACACATTTTTCTGCTGAAAATATGTGTTTTGTTTTCTGTCATAACTTGGGTTCGGTGTAGAGTTGGATCATGAAACTTGTACTGTAGATGACCACCGATGTATTTGTAATTACCCCACTGGAATTTCGTAAATCGGACGCTCAATGAATTTTAAATAAATTATCCCGTGTACTGTAGTCAGAAAAATATAAATCTGAGTTCAGTCTGGAAAATGATTTTTTTTATAATATATTGGTAATGAACCGGACCCCGATATTTTTACACAATAAAATTTGAAACGTTTAAGACATTCTGTAAAAATTTGGGAATTTTAGGAATAAGTTAACTATTTTATTAAAATGTCCGAAAACAGCCCGGTTTTGAATATTTATGCTGAAATGACATAAGCTGTAATTTGCGTGTCTAAATGTCGAGTAAGCTATCTGTGAATGATCTAACATGTTATATGTGTTATGTGCATTATCGTATGTTTGATTATGAGTGGGGAATGGATGGGAAACTTAGATGGGCATAAACAGTTAAAGTAATGCATGCTATGTGATAGATACGTGTAGAAACTTTGTGCTCTATTTGAAAGCCACTAGATGACTAACTGGTAAATCATACTAGGACGTGATTGACCGACCTTGACTGTTAGCTATATTTGAGAATCTAACCGAGCAAACCGAGGTGAGTTCACACCCTTACTAAGGCATGGGATTCCCGGTGGATTGGGAATGGGATTGAATAACTATTTATATTATCAATACTACTAGACTACCTACTACTGTCCTCGGATTGAGAAGGGCACGTACGTAAAACCTACGTACACTCACACTTACTACTGTCCTTGGATTGAGAAGGGCACGTACGTAAAACCTACGTACATTCATACTTACTACTGTCCTCGGATTGAGAAGGGCACGTACGTAAAACCTACGTACACTCATACTTACTACTGTCCTCGGATTGAGAAGGGCACGTACGTAAAACCTACGTACACTCATACTTAACACCGTCCTCGGATTGGGAAGGACACTTATGGATACGCCTAGTCTAGTAACATACATAATGGGAAGCCCCCACTGATTATGGTTATGGTTTGGGTAATGAAAAAGGAACTGGTTAAACATACTTTCAACTACGGGGTAACCCCCACGGCAATTAAGCCAACGAAAGTCAAACCACGTTTTTCAGAAACAACTTAAGACTAAACAACCAAACGTGAACTCATTCAACTTTGTTGTTGACTCGTTGTTACATGCCTTGCAGGTCGTTAGATGCTATGGAGCTTGCACATGGAGGTGGTCGTTGTGGAATGCGAACTAATATGTCCCGTACTTACTAAATAAACGTTATGAACTTATGAAACTTATGTTTGGGGTCTTTAAACTTATGAACTACAAAACTTATGTTCTGGTTTAACGTCTTATGCTTCCACTGTTTAAATTAAACTTGGTTAACTTCCTTTTGGTCACCAATTGTATTGTGATTGGTTTTATTTACTAAAATACGTTGTTCAATATGATTGGTGGCTCGATCCTGGTCATGTCACGCCTCCAAGCGGTGATACTCCGCGTGTGGATTTTGGGGGTGTGACAAGCATTTAGTCAACATTTTATTTCAGGTCATGGTAGATCCGCCCTTAATGGTTTTCGGGTTTAATCTATATATTTATTGATCTATATGTGAGTTTATATTCTTCCGAAGTCTTTTATCTTTATCTCACTTTTTCTAACTTCACCATATGCTTATTGATCTATATGTGAACTATGACTGTGATCTTGAAGCTCTTAATTCGTTTGAAGCTCCCAAACACCCTCAGAAGAGGTTGAAGGCTGCTTGTATCGGCTGCAAGAAATTCTATTCCCCATGATAAAAAATTTGATCATCACTGATGTGTGTGAAAATTATATATATTTTTCATAATGATTTTTCACACAATTTGGTTTTAAATTTATAGAAATGATTTTACCTCAGTACAAAACCAGACACATAGGCAAGTGTACCTATCGCATATGTAGTATAGTATCGGTAAGAACCAAGTATTGATCCATGGACACGGTAGCTTTTGATATTAAACCTTTGTTACTCTAAAGTCGTTTCAAACAATAAGTTGGGTTTTCTCAATTATCATGCAAATAATAAAATTACTAAGTTAACGAAATTTAACAATATCTAACGAGAAGTTGCCTAAACCGAGTATCCACTAATGTTCGTATAACGATCTATGGGAAGAACTAACGATGACACAAACTCTTAAGTAACTAAGTCCTGGTCAAGGTCGCCTAGCTTTCTAATTTCTTCGGAAAATTTAGAATGAAATAACATTCTAATCACCTAAAAATCATTATTTTTAAGTTCATGTGTAAGTTAATGTTATTCTTTAGATAAGAGTTACTTGTTTGTCAAAACTCGTAACTCGACAATTTAAGGAAAACTAATATGAAAAACACACTAATCACCTAAAGTTGCTTTTAATTAGATAGGATCCTAATGTTGTTCTTGATATGAACGATGAGCATGATCAAGCTAGATAACAATTTTGGCCTAAATCATCAATCTTACACAACTAACATACATTAGAATTCACATTAACACTATTATGATCTTTCCAAATCCAAGTGCAAGATTACATACACATGCTCAAATCTTCATCAATTTCATGTTAACAATTACCATTCCTAGTCTCATGCCTTGAATCAAACTAACTAATAGCAAAATTCAACAATCATAATCTACACATGGGTTTTCCAACATGACATGGGTAAATAACAATCAAACATTCATGAAATCCAAATTTAAGCATGCATAAAAATCCAAGAACAATACTAGAACACTATCATGAGGATTAACATAAACTTTCCATCACAATTACCTCCAATTCATCACATTAACAATAGTTTTAATATGGTTTAGGCAACCCAAGTGTTTAGCCCATAAGGCTAACAAAAACCACAACCATAATCATAAACATGGAAGAAAACATGGTAGATCTAGAGTTTTTCAAACCAAAATGAATTAAAGTGGGTTGTGTGGTGTTAGATCTTCCCTTGGAGTGCTTGATCTTCAATCTTGGGTTCAAATTCTTCAAGAGATGCTTGGAACCGACTTTTGGGTCTCTGTGCAATATATAGCTAAGAGGCTCGAGTTAGTTATTACGTCTACGTGCAATATATAGCTAAGACAGGTTTTGAGAGAAGTCGGTTTTAGTTCCCTAATTGCATTTGTGTCTATTAAACCAAGTTAGAATCTAGGATTGCCTTAGATTGTCGTGCTGAGAGGTAGATAGTCGAATTAGGGCACTTTTAAAGTCGTTAGAGGACTGAGAGGAAGTCTAACAATCGGTGTTCACAACAGCCTTGTAGGGTTTCCTAGGTTTCTTCCTGAGAAGGGTCGGGAAGTCTTAGCTTGAAATACCTTAGGGTTTAGTACTTTATGATCTCGGTTCCATACCACAATAGAACCGTTTTTATTTGGAAAGGGAGTGTGTGTGAGTTGTTTATTTCCAGGCAGAGTTTGAAAAGGTCAAATCTTTGATGATTCCATCATCTATGATTGAGTTGCGAAAAATTCTGGATAGGTATCCTACATCTGAACCGAATTCTTTCTGGTTAAAGAATCTCTTTCTAGTTGCTTTGAAACAATTAGGAGATTCTCTAGGTGGCAACATGCTATTGGGTGGTGGTCCCGCTTATGGGGTCAAATCAATACGCTTTAAGAATAAATATTTGAATATCAATCTCATCGATATCATCGATCTCATAAGTATCATACCAAATCGAGCATATTAACTATTTACCGTTAAAAGTGTTATCCCGGTATCTAGTAATATATCACGTGCAACCCAACTCCAAGGTTCTTTGTCCATATCTTTGGTTATAAGGTCTTTAATAACTTCACACATCAAGGCAGACAACAACCTAAGTGTACCAAAAGGCATGAACATCAAACAGGTAAAAAAAGGTAAATAAATATTTGTAGAGTTGATTAAAGTGCTAATACTATTAGATAAACACATTTAACTTACCTTATGCGTTTCAAGAGATCATCAAAATAAACTGGATTGGTAACTGCAGATATGGATAACAGTCCACGGCAGCCATCAAGCCACTCACTGAACAAAACGAAATTGTGTAAAACATAATATCATAGAGAGAAAAAAGTCAGAAAACTTATATTCCAGGTCAACCAAATTCGACCCACCCGTATATGCGTACAGAAATTTATGTGTTATGACCCATCTGCCCCCCCCCCCCTTTTGTCACCAGTTGATATACTACCTCTCACTTCTTCCACTTTCGATTTTTTTGAAATCCATTCATAGTTAAACTGGATTCAAGCCTAGGTAGTCGTTAATCTCATCTGAATCAAACCTTAGTTCTTGTTCGTGTCTTAGTCTAGTTTTTATTTTAATTCCAATTCTAGGATTTTAGTAAAACCCCCCTTAAAACACAACAATAGTTAAGTTGTGTCAATGTCTAGTCTAAATAAAGTCTTTAATGTAATTAATTAGAGTCCTTGTGGGTTCGACACCCGGACTTTCTTTTCTTTGCTAGAGTCGACCGGTTCACTTGCCGGTGAGTAGTTTAGCCAAGTTAGAAGTCTAGATTATTATTACTTGAGTCTAAATTTAGGGTTATTTTAGTTTATTTATTTGAGCTACTAATTCCACATCAAGTCCCTTGACTAAACATCAAACTTTAACTCTCGCGATTTGCTTATTTTTATCTACGTTTCGAACCTGCTACAGACTGCGGGTGGTAACCCACTAGTTAGTATAAAGCAACCATTGTTGTAGCAAGTATCATACGCTGGAATTGAGCATATTAACTATTTACCGTTAAAAGTGTCGTCCAGGTATCTAGTAATATATCACGTGCAACCCAACTCCAAGGTTCTTTGTCCATATCTTTGGTCATAAGGTCTTTAATAACTTCACAAATCAAGGCAGGCAACAAACTGAGTGTACCAGAAGGCCTGAACATCAAACAGGTAAAAAAAGGTAAATAAATATTTGTAGAGTTGATTAAAATGCTAATACTATTAGATAAACACATTTAACTTACCTTATGTGTTTCAAGAGATCAACAAAATAAACTGGATTGGTAACTGCAGATATGGATAACAGTCCACGGCAGCCATCAAGCCACTCACTGAACAAAACGAAATTGTGTAAAACACAATATCATAGAGAGAAAAAAGTCAGAAAAATTATATTCCAGGTCAACCAAATTCGACCCGCCCGTATATGCGTACAAAAATTTATGTGTTATGACCCATCTGCCCCCCCCCCCCTTTTGTCACCAGTAGATATACTACCTCTCACTTCTTCCATTTTCAATTGCTTTTGCAATAACATCAGGAGGATGAATCCATTGAACGATTCCAGATAATAGCAGCATCTATGATTAAAAACAGTGTTAGTTTTAATATAAGCCAAATTAATCAATTCTTTTCAATGTTTAAATAGAAGAAAGGGTTACCGGATGAAAATATAGTTCCTGTGAGAGAGCAAAGCTGTACTATGAGTTTACGAGCAGAAACCGCAAGAGGACAGTCAATACAGTAACCTTTACCGGAGAATTTCTCCCTCAATACACCATACAACCCTAATAGCCACTCTATGTGACCACTTGTAAGCAAAACATCACGCCATGAAGGCCCAAGCTTCAAAAAAAAAAAAATTAGTTACACACTCATGTCCAAGACAGTTGACTTAATCTTACAATTATTAATTATTGGATTATTAACGTTTAAAGTTTTTATATCTTTTCCTTGATCTTTCCATGTAAAAATGGTATTAATTCTTTTAATTGTGAACCTTGTAACTCTCACTACTATGAAAGTTCAAGGACTAAACTGGTAACACGATAAACATGCATAATTTAGAAAAGAACTTTTGAAAGTTCAATGACTAGACTAGTAGCAGAACGAAAGGTAAGGTGCAACTTTAAGCAATCAAGTCATATCTAAAATGCATGTCACTTTCAAAATTAGCAGACATCAAAAAGAAAGAACACAATTTTCACCTCATCGATGCAACCACATGCATTTTCTTACCGTAAAACATGCACCCAAACGTCTATTTATGAAAGTTCAGTTCTTTTATGTAGATTTTGAAAACTCTGGTGATGAATAGAAACTGAACAGAAGCTTTAGCAATAAAGTCTTCAATAGTTTGATGTAAATGTGCCAAATTCGATCCATTTACATATAAACAGGTCAATTTGCATTATTTATGTATTGGAGCGGGTCAAATAAGTCATGTAAATAGTTCAGCTAAAACAGAAAAGTAGCCAAACAGGTCATTCGGATTGAAAGTTGCCTGCTTCTTAAGGTAATTGATATAAACATTATATCTTAACTCATACTATTTCTTAACATGCATGATAAACTAATACAGCAAGCCTAAATTAGACAACTAACAACTAACAACTAGCATCAAGTTTCAACATCTAACAACAAAAGCCGATCTAAAAATTACATCTCTATAGCATGTCTGCTTGACCTTCCGCTGCTCCACCTCCACCCTCCACATGTGCAATGTCAACCTCGACATATAGACTCATATTTCTATTGGCAGGTTGTGTTCTTGCCATGTTTCTGAAGTAGTTGAACTAGTCTACTGTGCGAATTGTGATAGGTTGCCAGTGGCCGTCTTCATCCCGCCGCCGATATGTCAATCGAAGCGGTGTAGCGGTACCATGGTGCACACTGTTTTCTCTAGCTAAATTAGCTAGCTCTTCGAATGTGAGATTTAAACTGACAGCGACAGCTTCTCTCATCATGTATTGAGACGTATATTGATTCCGATTACGAATAACATTCCAAGCGCCATTAGAAAAGATTATTAGGCCAAAATGATGGCCTAATTGAAGGGGGAAGGGTTGAGCAGCCATTGCAACTGAAGACAACTAACCGAGAGGGACAAAAATTTTGATATTATTTCAAACAATTTTTGTATAAAACAGAAGGCAATGGGTGAGATTAAAATCAGAGGAATCCGTAAAAAGCTCCACATTCTGAATGAGTTCATAGAACAGGTGTATGATCTGGTTTTAGCTGTGCAAGTGAATGATCAAAAATCTCTAATTTCTTTACTTATGTTGACTAAATATCTAAAATGTCACAAAGTGGTTTGGTGTAACATCCATAAAATTTTGAAAGACTAAATAATATCAATTTAATCTTGATGAGCTTTGCCCAATTTGCCGCCAGGTTAGTTTGGATAACAAAGTGGTTTGGTGTAACATCCATAAAATTTCTCAACTCCCAGAGTTTTATTTTTGCTAGAATTGGATTTGTTATTCAAAATAGGGTTGTGACAGAGCTTATTTCCCATTTACCTGCCATTGTTATGTAATTTTCCTAACTTTTCTATTAAATAAAACCAATCAAAAAAGTTATGTTGTAAACTTGGAAATGAAAAATGACAAACATGGACAACTTCATCTTATCCACTTCCGGCAACCACCACTTCCAGCACCCACCAGACCACCACCACTGCCACCCCTGAATCATTGTCACCATTGAATAATCATATGAAAACACAATTACAACACACTTGAGAAGTAAAACAAAAGGAAAAAGAAAGAAAAGATTGAGAAATAAAACAATAAGACAAAAGAAAAAAGAAAAAGAAAGAAGAGAAGAAGGTTTGTAGCCAAGACTCTCAAGAGAGGAAGAGATAATGAGAGCGGCGTTTGTTTGATGTAGGGTTTTATTGCTTCCCTTTAAATACACAAGCAAGAAACTTAAAAGTTCATCCCACTCCTTTCATTTTTCTTATATTACAAACTAGGCCCTTCAATAAATACATACCAATTTTAACAATTCCAAGACACAATTAAAGGCCCCTTGTATAAATTTATTCCAAACTTTTGAATCCTTTATTTATTTACAAAATTATATCTTACTAACGTCCAAACATTTATTAAGTGGATTATTTTTTTCTAAATTAATAGGACTCCATCTCACGTTAATGTCATTGTCACACGTCAAGGTTTCATTTTTTACTCTAAACTTTTGAATATTAATACGTGTGTGACCAGGGGTGGACCCACATAGAGTGGGTCGGAGTCCCTGGACCCCAATGTTTTTTAAAAAAAAATTAGTAGATTCGTTTTATTAAATTGTATAAGGACTCCATAAATACAATCAGGTAGACACCATAGAAAGAAAATTAAACTTGGTGTATTAGTAAATCCCTCTTTTTACCAACAAGAGATCATAGGTTCAATCCTTGTATAGCTTCTTTTTCCTGTTTTTTTTAATCTAGTTCAAAGTAATACAAAAAGAACTCTGTTCGATTTTTTAGTCTATCTATATGAGGAGATCATATGAAAAATGTAACCGATTCTTTCGTTTCTTTGGGCCACTGGCCATCCGCCGGGAGTTTCGGGTTTAATACCGATATTTTAGCAACAAATCTAATAAATCTAAGTGTAGTACTTGGGGTCTTGATATTTTTTGGAAAGGGAGTGTGTGCGAGTTGTTTATTTCCAGGCAGAGTTTGAAAAGGTCAAATCTTTGATGATTCCATCATCTATGATTGAGTTACGAAAAATTCTGGATAGGTATCCTACATCTGAACCGAATTCTTTCTGGTTAAAGAATCTCTTTCTAGTTGCTTTGAAACAATTAGGAGATTCTCTAGGTGGCAACATGCTATTGGGTGGTGGTCCCGCTTATGGGGTCAAATCAATACGCTCTAAGAAGAAATATTTGAATATCAATCTCATCGATATCATCGATCTCATAAGTATCATACCAAATCGAGCATATTAACTATTTACCGTTAAAAGTGTCGTCCAGGTATCTAGTAATATATCATGTGCAACCCAACTCCAAGGTTCTTTGTCCATATCTTTGGTCATAAGGTCTTTAATAACTTCACACATCAAGGCAGACAACAAACTGAGTGTACCAAAAGGCATGAACATCAAACAGGTAAAAAAAGGTAAATAAATATTTGTAGAGTTGATTAAAGTGCTAATACTATTAGATAAACACATTTAACTTACCTTATGTGTTTCAAGAGATCATCAAAATAAACTGATTAAAGTGCCAATACTATTAGATAAACACATAGTCTAGACTCGAGAAAGAATCATAGTTCGCTATGATCAGAGCTCTGATACCAAGCTGTAACACCCTGGCTTTGCGGAAGCGTGGGTTTATTTGGTGTGACTTCTTAATACCATAGCTTAATCACAACAAAGCTATATGAAAATAAAACCATGCAGATCATCCATTGATTTAAGTTTGAAAAGTAAAATACCACAACATTGTCTTAAGGCGTTGACACATGCAACGGAAATTTCAACCTAATAACATAAAAACATTGTTTGAAAGACACAACCACAAACTTAAAATAGACGTAGTTTAAGAACTGTGACTCGTCCAGGTAAAAGCCACAACCCCTAAACTCGGATGATCCCATAACTCTACGCAGCGTGAAAACGTAGCATACCGTGTCAGATCCTTAGTTCCCTGAAATACATGTAAGTTGAAGAATCAACATAAAGTTGAGCGAGTTCATGTGAAAGTGAGTATGTAAAACCTTTAAAGTACGTCCCAATGTAAAAAGGTTTAAGTACGTCCCGATGTAAAAAATGTTTAAGTACGTCCCGATGCAAAAATGTTTAAGTACGTCCCGATGTAAAAATGTTTAAGTACGTCCCGATGTAAGCATGTTTAAGTACGTCCCGATGTAAAAATGTCCCTGGTATGTAGCAATAAGGAAAAAGAGATCACCATTGGGTTGCAAAGCCAATGATATGTGTGAAGTGATGCAGGAAGACTCAACCCTAGCGGATTTGTGCGTCGGGCACTTAGTCACCACTTGGTCCACCCTGCGGACTCAGGAGTGGCGCTCGCTACACCCAAATAGATCTATCACTAATGTCCCTCGGTCCTACAACGAGGATTAATGGCCTTTAGTTCCACCTACCCACTCACATGATCTGTACGTCCTAACCCTCCTTAAGCTAACCATACCATGTATAAAAATGTCCTTAATAATTGTAACATGTATTTCACCCCCGAAGTATAAAAACTGAAAACAGTTAAGAGAAAAGGGGGACATGAACTCACCGAAATGCGTCTAACAAGAAATCTCCCGGTCAACCTGCTGTGCGACGACCTACACGTACTAACTTCTATTAGACGGGCGGCCGTACCTTAGCTTAAGGTTTAATGTCTTTGGGAAATAGTTAGGCAACTATTTCGTAATTACACTTCGTAATTATTTTGTAAATATATTCCTTCCCAAGGATGGGGGTTTTAATACATGTGCGTTCGTATCACCTCGAAATATATTATTAAGTCTCGCTTAATGTAATATATTTTATTTCATTTGTCCAAAATACTTTACTTCCAAAATATAAATATTCTTCCCAAAAATATTATATTTTATTCCATATAATTTTCCAAAATAATATCCTTGTCAAAATACACACTTATGAGTATTTTCTGAAAATACGTAAGTTACATTGTAAGGTTCGGGTGGTATAATTAATACCGGTGTAACTTAAATATTTATAGTGAAGGCGTTCGTATTATTTTGGAGCCGTGAATATTCAGTGTATTCTAGTAATATTATTTTTACTCTAAAAATAATATTTGTATAGTTCACAAAATAATCATAAAGATTCACACAAGTGCTATTATGAAAAATATATACTAAATATATATTTTAACAAGTTTTATTTATGAAAATCCCACCTCCGACACTTGAAGATTTTGTAATAAAAATTCATGGCGAAGTTTGTTTGGAAAAACAAGTCGAAAATATATTCATAGCACTTGTCGTAAAAATATTTTCCAAGTGTTATATTTCTGGAAAAATTTCGCCAGAGTTTCCTCTGTAACTGGAGGTGACCACGCTTTCAAGCGTATCATTTTCTTTTATAAATTCAACCAACAATGTTCCCAACATCAACAAACAATATTTCAACACTAAACTAGTCAAAATATACGTAAGTCGCAAACACATGAACTTGTGGGTTATGTAAAAGTGTGTAGTAACCTTCCGGTGTCTTTAGTAGATCTTTCTATTTTTATAAATGAAATCGGTTTCTTAAAAATCTTATTTTTAAAGAAAGTGTAAGTTTACAACTTCTTGTCAAAAATCTCAAAAATAATTCTTTGTTAAAACCTTTCGTTACACAAGTGTCTACACACTTGTTTGTTCACAAAAACACCTTTAGTTTAGGAAAGATCCGGTTTTGAAACATGGTTTCGTCTTATAGTTGGTTCTTCGAAAATACCACTTGTAGATCTTTAGATCTACTAGTTTAGAACTCCATTTCATAAGAAAAATTGTTTTTACACAAGTTCATGTTTATGTTTGAAAGGGTTTGTCATCTAATAACTTTATGACTTATCATAAGGCTAGTTCATGTTCCATGAACATGATCTAGCGTGGTTTGGTGACGATCCATTCCAACACTAGCAATCAACAACAATAAATAATCATAACAAAACTAGTTTCAAAAGTTTTACACTAACATTCATTCATTAACCACCATGTTTATTATTTTTTGTAGACTTTAGTTTCGATCTCTAGTGTTCATAATTTTTACCTGTTAAATTTCTTATTAACCACGTTAGATATGAACAATAGGGTGTTTAGAGTCACTTACTTCTAGCTCGAGGCTAGGGAAGAAACTAGACGAAAAACGGGTGGTTAATAGCGTTGTGGTGAGGTCCTTGGCAATCTGTAAGCACCAAGCTTCCTTATACGTGATCCTTCACACTTGAGTGTATGTAAAATAACAAGATGAAAATCGAAAATGGATGGATGGATGTGAAGGCTCTCGGCCGAGGTTCAAAGAGAAGGGAAAAGATAAGTGCAATTTCTTTTTGATGTGTTTGAAATGAATAAAGAAAAGGTGGTCTAATGGTTTTATTGATAAACCACTTAACTTAATTACCCAAGGGATTATGTGTAGCCATGATATTGAGCATAGATAAATATAATATTCAAAAACTTGTGGTGTGTGTTTCCCCAAGGGAACGATTTCGGTTATAAGGGGGTGGGGTTGCATGGTTAGTTTCCAACTAATAGTTAGTGGTATTTAGTTTAGTTAGGAATTAAATTAGAGTATTATGTGTGTAGAAATTATAGCGGGTGTTAGGGTATTCGGGGACCCTAACTGGCTCAGAAAAAGAGAAACAACGTTAATGACAATATTTTTATATCCTGGGTTAAGTCCGGTTGTACGGTTGGATATTACTCCGTTAAAGAGCTAAATAAGTATTTAAAGTGTCGTTAATATTTCTTTTAGTGACACAATTTATTCCCGACACTTTGGAAAGTGTCTAGTAATATTTTTCTCATGTTTTGGCCTTTTACTAGTTAGCTTAATGCTGAATTTTTATTTAAAGTGCAGAATTTTGTACTCAAAGTACGTTTTAGGCACATCCTGTCACTATAATTATCACCTAGTGATGCAGTTCTACAATCCTCACCTCCCTACACTCCCTACTAGTGTAGTAAACTATTCCCGGCTCATACTGGCCTTAGAGACAATGTCTGTCTGATGCTGGCTATGTCAGCATGCTTACTGGGTATCCCGTATAATGTGCTCACTGTGCTTTTGTGCATCAAGGTTGTCACTGACGTTTGTGTGTAAATAATAGAGTGACAGTAATAAAGTATGATGCATGAACATGTATGTATCATAAATCAGTAAGCAATTTAATCACAGTTGTAAGCAAGCACAGAACTAAGCAGTAATTAAATATAAATTAATTCGTACGGATACCTGGTTTGGTGAGGCTTGTCACATTCTCCCCCCGTTAAATAAATTTCGTCCCGAAATTTAAGCTCTGCTTCTGGGGGTATTTCTCTTTCATACGATCCTCACGTTCCCACGTGAATTCAGGTCCATGCCTAGCATTCCAACGAACTTTGACGAGTTTGACACTGCTCCTGCGCGTTTTGTTAACTTTCCAATCCGTGACCTCTACAGGTTCTTCAGTAAAGTGGAGCGTGTCGTCGATATGAACTTCGTCAGCAGGAATGATCATTGTTTCTTATGTTGGACTCTTTCTCAAATTTGATACATGGAATGTATTGTGAACACCATGGAGTTCAGCAGGTAGGTCCAACTTGTAGGCTACAAGCCCAATCCTTTGCAGGATTCTGAAAGGGCCAATGTAACGCGGATTCAACTTTCCACGCTTTCCGAAGCGTGCCACACCCTTCCAGGGTGAAACCTTCAATAAAACCATATCCCCAACTTGAAATTCCAAAGATTTCCACTTTGGATCTGCATAGGCTTTCTGTCGGTGGCGAGCCGCCTCGATGCGTTTTCGAATTTGTGCGATCTTGTCTGTAGTCTCTTGGACTATTTCAGGACCAACGAGTTGTCTATCACCCGCATCAGCCCAGCATAAGGGTGATCGACATTTGCATCCATAAAGAGCTTCAAATGGCGCGGATCCAATGCTTGTGTGGTAGCTATTGTTGTATGAAAACTCGACCAATGGTAAATGTTTATCCCAGCTACCACCAAGATCCATTACACATGCTCTCAGCATATCCTCCAAAGTCTGTATAGTTCGTTCACTTTGGCCACCAGTTTGAGGATGAAACGCAGTACTTAGATTCAATTGTGAGCCAAAAGCTTCTTGGAAGGATTGCCAAATCCTTGATACAAATCTCCCATCTCTATCAGAGATGATCGAGAGAGGCACTCCATGACGCGCAACGATCTCTCGCATGTATATTTCCGCAAGTTTGCTAGTGTTGTCTTTCTCTTTGATTGGCAAGAAGTGTGCGGACTTTGTTAGGCGGTCAACTATTACCCAAATCATATCATGGCCTCTGGGCATCCTGGGCAGTTTCGTTATGAAGTCCATTGAGATCTGTTCCCATTTTCACTTGGGAATCTCAGGTTGTTGCAGAAGTCCTGAGGGCTTCTGGTACTCAGCTTTCACCTTGGCGCACGTTAAACACTTACTAACATAAACAGCAACATCGCCTTTCATTCTAGGCCACCAATAATAATCCTTAAGATCTTGGTACATTTTATCCGCCCCGGGATGAATAAAGTACCGTGACCTGTGATCTTCATAAAAAATAACCTTCCTTAAACCACCAAACAGAGGAACCCAAATTCGTTTCATGAAACATAAAGTTCCTTCCTCGTTTGGCACCAACTGCTTCTCCATCCCACGGAGATACTCATTTTCAATATTCCTTTTTTTCAAGGCTTCTCTTTGTGCGGCACGAATGCGCAGGGAAAGATCTGTTTGGATAATCATTTCTAAAGCCCTAACCCTTATGGGCTTGATCCTTTCTTTACAACTCAGGGCATCAGCGACCACATTCGCTTTCCCTGGGTGATACTTGATCTCGCAGTCGTAGTCGTTCAACAATTCGACCCAACGTCTTTGTCTCATATTCAGCTCTTTCTGGTCGAATATGTGCTGTAGACTTTTATGATCCGTAAAGATTGTACATTTCGTACCATACAAATAGTGTCTCCAGATTTTCAGCGCAAATACCACTGCGCCTAGCTCCAAATCATGCGTGGTATAGTTCTTTTCATGAACTTTCAACTGACGTGACGCGTAAGCTATGACCTTCTGGCGTTGCATCAACACGCAACCCAATCCTTGACGTGAGGCGTCACAGTATACCATGAATCATCAGTTCCCTCTGGTAGCGCTAAGATCGGTGCATTGCAAAGCTTGTCCTTCAGTAACTGGAATGCTTCTTCCTGTTTGATTCCCCAATCAAACTTCTTATCCTTCTGTGTGAGCTCGGTAAGAGGTTGAGCGATTTTAGAAAAATCCTCAATGAATCTTCGATAATAACCAGCCAAACCTAAGAACTTTCGAATCTCGGTTGGCGTCTTTGGAGTCTCCCAGCTCTTTATCGCCTCGATCTTTGTGGGATCAACATGGATTCCATTTCCATTAACCACGTGTCCAAGAAACTGGACTTCGCGTAGCCAAAACTTGCACTTTGAGAACTTGGCGTATAATTTTTCCTTTTTCAGCAACTCCAAAATAGCTCTTAGGTGCTGTTCATGCTCGTCCTTCGTCTTTGAGTAAATTAAGACATCATCGATGAACACAATTACGAACTTGTCGAGATACGGCTTGCAGACTCGGTTCATTAAGTCCATAAAAACTGCAGGCGCGTTGGTCAACCCAAACGGCATAACTAGGAACTCGTAGTGTCCATAACGAGTCCTAAAGGCTGTCTTCGGGATACTTTCTTCTTGTATCCTAAGTTGATGGTATCCAGATCGAAGATCGATCTTTGAGTAAAAACTTGAGCCTTGCAATTGATCGAAAAGATCATTGATTCTCGGCAAAGGGTATCTGTTCTTGATAGTCAACTTATTGAGCTCACGGTAGTCTATGCACATACAAAAACTACCATCCTTCTTCTTAACGAACAGTACTGGAGCTCCCCAAGGTGAGAAGCTTGGCCTGATGAATCCTTTATCCAATAGCTCCTGGAGTTGTGTCGACAACTCCTGCATTTCCGATGGCGCGAGTCTATATGGTGCCTTGGCTACAGGCGCGGCACCTGGAACCAAATCAATGTGGAACTCAACTTGCCTTTGAGGCGGTAATCCTGGCAAGTCTTCTGGAAAGACTTCCGGATATTCCTTGAGGACTGGAATGTCTTCAATCTTCGGATCAGTAGCTCCCTTATCCACGATGTGTGCCAAGAATGCAACATATCCCTTCCGTAAACACTTTCTAGCTTTCAGGCAGCTAATAATTCCCAGCGGCGTATCATGCTTCTCTCCGTGCACTATGATCGTTTCTTCCTCCGTCAGTGGGATGCGGATGGTCTTCTCATAGCAAATGATCTCGGCTTTGTTACTCGATAACCAATCCATTCCGACTACCACATCAAAGCTTCCCAACTCGACAGGTAGTAAGTCTATCATAAACTCGTGCCTTCCTAGTTCAATCACACATCCTCGGACAACTTCACTGGTCTCAAATAGTTTTCCATTTGCTAATTCGATGGAGTATGGAACGTCTAACTTACTAGGCGTCAACCCAAGTGTATTCTTAAATTCTAGTGACACGAAGCTATAATCGGCACCAGTATAAAAAAGAACAGATGCATAGCATTGGTTGATAGGAAACGTACCGGTAACAACGTTGGGATCCTGGCGCGCTTCCCTTGCGCCGATGTTAAACACTCTTCCGCGGGCTTGATTCAATTTTGGGCATTCCTTCTTAAAGTGCCCAACTTCACCACAATTAAAGCAACCTGGCCCTCGGCCATTCCCGTTTCCAATTCCACCCTGAGCGTTATTTTGGTTGCGATTTCCATTCCCAGCTTGATTCGCAACATTTCCACGGTTTCCGTTTCCGCCTCGATTGTTGTTCCTATTACCAAAACCTCCTTGGCCACCCCGACCATTACCAACCCAGCAAGTATCCTTCAAGTGACCAATTTTGCCACAAGTCTCACATTTTCTATTCCTGCACTGGCCAGCATGATGGTACTGGCATGATTCGCACTTTGGTAAAGCGCCCATGTAACCTTTTCCTCTGCTATCAGCACCGGTTTTGGCCCTTGCCGGTGTGCTTGATTCTCCTTTCTTACCAACACCGCTAGTTCCCTGCTTGAAGTTCGAGAACTTCCTTTTGTTATCCCCAGACGACTCTACGTGAGTCTCTTTCTTCTTTGGCTCAACATTCGAAAACTTGTTCAACCTAACAGCCTCCTCTGTAAGCGCCACACTTAAGTCGATGGCTTATGTTATCGTTGCAGGCTTGGACGAGGTAACCATACTCATGATTTGTGGATCTAAACCCCAAATAAAGCGCTCAATTCGCTTGAATTCCGGTGTAACCATATAAGGTACCACATGAGATAGGTCGTGGAATCTCTGAACGTACTCAGCAATTTTCGGACCTTCCATCTTCAAATGCCAAAACTCAGTTTCCAACCTTTGAATTTCAGCGCGTGAACAATACTTTCTTCGCATGAGCTTTTTCAGCTCGTTCCATGTCATTGCGTAAGCTGCGGCTTCACCAAGAGTCTGAACTTGTAAGTTCCACCAGGACAGGGCTCCGTCCAAGAATAGCCCAGAAATGTAAGTCACTTGTTGGTCTGGAGCGCACTTGCTCCTTGTGAGGCTGCGTACTGCGCTATGGCGGCAGCGATGATTTGTTGAAGTTCTGCCTCGTTGGCAGGCATGCGCGGATCGCGTTTCGGTGGCATCTTCTAAAAGATGTGTTCACGTAAGTCAGGTCATGGTAGGTAAAGTGTGCGTATATAACGATAGTAATAATACATAACATCTCATGTTAAAATAAACCAAACACATAACATCTCATGTTATAGAACATAAACAATCAATCAAACATCACATATGATGAGAATACTGTGATTGCATTGCCATAAATCGAGACCACAATGTAAAGTTTACAAGTACACAACTGTATCATACAACATCAATGACTAAGGGCTACATCACCCCAGTCCAAAATATCAAATTAGTGTCAACAATATCCAATATACATAACAACAAAAGTCAGGATCAATATGCAGTCTCCCAAAAGCTGTGCAATCTGTGCAATCGTCGTCTTCTCAACAGAAGTCTACACGTGTCATACAAAATAGCCCTACGCTGATGGCGGTGGAGGAGGGGGAAAATGAGAAAAGAGCAATCGGCGCATGTGAAGCCAATCCTCCTCCATGGCTCGATGAGAACGCAACAGATACGCTATCTGCTGCTCCTGAGTCCAAAAACGAGCAGCAGAGTCGGGAGATAACGGGCGAGGAGGGTGTGATATCGCAGGGTGAGTCTGGCCCTGGCACTGGCATGGTGGTCACTGTGCTCTCTCAAGCTCCTGCACGCGACGAGTCAGTGCCTCCTGCTGGATCATGAAGGAAACAAGGACATCCTCGGTAGAAGACCACACATGATATGGGTGATATGGATCCGTCGGTGGCATGATGGGTGGTGAAGTCCAAAGAAAAGGCTCACTGGATGGAGCAAAGGATGGTACCGCAAACGGTGCAACAGGGGGAATAGCAGTAGAAAACTGTGGTATGACCGGGACATATATCGGCACATGACCAACGGGATGAGTCGAGGAACCCTCTCCCGGGCGCGATGGCGGTGTAATTTGACGGAACATAACAGGTAAGTCGGTGTGGTGAACACCGGTAGTATGAACGGGATGCAAAGGAACATCAGTAGGAACTGAAGCAGGTGTAACAGGTACCACAAAAGACGGGTAGTCATCATCATCGTCTATCCACCCATTTCGGGTGTGCGTATATCGAGGGTCAACATGGGATGCAAAGGGTGCATGATCAGGCTCTACAGGCACTGGGTCAGGAAGAGGGGCGACAACAGGATCAGCGGGAACATCAGCAACCTGATCGTCCACTAATGGTGGAGCAACAACAGGATCCTCTAACATAAATGGAACATCAACATGAGCATCAGCAACAACAAGATCACCCTCCAACAGTGGAGCAATAATAGGATGATCATCAACAGGCAAATCAGCAATCAAAGGATCAACAGCGGGTACATCAGCATGAATAGGGTCATGCTCGAATGCGGGGTCTGGAGCAACTACTGGCTCGGGGGCCACAGCAGGCTCTGGATCGTCAAACTCCATCTCGAAATCAGCGGGATCAGCGAACATGGGATCAACGGGGTCAACAGGGTCCTCCATGGGCTGATCTAGGTGAATAAACTCAATCTCCTGGTCTGGATCAAAACCAGGTGGGAAAACGGGGTCTGAATCATCATCAATGTCATGATCGATAGCAAAACTAGGGGCAGGTGCAGCGGACGATGCTCTATCAAGGTCTGTATCATGCGAATAGTGCTGCGCGCCCTGCGCGTGTGATGGAGCAGATGCCACAGACTCAAAGGAGTCTGGGGCCGGTGAATGAACGGGTGACTCCTCAGCAGGAGCATCCGCGAGAAGTAAGAGATCGCCAGCAGCTATGTGGGCCTCGCCCTCAAAGTCGTCCTCTAGTGGATCCTCGTCAAACAAGTCGACGTCGTCGTCAGCGACTACGTCAAGGGGCATGTCAACAATAGGGTACGCGGCAAGGGGTACAGGGGCAGGGATCACCGCGAGCTGCAAATCCCCGGCGATAGGGCCATCAGCGGGCTCAGCAACGATATCGGGCAGCGCGAATGGCTGAAAATCGTCCTCATCCATGCTGGTGGTGTCTGACGTGTACACCTCACGCTCTGATGACACCATGTCATCCGATACTATAGGCATGGGGTCCGTGGCGTCCGACTCTCCGGTGCCTGAAAAGGAAGCCATGTCGTCTGTAATACAAACACACATATGCACAAATAATCAATCATATAGCACGTTAATCAATCAATAAGCAATCAAATAGTTCTCCTAGTCCCACTAGCCTAACCTCCGAGCCTCCCAGACTGATCTTCCTAGTCCCACTAGATTAACTTCCCAGCCTCCCAGCCTGAGCCATAACTAACAAATAAAATGTGCTCAACTTTTGTTTGTAAAAACGTTTTATGAGCTGGATCTGGACTTAAGTGGTATGCAATGTAAAAATGTTTTCGTTAGAGCCCTAGTAATCATAGTCTAGACTCGAGAAAGAATCCTAGTTCGCTATGATCAGAGCTCTGATACCAAGCTGTCACACCCTGGCTTTGCGGAAGCGTGGGTTTATTTGGTGTGAGTTCTTAATACCATAGCTTAATCACAACAAAGCTATATGAAAATAAAACCATGCAGATCATCCATTGATTTAAGTTTGAAAAGTAAAATACCACAACATTGTCTTAAGGCGTTGACACATGCAACGGAAATTTCAACCTAATAACATAAAAACATTGTTTGAAAGACACAACCACAAACTTAAAATAGATGTAGTTTAAGAACTGTGACTCGTCCAGGTAAAAGCCACAACCCCTAAATTCGGATGATCCCATAACTCTACGCAGCGTGAAAACGTAGCATACCGTGCCAGATCCTTAGTTCCCTGAAATACATGTAAGTTGAAGAATCAACATAAAGTTGAGCGAGTTCATGTGAAAGTGAGTATGTAAAACCTTTAAAGTACGTCCCAATGTAAAAAGGTTTAAGTACGTCCCGATGTAAAAAATGTTTAAGTACGTCCCGATGTAAAAATGTTTAAGTACGTCCCGATGTAAAAATGTTTAAGTACGTCCCGATGTAAACATGTTTAAGTACGTCCCGATGTAAAAATGTCCCTGGTATGTAGCAATAAGGAAAAATAGATCACCATTGGGTTGCAAAGCCAATGATATGTGTGAAGTGATGCAGGAAGACTCAACCCTAGCGGATTTGTGCGTCGGGGACTTAGTCACCACCTGGTCCACCATGCGGACTCAGGAGTGGGGCTCGCTACACCCAAATAGATCTATCACTAATGTCCCTCAGTCCTACAACGAGGATTAATGGCCTTTAGTTCCACCTACCCACTCACATGATCTGTACGTCCTAACCCTCCTTAAGCTAACCATACCGTGTATAAAAATGTCCTTAATAATTGTAACATGTATTTCACCCCCGAAGTATAAAAACTGAAAACAGTTAAGAGAAAAGGGGGACATGAACTCACCGAAATGCGTCTAACAAGAAATCTCCCGGTCAACCTGCTGTGCGACGACCTACACGTACTAACTTCTATTAGACGGACGGCCGTGCCTTAGCTTAAGGTTTAATGTCTTTGGGAAATAGTTAGGCAACTATTTCGTAATTACACTTCGTAATTATTTTGTAAATATATTCCTTCCCAAGGATGGGGGTTTTAATACATGTGCATTCGTATCACCTCGAAATATATTATTAAGTCTCGCTTAATGTAATATATTTTATTTCATTTGTCCAAAATACTTTACTTCCAAAATATAAATATTCTTCCCAAAAATATTATATTTTATTCCATATAATTTTCCAAAATAATATCCTTTTCAAAATACACACTTATGAGTATTTTCTGAAAATACGTAAGTTACATTGTAAGGTTCGGGTGGTATAATTAATACGGTGTAACTTAAATATTTATAGTGAAGGCGTTCGTATTATTTTGGAGCCGTGAATATTCAGTGTATTCTTGTAATATTATTTTTACTCTAAAAATAATATTTGTATAGTTCACAAAATAATCATAAAGATTCACACAAGTGCTATTATGAAAAATATATACTAAATATATATTTTAACAAGTTTTATTTATGAAAATCCCACCTCCGACACTTGAAGATTTTGTAATAAAAATTCATGGCGAAGTTTGTTTGGCAAAACAAGTCGAAAATATATTCATAGCACTTGTCGTAAAAATATTTTCCAAGTGTTATATTTCTGGAAAATTTTCGCTAGAGTTTTTCCTCTGTAACTAGGGGTGGCCACGCTTTCAAGCGTATCATTTTCTTTTATAAATTAAACCAACAATGTTCCCAACATCAACAAACAATATTTCAACACTAAACTAGTCAAAATATACGTAAGTCGCAAACACATGAACTTGTGGGTTATGTAAAAGTGTGTAGTAACCTTCCGGTGTCTTTAGTAGATCTTTCTATTTTTATAAATGAAATCGGTTTCTTAAAAATCTTATTTTTAAAGAAAGTGTAAGTTTACAACTTCTTGTCAAAAATCTCAAAAATAATTCTTTGTTAAAACCTTTCGTTACACAAGTGTCTACACACTTGTTTGTTCACAAAAACACCTTTAGTTTAGGAAAGATCCGGTTTTGAAACATGGTTTCGTCTTACAGTTGGTTCTTCGAAAATACCACTTGTAGATCTTTAGATCTACTAGTTTAGAACTCCATTTCATAAGAAAAATTGTTTTTACACAAGTTCATGTTTATGTTTGAAAGGGTTCGTCATCTAAAAACTTTATGACTTATCATAAGATTAGTTCATGTTCCATGAACATGATCTAGCGTGGTTTGGTGACGATCCATTCCAACACTAGCAATCAACAACAATAAATAATCATAACAAAACTAGTTTCAAAAGTTTTACACTAACATTCATTCATTAACCACCATGTTTATTATTTTTAGTAGACTTTTAGTTTCGATCTCTAGTGTTCATAATTTTTACCCGTTAAATTTCTTATTAACCACATTAGATATGAACAATAGGGTGTTTAGAGTCACTTACTACTAGCTCGAGGCTAGGGAAGAAACTAGACGAAAAACGGGTGGTTAATAGCGTTGTGGTGAGGTCCTTGGCAATCTGTAAGCACCAAGCTTCCTTATACGTGATCCTTCACACTTGAGTGTATGTAAAATAACAAGATGAAAATCGAAAATGGATGGATGGATGTGAAGGCTCTCGGCCGAGGTTCAAAGAGAAGGGAAAAGATAAGTGCAATTTCTTCTTGATGTGTTTGAAATGAATAAAGAAAAGGTGGTCTAATGGTTTTATTTATAAACCACTTAACTTAATTACCCAAGGGATTATATGTAGCCATGATATTGAGCATAGATAAATATAATATTCAAAAACTTGTGGTGTGTGTTTCCCCAAGTGAACGATTTCGGTTATAAGGGGGTGGGGTTGCATGGTTAGTTTCCAACTAATAGTTAGTTGTATTTAGTTTAGTTAGGAATTAAATTAGAGTATTATGTGTGTAGCAATTATAGCGGGTGTTAGGGTATTCGGGGACCCTAACTGGCTCAGAAAAAGAGAAACAACGTTAATGACAATATTTTTATATCCCGGGTTAAGTCCGGTTGTACGGTTGGATATTACTCCGTTAAAGAGCTAAATAAGTATTTAAAGTGTCGTTAATATTTCTTTTAGTGACACAATTTATTCCCGACACTTTGGAAAGTGTCTAGTAATATTTTTCTCATGTTTTGGCACTTTACTAGTTAGCTTAATGCTGAATTTTTATTTAAAGTGCAGAATTTTGTACTCAAAGTACGTTTTAGGCACATCCGGTCACTATAATTATCACCTAGTGACGCAGTTCTACAATCCTCACCTCCCTACACTCCCTACTAGTGTAGTAAACTATTCCCGGCTCATACTGGCCTTAGAGACAATGTCTGTCTGATGCTGGCTATGTCAGCATGCTTACTGGGTATCCCGTATAATGTGCTCACTGTGCTTTTGTGCATCAAGGTTGTCACTGACGTTTGTGTGTAAATAATAGAGTGACAGTAATAAAGTATGATGCATGAACATGTATGCATCAGAAATCAGTAAGCAGTTTAATCACAGTTGTAAGCAAGTACAGAACTAAGCAGTAATTAAATATAAATTAATTCGTACGGATACCTGGTTTGGTGAGGGTTGTCACAATACAGTAACCTTTACCGGAGAATTTCTCCCTCAATACACCATACAACCCTAATAGACACTCTATGTGACCACTTGTAAGCAAAACATCACCCCATGAAGGCCCAAGCTTCAAAAAAAAAAATAGTTACACACTCATGTCCAAGACAGTTGACTTAATCTTACAATTATTAATTATTGAATTATTAACGTTTAAAGTTTTTATATCTTTTCCTTGATCTTTCCATGTAAAAATGGTATTAATTCTTTTAATTGTGAACCTTGTAACTCTGACTACTATGAAAGTTCAAGGACTAAACTGGTAACACGATAAACATGCATAATTTAGAAAAGAACTTTTGAAAGTTCAACGACTAGACTAGTAGCAGAACGAAAGGTAAGGTGCAACTTTAAGCAATCAAGTCATATCTAAAATGCATGTCACTTTCAAAATTAGCAGACATAAAAAAGAAAGAACACAATTTTCACCTCATCGATGCAACCACATGCATTTTCTTACCGTAAAACATGCACCCAAACGTCTATTTATGAAAGTTCAGTTCTTTTATGTAGATTTTGAAAACTCTGGTGATGAATAGAAACTGAACAGAAGCTTTAGCAATAAAATCTTCAATAGTTTGATCTAAATGTGCCAAATTCCATCCATTTACATTTAAACAGGTCAATTTGCATTATTTATGTATTGGAGCGGGTCAAATAAGTCATGTAAATAGTTCAGCTAAAACAGAAAAGTAGCCAAACAGGTCATTCGGATTGAAAGTTGCCTGGTTCTTAAGGTAATTGTTATAAACATTATATCTTAACTCATACTATTTCTTGACATGCATGATAAACTAATACAGCAAGCCTAAATTAGACAACTAACAACTAACAACTAGCATCAAGTTTCAACATCTAACAACAAAAGCCGATCTAAAAATTACATCTCTATAGCATGTCTGCTTGACCTTCCGCTGCTCCACCTCCACCCTCCACATGTGCAACGTCAACCTCGACATATAGACTCATATTTCTATTGGCAGGTTGTGTTCTTGCCATGTTTCTGAAGTAGTTGAACTGGTCTACTGTGCGAATTGTGATAGGTTGCCAGTGGCCGTCTTCATCCCGCCGCCGATATGTCAATCGAAGCGGTGTAGCGGTACCATGGTGCACACTGTTTTCTCTAGCTAAATTAGCTAGCTCTTCGAATGTGAGATTGAAACTGACAGCGACAGCTTCTCTCTTCATGTATTGAGACGTATATTGATTCCGATTACGAATAACATTCCAAGCGCCATTAGAAAAGATTATTAGGCCAAAATGATGGCCTAATTGAAGGGGGAAGGGTTGAGCAGCCATTGCAACTGAAACGTGTTGAAAAGATTATTAGGCCAAAATGATGGCCTAATTGATGGCCTAAAAACGTGTTGAAATTGCTACCTTTAACTTTAACATTTCAAAATTAAATATCTTACTTTGTAAGGGTTATAAAGCAACTGCCTTGCAAGTTGCTCAACCTCCTTTGGCCATGTAGCACTCCAGTACAAAGTTTGACAATCTGGCCGAATCTGAACATAAATCATGAAATGATATGGAATGATATGATTTAAACTTCAAAAGAGTAATATTAACATGAACATAACAGGAAGCCCTTTAAATGGGAGCTGACCATTTAATTGCTGGTCTTTTTGGCATACAGTATATTGACCTCCAATCGCGACAATGCATCTTGAACCCCGTTAGAATATCCTCTTTGATTCACCCGTAAATCCAGCCCAACTGCATTGTAAAGACACTTAATCTTTGATTCACCCGTATATCCAGCCCAACTGCATTGTAAAGACACTTAAGGATCATGGAAACATTAACGAGCTCAAAAAGTAAACGACTGTTTTCACTTTACCTCCAAACCCCATTCGGTCTTGTCTTCGTACCCGCAACTAATTACATGAATGACTTCTTTGAGTAGTGATGCCGGGCTCGAGGATGGTGGGATCCCGCCGTCAACCATTAAATTCGAAGTAACGAAGATAGCCGATTGTCCAAACTTCTTTTCAAAGTTGATTTGAGACTTCAAAAGTTCTTTATCATCGTCATTGTATCCTGATTATGAGAGAAACGTAACAGTTACATGAGACCGGTATAATTCAGTTGGTAGTTGAAGGGTAAAAACGTCAATTTACCTTGAACATTTTCCACATCACCATGTTTTTCAAACTTTGGATTCTTCTTTCTACGTCCAAAACAAGGACAACAATCACAACTTACCATTTTTTGCCTTTTGGTACCCTTTGGTGGATCATAACCATATAAGGCTTGTCTTCTGAACACACGTCCTGTACCGACATATTCCGGCCCTTGAATTCCATCTAGACCTTTCATGTTAATCTGCTTAAGACAAAAAACTGCGTTAAGAGAGAACTTTTTAGTGGCGGAACGTGGGTCGGACGTGTAGATGTTATATTACAAAATGTGAAACACTTGTTGATCAACGTAAGCACCTAGTTCCATATTTTTATGCCTCTTACAAAAAATTTTTAAATATCTTACCCCACGTAACGTGGGTCGGAACCTGTACAAAAGAAGATAACAATAAATCAAAAGTTAACATAAAATTCTTTATGAGGGTAAAGTATGAAGCACTCACTTTGCAAACATGAATGTTAGAACGGTATATAGAGATTGGAGAGACTTTAATGAGATAATATTGCTTGGGTCAGATCAAAACTGCATGATGTTATTTACTTGCAGTTAATCCAAATTGGGGTGGAATAAATTGTTCACAAATCCAATTGAAGGAGACTTGTATGGATATGCATTAGGAAGCTCAAGTAGGGATGAGCTCGGTATCCGTACCGAAATTCGCCAAATATGGGTACCGTACCGAAAGTAGCGGGGCCGAAAACACCAAAAAGTGGGTACTGATTCGGTACCGAAAATAAATCACACTTCAAATGTTACTGAAAGTTAGAAACTGTACATACCTGAGAACCACCATGCCCATCATAGACCCCAAAGAAATGGGTGGTCAAATGGTTCAAACGTTTGCTCAACGGGTCAACAACACCGCGGTCACCGTCAACATTTGAATAGGGACCTTCAAGAATCTAGGCACGGTCGCAACCACATCTTCCATCTAGGGTCTCCTTCCGCAAATAGAAGTGAAACCCACAACAGTACACAATCCACTTCAAACATGTTTCGCGCTACCGTCCCAGCCGCACTCGACACTTTCTCCGAAATTACAATACTACCCTCCACCGCCAAAAGGCCCGAAACACCCTTCCCCCAATCATGTTTTTTTAAGTTCTGGGATCAGCCTATGCACCTTGCCGCCTTGCATCTTTGAAAACATAGATATGCATAACTAACGGACCCGGTATCACAGGGAACACTTGCTAAACCTAGCTGCCAAAGGGCAGGCTAAATGGGTCAAAAGTTTGAAGTGCATTTTTAGTGCAAACAACCTTACTAAATCACTTTACTCCAAACCTTACAATTTATTTAATAATATAAGCATATTTAACGCAAATAATTTATGAACACATTTTAGAAAGTGAACAAAAAGTGTGACCAGCCCGGCACAACCACTCCAACCTGCATGAAAACATTACCCCTTACGAATTATTACCAAACCCACTCATTTTCCCACCCATAAGATCAACTACTGATGCTAGACGAAGAAAAATAAAGAAAACAAGTTTCACAACAAGAATATACAAAAGAAAAATATTACCATTATAGATCCAATGAGATATTGAATGGTTTTCTGAACTTGCCTAATGTCAACCCGCCGAAAGAGGTACAGATACCTGTGGAGAAGATCACCGTGTCTGTTTTCCTCAGCCGTTCAAAACTAACCACCTAAACACCAAAAACAAAGCAGACCTAATTCTAAAACACAAACAAACTATAAAAATGCTATAAATTATAAATCAACATAACAACATCCAAACCACATATCTACATAATCCAAAACATAAAGACAGTCGCAATCACAATATCTTATTCCTGTCACTACGAATCTTCTAATCGTTAACATACGAAATGAAACAATTAGTTTCGTAATAGAAACAAATTAACGACACACAGCTAATTCAACAGAATCAAAACACACCTAAATAACAAAATCACTATGATTTAGCAACTTACAAGATTCATCGTTTACTCTGATTTCTTTGCAGACTTGTTGGAGTTCATCAAGGGTGATATAGGCATATAGCCACTGCCATCTTTGTCAAAATATGAGAAAGCAACAAACAAATAGCCTTCCCCATTGAGCATAAATCATATAAATTAAACAATCAAAATACTCGAAATCTAACTTGAATCTATGATCATCAAAATAGGAAACTACAAACCCTAAATTCATAGCAATTTCAATTAGGGGAAGTACTGTAGAAGGGAAAAGACTAATTCGGACCTGGTGATCAGGAACTATAATCACAAATGTTGTCTACTGATTTCCATTGCTGACTGTAGATAACCGGAAGGGGCGATTGAATTGGCGTCTTCAATGTGAGGGTATTTTCTCCCACCATGAAACTGAAGAGAAACCTAAAATATGAACAGCTTCTCCATCGCCACCAACACACTTTGCGTGATTTCAATGATGACTTCTTAATACGTGGGATTGCTAGAAACGGACGGGCCATTGAAGAAGAAACGATTGGATTACATAAATTGATGATCGAATTTAGTAGAGAAGGCTGAAACGTTGAGAATCACATTGAAACTTCATTGAAGATGGGCAAATTTTGGAGCAGGGTATGAAAATTGGGGAAATAAGCTTGACCTTTGATATGACGTCTTAAAATTTGTGAAGGAAATTACAAATCTGTACATGGGAAATGCTTATATATAGTATATAGATAACGTGCGGAATGGTCATTTTATGTTAATTTTCCAAATGTCCTCTTGTATTTTACTGTCATTGAGTAAAAACCAAATCACTATTTATAGAAAGTTATAAATCATATCATTTGAATTTGAATTGAATTTTGAACTTGATAAGTCTATAATTTTACATTTAGTAAATAACCAAAAATATTAACATATCCAATAAACAACAAAAGTTAAAAGTTAGACGTAACTATTTCCTCCATTTGTACCCATGGTTTTGAACCAACTTTTCTTCTTGATTTAAACTTCTTCATCTTTAATCCCAGATGATAATCGTCAATCTCTAAGGTCTACTCACCCTAATATCTTGTTCATACTAAGTATTCCTCTGACACAAAACATCCTAATTGAAACAACTTATCAAAATTTAAAAGCATGGTGAATGTAAAGTTACCCGAATTCCAGAATTTCTCTTGCATTTTGGTCGACATCATCATCATCATTGGTCATTTTCTTCATTTAGCCAACATAGGCATGCAATAATTTTCCTTTTTAAACCTGTAGCAATCAAAATCATAGTCACATTCTTGAAGAAGAAGAATAAGACCACAACATGGGGGCGATGGTTTTGATTTAGGGAATTAAGGTTACGTGTGGGTTTGGAGAAGATGAGAAAACGTGTATTGGGAAAAGATATTTTCCTATTTAAGTTTACTTTTTAGTTTTTAAAGTGAATTTACTTTTAAAATGATGTATTTTAATATTTAAATTTTCAACTTTTCACGTATTGATATTGTAATTTGTTACTATATTTCTATTAACTAGAAATGATTCCTCGTGTTGCGTGGGACTTTTTTTGCTTGACCTGAGTGTACTTATCCATCAAAACATAGACTAACTGAAAGGCCTAACAAATTATGCACGAAAATGTACTATATTTAACATGACTCACAAAACTTAAAGTAACTTGAAATTATACCGTTAGATGAAATGTATTATATTTGACCCAACTCGTTTCCGAACAAAATTTACGTCAAAACGTAGACAACTGCAAACGTCCAAAAAAATAAGTACGAAAACGTATTATCGGGGAAAAGAGTAAAAAAACCACGAATTTAAGTGAATCGCGTTATGTAAAACGTAGACGAATTCGAACTTATACCCATATAAGAAAGTCAGGGGGTCAATGAGATTTTCTATAAACTTGTTTGAAGAAGGCGCACGCGCGGGGGGGGGGGGCAAAAGTGTCAACTTTGAAACTTTAATGGAAGGGGGAAATCCTTCACTAAAAGACAAAAAGAAAAGTTGAGGGACCAAAACCAGAAAAAACGTTAAAACACACAAATTTATAACATCGAGTGAGTCACGTGACATATAATGTATAGGAAGTCGAACTTATACCAACACATATTACAAATGGGGTCATAGTAATATTGTAGAATGAGGCAAAAGTGATAATTTTAAAACCTAAGGGGTCATTTTCACTAAAAGACAAAAAATCAAAACTATTTATCAAAATCAAAACTCAAAAAATATCATGGTGATAACAACTTGTAAAATTGTATATATAATAACTAGGTTAGAACCCCGTGTATTACACGGATTGAATACATGTAATTTTATATATTAAATAATAAAAAATTATATCTTTATGAACCTTATATATTGTACGGGTTAAATAAATGTAATTTTATATATCAAATAATAAAAAAATTATATATTTAAAATCCATGTGTATTACACAGATTAAATAAATGTAATTTTGTATACTAAATACTAAAAACATCGTATCTTTAAAAAAAAACCATGTATAATTGGGTTGAATAAATCTACCAAATAATAAAAAAATTACATCCTTAAAAATCCCGTATATTACACGTGTGTTGAATAGATATAAAAAGAGTTATATCTTAAAAAACCATGTGTATTACACAGACTAAATAAATGTATTTTTATATATTAAATACTAAAAACGTCGTATCTTTGTAAAAACCCGTGTATAATCGGGTTGAAAAATCTACCAAATAATTAAAAAAAAATTATATCCTAAATAAATGTAATTTTGTATATTAAATACTAAAAACGTCGTATCTTTAAAAAAACCCGTGATTAGTCGGGTTGAAAAATCTACCAAATAATAAAAATTATTATATCCTTAAAAAAACTCGCGTTTTACTCGAGTTGAATAAGCATAATTCTGTATACCAAATAATAAAAAAAAGTTATATTTTTAAATAATTAGGATAACATTTAATATTAATTTATTATTTATATATTTAATATAAGATAAGTAGATAAGAGAGGTATTTGTTTTAAAAATATATTAAATTAACAATTTAGATTTGAGGATAATATTTTATTAAAGTATGATAAGTTTTAATATTAATTTATTAATTATTTATTTAGATAAATATAAATTTGATGATACCTTCGATAAATGACACGTGTCCAAAAATTGGTTTATTTTATTATAGTAGTTAGATTACCTACCTATATATATTTTATTTTGTGCATCACTTTGTTGTACATATAGTCTTTAGGTTGTACATATAGGCTTTTTAAATATTATATGGTACATCGTACCTTATTATATGGTACATTGTACCGATATGAGTCTACCCCCTTCGTACCGAATTTTAGGGACCTAACAAATTGTGATCCCGTTCCACGTTCCCGTACCGGAGCGTACTGCGAACCATGTGACTACGATCAAAATAAGGAACTAACTTTATGAATAGTACCAATGTATTTTTATTGTATCAGGCATAAACAAACAAATCAAATCAAACCACATAGAACAAAATTAATCAAAATAAGAAACTAACTTTATGAATAATCAAAATCCATCAACAAGTTCACCCAAAATCAAAATCAACGAAGAAATCAGTGAACGTACCTTGGCGCCCGGTGAATGATGAAAAAAAGGGTTTTGGTTCTTCATCTTTGTCGCTGCAACAGAAGTCGAATCCGGATATCGTTTGTTTCTAATATCTCTTATTGGTCCAATGGAAAACTGAAATCTCAAGAATAACGACAATTGAGATGATCGACTTTATAGTAAGCCAGCGAAGCGGCGGCATAATCATCGATGTGTTAATGACAGTGAAATTAGCATTTAGTCAACATTTTATTTCAGGTCATGGTAGATCCGCCCTTAATGGTTTTCGGGTTTGATCTATATATTTATTGATCTATATGTGAGTTTATATTCTTCCGAAGTCTTTTATCTTTATCTCACTTTTTCTAACTTCACCATATGCTTATTGATCTATATGTGAACTATGATTGTAATCTTGAAGCTCTTAATTCGTTTGAAGCTCCCAAACACCCTCAGAAGAGGTTGAAGGCTGCTTGTATCGGCTGCAAGAAATTCTATTCCCCATGATAAAAAATTTGATCATCACTGATGTGTGTGAAAATTATATATATTTTTAATAATGATTTTCACACAATTTGGTTTTAAATTTATAGAAATGGTTTTACCTCAGTACTAAACCAGACACATAGGCAAGTGTACCTATCGCATATGTAGTATAGTATCGGTAAGAACCAAGTATTGATCCATGGACACGGTAGCTTTTGATATTAAACCTTTGTTACTCTAACGTCGTTTTAAACAATAAGTTGGGTTTTCTCAATTGTCATGCAAATAATAAAAATACTAAGTTAACGAAATTTAACAATATCTAACGAGAAGTTGCCTAAACCGAGTATCCACTAATGTTCGTATAACGATCTATGGGAAGCACTAATGATGACACAAACTCTTAAGTAACTAAGTCCTGGTCAAGGTCGCCTAGCTTTCTAATTTCTTCGGAAAATTTAGAATGAAATAACATTCTAATCACCTAAAAATCATTATTTTTAAGTTCATGTGTAAGTTAATGTTATTCTTTAGATAAGAGTTACTTGTTTGTCAAAACTCGTAACTCGACAATTTAAGGAAAACTAATATGAAAAACACACTAATCACCTAAAGTTGCTTTTAATTAGATAGGATCCTAATGTTGTTCTTGATACGAACGATGAGCATGATCAAGCTAGATAACAATTTTGGCCTAAATCATCAATCTTACACAACTAACATACTTTAGAATCCACATTAACACTATTATGATCTTTCCAAATCCAAGTGCAAGATTACATACATATGCTCAAATCTTCATCAATTTCATGTTAACAATTACCATTCCTAGTCTCATGCCTTGAATCAAACTGACTAATAGCAAAATTCAACAATCATAATCTACACATGGGTTTTCCAACATGACATGAGTAAATAACAATCAAACATTCATGAAATCCAAATTTAAGCATGCATAAAAATCCAAGAACAATACTAGAACACTATCATGAGGATTAACATAAACTTTCCATCACAATTACCTCCAATTCATCACGTTAACAATAGTTTTAATATGGTTTAGGCAACCCAAGTGTTTAGCCCATAAGGCTAACAAAAACCACAACCATAATCATAAACATGGAAGAAAACATGGTAGATCTAGAGTTTTTCAAACCAAAATGAATTAAAGTGGGTTGTGTGGTGTTAGATCTTCCCTTGGAGTGCTTGATCTTCAATCTTGGGTTCAAATTCTTCAAGAGATGCTTGGAACTGACTTTTGGGTCTCTGTGCAATATATAGCTAAGAGGCTCGAGTTAGTTATTACGTCTATGTGCAATATATAGCTAAGACAGGTTTTGAGAGAAGTCGGTTTTAGTTCCCTAATTGCATTTGTGTCTATTAAACAAAGTTAGAATCTAGGATTGCCTTAGATTGTCACGCTGAGAGGTAGATAGTCGAATTAGGGCACTTTTAAAGTCGTTAGAGGACTGAGAGGAAGTCTAACAATCGATGTTCACAACAGCCTTGTAGGGTTTCCTAGGTTTCTTCCTGAAAAGGGTCGGGAAGTCTTAGCTTGAAATACCTTAGGGTTTAGTACTTTACGATCCCGGTTCCTTACCACAATAGAACCGTTAGAAATCCATTCATAGTTAAACTGGATTCAAGCCTAGGTAGTCGTTAATCTCATCTGAATCAAACCTTAGTTCTTGTTGGTGTCTTAGTCTAGTTTTTATTTTAATTCCAATTCTAGGATTTTAGTAAAACCCCCTTTAAAACACAACAATAGTTAAGTCGTGTCAATGTCTAGTCTAAATAAAGTCTATAACGTAATTAATTAGAGTCCTTGTGGGTTCGACACCCGGACTTTCTTTTCTTTGCTAGAGTCGACCGGTTCACTTGCCGGTGAGTAGTTTAGCCAAGTTAGAAGTCTAGATTATTATTACTTGAGTCTAAATTTAGGGTTATTTTAGTTTATTTATTTGAGCTACTAATTCCACATCAAGTCCCTTGACTAAACATCAAACTTTAACTCTCGCGATTTGCTTATTTTTATCTACGTTTCGAACCTGCTACAGAGTGCGGGTGGTAACCCACTAGTTAGTATAAAGCAACCATTGTTGTAGCAAGTATCATACGCTGGAATTGAGCATATTAACTATTTACCGTTAAAAGTGTCGTCCAGGTATCTAGTAATATATCACGTGCAACCCAACTCCAAGGTTCTTTGTCCATATCTTTGGTCATAAGGTCTTTAATAACTTCACACATCAAGGCAGACAACAAACTGAGTGTACCAGAAGGCCTGAACATCAAACAGGTAAAAAAAAGGTAAATAAATATTTGTAGAGTTGATTAAAATGCTAATACTATTAGATAAACACATTTAACTTACCTTATGTGTTTCAAGAGATCATCAAAATAAACTGGATTGGTAACTGCAGATATGGATAACAGTCCACGGCAGCCATCAAGCCACTCACTGAACAAAACGAAATTGTGTAAAACACAATATCATAGAGAGAAAAAAGTCAGAAAAATTATATTCCAGGTCAACCAAATTCGACCCGCCCGTATATGCGTACAAAAATTTATGTGTTATGACCCATCTGCCCCCCCCCCCTTTTGTCACCAGTAGATATACTACCTCTTACTTCTTCCATTTTCAATTGCTTTTGCAATAACATCAGGAGGATGAATCCATTGAACGATTCCAGATAGTAGCAGCATCTATGATTAAAAACAGTGTTAGTTTTAATATAAGCCAAATTAATCAATTCTTTTCAATGTTTAAATAGAAGAAAGGGTTACCGGATGAAAATATAGTTCCTGTGAGAGAGCAAAGCTGTACTATGAGTTTACGAGCAGAAACCGCAAGAGGACAAAATATAGTTTTAAAACCGCAAGAGCAATACAGTAACCTTTACCGGAGAATTTCTCCCTCAATACACCATACAACCCTAATAGCCACTCTATGTGACCACTTGTAAGCAAAACATCACGCCATGATGGCCCAAGCTTCAAAAAAAAAAAATTAGTTACACACTCATGTCCAAGACAGTTGACTTAATCTTACAATTATTAATTATTGGATTATTAACGTTTAAAGTTTTTATATCTTTTCCTTGATCTTTCCATGTAAAAATGGTATTAATTCTTTTAATTGTGAACCTTGTAACTCTCACTACTATGAAAGTTCAAGGACTAAACTGGTAACACGATAAACATGCATAATTTAGAAAAGAACTTTTGAAAGTTCAATGACTAGACTAGTAGCAGAACGAAAGGTAAGGTGCAACTTTAAGCAATCAAGTCATACCTAAAATGCATGTCACTTTCAAAATTAGCAGACATCAAAAAGAAAGAACACAATTTTCACCTCATCATGCAACCACATGCATTTTCTTACCGTAAAACATGCACCCAAACGTCTATTTATGAAAGTTCAGTTCTTTTATGTAGATTTTGAAAACTCTGGTGATGAATAGAAACTGAACAGAAGCTTTAGCAATAAAGTCTTCAATAGTTTGATGTAAATGTGCCAAATTCGATCCATTTACATATAAACAGGTCAATTTGCGTTATTTATGTATTGGAGCGGGTCAAATAAGTCATGTAAATAGTTCAGCTAAAACAGAAAAGTAGCCAAACAGGTCATTCGGATTGAAAGTTGCCTGGTTCTTAAGGTAATTGTTATAAACATTATATCTTAACTCATACTATTTCTTGACATGCATGATAAACTAATACAGCAAGCCTAAATTAGACAACTAACAACTAACAACTAGCATCAAGTTTCAACATCTAACAACAAAAGCCGATCTAAAAATTACATCTCTATAGCATGTCTGCTTGACCTTCCGCTGCTCCACCTCCACCCTCCACATGTGCAACGTCAACCTCGACATATAGACTCATATTTCTATTTGGCAGGTTGTGTTCTTGCCATGTTTCTGAAGTAGTTGAACTGGTCTACTGTGCGAATTGTGATAGGTTGCCAGTGGCCGTCTTCATCCCGCCGCCGATATGTCAATCGAAGCGGTGTAGCGGTACCATGGTGCACACTGTTTTCTCTAGCTAAATTAGCTAGCTCTTCGAATGTGAGATTTAAACTGACAGCGACAGCTTCTCTCATCATGTATTGAGACGTATATTGATTCCGATTACGAATAACATTCCAAGCGCCATTAGAAAAGATTATTAGGCCAAAATGATGGCCTAATTGAAGGGGGAAGGGTTGAGCAGCCATTGCAACTGAAGACAACTAACCGAGAGGGACAAAAATTTTGATATTATTTCAAACAATTTTTGTATAAAACAGAAGGCAATGGGTGAGATTAAAATCAGAGGAATCCGTAAAAAGCTCCACATTCTGAATGAGTTCATAGAACAGGTGTATGATCTGGTTTTAGCTGTGCAAGTGAATGATCAAAAATCTCTAATTTCTTTACTTATGTTGACTAAATATCTAAAATGTCACAAAGTGGTTTGGTGTAACATCCATAAAATTTTGAAAGACTAAATAATATCAATTTAATCTTGATGAGCTTTGCCCAATTTGCCGCCAGGTTAGTTTGGATAACAAAGTGGTTTGGTGTAACATCCATAAAATTTCTCAACTCCCAGAGTTTTATTTTTGCTAGAATTGGATTTGTTATTCAAAATAGGGTTGTGACAGAGCTTATTTCCCATTTACCTGCCATTGTTATGTAATTTTCCTAACTTTTCTATTAAATAAAACCAATCTAAAAAGTTATGTTGTAAACTTGGAAATGAAAAATGACAAACATGGACAACTTCATCTTATCCACTTCTGGCAACCACCACTTCCAGCACCCACCAGACCACCACCACTGCCACCCCTGAATCATTGTCACCATTGAATAATCATATGAAAACACAATTACAACACACTTGAGAAGTAAAACAAAAGGAAAAAGAAAGAAAAGATTGAGAAATAAAACAATAAGACAAAAGAAAAAAGAAAAAGAAAGAAGAGATGAAGGTTTGTAGCCAAGACTCTCAAGAGAGGAAGAGATAATGAGAGCGGCATTTGTTTGATGTAGGGTTTTATTGCTTCCCTTTAAATACACAAGCAAGAAACTTAAAAGTTCATCCCACTCCTTGCATTTTTCTTATATTACAAACTAGACCCTTCAATAAATACATACCAATTTTAACAATTCCAAGACACAATTAAATGCCCCTTGTATAAATTTATTACAAACTTTTGAATCCTTTATTTACAAAATTATATCTTACTAACGTCCAAACATTTATTAAGTGAATTATTTTTTTCTAAATTAATAGGACTCCATCTCACGTTAATGTCATTGTCACACGTCAAGGTTTCATTTTTTACTCTAAACTTTTGAATATTAATACGTGTGTGACCAGGGGTGGACCCACATAGAGTGGGTCGGAGCCCCCGGACCCCAATGTTTTTTAAAAAAAATTAGTAGATTCGGTATATTAAATTGTATAAGGACTCCATAAATACAATCAGGTAGACACCATAGAAAGAAAATTAAACTTGTTGTATTAGTAAATCCCTCTTTTTACCAACAAGAGATCATAGGTTCAATCCTTGTATAGCTTCTTTTTCCTGTTTTTTTTAATCTAGTTCAAACCTCGCTATGACCCGACCCGAAAATTTTAATGTTTTGTTATGAAAATTTTTAACACCGAAAAAAATGGACCCCATTCAAAAAAAATCCTGAGTCCGTCACTGTGTGAGACCAATGTTACGTTCTTTTTTTACCAACTCTTTTAATAACTATGTCGTTTTAATGTTGTGTCATGTTTACACCATAGCGTGAGCCACATAATGTTTTTTGTGCCAATTCCTAATCATGTTAAAGCCACAAATAGCCATGCAGCGGGGCGCGCAGCCACGCTACCTTAATGTTCACTAACGTAACCTATGTAACCAAGTCAATAGCGTGCCTCATTATTTCACTGTATAGTCCCAATTTTTAAAGCACACACGATATGAAAGTTGCCTTATTATGAAAGTTGGCCGTTCGAAAAAAAAAAGAAAAAAAATTTAAGGCACACATGATAAATAGCTTGTTGTTTTTCCATAAAGGCTTGCGTTATTAATAGTCAAGCATGCTTAAGATCAATAATAAAATGCGTCTTGGAGTTTATATTCTTTCTTGAAAACTGATATACTTCTATTTAGTTTTTTTACAAGCACTTAATCTACTCTAAGAATTAAACACCACATAAATGTCCTCTTAAAAACCTAATTTCTATTTAATTACGATTTTTCTGTACATAACCCAAAGAATTGTTGTATTTTCATTTTATCCATGTCATCCTCTGTTTAATAATAACGTGCGGAATGGTCATTTTATGTTAATTTTCCAAATGTCCTCTTGTATTTTACTGTCATTGAGTAAAAATCAAATCACTATTTATAGAAAGTTATAAATCATATCATTTGAATTGAATTTTGAACTTGATAAGTCTATAATTTTACATTTAGTAAATAACCAAAAATATTAACATATCCAATAAACAACAAAAGTTAAAAGTTAGACGTAACTATTTCCTCCATTTGTACCCATGGTTTTGAACCAACTTTTCTTCTTGATTTAAACTTCTTCATCTTTAAACCCAGATGATAATCGTCTCGTCTCTAAGGTCTACTCACCCTAATATCTTGTTCATACTAAGTATTCCTGTAACACAAAACATCCTAATTGTAACAACTTATCAAAATTTAAAGAGCATGGTGAATGTAAAGTTACCCGAATTCCAGAATTTCTCTTGCATTTTGGTCGACATCATCATCATCATTGGTCATTTTCTTCATTTAGCCAACATAGGCATGCAATAATTTTCCTTTTTAAACCTGCAGCAATCTTAATCAAAATCATAGTCACATTCTTAAAGAAGAAGAAGAATAAGACCACAACATGGGGGCGATGATTTTGATTTAGGGAATTAAGGTTACGTGTGGGTTTGGAGAAGATGAGAAAACGTGTATTGGGAAAAGATATTTTCCTATTTAAGTTAACTTTTTAGTTTCTAAAGTGAATTTACTTTTAAAATAATGTATTTTAATATTTAAATTTTCAACTTTTCACGTATTGATATTGTAATTTGTTACTATATATCTATTAACTAGAAATGATTCCCCGTGTTGCGTGGGACTTTTTTTGCTTGACCTGAGTGTACTTATCCATCAAAACATAGACTAACTGAAAGGCCTAACAAATTATGCACGAAAACGTATTATATTTAACATGACTCACAAAACTTAAGGTAACCTGAAATTATACCGTTAGATGAAATGTATTATATTTGACCCAACTCGTTTCCGAACCAAATTTACGTCAAAATGTAGACAACTGCAAACGTCCAAAAAATAAGTACGAAAACGTATTATCGGGGAAAAGAGTAAAAAAACCACGAATTTAAGTGAATCGCGTGACGTAAAACGTAGACGAATTCGAACTTATACCCATATAAGAAAGTTAGGGGGTCAATGACATTTTCTATAAACTTATTTGAAGAAGGCGCACGCGGGGGGGGGGGGGGGGGGCAAAAGTGTCAACTTTGAAACTTGAATGGAAGGGGGAAATCCTTCACTAAAAGACAAAAAGAAAAGTTGAGGGACCAAAACCAGAAAAAACGTTAAAACACACAAATTTATAACATCGAGTGAGTCACGTGACATATAATGTATAGGAAGTCGAACTTACACCAACACATATTACAAATGGGGTCATAGTAATATTGTAGAATGAGGCAAAAGTGATAATTTTAAAACCTAAGGGGCCCTTTTCACTAAAAGACAAAAAATCAAAACTATTTGTCAAAATCAAAACTCAAAAAATATCATGGTGATAACAACTTGTAAAATTGTATATATAATAACTAGGTTAGAACCCCGTGTATTACACGGATTGAATAAATGTAATTTTATATATTAAATAATAAAAAATTATATCTTTATGAACCTTATATATTGTACGGGTTAAATAAATGTAATTTTATATAGCAAATAATAAAAAAATTATATATTTAAAATCCATGTGTATTACACAGATTAAATAAATGTAATTTTGTATACTAAATACTAAAAACATGGTATCTTTAAAAAAAACCATGTATAATTGGGTTGAATAAATCTACCAAATAATAAAAAATTACATCCTTAAAAATCCCGTATATTACACGTGTTGAATAAATATAAAAAAGAGTTATATCTTAAAAAACCATGTATATTACACAGATTAAATAAATGTATTTTTGTATATTAAATACTAAAAACGTCGTATCTTTATAAAAACCCGTGTATAATCGGGTAGAAAAATCTACCAAATAATAAAAAAAATTATTTCCTAAATAAATGTAATTTTGTTTATTAAATACTAAAAACGTCGTATCTTTAAAAAAAACTCATGTATAGTCGGGTTGAAAAATCTACCAAATAATAAAAATTATTATATCCTTAAAAAACTCGCGTTTTACTCGAGTTGAATAAGCATAATTCTGTATACCAAATAATAAAAAAAAAGTTATATTTTTAAATAATTAGGATAACATTTAATATTAATTTATTATTTATATATTTAATATAAGATAAGTAGATAAGAGAGGTATTTGTTTTAAAAATATATTAAATTAACAATTTAGATTTGAGGATAATATTTTATTAAAGTATGACAAGATTTAATATTAATTTATTAATTATTTATTCAGATAAATATAAATTTGAGGATACCTTCATGTTAACAATTACCATTCCTAGTCTCATGCCTTGAATCAAACTGACTAATAGCAAAATTCAACAATCATAATCTACACATGGGTTTTCCAACATGACATGAGTAAATAACAATCAAACATTCATGAAATCCATATTTAAGCATGCATAAAAATCCAAGAACAATACTAGAACACTATTATGAGGATTAACATAAACTTTCCATCACAATTACCTCCAATTCATCACATTAACAATAGTTTTAATATGGTTTAGGCAACCCAAGTGTTTAGCCCATAAGGCTAACAAAAACCACAACCATAATCATAAACATGGAAGAAAACATGGTAGATCTAGAGTTTTTCAAACCAAAATGAATTAAAGTGGGTTGTGTGGTGTTAGATCTTCCCTTGGAGTGCTTGATCTTCAATCTTGGGTTCAAATTCTTCAAGAGATGCTTGGAACCAACTTTTGGGACTTGGAAGAACTAGGATTCGCCCCCCCCCCCCCCCCCCAACCACAAAGTTGGACATATGAAATGGGAGCTAAAAATTAGGTTATATCAGATTTGGCGCCGCACACAGCTGTGTCGTTAAGTGACACGACTGTGTGGACCATTGCTGCTTGCTGTTGAGATCAGGGTGTGTGGCTAGGGCTGACACAGCTGTGTTCCATCTTACTCTGATAGCGAACACAACTGTATCTGGGGCAAAATTTCCACAAACTTCAATTTTTTCTCAAGTTTTCTGCAACGAACCACCAACAAGCTTTCCAAAACTACAATATTCAAATAAAACACAATTAAGTGTCAATTCAATTGAATTGTAACCAAAAATATATAAAATGGGGCGTATTATGTATTAATAATATGTGTATTTATTGACATATCAGTCACATTTCAATATAATACCGGCGTTGAGGTATTCTCCTTCCTTTAATACTTTCGCTTTAATGAACAAGAATTTCATATCATTTAAAATGACAGGTTTTGCTATTAATGATGATGAGTATATACTTTCGCTTTAATGAACAAGAAGTTCATATCATTTAAAATGACAAGTTTTGCTATTGATGATGATGAGTATTAGTTTGTTAAACAAGGTGGAAGCTTCGTGTGATCACTGATTTCTGAATCATTTTTGAAGCCATATGGTAAGTAATTTTAAATTTAAATGTTTTCTAAAATCCTTTTTTGTTTGGCATGATGGCTTTATTGTCTTCTAAAGAGTGCCTTTTCACTCAAAGTGGAAGTATATCCAAAACTCGTATGACTGATTTGAAATATATGTTGAAAACTGTTTAAAAAAAATAACACATCTATTTGTACCAATTTATAAAAACATGAGGTATGTACAAAATCTTTTATTTTATTTTATGTGTAAAAAGATGTTTATTTTATTTCATTAATGCATTTTACATATGTTTGATGTTAGTGTTTATGAATTCAAAGTGATGGGAAGAGCCGAGAGTGGTGTACGAGTGGAGATCTATTTTTCTTTACTGCCTCTTGTACAAGAGGCCGTGCACTCTCGCACACGCATTTGCACAGTACTTCGCATCTGCATATCAGCAGCAGCACGGAAAGTTGTACACGACGACTATGTCACTGTGATAGCCCGTTCTATCACCCGAGTGCTGACACGTAGTTACTACTTATAAAGAAGTTCCCCATCATAGGAAGGCAGTTTTGCACTACCGGCGGAGACCTCTTCATACGGGTTCCGTAATCAGCATAACATTGTAATCAACACATTAATCTGCACCGTAATCAGCACAATTTCATGTTTTTTTATTTTATAAACAACAGATATTATTACATAACTAGCACAATTTCATTTTCTTTTATTTTAGAGTAGAATGCCATTTTGGTCCCTGAGGTTTGGTCACTTTTGCCACTTTAGTCCAAAACTCAAACCTTTTGCATCTGGGTCCCTGTGGTTTTAGTTTTATTGCCATTTTGGTCCAAAAATGAAATCAGGTCGTATTTGTCTTATAAAATCATGCTATTTTGTCCTTTTCCTTAAGGGTAAAATGGTCACTTTAAGCATTAATATATGTATATATATCTGTATATATGTATATATATATGTATATATATATATATAATAAAAAAACTCAAAACTATGCTCTCTCTCTCCCTCTAAACACCTCTCTGTCTCTCTCTTCTCTCTCTTAAATTAGCAGAGATCCATCAACATCTTAAATCTTCATTTCCGTTCAAACCATCGCATCACCGGCGAGCACACTCCGAGACAAACATCCGGTTACCAGACGATCTAGATCTAGCGTCAGATCCATACGCTGCACCTTCTGGAAGCTTTGAAGAGTTAGGATCTGAAGAAGATCTGTTTTGCACGTATATGACATTGAGAAGCTCGGATCCGGTTTGAACGATTGCAGAAGTTTGGATAACGGCCAGATTAACAATGCCGGTGGCGGTGGCGGAGATGGAGGTTTGGAGGATGATAACGTTGGCGGTTGTGCCAGAGAAAATAGGGGTGGTAGGTTTCAGCATCGGCATAGTAGTTCGGTTTATAGTTTGAGTTTTTTGAGTGAGAGTATTGAAGCGAAGAAGGCTATGGCTCCTGAACAGCTTGCTGAGTTGTGGTTTTTGTGTATTCAACAACAATGGGATGGTTTCACATGTATTGTTTGTGTATTCAGAGATGATTTCGTGTGGGGTTAATCCTGATGTAAAAAGTAATAATAGTGTTCGTCATTCTTTGTGTAAAGTGGGTAGACTTGAATTAGGGTTAGGGTTATTACGAGATTGTGAATGTGATGTTAGTTACAATACTATGATTTGGTAGAATCCTCTGCTAGAATACAAGCACTGCACGTTTCCATGCATTTCTTGCACTGATATTCAGCTTTATTATCAGAAGAATCAGTTTGGATTGTTACCTCAGTGTTTGGCAACGTGGCTTCTTTTGCTTGTTGATTCTGAACTTCCTCAATCACCTGTTGTTTCTCTGCAACAGCTTCCTCAGATTTTTCATCTTCTTTCTTTACCTCTTTCACCAGCTTCTCACTTTCATCAACAATCTCCTCAACCATCTTCTTCTTCTCCAAACTGGCATATATCACCTTCCTAATGCCTTCTTCAACCTTTTCTCTGTATCTTGGAATCTCCTCAAGACCTTTGCACCAAACACTCATAGTAGGTATTGCAGCAACTAATGCTTTAAAATCAAACTTCTCAGGATCAACTGTTGGGTTTCTTTAAGGATCGACAAAGCATTCCTTTTCTTTGCTCCACCTGCCTGCTTGTGTTGCTTCCTTGTAGGCATCATACACGTCATCCAGCCTCATACGAGCATGTCATTCTTCTCGACTTTATTTGATCTCAGCAACCATTGGCTTGGCTTTTCCATCTCCTTTGTCATCTTGACTCCAATCATACCCTTTATCGTCATGAATTACAATTCTGACTCCTTCCTTCTCATCGAAGTAATTATCCTAATCAAAATTATCCCAAACAGACTTTTCATTTTATATACTGGATTCACTGCGAGCACGAAGTGTCAATACAGCTTGTCTCTTTTCTTTAGAAGGTCCTTCATCAATCTGCTTTCTTGTTGCTTGCTCGTTATTCTAATGATAAATAGCCTTTTTGTAGTAATCCTCATAAAAAGGATTCACGCTATCATCTGCTTTGTTGTTCGAGCATTCTCTCTTGAAGTGCCCCTTTTGTTTACACTTGAAGCAAGTGACTTTGTTCTTATCGAAACCTATCTTCATGTTTGGGCCTTCCAAGCACTCTTTGCTAGTTATCTCCATGAATCTTTGAGCTCTTTGGATGCCGCTTGCCATGCACCAGCGAATGTCCATGAGTTCCATCTCTTCTGGATCGACTTGATCGTAATCCTCCTTCGTCATGTTTGGATTCCTGATCTTACCTGCAATTAAACCTTCGTAAGATACCAGAATAGAAGCTAAGAAACTCATGTGCTGTTGAGCAAATTCATTGTTCAATGTGGAGAATTTTTCCAATCCTGGTTTGGATTAGATTTTGACGATGCAGATGCAAATGAAGAATGATATCCTGGATAATAGCTCGAAGATTTGTTGTTTGACGAATCACCAGTCTTATCTGCACTAAACGCAGTTCTGATCTTTGCAGATTCATTGTTTTGTAGCATTCCTCTGTGATAATACAGATCAGCATTCTATTGATAACTTGAGCTAGACATCTTGTTTTGTTTTTGTAGCTACAAATCATGCCCCTCTATTTTCTCAATCAAACTCTCTAACGTCATCTCATCGAATTTATCATCATTTTTCAAAACGATCACATAGGTTTTCCAATCTTCCTCATGTGGCAATGCCTCGACGAGTTTATCCACCAACTCTTCTCTGTCTTTGTTAATTCCAAACCTTTCCATTTCAATCTTCAGATGGCAAAACCGTTCTATCATTTGACAAACTGTTTCATTCTTCATGCAACCAAACAAGTCAAACTCCTTCTTCATCTTGTTTTTCTTGATATCATTCCCACCTCCAGCTTTCAACTTTAACGCTTCCCAAATTGACTTAGACGTTTCACCATGCTGAAGTAGTGAGAAAATATCCTCTCTGACAGATTGTTGAAGTACAGTTATCATTCTTAATTCAATTAAATGTTCCTTTTTATCATCAGCTGTGAATTGTTTAAGTGTGATTAATTCATGTTTTTCATTTCTTGGTTTTTCATATCCAATTGTTAACATGATCCAACTTTCATACGCATAGGCTTGCACCCGGTTTTCAAATCTTTCACACCACCAGTGATAATCTTCGATATTCATAAGTTTTGGTGGTCTCAGATGATTTCCGTACACGTTATCATGATTCAAACTTTCAGAAATCACAGTCGTAGCATTCTTTGGTGTCACTGGAGTTTCTTCAGATGTAAACGCGTTATAAAATGTGTTATAAAACTCTTCGCCAATTCCCGACATCTTCGAAACGCTTCTTGAATTTATCGTTTCTTGAATTTTTCTCCTCGTTTATCACCTAGAATAACCTGCAAATACACAAACAAACGATTAGTTCAAAACAAACAGTCAGTTGGATCGGATGGGTTAGAACGGATGGCAATGGATTGGATCACTAGGTCTTCGATCGGATCGCCCTTCGATCGAACGTGGTCAATGAAAGTCAACTGTGTTTTGTTGATCGGATGTCTTTGGATCGGATGTCAATCCGATCGAACCAGGTAAATGAAAGTCAACTGTGTTTTGTTGATCGAATGTCTTTGGATCGGATGTCAATCCGATCGAACCAGGTCAACAGAAGTCAAATGTTAATCCGATCGGATTGATACCAGTGGATCGGATGTAGATCCGATCGAACAGGGTCAACAAAAGTCAACAGTCACTTTATACTATCTCCTTCGATCGGATGTCAATCCGTTCGGATGGCCGTCCGTTAAATGTAAATTCAATGTTATACACACTCAAACTCTTGTTATTGGGCCGTTCTAAAAATCAACACATGGGCTGACAAAACACATGGATTGCAAAAGTGATATACTGATTTGCTTTTAATGATATCTTTAAAACTTTGAAATCATATGCTACGTGTTTGAATTATAGATCTTTAATCACATGCAAACTGACAAATAATTCCTTTTATTGGACCTCAATATTACTGGTCTGTCAAAATAGATGCAACTTTGATTTATTGGGCCAATAACTATCACCGATCGGATGAGTTTAAGTGATATTGTACGAATTGGTTTTTGGATCGGATGTAGATCCGATTGAAGAGGGTCAACAATTGTCAAAGGTTAATGGCTGCAGTGGATCGGATGGCAATTAGTTCGGATTGCCGTTCGTTACTTTGCAAACAAATGAGTCACTTTATAATTGAACTGTTGTATTGGATCAGATGTAGATCCGATCGAATTGCCTTCTGTTGATTGGACCTCAAAAAATAGTCACATGGGCCGATGTGTTTAGAGAATCTTACAATTGAAGATGATTTACGTGTGCCTCTTGAATTAATATGTGTCACTCTAAAATGTAAACTGTCTGACAATAGATTGAATGCATTGATGAACTTTATCAGATCACATGGACTGATATTAAATGCCTAATCCTTTTGTCAAAGTATAGCCGACAACATTGAATTAATATGAATGTGATTGGACCGAAATTCTGTTGTTATTGGGTGTGACAACTGTCAAAATTTCATGTATCCGTACAATGATTAAACAGTAATTAGTGCTTTAATGACTGTGCTGATTTAAATTAATGACATGAATGCTTTCTGATTATTGTCATAATACATACATGTGCATCATATACTGCATGAATTCATATCATATTGCATGCAACACTTTATGATTCAAATGATGCACCAAAACAAAGTTAGCACAGTTATCAGACAAATCAGAAATACTGACGGGAGTTCAGTACTTAGACAGACATGGTATTGAGACACAGAATGAGCCAGATACCAAGTGTTACACTAGTATAGTGTGTAGGAAAGTAAGGATCATAAAACTGCATTCCTAGTGATAGTTTAAGTGCCGGAAAGTGCCTAAAACTCATATAAACTGAAGAATTTAGCAAAATTCAGCAAAAATCAGCATGTAAACAACTAAATATTATGCAGAATTATGGTTAAATGGTCCAGAATGCTTTCCTAAGTGTCGGGAATCAACCGGACAACCGGACATTGACCGAAACACCAAATTTTCACTAAAAGCATTGTTTTATCATTTCTGAGCTAGTTATGGTCCCCGAACATCATAACATATCCTATAAACATATAACACACATAGTACACTAACTAAACATTAGATTTTAACCAAACTAACTTAACTATCCATCACAAACTAACTACACCCCCTCCATTTACGGTCACCACAAGGGTGGCCCACCTTGGATTTCTTTGAATTGTTTATTTGATCTTGTGCATCTCTTTTGAAACATAAAACACATTAGATAAACACATATTGGGAGGATTATGATATAAACCACAAGACCTTATCACAACTTCTCATTTCTCACAAAACACCACTCAACTCTCCTCTCTTCCTCTCCCACTCACGGCCGAGAACAAGGAGCACCACCACCACCATTTTCATCTCATCTTCATCCATTCTCAAGTTATACAAAAGTGTAAGGAGCTTGATAAAGAAGCTAGGAGCCATTGGAAGGTGAAGGACCTCTCTCACAAGCTATTAACCACCAAGATTATCATCTTCATCTTCTTAAATCTCATCCCTAGCCTTGTGCTAGTAGTATGATCCTTCTAATCTCATTTTACATCTTGTTATGTTGGTTAAAAGATGACATAAGTAACTAATCATGAAGAACATAAAGAATCAAGAACATAAGCACTAACATAAAGCTCTAAATCATCATGATCTATGTTGTTTAAGTGTTTATATGCTTCTTGATTGTTGATTGTTTATGTTTATGATGTTAAACATCATATGAAACTTGCTAGATTGTGATTAAACACATGATCTAGCAAGATGAGAGGATGATCTTGTGAAAAACCAAGATGATCATACTTGATGTAAGCATAAACTTGAAGTATGAAGTGTTTTTCTTAAATGATGATGATCAAAGTATAATATAAATCATGTAAGTGAATGATTTCAAAACTAGTTTTCCCAAGAAACTAAGTTAAATTACAAGATTTACATAAACAAGAGTTTTAAAGGACTAATCACATTTTAGTGATTAATCAAGTGTAGGAACATGTTAATGACAAGAAGAATTCAAAAAAAATATTTTTAGAAAATCATTTTACAAGTTGTAAAGATCTAAAACCTTCAAGAATGATGTTTTTAAACAAATAACCACACTTTAAAGGGTAACTAAGCTTACTAAACACCATACTAAGTTACTACAAATTTTTATAAATTTTCAAGTTCAGGAAGTAGTGTAAATGGCATGATTTTGGCTTATGGTAAGTGTTGTATGAATTGTTGATGATTTGTGATGATTTTTAAAAGAAAATGATATGATTTGAAAGCATGGAAACCTCCATTTTTAAGGGGAAACTATGGCAAAATTTTTCTAAAAATTAAACACTTAGAAAAATATTTTTAAACAAGTGTCTACAAGTGTATTTTAACCATGGCTTTTCCGACAAAAATTGCCATAATTTTTGTTACAAAAAATTATAAATATTGGAGGTTGGTTTTTGATAAATAAAAGTGACTAAATATGTATTTAGGAAAATATATATTTAGATGACACACTTTGTGTGATACTTGTATATTATGTGTATTAGTTATATTATATTAGGGCTTGAAATAATATAACTTACCAAAATACCAAGAAAATAAATATATAATTTATACCCAAAATTTGGACAAACCGAACAAGGAATATAAGCTATAGAAATATTCCGGAATTAAATTCAAAAGTATATTTTGGTAAATGGTATTTTGGAAACCAAGAGAACGAAAATATGATTTTTATAATTATTACAACAATATATCATATTTTTGACAAGAATAAAATATATTATTTTTTAGTAAAGAAAAATATATATGTTTTTTTGAATTACTAGAAAATATATTATTTTTGGAGAAAATATATATTTTCTTAAATAAATTTAGAACATATTATTTTGGGGTGAAAAATGGATTTATATATATATTTTCCAAGTTAATCTTGAAAATACATTATTTTTGGTGGTTTATATGAAGATATAAATATTTTGGCCAAGGAAGAAATATAAATAATTTCCTATACAAGTTTCTTAAAATATTTAAATATTTTAAGAATATATTCATATTGGTGACTTTTATTGAAAATAATATTCCAGAAAAATAAATACAAAATTAAGTATAAGAATACTTAATAAATACAATAAAAATACGTATTCTCGTACGTATAAATACACACCGGAATACGCCACCAATACTCGGCAAAATACACAAGTCTAAGAATACAAGTGTAAGTATACCCATCCTTGGGGAAAGATATATGCGTATAAATACATAATGTGTCAAGTTAAAATATATTATTTTAGCGAATATTCCAAAAATTAATAAATGTAATTTAAGTTAAAATATTTATTATTTTAACAAACAATTATATGATTGGAATAATATTAATGATATAAGGAAATGTAACTCAAAGATATTAATTAAAACTAAAAGTCAAGGCACGACCCACCTGTCTAATTAACCATAGCACGTGTGTAGGTAGTCGTGCGACCGAAGGAAATCTTTGAGTTACCGAGTTACGAGACGCAAGAATGTGAGTTAATGTCCCCATTTTCTTTTAACTGTTTTCAGTTTTATAACTTCGGGGGTGAAATGCATGTTACAAAATGTTTACAAACATTTATAAATGGTATGGTAAGCTAAGGAATGAACTGTTAGATCATGTGAATGGGTAGGCGCACACTTAAGACCATTAATCCTCGTATAAGGACCGAGGGACATGAGTGATAGATCTATTTGGGTGTTGCGAGCCCCACCCCTAGGCCGGAAGTGGCCGAAGGTGGTGACTATGTCTTCCAGCCGGAAGCCCGGTACAAAATCTGCTAGGTTTGAGCCTTCCTACGCCGTTGCACACATATTAATGACCTTGCAAATCATTAATTGATCTGTTCATAGACGCTTTCATACCGGATTTACAAATACATACATACTATGGTTACAAAGTTTATTTCGAGCTCACATACAAAACACATGAACTTACTCAACTTTTGTTGATGTTTTCAAACTACATGTATTTTAGGAAACTGATTATGGATCTGGCGGCGTACAAGGATTTTCAAGTTGTGTCTTCAAATAAATGATGTCATCCAGTACTGAAGGGTTTGAATCGTGTGTTTTATCCTTGATAGGATACATGGTTCAAAGCCTCGTTTTATTAGTGTCTTTTGTGAAGTCCGTTATGGAACTTGAAACTTGGGTTGTTATGTATTTTAAACTTGAAGTCTTGGTTTGATGTTAAACAATGTTGGTTATAATATTTTGAAACTCTTTAATGGATGAACATCAAGGTTTCTATCATATAGTTGTTTGTTATGGTTGAATGCAATGATATTAAGCAAGTCACACGTAATCACGCTTCCGCAAAAGTCAGGGTGTGACAGTTTGGTATCAGAGCTTCGATTGTAGCAAACTAGGATTCCTTCTCGAGTCTAGACTACAATCATTAGGGCTCTCTCACGAAAATATTTTTACAACATATTTTTCATTGCATACACAAAACGCCAAGATCCAGGGAACAAACATTTTTACAAAGGAAAGGCAAAGAAACACGATTGCAAGGTCACAGTGGTGGTTTAGTATGCATGGGGTAGACTATGAAAGATAGAAAAGATTCATGAGGGATAATGTGAATACATGATTAAGTGATGAATGCTTTGTTTGCATGCACTGTGTGATAGTGGTTAATTTGTGTGCACATATAATGATTGTTATGTTACAGGCACCATGTCATCCTCAGAGAGTGGGTTATCAGACGCCCACGACCCGATGGTTGTCGTTTCAGATGACGAGGTTGTGCCCGCACCAGAGATATATACGTCGGACACCGAGAGTGATCCCGATATGCTGTCCTAGGATGAGGACGACTTCCAGCCATTCGGCCTACCAGATTTTGGCGATGATTTACCTATTGTTGATGGTTTCCCCGTCGAGGATCCTTTTGACATTCCTGCTCCAATCCATGATCATCTCATCATTGGTCACCCCGATGGTGAGCACATCGTGGCCCCGATCCTCGATCCCGTTCCTCTTGTGGTCATTCCTCCCGAGGATTGGCCTTTCGATGACTTGTTTGATGACGATGTCAATTTGTTTGTGGATGGTCCCCCAGCTGACGCCCAGGGCAACGTGCAGATTGATGACGAGGTTGTTGCTGTCCCACCTCCCGCTATTCCAGTTGTCGAGATATCCTCCGACTCCAGTTCACATTCCGTTTAAGACTCCTTTGATTCTGTGACTTCTTCAGCTTTACGGGCAGCCAGACTGCAGCTCTATGTTACCGATTCCGATGACGACGCCTCTATGTCTGCTGCACCATCCCCTGCTCATGTCCCCACACCTCCACATGATCCAGAACCTGCCCCTGAGCTAGCTCCCGTTCCTTTTGGTCAGCCTGATGTTGCACCTATATTATCCCTACCTAAAGGCACCGACGACTTCGTGGTATATTGTGACGCCTGTCAGGGATTGGGTTGCGTGCTCATGCAACGCCAAAAGGTTATCGCTTACGCTTCTCGCCAACTGAAGGTCCATGAGAAGAACTATACCACGCATGATTTGGAGCTAGGCGCAGTGGTATTCGCATTGAAGATCTGCCGACTCTATCTGTATGGTACTTGATGTACTATTTTCTCAGATCACAAGAGCCTTCAGCACATATTTGATCAGAAAGAGCTTAATATGCGACAGCGATGTTGGGTTGAGTTGCTAAATGATTATGACTGCGAGATCAAGTATCATCCTGGAAAGGAGAATGTGGTAGCAGACGCCTTAAGCAGAAAAGAAAGGATTAAGCCCATAAGGGTTCGAGCTTTAGAAATGATTATTAAGATGGATCTCTCGTTGCGTATTCGTGCCGCGCAAAGAGAAGCTCTTAAGAAAGAGAACATTAAGGCTGAATATCTCCAAGGAATGGAGAAAAAGTTAAAGCCTAATAAGGAAGGAACCTTGTATTTTATGGGACGTATTTGGGTTCCGCTTTATGGTGGTATTCGAGAGGTTATTTTCGATGAAGCTCATAAATCGAGGTACTCGATCCATCCAGGATCGGACAAGATGTACCAAGATCTGAAGAATTACTATTGGTGGCCAAGACTTAAGAGTGAAGTTGCCATTTATGTGGGGAAGTGCCTAACTTGTGCCAAGGTAAAGGCCGAGTATCAGAAACCCTCAGGTCTTCTGCAACAGCCAGAAATACCCATGTGGAAGTGGGAACAGATTTCGATGGACTTCATCATAAAGTTACCCAGGACTCCCAGTGGCCATGACACGATTTGGGTAATAGTAGATTGGTTGACTAAGTCTGCGCACTTCTTACCGATTCGAGGAAAGGATAACACTGGTAAGCTAGCTGAGCTTTACCTCAAGGAGATAGTAGCACGTCATGGAGTGCCTTTCTCGATAATATCTAATAGAGATGGACGGTTTGTGTCAAGAATTTGGCAATCCTTCCAGGAAGCTTTTGGTTCTCAGTTGAATCTGAGTACAACTTTTCACCCACAGACAGACGGACAGAGCGAAAGGACGATTCAAACGCTGGAAGATATGCTTTGCGCTTGCGTAATGGATTTAGGTGGCAGTTGGGATACTCATCTACCTCTGGTTGAGTTTTCCTACAACAACAGCTACCATACAGTTGGGATACTCATCTACCATTCGAAGCTCTCTATGGACGTAAGTGCCGCTCGCCGTTGTGTTGGGCAGATGTAGGTGATAGACAGATGGTTGGTCCCGAACTGGTTCAAGAGACAACTGATAAGATCATGCAGATCCGAGAGAGCATCAAGGCAGCTCGTGATCGACAGAAGAGTTACGCGGATCAAAGGCGGAAACCTTTGGAATTCGAAGTAGGTGATATAGTTTTGTTAAAAGTCTCACCTTGGAAAGGTGTAGCGCGTTTTGGGAAACATGGCAAAGGGTTGGTACCGTAGCATACAAGTTGGAGCTACCAACGGAATTAAATGGTGTTCATGATACATTTCATGTATCTAACCTGAAGAAAAGTCCAACTCAAGAGACAGTTGTCATTCCGGCGGATGAAGTGCATATAGACGACGCTCTCCACTTTACAGAAGAAGCTGTTGAGATTACCGATTGGAAGGTTAACAAGACTCGGAGGAGCAGTGTTAAGCTTGTCAAAGTTCGTTGGAACGCACGTCACTACCCTGAGTTTAGTTGGGAACGTGAAGACCGTATGAAATCGAAGTATCCGCATTTGTTCCCTAACTCCCCTACAACCGATAGCGCAACATAAAATTTCGGGATGAAATTTTCTTAACGGGGGAAGAATGTGACAACTGTCAAAATTTCATGTATCCGTACAATGATTAAACAGTAATTAGTGCTTTAATGACTGTGCTGATTTAAATTAATGACATGAATGCTTTCTGATTATTGTTATAATACATACATGTGCATCACATACTGCATGAATTCATATCATATTGCATGCAACACTTTATGATTTAAATGATGCACCAAAACAAAGTTAGCACAGTTATCAAACAAATCAGAAATACTAACGGGAGTTCAGTACTTAGACAGAAATGGTATTGAGACACAGAATGAGCCAGATACCAAGTGTTACACTAGTATAGTGTGTAGGAAAGTAAGGATCATAAAACTGCCTTCCTAGTGATAGTTTAAGTGCTGAAAAGTACCTAAAACTCACATAAACTACAGAATTCAGCAAAATTCAGCATTTAAACAACTAAATATTATGCAGAATTATGGTTAAATGGTCCAGAATGCTTTCCTAAGTGTCGGGAATCAAAACTGTCACAAAAGGTAACATAAATCACACTAAACTGCGTAGTTTAGCACCTTAACGAACCGGTAACCAACCGAACAACCGGACACTACCTGAAACACCAAATTTTCACTAAAAGCATTGTTTTATCATTTCCGAGCTAGTTATGGTCCCCCACATCATAACATATCCTATAAACATATAACACACATAGTACACTAACTAAACATTAGATTTCAACCAAACTAACTTAACTATCCATCATAAACTAACTACACCCCCTCCATTTACGGTCACCACAAGGGTGGCCTACCTTGGATTTCTTTGAATTGTTTATTTGATGTTATGCATCTCTTTTGAAACATAAAACACATATTGGGAGGATTATGATATAAACCACAAGACCTTATCACAACTTCTCATTTCTCACAAAACACCACTCAACTCTCCTCTCTTCCTCTCCCACTCACGGCCGAGAACAAGGAGCACCACCACCACCATTTTCATCTCATCTTCATCCATTTTCAAGTTATACAAAGGTGTAAGGAGCTTGATAAAGAAGCTAGGAGCCATTGGAAGGTCAAGGACCTCTCTCACAAGCTATTAACCACCAAGATTATCATCTTCATCTTCTTGAATCTCATCCCTAGCCTTGTGCTAGTAGTAAGATCCTTCTAATCTCATTTTACATCTTGTTATGTTGGTTAAAAGATGACATAAGTAACTAATCATGAAGAACATAAAGAATCAAGAACATAATCACTAACATAAAGCTCTAAATCATCATGATCTATGTTGTTTAAGTGTTTATGTAGGTCCCCTAGTTCGTATGGATCGTCACAGAATTATCAATCCAATCAAGAGTGCGGAATCCTCTTGATCAGAATGTCATAGAAACGAGTAGAAAACATAATTCCTATTAAACTGATCTTTATTGATTATCAATCACACGAATTACAATCAATTAAGATCCTGACTTCGTCCAAGCTCTAATGCTCTCACGAAATTTCACTCTAAAACTGTTTTGGCTGATTAACCTAAACCCTAAAGCAAAGCCTTGTTTATATAACACAAGGTTGCTACTTGGGCTAAGGTTTCCTACATGGGCAAAGCCCAATTCGTCCCCCTTGACCCAATGTGGGTTTTGTTTAGCCCAAACTCTATTATTCCACTAATACAAAGCTAAACCCGCTAATTGTTTATCGTTTTACTAATTACAAGATATCCAAAGACCAAATCTAAGTTGTTGTCCCAAATATGCACCAACAAACTCCCCCTTGACAATAGCTTCATAAAATAACTTTGTCTTCAGTCATCTTGCATTCTTCATGTAATCTTGCACTGTCTTTGGTCTTTGGATAGCTTCAGCTTTAACAGCTTATTTCATCAACAGACTCCCCCTAAGCTGATGCATCCAATCACCAAATCTTCAACACGTTAGCACTTGAGTAAACTCCAGTTCAGCATTTGTAAAGCAATCTTCAAACTCTTCAACTTTGTCTGCAATGTAGAAAGGAGGTTCTACCATGCATCCAATCAAACTCTCATCTTCTCAGCAACTTCTCAGCAACATACAGCTTCAATCTGTATGCTATAAAACAAACATCTCGAGAAACCATAAGAATTTTTCAACACAATTAAATAAATTATTATTATTCAAGAGATAATTAAACTGTATCACAGATTAAGCAATTTCCAATTTCATCACCAACATTTATCCAACACACAAGAACCTGCATGGTTTAAAATTTTAAACTCACTTTCTAACACCGTCTCCCCCTATCGGTAATAATTCCTCCAAGAATAATAGTTTTCTATACGTTAAGAATTTTAAACAGAAAAAGACACTATTTTTGGATTTTTATATTTTTGAAAGCAAGTAAATAACAAAAGCAATAAACACTCTATTTTTGTGAGAATCACCGGTAAGAAGATCATATCAGCAAAATCAAACTGTTTTCACACTATTAGATAATTCTTTATTTAATTTTTCATGAAAAGCAGTCCAAGACGATTACCAGTATTGTTTGTCCACTTAAACAAAATGCATGAACATTTCAAGTTCCATTACCATATGATATGTTAAGGTAATTTTATTACTGAAATATTAGTGTCTCCCACCTCAGGATATACCCCCGCAATCATGGTATGCACAAAGATTCATCGTAGTAGGTGAGTATACTGAATTCATCCGTTTTGTTTTTCAACGTTTAGATAATTGGTGATCAGGTCAGTACTTCCGTACAGCAAAGAGACCAAAATATCTAACGAGGGCTATGACAAATGCCAATTTTTGGTACGATTTATGCATTTTGCACATTTTGAATGACTCTCTAGGAGAGCTTCTTCATTTATAGGTTTTGGCATTTTTAGCTCTTTTAAGATATCCTGGTTGTGCCTAGGTCAGCATGTATCTGGATGCAGCAGAAGGACAACCTTGATATCCCCAGATGAAATAACAGTATAAAGACCCAAAACCTCAGATTTTGGCAATCTATCAATGCAAGATTTAAGGTCATTAAACCATACACCACTGATGTGTTCCCCACTCATACACAGTTCGTTTAGGATTATATCACATTGGTAAGTTGATTATTTCATGCTTTTTGCCTACTGGTACATCGTATGATGAAGCTGCTATCACACTTAAGCACTTTAATTTCATTTTCAGTGTAACAGTCTAACTTGCTGATGTACTATCATTTCTTCTTTTCCACAAAGTGATAACTCATTTTTTATTTTCTATTTTTTTATGTTTTTGATTTTTCAATGTTTTTGTATTTTTTTGGTTTTCTATTTTTTTTTAAGAAAACAGTAAACTATTTACAAAATTCTTATGAAAAAACAGTTATTCAGGATTCCTCATCCCATTGAGTTCGACTAAATGTTCAAAGCGATCCCTGTCAAACGCTTTAGTATAAAGATCTGCCAGGTTATCTAGTGTGTCGACTCGGTGTAATTCAATTAGTCTCTTTTCAGCACAATCCCGTATAAAATGATGACGAATGTCAATATGTTTTGTGCGACTGTGTTTCACGGGATTATTTGTTATAGAAATTGTGGCATTATTGTCTATCATAATAGGAGTACGAGTGAAATCCAAACCGTAATCGCGCATCTGCTGTTGTATCCAGAGAACCTGAGAGCAGCAGCTACCCGCAGCAATATATTCAGCTTCACACGTAGAGGTAGACACACAAGATTGCTTCTTGCATTGCCAAGACACAATCCTGCCTCCTAAGAACTGACAACCACCTGTTGTAGACTTTCTGTTTGACTTGCATCCTCCAAAGTCTGAGTCAGTGTAAGCAACAAAATTCAGATCACTATCAGCTGGATACCACAACCCAAGTTTAGGTTTCCCCTTCAAGTAACAAAGAATACGCTTCACTGCTTTCATGTGTGACTCTTTTGGATTAGCCTGATATCTGGCACACAGACATACATCAAAAATGTTGTCGGGTCTTGAAGTAGTCAAGTACATTAAAGAACCAATTATTGCCCTGTATTGAGTTGGATCAACATCTTCAGTACTTTCATGATCTGGGCCAAGATTGTGATTTTCGCAAATGGGTGTGTTGAAAGTAGCGCAATCCTCCATTTTGAATTGAGACAAAATGTCATACACATAATTAGTTTGACGTATTAACATCCCATCCTCCTTTTGTTCAACTTGTAATCCCAGAAAGTAAGACAGCTCACCCATAGCGCTCATTTCGAACTTGCTCTTCATCACCTGCTTGAACTCTTTACACATGTTTTCATCAGATGACCCAAAGATGATGTCATCCACGTACACCTGTACCAGCAGAAAATCTTCCTTCTTCCTCTTGATGAAAAGTGTCTGTCAATCTGACCTCTTTCAAAACCATTCTTGATCAGATGTGTAGACAGTGTCTCATACCACGCCCTGGGAGCTTGATGTAATCCATACAAAGCTTTATCAAGCTTGTACACATGATCCGGATAATCTGGATCAACGAACCCATCTAGTTGTGAGACATACACCACTTCTTGGACTTTCCCGTAAAGAAATGCACTCTTCACGTCTAGTTGGTAAACTTTAAAGCCCTTGAATGATGCGAAGGCTAGGAACAAACGAATTGCATCCAACCTTGCCACTGGTGTAAACACTTCATTGTAGTCAATCCCTTCTTGCTGATTGAAACCTTTGACCACCAATCGAGCCTTGTTTCGAGTCACTATTCCTCTTTCATCCTTCTTGCACCTAAACACCCATTCAGTGCCAATCTCTCTGTCACCTTTAGGAAGGTCAACTAACTCCGAAACCTTCAACTTAGCAAACTGGGCCAATTCCTCTTGCATATCTTCAACCCATGAATTGTCTTTTAGAGCCATATGTGTGACACCCCAGGAAAATCAGGAAAACCACGCAACTTAACTAGCTTCCTCAGTAACCACGCGCTAAATTTCGGGACGAAATTCTCTTAACAGGGGGAGAATGTGACAACCCTCAAAATCCCATGTATTCCGTACAAGTTATTAATGATAATTAAAGTGTCTGACGACTGCGTGGAATTATTTAACTGCTATCTGATTTATGTGTTATGCTTACATGTACTTGTTAACACACTAATAAAGTACAGAAAAGTCATTAAATAAGTCCGTTATGATTTCCTAAGTGTTAGAAATTAAAAACGTTACAAAATATATAAATAGGACACTTTTCGGATTAATTAAACGCTTTAACGGAACAACACCGAACCGAACAACCGGACTTTACCCGGAACACTAAAATATTGCAAGAAACATTGTTTTTATTTTCCTGAGCTAGTTATGGTCCCTGAACATCATAAGACCTCATAAAAAAAAAATATCTAGTAACCAATAAACCCAACTAATACTTGGTTTTCTAACTATTTAGGTAACTAATTAGTTGGAACCTATGTCTAGACCCCCCCCCCCCACCTATAATCAGCCAACATGCATGGCCCACTCATGATTTTAGTTGTTTATTTTATAAGATCTTGTCCCTTGCTTTTGAAACATATGAACCATTGGTTTTAGCCATGATGGAGGATTTATACCTTAACCACTAGAACCTAACATCTCACTTTCATCATAACACACCACACAAACTTTCTTCCTCCCTTTCCCTTACCTCACGGCTGAACACCCATCCCCACACTACCATCATCTTCATTCAAGTTTCATACATTCTACATACTTCCAAGGGTGTTAGAAGGCATACAACGAAGCTCGGTGTGTTCAGAAGTTGAAGGACCGCTCTTGTTTTCTTTTATCCACCACTTTTTCGCCTAGTTTCTTCCCTAGCCTCGAGCTAGTAGTAAGTGACTCTAAACCTCTTCTTGATCTTGTCTAGAGTGGTTAATAAAAGTTTCGTCGGTTAAAAATTACGAACATATAAGATCAAAGTCTAAAAGTTTACTAAAGTGATGAACAAGGTGGTTAATGGATGAATACGTGTGTAAATCATGTAGATCTTGTGTGATTATGATGATTGGCTGATTATCTGATGTTGTGCTGAATAATATTAGTATGTGATGTTGTTGTGGTCACTAAACTCGTTAACGGAATCGATCGAACATGATTTAGATGGTTAAACACTTGAAATCAGAATCTGTCTAACTTTTACAGCCCACTTCTGTTGGCTGTAAACAGGTCTTAACCTCAACGAAAAATTGATATTTTGAATCTAAAATATGTTATTATGAAATACGGTTCTAATGGCACCGGAATCGTAATTTTTGGACTCCGTTTACTATTTTTAAAGTGTTAATTTGTAACAGCTACTTAAGCTGAATTTTGACAGCAATAAATGGGTGTCGTACTTTCAGTCATAACCTGAGTTTTGTGATAAATCGGACCATGAAAATTTTACTGTAGTTGATAACTGAAGTATTTGTAATTACCCCACTGGAATTTCGCAAATCGGACTTACGATGAATTTTTAATAAATTGTTTCGTGGACTGTGGTCAGAAATACATAAATCTGAGTTCAGTCCCGAAGATGAATTTTTATAAAATATTGGTGATGAACCGGACCCCGATATTTTTACACAATAAAATATGGAATGTTTATGACGTTCTATAAAAATTTGGGAATTTTTGGAATAATCTAACTATTTTATTTAAATGTCCGAAAACAGCCGGTTTTGAGTATTAATGCTGAATTTACATAAGTTGTGATTTGCGTGTCTAAATGTCGAGTATGCTATCCGTGAATGATCTAACATGTTATATGTGTTATATGCATTATTGTATGTTTGCTTATGAGTGGGGAATGGATGGGAAGTATATATGGGCGTAAATCGTTAAAGTGTGTGCCTGTTATGTGGTAGAAGTAATGTGCAAATAAACCGTACGTAGGATACGTGTTATGCATGAGAAACTGATTGTTATCCGTACCTTATTAGGACGCGATTGACCGACCTTGACTGTTAACTATATTGAGAATCTAACCGAGCAAACCGAGGTGAGTTCACACACTTTCTAAGGCATGGGATTCCCGGTGGTTTGGGAATGGGTTAAAGAATTAAAACTAAATCTACATATCCTCCTTGGGTAGGATATGTACGGCCATCCTCCATAGAGCGGATGCCATTATTAATCCTACGAATTCTCCTGGTGCAGAATACGTACGTTCGTCCTCCTGGTGCAGGACAACAACCTTAAAACTAGCTAGACAAAACTCTATCATGAAGTCCCTCAATTTATATCGACTTAATCGCCGAGGCCAATGGCGAGCGGGTCATTAGTTAATAGCGCTATTAGGTTTAACAAACCTCACACCGTGCCAGTCGGACGGGCGTGTACTAATGGACTATGGCAGACTGTCAGTGATGATAGACACTGATATAGGGCACAACTTATTTGCGTAGCAGTCGATATCATTCCGTCTAGTAGTTCAAACGGGGAAAACCCCCACTGATCATGGTTGTGGATTGGGTAAAGAAAAAGAGAAATGGTTAAACATACTTTCAACTACGGGGTAACCCCCACGGCAAATAAGCCAACGAAAGTCAAACCACGTTTTCAGAAACAACTTAAAACTAAACAACCAAACGTGAACTCACTCAACTTTGTTGTTGACTCGTTGTTACATGCCTTACAGGTCGCTAAATGCTTGGAGCTTGCACGGGGAAGGAGTCGTTGTGGTGTACGGACTGTTATGTTCCGTGCTTAATATTTAAATCCTTATGAACTTACTAAACTAGCGTTTTGAAACTTTAACTTATGAACTATGGACTTATGCTTTTGAACTCACGTTTATGCTTCCGCTGTTTAAACCAAACAAGGTTAACTAGCTTTGGTCACCAATCGTATTATGTTTGGTTTTATTTACTTAATTGTGTTGTTCAATATGATTGGTGGCTCGATCCTGGTCATGTCACGCCTCCAAGCGGTGGTACTCCGCATGGTGGATTTTGGGGGTGTGACAATATGAATGTTCTTCGGCTCCTCTTGGGAAATAAAGCAACTATACAAGCATTCATTCACAATCCCAGTCTTCTCAATCGAAACAAATAACCCAGAATTCGCTGCTATGCTTCTTCTTATCTGAACACCTGCAGTAGGATCCCCAAGTATCATGGCAACTGGATGATCTCTATTTGCTCGTGTAGTAGCAGCAACATCGACTTCTAGATTGTCACCCAGGTTTGTGTGACATCTGTGTATTTTAATCCTTGTAATGTTCTGAACAACTTTGTATTTAATAAAATATGGTATTTTAATTTCAATATTTGTTTAATTAATTGTGACTTTAGCATGTTTTTAATCATTGTACAATTCTGAACTCTCAAACCTGTTCTGGAAGTGAAATCATAAACCGTTACGTAAACATAATTAGTTTAACACGACGTACACTCCAGAACACTGACATAGGCCAAACATACCTTAAATACCCTTTACATAACTTAGAAATAAGTTTTGAAGGATTCGGTATGGCAAAAACATGTTTATTCGAACTTTAGAACTATTTACGACAAAACTGCGAAACGAACGTTGGTGACCGCCCGGATAATATTTAAATTCCAAAAATATTCTGTTATGATTAAAATTTTATTTTTAATCATGTTCGTGTTGAAATATAAATCAAAACACTTAAAAACGTTATTTTTCAAGTTTAAGCGCGTACCGCGTGTTACCGCGTAACACAGTGCTTCTACTGCAAAACGCAGACAACGCAGCCAGTCTCGGCAACTGAAATTTATTTCAGTAATATTTTTGGCGAGTTTATTTTTATAGAATAATAAAAATAATTTAGAACGCCATAAACCGGGATTTAAACGCTAGATAAAATACCCGGTATCCAGTTAAACACTTGTTTTTAACCTACTTATATCATTTATGTGTATTTTGTGCATATATATATGTATATTTCGTATATGTATGTATGAAGACATGTGCCTACTTCTTTTCCTTCCATTTGCCACTTGTTGATGCATGCAATATCTTCATATCTTCCATATCTCTATTTATATCTTTCAAGATCACACAAAATCAAAGCAATCTCCCTCACTCTCTCTCTCTCCCAAACCGTAACCCCCCACCACCATCACCATTATCATCTTTCAACTTTGTTCTTCAAAATCAAACTCCATTCCAAGCAAATTTCAAGTTGGTGTGAAGATCCAAAGGAATTTCCAAGGTGTTTTCAAGTGATTTCAAGCTCCATATCATCAAAATCTCATCAAAAAATTACTTAAATCTTGAAGGTATAAAGTTTATGTTTAAATCATACACTTGATTCTTGGTTGTTCTTGATGATTTGGAAGTTTCTCTTGAATCTTGGAATTTTTCACAAACTTGAAATCTAAAAAGAAATGGGTCTTGATACAAAATAAAAATGGTAGTATATATGTGTGTGTGTGTGGGTGTGTATGAGATTTGAGTTTGAATTTTTGATAAATACTTGTTTAGGATGTTTGCTTGCATGAACAAGATTATGTGCAAAAATGCTAGAGATATAAAGGAGTGATTGAATCATGAGTTATAATTTGAAATAATATTAGTATTTTGACATGTAAATGACCGAAAATTTATTAGACATATTTGAGAATTTTTAAGCTGTTGCTTGTTCTTGAATGATAGTTAAAATGCAAGTGTTTGATGATTTGTGCATAATAGCTTTGCATGTTGTACATATAGCTTAGAAAGTGGTAAAATATGTGAAATTTGCATGATTTATGTGCTTTATGTGAGACCTGCACTATCATGAGTATAACCACTATTTTATTCAGTGAATCACATAGGTTATGTTAAAATATCAAGTCATTACGATTTGGTATGGTTAGGGTAACGTTTGATGCAAAACTATGCGGTAAAACGGTTAAAAATCGGCTTTTCGGAGGATTTTTATAAAACTGTTTTAGATCAATAAGTAAACTGATATTTTTGATATAAAAATAAGTATTTTAACTTATATTAAGTTTACTTGGTGTTTGGTTAGTCATACGTGACTTCCGACGCCCAAAAACGTTACCGAATCGCTAAAATACGTGTTTTTCAACATACACTATAATGGGTTGTTCATGGGTAAATTTTATGTGTTACAATGTGTTATGTGTTTTATAATATGTGTATGATGACATGTTAATACTTGACAAGATTATGTGTATTACGCTATTATTAGTATGTTACATTTGAGTATATATATTACGACGCGCAAATAATAGATATATTGCTTATAACATGATGAGGGTCACCAATAAAATCATTCAAGTCGCAAAGTTTTTAAAATATATATGAACTCATATATATATATAAATACACCAACACAATCAAAAATAATAACTTTTCGAGAAAATCTCGAAGTTTTGTGAAAATTCTAAGTATCGGAGAAACTTATGTATTTTTGTGGGTTTTTTATTATTAAATCGTTCTTATTTAATTTAGGACGATAAACAATTTGAGGGATTGTGTTAACATATAAAAACGCACCCAAATGTGAGTACATAGTTCCCCTATTTTACGTTTTCAAATGTTTTGGGGTGAAGCATACGTGCATAACTTTACTTTTCGTTTTCATGACATTATACATGTTTTATTACATATTACATATAATACATTATTTCGGAGACATTTTTATGGTATGTTGACTTAGTATACCCAACATTTGGGTTTAAAGACATTTTATTGGCATATTGACTTAGTATGCCTATTACATGGTTTTACAAAGACATTTTCATGACACGCTTACATTGAAAAAGACATTTGGTATGTTTAACGGAGTAGTACATTCATTAACATTGATCACGCCGCTCGGTAGTATGTAATAGCGCTATAGGACTTGACAAATCCCGTTCCCGCTTTCTAGGTATTTCGGAAGGGGAATGACAGAATCCGAATACATTTTTGATAAACCTTGATCCTGATAAGGGTTTATCCGACAGTCTCAAGGCTTGAGTGTATGCGATAGACAAACCGTATAAATGTTTATATTAATAAAAGCAATGGTTTTCAAAACATAAATTTTGTTTTAAACTTTTGTTTATTCAAAGACTTTGTTTTGTACATGACATTTTGATTACATAAGACATTTTTTTCTACATGACATTATGCATTTGGCTTGAGTAAATACTATTTATTCGCCATACATGACATGGTTTATACTGGACATTTGACACTTGACATTTGACATTGGACACTTAAACAAGACATTATTTCATGGTTATTAATAAGTGATTTAAGTAACGAGACTTGTGTAATATGATAAAAGCATGGTGGATACGCCGCTGGTACTTCCTATATATAAGTGCTTTTATTGTATTGCATATCGTGGCGTTATCTAAACCACTTCAACAAAGACAAGACATGACATATTTTATACATATTACTTTCATTTGGTTATTTACTTAAGCATACATCATTCTTTTATATCATTTGATTTTCATATGATTTTATAAAAGAAAATATTTTATAAGGTTCATGACTACTTTTCATTAAACATTTCTTTTAAACATTCAAAGTCATGAATCTTCAACACTAAACCTATGTTACTCACAAGCATTTTTATGATGACGTATTTACTTTCACATATGTTTCAGGAGCGAATGTTTGATGTGAGCAAGCTACACTTAGGGCAACTTGGGCCTTAGCAAATCTAAAATCAAGAAAGTTATCTACTTTTATGTTATGTGTTTTGTTTGATCTAAGACAATGTAATAATTTAAGCTTGTAAAACTTAACTTTAATTATCATGTGTTTTGAAACAATAATTCTGCCACACGACTCCCCGACGTTTCCGTCGCGGTTTGTTGTTTTACGCGGTCGGGGTGTGACAGTTTGATCCAACCTCCCCTTGAATGTTCTGATTCGCAAATGGATTAATGAAATCTTCCCCCTGATTGGGTTCAGGTTCACTATCTCTTGAATCAAGATCAGCAGCACCTTGGGAAGTTTCCGGAGCATCTGTCATATCAACATTCGATCTAGGCATGATCTCGCCTTCATCGTCTTCACTTATCACTGTTTGAATCAACTGAGAATCATCTACATCAGAAAACTCAGGAATATTAAATACTCCCCGACGTTTCCGTCGCGGTTTGTTGTTTTACGCGGTCGGGGTGTGACAGTTTGATCCAACCTCCCCTTGAATGTTCTGATTCGCAAATGGATTAATGAAATCTTCCCCCTGATTGGGTTCAGGTTCACTATCGCTTGAATCAAGATCAGCAGCACCTTGGGAAGTTTCCGGAGCATCTGTCATATCAACATTCGATAGGCATGATCTCGCCTTCATCGTCTTCACTTATCACTATTTGAATCAACTGAGAATCATCTACATCAGAAAACTCAGGAATATTAAATACTCCCCGACGTTTCCGTCGCGGTTTGTTGTTTTACGCGGTCGGGGTGTGACAGCTTGATCCAACCTCCCCTTGAATGTTCTGATTCGCAAATGGATTAATGAAATCTTCCCCCTGATTGGGTTCAGGTTCACTATCGCTTGAATCAAGATCAGCAGCACCTTGGGAAGTTTCCGGAGCATCTGTCATATCAACATTCGATCTAGGCATGATCTCGCCTTCATCGTCTTCACTTATCACTGTTTGAATCAACTGAGAATCATCTACATCAGAAAACTCAGGAATATTAAATGATTTAAAAACGCTTTCATAAAAATATAATATAGCAGGTCCATTCGTTGATTGTTGAGGTTTGTAGGTAGTAATTTCTATATTAAAAACAACCTCAATTTTACCAGTTTTTAGATTAAAAACCCTTTTATTCGGTGTGCCAGGAACATAACCTAGAAAGTAGCCTTCGTCAGCCACCTCACCGAATTTTTGTTTATCTTTATTTCGCACAATGGTGTAGGGTAATCCAAATGGTTCAAAGCCTTCCAAGTTTGGTTTTTTTTGTTAAACATCAATTCATGACAAGTTTTATTAAAATGTTTAACAGTCAAAACTTTGTTTAGGACGTAGCAAGCTGTATTCACAGCTTCTCCCCAGAAAAGAACTGGTAGCTTTGAATCTGAAAGCATAGTCCTAGCGGCTTCAATCAACGTCCTGTTTTTCCTCTCAGCGACTCCATTCTGTTGAGGTGTGTAGGACCGGTTTTGACACCGTACGATTGCGTAACGAACGTTCGACGTGCGGAATCCGTGAACGTACGTGACCGAACACACAAGAACGTACAAATGACGTGATTCTATAGAATAATATGTCGTGTACAATAGCCGAGAATCACTTGGAGAGACTTTCTCTCTCTAGACTTTCTCTCTCTAAGTTCTAAGCTTCTAAATCTCCAAATGAGCAAAGTCTTTTAAACTATGACATAACTCTCTATTTATAGGCACATGGAATATAAGGATTTCTCCTTATTTACAAGTTTGCCACCTTGCCCTTTTTAACTAGATATTACAATAAAAGCTTAGAATCCTTCGGTTTCTGCTACGGACTAGATTGACAGAGGCGATAGACACATAATGCACTAACAGACTCCCCCTTGGATATTGCCGTAGTCAATCTCGTAGCGTCTTGTCTTTTCTCTTTCACGAACAGAATCCCCGTGGATCTGTCTTCAACTTCCATTTCTCTCCCTCTCGGTAGTCTCTTTTTCCTTCAGGCTCCCCCTTTTTTTAAGCTTCCGTGCTTTTGGGATCGACACCTAGATTTCCGAATACAAGCTCTTCCAAGATAGTTATCTGGCTCTTTGAATCCATGCTTCCTCTTGCGTTGAGCTCGTCTTCAGACTCCCCCTTAGACTCAGCTGTCGGGATCGTAGTCTGGCTTTCACAAGTTCACAAATTCAGAATCAATTCCTGGCTCTATTCTGCATATGCTCAGGATTTGAAACCTGGTTAACCTGCAAATCCTCTACCTCAACATAAGTTTCACAAATTTATAACACTCAGATTTAAGAAACTTACTGGTAGAAATCATTCAATCATCAATCTATATAGTTACATCAAGTTCAAATGAATGACCTTGATTAACTAACCCCTCAATCTATCCAAACATTTTTATATAACATTCAAATTTTTCAACATATTCTCCCAACCCTCTAGTTCATCAAGTTTAGCACTCGAATTTTGAATATTAGCTCTTCAACATCAGTTTGTCGAAAATCTTTTTAATTTTTCAAAATTTTATGCTAAAACACACTAAAATCTTTTTGGATTTTGAGTTTAAAGAAATGCAGTAAAGAAATATATACAAACAATATTTTTGTGAGTTGGTGTAAGAGGATCATATCAGTTTATGAGACCAATCACTAGCACCGTTAAGCTTTAATCATTTTAAGTTCTAAACGATTCACCTTGATTGTCAGTATAGTGGTCCACTTAAATTTTCACACAAAGTTCAACTGCTTCAAGATACGAGTTTAATGTCTTAGATACTTAAACTTAATCGCGTGTCCCACCTCAGAATATACTCCCGTATCCAGATCCCAATATTCAGTCTTACAGGTGAGTATAACACAAATGATATCTGTAAGAGGAATAAATTATGAAGAATCATGAGAGCTCAGGTCAGAACTACCGTTCAGCAGAGAGATCATGACTCAACTTTTGGGTGTGTCCCCTTTAGAGGATCTTTTTTACAACAGCATTGCTAAGCAATTTTATTGTCTTATCATTGATGCTGAGGGTGATGCTATGTTTCAAGCATTTGCAGAAAGTATTATTCGAGGACTAGGTCAGAACTACCGTTCAGCAGAAGTCCTGGAATAATACCTCAGATATCACTGAGTATAAAGACCTAGTATATCAGAAAAAGGAATCTTTCAAACGAGATTTCGGGGGTTACCCATATATCCGAGAGATGTTACCCACGATATAAGCAAGTTTGAATTTAGGTTTATATCTCGTCACAATCTACTAAATGTGCAAAAACCTACTGACATATCATCAGTGAAGCCGTTTATCACATTTGACGTTTCATATCTTTAGCATGCTGTGATAGTTCACTGATGTACTATCATTTCCTCTTTTATACACCAATAACTCATTTTTGCTTTTTCAATGTTTTTGGCATTTTCAAATTTTCTAATTTTTTTTTAATTTTTCTCCCCCTAAAATCAAAATATGTTTCAATTTTGATTTTCTGAGAAAATTTGAAAACAAATTTTGATACTCTACCTGTACAGATTGTTTTTAAAAAAAAATTGACAACCGATATCAAATTGCTTCAATTCGCCATTCACTCGGCTTAACAATCAGAACTCCCCCTGACGACAAACTTTTTCCCATTATGATTTCAAAACACTTAAGTTTGTTTTAATCAAAATGGTTTTTCCGGAAAATAAGTTTTGTCTGTCTTTTCTGAAACATGGGGTTCTATCATCACATTGTTTCCATTTATCCACTTATCGGAAAGATAAATCAAGTACAACTTAATGTCCTTGATTAGTCTTTTGTGATTTGAAATATCACAGTTACCAACCTGTGAATTTCTCAAGAAATATGCCGATTCCTGTTCCACACTTACCAACCTGGGAACTCTGGCAAGTCAGGTTTTTCATTTAAACAAATTCACCCAAGCCTGACCAGCCTTGGGTTTGACAGTTTTTTACCTCAACAGATGGCTCTTCTGGTATTGACGAACCAGAATCATTGCCTGATTGTGGCTTGTCTGACTTTGTTGAGCCAGATTCATCGCCGACACGTGGCTCCTTTGTTTCCGAAGAAACAAATTCATTGCCAAGAACTTTTTCTTTCTTAACACTCCATTCTGTCCTCAGATTTGTATCTGATGAATTCGTTTTGCTTGATTTGTCGTTCTTTGGAGAGCAAGACGATTTATCATAACTTTTATCTGATTTTCTTGTTGTATCCGAGGACAAAATCCTTTCGAGATACTCTCTCGCCTTCTTCCTTTTCTTCCTCAGTCTGTCTTTCTGCCCTTGTGAAAGCTTAATTTTCTTTTCTCGAACTTTCTGTTCTTGAACTTTTGGTTCTTGAACTTTCTGTTCTTTGGGCTTAACACTGACTGATTTCTTTCCCATTTTCTGAGATTCAGCCCTCGATCTTCCTTTTGATCTCATTGGACACTCTCTTGCAATGTGTCCTCTGATGTGGCATTCATAGCACCTTCTTGTTTCGAATCTCTGACTTTGGCAGTTAACAGCAATGTGTCCTTGATAGCCACAAGTGTAACACACTCTGTTATCATACCTCTCACTACTTTCATACCACACACTTAAATCATAGCATTGATTTGCCTTGTGGTAATCACCATTTCTTTGTTTTCTATCATTGTAATGATTTGTCCTTGAAGAATCTTCATCCCATCTTCTCCTGTAAGCTGGATTTGGCTTTTGAGAACTATGGTCAAACCTGCACCACTGATTACCAACTATTTTTGAGTTTTGATTTTTAAATTTTTGTAACTTTTCATAATGATTGGATGACTGAACTGATGAACTTTTATTCTCATTTTTAAAATTTTTCAAATTTTTAACTTTTTGTTTCTGCTCTACAATCTTCTTAACAGGTTTTTGCTTTGAGCATTCACCTATTTCAGTAGACTGCAAAACAGTATTTTGAAATTTTTCTTGTAATTCTAAAAATATTTTTCTTTTCTTTTCTTTTTCTTTTTCATCATCAGTTTTGTCATCGCAATCTTCAATTTTGACTTTGTCAAAATTTGTGACATTGTCACTTATTGGAACAGAATTGATCGGTTTTGGAGAAACATGTGTTGTAGAATTCACAAAACCTTTCAATTTAATCTCAAGCTCATCAATTTTATTTCGAGCAATTTCAGCTTCATTTTCAAGCCGAATGATTTTCTGAAGATGAGAATTTATTTCAATTTGTTTTTCAAGATTATTCTGAAAAATAACAAATTTTTCATCTTCTAAAATCTTCATTTGACTTTGAAAATCTTTTTCAAATTTTAATTTTTCATTTTCAAAATCTTTTTCAGTTTCTTTTGCATTTTTTGATTTCCAATGTCAAACTGTCCAAACTACTCAACAGTTTGACATTTTCAGACTTCAAACTCTCACAAATTTCTCGCATTTCAAGAATCTGTTTATTATTAGATTCTTTCTCATCCTTCAAGCTTTTGATTTCCAATGTTAAACTTTCTACGTTCTTCAGAAGTTTGACATTGTATGTTTCTGATTTTTCGCATTTCGAGCATTTTCCATTCATCTCTCCATCATCAGCTTCTTTCTTTGTTTCCATCTTGTATGTTCCTGCACAGAAAATTTTAACAAAATCAAGAGGATTCATATTTTCATCAATATAACAACCCCTCTTAATATTGTATCTCATATCATTTTTTGCTGCAAGACACACAGTGATTCGTTTCCTCATTTCAATGATTACATCCAAGTCTATCCTTTTTTATTCTTTTTTTTTATTTCATCCAATAACTCCCATTTTCTTGAATCTTCATGAATCCCATGATTTGTTATTGTATTGATGAAACTTCTTAAATCAAAGCGTGATAAACTAGAATCCCGTTTCAGTTCATTCACGAATTTATCCCATTCCAAAGGTAAAGCATCAACAAATTTTGAAATTTGTTCATCCTTTGAAAAATATATCCCATGTCTTTCTAACTTGTAAATTAACTCGTTAAACCGTTTTTCCAACTTCTCCAATGATTCATTCTTCATACACAACAAATTTTCGAATCTTTTAACATAAACATCCTTATCACCTAATCTCCCACACCAAGATTCACAATGCCAATCATTTAAATTTTCAAGTTTCTTGTTTTCCTTTTCGTCAAACATTTTGATTTCTTGGTATTTGTGCCTTGTAAAACACCTCGAATCACCTGCAAACAAACAAACAAGCGATCAGTTCAAACTGACTGAATACGTAACAATGTGTTTGTAAAATCAATCTAAGACTCGTTGTCGAAGATTTGCGGATCCGTTCCAATGTTTTTCGGGTGAAATCACTATGAATGAGCCTGATCGGATGTTGATTTTTATAATTGGGCCGATTTCTTTAATGTATTGTTATGATTATTATGATTGGGCCTCACTTTTACTGACTGTTACTCGATTGGACCAAATCTTTTAGATCAAAACAATTATCAACTTGCCGACAACATCAATTAATTGAAACAATTTTCAATGTTTAGTAAATCTCATATCACATGCAATATAATGATGTCAATACAAAAGCCGTTCACATGCAATATGACCTGATACACTCAACACTTGTTAATTGGACCTTTCAATTAGTATTCACATGCAGCCGATAATTCTTTCATTCTAATTGGACCGATTGTTACACAATATCACATGCAATCCATTGAAACTCACCAATTGCAATTAATGTTTTACATGTACATTTTAATGATCCGATAACCTAACACAGTTTCACACGCACATTGAATCAGATCACATGTTCAAACAAACATACCCTTTCGCTTGAAATTGCTGACAACTACTCAAGCAAACAAAAATCTTTTTCAAGCGAACAGAACCTTTTCGCTTCAAAATAACACACTTTTCAAGCGAAAGCAAGGTATTTCAAGCGAACTACACTTATTTTCAAGCGAAACCTGATTTTATGTACTATTTCAAGCGAAACAAACCAATATTTCAAGCGAAACCTGAATATTCAAGCGAAAGTCTGTGTTTCGCTTCAAACAACACCCCTTTTTCAAGCGAAATCCAACTGTTTGATACGAAATCGAACCTAAAACTTCAAATATCTCCTAAACGGCTAGGAATTAGAATCTGAAATTTTGTAGGGTTGTAAATCAAATGTTTTCGCACAACATATCAAAAACTCAGCCGATTTGGATCATAAAAACCCGTTCAATATTACGTTTTTCAGTAAAAACGTGATAAGAATGAAAAAGATGAAGAAATCTATGAAATTTAGGTCTGAAATCGATGTAATTTGGTACGAATCTATGTGTTTGATCAGCGCAATTGAGCTCCTGCTCTGATACCACTTGTAGGACCGGTTTTGACACCGTACGATTGCGTAACGAACGTTCGACGTGCGGAATCCGTGAACGTACGTGACCGAACACACAAGAACGTACAAATGACGTGATTCTATAGAATAATATGTCGTGTACAATAGCCGAGAATCACTTGGAGAGACTTTCTCTCTCTAGACTTTCTCTCTCTAAGTTCTAAGCTTCTAAATCTCCAAATGAGCAAAGTCTTTTAAACTATGACATAACTCTCTATTTATAGGCACAAGGAATATAAGGATTTCTCCTTATTTACAAGTTTGCCACCTTGCCCTTTTTAACTAGATATTACAATAAAATCTTAGAATCCTTCGGTTTCTGCTACGAACTAGATTGACAGAGGCGATAGACACATAATGCACTAACAAGGTGTATAAGGAGCGGAATAATGATGTTCAATTCCCTTTCTAAGACAATAGAGATCCAGAATCTGATTCTTGAACTCCGTGCCATTATCACTCCTTATCCTCTTGATCCTTGCATCATGAACGTTTTCCAATTTTGTAAAAAGATCTATCATCATCTTTGTTGTCTCATCTTTTGAACCTAAAAAGAAAACCCATGAATACCGTGAGTAATCATCTGTGACAACTAAACAATAGTACTTTCCACCTATGCTCCTCACGTTCACTGGACCGAATAAATCCATATGAAGTAATTCATAAGGGGCATCTATGGAATTTACTGTCTTAGACTTATGAGGTTTCTTGTGTTGTTTTCCCTTTTGACATGGAAGACATTTATCTTCCACCTAAAACCTCTGCATTGGAACCCCTTTCACTGGCTCATTTTTAACAAGGTAATTCATTTTTTGATAGTGAATATGGGCCATGCGTCTGTGCCACAACATCGATTCAGCTTCAGATGCTTTTGATAGTAAACACGCCACCACAGCAGTCGGATCCTTAGCACCCATGTCCATGACATAAATGTCATTTCTCCTTGGCGCTCTCATCACTATCCAATCTTCCGGAATCACTAAACCTGGTTTCAACACTAATGCTTCATTCTTGGTAAAATGGACCGAGTGACCCTTGTCGCAGACTTGTGACACGCTCATCAGATTGTGTTTAAGCTGCTCAACATAGTTCACTTTGTCCAGTGTGATCTTCCCATTGGTCACTTTTCCTCGTCCTGTAATTCTACCACCTTTAGCACCAGCAAAGTTCACATTTCCACCATCATAATCTTCAAACTCAGTCAACAATCTCGCATCCCCCGTCATGTGCCTGGAGCAGCCACCATCAACATACCATAAGTTGATAATCCTCCTTAGCAGCTCCTGCACACACCAACCAAGAAATTAGTTAGATTGGGGGACCCAAGCCTTGATGGTCTTGGGTCGTCCAAATTCACCAACTACTGGAACATCCATCCAATATTCACTACTCCTAACCGGAGTCTTGGATCTCAGACATGTTGATGGAATTCCATTTTGATTTCCACTAGGTCTATGGTCCTGAGGGTTCCTATATGTGTTTGGACTATTTGACCTTTGAAAACTTTGATTTTGGTACATTGAGTTTTGATTCCAAGAAGCTTGATTGTTATAATTTCTAAAGCCATTGTTATAAAAAGTTCGACCACCATTATTTGATATCGATTTTGATATTGACCTTGAATCCTGAAATTATTTGAATTATAATTGTTCATTCTTGGTGAACTGCTTCTAGGTCTGTCATATCTGCCTGATGTAGATTCAGGCTGAAATCTTGGTTGATTTCTTTGAAAACGAGGAACTTGTGGAGTTCCTTTGTCAGCCTTATCTACACCAACAGTGACATTCTCTGGTTGCTTAGGAGAAGATTTCTTTGGAGAATTTGCAACTTTCTCCTCATTATCACCTTTCTTCTTAGGTAATTTCCCTCTCTGTTTCTCACTCACTTGTGCTTCACTCTTTTTGTTAGGACAGCAGCTAGCTACATGTCCCTTGGTGTGACACTTGAAGCACGATCTCCTTTTCGAAGACTTCTTATCTGAAGCCTTTGAACTAGATTCAGGTTTTGGTGATGATGCCTTAGAAGGATTTGGTTCAGTTTGCTTAGTTTCAGAATTTTCTTTGTTCTTGTTTTTAGCAAACTCTACATTAGATTCGTTTTCAATAACAGCTGTTTCATTTTTCATGTCACTTCCTTGAACAAAATTAACCATTTTAACAAAAGTTGGATTTTTATTCTTAGGATGTGAAGTTTTCTTTTTCAAAACAGGTTTGCTGTTATTATCCTTCTCAGCATCATCACTCTCAGACACATCACCTTGACTTGATGTGGAACTACTTGGTGATGTTGACACAAAGTCTATGAGCTCATCTTCATCAGGCAAGAAAGAATAGTCATGACTAACAGGAGGTGGTACTTCATTGAAACCATGGAATCCCACACTGGTTTTGTCATTACTTTTCTTCAAGCCACCCATCATATGTTTCATTACAAAAGTAGAGTCCCTGAATTGACCTAATTTCTTTTCAAGTTCAACAATTTTGAGTTGTGCATCTGACAACTCTTTGCATTTTTTTCAGAAATCTCTTTTGTTTTCTCAGCCATCATGTCATGAGCTAAGTCTATGACTTGAAGTTTTTCATTTAGTTTGCAGGTTAAAGCTTCAATTTCACTTTCATAACCTTTTATCTTCTTCAAGTATAAAGATTCGTTTCTTTTAGCAAAAAAGTTTGATTCTTTTATGTTGGAAATCTCGCTTACCGGACTTTGGTTTTGTGTTGACAACCTGTCAACCTCACCCTGTAATTCATGACATCTTAAGCAAACAGATTTTGAACTTACTTCTCCAGTTTGTTTGTCTAAGTTGGCCATTAGAGTTGCAAGTTGAGCTTCCATTCTTTTGTATTTAGCTTCCTTTTCTTCAGCTTTCTTTTCATGGTCAGACTTTTGTTTTTCCTCTTCAGCATCTGTTGTCTTATTACCCTTTTCTTCTTCAGCTTTACTCTCTATCTTCACTTCAGCATCCATTTTTGCTTCAGCATCTCCCACAGTAGCTTCATCATCATCAACTGGCACTATCTCTGCCATGAATGCCTAAGTGGCATTCTCATTATCTTCTAGATGAATACTCCAATCATATGAACCTTCTCGTGCTGTAGAGATCAAAGCCTTTGAGCTAGAATTGTTTGAAGCATTCCTGTTGTTTGAACTCTGACTCGAAGTCTCTTGCTTTTGTTTTTGACATTCCCTAGCGAAATGCCCATAACTTTGACAGTTAAAGCACCTCACTTTGGTCTTGTCAAAACCAACACTCCTCCCTACAAACTTCCTTCCTGTTCTGTTCATGAACCTCTTGACTCTTCTGGAAATCATGGCCATCTGCCATTGTAAATCCATCTCTTCTAGATCATCAGGGTCAATCTGATCATAATCTTCATCTAAAGTGGCAGGATCAGATATCTTCCCCTGAATGTAGTTCTCATAAGAGGCAACGAATGAAGCAAGTAGAGCAAGATGCTCTTCTGCAGACTTAACACTCATAGGCATCGACTTTGCACTACTACTCTGCTTAGAAGCTGATGTTCTTTTGGCTCCTGTTGATCCTCCTGAAGCGGCTACAAAACACACATCACCATCCTCATTTACTGTGACCTGCTCATTCTCACATGATAGAAACGCAGTAGCAGAGTCACTAGAAGCGTTGTGAGATGAAGAAGATGTAAGCCCATTGTAAATCCTTGGATCTTGAACCTGATCATATCCAGTGTCTTTCTTCTTCATACTGAGCTCATAAGCTCTCAGCTTGCCAACTACTTCTTCCAGCTCCTTTGTCTCATAATCTGCTTCTCCCTTGATCATGAGAGTGTAGATATCCCATTTAGTAGGTAAGGCATCGAGCAGCTTGTCATTCTTCTCTACGTTAGAATACCAATCTATCTCATAATTTTCCATTTCCGACATCAGATGGTAGTATCGAGTAATGATGTCCTCAAGCGACTCATGTTTCATGTACTTGAAAACAGCGAACTGCCTCTTCTGTAGATCAACTTTGTTTTTCTTGACATCTGCAATTCCCTGATATTGCTTTTCTAATGCATCCCACATATCCTTTGAATTAGTGTACTTCTTGAAGGTATGCTTGATGCTATCAGGTAAGGACATTTTTATTGGAGCCAAGGCCCTCTTTTCAGCCTCATACATCTTTTTATCAGCCTCTTGCATGTTCACATAGGTTGTTCTACGTGGCCTGCCCTCAAAGTCGTGTGTTGGGTTTGTGTACCCATCTTCAATACATATCCACATGCGTGTGTCCTGATATTCAATGAAGGATTGAAAACGATCCTTCCATGTCAAATAATTTTCCACCTTCATCATCTTAGGCGGTTTGTTGGTAGTGCCAACTTCATGCTCCATTTTCAAAAGCTCATTCAAAGTAGACATGTTTGACATTTTAAACGTTGCAGATTGATAAAACCGTACAAAATTTCTCCGAAAACAGTTTTTACCAACTTACACCGTTAGAATCGTCTCGAAAAGACAAATCCAATGATATATAATGTCGAAAATCGAATTTTGGATTTTCAATTCCTAAAAATCCAACGAGTTCAACGGTGCAAATGGTTTCGTCAGATGAGCTACGGATCAAATTCTATTCACGAAAACGTTAAATCCTCTATACGTATCTAATTCCTCCACGAAAATAAATACTCCACCTTTTAATTATGCTAGGTTTTAATTCATCTAACTTAATTTCGCTGGTTAATAAGCTGGTTAACTTAAATTCGCTGACAGGTCAAGTTCGCTGTCAATTTTGCTACCAAGTTCGCTGATCAATTTCATTCCCAAATTCGTTGGTTAATTTCACTATTACGACGACCAGTAAAGTCTCCGAACACCGTGATAATTTCGCTGAGGAAAATTATACGGTTACCAAAGTCGCCTTTGGATTTAATTTCGCCAATAAGTTCGCTGGTCAGTTAAATTCGCAGGTCCAGTCTGCGAAATTAATTAAATTCGCCTGTAAATTTGGAAATTCAATATTTTTGAAATTTTTGATGATTTTCCGGATTCTTTTAACAGTTTCCTGCAAAATCGAAACAGCAAAATTGTGACAACTGCCACTTTCGGGTAATTTACTTACATTTAAAACGATGATTTACATTATACAAGTATGTGTTTTGAATATTCGGATTGCATGATTACATGATATACATCTTAGAAAACTCATGGAATATTCGTTTATTATTACACATGATTCACTTTTATTGGGTACATTTGAAATAGTGCAAACAATTCATCGAAAACAACTAGAGTAGTGCCTAGTGAACTAGAGTGCTGACGAAAACTCCGGATCTGCAGAAAACATCTAAAATGACATCTTTAGGACTCGGATGAGAGTCCAATATCAATTATATATTAAACCCTATATGGGAATACAAGAGTTTGGTTAATATTTTACCGATGCCCGGTAGCACTAAAAACTGTCCGAAATGCGCTAAAAGTGACCATTTCATGAATTTTCCGCAAAATTCAGCAATTGTATTTTTATTACAAGATGCAAAATTGATGTTTAGGCACCAATTTCATATAAAAATAATTATGGAATATCAATTTCACGCATAACTGGAATTTTTCCTACAACTTCCATAAGCGTACCTTTCGACTATTTACTAGTGAAACGAGCGCTAAACATCTAGCCGAACTATATTTTGGCACATGTAGCGAACTAGTGGTTATTATTTTAGGTCTTTTAAAGCTAGTTTATGGTCATTTCAAGTCAAGAAACATCTCGGAAAAATTGCAAACCCTTAACACCTAAATGCTTACATCTTATATTTCATTTGAAACCTTAAAATTAACTAAGTCATTTTTACCATACAAGACCCCCCCCCCCCACCTTATAACCGTGAACAAGGGGTCCCACCCCCTTGTTTATTATGGTTAATATCTAGATATTTTTTTTAACAAGTGGATGTGTAAGGTGATTAATTTCTACACTTACTCACTAAGTTACTACACTTTATTCTTTCATCTTTCTTTACCAACCAAGAACACTCCCATCATCTTCATCTTTTTCACAAGAACACCTTCAAAAACCCATTTATTTTTATCATCTCCTTCATGATCAAGATGGATTTCTTTGGAACATAAGGTGATCTAAAGCATTTGCAAGTAAAATGAAGGGTTTTCATCCATACAAAAGTGTTCTACCATCAAGATTATCATCTTCTTAGTTCTTAATAATCATCTAAGATCATCCCTAGCCTAGTGCTAGAAGTAAGCTTCTATATCTATTTTTTTTTTATGCAAATGTATTAAGTTTATGATTGTTATTATTACTAATAATAACCAAGAAATCATACATTTTAAGCATGAAGAAAATACAAAGAAGCAAAGAATAAAAATCATGATATAATTATGATTGTTTATATTGTGATCTAAGACTTGATATATGCTTATTTAGTCTTGTTATGATGTTTATGATGCAAATAAATTGTTAGAAGATGTTTTAAGATATGATCTAAAAATTATGCATGTTTATGTTAAAGGGTTTTTAACTTAAAGGATTTAATGAATGATCATAACTATTGATCTTGTGAAAGTATTAAGGGTTTTTAATTAAAAACAAGACTTTTACAAGATTATAAAAAGTAACATACAACTAGAGATTTTTATAAAAGTTGTTAAAACTAAAATGTAACTTGGTTTTTGAACTTGTTAGCATATGAAATGATCATGGTTAAAACCCTACATGATTTGGATATCATCTTGATAATTTCATGTTATAAAAGTCTCATATGTTTAGTTAAGATGTTGAATGAATTGGTGGTGATTTGATTAAGAAAATGATATGTTTATAAAACATGGTTAGAATAAAAATACAAAGGTTATATGGCCATTTTTTTAAAAAACTTTATTTTATAAAGTAACAACATTTTTGGTTAATTTTAGACAAGATAAATATATATTTTTTTTAGAAAATATATATTTGGTTATTTTGACAATTTATGTGACATGTATTACTTGATGTATTAGTTACATATATCAAAGTAGGAAACTTGTATCTAATGTCACATTTAAACTCAAAACACTTTATAACAAAAGTACTACAAGACTTCACATCTTTACGCCTTAAAACGAGTTACGGACGAACCAAATAAGCGGACACCATTTATGGTCAAAATGAACGACGGACGACTACATAAGTGAATTGCCGATCCGGGGAGTTACTACGACGTTTAGACGATTTATCGACACGAAATATAAGTATCCTATCGATAACAAATTTCGGATGTTTATAAACTTATAAAAACTAGTATGTTTTTATTTACTAACAAGTATACTTAGTAAATTTTTATAAAAAGGTTTTTATAAAAATAAATGGGCTTATTATACTAGTGGGCTATTTTTATAACAAATGGGCTAGTTTAAGTAATGGGCTATTGTTTTACAAATGGGCTTATTTTTCATAATGGGCTTAACATAAATTAGTGGGCTAAGCCCAAACACCAAACATATGGGCCAAAGCCCAACACTATTCAAGCCCAACACTATTCAAGCCCAACACTATTCAAGCCCAACACTATTCAAGCCCAACACTATTCAAGCCCAACACTATTTGAGGCCCAACACTATTTGAGGCCAACACTATTTGAGGCCCAACACTATTGAGGCCCAACACTATTTAAGGCCCAGCACTATTTAAGCCAATAACTTGAAAACATGGGCTTGGCCCAATGATACCATTTTTGGGAACACAACTATACAATGGATACATATAAGACACGAAATTCAGCGGACTAGATCCGACTATACAACTCACAAGATACAAGATAACATTTATATATATATATTTGGTGGAAAATATATATAGAACATTTGAACAACTCATTCATCGAATACACAGTTAACGAACAGTAAAGACATACAAGTCTTACACATATTGAAGACACAAGACTTGTACTCAAGTTCTTTACAAAGACCGAAGTGTCTAACAAAAATAAGAACATTTGTAGGTCGCAACGCTATTCAGGACGACCGCACGTGAGATCTTATTTACATCTATTCACAGGACGCGATACTGTGAGTTCATGTCCCCTATTCATTTAAATGTTTTACAACTTTACAACTATCGGGGAAGATACATGTTCAACGTATGTTAAAGTTAGGGAATGAAACACCTTAGATCATGTGCGAATTAGGGTTATACATATAAGCACCATTAATCCAGTTTGGACCTAGGTACAAGGGGTTAGATCTAATGGGTTTTGGCGAGCCCCACTCTTGGTCGTGGACCCATACAGAAGAGTGCGTTTGTGTCCCAGTCGATAGGAGTCGACATAAAATCGTCTAGGGTTGGATTGCTTCCTTTTTCGTCACACATATTAATGTCCTTGCAAAACATTAATGATCAACGATTTCATTGACGCTTTACATACTACAACTCACATTTTAAATACATCGTTTACAACTAAATTGCATGAATTCACCAACTTTTGTTGATGTTTTCCAAACTTAACATGTATTTCAGGGAATTAAAGGACCATGTCGGATTTCCCAGTCAAGATAACAAGTACAAGAACTCCATGCCATCTTTTGAAGGGTTTAACTATTATATTCCGCCTCTTTGAGGAAATATGATGGCTTAACCTTTAGTAGTTTATTTCATGTTAATGTATGAAACAATAACACTCTACTTTTATGTTAATGGTTTGTAACCGACACACTAGACTTATGTTGTAATCTTTTGGGAAACACTTATGTAATGGCAATGGAGTATGTTTTATTCATATAGTTTGTTCGTGTACATCGATATTTATGCAATGAAAACCATACAGATCACACCTTGCGTTTCCGCTATGAGCGGGTGTGACAGATTGGTATCAGAGCATCGATTGTAGTGAACCAGGATTCTTTACCGAGTCTAAGTCTACAATCACTAGGGATCTCTCATGAAAACCAGTTAAATACAAACACATGTTTTCATTTGCATAAACATTTTTCATGGTCCACTTTCAACAAGAATTCATCTCAAACAAATCAAGCAAGGACATTAGTGTCTTAGTCATCTAAATGGTAGACATGCAACTTTAAGTTAATCCACACAACTCAAGTAGGATAACTTAAAATGAACTCTATGTGAAAAATACATTTCGTGTATATATGTAAAATAACAAATGCTCATACGTGTCGAACAACTTATTTCTCAGGATATCATGTCTTCCTCTGAAGGAAGCAACATATACGACGACGTAGACCCGATGGAGCTATCCTCCGACGACGAGTATGTACCGGCAGTCCAGGTCATTACGTCCGACAGCGAGTCGGCATCTGACGATGATTTGGATGACTTTCAGCCGTTCGCGATTGTTGATGACATTATCGACACAGACGGGTTAGGAGACATTATTGATGATGATGTGCTAGTTATGCCCCCTCTACTTAACGAGATAGTTATCATGGGTCACCCGGAGGGTGAACATGTGGTCGAGGTTATACCATGGGATGTCCTCCCTCTTGCTATTATGCCTTTTATTGACGACTTCGATGAGGATGACGACGCTGTAGTTCCTGTGATTCCCGTGGAGCATTTAGGTGATGAGTTGGGAGACGGGGATGTTCATGACGTGGTTATTTTGGAGGTCGCTGCACCGGTAGTCCCGGTTATTGTCATTTCTTCTGACTCCGATACCGATTCAGATGCTTCATCTTATGCATCTGTTACTTCATCTACACTGCAGGCCATTGGCCTACAGCGCAATGCAGACATTGAGATGGATGATGTCCTACCAGACGAGCCAGTTGTCCCTGCACATGATCATATTGCCCCTATTCTACCACATATAGACCATACTGACGAGGCAGGACCCTCTGGACATGCCCATATACCACCCGGGGACATGGACCTATACCCACATGATATGCCCATCACAGACCCATACCACCCATTGCATTACCTAGTTGCTACTACCGAGTTACCGGCTCGTGTGCTCACACTTGAGCATCAGATAGACTTTATTATCCGTCGAGTTAGTGAACTTGAGGATGAGCTTACCCACCTGCTTGGTTTGGTACTTCAGGCTCCACCACCACCAGCCCATTCACCACCCCATACTCCACCACCACCACCAGGGTCACCACCATTACCCCCACTACCACCTCAGATGCCACCAGCGGATCTACCGCCAGTTGATTTAACTGCTCGTGTACTGACGCTCGAGCAGCAGATTGTATTCCTGAACCGTTTGGTTCTAGATTTGGAGGGTAGGGTTTCTGATGTTCACAGGTTGTTGTTCCCGATTCCACCACCAGTTTTTCCCCCACCATAGACTATGTTTACCGGAAGTATACTTTTGGGATGGGTATTTATAGTCGTTTTGTGTACATATTGATGCTCCACCAAGTTTTGAAGACAGCCGACATACAGCGGATCGCGCAGTTGGAAGGAAGATTTTGTTATCTCTTTTGTTGTACTAGACTAGTATGACCGGGTTATGTAGCCCGAGTCTATTTTGTTTCCTTTCAAACGATTATGTAACCGGTTGACTATATATATATGAAAAACTTGGTGTTATCTATTAAATGCATTTGAGTGGTCTGGTTGGACATATCTTATTGTTTATGTTAACTTATTTACTCGCATTAGATATTTCGTGTTGATATTGCTATTAATGTTATGAATATTTTTTTTTACAAACCAAATCAACGTCTAATCTTTATCCTATTTCTCCTTTGGAAGAATCATGCCACCGAGGAGAGGCTTACGTTCACGAACTAATCCACCCCCACCCCCACAAATGCCTACGACCGAGGCGGAACTGAATGCACTTATAGAACAGAGAATCGCTCAAGCTATCGCACTGTATGAGGCATCCCGTGTCGAACAAAGTGGTGGCACCGGCGGATCGGGAGGCCAGGGTCCAAGCGGTCCTTCAGGTGGAACAAATATTCCGGGTAACGTTTATTCGTTTTATTACAACACATCAAATTTCTTTCTAAATCTATTCGTGCGATTTACTATTTGCTCATTCAAAATCCGTTGTCCAATTTCAGGGTGCACATTTAAGCAGTTTCTGGACTGCAAGCCACTTAACTACGATGGCACAGGCGGTGCTGTGGCTTATGTGAGATGGACTGAGAAAACGGATTCCACTATCAGAATGAGCAGATGTTCTGCTAATCAGCAAGTCACTTTCGTTACTGGCTTGTTTCTCAACGAGGCCCTTACCTGGTGGAACCTACAAGTGCAAACTTTGGGTGATAACACTGCTTATGCGTTGACTTGGGAGGAACTGAAGGAACGTATGAGGGAGAAGTACTGTTCTCGTGCTGAACTCCAGAAGTTGGAGAACGAGTTTTGGAACCTTACCATGGTCGGAGTTGATATCACGGGATATACGCAAAGATTTCACGATCTGTCCCGCTTGATTCCTTATCTTGTAACACCAGAATACAAGCGTATCGAACGCTACATCTGGGGACTTTCTGACAAGATACGAAGTCTGGTTACTGCAGCTAAACCCACGACTATTACTCAGGCTGTGACTATAGCCGTGAGTCTTACTGAAGACGGGGTCAGGATGAAGATATTCACTGAGAAAGGTGATGACAAGAAGGAAACACATGTTGAGTCTTCCAACCGTGGGAAGAGGAGTTACTCGAATTTCAAGAAGGGAACCCGCGGTAATAACAACAACAACAGTAACAACAATCACAACAACAATAACAATAACCCCAACAACAACAACAACAACCACAACAACAGGCGACAGAATAACTCGCAAAAGGATGCAAGGGCGTTTGTAGCCACAAACGACACTGGTCCTAAGAAGTACGCTGGTACTTTACCTAAGTGCGAGCGATGCAAATTTCATCACTTAGGTGATTATCGGGTTGTCAAGTGTGACAAGTGTGGCAAGACTGGCCACCGTACTGAATCATGTTGGGGAACGGGAAATAATACTGGATCAGGAAGTGGTTTTGGTAACAAGAATGGGAACGGGAATGGTCGTGGTCAAGGATGCTTTGGATGCGGAAGCAAAGATCACTACAAGAAAGATTGTCCTAAAGAAATTCAAGCTCATGGTCGATCATTTGTGATTGGAGCCAAGGATGCGCGCCAAGACCCTAATGTGGTCACTGGTACGTTTCTCCTCAATAATCATTTCGCATCCATATTATTTGATACCGGAGCCGATTTTAGTTTTATTTCTATAGAATTTAAAAATATTCTGGGCTTGGAACCTAGTAAACTAGATGTTCCGTATTCTATAGAATTGGCTAACGGTAAACTAATAGAGACGAGAGAAGTTGTTAAGGAGTGTACCTTAGAACTTGGTGAACAAAAATTCAATATCGATCTCTTACCCGTTGAATTGGGTAGTTTCGACGTAGTGGTTGGCATGGATTGGCTATCCAACAATCGAGCCGAAGTCGTTTGCCACGAGAAGATCATTCGCCTACCACTACCGAACAAAGAGACACTTGTTATACATGGGGAGAAGCGTGACACCCCATTGCGGATCATCAATTGCATGAAAGCACAGAAATACTTACGGAAAGGTTATATTGCCTTTCTAGCGCATGTTGTAGACAAGAAGGCCGATGGGCCGAAGTTGACAGATATTCCGGTAGTAAAAGAATTTCCTGAAGTCTTTCCTGAAGACTTGCCAGGACTACCGCCTTATCGACAAGTCGAATTTCACATCGACTTGGTACCAGGAGCCGCACCCGTAGCTAAGTCTCCATATCGATTAGCACCTTCTGAAATGCAGGAATTGTCCACACAACTTCAAGAGTTGTTGGATAAGGGATTCATCAGACCGAGTTTCTCGTCTTGGGGAGCTCCAGTTCTTTTTGTGAAAAAGAAGGACGGGACATTCAGAATGTGTATCGACTACAGAGAGTTGAATAAACTCACCATCAAGAATCGGTGTCCACTACCGAGGATTGACGACTTATTCGATCAACTTCAAGGGTCGAGTTTTTACTCAAAGATAGACTTACGATCGGGGTATCATCAGTTACGGATTCAAGAAGAAAGCATACCGAAAACGGCTTTTCGGACTCGTTACGGTCATTACGAGTTTCTCGTTATGCCTTTTGGTTTAACGAACGCACCGGCGGTCTTCATGGATGTAATGAACCGCGTGTGCAAGCCGTATCTCGACAAATTCGTCATAGTGTTCATTGACGACATCTTGATATACTCACGATCGGCAGCCGAGCATGAACAACATCTGAGAACCATCTTAGAACTACTCAAGAAGGAGAAACTTTACGCGAAGTTTTCCAAATGTGAGTTTTGGATTCGTGAAGTACAATTTCTCGGGCATATAGTGAACGAGAAGGGTATTCAAGTAGACCCGTCGAAGATTGAATCGATTAAGAATTGGGAAGCGCCCAAGACTCCTACTGAAGTGCGACAATTTTTGGGCTTAGCGGGATATTATCGGAGATTCATTGAGAATTTTTCAAAGATTGCTCAACCGCTAACTTCTCTTACACAGAAAGACAGGAAATTCGATTGGGGAGAGAAACAAGAAGCAGCATTTCAACATCTTAAAGACAAGTTGTGCATTGCACCAATCTTATCATTACCCGACGGTACCGATGACTTTGTAGTGTACTGTGATGCTTCGCATCAAGGTTTGGGTTGTGTACACATGCAACGTAAAAAGGTTATCGCGTACGCGTCCCGCCAACTGAAAGTTCACGAGAAGAACTATACCACTCACGACCTAGAGCTAGGCGCGGTGGTATTTGCTTTGAAAATTTGGCGGCATTACTTATATGGTACACAGTGCACTATTTTCACAGATCATAGGAGTCTACAACACATATTCAACCAAAAAGAATTAAATATGCGTCAGCGACGTTGGGTTGAATTATTAAATGACTATGATTGTGAAATCAAGTACCATCCGGGCAAGGCGAACGTTGTAGCAGACGCCTTGAGCCGCAAGGAACGAGTTAAAACACTAAGAGTGCGAGCACTAGAGATGACGATTCACACAGATCTTACCGCACGAATTCAAAATGCACAACAAGAAGCGCTCAAGGAAGAACATATTCTAGAAGAATCACTTCGAGGCATGGAAAAACAGTTAGTACCAAAGGAGGATGGAACTTTGTACTTTGCGGGTAGAATTTGGGTTCCATTCTTTGGAGGTCTCCGAGACCTCATTTTTGAGGAAGCACATAGGTCAAAGTACTCGATCCATCCTGGATCAGATAAGATGTACCAAGACTTAAAAGAGTACTATTGGTGGCCTAACCTCAAAAAGGATATTGCTAGCTATGTTGGAAAATGCTTGACCTGCGCGAAGGTCAAGGCAGAGTATCAGAAACCATCAGGTTTACTTCAACAACCTGAGATTCCCGCTTGGAAATGGGAACAAATATCTATGGACTTCATTACGAAGTTACCCAGGACCTCGAAAGGTCATGACATGATATGGGTAATCGTCGATAGATTGACAAAGTCCGCACACTTCTTACCGATTCGGGAGAAGGATAGTACTGAGAAACTAGCGGAAATATATCTCAAAGAAATAGTGGCTCGTCATGGAGTGCCTATTTCAATCATTTCGGACCGAGACGGTCGTTTTGTTTCAAGAATATGGAAATCATTTCAACAGGCCTTTGGATCTCAACTGAATCTAAGTACGGCCTTTCATCCACAAACTGACGGCCAGAGCGAACGGACTATCCAAACACTCGAAGATATGCTTCGTGCATGTGTTATGGATTTAGGCGGCAATTGGGATAATCATCTACCTCTAGTTGAATTTTCCTACAATAACAGCTACCATACAAGTATACGAGCTGCACCGTTCGAAGCTCTTTATGGTCGAAAGTGTCGCTCTCCGCTATGTTGGGCGGAAACAGGCGATAGTCAATTAATTGGTCCGGAACTAGTCCAAGATACTACGGATAAAAATTTTCAGATCCGAGACCGTATCAAGGCGGCTCGCGATCGACAAAAGCTCTACGCTGATGGAAAACGAAAACAAGCATCTTTCGAGGTTGGAGAAAAAGTTTTGTTAAAAGTCTCACCTTGGAAAGGCGTAGTGAGGTTCGGTAAACGTGGAAAGCTTAACCCTCGTTACATTGGACCATTTGAAATCTTAGAAAAGATTGGCACTGTTGCCTACAAGTTGAAGTTACCAGACGAACTTAGCAGTGTACACCACACGTTTCATGTGTCGAATCTTAAAAAGAGTCCAATACAAGTAACCGTTACCATTCCTGTGGATGAAATTCACATTGACGACAAACTCCAATTCACTGAAGAACCTGTTGAGGTCACAGACTGGAAGGTCAATAAAACACGGAGAAGTCGTATCAAGTTAGTAAAAGTTCGTTGGAACTCTCGTCATGGACCCGAGTATACTTGGGAACGTGAAGATCGAATGAAGGAAAAATATCCTCACTTATTTCCGAAGACTCCTGCAAAGAATAACAAAGCTAGAATTTCGGGACGAAATTATAAATAACAAGGGGAGAATGTGACAACTGCCACTTTCGGGTAATTTACTTACATTTAAAACGATGATTTACATTATACAAGTATGTGTTTTGAATATTCGGACTGCATGATTACATGATATACATCTTAGAAAACTCATGGAATATTCGTTTATTATTACACATGATTCACTTTTATTGGGTACATTTGAAATAGTGCAAACAATTCATCGAAAACAACTAGAGTAGTGCCTAGTGAACTAGAGTGCTGACGAAAACTCCGGATCTGCAGAAAACATCTAAAATGACATCTTTAGGACTCGGATGAGAGTCCAATATCAATTATATATTAAACCCTATATGGGAATACAAGAGTTTGGTTAATATTTTACCGATGCCCGGTAGCACTAAAAACTGTCCGAAATGCGCTAAAAGTGACCATTTCATGAATTTTCCGCAAAATTCAGCAATTGTATTTTTATTACAAGATGCAAAATTGATGTTTAGGCACCAATTTCATATAAAAATAATTATGGAATATCAATTTCACGCATAACTGGAATTTTTCCTACAACTTCCATAAGCGTACCTTTCGACTATTTACTAGTGAAACGAGCGCTAAACATCTAGCCGAACTATATTTTGGCACATGTAGCGAACTAGTGGTTATTATTTTAGGTCTTTTAAAGCTAGTTTATGGTCATTTCAAGTCAAGAAACATCTCGGAAAAATTGCAAACCCTTAACACCTAAATGCTTACATCTTATATTTCATTTGAAACCTTAAAATTAACTAAGTCATTTTTACCATACAAGACCCCCCCCCCCCACCTTATAACCGTGAACAAGGGGTCCCACCCCCTTGTTTATTATGGTGAATATCTAGATATTTTTTTAACAAGTGGATGTGTAAGGTGATTAATTTCTACACTTACTCACTAAGTTACTACACTTTATTCTTTCATCTTTCTTTACCAACCAAGAACACTCCCATCATCTTCATCTTTTTCACAAGAACACCTTCAAAAACCCATTTATTTTTATCATCTCCTTCATGATCAAGATGGATTTCTTTGGAACATAAGGTGATCTAAAGCATTTGCAAGTAAAATGAAGGGTTTTCATCCATACAAAAGTGTTCTACCATCAAGATTATCATCTTCTTAGTTCTTAATAATCATCTAAGATCATCCCTAGCCTAGTGCTAGAAGTAAGCTTCTATATCTATTTTTTTTTTATTATGCAAATGTATTAAGTTTATGATTGTTATTATTACTAATAATAACCAAGAAATCATACATTTTAAGCATGAAGAAAATACAAAGAAGCAAAGAATAAAAATCATGATATAATTATGATTGTTTATATTGTGATCTAAGACTTGATATATGCTTATTTAGTCTTGTTATGATGTTTATGATGCAAATAAATTGTTAGAAGATGTTTTAAGATATGATCTAAAAATTATGCATGTTTATGTTAAAGGGTTTTTAACTTAAAGGATTTAATGAATGATCATAACTATTGATCTTGTGAAAGTATTAAGGGTTTTTAATTAAAAACAAGACTTTTACAAGATTATAAAAAGTAACATACAACTAGAGATTTTTATAAAAGTTGTTAAAACTAAAATGTAACTTGGTTTTTGAACTTGTTAGCATATGAAATGATCATGGTTAAAACCCTACATGATTTGGATATCATCTTGATAATTTCATGTTATAAAAGTCTCATATGTTTAGTTAAGATGTTGAATGAATTGGTGGTGATTTGATTAAGAAAATGATATGTTTATAAAACATGGTTAGAATAAAAATACAAAGGTTATATGGCCATTTTTTTAAAAAACTTTATTTTATAAAGTAACAACATTTTTGGTTAATTTTAGACAAGATAAATATATATTTTTTTTAGAAAATATATATTTGGTTATTTTGACAATTTATGTGACATGTATTACTTGATGTATTAGTTACATATATCAAAGTAGGAAACTTGTATCTAATGTCACATTTAAACTCAAAACACTTTATAACAAAAGTACTACAAGACTTCACATCTTTACGCCTTAAAACGAGTTACGGACGAACCAAATAAGCGGACACCATTTATGGTCAAAATGAACGACGGACGACTACATAAGTGAATTGCCGATCCGGGGAGTTACTACGACGTTTAGACGATTTATCGACACGAAATATAAGTATCCTATCGATAACAAATTTCGGATGTTTATAAACTTATAAAAACTAGTATGTTTTTATTTACTAACAAGTATACTTAGTAAATTTTTATAAAAAGGTTTTTATAAAAATAAATGGGCTTATTATACTAGTGGGCTATTTTTATAACAAATGGGCTAGTTTAAGTAATGGGCTATTGTTTTACAAATGGGCTTATTTTTCATAATGGGCTTAACATAAATTAGTGGGCTAAGCCCAAACACCAAACATATGGGCCAAAGCCCAACACTATTCAAGCCCAACACTATTCAAGCCCAACACTATTCAAGCCCAACACTATTCAAGCCCAACACTATTCAAGCCCAACACTATTTGAGGCCCAACACTATTGAGGCCCAACACTATTTAAGGCCCAGCACTATTTAAGCCAATAACTTGAAAACATGGGCTTGGCCCAATGATACCATTTTTGGGAACACAACTATACAATGGATACATATAAGACACGAAATTCAGCGGACTAGATCCGACTATACAACTCACAAGATACAAGATAACATTTATATATATATATTTGGTGGAAAATATATATAGAACATTTGAACCACTCATTCATCGAATACACAGTTAACGAACAGTAAAGACATACAAGTCTTACACATATTGAAGACACAAGACTTGTACTCAAGTTCTTTACAAAGACCGAAGTGTCTAACAAAAATAAGAACATTTGTAGGTCGCAACGCTATTCAGGACGACCGCACGTGAGATCTTATTTACATCTATTCACAGGACGCGATACTGTGAGTTCATGTCCCCTATTCATTTAAATGTTTTACAACTTTACAACTATCGGGGAAGATACATGTTCAACGTATGTTAAAGTTAGGGAATGAAACACCTTAGATCATGTGCGAATTAGGGTTATACATATAAGCACCATTAATCCAGTTTGGACCTAGGTACAAGGGGTTAGATCTAATGGGTTTTGGCGAGCCCCACTCTTGGTCGTGGACCCATACAGAAGAGTGCGTTTGTGTCCCAGTCGATAGGAGTCGACATAAAATCGTCTAGGGTTGGATTGCTTCCTTTTTCGTCACACATATTAATGTCCTTGCAAAACATTAATGATCAACGATTTCATTGACGCTTTACATACTACAACTCACATTTTAAATACATCGTTTACAACTAAATTGCATGAATTCACCAACTTTTGTTGATGTTTTCCAAACTTAACATGTATTTCAGGGAATTAAAGGACCATGTCGGATTTCCCAGTCAAGATAACAAGTACAAGAACTCCATGCCATCTTTTGAAGGGTTTAACTATTATATTCCGCCTCTTTGAGGAAATATGATGGCTTAACCTTTAGTAGTTTATTTCATGTTAATGTATGAAACAATAACACTCTACTTTTATGTTAATGGTTTGTAACCGACACACTAGACTTATGTTGTAATCTTTTGGGAAACACTTATGTAATGGCAATGGAGTATGTTTTATTCATATAGTTTGTTCGTGTACATCGATATTTATGCAATGAAAACCATACAGATCACACCTTGCGTTTCCGCTATGAGCGGGTGTGACAAAAATATCAGTAATTCTCGAAAAACAGTGAAGAACAGAACGAAGAACGTGAAGAACACGAAGAAAAATCTTCGAATCTTCAAGCTTTTCCAGCCAAAATTCTTCAACCAATCAACCAGAACTATCTCTAAAACCTGCAAAATAACAAACTAACAATGCAGAAGATCAAAAACAGCCAAAAAATTTCGAAAATTTATATCAAACCCACAAAATTTCGAAACCCTAATTGTCAGGTTTCAAAAAAAATCGAAAATCTTCCTGTTTCTGCCAAGCACAATTCGGAACCGAGTCTCTTCAAGAGCCTTACGCTCTGATACCAATTATAGGTCCCCTAGTTCGTATGGATCGTCACAGAATTGTCAATCCAATCAAGAGTGCGGAATCCTCTTGATCAGAATGTCACAGAAACGAGTAGAAAACAGAATTCCTATTAAACTGATCTTTATTGATTATCAATCACACGAATTACAATCAATCAAGATCCTGACTTCGTCCAAGCTCTAATGCTCTCACGAAATTTCACTCTAAAACTGTTTTGGCTGATTAACCTAAACCCTAAAGCAAAGCCTTGTTTATATAACACAAGGTTGCTACTTGGGCTAAGGTTTCCTACATGGGCAAAGCCCAATTCGTCCCCCTTGACCCAATGAGGGTTTTGTTTAGCCCAAACTCTATTATTCCACTAATACAAAGCTAAACCCGCTAAATGTTTATCGTTTTACTAATTACAAGATATCCAAAGACCAAATCTAAGTTGTTGTCAACAGTTTATGTGCTTCTTAATTGTTGATTGTTTATGTTTATGATGTTAAACATCATATGAAACTTGCTATATTGTGATTAAACACATGATCTAGCAAGATGAGAGGATGATTTTGTGAAAAACCAAGATGATCATACTTTATGTAAGCATGAACTTGAAGTATGAAGTGTTTTTCTTGAATGATGATGATGATCAAAGTATAATATAAATCATGTAAGTGAATGATTTCAAAACTAGTTTTCCCAAGAAACTAAGTTCAATTACAATATTTACATAAACAAGAGTTTTAAAGGACTAATCACATTTTTAGTGATTAATCAAGTGTAGGAACATGTTAATGACAAGAAGAATTCAAAAAGAAATATTTTTAGAAAATCATTTTACAAGTTGTAAAGTTCTAAAACCTTCAGGAATGATGTTTTTAAACAAATAACCACACTTTAAAGGGTAACTAAGCTTACTAAACACCATACTAAGTTACTACAAATTTTTATAAATTTTCAAGTTCAGGAAGTAGTGTAAATGGCATGATTTTGGCTTATGGTAAGTGTTGTATGAATTGTTGATGATTTGTGATGATTTTTAAAAGAAAATGATATGCTTTGAAAGCATGGAAACCTTTTTTTTAAGGGGAAACTATGGCAATATTCTTCTAAAAATTAAACACTTAGAAAAATAATTTTAAACAAGTGTCTACAAGTGTATTTTAACCATGGCTTTTCCTATAAAAATTGCCATAATTTTTGTTACAAAAAATTATAAATATTGGAGGTTGGTGTTTGATAAATAAAAGTGACTAAATATGCATTTAGAAAAATATATATTTAGAAGACACACTTTGTGTGATTACTTGTATATTATGTGTGTTAGTTATATTATTTTAGGGCTTGAAATAATATAACTTACCAAAATACCAAGAAAATAAATATATAATTTATACCCAAAATTTGGACAAACCGAACAAGGAATATAAGCTATAGAAATATTCTGGAATTAAATTGATAAGTATATTTTGGTAAATGGTATTTTGGAAACCAAGAGAACAAAAATATGATTTTTATAATTATTACAACAATATATCATATTTTTTACAAGAAGAAAATATATTATTTTTTAGTAAAGAAAAATATATATGTTTTCTTGAATTACTAGAAAATATATTATTTTTGGAGAAAATATATATTTTCTTAAATAAATTTAGAACATATTATTTTGGGGTGAAAAATGGAATTATATATATATTTTCCAAGTTAATCTTGAAAATACATTATTTTTGGTGGTTTATATGAAAATATAAATATTTTTGCTAAGGAAGAAATATAAATAATTTTCTATACAAGTTTCTTAAAATATTTATATATTTTAAGAATATATTCATATTGGTGATTTTTATTGAAAATAATATTCCAGAAAAATAAATACAAAATTAAGTATAAGAATACTTAATAAATACAATAAAAATACGTATTCTCGTACGTATAAATACACACCGGAATACGCCACCAATACTCGGAAAAATACACAAGTCTAAGAATACAAGTGTAAGTATACCCATCATTGGGGAAAGATATATGCATATAAATACATAATGTGTCAAGTTAAAATATATTATTTTAGCGAATATTCCAAAAATTAATAAATGTAATTTAAGTTAAAAAATTTATTATTTTAACAAACAATTATATGCTTGGAATAATATTAATGACATAAGGAAATGTAACTCAAAGATATTAATTAAAACTAAAAGTCAAGGCACGACCCACCCGTCTAATTAACCGTAGCATGTGTGTAGGTAGTCGTGCGACCGAAGGAAAGCTTTGAGTTACCAAGTTACGAGACGCAAGATTGTGAGTTCATGTCCCCCTTTTCTTTTAACTGTTTTTAGTTTTATAACTTCGGGGGTGAAATGCATGTTACAAAATGTTTACAAACGTTTATAAATGGTATGGTTAGCTGAGGAATGAACTGTTAGATCATGTGAATAGGTAGGCGCACACTTAAAACCATTAATCCTCGTATAAGGACCGAGGGACATGAGTGATAGATCTATTTGGGTGTTGCGAGCCCTACCCCTGGGCCGGAAGTGGCCGAAGGTGGTGACTATGTCTTCCAGCCGGAAGCCCAGTACAAAATCTGCTAGGTTTGAGCCTTCCTACGCTGTTGCACACATATTAATGACCTTGAAAATTATTAATTGATCTGTTCATTGACGCTTTCATACCGGATTTACAAATACATACATACTATGGTTACAAAGTTTATTTCGAGCTCACATACAAAACACATGAACTCGCTCAACTTTTGTTGATGTTTTCAAACTACATGTATTTCAGGAAACTGATTATGGATCTGACGGCGTACAAGGATTTTCAAGTTGTGTCTTCAAATAAATGATGTCATCCAGTACTGAAGGGTTTGAATCGTGTGTTTTATCCTTGATAGGATACATGGTTCAAGGCTCGTTTTATTAATGTCTTTTGTGAAGTCCGTTATGGAACTTGAAACTTGGGTTGTTATGTATTTTAAACTTGAAGTCTTGGTTTGATGTTAAACAATGTTGGCTATAATATTTTGAAACTCTTTAATGGATGAACATCAAGGTTTCTATCATATGTTGTTTGTTATTGTTGAATGCAATGATATTAAGCAAGTCACACGTAATCACGCTTCCGCAAAAGTCAGGGTGTGACATTGGGCCGATACATTCAGATTGAATTATCAAAATACCAACTAGTGGCTGACAACCCTTTTAATTGTTTTGATTCTTATTGGGCCGAGACTAACATTCATATCAGACAAACAATTAGAGACTTTATTTTTATTGGGCCACTACTGTTGTAACAGGATCGAATGAGATTTTAGATCGGATGGTCATCCAATTGGATGGCCATCCGATCGGTGAACATCAACATGAACAACAATAGCTAACATCTTGAACGTATTCGGACAAAAAAATCTCGATTTCTCTCAAACCGCTTGGAATTTTGATCTGAAAATTTGTAGGCTTATAAAAATATGATTTTCGCACACAATGTTAAAATTTCAGCCAATTTTATCTGTAAAAACCTCGTTAATTTTGTGTTTTTCTGAAGAAAAGTGTTGAAAAAGAATAGAGTGAGAGATTTGACAAATCTGATGTGATTTGGACTCTGAATCTGATGATTTCTCGTGAAATCTTGCGTGTTTGATCTGTGCAATCGAGCTCCTGCTCTGATACTACTTGTAGGATTGGTTTTTGACTCCCGAACGATTACGAACCAATACGTGTGACGTGCGGAATCCGTACACGTACATGGACCGAACACAAGAACGTACTAAAATATGTGATTCTATTCAAAGATATGAAATCATACAATCACGTGAATCACCTTTTGCCTTTCTCTCTCAACTTTCTCTCTCTAGCTCAAAGCTCTCCAAGATAGCAAATGGAAAAAATTCTAAACTAAAGCCCTAAAGGTTCTATTTATAGGCCAAGGCTTTAATGAGAGTTCTCATTAATTACATAAATGCCACCTTGCCTTTTCCCTTAATATTACAATATAAGGCTATGTTTTTTCTAACTTCTGCTACGGATTGATTGACGGAGGCGATAGACATTACTGCACTAACACGAACAAGAGCAAGCCTTTCAAACTCTGAAGCATATGCTCTGCAATGCTCCTATCCTCGCTTTACCCGACGGAAACGATAACTTCGTTGTCTACTGTGATGCCTCAAACCTCGGTCTCAGTTGTGTTCTCATGCAACGGGACAAGGTTATCGCGTATGCCTCTCGTCAGCTCAAGATCCACGAGAAGAACTATACAAACCATGATCTCGAGCTTGGTGCAGTTGTTTTTGCGTTGAAGATCTGGCGACACTACCTTTACGGTACCAAGTGTACGGTCTTCACCGACCATAAGAGCCTGCAACATATCTTAAACCAAAAGGAACTGAATATGCGCCAACGCTGATGGGTTGAACTTCTTAACGATTATGACTGTGAGATTCGTTACCACCCTGGCAAAGCAAATGTTGTTGCCGATGCTCTAAGCCGACGAAGCTATTTGCATAGCGTTCGTAATACTCACGCCCAGCACGACCTCGAAGCCTTAATTCGTGACGCCCAGCATGACTGCTTCATTGAGAATACCATGCGAGAGGAAATGAAGAAGTGTGATGCTAAATCTCAGTTTGTCACCAAATCGAACGGTATCTATTACTATCTCGATCGCATCTGGATTCCAAGTCGCAATAACCTTCGGGAGATATTGTTGACTGAAGCACACAAGTCTCGGTATTCCATTCATCCCGGTGCCGACAAGATGTACCATGACCTTCGTCTTCGGTATTGGTGGCCTGGAATGAAGAAGGATATCGCAATCTATGTTTCGAAGTGCCTGACTTGTTCGAAAGTCAAGGCCGAGCAACAAAGACCCTCTGTCTTACTCGTGCAACCCGAGATCCCTATGTGGAAATGGGAGAGTATAGCCATGGACTTCATAACGAAACTCCCACGCACACCGTCAGGTCACGATAGCATCTGGGTTATCGTTGATCGTCTGACAAAATCTGCTCATTTTTTGCCGATACGAGAAGACTTTAAGGTAGAACGATTAGCACGGATCTACACCGACAAAATCATCTGTCGACACGGGACGTCTCGTGATATCATCTCTGACCACGATGGTCGGTTTACCTCGCGCCTTTGGGAAACATTTCAATATGCTCTCGGTACTACTCTTAATCTAAGTACCGCTTTCCATCCCCAAAACCGACGGTCAGACTGAACGAACGATACGTACCCTTGAAGACATGCTTCGCTCGTGTGTCATAGATTTCAGTGGTAATTGGGACGCGCACTTACCTTTGGTCGAATTCTCGTACAATAACAGTTATCATTCTAGCATTCAAATGGCATCATTTGAGGCATTGTATGGAAGAAAATGTCGATCGCCTATTGTATGGCACGAGATCGGAGATGCACAAATTACTGGTCCTGAGCTGCTGCAAAAAACGACTGACAAATCCTCCAAATACGAGACAATCTGCTGAAAGCTCATAGTCGTCAAAAGAGTTACGCCGATAGACGCCGCAAGCCCCTTGAATTTGACGTTGGCGATCACGTACTCCTAAAGGTTTCACCTTGGAAGGGAGTGATCAAATTCGGCAATAAAGTAAAGCTCGCGCCTCGATATGTTGGACCCTTTAAAATTCTGGAAAGAATTGGCAAAGTGGCCTACAGACTCGAACTACCGGGAAAACTTAGCAACGTCCACCCGACTTTCCATGTTTCGAACCTTAAAAAGTGTCTTGTCGAGCAGAATTTACATGTACCACTTGAGGATCTACAAGTGGACAAAATTTTACACATCGTGGAAAAGGCAGTCGAGATCATGGATCGAGAAACCAAGAAGCTCTGACGCTCATGCATTCCCATAGTGAAGGTTCGCTGGGAAGGCAAACGCGGCGCAGAGTTCACCTGGGAACTCGAAAGTGACATGAAGGCTAAGTATCCACAACTATTTGTTACACCTGCGCTTTAATTTCGGGACGAAATTCCTTCAGTAGAGGAGGTTGTAACAACCCGACTTTTTGAAGTCAAAGTCAAAGGAAGAATAGATTGCTAATTCGATCTGTCATTCCTTGCTTAATTATTACTTGTACTTTCAAATCTCGTTAATTGATACTTTAATTTATGTTGTTTAAGTTGTATTATGTGAAGAAACAATGCAATAAACGCTACTAAACGCTAATCTATTAAACGCTATCTCATCGCTATAGCATCGCAACTTGAATCGCAGTTCTGGATATTGTTTTACGTGTGTGTGCTATTATGTGTTACTTGTGCATGTTTATTATATGTTTTGTGGTGATTAATCATAAACGCAATCGCAACTCTAACGCAACGCAATCTCATCGCTAATTGGAAACGCAAGGTTACTAATGTTGTTGTATGTTAGTTATGTTATCTGTGTAACTATTATTTAAAACTACCGCATCGCTTATTCGACACTCTCTTAAATGCATCGCAACGCTCAACGCACGAAACGAAAAGTCGGAAACCAACTCGCTGAAGCCCTTCTATCGAATGGTCATCCGATCGGATGGCCATCCGATCGAAAGGCCATCCGACCCACTAACCCACACCGCCTTTCTCCTCTTTCCCCTATAAATACCCACCTGTCACATCGCTGTTCACGTGATGTGACAGCTCTCCTTCGACCAGCACATTCTCGGCCCTTTTTCTCTCGATTCCTCGCGATTCTTGTAAGTTTTCATCTCTAATCTTGTACTTCCTTAATCTACACACACTTTCTCATCGATTTCACCCACAAATCTCAACTTTTAACCATGAAATCACCTGATTTCGGGCTGTTCAACGATGACGTCATCATGGGTTCGTATGAACTTTGGAGAATGACTTCATTCCACCAAGAACAACTCGAATCTAACCGATTTCTACAATGTTTAAACACTGATTTCACCTAAACCTAAACATAGTTCAAATGTTTCAAACTTTTCCTCAATATTCTTAACTTTTTACTCAAAACCAATAGAATCTGAGCTCGTTCAGGCCTTCTACTCTTTCTCTAGTGAAGTGCCGATTTGAGAACGGATTACTACCGAAGAGATGACCGACTTAACGGGTTGAACATGAAATTCTGTCAAGAACAGTTACTGATTGGACGGGGTGATTCCCATCCGATCGGACGACTTGGACTGGATGTGGTTCCGTTGTTTAATACGTTGTCATACCGTCTCGGATAAACCGCAAACATTCTAAACTTAACGGGCTTTACAAGTTTTCAAAATGAACAGGTCACTGAACGGATTGCCGTCCGATCGGTTCACCATCCGATAAAACGACGATCCGAACGGATGACTTATGATTTTCAATAACTTGAACTTTTTACAAAACTCGAAGAATATCAGTCCCAACGAATAGTCATCTGATCGAACGACCATCCGATCGAATGACTATCCTACCAGGGGACTCGGATCTTTGAAACATCTCACTCGAACGGATCGCCATCCGAGAGAACGGACATCCGTCCGAATGACCGTTCGACCGGACGACCTGATGGGTAGAGATACTTCTCACTTTTATTAATGCTACAATGAAAACTTCAAAGTTCACATCATACACAAACACATCCATCCCAAACGGACGACCCTCCGATCGAATGGCCATCCGTCCGGACGGTCATCCGATCGGATCACCCTTCGTCACTTATTCCACCGACATGCTATTTCACGCACTGTTCATCGCTTATGCTATCGTTCTGTAATTAGGCTAACACTTCAGCGCTCCCTTCAATCCAAGACTGTGTTTATTCATTAAACACGATCTATGAGTATACTCGAACCCTTTTTTGCTTTACGCACTTTTGGGTGTTACATACGTTACCTATTTCAAATCACAATCGACACACAACGCAAACACTTTTATACGCTAACCGTTATTGCATGTTATACGTGTTATTCGATGAATGCTTGTATGTTATGTTTACACAGTGATTGTTGCCTGACACCTTAGCAACGATAGTACTATAGTTTGGACTCAGCACCTGTCGTGGACAGGGGTTGTTAAGGGTATTACTTCACGTGTCGCAGTGATGATATGTGTTGCACATTCTACAACTCGCAGTCATGTTTGTGCATATTTCATTGTCGATAGCTTACATGCTTCACTTTTCAACATGTTACATGCTGGTTATGCGTAAACCGCTTTCGCTATCTATTATACTATTAAACTTGTATGCTCACCTTTACACTATGTGTATTGACCTATTTTAACGTATGTGACAGGTGTTTAGGATGCTTCTATTTGCTGGATGTCATGGAATCAAGCTTAGGTGGTCTAGAAACAAACTAAATAATTTATGAGTTGTCGAAACTATGATTTGTCTTTGAGAACATCTATGTATGTAATAACTGCTTTTATTTGATATGTTATGGTATGGGACGTAACGTTTAATATCTGGTAATTTTAGTTGTTATGGATTCTCTTGGACAATCTGTTTCGCTCAGTGCCTCACCCCGATGTTTCCGCCATCGGTTGGGGTGTGACAATGAAAAGCGGAAAGAATGCTCATCGAAGAAGCCGAAGTTCAAGACACGGGCACATCTAACCGAAGGAGATATATTGAACGTCAACGTAAGATGGGGAATGAGACACTCATGGCGGATTATTTTGTCGAAGACCCGAAATACAACGAAGATAATTTTCGGCATAGGTTCCGTATGTCGAAACGTTTGTTTCTAAAAATTGTGAGCGACGTGGAAGCAAACGACTCGTGGTTTCAAAAGGCCTTCGATGCGCGAGGTAGGAAGGGCTTTACGCCGTTGCAAAAGGTTACATCGGCTATTAAACAGCTCGCAACTGGTATTACTCCAGACGGAAACGCGATAGCACCGGTACACATTCGGGATCCTCCGGTCGAGCCTGCTCTAGACGATACTGTGTTGGACGAGCTGATGGATGAAGACACGCATTGGAGACTAAAACACGACCTCATGAATCATCTTGCAAGTCAAGATTTACCCCACCTTTTGGTCGATTCCGACGAAGACTAGTTTAATTTATTTCAATTTAATTTAATTTTAATGTTTTTAATTTAATGTAATGTTATTTTTTATTTATTCTACATTTATTATGTTAAAATACATGTTTAAATATTAAATATGGGGAAGGTTCATTTGGGAAGAAATTTAATGTGAGAAGAAAAAGAAGAAATGACATAATGGTAAAACATTAAATAGTTTATAACATATCCAATTAATTATGTTAACTCTCATTAATAAAGCAAAAAACATTTTATCCTACACATTTCAAAATTTATCCTACATATATCTTACACTTACCGAAATTGACCCTACGTATATATAAACTTATCATACACATTTAAAAATTTATCCTACACATACTAAAATTTATCCTACACATGTCAAAAATTGTCCTTCACCATAAATTATTTTATCTTGAAAAACTATATTTAAAAGTGAGTTACAAATTTAGTTAGTTAGCTAATTAATTACAATTATAAATTTACCTACATGTCCTTATTAAAAACATTAAACACACATATTAAATGAAGTAAAAAATAAAAAAATAGTTTACCTACATGTTCTATTAGACACACACATAAATAAATAAAAAACATTAAACACACATATTAAACACACACATAAATTTACCTACATGTTCTATTAGTTTAAAAATTATTCTTTTTATTCTTACAAATTTTTTCTTCTCATTTGAATCCTCCACTATTAAATATACTAGTTTAAAAAATAAAAAAAAATAGTTTACCTATTTCAAAGTGTCTAACCACCGCCAATGTTTTTTAGCAATCGGTAAACAAAATAGGTAAAATGACGTAGCACTGTTTGATTGGATGATTTGGGAGTTTACCTATTCAAAGTGTGTAACCACTCCCTACACCCTTATACATTTATAAATTACAGACGTAAGACTAATCATAAAACATTTATTGTTACATGTAATATATATAATCATTGTTGATAAATATTTTCTTATTTTATCATTTTTCGTACTCAATTACATGTAATATATAATCATTGTTGCTAAATATTTTCTTATTTTATCATGTAACATCGTTAAGACGGTCGGAGACTCCAATTAACGTTCAAGCAATAAACTTTTGGAGTGTTGAAATGATGAAAAAATGTGAAAATTTTGAAATAGAGTGGCTCAAGAAGAATCAGAGTTGGAGGTTCGTTTTTATTTTCATACTTTATTAATATATTGGTTTTCATGTGAAATGTTTTTAATATACATGTCACTGCTTCACATGTGAAGTATGGAGATTATTATAAAGATTTGCATGAATTTCACTTGTAAATCTTTAAGATCTTTTTTTTTTTTTTTTTTTGTTGAATTCACATGTGAATTACTGAATGTTCTAAATGTTATTTACATTTATTATAAATCTAAATATTAATGTTACATATTTTGTTTGAAACAGGTTAATATGATGTTTTGTGGTTGATGTTCTTGATGAACACGGTAATATAATGGTCAAAAGAGTTTCATGAGGGACCAAATTCAAACATTTATGGAACTTTCATGATAACAGTTTAAGCGTTTTCAGTTCTTTCTTTACTCTCTTTAAGTTTTTGCTGTCGTTTTAAAAGTTCTGTAATTCTTTCCATGGTAGATTTTTTTTACTTAAAGTTAATAAATCTGTTTAGAGAAGCTCTAAGTTGTTCTTGTATAGTTTTTACAATTTGAAACGAAGAAACATTGTCAAGCGTCTAGATCCGACGAAGAAATTTGGATCTAGCAAGTCTGGTTTAGATGTGAAATGATGTAGCAAAGAAAATAAAAAAAGATCCACGCAATCTGGTTCGCGGTTCTCCGTTCAACCCGGTTTTTATATAGCTGGCCGGTTAATTCGAAAACGGTCGAATTGGGTATACTGGACCGCCACTGGCACTTGGTCATGCTTCGATCCAGTTTTGAAAACACTGATCATGACGCGTGTGATAAGATAAATATTACAATTTTGATGTTAAGTTATTCAAAATACCAATCAATCGTGTCACTTTTACTTTTTTACACTATCAAATGTTAAAACTTATTTTACATTTTTATGAAATGACATACATATCATTATTATATGCACTTCTACATAATGCATAGAAGATGATTAAGTTGGTTACATAACCTTCTTATGTATCACATTTAAAGCACTACGTACAATGCATTATGCGATTTTTGCAATTTTCAATATAAACTTGTAGCGAAGGCGTCGAGGCAGATTAACAACCATGGAAAGAACCACAATCAGAGGGAGCCGGGGAGACTCTGGCACCACACCACTAGGAAATCCAATGAGAATGTTCATATGGCAACCACGACGATGAGAGGAAAGCCGGTTGTGACGGTGACAAACTGGAGGACCGAAAGGAAGACAGGCAAGGCTCCCATCTTGATAGAAAGCCTTGGATCGTATTTATTTCTCCCGTCTCTAACCCTCCATCGTTTACTCCAAGCACATGGCCCGGTTATTGTGATTGTTTCTATCCGACAGATTGATTCGTGGCCGTACCCGTAAGAGAATTTGTTGAAGAATTGGCTTTCATAGTGTTTGAACACCATTTTAGACAACTGTATAGTTTATTAACATCTATGTCAATTCGTAAGTTACCTAAACCCATTCTAACCCGAACCAAAATGACCATTCTTTTAACGACAGGTACAATAATCAGTTTCACAATATGCCAAAAATAAACACCAACTACATATTTCAGTACTAAATTAAATTGGTAAACGAAAAGCCAAATTAGATTACTAGAATATAGTTTCGAGTTAACATACAAACATTATACTACTATATATTCTTTTATCTTGTATTTAAATCAAACTCACCACCTTCACGCCAATCACTTTGCACACCTGTGTCTCCATTCTCCCTTTCCTCATCATTCAAGAAATCCTCAGATGGCTCCTTCTCATCTCTCTGATTGTTATTATTATCATTCCATCCATTCATCATTTCATCTGGATTCACTTCCTGTTCTTGCTCACCCATCGACCCCATAGCACTGGCCCGTATTGGGGCCCGGGCCATCATCTCGGCCCGAGCCTGTTCGGCTTGAGCCATAGCTGCCATTCTCATATTAGCTGCTTGAGCTTCTCGGCCAGCCTTTTGTTGTTTTTCCATTTCTGCCCTCGCCTCCATTAATGACCGTCTTTCTTCTTGAAAGAGAGCTTGTTCGATTAATAGTCTTTCTTCTGAGCGGAACTCCCCGATGGCTCGTTTTCGGGAAATGATGTTGAAGGCGAGTACTTGTTTCTCGAAGGTGGCCGTGAATTCTGAGACTTTGTTGGCGATGCTTTGGTCCCATTGTTGGGTGCGGGATAGAACTTGGCCCATGGTGTCTGAATCGAGGATTCTGTCGTCTTCTTCGGCTTCATAGTCTGCTACTACATGGTATGGTAGCAGCCTGGAGACATTATAAAATAAATTTATCATTTTTATAAAAAAAGTAAAGCAGTTGAATTTGCACAACATAAGCCATAACATGCAGTTACATCTTAAAGGTGGCATAATGGGTGGGTCGGATGTGTTGGATATTGGATCAAAACAGGTATGGGTCAAAGCAGGTTGAGTTGATCAGTCACTATCCTAAGATTATTTAAATGTCAATAAATAACTAGTGTTTCTAATATGATTTAAAAATATATTATTTCAATAATAATTTATTTAGATTAATAAAATGCTCCAGGGAATTCTATCTCGACACATTTGACTCATTTCCTTTTAAGATTTTGTTATTCAACTACTTGACACATTGGAGAACAAACAGACCAACAAGCGACCCATTCATAAGTGTAATACTAATGTGCCAATAACGCCACCTCTAGTAACTGGTTCAAAGGGCACCCACGAATAGAAGAACACAGCACCATAATCCAAATTTTATTTCAAGCATCAAAATACATTATCTAGTATGCACTAATACTAGCATGTTTCTTGGAAAATTAACATGATTAGTGAAAACTTTAAACGAACCCTGGAAATGGTAACTAAGAGCAGTAAATTTACAAAACAAAAAAAGATTTCTATAGAGCCAGCAAAATGGTTGGGTAGGATGGATGGGTCATGATGAGCAAAATGGTTAAGTTTTTTTGCAAGTTGGTGTCAAAACATGCCACATTGGTTAAGTTGACTCATAAACACTTGAATGTCCATTTATTTAGACAAACTATATTTTCAAAACAATAATCAATTTTTCAAAATACAGCAATGAGCAATTTAGGAGATTCTATGCATTTTTAATTTAAAAATACACAATGGAAAGGTATTAACTTGACTTTAACCCATTTCCTTATCAGGTAAATTTGTATCCATTTGATCGTTTAGGGATAAAAACATCACCCAAATCAACCTGGTTGTACACAAATGGGTCAAATTGCCACCTCTCGTTTTTATACCAACATACCAGTACTTGCACATTTTACTAAATCTGAGATGTTAAGCCAAGTTACGATTAATTAAGAAACTGAATAGAAATATAGTCACATCATTTTACCAATAACAACCAAAGAAGAAACATAAATCTGTAAGCTATGAACGTAGCAACTGACACGATGTCTTGCACAATTAACAAACTAATGTTACATATTACTTAACGATATTCGAGGAAAATGTGTGTTAATTCTCATTATATACTCAACATACAAGCTAACCGGTAGCCAAACAGCGAATTACACACTTTTAGCCTATAAAACCGCTTTTATATCCTAGTCTAGGAACACATATCTTTTTCAAAATATGTATTTTTTGTCTTGTCTTATTGCATATACTCTAATAGCTTCAACGATCAGCAAATATCTTCGACAAATCTGGCATCGACACCTCTAAACAAATCTGGCATACACAGCACTAGATATCCAGACATACCTATAGAATTGACACATCAAACCCTAAGTCCCTAACATATATAATTTCACATTTATCTGGACAACCAGGTGACAATTTCAATTCTAACAAATCACAAAACTTATTATAACCTAATTTTTTTGGTCAATCAACACCAGAAAACAAGAATCCTAAGCAAAAACACGTAATCAGTTTAGAAACAAAATCATCAATATATAAACAATTAGTAAGAAAATTAGGCAAAAGGATGACCTCTCACAAGCGTCTTCCAAGGACGTAAAGGGGCGCTTAAAATCGGGATGACAAACACGCCAGGCATCCTGATACGCCATCTGCAACTCCACCTGGTTCGCTGGGGACGGCACCTGCGTCCGATTGGGAGCCCTAATCTGCGAATTCAACGGCATAGCGTTAGGGTTGGAGTTCTGCTGGTGGTGGTGGTTGGCGATGGGGCGTTGTAAGGGGCGGAGATGTGCGTCGATGTTGGAGGGGAAGCGAGAGATTGCTTGCTGTTGTTTGTGTTGTTGTTGCTGGATTTGTTGTAAGAGAAGAAATTGTTGTTGCTGGTGCTGTTGATTCTGTTGCTGCTGAAGCATGAGGTATTGCTGTTGATGTTGTTGTTGAGAAGATAGAGGGGGTTTGGCGTCTTCCATTATTGTGGGTGGTGGGGAAATGGTGGTCTATGTCGGCTCTCACCCTTTTCTATCGCTCGGAGACTGATGACTCATCACCCCTTTTTCATCGACCCTGCAACAAACGTGTTATTGAGTTTTTTTTTTTTCCAAACTAGGGTGTTGCGGCGCGGGTACATCGTAAACATTAAATGGATTAGTCCAAACGTTATATGATGCATTAACCATATGAAAACACATATTTTGACGTATCCAGTTGAACTCAGTGTAACATGTATAAGCATTGTGATTGGATCAAACGTAAAGTAAATGGAATTCATATCAAACAATCATAACGTATTATATGTGACCCAACTCATACATAGAAAACGTAACAGGTATGAAGGAAAATATGCACATGTAATCGAAAGGAATTAATTGGAGCTTTTGGAAGAAAAAAAATGGGAGAAAAAGAAACCATAATTTGACTCCACTCGGTTCGAAAAAAAATTTACGAAACATACATAAAATAAACACAAAAACATATTATATTTGACCTGAATCATTTCCCAAAAAAGTTTACGTCAAAACGCAAAACAATTTGAATTTATACCAAAACATAAATAAAAATATGCATGTAAAAATGGTTTCTTTAAACAAAAACGTATTATATTTGACCTGACTCGTCTATAAAAAAAGTTTACGTCGGAATGTAGAACAAATCATATTTATACATACCTGTACATAAAATATGCACGTAAAAAATAGTTTTTAAGTAAAGGAAGTATAGGAGTAAACCGAAACAAAATATTAGTAAAAAATTTAATAGGTTAAATTCGTTCGTAAAACCGTGCAAAGGAGCACCAATGCCACAACGACATCGACTCTCAACATCGTAAAAATAAAATAGATAAAATGGTAAAAATTAAACTGAACGAAAAGGAGACTAATATCGTTGAACCACGCACACCCGTTACAGTATCTTAATGCGAAGAAATTAACCAGAAACGTAAAAAGTACAAAATAATAACTTAGTCGATCTAGGACCCGCCCGTTGCGGGGAAGTTTTCAAAAGGGAAAAATGGACGCGTTGCAACGGGTCTGTCAAATATAAAAAAAATAGAGCAAAAACATTGAACCTCACATGCACGCTACGATATGTTAACTCGCAAAACTTAGAACGAAACGTAAAACGAAAAACTTGCGAAAGATAAAAAGTATGGAAGGGACAAAGTTGTAAATAATAAAGTGTTGTGTTAAATTACAAAAGATGAAAAAGTTTTGAGTTAAAAGTAAAAATTTCAAATGGGTTAAAATGTAAAAGAAAAACATTTAAGATTGAAAGTGAAAAATCATTTTTTTTTTTTTTGAAAAAGTCCTCAAACATAAGATAAAGTCATGATGCACAAGAAACTTGCTAATTTATATATGGAATAAATTTGCGAAAGATAAAAAGTATGGAAGGGCCAAAGTTGTAAATAATAAAGTGTTGTGTTAAATTACAAAAGATGAAAACGTTTGAGTTAAAAGTAAAAATTTCAAATGGGTTAAAATGTAAAAGAAAAACATTTAAGATTGAAAGTGAAAAACCAATTTTTTTATTATTATTTTTTTTTTTTTTTGAAAAGGTCCTCAAACATAGGATACAAGTCATGATGCACAAGAAACTTGCTAATTTATATATGGAATAATAGGTGTAGGTGAAAAAAATATTTATCAAAACGGGTGATTCGAAAAATATTACCAAAATAGTTTTTTTTTAAATCTACCCACTATAGTTTTTCTCTTTTAATTTTTTAACCACCTTATTATAATTCTTCTTTCAATCAAATCATATTATATACAACTAAAAACCATCAAAAACTTTGCGGCCCGAATATCATTATATCAAATACAATCAAATTAAATAAGTCGAATAAAGTTGAATCGCTAGTGGTCTCAATATAAAATACAAATCATATCAAACGACTCGACCAACTTTGGCATCCATTCTTCTAGGTTTAAAGAGAGATTTGCCCGATTATGACCACTTTGTCTACAATTCCATCTTATTCCATCTTCTAACAACATATCATCCATATCAGTTTCACCACCGATTTGGTCTTCAACTAACACATCATAGATATAAATATTGTTTACAACAACAAATTTGAAACACAGTGTTCAAATTCTCATTTTTAATCATACGTAACATTACATTAGCCTATTTATGTGATAGAAGCAAGAGGATTGAAGTTAGATTCCTTCTCAGATTCTCAAATTTCTAATAATTAAACCTCAAAGGCAATTTGATGGAAAAAGAACTGTGAAATCTTCAATAAAAAAAAATCGAAGGAACAAAATTCCAAGCTTCTAATAGATAAATCGTTGAATACCTGATTTCACAAAAACAATTTAAAGTGAAACTTACAATTTACAATAATTTAAATCTTCAAACTTGTAGATTTGAAAATCAAGATTCTCAAAACTGAAATAAAATGAGTGAGAATTAATATTCGGGTTAAAAAAAATGAAATCACATCGAGGTGATGAAGTGGAAGCCGGACCTGTCTTGCGATCGGAGGAGTCTGATGAAGTGGTTTGTGACACGTTCCAGGTGCGGGAGCTAGAAGAAGTGGAGGATACGATCAAAATTGGGAACGTTCTCAGTGTAAACCTCGGCAATCACTGCGATTTAGTCAGAGCTTCCATTAATGGTGAAGGTAAGAATGTTGTTATCCAATGAATATCCTCTCTATTAACATTCGTGGTATAGTCGGGGGTGCCAAGGCTTCGTGGGTTAAAGATATCAGGAACTCTAATAATGCTAGTGTCATTGCTCTTCAAGAGTCTAAGGTTGAAAATGTTTCGAAATCGGACTTACTGGGTTTATGGGGAAATAGGAATTTTGATTTCGCTAGTGTTGCGTCAGTGGGCCTCTCTGGTGGTTTATTATGGATCTGGGATCCTAAAATCTTGAAAATAGCCTCGGTTATTCAGAACATATGTTTTCTCATTATAAAGGGTACTTTAGCAGGTAGTGGAGATCGGGTGATCTTAGTCAACGTGTATGCTCCCCAAAGCACTGCGGCTAAGCTTCAACTCTGGTCGGAGATTTCAGCCTACATTATTCCTTCGGAGGGCAAATGGATCATTGTGGGTGACTTTAACGCGGTTCGATCTCCGGAAGAGAGAAAGCATTCGAAATTCAAACCTGTTTGTGCAGAGAATTTTAATAGATTTATTTTTGATAACGGGTTGTTGGAATACCCTGCCCAAGGTCGGAAATTCACTTTTGAAAGGGACAATGGCAGAAAACTCAGCAAGTTGGATAGGTTTTTGGTGTGTCAGGAGTTTTTTAATAAATGGCCCTCAGCTTGTGTTAGAGTTTTGCCTAGTAGACACTCAGATCATTGTCCGATTATTTTGGAGCTTGTCAATCTCAACTACGGTCCCCGTCCTTTCAGAGTCTACCGTTCGTGGATTGGGAAACCGGGTTTTGAGGAAGCCGTTAAGGAAGTTGCGGAGAACTTTGTGCCCATCGATCCTCCCGACTTTAGTCTCTCATCGAAGTTTGCCAGTATTAGAGCCCGTTTGAAAATTTGGAGAGATGAGTTTCTGCTTAAAGAAAGAGAGACTGAAAGGACGGCAATATCAGAATTGGAGGCTTTAGAATCCGAAATGGAATCTAGAAATCTCACGGAAGATGAAGAGTGGATCTTGGCGGAGAACAGGAGAGTAGTTAGGGAGGTGGATTATAGAAAAAACCTCGATATGAAGCAAAGAGCTCGAACTAGGTGGGCCTTAGATGGAGACGAAAACTCCAAATTCTTTCATGCTTTGGTCAACAATAGAAAAGCCATAAACTCGATTCACGGTATCAACATTAACGGCGAGTGGTGCTCTAAACCGAGCATCATCAAAAAACAGGTCCTCTCGTTTTTCCGAGATAGATTTAAAGAGGACCTTCCCAACAGACCCGAGTTTTTGTGTAAAAATATTAAGAAGATTACGGATATGGATAGTGGTTTGCTGATCGAAGCCTTTTCTGATCTTGAGATTAAAGAAGTTGTTTTCGGGTGTGGGGATGACAAGGCTCCGTGACCGGACGGGATGAACTTTCATTTCATTAAGCATTTCTGGGACCTCTTCAAAGATGATTTCTCTAGAATTTTTTCTTGGTTCCACGAGCATGGCGATATCAGTTTAGGAAGCGAAACGTCTTTTATCACCTTGGTTCCTAAAGTTATTGATCCGGTCGACCTCAATAATTATAGGCCTATTAATCTCGTTGGGGTCATTAGTAAGGCTATTTCCAAGGCTCTAGCTAACCGGATGAGGAAGGTCTTGGATGGAATTATATCGGAGCCCCAATCGGCTTTCTTGAGAGGAAGGTATATCTTAGATGGCCCCCTTATTGTCAACGAGCTCATTTCGTGGGTTAAGAAGAGGAAATCCAAAGCTTTTTTCCTAAAGCTTGACTTCGAAAAAGCGTATGACAATGTAAACTAGAAGTTTGTGGTTAGTATCCTTCTCCAAATGGGTTTTCCTAATAAGTGGTGTCATTGGATTTTGGGGATCCTTAAGTCGGCTAATTCATCCGTGTTGGTTAACGGGGCCCCTACGTTCACGTTCAAGTGTGGCAAAGGAATGAGACAAGGGGACCCGCTCTCTCCATTCCTTTTTCTGGTTGTTATGGAGGCTCTATCTTGTATGTTTGATCGTTGCTAAAGAAGCAGAGATTATTAAAGGGATAGTTACCCCCAACAACGGGCCGAGAATTACACAACTCCTCTACGCGGATGATGCTATCCTGGTTGGGGAATGGTCAAAGAGTGAAGTCGTTAATATTGTGAGAATTCTCCGTTGTTTTCATATTGTTTCGGGCCTTAAAATAAATCTTGACAAGTCTAATTTAATTGGTATTGGAGTGGATACGGAAGAGATCGGGGGTATGACTAGTGAGGTGGGTTGTAGGCCGGATTGCCCTCCGTTTAAATATCTTGGTCTTAAAGTTGGAGCCAATATGAACCGGATTGCCAATTGGCAACCGATGATCGAAATCTTTAGGGCCGGGCTTGCCAAATGGAAGTCGCATTTATTGTCCATTGGGGGTAGGGTGGTGCTTATCAAGTCGGTAATGGAGAGCCTGCCGACTTATTATTTCTCGATTTACAAAGCTCCCAAAAAAGTCATCGAAGTCCTAGAATCTATGATCAAGAGGTTCCTATAGGGAGGATCGTTGGAAGAAAAGAAAATGCATTGGGTTGCTTGGGATAAAGTTTCCCGTCTAAAGAAGAATGGAGGTCTTGGTTTGAACAAATTGCAAGACATTAATGCATCTCTTTTGGCTAAGTGGGGATGGCGGTATAAAACAGAGAAAAATAGCCTATGGAAAAGAGTGATCGATGCCATTCATGTGTCGAGAGTAGGTTGGGAATGTATTCCTTTTAAGAAATCGTTTAACGGTGTGTGGAACAACGTGGCCAAATCTGTTATCAATATTAAAGTTGGAGGGATTCCACTTAGACACTACATGAAAGGAGTTGTGGGCAATGGTGAAGACGTGGCTTTCTGGTTAGACACTTGGCTCCTCAACGAACCTCTTAAAACAAAATTTCCGGATTTGTTTAGCTTGGAATCGAATAAAAAATGTAAAGTGGCGGACAGGATCAAGGGTCAAGGTGTTGAGCAGTATGTTGAATGGAGCTGGAGATCTCCGCTCAACTCCCCGAAGTTGTTGGATAGTTTCGGTCATATCTGTTCGTTGCTTAGCAGCGTCCATGTAACGTCGGCTAGAGATCGTTGGCAGTGGGCCGCAGATTCGGATGGGTGTTTTTCAGTAAAGTCTGTTAAAAAATTGCTCAGATCCAGCGGTGACAGTGGCCTAGATTTCGTTCTGGACTGGTGCAATTGGGTGCCTACGAAGTGTAACATTCAGGCTTGGAGGATTGGTTTGAACTGTATCCCGACAGCAGAAGCTTTGAAAAAAAGGAGCGTGCATGTCGATGATTCCATGTGTTCGTTCTGTGGTTCGATTGAAGAAACGGCCGAGCACATTTTCGTCGCTTGTCACACGGCATCGATTATTTGGAACAACATCAGCTCTTGGTGCAAGATCCCCGATATTTATGCTTTCTCGCTTAACGATCTGTTCGTAGTTTATAAAGAGCTCAATGTTTCGGAAAGGAAGAAAGACGCGGTTCAAGGTATTATCATGATAGTGTGTTGGAGTCTTTGGTGGGCCAGGAACAACGCTAAATTTTCGAATACCCGATAAGAATCGAGAATATCATTAGCGAAGTTAAGGCTCTTTCTTAGTTTTCTTTGGTTTTCGAATAGACACAAACACAAAGGAATAGGATGGGGGGGGGGGGGATGGTGTTCTTTTGTAAATATGTAATAGCCTTGTTGTAGTTGTGTTTTGTCAGCCCAGCTTGGGTCGGCGGTTTCGTTAATGAGATTTACCTTTCAAAAAAAAAAAAAAAACATCGACTAATTCCAACTCTTAATTAAATAAAGACTAAATATTTGTTTAGACCGTGGGGTATGGGGCGGGGGTTTGGGCGTGGGTTGGGGGAAAACGCCCAAGCCACCACCCGTGTGGGCTTGGGTTTGGGCGTGGCCCTTGGGGCTTGGCTTTCAAGCCGGGCGTGGGGCGGTCTGGCCAAGCTGACATGGCTGAATCTCATTGGCTCACCCGCCACGGCAAGCGGTTTTTAAAATTTTGAATTTTAAAATTCAAACGGTCCCCCCAAACGGTCCCCCCATCTTCTCGAACCGCCACGCGGGTCTCCCAAAGGCCTATATATTTGTAACCCCAACCCACTGGTCCCCCATCCCACGAACCCAACAACCCCACCGGCTACCCACTTCTCTCGAACCGCTACCCCACTGGTCCACCCCAACCCCACCGGCTACCCACTTCTCTCGAACCGCTATGGCATCTTGGACTCATGAAGAGGAAATTGCTCTCGTCACAAGCGTCGTTGACGCTATGAAGGGTCGGCCACCGGGCCAAACAAAATATTGGGTGGAAGCATTCCAAGCCTACCGACATAACGTCGGTAACGACCGCCACAACCTCAACGCGTGCCAACATAAATGACGTGAGCTACGGCCCAAGCTCGAGCGTTTCAAGGCTTACTACGAAGCCGTTCCTGGTGGCGAGTTAAGCCACGAGGACCGGGTGGCGGTGGCTAACATAGAGTTTCGAGGCAAGGAAAAAAAGGCGTTCGACAAGATCGACCTTTTTGAAATTTTTTTAACGCTTTAGGTTTATTATTTTGTAATTTTTAGGATTATGTAATGTTTTAAATTTTAATGAAGTTGTAGGTTTTTTTTATAATTGTTGTGTGATTTTTTATAATTTTTTTGTATTTTTTTTAATTACTCTGCCGCGCGGTGCACCCAACCCAAGCCCAACCCACGCCTCGCCATACCCCGCAGACACGTAACCAGGAGGTGGGGGGGCTCCCATTCCACGTGTCACCAAATGCCCCAACCCACGCCCAACCCCCGCCCCACCATACCCCACGGTCTTAGGGTGAATAAAGAATTGGTTTCGATTGCCTGTTGAAAAGCATATTCAATCATCATTCTCTACAACTGAAACATCGAAGATAGAGTTTTTTCTTAATAAAACAAAGGGTGGAGATACAATAGGAAGTTTATTTGGCTAAGAATGCTAGGAAGTGATCTTGACCATCCATTTAGTTAATCAAGGGCTAAGATTAAATGATGGAAATTGAAGGGAAGAAAAGAGGCGCGTGAGTTTGTTTAGGGGTATTCTAGTCAATGCAAGACAATAATTTCTCTCTCCTCCAATTCCCCCCCCCCCATTTTTTAAACGTTAATAACTCTTTCATACGACATTATTTATTTATAAAAATTGCACCAAAAAAACGAGCGTTTTTTTATCTTTAAAACGAGTATACTATTGCTATATTTTCAAAAAAAAATTTAAAAACTCAGTTGCGTAAAACGCAATAGAAAAACCCCCAGTTACGTAAAACGCAATGAAAAAAAAACCTAAAAAATGACATTTTTCTAAAAAGCAATGCACCAAAAACACAAAGAAATGTCTTATTTGTAAAACGCAATGGCCAGAAAACACAAAGAAATGTCTTATTTCTAAAAAGCAATAGCCTAAAAACTCAAAAGAAAATGTACTTTCTAAAACGCAATGGACTAAAAACACATAAAACTGTGTTTTACCTAAAACGCAATCCACCCAAAACACATACAAATGTCTTATTTGTAAAACGCAATGGCCAGAAAACACAAAGAAATGTCTTATTTCTAAAACGCAATAGCCTAAAAACACAAAAGAAAATGTAATTTCTAAAACGCAATGGACTAAAAACACATAAAAATGTGTTTTACCTAAAACGCAATGCACCAAAAACACATACAAATGTCTTATTTCTAAAACGCAATGGCCAAAAAACACTTAAAATGTCTGTTTTCTAAAACGCAATTGACTGAAAACACATAAAAAAGTGTTTTACCTAAAACGCAATGCACCAAAAACACAAAAAAATGTCTTATTTGTAAAACGAAATGGCCAGAAAACACTTAAAAATGACTCATTCTAAAACGCAATTGCCTAAAAAACAAAAGAAAGTGTTCTCTGTAAAACGCAATGGACTGAAAACACCTAAAAAAGTGTTTTACGTAAAACGCAATGCACCAAAAACACTTCAAGAATGTGTTTTTCTAAAACGCAATGGCAAGAAAACACATAAAAATGTTTTAGTTCTAAAACGCAATTGCCTAAAAACACCAAAGAAAGTGTTCTCTCTAAAACGCATTGAACCATGACAATAGTTTTGTCTGTGCTGTGAATTGTCTGCGTTGTGAACTGTCTGAACCAATGCAGTTTACGAATGCAGTTTCCAGAGGCAATTTACAGAAAATTATTTTTTCTGATGCATTTTTATTACAGCAATTTAATCGAAAAAAACCCAGCCAGGGGCTCTGCCCCTTGGACCCCGCCAGGGGCTGTCGCCCCTGGGACCCCGCTACCAGGGGCGCTGCCCCCTGACCCCCGCCAAGATCGTAAAACGCAATGACTAAATCAAAAACCCAGATCGTAAAAATGAAATTAAAGAATTTCTTACATGGATCGTAGTGATTTCTTCAACAATTGACGAATTTTGAATGATTGAAACACTTATCAGCGCTCGAATCGAACGGATCGAGTGATTATCTTCAAAATCACCGGAAAAAACGAGATTTTGTATGAAATTAAACTGAGTTTTCTTTAAAAAAGCTGAAGAACACGTTGATCGGGTGTTCGAATCATTGATTGATGATGAAAATCGCACTATAATGTAGTGATTATTGAGATAGAAAGTGAAGAAATGGTTGAAGATGGTTGGTTTTGAAAATGGTGAGTTTTGAAGTTACTGGGTTTTGAAAAGGAAGAAGAAAGGGATGGATTGACTAAAATATACTCTTTTTCTTTATTTTAAATGTTGCCACATGTCCTAATTCTATTGCTCCCTACACTTCCTAGCCAAAATAAACTTCCTATTTGATCTTTTCCCATAAAACAAAACCTAAATACAAAATAAATATGAAAAAACCCAATTTAATATATAACTAGTAATAAGACCCGCGCGCGTTGCGGCGCGGGTACATCGCAAACGTCGAACGGATTAGTCCAAGCGTTATGTGATTTGTTAATCATATAATAATGTGCGTTTCGACGTATCCGACTGAACTCAATGTAACCTATAGATGTGTTGCAATTGGATTAAAATGTAAAGCAAATCAAGTTTATACTGTTCAATCATAACGTAGTATATGCGACTCGACTAACTTGAATTTATACCATCAAGTTAAAACGTATTATATGTGACCCGATTCATATCTAGGAAACATACAAAATAAAGGCCGAAAGCGTATACCAAATTTACGCCAAAATATAAAAAGCAAAGTTTAAAAGTTGAGGGGTCGGTATAAAACATATATAGGGATGAGCAAATCAGACCCGGTACCGGTACCGAATTTACCAAACCGGGTACTTTTTCGGTACCGACTTTTGACATTTTCGGTACCGGTATTTACCGGTTTTTACTCTCAAATACCGGTACCGAACCGGGTATATTCGGTACCGGTACCCACTTTTGGGGATTTTCGGTACCGGTTCTTTCGGTACCGGACGGTACCGAGCTCATCCCTAAACATATGTGCCAAAAATGTAAATTACCAAAGTATAGGTAAAAAATGCAAGTTACAAAAGTAGAGAGTAAAAAAAAGGAAAATTCTGTATGTAAAAAATATGAATTACAAAACTATAAGCTAAAGTGGAAATTTTGAAAGTTAAAAAGTGGTGGTTTCACCGACTTTGTACTTTAAGTAATATGGAAATTAGTAAAAAGTTAGGGGCTAAAAATGGCAATTGTTAAAGTAGAAGAATAGTAAAGTTAGATAAGGGACTAAAATTGATTACTCCAAAAGTGGAGGGGTCATAGCAAAGCTGAGGGGCTTCAAATGAAATATTGTAAAAGTTTAGGGGGTAGCAAAGCTGAGGGGCTTGAAATGCAAAATTGTAAAAGTTTAGGGGGGTAAGGCAAAGCCTGTGGTGGACTAAAATTGATTACTCCAAAAGTGAAGGGGCCGTAGCAAAGTTAAGGGGCTTGAAATGAAATATTGTAAAAGTTTAGGGGGTAGCAAAGCTGAGGGACTTGAAACGTAAAATTGTAAAAGTGTAGGGGGCATAAGGCAAAGCCGGTGGGTCACCCCACCGACTTTGTCTTTTAAGACTATAGGTAAATTTTCAAATCACCCAACATTATTGGTAAATATTTTTTCCACCTATACCTAATTGGAAAAAAATAAATATAAGCATAAGCCAAAAAAAAATAAGATAAAAGCTAGGCCAAACACCCCCTGAAAATCATCATCGTTCTCCGTTCGCCCAAAGCAAATCAACAAACAAGATGCATAATTCTCGATTCAAATTTCTGACAAGAACCCTAACGAACTCCAATCTCCTCACCTCAATCTCATCTCGCACCTTCTCCTCTCAAATCCAGCATCCGCAAACCCTAACGGAGCTTCGCCACCGTCTGGCCACCGAATCGCCGTCGTTGAACGACTTTATCCGCCTCTCATCCGACCAAGAGTATTCCGTTGAGGTCGGAACCAAGAAGAAGCCGTTGCCGAAGCCTAAATGGATGAAGGAATCGATTCCTGGCGGTGACAAGTATACGCATATTAAGAAGAAGTTGAGAGAATTGAAACTTCATACGGTTTGTGAGGAAGCTAAGTGCCCCAACTTGGGGGAGTGTTGGTCTGGTGGTGAAACTGGTACTGCTACTGCTACTATTATGATTCTTGGTGATACTTGTACCAGAGGTTGCAGGTTAGTCATTGTTTGTTTTTGCTCTCCATTTGGATAATTGAATTGTTGTTGTTGTGGATGTCTTCATTTAATTGTTAGATATATATATATTGACGCAATTGAACTCGAGAAACAACAGTAATTTTAGAATTGAGTTAACATTAGAAATAGCACCACCAACAAATTCCAGTAATATAACTCTATCCTAGGGTATAGACCGGCTGCTTCCACTGAGTCACGACTCCAAAACCGTATCCGGATGTAAAAGTATAACAGATACGTATAGTGCTTGTGGGGAAATCTTAAAATGCAGGAAAACATTGTTAATGATGTAGGCTTCGTAGGGTTAGGGCCCGTTAATCAGTCTAAGCCCAGTTTTGGGTTGCCCTAGTTTTAGTCTATATATTGATCTCTTGTACTTGTAATCTTTATCACGTAATAAAATATCTCCTAGTTTGCCCCCGTGGACGTAGGTTGTATTCTGCAACCGAACCACGTAAATCTCCGTGTCATCTTTCATTGTGTGTGTGATTTAAAACCTAACAACTGGTATCAGAGCCAAGGCTCTCGATCAAAAATCACACATCCCAGCCGTAGGACAGCCACAACAGAAACAGCCGCCAGCCGCCGCTCGCCGCTAGGGTTCCGATCAGAAGCCGCTGCCGTCAACAAGATTAGGGTTTTCTTGCCGCCTACTTTGCTGTTCCTTGTTCCCAGAAATCGATTAGGGTTCCAATTGAACCTTAATTGCTGCTGCCGTCGCCTTTTTTCAACCAGATTAGGGTTCAGGAGGAAGATCAGCACCTGTCCCTGTGTTGATTTGACTCACGACTGCCGACTGGAAGAGTTTGGGGTTTTGGACTACCGTTCATCAATGGCTGAAGACGGAAAATACAGGATTGAGAAGTTTGATGGGCAAGATTTTGGGTGGTGGAAGATGCAAATCGAGGATTTGCTTTGTCAGAAGGATTTAGAGCTTGCGTTGAATGAGAACAAGCCGACAGGTATGAAGGATGAAGATTGGCACAGTCTAGACAGAAAGGCCCTCGCAGTGATCAGGTTTACTTTAGCCAAGAATGTGGCTTTCAATATTGTGAAGGAGACGACCTCGTTTGGTTTGATGAAAGCCCTGTCAAACATGTACGAGAAACCTTCAGCATCCAACAAGGTATTCCTGATCAGACAGCTGGTTAACACCAAGATGAAGGAAGGTGCATCTGTTACGTCTCATGTTAATGATTTTAACACTATTCTCTCAAGATTGTTATCTGTTGATATTAAGTTCGATGACGAGATTCAGACATTGTTATTACTGTCTTCCTTACCTGACAGTTGGTCAGGCTCAGTTACTGCCATTAGTGGTTCTTGTGGAACGGCTAAACTCACTTTTGAAGGCATTAGAGACTTCATTCTGAATGAAGATATGAGGAGACGTAATTCTGGAGGAGAATCATCAGGTAACTTACTGAATACAGAAGGGAGAGGTAGAAGGAAAGACAGAGGTAACAACAGGGGAAGATCCAAGTCTAGAAACAGGGGTCGATCAAAGCCGAGAAAGGATATTAACTGCCGGAATTGCAAGGAAAATGGGCACTTTAGAAGTCAATGCCCAAATCCACCTATTGTTCGTGATCAGAAGCAGGTGAACATTACCTCAGAAGACTCTGATGATGCTCTTATATGCTGCATAGAGGATACAGCCGAGTCTCGTGTTATGGACTCAGGAGCTTCATTCCACGCCACACCGACTCCTAAGAACATGAAGAATCTCCGAACAGGTAATTTTGGTAAAGTTCGGTTGGCTAACAATCATACTTTGGATATCACAGGAATAGGAGACATAGAATTGAGGACCTCGCTGGGTACTACTTGGATCCTGAAGGATGTCAGGGTTATACCTGGTCTCAAGAAGATGTTAATTTCTGTTGGTCAGCTTGACGACCAAGGGTATGATGTCGTATTTGGTGGAGGACAGTGGAAGGTTGTGAAAGGGAGTCTTGTTATTGCAAAGGGCAAGAAAAGAGGTACACTATACATGGTGGAGGTTCCTGCTGAAGAAGCAAATGCAGTTACAACTAAGCCGAGTCTCTCAAAGTTATGGCACCAAAGACTCGGGCATATGGGTGATAAAGGAATGAAGATGCTTGTGGCAAAGGGTAAGCTTCCAAATCTGAAAAAGGTAGAGCCAGAATTTTGTGAATCGTGTGTATTCGGAAAGAAGAAGAAAGTCTCATTTGTGAAGACTGGAAAACCACCGAAGGCTCAGAAGTTGGAGCTAGTTCACACTGACGTTTATGGGCCTACATCAGTCTCTTCTCTGGGTGGATCAAACTATTATGTGACTTTCATTGATGACTCAACTCGTAAGGTATGGGTCTACTTTCTTAAAAACAAATATGATGTATTTGATGCCTTTAAGAAATGGAAAGTTGCTGTTGAGAAGGATACTAACCTGCAGGTTAAGAGTATCAAGTCCGACAATGGTGGAGAGTATGTGAGCACAGAGTTCATTGACTTTTGTGCTAACAATGGCATCAAGATGATTAAGACGGTCCCGGGCACTCCTGAACATAATGGAGTCGCAGAAAGGATGAACAGGACGCTGAATGAGAGAGCCAGGAGCATGAGGATCAATGCAGGGCTCCCCAAGATGTTCTGGGCAGACGCAGTCAGCACTGCTGCCTACTTAATCAATCGTGGGCTATCAGCACCATTGGGATTCAAGGTACCAGAGGAAGAGTGGAGAGGAGAAGCTATCAAGTATGAGCATCTAAAGATATTTGGGTGCAGTGCTTATGATCTTATCAAGGATCGTGACAAGTTGGATGCTAAAGCCATAAAGTGTACTTTTATTGGCTATGGGTCAGAAAAGATGGGTTTCCGACTGTGGGATTATCAGAACAAGAAAGTAATCCGGAGCAAGCATGCCACGTTTAATGAAGCTGAGTTATATAAAGACAGAAACACTGATTCTTCAAAGGTTCAAAAGGAACAAGTTGAAATTGAAGAAACCATCAAAACCAGCAGGTCAGGGGAAACTCCAGATAGTGGGAGTACTGAAGTTGAAGAACAGCTTGAATCAACTAATCCTGCTGTCGAAAATGATGAAAGTAGTGATAGCTCAGGGGATGAAGAAGGACCATCTTCATCAGAGCCTCAGCAAGATGAATCGCATTGGGTCAGAAGATCTTCAAGGATTACAAAGCCTCCTGCCAGATTCAATCCGTCAGTCAATTACCTTTTATTGACCGAGAATGGTGAACCAGAATGTTATTCAGAGGCAGTGAAGCAAAAAGATTCAAAGCAGTGGGAGCATGCTATGAAAGAAGAAATGAGTTCATTAAACAAGAACAAGACTTGGGTTCTTGTCAAGCTTCCGCCAAACAAGAAAGCATTGCAGAACAAATGGGTCTTCAGAATCAAGGAAGAAAATGATGGTTCTAAACGGTACAAGGCGCGTTTAGTTGTCAAGGGGTTCCAACAGAAAAAGGGGATTGACTACAATGAAATTTTCTCCCCTGTTGTGAAGATGACTACCATCAGGTTAGTACTAAGCATCGTGGCAGCAGAAAATTTACATCTGGAGCAGCTAGATGTTAAAACAGCATTCTTACACGGTGACCTTGATGAAGACATTTACATGGCACAACCTGAGGGGTTTCAAGTTGCCGGGAAAGAAAAGATGGTCTGCAAGTTGAAGAGGAGTCTATATGGTCTGAAACAAGCACCAAGGCAGTGGTACTTGAAGTTCGATGAATTCATGGAGCGAACTGGGTACCGGAGATGTGAAATGGACCATTGTTGTTACTTAAAGAAATTCAAGGGCTCCTATATCATCCTTCTTCTGTATGTGGATGATATGCTTATAGCTGGTGCTAACATGGAAGAAATTAGCAGGTTAAAGAGGCAAATGTCTAGAGAATTCGAGATGAAAGATCTCGGACCAGCCAAACAAATACTCGGAATGAGTATCATCAGAGATAAACGGGATGGATCTTTGACACTTTCCCAGGAGAAATACATAGGGAAAGTGTTAGAGAGGTTCAAGATGAATGATGAAAGAACCAAGCCCAGAAACACACCATTGGGGAGTCATTTCAGGCTTACCAAAGATCAGTCTCCAAAGTCCGACAAGGAAAGAGCTGAAATGTTGAATGTTCCTTATGCATCAGCAGTGGGCAGTCTTATGTATGCCATGGTCTGTACTAGACCGGACATAGCTCATGCAGTGGGAGTCATTAGTCGCTTTATGTCAGACCCAGGAAGAGAACATTGGGAAGCAGTCAAGTGGCTGCTGAGATATCTGAAAGGGACTTCAAGAATGGGTTTATGTTTTAAGGGGAAAGACGCCATTCTCAGGGGTTATTCTGATGCAGATTTGGGTGGTTGCAAGAAGACTTTCAAAAGCACTACAGGGTATGTTTTCACAGTGGGAGGAACAGCGGTCAGTTGGACGTCTAGATTGCAGAAAAGTGTTGCTTTATCAACCACTGAAGCAGAGTACATGGCTATTGCTGAAGCCAGTAAAGAGCTAGTATGGTTGAAGACTTTTCTTGGAGAATTGGGCAAAGACCAGGCTGATTACTCACTGTACTGTGATAATGAGAGTGCGGTGAAACTTGCTAAGAATCCAGTGTATCATGGTAAAACAAAGCACATCGGGATGAGATATCACTTCGTCAGGGGTTTGATAAGTGAAGGTACCATGAACTTGAAGAATATCCCAGGTGCATAAAATCCAGCAGATATGTTCACCAAATCTGTTACGCTGGATAAGCTGAAGCTATGTATAGCTTCAGCTGGCCTTCAGGAATAAGTTGAGAAGGCTGGTGGCGAACTAGGAGGAGATGAAGAGCAGTTGAAGATTTACTGAAGTACAAGGAGTGGAGAGCAGCCAGTTTCGGTTCGAAGCCTCCAAGTGGGAGATTGTTAATGATGTAGGCTTCGTAGGGTTAGGGCCCGTTAATCAGTCTAAGCCCAGTTTTGGGTTGCCCTAGTTTTAGTCTATATATTGATCTCTTGTACTTGTAATCTTTATCACGTAATAAAATATCTCCTAGTTTGCCCCCGTGGACGTAGGTTGTATTCTGCAACCGAACCACGTAAATCTCCGTGTCATCTTTCATTGTGTGTGTGATTTAAAACCTAACAAACATAAAGTACTAAAATAAAGTTTAGACATATAGTTATCCTATCCGAATGTAAAAGCATAACAAAGACGTATAGTTAACATTAGAAACTAACAATATGAAATGTAAGGGGCATAGTTGTTAATAGCGGTTATAGCGACCTATGTAGCATGGGACTCCATTTATGTGGCCGTACCCGTCTCGGGTACTTGTCGGGGACGGAAACGCCATGGGTACTCGCCAGGGACGTTTCCCAAACGTTTCCAATGTTGGGGATGTATCCGGTAGAAGTATCCAGCCCGTTTCCATTTATTTTTAGGGTTTTAACCCTTTCAAATTCCATAACCGGCCATTAAACAAATAGAACTATCATATTCGGCTTCTCTAATATCTAAATTCTCAAGTCTCATCATCTCTAATTCTCTATAGATTGCCGATCTCTCGCTAGATGAATCGGAATTTGAAAATGATTTGATTGTTGATAATTAATTACCTTTGGAAGATGTAGTATTTTTGGAATTTGTTTAATATATTTTTATTTTTTTATATTTTTTATTGCCGTACCCGTATCTTGGAATTTTGAGTTTTGCCGTTCCTCGTTCCCGTATCGGGTATCGTCCCCGTATCCCGATCCCGTACCCGTTCCAGTGCTACTTAGAGCGACCGCTATGTCAGCGACTTTTCATGTTTGGGCCATTTTTTAATACAAAAAAAAAAAACTGCATAATCTGCTTAAAAAGCAGAAGGTTAAATTGTGCAAAAACTGGCCCCACGCGGGCCCGGGGTTTCGGAGCTGCATTTGTGTCCGCAGGACGTGCGGGCACGCACTAGTTCAATTAAATTCCAGTTCAGAAACTCATTTTTTGCACCCCCCTGCGCGCGGGTAGGACTTGTGGTAAAACATGTCATAAAACTACAATGGAGTAGTAAAGACTTTACCTTATAAACAACCACTAACTTTGTTCACACACCAATGTGGGACAAAGTATTTACTACCTTTTGAGACTTTCATTCACACACCCAACATATAAGTCCTAAACAAGGGTATTTTGATGTAATATACATGTAAAATAGCATATATACAAGGGTATTTTGATGTAATATACATATAAAAATTTTCAAAAATCTTTTTCTTGTGTAATCGCTATTTATAAAATAGCCGTCGCTATTTGCTACGTAGCCTATAGGTGCCTTGTCGCTATTCGCTATCGACAACTATGGTAAGGGGACATTAAGTTTAGACAAAAAGGTCTATCACAATGAGTAAAAATTTGATTATTGATATTAGGAGGCTAGGGAGCATGGGAGTGTATCACTTAAGTTTGTGTTTTAGTTCAGACACAGTAGTTATAAGTATAAAATTAGGTCACAACCTTAAATACATTATTCAAGATCAAGATTCATGGTTCAAGCATCAAGATCTGAGGTAAAAAAGGTCATGGATCAAAGATTAGTTGTTTCCCCTTACAGCAGTGTAACTAATGAACTAATAAATACCAATGAATATAACAAATAAACGAATTCAGTAAAAATAAGTAAATAATGAAGTACGATTTAAACATCTCAACAACTTTTGGTAAGACCAACTATGCAAATTCTTATCGAGGGAAGATGTGGTGCTCAGTTCATATACTTTGCTAAATTCATATTCAAATTACTAGACTATGGCAGATTAAGGAATTGGGTGTTTTGAGTTCTTATCAAGGAAAGAAAATGTAACATCAATGGCAGATGAACTTAAAGTAACACCAAAATAATGACAACTAGATAAAACTACATAAAATGTTACTATGTTCTTTTTATAGTTCACCTAGATTGTGTTACATTTCTCCTATGGATATGCGTTCGTGTTCACTAGAGTTTAGGGTCTAAGATTTAGTGTAGGTTTAGGTCTCCCTCGTCTAAAACAGCCACTGTCCTTTGAAATAGTAATCTTCCATGATTAGGAATTCGATTAGCTTGATTAAGATTTGGACAAGATTCACCATTTCCAGACCACCAAGCCCTTTGGGGATTGCAGCAACCCCTTGTGGTAAGCCCATTGGTGGCCAAACTTGTGACTGGCTGAATTATTCTGAGGCCAAAATGCATATGCACCCAAATTGGGATGAACAACTTGAACAAAATCACAAGGAAACACATGACCAATGCTAGTGTTGAATTGCGGATTAAAGTGAGGTAAACTCGGCACGCCAAGATTTTGAATAAAACCCTGTTACATAAATGGTTATACTTGATTTAGTTTCAGTTTAAATGCTCATTAAATTATATTATTATTATTATTTTTTAAATATTTTTTTTCTTTTTCAGATTCTGCAATGTGAAGACTTCACGCACCCCACCACCTCCTGACCCAAATGAACCTTCAAATGTTGCTGAAGCAATTGCTTCTTGGGGTTTGGATTATGTGGTAATTACTAGTGTTGACCGTGATGATTTATCTGATCAAGGAAGTGATCATTTTGCTGAAACGGTTCAGAAGTTGAAGACACTGAAACCTACTATGCTCATAGAAGCCTTGGGTATCTATGCTTCAGTTTTATTATTCTTAGTCGTACTATATTCATTAAAAATTTCTAATTTTATTTTGATGTGTTAATGTGAAATGATCATTCAGTTCCTGATTTTCGAGGAGATGCTTCATGTGTAGAGAAAGTTGCAAAGTCTGGATTGGATGTGTTTGCTCACAACATTGAAACAGTTGAAGAGCTTCAGAGTTCAGTAAGAGATCACCGTGCTAATTTTAAGCAATCTTTGGATGTTTTAATAAAGGCGAAAGAATATGCGCCAGCTGGCACACTTACAAAAACATCTATTATGTTGGGTTGTGGGGAAACTCCAGATCAAGTAGTGAGCACAATGGAGAAAGTGAGGGCAGCAGGTGTTGACGTGATGACATTTGGCCAGTATATGCGACCTTCTAAGCGCCACATGCCAGTTTCTGAGTACATAACACCTCAAGCGTTTGAGAAATACCGATTACTGGGCATGGAAATGGTATGTTCCAACCTCTCTTATCAACACGGGCGGGTTCAGGTAATGGGTCAAAATGGGAATTTTTTAGGGGTTGGCTGGTATGGTTTTTGTCAATTTTTTCAAAACTTTATTACAGCTAAAAAACTATTCTTGCAATAATAATCTAGTTTTAGAATAAAGCAAGATAGGAGGTCAAATATACACCGTAGGTGACTTTGGCCCATTCGACCCATTTCTTTTTAACTATGTTTATATTGCCTATCAGAGATAAAACATAACCGAAAATCACCCATTCACCAGTAAATGGGTTGGAACTGTCGTCTCTAGTAAATCAAAACATCTATTAATCTTTGAGTTAGAATTACACAACCCTATATGACTGATGACATTCCTATATTGAAAGGTGATTATTATAGTTCTAAAAGGTAAAAGAAACATTTATAGCTTATTGGTCATATAGGTTATAGAATCAGTTAAGAGGCATAGTTGTCAATAGCAAATAGCGTACGATAGCTACAAGCTACCTATATGCTTCGTAGCCATTGCGATGAAAAGCGGGCACTATTTCATGTTTAGCGACACTAGAAGAAATATTTAGAAATATTTTATATAGATATTTTAGAGTTAATTAGCCGGATGGTCCCTATGGTTTGTCATTTTTTCACCTATAGTCCTCAACTTTCTAAGATTACATGTTTGTTCCCTGTGGTATTCTCACTTGTTATTCGGGTAGTCCTCTGAATGGATGGAGGTTAGTTTTTCCAGTTAAGTACGTGTGAAATGACTGAACTACCCTCACTTTCAATGTAAATAAATAAAATAACAAAAATCTGATTGGTCATTAAAAAACAAGTGGGCTCCACCCTAGGTTTAAAAAAGCGCGAGGCGCTCCGAAGCGTTTTGGTTCCAAAAGCTTTAAGCGAAGCTTCAAGAGCGAAGCGAGCTTCACGTATACGAAGCGCTCAAAATAAAAAAAAAATATTGTACACATCAATATGGTTCTACTTGTAATAACAAACACAAAAACATGAATCATGATTAAAAAACACACTTAACACGTAAAAAACATAGTTAAAACATAAATTAAAGTCGAAACACACTTGAAACATAAACATAAAAATATTCTTTAATCCATAATCATCATATAATCAAGCACGTATTCATCTCCATCAACATCACTCAATCCAATATGATTTCTAAACAGGAGTAGTGCTGTTTGATCCTGAGGCCATTATGATTTCTAAACAGAAATCAAGTTGCAGAGATAATAGCTCTCAGAAATAAACTTCCGAAATCAAAGTTAAAAGAATGATGAATCGCAGGAGAAATAAACCTCTTTGAATGCTGATTATTGGAGAAAGTATGAAGAATCGCAGGAGAAGAGGAAGGGAGCGGGTGAATATGTTAAAAGATAGCTAACGTTCTTTTTTTTAGGGTAAAGAAGTAGCGTCCTCATTTAAACCCTATTTAAAGACTATTGGGCCTAATTAAATGACCCAAATGTGACCTGGTTGGGCTGAAGCGTCGCCTCAAACCAAGGTCGCTTCGCGCTTAAAGCTCGCCTCAAAACGCTTCACTGTTGTGACGCCTCAGAGCAAAAAAAAAAAGCGACATTCCTAGCGCTTCAGCGCCTCACGCTTTAAGCTCGCTTTTTTAAACCAAGATATTTCCTCCACCATTGTTTTTTAAATATAAAGTTAAACCCTAAGCCCCCTTTTCTTCTTCTTCATCACCACCAGACCAACATCCGATGACCCTGTTCCGAGCCCCTCCACTTCCTCCGCCACTACCTCTCCCAAAACAAACCCTTCATCGTTCATCCTCTCCGCCCCCTCGCCACCACCTTACCTCCTCCACTGTACCCCCCACCAGCCTCGCCGTCTCCTTCCGCAGCAAACTCTCCTGTTTCTTTTTTTCGATCTCTTCTCTGACAAATGAGCACACACCAACCCCACCCTCCCTCCCTTCTCCGGTGAAATGAAGTTCCAGGTGGTAAACTGATTGGTTACGGCATAGAACCCGAGGATCTTGCTTACGTAAAAAGGACTCAATTCTCCGCTACTTCTATTTATTAAATTATTTAGATCAGAAGACCCATAAAAGTTTCCTGTGCAGCAGTGGTTCTACCATGATTGCTTATATTATGATGTCGTTGGGGGGCGTTTGAGTTGACTTTGGAAGGTTTGAGGGTGGTGGCATTTCCTTGTCTAGAAATGGCTGACTACAATCGGGACAAAGAAGGGGATGAATGAGGTATATATTAAGATGCTCTCAAAGTGTTAATGGTGAAAAGTAAAAGTCATTCCCTTTGTGATACAACTGATGGGTGAAATCAGCAAAGTACCTGAGGTAGAGCCAAAATTAAGAAGAAAAAAAAAATACTGTACGTATTTAGAAGGACGTGACATTGATCATTCTCATGGTAATTGGTATGTGAAGGTGGGGGTGATGAGACACCCTTACATGTGAAACTAAACAGGGTCGCTACAAGTATACGAAGTTCCAGGTTCGCGCGAAAAATGAAGTTCCAGGTTTGATGTTCGACGGGGAAGATGATGGCGAGGTCTTTATTCTGGTTACTTAGGTTTTTGCCGGAGAGAAAGATGTGGGGATGGGGCGTTGATGCACGGTTGGTGCTGGTGGTTTGGTGATGGTGGTTTGACGATTGGTGATGCCGTGATGGTGGTTTGACGATTGTTGAAGGTGGCTTGATTGGTGATGGTGGTTTGATGAAGTTGGTGGTGACTGGTGAGTTGTGGGTGGGCCCCACATTGAATTTTTGTGTTTTTTTTAATATAATTATGTTTTAAAATATAAGCGGGTCCCACTTGATTTTTTAATGAGAAAGGGTAGTTAAGCCATTTCACACAGAATTAACTGGATAAGTTAATATTCATCCAGTCCGGGGACTATCCGAGTAACAAATGATCAAACCACGGGGAACATACATGTAATTTTTAAGAAAGTTGGGGATGGGGACTAAAGGTGAAAAAATGGCAAACCACAGGGACCATCCGGGCAATTTACTCTATATTTATAAAAAAATCCATCAAATATGAAAGAAATATGCATCTGTTTTCAATCCTGAAACAAAAAACCCTAAATACGCTTCTTTTTTTAACTTCTATATATATTTATCTAAAAAATGAGAATAAAAATCTAAATCCGCTATTTTCACGCTATTTAGGCGCTAAACATCATATAGCTGGGAAACTACCACTACTCTATTCGCTATAGCGAGCGCTATGCTCGCTATTAACAACTATGGTTGAGAACATGAAATTTTAATTACAAACTTCACTCCTATAATGAAAAGCCTAATTCCAAGGCTCACCGCTATCTGCTTTCTTATCACAACTAAGGGGGTGTTTGTGGTGCATTTGAAGTGTAAAAACCTTAATAACTGCTTGGGCCAAAGTATTATAAGTTTGAGTTGTTATATGATGTCAAAATAACTACACTTATAGATGCCGATAAGAAGCTGAACTAAATGTAAAATCATATATCTAGTCATAGCTTTAATCTATTTCATATATGATCTATCAAGTCTCACTTATTAGGTACAATTCCTCTCATGTCTGAGTGCACTTCCAAATATCTTCAGATTATACCATCAATCAGAAAAATACTTAGGTTATTGGACTTTAAAATCATGGGTTCAATCACACATAATTTCTTCCACCAATTTGGTAAATAGTGTGGCCCATTTAAAATCATGTGTCTAATTTCACACAATAATTTATTTTAATTTAATTCATTGTTTTGTTCCTTTTTAATCATATTTCATGTTGATTTTGTTTGAATATTTCAAGTCATCTTAGTTTTAAAATTTATCATATAAACTAAAAGACGATTATTAAATTAGAAACTGTTATTTTTCTTTATTACAGTTCAGTAATTTTTTTAATGTTGTAGTTTTTAGTTTATCTCAAAATTGTTTATCAAACTCCAACTGAATTTCTAGAATATCCCTATTGGATCAAAAACTATTGTGCTATATTATTACTATTGCTACTTTTATTATTATTTAGATGTCAAATGTATATTAATGTGTTTTGTGTGAAATATGGCTTATAAAAGTTTTTTTTTACAAAAAGAAGTGCACATCACGAATGCGATGCATGCACTTTTGGCTTGGCTATACGGACCCTATCGCCTCGGGGCATTTTGTGCTTTTGAAAGTTTTCTTCACATGAAGGAAATTGGAATGGGTCAGCTACAGCCTAGGAACTTCATCTGATCAAACCTGAAAACCAGGAACAAGAATAAAGCCAACATCCATCATACCAACTGCAAAAAAAGTCATAAAACACTACCCCACCTGTCTAGTAGAAACATTAATTACCATCAATTAGGACACAGCATTTTCTTAAATGATTAAAACAAGCTTAAAATTAGTAAATTCTCATTTCATTTTCTTATTATGACTTTATCCCCCCCCCCCCAAAAAAAAAAAACGTGCGGGGCCCTATTCTTTTTGTTATCCTTATTTTGGCGAACAGCGCGCGTAGTTTGTGTCTTATCCAATAAAAATCAGGTAGCCAATTTGGGGAATCCAAGTTCTAGTGGATTAAAGTTTTATTTCAGTAATCGGTTTTGATTTCTTGTAGGTATATTTCTCCAACCTTAACCTCAATCCGAATTAAATTCTCATTTAACAGTTAAAAAACTACAAATTTTAAACAGGATTCTCATCCTGTCAAATTCCCAGTTAATCCAGATAACAGTTTAATTAAAAGATGAGTAAATTTCCGTTTTGCTCCCTGTGGTTTGGTTACTTTAACGGTTTTGCTCCAAACCTTTAAAAATAGCCATTTTACTCCCTGATGTTTCGGTTTTTTTGCCAGTTTGCTCCCCGCCTCTAACTCCATCCAAATTGTTTATTTTTCCATTTTGCTCCCCGCAGGGAGCAAAATGGCAACAAAACCAAAACATCAGGGAGTAAAATGGCTATTTTTAAAGGTTTGGGGCAAAACTGTTAAAGTGACCAAACCACAAGGAGCAAAACGGAAGTTTACTCTTAAAAGATTTTTAATATAGTGTTAAGCTATAGCGCCTGGCGGTAGCCTAGGCGCAAAAATGGGTTTTTTTAAATGACATATATAATAGTTTTTTTTTTTAATTTTATATGTGGAATCTTATTTATTTTCAAAGCATAACATATTTTTTATATTTTTTTTTCTCTATGCGCGCTTTTCTTAAAAAAACCCACGCTTTTTTTGTGCCTTGCGCATAGGCTCCGGGCGAGGCCGATGCGCCTCGCCTGCGCCTTGCGTCTTTGACAACATAGGTGTTAAGGGTTTGGTCTATTCTTGTGATAAAGCACACAATAATTTGTTCTTGACTCTTTGTTAAAGCTCGGTAATTTGGTTATATTTGGTAATAAATCACATGAATTTGGTAAGAATCAGGTATAATTTATAATACACATGAATCTGTTCAAAGTCAATAGGTTGTGAGAACTTAGTCAAATTTCATGATAAAGCGAGAGAATTTGGTCAAATCTGGTCCCTAATCATATTGTGTTTTTTTTCTTGTTTAATGGCAGGGATTCCGATACGTGGCATCTGGTCCTATGGTGAGGTCTTCGTACAAAGCGGGAGAGTTTTACATCAAATCCATGATAGAAAAAGATCGCGCTGCATCTGCGTAACAATTTCATTCCAGTAATCATAACATGTATGATCTCTTGTGTGATTTATTAAAAATTTAAATCCTGATGAATGTTGAGAAGGGAAAATGTAACTGGTCAAGTTCTTGCTTCTCAACGTCAAACCTTTCCATTGTTATTGGTAATTCAAACTGCTGCCACTTTGTTTACCTCATTCATTGTAATTATAATTATGTTCATCATAGTGGTGATTTAAACTTGATTATGATTTTGTTATAAAAATTTAATCGGTTTTATCCTCATCGTGATCTTTATTTATTCCACCAAAGGTACTCATATTTATCTTCCAACTATAAAAACTAATTATGTTCAATTATTCTTTCAGTATTATGATTTTTTTTTATGTTTTTTATTAATGTTTTTGTTTAATTGAAGTGTCCAAAACGAAACATAAATGAGTCTTGGTTATCATTTAGTGTTTAGAAAGAAACCAAGGGTAATAAGACTTCCATTATTATGCCTTAGTTATGGAGTTAGATGTTTGAAGTCTTTTTAACTTTTATGACAAGAAGAAACAAGGTTAAAATAGTCACAATTTAAAAGTTATTATAAAAATGGTGTATTTTATATTTTGAATGTTGGTCGGGTGTATATATACATGATAATTTGAAATAAAAGGTATGGTTAAATATAAATTTAAATAATAATTAGTTTCATAATTGATTAATTTAACTAACTAGAAAAAATAACCACAAAATTAAATTTCATATGTATTTTATTCAAGTCACTTGCTTTAACCTATAATGAAACTTCAAATAGTTTTTAATTTTATAGCTAGAAAAGAATGAGTGGCTTTACCCTTTTTTATATTTTAGAGCAATGTTTAAATAAGTCTATTGATTCATTATTTTGGCTTTTTTTTTTTCAACTAAAATCATGAACATTGGTTATAGATTTAGGTGCTCTTTGTTTTTTAGAGGTAAAATGTTTACAGTCTGTGGATCATATCTGCAGACATCTATAGTAGAAGAGGCGGATCAAACTTTTGCAGTCTGCAAGAAGAAAACTGTTTGTTTTTTAACTTCTGCAAGCTGCTGAAATTTTAATTACTATTTTATCACAATGAATATCTAAAACAACATAATAGGCATGAATAACAATCAAAAATTCTAATAATAAACACCAAAATTCAGCAAATTAACACCACAATTCTAAAAATTAATACCAAAAAACATAAAAACTAACATAAAAAATGTGAAAAACTAACATCAAAAAATCTAAAAAATAACACTACAATTCTGAAAATTAACACAAACTCTGAAAGTAGCACCAAATTTCTGAAAATTAACACCAAAAACACAAAATTAACATACCAGATTTGATGTCGGTGGGATGCGTCTGCTGTTGACGTTGATGTCAGTGGGATGTGGCTCCGGTGGGATGTTGACATTGATAAAACTCCGGTAGGATGTGGCTCGGGTGGGATGTTGTCGTTGAAGGTGAAGACGTGGCGGCAGGTGACGTGGTGGCGGTAGTTAAAAAGGTGGCGGTAGTTGAAGAGGTGGCGGCGGGTGACGAGGGAGGAGATGGGGAGGTGCCGCCGGGTGGAAAAGGGTGGCGGCGGTTGAGGAGATGGGGTGGAGAGGTGCTAGGGTTTGTGGGTGAAATATCGTGCTTAGATTTTAGGGCAAGAAAAGAGTCTGCAGACATTAAAAGAGGACATCCCACATCTGCACCAAAAAGAGGACGCGCAGAGGTTTTTTTAATGAAAGATCTTCGAGAAAACAAACAGTCTGCAGACCCAAACGTCTGCGCGTGGTCTGCGCGGCGTAGATGTAAAAGGCTAAGAAGCTCTTCTCTGAAAAAATAAACAACCCCTTAGATAACCTGTTGTGGGCCCGTGGCTGTGCCATATGGATGGACTCGGGCGCAGAAGACGACAACATGGCACGTACTTGGGGCATGGGGCGGCTCATAGGCGTGGGGTAGGATTTGAGAGCCTTTGGGATGTGTGGGGGGCCGAGCCAACCGTTTGGGATGAATAAGAAAGTGAGTTTCAATTAAAAAAAATATTATTATTCTGTATAAATTAAAAGCCAATTGTATTTCATGATCAAAACTGTACAAGAGAGTGAGTATAAATAGAGATAATATCTAACAACTTTCCAAAGTTACAGTCAATCAAATATTCTAATGATCTCTGCATAATTACAAGATATACACACTAAAATATAATATGCTAATACGCCCCCTCAGTTGGAACGGTTTGAGAAGCGACTTTTAAACTGGATAAGAATGTCTCGAAGAGCTGTCGAGAAAGCCCTTTAGAAAAAATATCGGCATATTGAAACACTGAAGGGACATGTAAGACGCGAAGATGGCCAAGGCGAGCCTTCTCACGAACAAAGTGAATGTCGATCTCGATATGCTTTGTGCGCTGGTGCTGGACGAGATTTTCTGAAAGATATACGTCTGGAACATTGTCGCAGTAAACAATAGTGGCTCGACGCAGCGTGTTAGACCAGTTTGAGACCGTCGGTACTTGAGTTTACTAGTTTTGGGTTTGCTTTGTAATAGTTTGATAGTTAGAAGGGTTAAAAGTGTAATTATTGTAATTTGCCATAGTGGCGGCGTAATTGTAAACCCAACGTATTTATTAAATACGCTGGGTAGTTAGTTTCTATATATATGAAAGCTTGAAGCCCTTAGCCTCCAAGTTTCTTGGACTAAGGCATTTTGGTGTTTATATTGTGTTTGTGCTCTGATTTTGTGCTTGAGTCTGATTATCCAGGATCTTTGATTGTTTACAACATTGTGGGATTACAAATCAACACTAGTTGATTAGTTCTTGGTCAAGAATCTTCACCTTCATTTTGTTTTCTTACTTTTCATCATTCAAACACCTAAGGGTGTTGTCAATCACTATCACTGTGATCTGAATCTTGTTTGGGACTCACAATTTGGTATCAGAGCCTTTGTGCTCTTGATTGACTGAGTTTTGTTAAGATTTTCAAGTTTTGAAGGTTTTTTAAAGGATTTTCAAAGTTTTCAAGGTTTTCAAAATTTTTGGACTTAAATGGCTTGATCTAGTGTGTTTAATGATTAGGTTGTTGTTAATCAGTGTTTAGGTAAATATTTAGGTCATTTTGATACAAAAAATCATGGTTTTTGAGCTGTTTTGGTGTGATTAGAGGGTTTTTGTTCGTACTAAAACCCTGCTAGGCGTATTTGTTGTTGAAGTCAGTGTAGATTATCTTGAAGATAGCGTATTTGTGTTTGAAGGTCGCGTAATTACAATTACGCTCGTCTTTTCATCAGCGAACTTGTGTTTGTCAGCATATTTGTGTGTCAGCATTGTTAACCGAAGGTGACTTCGGAGTCAGTGATAAAGATCCTCAGCGATTTTATCATGGTGTTCTTCGATTTTAGCCAAATTCTTGAGTGTGATCGTTGTGTCAACGTATTTGTTGCGTCGCCGATCCTAGAAACAAGTCTACTTCAGCCAGCATATTAGACACTTTCAACGTATTTGACTGTGACCTCATAACTAAACCATCAGCGAACTTAACAATTACGGCGTATTTGTGCGTAGGTCCTCAAAACCAGCGTATTTAACATGTTGATTTCAAATTGAACTTAAAATCGATCCAAAATGTCACTTAATCAACTTAATCCAATTGCACAAGCCGAACTTGAGACCGGAACCGCAACTCGACCTCCAAAGTTGAAAGTCTTTTTTTGAGTATACGGACTATAATCAATGGATCTCGGTCACTGACGGACCCCACGCCCCGATGACAGTTCGTGATGACATGCGTGTGTTCAACGACGATCCCTCGACCTTCACCGATGAAGACAAGGCATTGATCCAATGTGACCGCTGAGATCACACTGCTTTGACAATGGCCTTATCAACGAACAATTGCAACATGTTTGAAGAATACACGACATCAAATGAACTTTGGTTGGCCTTTATTGATTTCTATGAAGGCAACGAAGAACTGATTCAGAACAAGAGAGACATGGTTTAAAAAGAATATGATATGTTCGGTAGCATTCCTTGCTTCAGTTGATTCTTGAACATGATGACGAAAATGAAGAAGGCTGGTAACCCCATTACCAACCGTGCTGCAATCAAGAAACTTTTGGATTCTCTTCCAAAAGAATGGAGCCTTCAATGTATGATGATTAAAAGAGATTTCTTGAACAGTCTGAATCCTGTCACACTCTCAGATCTAATAAGCACTCTGAAATCCTTCAAAAATGGATGTCAATAAACGAGAAATGAATCAAGTTGGATATTCTCAGAAATCTACTCAATCAACTGCTGCTCTCAAGAATCCAGCGTTCCTTACTTCAGAGGGTTCAAACCCACAAGCTACAAATGTTTCGTACTTCAATGCTTCCGCAAGCGCTGCAAGGGCTCCACAGTCTAACGAGAAAGCAATTGTGGTCGGTGATACTCAAGCTCTCAAGATCTCTACTGAACACGTGTCTTTATTTAACACGTTTCTGAGCAGCTATGAAGCCCTCATGTCAGGAGAGCTGAGATGAGACATTTTTACCGCTAAAGACATGTATCAGGTGGACGGTGGACCTAGATGATATGGAGGAGATGGATTTGAAGTGATAGATGGCTAGATAACTCTGAGGTTGAAGAAATTTCAAGACAAGACGGGAAAGAGATTGTCGCTCGGGAAAGCTGGATTTGACAAATCCAAGCTTCGTTGCTACAACTGCAAGAACCTAGGGCACTTCAAAAGAGATTTTCCTTTGCTCAAGAATGAAAACACTGAAGCTGCTCCAGCCAAAAGGACGATCGCGATTGAAGGAAGTGATAATACTGCTCCTAACACTCCGAAGGCTTTGGTCATGGAAGATTATGATTGGGCTGAGGGAATTGCTGAAGCGAAAGAGGAAGTCAACAAAGCTCTCATGGAAAAGATTTCAACGGGAACAAATCCATCCTCATCAAACTTCATTGAGAAACAAGTTGCAGGTATTCCCAAGGGAGATGAAGCTGCCGACAAAGGATTGAAAAGCGTTGTCAACACGACCGAGCCTGCAGCTGATAAAGGAAAGAAAGAAGCTGGGAAATCTGAGCCAAAGGAGAAGGCCCAAGAAGCTAGTAGTAGGACCAAGAAAGAGAAAGCACAAGCTCCCGTAGCAGCAATGAAAGCCGAATCCATAAAAGAAAAAGAGGAAAAGGATTTGGTAAACAACATACCCTACGAATTTAAAGTCAAATTATGCTCCCAACCGTGTGTCAACGTCGTGGCTCATTATAAATCCCTCAATCGTGACCTGATCAGAGAAAAAGCAAAAGTTTTGCAATTTAACAAAGAACTAAAACAAAACGAAGCAACATATCAGAGAAAGTTGAACTCAACTTTAGCTGAAATGCAAACTTTGAAGGAATTTGTTTTTAGAAAAGATTTTGTCATAAATGATTTAACAGAAAGATTAGAAAAATCTAAAAATGAAAACAATAAATTGCAAATCACAATTGATAAATGCAATGTAAGCAAAAAGGCAGTGGTTGATATTAAAAATTGCCAACGATCGACATACGTGAAGGATGGAATTGTGTACAAACATAAGCTTGGAAATGGAAGAAAAGTCTTTACTCCTCCTTACATCAAAAACTACGTACCCAAGGATTCTCCTCATCCTTATAACGATTTAATTGATGAAAATGATTTAATTGCTCAAAATGTCACTTGTGAAAATGATAAAGTTACTAACATTTCTGAAAGCAATGCAGATGTGTTTGAGCGTGAGGAAGATGTGTGCGATGAGGATTGTGGAGGATCAAAAATAGGGATAGGATATTCAGGTGATAGTTATTCCACTGTTAATTGGTTTGCCTGGAATTTTGATAAGACAAACAGAACTTCTATTTAGGATGAATGTAATAATTTAACTAGGACAGATGACTGTATTAAACCTAGCTTAAATATTCGGGATGACTGTAAAAGGCATGTGCCTACCTATGACCCAAAACCATGATAATGTAGTGGTTGAATGTTTTGATTTGCAATCTGCTTTTTGTGATGAAAAAAATGTGTGTGAACCTCATGTGTTTGTTCCAGAATTGAAACAAAACTGATTCGGAAAATTCCTCACCGAGGAAATTCAAGAATTTGTTCCATCTCACACAGGTACGTCAGAGTCGGAGAAAGAGCTAAATGAAGAAAGCAGCAGTGAAGACTCAAGCACCACAACTTCAGAGAGTGGCGAAGGAAGCTCAAGTGAGGATCAAGGTTCAGATGATTCAAGTGAAGATCAAGGATCGGATGTTTCATCAAATATCGAGAATGATGAAGATTGCTTAGAAGATGAGAGTCGTCTTGACAAGAAAATGAAGAAAGTCAAAAGTTCAAGCTCCGATGTATCATCGGACAACGCATCATGCAGTTCAAGACTCCCATCACATACATCATCTTCCAGCGCGTCAACCTCCAAAAAGAAAAAGGCTCATTGCACCAGAAGCTTTCGTTGTGGTCATTTAGGACACACTGCAAAACATTGTAAAAGCAAGAAATTTCCTAAACCCGAATTTTTTTTTTCCAAAAATTTCACAGAGCAATTTGATAATTTTAAAAAATCGGTCAAAAACCTCGTTATCACAACTTGTTATAGGAAAAGAAAAGAAGATATTGTCAAAGAAAATCATGATAAATTAAAGACGAAACAAGTCAGGGTTCCGAAATCTAACTAACTTGTATATATCTTTTGTTTGTTGTTGTATAACAGAATAACATCCAGAAATGCCTTTGAATGTTCATGGAATACATTTGGCATGTGGACAGTGGATGCTCTAGGTACATGACCGGGTTAAAGGAACTGCTCAAGAACTTCAGATTCATTGATGACGACTTCATGTCTTTTGCCGGAGATGAAAAAGGAGGGAAAATAGTTGGACTTGGAGATGTTGTTTCTGATGCTATTACTTTGGAAGATGTCAATTATGTACCAGAATTGTGTTACAATCTAATGAGTGTATCACAAGTCTGTGACAATGGAATATCTGTGCTCTTCAACAATATAAAATGCATCTTTCTCAAGCATGGCTACTCAGTTTCACCGAAAATGATTATGCTCACAGCTCCTTGTTAAAACAATACTTATGTCTTTAATATGAAAATGCCAAAACTGGTGAGCAAATGACTTGCTTGATCTCTAAGGCATTAGAATCGGAATCAATGCTTTGGCACAGGCGATTGGGGCATGTGAACTTCAAAAATATGAATAAACTTTCTAAGTTAAAATTAGTAAGAGGTTTACCAACAAATAATTTCCTTTTTCAGAAAAATGAATCGAATGCGCCCAAGGCAAGCAACACAAAAAGCCGCACAAGTCCAAAGCAGTGAATACGATAGCTGCACCTTTGCAATTATTGCACATGGACCTCTTTGGTCCCATAAGTGTTAAAAGTTTAGCTAAAAGTTCTTATTGCTTGGTTATTACAAATGATTTCTCTCGTTTCTCATGGGTTTATTTCCTTGAAACTAAAAGCGAGACTGCTTTCATCCTCAAGTCTTTCATTCCTTTGATCGAGAATGTCACCAAACTGAAGGTCAAGTCACTCAGAAGTGATAATGGGTTTGAATTCAAAAATCAAACTTATATCATTCTGTGAAGAAAAAGGAATTTGCCTTCAGTACAGCGCAGCCATAACTCCTCAGCAAAACGGGGTAGCAGAACGTAAGAACAAAACACTCATCGAAGCTGCTAGAACTATGCTCGTGTACTCCAAGTGTCACGGCCCTAGCCCCGGTTTGACCCGGTCAGGAACCGCGGGACAGGAACCCGTGGTAGTTAAATGATGCGACAGCGGAAGTTTTAACAGGATCTTTTAAAACTTGAAATGCCCGATTATTTTATTTCATAATTCGGGATAAACCCCGTAAATTTACAATAGAGGAATTTTACTAGGAAATTCCCTGATTTATTAAAACATGTTTATTTATTTTAACTGAGCCGCCTCTTCAAGCTTGTTAGTGCTCCGTCGCACGTTTTCCTTGATTCACAGCAGGTCGCCTGAAACATGTTTCAAAAATATTTTTGTCAGCGGGGAAATACTGGTGAATCATTCATTTTACAAAATGACACATAGTTATAAATTACAGCATAAGAGCGATTACAATGGCTTTTATCTTATTTTTTTTATCTGGCGCCGTGTCACCTGGTGACGATGGTCATACCACTATTGGGTCTTTCCCCAAGTAGTGACGTTTATCACTGTTAGGATTTATTAGCCTAACCCGTGAGAAATTAGTAATGTGCACAATACCCCACTAGCCAGTGATTTAAGATAACCACGACTTAATCCCTGTAATTATAACATTTGAAAATGGAGTATTGTAAAACATTTGATAAAAGGAGAATGACTCACATTGCAGATTTATATGCGGGCAGAGTTAAGCCTACTGATTAGCCTGATAACCTAATTTAAATAACAATGCACACGAACTAGGTCAGTAACTAATACAACATTTACGATAACTCACGAGATTAAACCCTCACGACAAATGACAAAGTGCAATACTTAAACATCCATCGAATTCACGACGAATGACAAAGTATAAATCCAATTTGAGCAGCACTTAAACATTCATCGGATAGTTTCAATCGACCGGACATTGAATCGTAGCAGCGATCGAGTTAATACCCGCTATCGTAGCAGCGCCTCGCTAATAGAAATTGTGATTTCTAACAGTATAACTTCGTTTTTGTGTTTGATTTTTGACACCAGGGAACAGGCCATGCGACAAGCTATTTATAGCTGAAAATTGAGGTTCATGTGGCCCGCGTGAACCCTAAGCCAAACTTTACGCGGCCCGCGAGGCCGCCTAGTCTACGCGTAGGTTTGCTGGGTCACGAGTTAGGGTTGCCAGATGGGTTATACATGGCCCGGATACTTATCCGGTCAAATTTGATGTTGACGCGGCCCGCGTAAGGGTCCGCTTATCTTTACGCGGCCCGCCTGAAGATCATTTTTCTTGATTTCTTGGTTTTTTTATATGGATTGGGGTTTCAGGGGTCCGGGTTTCTATTTATGAGTCGTTTTGGGACATTTTTGGAGGTCCTTACATCCTCCCCACCTTATTTAAAATCTCGTCCTCGAGATTCATTGAAATAAGTGGGGATACTTTCGCTTTATTTCTGATTCCAGTTCCCAAGTGTATTCGGGTCCTCTTTTAGAATCCCATTTGACTTTGACGAGTACTAATCTTTTGTGTTTGAGAAACTTGATCCTTCTATCTTCTATTTGAAGTGGTTTTTCTACGAACTTCAACTTTTCGTTTACCTCTATGTCTTGGAGAGGTACTACCAGTGATTCGTCCGATAAACACTTCTTGAGGTTGGATACATGAAATACATTGTGTACTCCATCTAATTCTTCTGGTAGTTGTAAACGATAAGCAACTGGTCCTATACGTTGGATCACTGGAAATGGTCCCACGTATCTTGGAGTTAGCTTTCCTTTCTTACCAAATCGAACTACTCCTTTCCAAGGTGAAACCTTCAAGAGTACCTTGTCTCCTACTTGAAATTCTAGTGGCTTGCGTCGATTGTCGGCATAACTCTTTTGACGATCACGAGCCGTTTTCAGTCTTTCCTTGATCTGAGTGATCTTGTCGGTAGTTTCTTGTACAATTTCCGGACCTGATAATTGACTTTCTCCTATTTCTGCCCAGCAAACTGGAGTTCTGCACTTTCGTCCATACAGTGCTTCGAATGGGGCAGCTTCAATGCTTGTATGATAACTATTATTATAGGAGAATTCAATTAATGGTAAGTGGTCGTCCCAGTTTCCACCAAAATCTATCACACATGCCCGGAGCATGTCTTCCAAGGTTTGGATCGTCCTTTCACTTTGTCCGTCTGTTTGCGGATGATATGCAGTGCTTAACTTTAGTCGGGTTCCCATGGCTTCTTGGAAACTTGTCCAGAAATGGGAAGTGAAACGACTATCCCTATCTGATACAATGGAGAGTGGAACTCCATGTAAGGATCCTACTTCGTCTACATACAACTTGGCTAACCTTTCCATGCTAAAGGTTTCCTTCATGGGTAGAAAATGAGCTGACTTGGTTAATCGATCCACAATTACCCAAATCGTATCATTACCTTTTCTGGTTTTGGGTAACTTAGTAACAGAATCCATAGTTATAAGTTCCCATTTCCATACAGGCATTTCTAATTGTTGTAGTAGACCTGAGGGTTTCTGATGTTCTGCTTTAACTTGTGAGCAAGTAAGACACTTAGAAACATATTTAGCTATGTCCTTTTTCATTCCTATCCACCAGAAATTATTTCTTAAATCTTGGTACATTTTATTGTTACCGGGATGCACAGTATACCTAGATTTATGAGCTTCTTCTAGAATCTTATTTCTTAACTCACCTTGCTTAGGTACCCATATCCTTTTCTTGTGGAATCTCCAAATTCCATCACTTCGTTGTTCTAATTCTTTTACTCGTCCCTTCATTCCTTCAGCATCATCTTCGATGGCTGTTTCTTGAATATTCTTCAGTTGTTCCATTAAATCTAATTGTAGATTTAATCTAAGAGCACGAACTTACTTTTGCTTTTCATGATACTTATGACTTAAGGCATCTGCAACTACATTGGCCTTTCCTTCGTGATATTGAATATCACAGTCATAATCACTTAGAATCTCCATCCATCTCCTTTGCCTCATGTTTAATTCTTTTTGCCCAAATATGTACCTTAAGCTTTTATGATCCGTATAGACAGTAAACTTACTTCCATACAGATAATGTCTCCAAATCTTGAGGGCAAAAATTATGGCTCCTAACTCTAAGTCATGAGTTGTATAGTTTTCCTCATGCTTTTTCAATTGTCTTGAGGCATATGCAATTACTTTCTTGCGTTGCATTAACACACATCCTAATCCTAGCTTAGAAGCATCACAGTAAACTTCAAAATCTTCTGTTCCCTCTGGTAATGCTAGAATTGGGGCATTTGTTAACTTTTGCTTTAAAATCCTAAAGGCTTCTTCTTGCTTAGGTCCCCATTCAAACTTAACTGCTTTACAGGTTAGCTTAGTTAATGGTACAACTATCTTGGAAAAATCCTTAATAAACCGTCTATAATATCCTACTAACCCTAGAAAGCTTCTAATTTCCATAGCTGATTGCAGGACCTTCCATTTGGTGATTGCTTCTATCTTAGCAGGATCTACGTGAATACCTTCGTGATTCACCATGTGACCTAAAAATTGCACTTCATGTAGCCAAAATTCACACTTCGAGAATTTGGCGTAAAGCTTCTCCCTTCTTAATAAGGTTAAGAGTGTATGCAAATGCTGACAGTGCTCGTCCTGACTTTTGGAATAAATGAGTATATCGTCGATGAAGACAATTACAAATTTATCCAAATACGGTTTACAGATTCTATTCATCATGTCCATGAATGCTGCAGGTGCATTCGTTAGTCCGAAGGGCATGACTGTAAACTCGTAATGACCATACCTAGTTCTGAAAGCAGTTTTAGGTATGTCTTCTTCTTGTACCTTCAATTGATGGTATCCGGAGCGTAAGTCTATTTTAGAAAAATATCTAGCTCCCTGGAGTTGATCAAAGAGATCATCTATCCTAGGTAATGGGTATCGATTCTTAATTGTAACCTTATTTAATTCCCTGTAATCAGTACACATTCTCATTGACCCATCTTTCTTTTTCACAAACAACACTGGAGCTCCCCACGGGGATGAACTAGGTTGTATAAATCTTTTGCTTAATAATTCATCTAACTGCTTTTTCAGTTCCAACATTTCGGTGGGTGCTAACCGATAGGGTGCCTTGGCTATCGGTGTAGTTCCCGGAATTAGATGAATCCTAAATTCTACTTCCCTATCGGGTGGTAATCCCGGAAGTTCTTCTGGGAATACATCTGGGTATTCTGATACTATTGGAATTTCCTTAAGTTCCTTACCTTTCGTATTAATGATTACTGAAATCATATACACTATTTGTTGTTTTCTTGAATAACTGGCCAACTTCATTACTGAAATGAATTTCAGTGGCTTTCGTGGCTTATCTCCTGTAATTACTACTAATTCTCCTGTGGGTGTATGAATTTCTATGGCATTTTTATCACAAAGAATTCGAGCATGGTTGGTTACTAACCAATCCATTCCTAACACGACATCGAATCCGGCTAAATTCATAGGTAACAGGTTTGCAGAAAATTTATGACCTAAGAGTTCTATACTCTGGGTTAGTGGGAGGCCTTGAGAGCTCAGGTATGAACTACCGTTCAGTCAAAGAGATTAATGTCACACATCGACCTCGTTAAAACAACGAAACCGCGGCGGAAACGTCGGGGAGTGGAGCAACAGAATTATTATTTCACAACCATGGATTCATAAGTTTTGTTTTATTTATAGATTAACCATTTACATTGTCTTGAAATTTAAACAAACAATTTAAACATAGTCTATCATCGTTATTAAGTCACTAAGGTCTTGTCCAGTCCTAAGTGAGCATGCATCCTAGCAATCAACATCATTCAACAACACCTGAAACATATGTAAAAACAAAGTCAGCAAAGAAATGCTGGCGAGCACATAGGTTTTGTGAGAGTGTCAGATTCATGGCTCGTTTACATGTTGCAATTCCTCATTAGACTACAAGAGTCAAAAGTTTGAAAACCTTGTTTTGAAAAGTGATAGTATTGCAACTTAATTAACCAACTCAAATCAAGTTGGTTATAGTTTATAAAATCTCGTAGCCATGATTCTTAACCCAAAACATTTGTTTAAGTAAACCAAATTGTAAATCATCTCGTTAGTAAAACTCATCTGGTTTATATCATTTAGAAAACATCGTTGTGTGACATCGTTTTACCCTCGTTTGCCCAAGTGAACTAAATAATGTCACGGAATGTAATATGATAAAAACACTTATATATAAGAAGTACCAGCGGCGTATCTACCATGCTTTTATCATGTTACACCCGTCCCATTATCTAATCACAACCCAAAGCCAATCGTTTGTTCAATTCATTTAACTCGTTTAAAATCATTTCAATCGTTTAAATCATTCTTGTTTTAATTGTGAAAACTACTTTTGGTCGTCTCGCTAATAACATCCAAACCTTCATAACTCGTCCATCGTCAAACTCGCATTAACAAACCACCAAAGGGTAAGTTAACAATCACAGATTCAGTCGTTACCCACATAACCCCCACACATAACCATGGGTGTAGTCTGATAACGGGATTTGTCAGATCCTATGGTACCATAACCTAATACTGGTCGGTTCAGCCAAAACTAATGAATGTTATTCGTTATGCAACTACGTACAACATGTTTGTTCACATTATCGAAATCGTTATTAGTTTTATATAAACCATATTAATCATTTTTGAAACCATCGTTAAAAACATCGAAAACATTTAACACATATGAATCACCCCAAAACAATTGAAAATAGTAAAATAGGGGAACTATTGTTGGACCGTTGTACGACCTCTAAAAGTCAGTTAAGGTGTTCATCTTTATGTGTAAAGGCGGAATCAATGCACATAAAGTCATAATAGCTCTAATCCTTTTAATCTTTCTTTTCTGATTGATTTGAGTGCTTGTACAAGGTTTTCTGATACAAATCCGTCAGCACTTCGTCTCACATACAATGACCAAGTTACTTGACAAATGAACCACACACCTATATATAATATTAAGATTTCGCTTGAACCTGTTCAAGCTAAATCAGATTTCGCTTGAACCTGTTCAAGCTAAATCAGATTTCCCTTGAAGCAGTTCAAGCTAAATCATGATTTCCCTTGAAGCAGTTCAAGCTAAATCATGATTTCCCTTGAAACAGTTCAAGCTAAATCATCAAGTTAACATGTAAAAACCCTAATGTGTGTTCATTCAACCTATCTAGACACAAGACTTAATGCAGACGAAGTCAACAGACATTCCATGCACCAACAGACTCCCCCTTGGATGTTGACGAAGTCTTCAGCTCCTGAGTCTTCAGTCTTGGTCTTTTCTCCAACATTGTAAAAACTTTCTTCAATCTTTATCTTCAATCTTCAAACTTTAAACTTCAATCTTCCCTTTGACTGTTGATCCAGACTCCCCCTTTCACAGACTCCCCCTCTCGATATGCTAGGATCTGAGATATCTGGTTCAAGCTTTGACATTTTGCTTCCGTTGGGAATAATGAAGTCCAATCCTGTTACTCAACCAACAAACATAACCATTCTATCTTTTCAACAATAAAACACAAACATAATCAGCTTTAACAATCCACTCAAGTATTCAGGTCCAAGTTAATGACCCTGATTACTCAATTAATCTACCAAGTCCAAATTAATGACCTTGGTTGATTATTTGACGAAACAAACTGATTTTGAAAACAACAATTTCAAACATTTTCTGAAAATAACAAGTATCAAGTTAATGAACTTGTTTTTGACTTTTCAAACAATTCAAACTTCTTCAAAGTAAGCTCTCCTCATTCTTCAGTCCAGAACCTCCTGCATCTGCTTCTAGCATCTGAGAATCCAACAATCAACTTTCCACTTTGGTTTGTCGGAAAATAAAGCAGAAATAAAATCTTTTTGGATTTTATCAAAGTGTTCTAAACTAAGAAATGAAATACAGAAAACTTAAATTGCAGAAAGTAAACAAAGTAAACTATTTACAAACATATTTTTGGCGAACGTGTCAGGGAATCATATCAGCTTATCAGACAAATCACAAGTACCGTTAAGCTACATTACATACTCAGATTTAAACAATTTACCTCGATTGTCGATATACTGATCCATCTTAAATTCCCACACAAATTTCAATTTACTCAGGATACGATTTAGATGAATTAAGAACTTAGATCATTCATGTGTCCCACCTCTTGAATATACTCCCGTATCCAGAATCTCAATAATCAGTCTTACAGGTGAGAATACTACAATGATATCTGTATATAATTTAGGTATGCGAGGGCCGAGGGATCTCAGATCGATACTTCCGTATACGCAGAGAGATATCAGCTTCGACTTTTCGGTGTGTCCCTTTTAGAGGATCTTTTTGCTTACAACAGCAGCATATATCAATTTTATTGTTTCAGCATGCTGAGGGTTTAATGCTGTGTTTCAAGCATTGCAGCAAGTATTAGCCAGGGACTAGGTCAGAACCACCGTTCAGCAGAAGTCCCGAAATAATACCCCAGACATCATTGAGTATAAAGACCTAGTATATCAGATTAAGAGACCTTTCAAACGAGATTTCAGGGGTTACCTATATATCCAAGTAGTGTTCCCCACGAATTCACAAGTTTGAATTTTAGGTTTATATCCCGAATAAATCTACTAAATGTATGAAAACCTATCGACACATCATCAGTAAGATTGTTTAACTCTTTTATACTTTTCAAATCTTTAGCATACTGTAATCGTCTAGCTGATGTACTATCATTTTCCCTATACACAAGCTCTTTTACAGATTTTATCATGTTTTTGTATTTTTGCATTTTTTACTGTTTTTGTATTTTCTGAAAATAAACTATGTACAAACATCTACTCCCCCTAAATACCAAAACAAGTAAAAATTCGACAAACCATTGCAGATTGTTTCTCGTCATCATCCGCAACAGTACTCTCATCAACGCCAATTATGCCATCCGACACCGACAGAAGCTTCATACCATTCAGTTTTAACAAATATTTAAACCGATTTTTATCAAAAGATTTGGTATGTAAATCAGCTTTCTGTTCGTCAGTGTGGATTTTCTCAATTCGTATCAACTTTTTCTCAAAGCAATCACGAATAAAGTGATGACGAATTTCTATGTGTTTAGTTTTAGCGTGATGTACTGGATTTTTAGTTATATTTATAGCGGCCTCATTATCAACAAAAAGAGGTGTGTTAAGAAACTGCAAACCGTAGTCGCGCATCTGTTGCTGTATCCACAAGATCTGAGAGCAGCAACTGCTAGCAGAAACATACTCCGCTTCACAAGTAGATAACGCCACAGACGTTTGTTTCTTACACTGCCAGGTAACCAATCTAGGACCAAAGAACTGGCATCCTGCAGTTGTTGATTTTGAATTGACTTTGCAGCATCCGAAATCCGAATCAGAATACCCTTCGAGCGTAAAGTCGCCTTTTCTAGGATACCACAACCCCAATGAAGGAGTTCCTTTCAGGTAGCGCAATATCCTCTTCACAATGATCATATGCGATGCTCTCGGGTTAGACTGAAATCTTGCTGCGAGGCACGTTGGGTACATAATATCAGGACGTGAAGCAGTTAGGTACATTAAAGAACCTATCATGGATCGGTAAAAAGTTTCATCAGCCCTGTCTCCGGTGAGATCTGGGTGAATCCCATGATTTGTTGCAAGTGGGGTAGCAGCTGGAGTAGAACCTGACATTCCAAATTTCTCTAGAATATCATGAACGTACTTTGACTGATGAATAAAAATTCCTTCAGGAAGTTGTTCAACTTGTAAACCTAGAAAGAATTTCATCTCCCCCATTGATGACATTTCAAACTTCTGCTTCATCACTGATTCAAAATCTTTGCATAGATTTTCATTTGTCGACCCAAAGATTATATCGTCCACATAAATCTGAACTATCAGAAGATGACCATCGACCTCTTTAGTGAAGAGAGTGGCATCCACTTTTCCACGAATGAACTTGTTGGCTAGTAGGTGTTGAGACAAAGTCTCGTACCAAGCTCTCGGGGCCTGGTGTAAACCATACAGCGCTTTGTCCAATAAGTAGACCTTGTTTTTGTGGATTGGATCGATAAAGCCCGGCGGCTGACCGACATAAACCTCCTCTTTAACCTTCCCATAAAGAAACGCCGATTTAACATCCAACTGATAAACTTTGAAGTTCTTCCAAGACGCAAATGCTAGGAAAATTCTGATAGCCTCTAGTCGTGCTACAGGAGCATAGACTTCGGTAAAATCAATTCCCTCCTGTTGACTAAATCCCTGAACAACGAGTCGAGCTTTGTTCCTTACGACAACTCCTCTATCGTCCCTCTTACACTTAAACACCCACTTAGTGTTAATTTTCCTATGACCATCCGGCAAATCAACTAACTTCCACACTCCCAATTTCTCGAATTGACTAAGTTCCTCCTGCATTGCATTGACCCAAGAGTCTTCGGTAAGCGCCTCTTTGTAAGTTCTTGGCTCAACCTGCGAGATAAAACAACTTAATGAGAATTCAGTTTGCAAAGGAGCAACTTTTGTATAAAAGCACGTTAGCCCTTTATCAATCTGATTTCGAGTGCGAACGCCTGTCTGCAATTCTCCTATGATCAACTCCTCTGGATGATATGAAAAAGTTCGCGGCATCACTTCACTCAGAACATCTACATTTCCCTCCAGATTAGTAACATTCTGTTCTGCATCTTGTTCACCAACTTGGTTTGTTTGACTTGAAAACTGAATTTGCTCCCCCTCAGAATTTGAATCTGAATCACCATGATCAAATACTGGCATGTTTTCAGCTTCTAGATTATCATTCTGAACCGACTGATTATCTTGAGCAACTTCATTTTGTTGGACATCATCATGTTCACCAGCATTACTTGGACCTGCTTCATCATCATTTGAAATTTCCCGTGGTCTCCTCAAATACTCAGCTGGGAATCTTAACTGCGACTCATATTCACGCAAAATATCCAACTCATCAAAGAAATCTTCATCATCCTCTGATTCTTCTCTCATGTCAAACGAATCCCATAGTTTGTCATAATGATAACGCCATGAATCACCAGGATTCTGCGGCGGCATAGTATAACCTTGACATTCAACATTTGCAGCTTCAATAATCCGCTTCTCACTTGGAACGAAGACACGTCGCAATGGATTTGAATAACCAACAAATATACCCTCAATGCACTTTGGACCAAACTTTCCAAAAGGTTCTATAACCGTACAAGGTGACCCGAACGGTTCTAGATACTTTAAATTCGGTTTGCGGTTATTGATAAGCTCAAAACATGTTTTGTTGAACTTCTTGACAGTAAGAACCCTGTTAAGCGTATAGCATGCGGCGGAAACAGCTTCAGCCCAAAAATTTATCGGTAACTTTGAATCTGCGAGCATAGTTCTAGCCGTCTCGATTAGTGTCCGGTTTTTGCGTTCTGCGACTCCATTCTGCTGCGGAGTGTACGGAGCACTAAACTCATGCAAAATACCTCTTTCATCACAAAATTCTTCCATCTTGCTGTTTTTGAATTCAGTACCATTATCACTTCGAATTCTCTTAATATGCCTTTGGTACAAATTCTCAATTTTCCTGAACAGCCCCATCAAACTGTCAAATGTTTCATCTTTCGTCTTCAAGAAAGATACCCACGAAAATCTGGAATAATCATCAGTAACGACCAAACAATAGTAATCTCCTGTAATACTTTTGACATTCACAGGACCAAACAAATCCATGTGAAGTCTTTCCAGCGGTCTCGAAACTGAATTGACTTGCTTTGTAGGGTGTGACTTTTTCTTCTGCTTGCCTTTGATACAGCTAATGCACTCCCCTTCCAGATGAAAACCTTTGATATTAACTCCCAATACCAAATCATTGTGCACCAAGTGATTCATCTTCCTTAGGTGAATATGCCCCATCTTTCGGTGCCACAATCTTGATTCTTTCTCAGTTGCTCTAGACACAAAACAATGTGCTTGACCAGTTGTTGTAGTTGCTACAGACATATCTAACACATATAAATCATTCACTCTAGGTGCCCTCATAATAATCCATTCTTCAGGAATAACAAAACCAGGTTTCAGAATCAAACATTCTTTATCAGTGAAGTGAGTAGTATACTGATTGTCACAAATCTGCGAGATACTAAGCAGATTGTTCTCCAGCTCAGTGATATAATTAACTCTCTCAAACGTTACAATCCCATTGGATAACGTTCCTTCACCAACAATTCGACCACCTTCATGACCAGCAAATCCCACATAACCACCATTAATGTTCCTTACATCATACAGCAATGCAGTTTTTCCTGTCATATGTCGAGATGCACCACTATCCATAATCCATCTGGATACCAGTTGTGGAAGATCCTGCACAAAACAAACTACGACTTAAACAACTTCAAGAAAGATGCCGATTCATGGTTCGCGATCCAGGAAGCTCCGGCAATTCAAACTGCTTATTCAAACATGGTGTCCACCCAGGCTTCATCAGCCTTAGGTGTAACCTTGACTCTAGCAACTTGAATTTTAAAATTTTCAGCCTTCAAAGGTGGAAAATTTGCATCATAATCAACCGGAATTGATTCATCAGCCTTTTTCACTTCAGAAGTTGAAATTTTCATTTCAGTTTTTGGTTTCCAAACTTGTTGAGTTAATGCAACCTGTTTATAAAACTTGTCATTTTTAGTTACCACTTTCTTTACAGGTTCATTCTTCACTTTGATGTTGTCATTTTTCACATACTTTTTCTCAACAATGATTGGTGCTTTACCCTTCACATCAACTTTCTTCTGTTGATACTTCACATTTTCAGTCTTAGGCTTCACATTGGTACACTTTCGTGCAATGTGACCCACTTGATTACATCTAAAACATGTACGAGTATCAACACCTAGACTTTTGCCTTCAGACTGATAATGTGAAGCTCTTTTCTCAAAGAACTCTTTATTTGATTTTGAAAAAATTTCATTTTCCTCATCAGAAAGTGAACTTGAACTGTTCACAAACACCTTCTTTTCAGCAAACCTTTTATTTTGAAAACTCTTTTTCCGATAACTATTACCACCCCAATAACCATCTGACCGATTGTTTCGATTATTATTATAAAAACGTGATGGAACAACAGGCTTTTTGTAGTAAGCTTTATCTTTCTCAAAATTCATTTGCCTTTTTGTTTGACACAAACTGTTCACTTCTGACAACTCAACTTCAATCAATTTGAAAACATTTGTCAGCTTTTTCATATTAACATTCTCAATTGGAAACTCAGTATCCGAATACAACTTATCAGATCCAGCTATCTTGTACATCACAAGACCCGGTTCATCACTTAAGTTGTTTTTGGACTTTTGTTTCGGAATGTATTTATCCAAGAAACACCCATCCTCCTCAGAAGTGTCACAATCCGGTTTAAGCACTTTGTCTACCACACTTTTCACCACATCACTTTGGACACCCTCGTCATTGAAAGATGTGAACGTGACATCAATGTTTTCAGGAAGTTTAACTTCACTTTCTTCCTCAATTTCCACCAAACTAGACTGCTTTTTTCGTGTAGTTGTCTAAAATTGGCGGTGGAACTTTGTGAAAACCTACACCAGTTCCATCAGAAAACACATCCTCGCCATCTTTGTTTTTCCCTATAGGTTTAGGAACAATATGCTGCAAAACAAAGCTTGCTGATTTATAACTGTTAAGCTTCAACTGGATTCGTTCATTCTCAATTTCAGCTTCTTGAACTTTAAGTTTCAGTTTAGCAATTTGATCCAGTTGTTCATTAATCGATTCTTCTTTTAATCTCAAAACAGCTCTTAGATGTTCATTTTCTTTAAATGTTTTGCCATTACGATCATCACTATCTTTGACAACGTTTTTCAATTTCTCAAACTTTTCAGAAATTTGACGGTTTTCAAGAATTAACTTTTCATTTTCAAATTTTATTTTCTCACGTTCAGTTTTATCATTTTCAATTTGAGCCGTTAATTCTTTGATCCGTTCAGTTGAAGCTCTTACACTTTTGTCACGATCGAGAATCTGATTTTCAACATTTCTAACCTTTGTTGTCAGATTCTGAATTTTCTCATTGTTAAGATACGTGACAGTGCTACAAAAATTGCATTGTTTGGTGCAATTTTTGCAGTCAGCATTTCCTTCAAACTTGTTACCTGACGCATTTGTTGACACACTTTGACTGACCGATCTCTTTGACTCAGTAATAGAATTAGGATCTACCTCAAGTGCTTTTGCAGCTAGCACTTTGTCAGCCATCACTCCCAGATTCTCAGCTGTCAACTCTTGTGTAGTATCGATTAAGCCTGTATCAACCTGCTTTTCTTTCTTCTCTTTCTCTTCTTTCTCCTTTCTCTCTTTCTCTTTCTCTTCTTCAATCATTTTCGAAGTTGGAGTTCCCCACCATTTGTGCTGCCAATATTCATCTTCTTCTTTGTACTCCTTGATGATGGCTTCGATATCTAATGTTTTGTCATCAATCGCAATGTTGCCATATCTATCAAGATAGCACTCTCTATCTGGATCCCATCTGTTTGCTCTTCTAGCTTCCAAAAAGATACCAGAAAGTCTGATAATCTTGGTTTCAGCAACCATCTTCCGATATTGATACTTTTGTTCTTCAGTACGATCATCTTTCCATTTAACGGGTTCATCATTGCTTGCCATGAATGCGTAACCCACCGCATCTTCTTCCGGTAGAACTTCCTTACTCCAATCATACCCCTCATCATCATAAATCACAGCAAGAGCCCTTGATTTGTCTCTGTTATCTTCAACTTGCTTCAATCTAGGCGGATCAGATTTATTCTGATGGTAGATTGCCTTTTTGTAATAATCATCTCGAAACGGATTCTCTGACTCATCAGCATACGCATTCCTGCATTCCCGTTTGAAATGACCTTTCTGCTTACACTTAAAACATGTTACTTTTGACTTGTCGAACCCCAGTTTTGTAGACGGACCACCAATCGTTTTTCTCCCTGTAATCTCCATGAAGCGTTGTGCACGTCGAACTGCACTTGCCATTGCCCAACGAATGTCGATCAGCTCCATTTCTTCAGGGTCTATCTGATCGTAGTCTTCTTTCGTCAGATTTGTATTCCCGATTTTTCCAGCCACCAATCCTTCGTAGGATTCCAAAACAGACGCCAGAAAGACCATTTGTTGCTTGGCCGACTCCTCGTCAAAATTCTGTGCGTTCTTCAGATCTATCGCGATATTGCAAGAAAACTTCGCATCAGAATGATTTGCAGAAGACGTAAATCCACTGTGATAACCACTATGGCTTCCACTGCTTGAATTGCTTTGACTTTCTTTGCTTGCTGAAGAAACGTTCTCAGCAGAAAATGCAGTCTTTGGAGAAGTAGCTTTCGGCATCATGCTCTTTGGATAGTATAAATCCAGATTCTGCTGATAAGATGAATTATTAACTTTAAATGTTTTCTTCAGCTCTAGCTCATGACTTTCCAGTCTTTCAATCAACACATCTGGAGTCAAATCTTCTGGAGAAATAGTGTTTTTCAACATCAGCGCGTAATATCTCCAATCCACTTCGTCTGGTAATGAATCAAACAGTTTATCAACAAGTTCTTCATCAGTATACGTGATATTGTGTCGAGCAAGCTCCAGTTTCAGATGACCGAACCTTTCAATCATTTTACACACCGATTCATTTTTAAGACAACCAAACATATCAAACTCTTTCCTAAGAAGTTTCTTTTTTTTTTTTACAATCTCTTTGCTTCCAAGACACTTCTTTTCGAGTTTTTCCCATAAGTCTTTAGAATTGGAGTAATCTATCAACGAAATGATGTCTTCATGCACCGATTGAAACAATAATGCCACACATTTTTGCTCAGCCACAAAATTTTCAATCTCTTCAGCTGATCTTAATGCTTCACCATTCTTCTTTCCTTGGGCAAAACCATTCTTCATACTTTTCCAGCTAGAAAAAGCAAATGCCATCAACCAATCTTCGAACTTTGTTGCCCATCTGCTATAATCTTCTATAGCCATCAGCTTAGGAGGTTTGTTAAAAGTTCCAAATGCACTTTCAGACTCCCAAGCTTCCTTCTTTCTTTCTTTCGGTGGACTTTTGTTTACATCGTTTGAAGAAGTATCGTCTCCCGAGTTTCCTGCGAATGCGTACATATCGCTAAACGGGTTCAAGAAAATATCATCCATCGTGAACGTACCTGAAAAATCAGTCAAACACTTAGAAAAATTTTTAGGTTTTGAGAAATCAACAGGTTCAAGCGAAATACTTGAAGTAATCAGCTTCAAGCGAAATCAGTAATATAATACTGTTCAAGCGAAATCTGTCAGCAAAACTGATTCAAGCGAAATCCTCTATTTCGCTTTAACAATACAAGTTTCAATCCAATCAGTTTCAAGCGAAACCAACTATTTCGCTTCAAATGTTTTCAAGCGAAATCCAGCAGAATCAAGTTCGCTTCAGAAGTTTCAAGCGAAACCAACTATTTCGCTTCAAATGTTTTCAAGCGAAATCCAGCAGAATCAATTTCGCTTCAGAAGTTTCAAGCGAAATAGTCCAAAATGTCTGATTTGAAGCGAAAACAACCTGTTATCTTCGAATACTTTCAAGCGAAATACTGTTTTAGGTCATTTTTAATGAGTTTTAATCTGAATTTAAGTCTGAAACTTTGTAGGCTTTGTTAAAACTCAGTTTTACACGTAATACTCGAAAATCAGACCATTTCGACCGTTGGAACATGTTCAGATCTGAAAAATGTAAAAAGAAATGAGTAGAAAGAAGAAAATCCGCTGCTATGGTATGAACTCCTCGTCCTGAGCTCTGATACCACTTGTTGGACCGTTGTACGACCTCTAAAAGTCAGTTAAGGTGTTCATCTTTATGTGTAAAGGCGGAATCAATGCACATAAAGTCATAACAGCTCTAATCCTTTTAATCTTTCTTTTCTGATTGATTTGAGTGCTTGTACAAGGTTTTCTGATACAAATCCGTCAGCACTTCGTCTCACATACAATGACCAAGTTACTTGACAAATGAACCACACACCTATATATAATATTAAGATTTCGCTTGAACCTGTTCAAGCTAAATCAGATTTCGCTTGAACCTGTTCAAGCTAAATCAGATTTCCCTTGAAGCAGTTCAAGCTAAATCATCATTTCCCTTGAAGCAGTTCAAGCTAAATCATGATTTCCCTTGAAACAGTTCAAGCTAAATCATCAAGTTAACATGTAAAAACCCTAATGTGTGTTCATTCAACCTATCTAGACACAAGACTTAATGCAGACGAAGTCAACAGACATTCCATGCACCAACAACTATGTACTCACATAGTTACCACAAAACATGTAAAAAGAGGGGATCTATGTACTCACTTGAAGTGCAAAGCTATCCTTGACTAAATGAACTAGCAAAGCTCGGGCAAACCAAGGAATTCAAGTAGTACCTAGAAATCGGATCGCTAAGTTAATAAATCGACACCTAAATCGGAAGATCGGATAAAATGAGGTCCCGTAAACCAAATGAGTATTGGAACTCATGTGATATGGTTTAACAAAGCCTTCATTCTAAATTGGAACCTATCCTAAGTGCTTTCGACCCGTTACGATCCATTAAGGTAGCTTATGCTACTTTAACGCGTCGTTAGCGCAAATGCGCGTTCGAGACGCCTAACTAGTCCTATGACAAGTATTATATGCCTAAACATGTTTAAATATGTTGCATAATCAGTTTAGGTGACAAAAATTAAGTTACATATGCTTAAAATTCAATTATGCATGAAAAGGGCATTTTGGTCATTTTCCTAAGGCATATAAACTACCTATCATACAACTAATTAAACTAAGTGACCATAAGGTATAACCTCGGAGGGTTATTCCCTATACAACTATGGTCACTAAACATGCTTGGTCGGATCCTAATGATCGACCAAACGGGTCGGGTTCGAAAGTCTAAGCGGTTGTTAAGACCACTTATCTTACGACCCTATACAAGCACTAGACTAAAAGTGACAAGTTAAACATGTTAAATCATGTTTAACTAAGTTAGAAAACAGGTTTGATATCAAAACAAGGTGTTTTGATACCCGAAAATAGCTTCGATGCAAAATACGCATAAACACATATTTTGACCGAAACTTTAACTCATCACTTCGACTAATCGACGTGGTAATCAGTAGGTATAGTCACAAGGGACTATAACCATCGTGATTACGCTCACGTTGCAAAGTTCAAACGAACTTTGTGTTGACCAATTCGTGGTCATAGCAGAAAGTCAAACTCGGTTTGACTTTCATGCTTAGAAAGCAATAACAAGCATGAAAGAATACTCACAAAAGGTCCAAGCAAGGAAGTTTTGATCTAGAATACTCAGGTATGAAGCTAAGGCTTCAACTTAGAGCAAATTAGAGCAAAGTGTGAGCTGAAATGAATGAAAAGCTTGGGTTTATATAGATTTCGAAGAACCGTTAAGATCGTTTCTCGATAATTGAGCTTCAATCTAGGCCTTACACTTGGGGACATGGTTTTACAATACAAGGGGTACTCAAATACCAGTCCATAGAGTGCAAAAACAAGGATTAAAACCATTAGAATATGTGGTATAGGCCAGGTTCAATGTTTTTGTAAAACTGCTGAGCTGGTGATAGCTTACGGACCGTAAGGTCCTAAGCATATGGTCCGTAAGGACCTTGCAGACCAGTAACTTTCACAGTTTGGCAGTTTTAGTCCCTGAGCTTGTTTCGTCGTGTTTCGGCACTTCTAACACCCGTCAAGCCCATTTTCAAGCTCCATAAGGATGCTAAAGCATAGGGAACATGAAATATGCTTGAAAATATCTCGGATGTCGGCTCGTTTGGCTGTACGGTCGCGTTGTTCGGTTAATTACGACGGAAATAATAACAAACGCGTGTACGCCCCAAATTGCGAAACGAATGGAGTTTTTGCATTCCAATCACTAAAATAAAATATTTTAATTATTACAAAAATTTTTGGATGTCCGGATATATTCAGAACGTAAGATATGCGCGAAAATGCAAACTTATGCACTTTTTGACGCTTTTTGTCCCTGTTTGATCAAAAAGTTTATTTTCGCATACCAAACCCCTCAAAGCCTATTTCTAAGCTATGTAAATGATATTTAGGGTATGTTTAACTTATGATCAAGTTCCGGAATGTTCGTTATCATACGAATCGGCATACTTTCGCAGTTTGACACTATTAGACTAAATATTTTCATATATTCAGTAGTTTATTATGTATATTCTGTATTTCATAGTTACCATATTTACAGGACCATTAGCTGTATCTTTGCTGTATACTAGCTGTAAACTTTGTGTACTCTGGGTATATATATTTGTGATCAGATCAATAAGATTATTCATTCAGCAAATATACCTTTCTACATGGTTATCAGAGCTACGGTTCTATAACCCTAGCCGCCACATTCCATCTTTTTTTCCTTTCGATCACAGCCTCTTCTTCTCTGTCTCACTGTCACGATGGGAGACAAACCTGAATCATCAACCCAACCCAAAAACCTTCATCCAGCCTACACTGTGACTGACATTCAAAGAAAGATCAGAGTCTTAGATGGGCTGAAAGTTTCATACTCCTCATGGGTTAAGTTATTTCAGTTACACGCTAGAGGCTACAAGGTTATGCAACATATTGATGGAACAAAGGCACCGACTGCCAGCGATCCTGAATACGCGTCATGGTCTGAAATCAATGCTATTGTCCTATAATGGATCTACGGAACATTGTCGGACGACCTACTCATTCGTGTGCTTGACAGTGGATCTACTGCTCTTGAGGTTTGGACCAAACTCAAATCTATCTTTCTGAATAATAAGGGTGCGAGAGCGGCTGCTCTTGAACATGAGTTTAACAATCTCACTCTCAAGGGTATGCCATCTCTTGACGCCTATTGCCAAAAAATCAAGGAGCTCGGGGATCAACTCAAAGACGTGGACTGCCCCGTCAACGAACAAAGGCAGGTTTTACAACTTGTTCGTGGCCTACCCGTCGAATATGATATGGTTGGGGCTTATATCAATCAAAGCTTACCGTCATGGGAGACCGCATGCAGCATGCTTCAGCTTGAATCCCAGCGCCAAACTGCCAGAGAAAACCTGTCATCTTCGGCAGCCCTTGCTGCAGTCTCAAATGGGTCGTCCAGAGCTGACTCTGCCAACCGCAGGAGAGGTGGATCTCGGCCAAACTACTCCAGACACCTTCAACAGCAGCAGCCCAGTAACTATGGGCCAAGAGGCCGCGGCCCAAACCAGTTTTCAGCCCATCTGCACCAGGCCCAATATCAGCAGTCCACTCCTCAGCATCCCATGCAATGGCCCACTACAGGTACTAAATCTCAACAGCCCAAAACCTCAGCAACCCACTCCTCTGCTCCTCCTTATTGGGCCTATTGGGCTCCTCCCCCTTGCCCATATCCCACACAACCGGGATGGGCTCCTCCCCTTTGGCAGGCTTATTCACAGAACCAAGCCCCTACCCATGGGTCAACCAACAACAGAAACTCCCAGCAGCCCGAATCTTCCAATGCTCAAGCCCATATTGGGGAGTTCGACCCACTTCAGCCAACAGAACTAGGAGAGGCACTTCAGGCCCTACATGTAAACTCTGAGGAAGCAGACGCACAGTGGATTATGGATACAGGGGCCACAGATCATCTTACAGGGGATGAAGGTACTATTACTAACCCAATTTTTTCTTGTCCTTCTGGTTCGTTTTCTGTAAGTAATGGTGCACGCATACCAGTCCTTGGATCGGGACACTCCACTATTCAAAGCTCAAACCGAACCCTACATCTGAAAAACATCCTTTATACCCCGAATATTATTAAGAATCTCATCTCTGTCCGTAAGTTTACTGTTGATAATTTTATCTCTGTTGATTTTAACCCTTATGATATTTCTGTGAAGGAATACCCGAGTGGGAAGATCATCTCCCGCCACAATAGCTCAAGTCGCCTCTACCCATTTTCCTACCCAGTTACCCCATCTGATGAACCCATTGCTCTTGCTTCATCATCTCAAGAACCATGGCATGAACGTTTGGGACACCCCGGTCTTCCAGTTTTTGATTGTCTTGTTTCGAATAAAGTTATTTCATGTAATAAACGTGCTAAGACATTAGTTTGCAATTCTTGTCAATTGTCTAAGCACAAACGTTTGCCGTTTTCAATTTCTCAATCTAGTACTATTTTACCCTTTGATATCGTGCATTGTGATTTGTGAACATCACCTATTGTAAGCAAAATAGGTTACAAGTACTATATGGTACTCATTGATGACTTTACACAATACACGTGGGTGTTCCCCCTTAAATTTAAATCGGAAACCTTCACTAAATTTGCCACATTTCATAAATACATAAAAACACAATTCAAGTTGGTTATCAAATCTTTCCAGTGTGATTTAGGGGGTGAATTTGATAACCACACTTTCAAATCATTTGCCGCCTCAAATGGTCTCCAATTTCGTTTTTCATGCCCACAAACTTCGCAACAAAATGGAAAATCGGAATGTATGATTCGGCGGTTAAATGAAATCATGCTTACACTTCTCACTCATGCCTCACTTGCACCAACCTTTTGGGTCGAAGCTCTTCACACCGCATGTTATCTCCATAATATCCTACCTACCAAACTTCTCCACTTTCAAACTCCAACTTCCACCCTTTACCTTCGTCACCCTTCCTATGATCATCTTAAAGTCTTCGGTTGTGCTTGTTATCCAAACACATCCTCTACTCGCCCACACAAACTTGCCATTTGATCAACTTTGTGTGTATTTCTTGGATACCCGGCAGATTTCCGCGGGTATCGCTGCCTTGAGCTTTCATCAGGTAAAGTAATATTCTCCCGCCATGTGACCTTTGATGAAAATGTATTTCCCATGGCTAAACCTCATCCTCATGACTACTCTTTCTTACATCAGGATCCCTCTCCCATTCTGTTTGCACCATCTTACAACGCAAATCAAACAACTCCAAACCAAACCCAAACAGAAGCCCAACCTACTCCAGCCAAGACCGAAACCCAGCCCAATCCAGCCCAACAGACATAAACACAATATCAACCAATTTTTAGCCCACACACCACTCCAGCTGCCAACACAACTAACAATGAACCTACGTTAAACCGTTTTGGTATTTAATACCAACGCACCAGCCGTCCCACTCCCAAGTCAACCACAACCACAACCACAACCGACACTCAAACCCATTCCACCACCGTAGCTCAGCCACCTCCACCACCAACGTCCACGCACCCAATGACCACACGTTCCAAATCTGGAATTTCAAAACAGCGGGTCTCCATAAACCTACACACCCAAACTGATCCTTCACTCTCTCCTATTCCCACCTCCCACCTTAAAGCCCTCACTGATCCAAACTGGTATGCTGCCATGACTGACGAATATCGTGCCTTAATGGACAATAAAACATGGGTTCTTGTTCCGAGACCTCCAAACACTAACATCATTCGGTGCATGTGGCTTTTTCGTCACAAATTCAATGCGGATGGCAGCTTACAAAGGTACAAGGCTCGCTTAGTAGTGAATGGTAAAAGTCAACAAATTGGTATAGATTGTGATGAGACTTTCAGCCTAGTGGTAAAACCCACCACCATTCGCACAGTTCTAAGCCTTGCAATCTCTAGAGGTTGGCCCATTCACCAACTGGACGTTAAAAACGCCTTTCTTCATGGTGACCTCAATGAGACAGTTTACATGTTTCAACCCCCTGGTTTCAGAGATACCCACTATCCTAACCATGTTTGCAGGTTAACTAAGTCTCTGTACGGGTTGAAACAGGCACCACGTGCATGGTATGATCAATTTGCTACATACCTTATCAGATGTGGTTTTTGGAGCACCGTAAGTGATACCTCTCTTTTTGTATACAAAAAGGGAAATCAGATGGCCTATCTTTTACTATATGTAGACGACATAATCTTGACCGCCTCTGATGATTCCCCTACTCCGACACATTATTCGGTCACTATCTAAGGAATTTAGCATGTCGGATTTAGGAGAATTACATCACTTCCTCGGGATTACCGTTACACGTAACAAAGGTGGTCTCTTTCTCTCTCAGGGTAAGTATGCTACTGAAATTTTAGCCCAAGCAAACATGTCAGATTGCAAGCCTTCAGCGACTCCGGTGGACACGAATTCCAAACTCAGCGCATCAAGTGGAAATCTTTTAGCTGATGGCACTCTATATAGACAGCTGGCGGGGGCCTTACAATATATTACTTTTACTCGTCCTGATCTGACATATGCGGTTCAACAGATTTTCCTATTCATGCATGCCCCACGTGATCCTCATTGGCATTTCCTAAGACGCGTTCTTCGCTATTTAAAAGGTACTCTTGATCATGGCCTTTGCATCTCCCCATCTCGATCACAACAACTTATTGCCTATTCAGATGCAGATTGGGGGGGATGTCCGGACTCGCGCCGATCCACCTAGGGATATTGTGTATTTTTGGGAAACAACATTGTTTCATGGTCTTCGAAACGCCAACCCACAATTTCCCGATCGAGCGCTGAGGCTGAATACAGAGGCGTTGCAAATGCAGTTGCTGAAACGAGTTGGCTCAGAAACTTATTGTTAGAACTCTCGGTTCCAGTTCGCAAGGCAACAATCGTCTACTGTGACAACGTATCCGCAGTCTACTTATCTGAAAATCCAGTCCAACATCAAAGAACGAAACACGTGGAACTTGGCATTCATTTTGTAAGAGAAAAGGTTCGAATTGGGGCAGTCAAATTTCTACACATCCCGACTGATTTTCAGTACGCAGATATATTTACGAAAGGGCTTCCACGACAATTATTCACACGCTTCCGTTCCAGTCTCTGCCTATGACCTTCTTCAGTTTTGACTGAGGGGGTGTATTAGACTAAATATTTTCATATATTCAGTAGTTTATTATGTATATTCTGTATTAATTCTGTATTTCATAGTTACCATATTTACAGGACCATTAGCTGTATCTTAGCTGTATACTAGCTGTAAACTCTGTGTACTCTGGGTATATATATTTGTGATCAGATCAATAATGTGACACCTGTGTCACTGCGACCATCAAACAAATGCCAAACCAATGAAATATTGTATCTCATACTTTGAACTTGTATAAATATGTGTATCTCTTGCCCATATCAAGTCTTGTTCGATTTCAAGCTCTAAATCGCTTTCTGGAAGGTTATACGCGCACTGATGCGTAGATATAACCAGTTTAATGCAACGAACACTCCGGAATAGTGAAATACGCTTAACATACCTTAAATAACCTTTACATAACTTAGATTTAAGTTTTGGAAGGTTTGGTGTGGTGAAATCAAAGTTTATTCGCTTACAGGGACTAAATTTGACAAACTGTGAAAGTATGCCAATTTGAACTGTAACAGACATTCCGGAGCATGACCATAAGTTAAACATACCATAAATACCCTTCACATAGCTTAGAAATAGGCTTTGAGGTGTTCGGTATGCTAAAATAAACTTTTGTGTCATTCAGGGACTAAAAGTGTCAAAAAGTGCACAAGTTTGCATTTTCGCGCATAACTTACGTTCTGAAGACATCCGGACATCCAAAAATTTATGTAAGCATGACTATATTATGCTTTAGTGTTTGGCTTGCCAAAAATCCATTCGTTGCGTCATTTGGATCGTTTTTCGCGCTTATGCGCATTCCGTCGTAATTAAGCGAACATCGCGTTCGTACGACCAAACGAGCCAACACCCGGCATATTTTTGAGCATGTTTCATGTCCACAATGTTTAGGCATCATTTTAGGGCCTTAAAGTTGGCTTTACGGGCCTTAGAAGTTCCGGAAATGGGCTTAAACAAGTGTAGGGACTGAAACTGTCATTATTCAAAACTTTTGCTGATCTGTGCAGGCCAGGCGGCCCGCCTCAGTTTCTGTTAATCTCCACGCGGGCCGCGTCCGAACTTCTGACCAGATTAATCGAATCTAACAGCAAATTGCAGCTGTTACATTCACAACCACACATTCTCATTTGTTTAGTCAGCTGATAAGGATCAACTTTTAGCCACCATAAGGTTCCGACACTTGTACGGTTGCGATTAAGGCACGGTTTCCATGAAACGATCTTAACGGTTCTCCGAATACTATAAATACCCCATCACCCCAACTTCAAAAACCACTAGAATCTGATCTAAGTGACTCTAAGTTGGAACCATTGTTTCATACCTGAGTTATTAAGATCTAGATTAGCATTCGGGGACCCTTCGTAAGTATTCTTTCGTTCTTTTATTGCTTTTCGAGTCTGAAAGTCAAACTTTGTTTGACTTTCTGTGTTGACCAGTTTTGGTCAATGCGAAGTTCGTTTGAACTTCGCAACGTGAGTGTAATCACGTTGGTTATAGTCCCTTGGGACTATGCCTCCTGATTACCACGTTGTCTAGGGTCGTAGGGTAAGCGATCTAATAAATCGCTTATACCTCGAACCCAACCCATTTGGTCGATCATTAGGATCCGACCAAATACATTAGGTGACCATAGTAGGTAGGGAATAACCTTCCGAGGTTATACCCTATGGTCACATCGTTTGAGTAGTTGTATGATAGGTAGTTTATATGCCTTAGGTAAATTACCAGAATACCCTTTTCATGTATAATTGGTAATTAAGCATATGTAACCTAATCTCTTGTCACATAACTGATTATGTAACATTTTTAGGCATATAACACTTGTCATAGGGCTAGTTAGGCGGTCCGAACACGTTTCACGCGAACGACGCGTTAAAGTAGCATAAGCTACCTAAACGGGTCGTAATGGGTCAAAAGCAATTAGATTAAGGTTTCATTTAGTATGTAGGCTTTGTTAAACCATATGACATGAGTCTCTATACTCGTTTGGTTTACGAACCCTCATTCTATCAGATCTTCCGATTTAGGTCCGGTTTATTAATGTAGTTACCTATATTAGGTGCCGTTTGATATCCACGATCTCTAGCATTGTTTGGTTGTTACTCAAGGACTACTAAGCAATCTCAAGTGAGTACATAGACCCCTCTTTTACTGTTTTCCAAACGTTTTGGGGTGGAACACATGTGCCTACTTGTTACTTTCATGCTTTCGTGTTTTCACATCATATACCTGCTATGTTCGTTAGTACATTATAGTACATGATTTCATTACATCTTATGCTAGGTATGCCCATTGTGTGCATTACTTAGTACATCGTTTTACATTACATTACATGCTACGTATGTCTATTGTTGTATACGTAGTACAGGTCACATGCTACGTATGTCTATTGTTGTATACGTAGTACAGGTCACATGCTACGTATGTCTATTGTTGTATACGTAGTACAGGTCACATGCTACGTATGTCTATTGTTGTATACGTAGTACAGGTCACATGCTACGTATGTCTATTGTTGTATACGTAGTACAGGTCACATGCTACGTATGTCTATTGTTGTATACGTAGTACAGGTCACATGCTACGTATGTCTATTGTTGTATACGTAGTACAGGTCACATGCTACGTATGTCTATTGTTGTATACGTAGTACAGGTTATATGCTACGTATGTCTATTGTTGTATACGTAGTACAGGTTACATGCTACGTATGTCTATTGTTGCATACTTAGTACATGTCACATGCTACGTATGTCTATTGTCGCGTACTTAGTACATTTGTTATTCATCACAGGCTTACATTTTGATACATATAACATTTTATACAAATAACATACTTTTCACAATACATTGTTTTACAAGCAACTTATCTTATACAAACTCAGTTTTACATGGTTATTCATTTAACCTTACAGTTATTTATACATATCATCTAATCTTATCATTTTCAAATGATTTACAAGACAAAGCAAATTACAAGGTTCATGACTAAACATTTTCTCAAACATAAGTCATGAAACCTATTTTCACAAAACCTATGTATCTCACAGGCATTTTTATGCTGACGTGCCTATTTTCACATGTGTTTTTCAGGAGCTGTTGCATAATATGATCAAGATACACATAGGCAGACTTGGGCTTTAGTGACAATAAAAGATGCAAGACTAGTTAATTTTGTTATATTTCCTTGTTTGTTAAGACATTGTAACACTTCTAATCAATAAAACGAAACTTTAATTGCCATGGATTTGAAACATTAATTCTGTTACAACACTCCTCGACGTTTCCGCCACGTTTTGTATGTTCTACGTGGTCGGGGTGTGACAGAAAAGATGGTATCAGAGCCAATGGTTATAGGGAATTAGGTTATTAGTAATGCTTTGACCTAGTCTATAACCTTCTTAGGACCCTAACGCGAGTTTACTTGCGTTTAGTCATAAAACAATACCGTCACCTATCCTTAGGCGACGACCACAACAAGAACATAAATTTCAAAACCTCTTTGAAAACTAATCATCTGTTCTAGGATGATTGATTACTAGGTTTTGAACCCTCTGTTATATGGTTTTGAACCCCTTTGAATTTTCAAAATCTCGTCAAGGTTTTGGGTTTTAAATAATGTGAACACGTGCAAACTGGAAGGGTGAATGCCTGTATTCTGGGTTTTCTGTCTAGGCAAGCACTTCGTATACATCTCATCAGACGCGAGACCAGTTGTGCTTACCTGGGAATTCTTGGGATGAGTGTTCACTTATAGGCGAGCATGTCTTCGTGATACATTATTTTTGACCTATTTACTTTGATTAATCACCGAGGTCGTTTGTTGCTTTGTAGTAACAAACAAATGACCACTATCCTTGCTTTCATCAGATTTGTTTCATCTCATTCTTTTCGTCTAATTCTCTCACTCGTTTCCTTTCATGTTTCCTCTTCTAGAATGCCTCCTCGACGCGAAAGCCAGATAGCGACTGCCGAACTGGCAGAAATCATCGCGCAGCAAATGGCTGCTGCCTTCCCAAATCTTTATGCTCAAATGATGCAAGCCATCAACAACAACAATGCTCCATGCAACTTCAAGAGTTTCAACTCGGCTAAACCGCTCAAGTTTAGTGGTTCTGAGGGAGCAACTGGGCTTCTTCAATGGTTCGAGAGCATTGAGAATACGTTTTGTCACGTTCAGTGTCCTGAAAATCGCAAGGTCGAGTTTTCTTCAAGCGTGTTTCAGAAGAGGGCTCTTACGTGGTGGAACGGGATTATGAGAGACCGGGGTGCTGAAATTGCACTAGCACAGACTTGGGCCGAGCTTAGAGCTCTTATGATGAGGGAGTTCTGTCCTCGTCATGAACTGCGAGCGTTGGAGAAAGAATTTGATGATTTGAAGCAAGATAGTGGTGAACATCGAGCCTATACTGACCGTTTTGAAGAATTGAGCCTGTTGTGTCCTGCTATGGTTACTCCTGTGGATAAGGCGATCGAGAAATATACTGATGGTCTTCCTGACCTAGTTCAGGATATTGTTACTGGCAGCAACCCTACTACTGTCAGACAAGCCATTGAATTGTCTGCTACTCTAACTGAATCCCACATCAGAAAGAAAAAGCTTTTTCGAAAAGGCGACCCAAGACCATCCGACAAGACTGCCCAAGTGGAACCAAAGGAAGAACATGCTGAGGTGTCCAAGAATAAGAAGCGTAAGGCTTCGCAGAATTTTGCGATTGCTGCTCAACCCAACCAAAACATCCGCCACCAACCAGCTCAGCCTCCTGCAAGGAAACCTTATGCCGGTACTGCACCGATATGCGACAAATGTAATGCACACCACTTAGCTCACCTACAGTGTCGTTTGTGTGCATCATGTGGGCGACTCAGTCACCTGGCAAATGCTTGTCGTTTTACCCCGAACCAAGCTGGTCCAAACCAACCTCAAGTAAATCCTGCTCAAGCTCGTCTTCCACGAGGTCCTTGCTTCAACTGTGGCGAGATGAGCCATTTCCGAAGAAATTGCCCAAAGATTGCTAATGCGAATCCAGCGCAGGGATGAGCATCGGACCAACTAGAAGACAATGTTGATTGGAAATAATCAAGCCTTATGTATTATTTTCTTTTGTTGTCAAGGTCCATGAAACAGTTGTTGTTGTTTATAAATAAATCTTTTTATTTGGCATTGCAATGTACAAATATGATGGCATGTATAAACAACGTATCCCCTACAATACCAAAAATCAAGGAATCGTATTCCTTGAAGAACAGACTACCCCGTAATTTCTTCCATTTTATTATCTCTTGCGTTTTCCACGGAAATCCTTAGTACCCGTCTCTTGCAAAGAAACGAAGTACAAGGCGCAAGTTACAACTCTGTATGAATACCCAACGTACCACTATAAATTCTTAATAGGGTACCTAAGGGTATTCCCGTATATTCAAAAATTTTTGTACCTTAATTCGAATATTGCGTTTTCTTGAAAACGAAATTTAATTTTTGGAAGATCTTTCTATCTTCATAGTTAGATTCTTGTTAATGTTTAAAGTGACCGAATGAAATCCATGAAATGGATTCCTAGTGTGCTTTAAATGCATGTACATAATTAACAAAACAAAACTTACAAATTAAAGATCTAGATAAACAATGTTGTGGTTATGTGACTATGTGTTTATGCATCTTGTCTTTCCTTTTAAGCATTTTGTGTTTTTGTATACTCTGGATTTTCGCTATCCAAATCCTCATAGAATCTTTCTTATCTTCATATGAAGGATTCGTAGTAGGATATTCAAAAAGGTACTATCTTAAATCCTTAATGGACTTCTACGTTGTAGTTAAGTCCCTTGGATTATAAAGTACTATTCCAAAGTTTAAGGGCAACATGTGTTGATAAGTTAAATAGATTGGTCCGACAATCTAGTTAAATACATCCTACGTCGATGTAATTAAATATTCCCTGTAGGTAATTCAGTTAAAGAGATCCTACGTCAATCTAAGTTAAATAGATTGGTCCGAAAATCTAGTTAAATACATCCTACGTCGATGTAGTTAAATATTCCCTGTAGGTAATTTAGTTAAAGAGATCCTACGTCGATCTAAGTTAAATAGATTGGTCCGACAATCTAGTTAAATACATCCTACGTCGATGTAATTAAATATTCCCCGTAGGTAGTTAGTTAAAGAGATCCTACGTCGATCTAAGTTAAATTGATTGGTCCGACAATCTAGTTAAATACATCCTACGTCGATGTAGTTAAATATTCCCCGTAGGTAGTTAGTTAAAGAGATCCTACGTCGATCTAAGTTAAATAGATTGGTTCGACAATCTAGTTAAATATATCATGTGTTTATGTAGTTAAATAGGCCCTCGGGTGGTCTAAATCAAGAGATTGTTATGAAATGAACTGTGCGGACTGTGCAAGGAACTACGTAATTATGGAGGCCTACATAATTATGGAATTCAGTGCATAGAAACCACAGGAAGTTTTGTCATGTGTTAAGACCAACAGTGGCAAGAGTAATGATACGGGAGAAGTCTTGGACTTCGACCAATGTCATTTATTCTCACACTCCCCAATTCTGATCTCAATCACACCCACAGTTTCCTATGATAGGTCTTCATGAGAAACGTTCTTCTGTCCGTAGTTCAAAACTCCATGTTTTGTTACTACAAGGACTTCACTTTGAGGGTTGACATCTTTGCTAAGAATCCTAACATGGCCCAGAGTTTTACTTAAGGGCTCAATGGATTTGTCTTAAGGCAAAACCGTCACAGCTGTCTCCACAAGTTTCCTCTAAAACTAAATTTCGGGACGAAATTTCCTAAAGTAGGGGAGACTGTGACACCTGTGTCACTGCGACCATCAAACAAATGCCAAACCAATGAAATATTGTATCTCATACTTTGAACTTGTATAAATATGTGTATCTCTTGCCCATATCAAGTCTTGTTCGATTTCAAGCTCTAAATCGCTTTCTGGAAGGTTATACGCGCACTGATGCGTAGATATAACCAGTTTAATGCAACGAACACTCCGGAATAGTGAAATAGGCTTAACATACCTTAAATAACCTTTACATAACTTAGATATAAGTTTTGGAAGGTTTGGTGTGGTGAAATCAAAGTTTATTCGCTTACAGGGACTAAATTTGACAAACTGCGAAAGTATGCCAATTTGAACTGTAACAGACATTCCGGAGCATGACCATAAGTTAAACATACCATAAATACCCTTCACATAGCTTAGAAATAGGCTTTGAGGTGTTCGGTATGCTAAAATAAACTTTTGTGTCATTCAGGGACTAAAAGTGTCAAAAAGTGCACAAGTTTGCATTTTCGCGCATAACTTACGTTCTGAATACATCCGGACATCCAAAAATTTATGTAAGCATGACTATATTATGCTTTAGTGTTTGGCTAGCCAAAAATCCATTCGTTGCGTCATTTGGATCGTTTTACGCGCTTATGCGCATTCCGTCGTAATTAAGCGAACATCGCGTTCGTACGACCAAACGAGCCAACACCCGGCATATTTTTGAGCATGTTTCATGTCCACAATGTTTAGGCATCGTTTTAGGGCCTTAAAGTTGGCTTTACGGGCCTTATAAGTGCCGGAAATGGGCTTAAACACGTGCAGGGACTGAAACTGTCATTATTCAAAACTTTTGCTGATCTGTGCAGGCCAGGCGGCCCGCCTCAGTTTCTGTTAATCTCCACGCGGGCCGCGTCCGACCTTCTGACCAGATTAATCGAATCTAACAGCAAATTGCAGCTGTTACATTCACAACCACACATTCTCATTTGTCTAGTCAGCTGATAAGGATCAACTTTTAGCCACCATAAGGTTCCGACACTTGTACGGTTGCGATTAAGGCACGGTTTCCATGAAACGATCTTAACGGTTCTTCGAATACTATAAATACCCCATCACCCCAACTTCAAAAACCACTAGAATCTGATCTAAGTGACTCTAAGTTGGAACCATTGTTTCATACCTGAGTTATTAAGATCTAGATTAGCATTCGGGGACCCTTCGTAAGTATTCTTTCGTTCTTTTATTGCTTTTCGAGTCTGAAAGTCAAACTTTGTTTGACTTTCTGCGTTTACCAGTTTTGGTCAATGCGAAGTTCGTTTGAACTTCGCAACGTGAGTGTAATCACGTTGGTTATAGTCCCTTGGGACTATGCCTCTTGATTACCACGTTGTCTAGGGTCGTAGGGTAAGCGATCTAATAAATCGCTTATACCTCGAACCCAACCCATTTGGTCGATCATTAGGATCCGACCAAATACATTAGGTGACCATAGTAGGTAGGGAATAACCTTCCGAGGTTATACCCTATGGTCACATCGTTTGAGTAGTTGTATGATAGGTAGTTTATATGCCTTAGGTAAATTACCAGAATACCCTTTTCATGTATAATTGGTAATTAAGCATATGTAACCTAATCTCTTGTCACATAACTGATTATGTAACATGTTTAGGCATATAACACTTGTCATAGGGCTAGTTAGGCGGTCCGAACGCGTTTCACGCGAACGACGCGTTAAAGTAGCATAAGGTACCTAAACGGGTCGTAATGGGTCGAAAGCAATTAGATTAAGGTTTCATTTAGTATGTAGGCTTTGTTAAACCATATGACACGAGTCTCTATACTCGTTTGGTTTACGAACCCTCATTCTATCAGATCTTCCGATTTAGGTCCGGTTTATTAATGTAGTTACGTATATTAGGTGCCGTTTGATATCCGCGATCTCTAGCATTGTTTGGTTGTTACTCAAGGACTACTAAGCAATCTCAAGTGAGTACATACACCCCTCTTTTACTGTTTTCCAAACGTTTTGGGGTGGAACACATGTGCCTACTTGTTACTTTCATGCTTTCGTGTTTTCACATCATATACCTGCTATGTTCGTTAGTACATTATAGTACATGATTTCATTACATCTTATGCTAGGTATGCCCATTGTGTGCATTACTTAGTACATCGTTTTACATTACATTACATGCTACGTATGTCTATTGTTGTATACGTAGTACATGTCACATGCTACGTATGTCTATTGTTGTATACGTAGTACAGGTCACATGCTACGTATGTCTATTATTGTATACGTAGTACAGGTCACATGCTATGTATGTCTATTGTTGTATACGTAGTACAGGTCACATGCTACGTATGTCTATTGTTGTATACGTAGTACAGGTCACATGCTACGTATGTCTATTGTTGTATACGTAGTACAGGTCACATGCTACGTATGTCTATTGTTGTATACGTAGTACAGGTCACATGCTACGTATGTCTATTGTTGTATACGTAGTACAGGTCACATGCTACGTATGTCTATTGTTGTATACGTAGTACAGGTCACATGCTACGTATGTCTATTGTTGTATACGTAGTACAGGTTATATGCTACGTATGTCTATTGTTGTATACGTAGTACAGGTTACATGCTACGTATGTCTATTGTTGCATACTTAGTACAGGTCACATGCTACGTATGTCTATTGTCGCGTACTTAGTACATCTGTTATTCATCACAGGCGTACATTTTGATACATATAACATTTTATACAAATAACATACTTTTCACAATACATTGTTTTACAAGCAACTTATCTTATACAAACTCAGTTTTACATGGTTATTCATTTAACCTTACAGTTATTTATACATATCATCTAATCTTATCATTTTCAAATGATTTACAAGACAAAGCAAATTACAAGGTTCATGACTAAACATTTTCTCAAACATAAGTCATGAAACCTATTTTCACAAAACCTATGTATCTCACAGACATTTTTATGCTGACGTGCCTATTTTCACATGTGTTTTTCAGGAGCTGTTGCATAAGATGATCAAGATACACATAGGCAAACTTGGGCTTTAGTGACAATAAAAGATGCAAGACTAGTTAATTTTGTTGTATTTCCTTGTTTGTTAAGACATTGTAACACTTCTAATCAATAAAACGAAACTTTAATTGCCATGGATTTGAAACATTAATTCTGTTACAACACTCCTCGACGTTTCCGCCACATTTTGTATGTTCTACGTGGTCGGGGTGTGACAAATAAGATTATTCATTCAGCAAATATACCTTTCTACAGACACAAATAGTCCCTGCGATCGAATAGACTTGTTTTCAACACACCAAACCATCCAAAACTTATTTCTAAGTTATGTATAGGTTATTTAAGGTATTTTAAGCCTATGTCACTATCCCGGAGTGTTTGTTGCGTTAAACTGGTTAAGTTTACGCACCAGTTTGCGTATAACCTTCCAGAAAGCGATTTAAAGCTTGAAACCGAACTCGATTAAAATCGTAAAAATCATCAAACACAAATACACACATAATAACACCAAAACACATTATTTTATTGATAATTGATATTGTTTTACATTGTACATCGATTACAGAGCACAGTTGTCACAGTCTCCCCTACTTTAGGAAATTTCGTCCCGAAATTTTAACTAGAGGAAACTTGTGAAAACAAATGCGGATATTTCGCCTTCATTTGGTCCTCACATTCCTAAGTAAACTCTGGGCCACGTTTGGACTCCCAGCGAACCTTGACCAATCGAATTCGCATGTTCTTTAACCGCTTGACATCATGGTCCATTATCTCCACAGGTTTCTTGACAAAGTGCATCGTTTCATCAACTTGAATCTAGTCGAGTGGGATGTGAAGATCAGCATCGACTAAACACCTTCGCAAATTGGACACGTGAAAAGTCGGGTGAATATTCCCAAGCTCTGGAGGTAGCTCAAGTCGATAGGCAACCTTTCCAATTCTTGCAACAATCTTAAATGGTCCAACATATCGAGGTGCAAGTTTTCCTTTCTTTCCAAATCTCACCACTCCCTTCCAAGGTGATACCTTGAGTAGGACACGGTCTCCGACTTGAAATTCTAAGGGCTTGCGTCGTATATCCGCATAGCTCTTTTGACGGCTTCTAGCTGTCAGAAGGTTATCACAAATTTTCTTGATTTTGTCTGTTGTTTCCAGAATGAGCTCAGGTCCAATAAGCTGAGCTTCATCGATCTCATTCCAACAGACAGGTGAACGACATTTTCGACCGTATAAAGCTTCGAACAATGCCATATTGATGCTAGCATGATAACTATTGTTGTAAGAGAACTCGATCAATGGAAGATGAGAATCCCAATTACCACCAAAGTCTATCACGCATGCTCTAAGCATATCCTCCAATGTTTGAATCGTAATCTCAGATTGTCCATCTGTTTGGGGATGATAAGCAGTGCTTAGATTTAGTTGGGTTCCCATAGCAGATTGCATGGTCTTCCAAAAATGAGATGAAAATCGAGCATCACGATCAGAAATGATATCCAAAGGAACACCATGTCGAGATACAATCTCATCAACATAAATCTTTGCAAGTTTATCAACAGATAGATCCTCGCGAATCGGTATAAAATGAGCTGATTTCGTTAATCGATCGATAACAACCCAAATAGCATCGTGACCTCTAGATGTACGCGGTAACTTAGTGATGAGATCCATAGCAATGTTCTCCCACTTCCATACCGGTATCTCTGGTTGTACAAGCAAACCAGATGGTCGTTGATGTTCAGCCTTGACTTTGAGACAAGTTAGGCATTTCGATACATACAAAGCAATATCCTTCTTCATACCAAGCCACCAGTACTGAGTACGAAGATCCTTGTACATTTTGTCAGCACCAGGATGGATAGAATATCGAGACTTATGAGATTCTTCTATCACTAAAGTGCGAAGATCGCCTTGTTTCGGAATCCACAAACGATCCTTGAAATAGAGTAACCCATCGTCTTTCATTTCGAGTCTAAGCTCAAGTTGAAGTGGTAGCTCATATTTCAATAGGCCTTCGTTTACACAAGATCGTTGTGCTTGAAGGACACAAGATTGGATATCAGATAGAGTTCGAACAAAATGAAGCTTGACTCGCTCCTTTCGACTAAGCGCATCGACTACGACATTCGCCTTACCAAGATGGTAGCGAATCTCGCAATTGTAATCGTTCAAGAGCTCAACCCATCGTCGTTGCCTCATGTTCAGCTCCTTCTGATTGAAAATATGCTGGAGACTTTTGTGGTCTGTGAAAACCACACATTTCGTTCCATAGAGGTAGTGTCTCCAGATTTTGAGAGCAAATACCACATCACTCAACTCAAGATCATGAGTTGGGTAGTTCTTCTCGTGAACTTTCAACTGTCTTGACGCATAAGCTATGACTTTACCTCGTTGCATAAGAACACAACCAAGGCCTAGATTCGACGCGTCACAATAGACAACGAAATCATCATTTCCATCGGGCAAAGACAAAACTGGAGCATCACATAGCTTTCGTTTCAGCGTTTGGAACGCTTCTTCTTGTTTAGGTCCCCACTCAAAAGGCTTATTCTTTTGAGTCAAAGCAATGAGTGGAACCGCGATCTTCGAGAAGTTCAAAATAAACCGTCGATAATAACCAGCAAGACCAAGAAAAGAACGAATTTCTGTGGGAGTCGTCGGTGTGTTCCAATCCTTAATAGCAGCAATTTTGGAAGGATCCACATGAATACCCTGCTCGTTAACAATATGACCGAAGAATTGAACTTCCTTAAGCAAGAATTCACACTTGGAGAATTTAGCGAAAAATTGTTCCTTCTTCAGGAGTTCCATTGTCAAACGAAGGTGTTGCTCGTGATCGGCTCGAGACTTCGAATAAATGAGAATGTCGTCAATGAACACGATGATGAACTTGTCTAAATAAGGTTTACAAACCCTATTCATTAGGTCCATGAAGATAGCTGGAGCATTAATCAAACCAAAAGGCATGACAGTGAACTCGTAGTGCCCATATCTCGTGCGGAATGCAGTTTTGGGAATATCTTCTTCGAGTACACGAAGCTGATGTCACACCCCGACCGCGTAAAACAACAAATCGCGGTGGAAACATCGAGGCGTGTCGTAACAGAATAAATTGTTTCATAACCATGGCATACAAAGTTGTATATTATTTATCAAACAAGGGTGTTACATTGTCTTGAACAGTAAACAAAAGAGTTTATAACATAATTAAACAAAGTCTATCATCATTTTTAGTCTCTAAGGCACAGGTCCGCCCTAGCGTCCTGATCAACATCCTATGGAAAAGCTCCTGAAAACACATGTGAAAATAGGTACGTCAGCATAAAAATGCCTGTGAGATACATAGGTTTGTGAAAAATAAGATTCATGACTTATGTTTGAGAAAATGTTTAGTCATGAACCTTGTAATTTGATTTGTTTTGTAAATCACTTGAAGAACGATAAGATCAGATGATATGTATAAATAAGAGAATAATGTATGGTTAAATGAATAACCATTGTAAACTGAGTTTGTATAAGATAAGTTGTTTGTAAAACAATGTATTGTGAAAAGTATATTATTTGTATAAAATGTTATATGTATCAAACTGAAATGATTCAAATAACGCTACGATATATGTAATACCATACAAACACTTATATATAGGAAGTACCAGCGGCGTATCCACCATGCTTGTATCATATTACATACGCATCGTTACTTAACCACTTAATCAAACCAAACCAATCAATTGTAAGATGTCTATGTTTAAACCAATAGTCAAAAGTCCTTGTATAAACCATGTCAAATGTTTATAAGTCCAAAAGTAGTCAAGTAATGTGTAACAAATGTTATGTATGGTAAGTAAAATAAGACTACTTAAACCATAAGTAAAAATGTACAAAACAAGGTATTTTGAATACATCAAAAAGTTATGTTTTGCAAAGTGATGCATGATACATTGATACAAACATTTATGTGGTAAGTTAACGCATACATTCAAGCCTTGAGACAGTCGGATAACCCTTTCAGTCAAGGTTATCAAAAGAATTGTATTCGGATTCAGTCATTCCTTACATCCAAACAAACCCGGGATGTCAGGAATGGGATTTGTCAAGTCCTATGGTACCACTACTTACTCCCGAGCGGCGTAGCAAATGTTAATGAACGTTATAAAGACCCGTTTGTGCAAACCAAATGTCATAGCAGTTGTATACATGTCATAAGAAAACAATGTACTAAGTATGCTAAGTTAACATACAAAGCAGAAAAGTCTTGTAAATCAATGCGCTAGCATGCTATCAGTCAACATACATAGCAGAAATGTAATGTAAAACAATGTACTAAGTATGCACACAATGGACATACATAGCATGAAATGTAATGAAATCATGTACTATAATGTACTAACAAACATAGTCGGTATATGATGTGAAAACAGGAAAGCATGAAAGTAACAAGTAGGCACATGTGTTTCACCCCAAAACAGTTTGGAAAACAGTAAAAGAGGGGTCTATGTACTCACTTGAGATTGCTCAGTTGTATAAAGATAACCACCAAGTAATGCTATAGATCTCGGAATCAAACGGCACCTAATATAGGTAACTATGTTAATAAACCGGACCTAAATCGGAAGATCGGGTAGCATGAGGGTTTGTAAACCAAACGAGTATTGAGACTCGTGTAGTATGGTTCAACAAAGCCTACATACTAATTGAAACCTAACATAATTGTTTACGACCCATTACGACTCGTTTAGGTAGCTTATGCTACTTTAACGCGTCGTTCGCGTGAAACGCGTTCGGACCGCCTAACTAGCCCTATGACAAGTGTTATATGCCTAAACATGTTACATAATCAGTTATGTGACAAAGGTTTAGGTTACATATGCTTAATTACCAATTATACATGAAAAGGGTATTCTGGTAATTTACCTAAGGCATATAAACTACCTATCATACAACTACTTAAACGATGTGACCATAGGGTATAACCTCGGAAGGTTATTCCCTACCTACTATGGTCACCTAGTGCGTTTGGTCGGATCCTAATGATCGACCAAATGGGTCGGGTTCGAAGGTATAGGCGATTTATTAGATCGCCTACCCTACGACCCTAGACAACGTGGTAATCAGTAGGCATAGCCCCAAGGGACTATAACCAACGTGATTACACTCACGTTGCGAAGTTCAAACGAACTTCGCATTGACCATTACTGGTCAATGCTGAAAGTCAAACAAAGTTTGACTTTCTGACTCGAAAAGCAGTAAAATAAGGAAAAGAACGAAAGAATACTTACGAAGGGTCCCCGAATGCTAAACTTGATTCAAAAATCTCAGGTATGAAACAAATGTTTCAACTTAGAGTTTCTCAAATCAAATTTCTTGTGATTTTAGCAATGGGGGTGTTGGGGTATTTATAGTTTTTAGTCCACCGTTGAGATCGTTTCATGGAAACCATGATTCGATCACATCCGTACACTTGTTGAAAGGTTATGGAAGCTAAATATGATCCTTATCTAGTGACTAAGCAATTTAGAACATGTGGTGGAGGATCAAACAGCTGCAAACAGCTGTTAAAAACATTTAATCTGGTCTGATAGTGGGAAGCGGCCCGCTTCAGGATCAGCCAAATACAATGCGGGCCGCCTGGCCCTTCTGATCTGCACACAACTTTTAAAAATGGCAGTTTCAGTCCCTGCACGTGTTTAAGGCCTTTTCCGACACTTCTAAGGCCCGTAAAGCCAACTTTAAGGCCCTAAAATGTTTCCTAAACATTGTGGACATGAAACATGCTAAAAATTATGCCGGGTGATGGTTCGTTTGGTCGTACGAACGCGATGTTCGCTTAATTACGACGGAATGCGCATAAGCGCGAAAAACGATCCAAATGACGCGACCAATGGATTTTTCTTATGGCGAACACTAAAATATAATATAGTCATGCTCACATAAATTTTTGGATGTCCGGATGTATTCAGAACGTAAGTTATGCGCGAAAATGCAAACTTGTGCACTTTTTGACACTTTTAGTCCCTGAATGACCCAAAAGTTTATTTTAGCACACCGAACCCCTCAAAGCCTATTTCTAAGCTATGTAAAGGATATTTATGGTATGTTTAACTTATGGTTATATTCCGGAATGTCTGTTCCAGTACGAATCGTCGTACTTTCGCAGTTTGTCATATTTAGTCCCTGTAAGCGAATTAACTTGTTTTTGCCATACCAAAGCCTTCAAAACTTATTTCTAAGTTATGTAAAGGTTTTTTAAGGTATGTTGAGTATATGTTGATGTTCCGGAGTATTTCTCGCATTAAACTGAGTACGTTTATGCACTAGTTTGCGTATAACTCTCCAGAAAGCGATGTAGAGTTTGAAATTACATAAAAGTCAAAACATGAAAAATGTAAAACATAACAAAACAAACATTGGGATCAAATAACATTGTTTTATTGATAACAGAACTGTTCATAGTGATTACAAGCACAGTTGTTACAGCTGATGATACCCAGAACGCAGATCGATTTTAGAGAAACATGTAGCACCTTGCAGCTGATCAAAGAGATCATCGATTTGTGGTAGGGGATATCGATTCTTGATGGTAAGCTTGTTAAGCTCACGATAATCGATACACATTCGAAAAGACTCATCTTTCTTTTTCATAAACAGGACGGAAGCGCCCCAAGGTGAATAACTTGGTCGGATGAATCCTTTATCAGATAACTCTTGAAGCTGTTTCGATAATTCTTGCATCTCAGACGGTGCAAGATGATAAGGCGCTTTCGCAATTGGGTTAGCATTGGGTACGAGATCAATATGAAATTCGACTTGACGAACTGGAGGCAAACCAGGCAGTTCATCAGGAAACACCTCTGGATAATGTCGAACAATCGAAATATCTTGAATACACTTGCTCTTGCCTTTCTCCTCGGTGGCATGTGCCAGAAAAGCCACATATCCTTTTTGTAAATAACTTTGGGCTTTCGTACACGACATGAGTTTCAATCCACCAGATGTCACACCCTGACTTTTGCGGAAGCGTGATTATTGGTGTGACTTTCTTAATACCATAGCATTCAATCATAACAACAACTATATGATTAAAACCATAAGATGTTCATCCATAAAATTTAGTTTGAAAATACCACAACATACTTGCCTGAAACGTAGACACCAAATTTTAAGTTACAACCACAACATGTTTAAATGAGTTCACGAAGACTCAACAAAAGACCTTAAATAAAACCGAGTTTAGAAACATGTATCTCGTCCAGGAATAAGATACATCTCCTAAACCCTATGACCTCGGATGACATCTTTTATTCATGACGCAGCTTGAAACATGCAAACACCCGCCAGATCCATTTAATTCCCTGAAATACATGTAGTTTAAAAACATCAACAAAAGTTGAGCGAGTTCATGTGTTTGTGTATATGTATGCATAAAACCTTTGTAAACAGTGTATGTAAATCCCGGCATGAAAGCAAACAAGGAAAAGATCACCAATGGTTTGCATGGCCACTGATATGTGTGACGGCGTAGGAAGGCTCAAACCTAGCAAATTTGTACCGGGCTTCCGGCTGGAAGACATAGCACCCTATGGGCCACCCTGGTCCTCATGGGTGTGGGCTCGCTACACCCAAATAGATCTATCACTCATGCCCCTCGGTCCTTATACGAGGATTAATGGTCTCAAGTATCCGCCTACCCATTCACATGATCTATCGTACTTTCCTAGGCTAACCATACCAATTGTAATTGTATGTAATCCTTTTTGTAACATGTACTTCACCCCCAAAGTTAATAAACAAAACAGTTTAAAGAAAAGGGGGACATGAACTCACAGTCTTGCGTCTTCGGTACTCGTAACTCAAATCTCTTCAGCAACCACGACTACCTACAATGTTCTATGTCTATTAGACGAACGGGCCGTGCCTTGACTTAGAGTTAACTTTTTTGAGTTACGTTTCTGATATCATTCCAATATAATTATTGTCAAAATAATTAATATTTCAACTTCAATTATATTTATAATTTTTGGTATAATTGTTAACTAATATTTTTGTAATAATACTTCTCAAGTATTTATACTTATATTTCCTTCCCAAGGATGGGGGTATCTCATACATGTATATTCATATCCTTGTATTTGTTAAGTATTCTTAAACTTAACTTTTGATTAATTGTTCCGGGATTATATATCCAATATACATTTCCAAAATATATGTTTCAAGAAATATTACTTAGAAAAATTATTCATAATTTTTCTTTTGACAAAACTTATTTGTAGTTCCAAATTAATATATTTTCAAGTCTTACTTCAGAATATATATATAAACTTACGTTATCCAAAAACAATGTATTCCAAGAAAATATATATATTTTGCCCAAAAATATTATACTTCCTAGTAATTCCAAGAAAATATATTTTTACTTCTCGAAAATAATATACTTTCTCCTTGTAAAAAATATGATATAACTTGGTAATATTTGGAAAAATCATATTTTTGCTTCTTTGTATCCAAAATATCATTTACCAAAAATATATTTATAAGCATACTTTCCGGAATATTCTGGTAAGTTACATTTCTAGTTCGGTTTCACAATATTTTGTGTGTAACTTATATATTTATTCCATATGATTTTTGGTAATCTCCTGGATTGTAATTTCTTGGTATTTTGTCAAGTAATATTATTTTAACCCTAAAATAATATAACTACTACACAAAGCATACAAATATTCACACACATCATGTCTTTAATGTAAATTTATATTCTAAATATATATTTATCCATTTTTATTTATAAAAACCAACCTCCAATATTTGTATTTTTGTTACAAAAATTATGGCAAAGTTTATATTGAAAACCATAGTTAAAATACACTTGCAAATATTTGTTAGAAAATATTTCTCTAAGTGTTTATATTTTTTTAGAAAATTTTGCCATAGTTTCCCCTAAAAATGGAGGTGTCCATGCTATCAAAGCATATCATTTTCTTTTTAAAATTATCACAAACAATCAACAATCAACCCTAAGCAATTTACACTTACTAATTTGCCATAATCATGTGATTTACATAACAACATGAACTTGAACTTTCATAAAAACTTGTAGTAACTTGGTAGTGTGTTTAGTAGGTTTAGTTACCCTCCAAAATGTATTTACTTCTTTATAAACTTCATTCTTGAAAGATTTAGGTGTTTACAACTTGTAAACATGTTTTACAAAAACGTTTCTTTATGAAATCTTCTTGTTTCTCACGTGTTTCTACACTTGTTTTATCACCAAAAATAGTGTATGTTTAAGTAAGAACCAAGATCTTCTAAAAATCATATTTTGAACTTGGTTCTTTTGGAAAACCATTCATAAATCTTAGATCCATAAGATTACTAACTCACTTTGATTATTATTTTTCAAGAAATCACTTTATTCTTCAAGTTCATGCTTACACATGAGGATGATCATCTTGTTTTATCACATAATCATCCTCTTACTTGCTAGATCATGTGTTTAATCATAACCTAGCAAGCTCCTTATGATGATCAACATCATAATCTCAAGAAAATAACAATCAAGTATCATACATACACTAAACAACATAGTTTCATCAAGATTTCATCATATGTCAAGCTTATGTTCATGTTTCTTGATTAGGTTCTTTAGTGTTCTTCATGATTATCAATGTACATCATCTTTTAACCAACAAAATATGAAATAACAAGGGGTTATAAGGGCCTTACTACTAGCTCTAAGGCTAGGGATGAACACAAGATGTTGAAGATGGTAAATGTGTTGGATAATAACAAATGATGAAGGTCCTTGAAGTTCCAAAGCCACCAAGCTTCTTATCTTAGCTTCTAACACCTTTGTATGAGTGTGGAATGGATGAATGAAGTTGGATGATGATGGTGGTGCTTGTTGTTGTCTTCGGCCGAGGGTAAGGAGGAGAGGGAGAGAAATATGAAGGTGTTGGGTGTTGTTGATGAATGAAGGTTAAGGTCTTGGGGTTAATATAAACTCATATCCAACAAGTGTTTAACCTTTGTACATTGTGTCACCCAAAGTACTAAACATGATCCAATATTATATTAGAACAAATCTTGGTGTGGGGGCCCTTGTATGGCCGATTACTAGCTTGGGGGGGGGGGTCTAAGTGTAAGTTTAAACCATATAGTTAGTTTAAAGTTCAAATCCAAGTATTAGTTAGATGTTTAGGTTAGGAGATATTTTATATGGGGTGTTATGATGTTCGGGGATCATAACTAGCTTGGAAACATTAAAACAGTGCTTCTAGTGTAATTTTGGTGTTCCGGGTAGTGCCCGGTTGTTCGGTTAGATACCGGTTCGTTAAAGTGCTAAACTATACCGTTTAGTGTTCTTTATGTACCATTTTGTGACACCTTTAATTCCCGACACTTAGGAAAGCATTCAGGACCATTTAGTCATATTTTTGCATGTTACTAGCTTGTTAAAAAGCTGATTTTGCTAATTTATGCAGAATTCTACACTTTATGTGGGTTTTAGGCACTTTCCGGCACTTTATCTATCACCTAGAAAAGCAGTTTCGTGGTCCTTGCTTCCCTACACAATATACTAGTGTAGTACTTGGTTTCTGGCTCATACCGGGTCTCAAAACATTGTCTGTCTATGTACTGAACCTTGTCAGCATTTTTCTGAGTTATCCGCTAATTGTGCTAACCGTGCTTTGTGCATCATTTATGTTAATATGGTTTGTATGTAAAAATGATGTGACATTTTGCAACATGTGATGCACATGTAAGTATGATGCAGTAATCAGAAAGCAGTCATTTGTAATTCAGCACAGTCATTAAGCACAAATCATGGTTAATTAAATTGTACGGATACTTGGATTTTTTACGGTTGTCACACCAGATGGTTTCTCGCCACGAACTTCTAGAACTTCACCAGACGAAAGAGGAATACGAACAATCTTATCAAAACAAATCACCTCAGCATGATGTTTAGTTAACCAATCCATCCCAACGATAATGTCGAAACTCCCAAGTTGCATCAGTGTGAGGTCAATAGGAAAAAGATGGTTATCAAGGTTCAATTGACAATCGTGAATAACAGAATCGAGTACAAGAGGTTTACCAGAAGCAACTTCGACAGATAAGGGTTTCCTCAGTTTAGTTCTAGGTATTGCAAGCAAAGGCTCAAAAGATAACGAAACAAAACTTCTATCGGCACCAGAATAAAAAAGAACAGATGCAGGTTGATGGTTAACAAGAAATGTACCATTGACAACGAGGTTGTCAGCTCGAGCCTCGTTTGCATTCAGATTGAACGCTCGTTCACGAGCGGGATTCACATTGGCATTCGCGTTCGCATTGGCATTCGGATTTTCCAGCCTCGGACAATTGTTGCGGAAATGACCCATTTCTCCGCAGTTGTAACATGAACCAGGTGGGAATCTAGCAGCATCTCCCTGAACTTGTGCTGGATTCTGAGCGGCTTGATTCTGACCCAAACGACAGATGTCGGCCAGGTGCCCAAGTTTACCACAAGTAGTACACTGTTTGCAAGCTCATTGTGCAACATGATGACCGTTGCACCTTGCACCTTGTATAGTGAAGTGCGGTACCAGCATACTGTTTCTTTGCAGGAGGTTGTGCTGGTGGGTTCTGAGCATTCTACGCAGTAACAGCAAAATTTTGGGAAGCCTTGCGCTACCTCGACCTCCATGAAGACTCGCCCTTCTTCTTTCCCTTGCCTTTACCATATTCTTGAACGGGATCGACCGACTGCTTCTTGTCACCCTTGCGGGTCAATTTCCCTTTTCTGACCTGAGATTCGGTCAGAGTAGCAGCCAATTCAATTGCCTGACGAACAGTGGTAGGATTACTACAAGTGACAATATCCTGCACAGAATCGGGCAGACCATCGATATACCTCTCAATCGCTTTCTCCAATGGGGTAACCATAGTGGGACACAACAAACTCAGCTCTTCATAACGATCCGTATACGCACGGTGTTCTCCCCCATCTTGTTTCAGATCATCAAATTCTCATTCCAAACTCGAATCTCGTGACAGGGACAAAATTCTTTCATCATGAGAGCTCGAAGCTCTTCCGAAGTTTGTGCCATCGCCACATCGGCACCCCTATCACGCATCACACCGTTCCACCACGTGAGAGCACGCTTCTCGAAAACACTGGATGCAAATTCAACCATATGCTCATTCGGACACTAAACATGTCTAAATGTACTTTCGAGACTCTCGAACCATTGCAGGAGCGCAATTGCTCCTTGCGACCCAGAAAACTTTAGCGGCTTAGCTGAATTGAAAGTCTTGAAACTACACTGGGTGTTGTTGTTGTTATTGTTGTATATTTGATGAACCTGGGTTACTATGTTCGGAAGCACAGCAGCCATTTGCTGAGCGACAAGGGCTTCGATTTCAGCGTTGGTTTGAGGTTGTGCATCTCGTCGAGGAGGCATTTTCTAAAAAGAACGAGGAAACATGAGAAACGAGTGAAATCGACGATTGGATAAACAAAAGAGGTATTGAAAACATCGACAAAACACAAGGAAGGTGATCATTTGTTCATTGCCTCGAACAAACAAATGATGCACAGCGACAAATCAAAGTAAATGGATCAATATAATGTATCGCGAAGACACGCTTTAGCCTATAAGTGAACACTCATCCCAAGAGTTCCTAGGTAAGAGTGACTGGTCCGATTATGTGGATTTGTACAAACACTCTAGCCTTAGACAGAAAACTCAGGATACAAGCATCCACTCTTTCAGATTGCACGTGTTCACACTATAAGACCCAAAATTTGATGAGATTTTCGAAAATTTAGGAGGTTCAAAACCTTATAACAAATCATCTACGGATAGATGATTGGTTTTCAAAGCGGATTTGTTATTGTGTTCTCGTTGTGGTTATCATCTAAGGATAGGTGACGGTATTGTTTTAAAATCTAAACGCAAGAAAACTTGCGTTAGGGTCCTAGAAAAGTTATAGTCTAGGTCAAAGCATTACTAATAACCTAATTCCCTATAACCATTGGCTCTGATACCAACTCTTCTGTCACACCCCGACCGCGTTAAAACAATAAAAGCGCGGCGGAAACGTTGGGGAGTGGAGCAACAGAATTATTGTTTCACAACCATGGATTCAAAAGATTTGTTTTATTTATAGATTAACCATTTACATTGTCTTGAAATTTAAATAAACAAGTTAAACATAGTCTATCATCGTTATTAAGTCACCAAGGCCTCGTCCAATCCTAAGTGAACATGCATCCTAGCAATCGATATCATTCAACAACACCTGAAACATATGTAAAAACAAAGTCAGCAAAGAAATGCTGGCGAGCACGTAGGTTTTGTGATAGTGTCGGATTCATGGCTCGTTTACATGTTGCAATTCCTCATTAGACTAGAAGAGTCAAAAGTTTGAAAACCTTGTTTTGATAAGTGTATAGTATTGCAACATAATTAACCAACTCAAATCAAGTTGGTTATAGTTTATAAAATCTCGTAGCCATGATTCTTAACCCAAAACATTTGTTTAAGTAAACCAAATTGTAAATCATCTCGTTAGTAAAACTCATATGGTTTATATCATTTAGAAAACATCGTTGTGTGACATCGTTTTACCCTCGTTTGCCCAAGTGAACTAAATAATGCCACGGAATGTAATATGATAAAAACACTTATATATAAGAAGTACCAGCGGCGTATCTACCATGCTTTTATCATGTTACACCCGTCCCATTATCTAATCACAACCCAAAACTAATCATTTGTTCAATTCGTTTAACTCGTTTAAAATCGTTTCAATCGTTTAAATCATTCTTGTTTTAATTGTGAAAACTACTTTTGGTCGTCTCGCTAATAACATCCAAACCTTCGTAACTCGTCCATTGTCAAACTCGCATTAACAAACCACCAAAGGGTAAGTTAACAATCACAGATTCAGTCGTTACCCACATAACCCCCACACATAACCATGGGTGCAGTCTGATAACGGGATTTGTCAGATCCTATGGTACCATAACCTAATACTGGTCGGTTCGGCCAAAACTAATGAATGTTATTCGTTATGTAACTATGTCCAACAAGTTTATTCACATTATCGAAATCGTTATTAGTTTTATATAAACCATATTAATCATTTTTGAAACCATCGTTAAAAACATCGAAAACATTTAACACTTATGAATCACCCCAAAATAATTGAAAATAGTAAAATAGGGGAACTATGTACTCACATAGTTACCACAAAACATGTAAAAAGAAGGGATCTATGTACTCACTTGAAGTGCAAAGCTATCCTTGACTAAATGAACTAGCAAAGCTCGGGCAAACCAAAGAATTCAAGTAGTACCTAGAAATCGGATCGCTAAGTTAATAAATCGACACCTAAATCAGAAGATCAGATAGAATGAGGTCTCGTAAACCAAATGAGTATTGGAACTCATGTGATATGGTTTAACAAAGCCTTCATTCTAAATCGGACCTATCCTAAGTGCTTTCGACCCGTTACGACCCATTAAGGTAGCTTATGCTACTTTAACGCGTCGTTCACGCAAATTCGCGTTCGAGATGCCTAACTAGTCCTATGACAAGTATTATATGCCTAAACATGTTTAAATATGTTGCATAATCAGTTTAGGTGACAAAAATTAAGTTACATATGCTTAAAATTCAATTATGCATGAACAGGGCATTTTGGTCATTTTCCTAAGGCATATAAACTACCTATCATAAAACTAATTAAACTAAGTGACCATAAGGTATAACCTCGAAGGGTTATTCCCTATACAACTATGGTCACTAAACATGCTTGCTCGGATCCTAATGATCGACCAAACGGGTCGGGTTCGAAAGTCTAAGCGGTTGTTAAGACCACTTATCTTACGACCCTATACAAGCACTAGACTAAAAGTGACGAGTAAAACATGTTTAACTAAGTTAGAAAACAGGTTTGATATCAAAACAAGGTGTTTTGATACCCGAAAATAGCTTCGATGCAAAATACGCATAAACACGTATTTTGACCGAAACTTTGACTCGTCACTTCGACTAATCGACGTGGTAATCAGTAGGTATAGTCACAAGGGACTATAACCATCGTGATTACGCTCACGTTGCAAAGTTCAAACGAACTTTGTGTTGAACAATTCATGGTCAAAGCAGAAAGTCAAACTCGGTTTGACTTTCATGCTTAAAAAGCAATAACAAGCATGAAAGAATACTCACAAAAGGTCCAAGCATGGAAGTTTTGATCTAAAATACTCAGGTATGAAGCTAAGGCTTCAACTTAGAGTAAATTAGAGCAAAGTGTGAGCTGAAATTGTCACACCCCTTTCTAAGGCGGAAGCACGAGGTGTGATCTTGAAAGGTTCTCATTGCATACGAATGGTAAACATACTACATGCTCGTAAAAATAACTCCAAATGCAAAATAACATTACGTAATTAGAAAAAAACATAGATTAAGTTTAGAGTTTACGTCACAACATAAAACATTGTCTTAAAAGTTTACTACATTATTCAAAGACAAACATAAGGGTTTTGGTCCTTATATCACCAAACGGGGTGGGACATAACAACCAAACCCCGCAAAACGGCATAGGAGTCTTGACACAACATAGTTAACAACATAAACCACATCCAAGAGCAAGAGTAAGACCGCGCGCACATCCACTTTAGTTACCTGAAATACATGTGAGTTTTTGGAAAATCATCAACATAATGTTGGTGTGAATTCATGCAGTTTTTGTATTGAACATTTGTATACTTGAATGAAAACATGGTATGTAATTTGTATGAAACAAGTATTTCTGAAAATATAAGGAAATCGAGATCGCTAATGGTTTGCAAGGCCATTAACATGTGACACGACATATGTCACACCCCCAAAATCCACCTGCGGAGTATCACCGCTTAGAGGTGTGACTGACCAGGATCAAGCCACCAATCATATTGAACAAGCATATAAGTAGTTATAAAATCCAACACAATACAATTGGTGTCCAAAAAAAACATAGTTTAAGTTGCAAGCGGAAGCATAATGTCAAAAACCAAAGCATAAGTTAATAATGTTTAAGTTCATCATGAACACTCAATGTCCATATTCCACAACGACTCTTCCCCATGCAAGCTCATGCTAAACCTAGTGACCTGCAAAGCATGTAGTAACGAGTCAACAACTAAGTTAAGCGAGTTCACAGTTGGGTGTTCATTTTAAGTTGTTACAAAAACAGTTTCCTTTAACTGGCATCCCTGCCGTGGGGGTTACCCCATAGTTGAAAACGTGTTTTGTTTAATCCCGTTCACTCTGGCTATCTAGCCGTGGGGGCTACCCCATGTTTATACTACTAGACTCGTTACCATATCGACCGCTGACTTTAGTCATGTTTATGTGCCCTTAGCGTCAATGTCTATCATCATTGACGTGCCCAGATCCATTAGTTCACGCCCGTCCTCTGCGGCACGGTGTAAGGCTTGTCAGACCTAAATAGCGATATCTAACTAATGACCCGCTCGCCATTGGCCCGACGATTAAGTCGATATAAAAAGGAGGGACTTCGTGATAGATTTTTGGTCTAGTGAAATTTAATTGTCCATGAGGACGAGGAATTACATTCCTTAACCCATACTGTCCTACCCAAGAAGGACGAGGAATCCATATTCCTTAACCCATTCCCAACCCATGGGAATCCCATGCTTTGTAGAAAGTGTGAACTCACCTTAGGTTAGCTCGGCAGATAAACGAAAGGTCAATCGAGCTGATAGAGGTCAACCACGTCCTAACATGGTTACCATACAAGTCAGGTCTAGGTTCAAATAGTGCACGTATGTTTACACAGAGAAAGTAAGTTACGAACACATACCGATCATGGCAACACATTAACAGTCAAGTACATAACCTATTCAAGCTTGTGCAATTCAATAGTTTGGGCCGAACCATTTGTGCGGTTTACTAACATAACCCAACTAAACACTCCGGCCCAACATGTTGTGCGGTCAGCACAGCCTTGTGCGACCCACATCATGTTGTGTGATCCATTACTCACCCGGCCCAGTCTATGAATAAGCCCAATAGTACCCGGCCCGATAACTATAAACCCAAACAAACCTACAAGCATATACACGGCCCAATTAAATAAACAGATAACATATCTTGTGCGATCCGTTTGATCTTGTGCGACTCGGGACATCATGTGCGACTGGACTTGGGCTTTGAGGCCCAACAGTAATGAAATTCAAGTTGTTTGTGTGAGGCCCAAGACTTGTGCGATCGACACCTTCTTGTGCGATCCACAAGGTCTTGTGCGTTCATGCAAATATTGATTGTACATGGTGCTTAAAGTGGTTGTACCAAGTCTTGTGCGACTAGCCCTTGTGCGATTCAAGGGCTTGTGCGATCAGAACTTGTGTGTTACGGTCTTGTGTGATTTGGTCTTGTGTGATCAGTTAAGTGATTCTCCTAATATCATGCAATCAGTTATAACAACTTGAACAGTTTCTTGTTTTACAATTATTCGATCAAATCATTATTAAATCGGTCAACAGTTTCCAAACCTTATGCCAATCGATCAAACCAAAGGATTTACCCCTTAACTTATATGAACCCTAACAATCATGTAACAACTCAACATCATCTCATCGAATCAACTAGTATGATTAACATCAAGATCTGTAATCCATATCAAGACCTATGAATCAATTGAACATCTAAACCCATCACAGCCGATTTCATCTCCTCGGTTCTAACTCAACATCAACATTACATAGTTACCAACCCTAAATTAATCAAGTCATGCAACACATATGAACCAATTACATGAACACCAATCCTAATCATTCATAACTAAACATGTATCATTCACAAATCATTGTAGACAATCACATAAATCATCACATCATTCAATATGCAATCAACAATAAAAACACTAACCGGTTAGAAGGTAGAATGAAGAGGAATCCGAACTAAAAAGCTTTGAGAGATGGGATGTGGCTGCCGTCGAGTTTGAGAAGAGAGAAAGAGAGTAGGGTTTGTGTGTGTTATGAGATTTGAAACAATGAGAAGTGTTAACCTCCTCATGAGGTTATGCGTGTGAGAGGTGGGCCGAATCCATCATAATGCGCAGCCCATTCGGTTCAAGTACAATAAGTGTAGCCCGAGTGGGCTTATGCGATCGAGTTCGAATTGTGCGATCGGTTCATTCATATACATACATACTTTACACATAACACATATCAAACATAACATTTCATTAATCAACAAAGTTCACATAATCACATAGGATCCATATACGTTACATTAACACAAAGATAAGTTCTGAAGTACGAGTTGTCACAACATAGGAAGCATCCAAACCATAGGCATTTTTATCTGTTGAATCCACGACTGTCGATTCACGACTAGAGACACAAAAGCACTGCTTGGTACTAGTCTGACCAAGAGTGTGGCTGCCTGAAACCCATTAGATCTAATCTTTTGTTCCGCGGTCTTGGTATGTAACTGATTAATGGTGCTTATGACACCCTATTCGTGACATGATCTAAAGTATCATTCCTTAGTTTTTGTATTCAACATACCATAACACATGTATTTTCCCCAATTTTAAAAAGCATGTAAAAGTTTAAAAGTGGGGACATGAACTCACAACTTTGCGTTTCCTGCGCCGTAAACTTCACCGGGTTTGCTTATATAGCGTCGTGACCTATACGTGTTTTATTAACGTTAGTCACTAGACTTGTATCGCACAAGTACAAGTCACCATCTTTTATGTATGTGTTCTTTGTTGTTAAAAATAATTTATATTTTTAACTATGTATCTTACTTATATTATTTTCCCAAAAATAAATATAAGTATTTTGTATTTTGCACCTGAGTGATATATTTTCGTCCAAGAATACATTTTAAGTTCGCAACTTGTCCAAGTTACATAATCTATTAAGAAATATATTTTCATAAATATATTTTCTTGTATTTGTCTATGCATGTTGTATGTGTATTTTGCATTCTTATTCCTTAGGAGTATTTAGTGTATTTTCAAATCCTAATATACTATTACATGTAATACATATTACATACACTTAGCACAAAAATTGGTGATCAATAAATATATATATTTTCCTCAAAAATATACATACTTAATATCGATTTTTATCTTGAAGAAATCATCATTTCTTAACTTGAAATTTACATAAAAATTAGGGAAACCTTGGTAAATATTTTTTGGTAAATTTTTAGGGAATAATTTTCACAAAAACTTATATTTTTCTAAGTGTCAAAATTTTATAAAAATTTTGACATGGTTTCCCCTAAAAATTGAGGTTTCCCGTGTTTTCAAAACATGTGTTTATTTTCTTTTAAAATCATCACAAACTATCAACAACTCATTCAAGACTTACCATAAGCCAAGATCATGTAAATTACACTACATAATGAACTTGAAGTTTTTGTAAGAACTTGTAGTAACTTACCATGTTAATTAGTAGGTTTAGTTACCCTTTAAAACCTTGTTATCACATTCTTGAAAGATTTAGTCATTTACAACGTCGTGAACTCCACTGAGTTCTGCGGGCAGGTTTAGTTTGTAGGCCACTTTGCCTATTTTCTCTATGATTTCAAAAGGTCCAACGTATCGTGGGTTAAGTTTGCCTCGTTTGCCAAAACGAACAACACCCTTCCAGGGTGAGACTTTAAGTAGCACTCGGTCCACAACCTGGAACTCGAGTGGTTTCCTGCCCTTATCGGCGTAGCTTTTCTGACGGTCACGAGCAGCCGCCATTCGTTGTCGTATTTGAGCAATCCTTTATGTTGTGTCTACCACAAGTTCTGGGCCAGTGATCTGACTATCCCCCACCTCTGCCCAACAAAGCGGTGATCGGCATTTACGCCCGTACAATGCCTCAAATGGAGCGGCCTGAATGCTGGTGTGGTAACTGTTATTATACGAGAATTCCACAAATGGGAGATGCTTTTCCCAGCCGTTGCCAAAATCGATAACACATGCACGAAGCATGTCTTCAAGGGTCTGGATGGTGCGTTCATACTGCCCATCCGTTTGCGGGTGATAAGCTGTGCTCATATCTAAGCGTGAGCCAAAGGACTTGTGCATTGCTTGCCACAGTTCAGAAGTAAAACATGCATCACGATCAGAGATAATAGAGGTGGGCACCCCGTGCCTCGAGAAAACTCTCTTAAGATATATGTCTGCTAGAGTGGAGAACTTATCCGTTTCCTTGATAGCCAAGAAATGTGCAGACTTTGTGAGTCGATCCACGATCACCCAAATAGTATCATTTCCACGCTGAGATCTAGGCAGACCAGTAACAAAATCCATGGAAATTTGCTCCCATTTCCATTGTGGTATCTCTGGTTGTTGGAGTAGGCCTGATGGTTTCTGATATTTAGTCTTGACTCTCGCATAAGTCAAGCACTTGCTAACGTAAGTTGCTATGTGAGCTTTCATGCTAGGCCACCAATACGTAGTTCTGAGATCGTGGTACATCTTATCCGAACCAGGATGTACTGAGTAACGAGACTTGTGTGCCTCATCCATCACAAGCTCTCGCAGGTTGCCATAGTGTGGGACCCAAATGCGCCCTGTAACGTAGTAGGCGCCGTCTTCCTTTTGTTCTAACCGTTTCCTTGAGCCGCGTAGGGCTTCAGCCCTGAGGTTTTCTGGTTTCAATGCTTCAACCTGAGCATCTCGTATCTGAGCAGGAAGACTAGATTGGATAGTGAGTTGTAATGCTCGCACACGCTTAGGTGTAGTATCTTTTCGACTGAGGGCATCGGCCACAACATTGGCTTTGCCCGGATGGTATCTGATCGAGCATTCGTAATTATTCAGTAGCTCGACCCATCGACGTTGTCGCATGTTCAACTCCTTCTGTTTGAAGATATGCTCGAGACTCCTGTGATCGGTGTAAATGGCGCACTTGGTACCGTACAGGTAATGTCTCCATATCTGAAGTGCAAAAACAACAGCTCCCAGCTCTAAATCGTGTGTAGTGTAGTTCCTTTCATGAACTTTAAGTTGGCGTGAGGCGTACGCAATAACTTTGTCTCGTTGCATCAATACACAACCAAGACCCTGAATTGATGCGTCTCAGTAAACCACAAAGTCGTCTGTGCCCTCTGGAAATGAAAGAATAGGTGCGCTGCAAAGTCTATCCTTTAGGTGCTGAAATGCCGTTTCTTGTGCATTACCCCATCGATAAGTAACTCCCTTCTGCGTTAGTGAGGTGAGAGGTTGTGCAATCTTGGAAAAATCCTTAATGAACCTCCTGTAGTAACCTGCTAAACCCAAGAATTGGTGAATTTCCGTTGGTGTGCGAGGTGCAGGCCAGTTCTTAATCGAGTCTACCTTAGATGGATCAACATGAATCCCATCCTTGTTCACTACGTGGCCTAGGAAATGGACTTTGCGAAGCCAGAAGTCGCATTTCGAGAACTTGGCATACAGCTGTTCTGCTCGAAGGAGTTCCAAAATGAGTCGTAAATGCTGCTCGTGCTCCTCCTGACTCTTCGAATAGATCAGGATGTCGTCGATGAAAACAATAACGAACTTGTCCAGGTAAGGTTTGCACACTCTATTCATAAGGTCCATGAAAACCGCAGGTGCGTTTGTCAGCCCAAAATGCATGACCAAAAACTCGTAGTGTCCATAACGAGTTCTAAAGGCTGTTTTGGAGACGTCCTCTTCTCTGACTCTCAGCTGCTGATATCCCGATCTCAAATCAATCTTTGAATAGTAGCTCGACCCTTGCAGCTGGTCGAATAGGTCATCAATACGTGGAAGAGGATAGCGATTCTTCACAGTCACTTTGTTGAGTTCTCGATAGTCGATACCCATACGGAAGGTACCGTCCTTCTTCTTCACAAACAAAACTGGAGCTCCCCAGGGCGAAGAGCTAGGACAAATAAAACCCTTATCCAAGAGTTCTTGTAGTTGCGTAGACAGCTCTTCTAGTTCTGATGGGGCTAAACGATAAGGTGCTCGCGCTATAGGCGCTGCTCCAGGAGCTAGCTTGATTTGAAACTCGACTTGTCGATGAGGCGGAAGGGCAGGTAGTTCCTCAGGAAATACCTCAGGATAGTCGCGTACAATCAAAAAATCTTCTATCTTCTTCTCTTTCTTCGAGGTGTCAGTGACGAGAGCCAAAATAGCAGTGTGGCCATTTCGCAAACACTTCTGGGCCTTAAGGAAAGAGATGATGCTCTCAACAGCACCTCTCTTGTCGCCACGAATCATGAGAGGTTCATCACCTGAACAAGGGATGCGGACAATCTTCTCGTTGCAAAGAATTTCTGCTCGGTGTTGGGATAACCAATCCATCCCAATGACAACGTCGAAACTACCCAGAACAATAGGAATGAGGTCGATAGAGAAGGTCTGATTAGCAAGAAAAAGACTACAACCCTTGACTACGTGTGTGGCCTCTAAACTCTTACCATTCACTAACTCTACAGTGTGCTTGGTGTTCAAAAGTGTTGGGGTACTCTTAAGCATTTGACTAACTTTTAAGGACACGTAGCTAGTATCGGCACCCGAATCAAATAAAACTGTAACATAAAATTCGTCAAGAAGGAACTTACCCGTCACAACATTGGGATCATTCCTCGCTTCACCCTGGCCAATAACGAATACACGACCCCTTGCGCCATTGCCGTTGTTACCCCCGTTGTTTCCATTCCCCTGGTTATTGTTATTGTTGTTGTTGTTCTGGTTCTGATTCAGCTGGGGACAATCTCTCTTGAAGTGGCCTTCAGCTCCACACTGAAAGCACCCTATGTTGATACCTTGCTGCTGCTGCTGGCGTTGATTTTGTGGGGGCCTGTTGTTGCTGACGATTCTGATTCGCGGGACGTAAACTTCTGCAATCCTTTGCAGCGTGGCCTGGCTTGTTGCACCGATGACAGTTACTTCTGGTGCATGGCCCACTGTGGTGTAGATTACAGCGATTGCATTTGGGGTGAACTCCCCTGTACCCTCCTTGACTTTGACTACCAGAAGATTGCTGACTAGGGCTCTTGTAGTCGTCAGTCCTTCTCTGGTGAGACTGAGATTGAACAGAAGTTGAACCTTTGCTTGAAGCTCCATCCCATTTTCGCTTGTTGTCGCTGGGAGTATCGGAAGTAGTAGCACTAATACGCTTTGGTAACCTGTTCTGCTCCACCGCCTGATCAGTGAGACGATGAGCCAATTGAACAACTTGCTGGATGGTGGTGAGGTTAGCTGAAGTCACATGACTTTGAATTTCGGGCACTAAACCCTTGAGGTACAGTTCGATACGTTTGATGGAAGGATCCACCATAGTAGGACACAAAATTGCCAGCTCGTTCGATCTTTTTGTATAAGCTTCAATTTCTGACCCCGTCATCTTTAGGTTGAAGAACTCTACCTCCAACTTGTGAATGTCATCACGATTGCAGTACTCTTCCTTAATCATTTCCTTAAAATTTTTCCATGGGGTGGCATTAGCAGCAACCAACCCCAGCATTTGGACCTAAGCGTTTCACCACGTGAGCGCTATACCCTCGAGAGTACCGGTAGCTTACTTCACCCTGTGAGCCTCAGGGCATTCACACATCTCGAAAACAGATTCGAGCTTTTCAAACCAGTGGAGGAGACCTACAGCTCCTTCAGTACCACTAAAGGTACTAGGTCGACAGTCCATAAAGGTCTTGAAAGTACACACAGGAGGTTGTGCAGGTTGACCTGCCGTGAGAGTAAGAAAGGAAAAAGTTTAACACAAAGGTCGGTTCACGAGAGTAGGATCTAGAAATCCTAGAGTGAGTTTAGACTGCAGGGTATACCTCTTGCTTGTGCAGCTGCAAGTGCCGCAGCAACTTATTGGTTAATCAGAGCCGTCAACTGGGCTTGAGTCATGTTAACGCGTCCACTCATGATCTTCAAATCAAAGGAAAACATGAGTGAGAGAGGTTCGTGAAAGTGCGATGACAGAAGAGAGTAAGCACACATGTGTTTTCAAACTATCGTTGCTACGTTTATCTAAGCATACCATAAGCAAAGTTCTATGTAATCTAGAAAGTAGGCACTAGAACATAAACCATATCACCTAGAATGTCGAGTCTTGCACGTGGAGCGAAGCGTCATTGTGGATCGTTGAGCACTGTACAGGTTATAGTCTGGTTTTAACAAAAAACTTTTTCCCCTCATTAAAACCAAGTTCACTATAACCAATGGCTCTGATACCAATCTGTCACACCCCCAAAATCCACCTGCGGAGTATCACCGCTTAGAGGTGTGACTGACCAGGATCAAGCCACCAATCATATTGAACAAGCATATAAGTAGTTATAAAATCCAACACAATACAATTGGTGTCCAAACAAAACATAGTTTAAGTTGCAAGCGGAAGCATAATGTCAAAAACCAAAGCATAAGTTAATAATGTTTAAGTTCATCATGAACACTCAATGTCCATATTCCACAACGACTCTTCCCCATGCAAGCTCCTGCTAAACCTAGTGACCTGCAAAGCATGTAGTAACAAGTCAACAACTAAGTTGAGCGAGTTCACAGTTGGGTGTTCGTTTTAAGTTGTTCCAAAAACAGTTTCCTTTAACTGGCATCCCTGCCGTGGGGGTTACCCCATAGTTGAAAACGTGTTTTGTTTAATCCCGTTCACTCTGGCTATCTAGCCGTGGGGGCTACCCTATGTTTATACTACTAGACTCGTTACCATATCGACCGCTGACTTTAGTCATGTTTATGTGCCCTTAGCGTCAATGTCTATCATCATTGACGTGCCCAGATCCATTAGTTCACGCCCGTCCTCTGCGGCATGGTGTGAGGCTTGTCAGACCTAAATAGTGCTATCTAACTAATGACCCACTCGCCATTGGCCTGGCGATTAAGTCGATATAAAAAGGAGGGACTTCGTGATAGAGTTTTGGTCTAGTGAAATTTAACTGTCCATGAGGACGAGGAATTACATTCCTTAACCCATACTGTCCTACCCAAGAAGGACGAGGAATCCATATTCCTTAACCCATTCCCAACCCCTGGGAATCCCATGCGTTGTAGAAAGTGTGAACTCACCTTAGGTTAGCTCGGCAGATAAACGAAAGGTCAATCGAGCTGATAAAGGTCAACCACGTCCTAACATGGTTACCATACAAGTCAGGTATAAGTTCAAATAGTGCACGTATGTTTACACAGAGATAGCAAGTTACGAACACATACTGATCATGGCAACACATTAACAGTCAAGTACATAACCTATTTAAGCTTGTGCGATTCAATAGTTTGGACCGAACCATTTGTGCGGTTTACTAACATAACCCAACTAAACACTCCGGCCCAACATGTTGTGCGGTCAGCACAGCCTTGTGCGACCCACATCATGTTGTGCGATCCATTACTCACCCAGCCCAGTCTATGAATAAGCCCAATAGTACCCGGCCCGATAACTAGAAACCCAAACAAACCTACAAGCATATACACGGCCAATTAAATAAACAGATAACATATCTTGTGCGATCCGTTTGATCTTGTGCGACTCGGGACATCATGTGCGACTGGACTTGGGCTTTGAGGCCCAACAGTAATGAAATTCAAGTTGTTTGTGTGAGGCCCAATACTTGTGCAATCGGCACCTTCTTGTGCGATCCACAAGGTCTTGTGCGTTCATGCAAATATTGATTGTACATGGTGCTTAAAGTGGTTGTACCAAGTCTTGTGCGACTAGCCCTTGTGCGATTCAAGGGCTTGTGCGATCAGAACTTGTGTGTAACGGTCTTGTGTGATTTGGTCTTGTGCGATCAGTTAAGTGATTCTCCTAATATCATGCAATCAGTTATAACAACTTGAACAATTTCTTGTTTTACAATTATTCGATCAAATCATTATTAAATCGGTCAACAGTTTCCAAACCTTGTGCCAATCGATCAAACCAAAGGATTTACCACTTAACTTATATGATCCCTAACAATCATGTAACAACTCAACATCATCTCATCGAATCAACTAGTATGATTAACATCAAGATCCGTAATCCATATCAAGACCTATGAATCAATTGAACATCTAAACCCATCACAGCCGATTTCATCTCCTCGGTTCTAACTCAACATCAACATTACATAGTTACCAACCCTAAATTAATCAAGTCATGCAACACATATGAACCGATTACATGAACACCAATCCTAATCATTCATAACTAAACATGTATCATTCACAAATCATTGTAGAGAATCACATAAATCATCACATCATTCAATATGCAATCAACAATAAAAACACTAACCGGTTAGAAGGTAGAATGAAGAGGAATCCGAACTAAAAAGCTTTGAGAGATGGGATGTGGCTACCGTCGAGTTTGAGAAGAGAGAAAGAGAGTAGGGTTTGTGTGTGTTATGAGATTTGAAACAATGAGAAGTGTTAACCTCCTCATGAGGTTATGCGTGTGAGAGGTGGGCCAAATCCATCATAATGGGCTGCCCATTCGGTTCAAGTACAATAAGTGTAGCCCGAGTGGGCTTGTGCGATCGAGTTAGAAGTGTGCGATCGGTTCATTCATATACATATATACTTTACACATAACACATATCAAACATAACATTTAATTAATTAACAAAGTTCACATAATCACATAGGATCCATATACGTTACATTAACACAAAGATAAGTTCTGAAGTACGAGTTGTTACAACATAGGAAGCCTCCAAACCATAGGCATTTTTATCTATCGAATCCACGACTGTCGATTCACGACTAGAGACACAAAAGCACTGCTTGGTACTAGTATGACCAAGAGTGTGGCTGCCTGAAACCCATTAGATCTAACCTTTTGTTCCGCGGTCTTGGTATGTAACTGATTAGTGGTGCTTATGACACCCTATTCGTGACATGATCTAAAGTATCATTCCTTAGTTTTTGTATTCAACATACCATAACACATGTATTTTCCCCAAGTTTAAAAAGCATGTAAAAGTTTAAAAGTGGGGACATGAACTCACAACTTTGCGTTTCCTGCGCCGTAAACTTCACCGGGTTTGCTTATATAGCGTCGTGACCTATACGTGTTTTATTAACGTTAGTCACTAGACTTGTATCGCACAAGTACAAGTCACCATCTTTTATGTATGTGTTCTTTGTTGTTAAAAATAATTTATATTTTTAACTATGTATCTTACTTATATTATTTTCCCAAAAATAAATATAAGTATTTTGTATTTTGCACCCGAGTGATATATTTTCGTCCAAGAATACATTTGAAGTTCGTAACTTGTCCAAGTTACATAATCTATTAAGAAATATATTTTCATAAATATATTTTCTTGTATTTGTCTATGCAAGTTGTATGTGTATTTTGCATTCTTATTCCTTAGGAGTATTTAGTGTATTTTCGAGTCCTAATACACTATTACATGTAATACATATTACATACACTTAGCACAAAAATTGGTGATCAATAAATATATATATTTTCCTCAAAAATATACATACTTAATATCGATTTTTTTCCTGAAGAAATCATCATTTCTTAACTTGAAATTTACACAAAAATTAGGGAAACCTTGGTATATATTTTTAGGTAAATTTTTAGGGAATAATTTTCACCAAAACTTATATTTTTCTAAGTGTCAAAATTTTTATAAATTTTATAAAATTGTTGACATGGTTTCCCCTAAAAATGGAGGTTTCCCATGTTTTCAAAACATGTGTTTATTTTCTTTTAAAATCATCACAAACAATCAACAACTCATTCAAGACTTACCATAAGCCAAGATCATGTAAATTACACTACATAATGAACTTGAAGTTTTTGTAAGAACTTGTAGTAACTTACCATGTTAATTAGTAGGTTTAGTTACCCTTTAAAACATTGTTATTTGTTTTCAAATCACATTCTTGAAAGATTTAGTCATTTACAACTTGTAAGATGATTTTTCTAAAAATATTTCTTTTATATTTTTCTTGTTACAATCATGTTCCTAGTCTTGATTTAACACTAAAAATGTGATTAGTTTACTTAGAAACCATGACTTTGTAAATCTTATAAATAAACTTGGTTTCTTGAGAAAAATTATTTTTGTGATCATCTATTTACAAGATTTTTATTTTGTTTAAATCATCTTTACATATGAAAACCAATTTCATCATTCAAGTTCATGAAGACATAAAGCATGATGATCTTGGTCCTTCATAAGATCACCACCTTAACTTACTAGATCATGTGTTTAATCACAATCTAGTAGGTTTCTTATGATGTCTAACATTACTAACACAAACCATCAATCATCAAGAAGCAAATCAACACAATCAACATGTATTCATATGTTTATAAGCTTATGTTAGAGATTTATGTTTATGTTCCTTAGTGTTCATCATGTTTAACAATGTTCATCATCTATTAACCAACAATATATGAAGTATCAAGAGATCATAAGGGCCTTACTACTAGCACAAGGCTAGGGAAGAACACTTGATGTTGTAGATGACAAATGTGGAGGATAAAAGCTAATGGGAGAGGTCCTTCAAGATCCACAAGCTTCCAACTTCCTTAATCACCTTCTTACACCTTAGGATGGTCTTGGAATGGATGGATAATGGATGAAAGGTGGTGGTGGTGGTGGAGTTGTTGTTCTCGGCCGAATGGAGGGGAGAAGGGAGAGAGATGAGTGGTGTGTGTAGTGTGTGTTAGAATGAGAGCTTTAGGACATCTTATAACCATCTAACTTCTTTATCCAATGGGTCTTGTGTTTGTAATAGTACATACATAATCTCTAAATACATCTTCATAAATCTTAGGAGATTTAGTAAGATCATACAAGATCAAAGGTGGGGCCACTAAGGTGACCGTCCACCATGGGGGGGGGGTCTTGGTTGGGTTTAAATGATAAGTTAGATGATTAAGTTAGATTTCAAGTGCATAGATTAGTGTTTAGGTGTATGATATGTTATATAGTGTGTTAAGGTGTTCGAGGATCATAACTAGCTCAGAAACATTAAAACAATACTTATAGTATAATTTTGGTGTTTCGTGTAATGTTCGGTTAGATACCGGTTCGTTAAAGTGTCAAACTATTCCGTTTAGTGATCTTTCAGTACCCTTTTGTGACACTTTTAATTCCCGACACTTAGGAAAGTATTCAGGACCATTTGGTCATATTTTTACATGTTACTAACTCGTTACAATGCTGAATTTTGCTGAAATATATAAAATTCAGCATTTAAAGTGTGTTTCGGGTGCTTTTTAGTGCATAATTTAGCTTCCGGAAAGTTTATATGTTAATCTGTAACACTCGTCTAATTATTTAACGATTTTCGTTTAATTTGCGAAAATAGACATGACATTATATGTAAATACTGTCGAATAATACAGGTGAATTAAAACTTTTACGATTTTAAAATAATACCAATTAATATATACATAATTGCCGTTTAAAATAACGACGAAACAATGTGTGCGGAAGCTTGTTTCTCATTCGTGTTCGGTTGTTCTTTGGGCTTGATCTTCATCCGAAAACACTTGGTATTTACCTGTGATCAAACCAAACTAAAACTTAGTTTTGATGCTTGCATAATAGTTTAAACAAGATTGAAAACATCAAACAATGAACAACAATCATATTGCCAGATTCGTAGTCTGTCGCGGGCCGCGACAGACTCAATGTAATCTTACGCTGGCCGCGACTCTGTGTCGTGTGTCGCGGCAGGTTTAAGACCTTCTGCCGCGTGTCGCAAGGAAGCACCATTTCCAGCAAGTTCAGAGCTGTGTCCTGCATTTTCAGCAACGCTAAGTTTTACGGAATTAGCCATAACTTCTTCGTTATAGATCCGTTTTACGCGATTCTTTTTCCTACGCGTCCGTAATTTAATTCTCCATATAATGGAGTTAAAATCTAACATCCGACATAATAAAATTTCAGACTTTTAACTCTTCGGCTTATCACCCTTTTTACCAACTTTTGACCCGTTCGTGATTTCATCTAACAAACTTGTTTGCGGTCCTTGTTTATTTTGTAAACACATCATTATGATTATTTCCTATTGTACAAGGCTCAAATCACGGGTTATTACACATTCTAAACCCGCTTATGCTCAAATGCTTATTTTGACCCGTTAAGGACATTTATGTCCTTTTAAGCCTAATTTCGCTCACTTCTACTATGCCTCATAATCCCACTCGTTCATTTTGATTAGTTTTTCCACCACAACTATGAATGTGGTGGGTTTAATGTAATAGACCACCTATTCCGAGTTTTACTCCTTAGATATGCTATTTTACGACAATACGCATTTTAAGGCATTTAACCCTTGATAGTTTATGCCTACCATTTTCATACGCGTCTAAAGGTTACAAGATTATAATATCAGTTCCCAAACAACCTTTATGGGTTGTTTGCCTAATTTACCCTTCAAGGGAATATTAGTCAACATTAGCCCCTCATTTACTACGAAAGGCTTTCGCTATATATTTGGTCATAAGGTATATTGTCCACAATTATATTTACACGTACCTAGTTCGGGTCAACTTATTGACCCGTTTCGATACCTTGCCTCTATAATATGCTAGTTCGTAGCATTTTAATCCATAGACCGTTATTATCCTGTAAGCATAAGACTTGACACATACTTATTAGTCGTCATTGGTCAAATGGCATTACAAGTCACCCTTTGACCCGTTTGGTCTAAACGACCAAACATTTTGCATTTGAATTTAGAATGGTATATATATACGTATATATATACCATCTCGTTATTTAACCCAATTCGGCTTACGCCGTAGGGTGTCTTATCACTTTTACTTATATTTGTCGACACACGACTAAATTACCATTTTATCCCTATCCTTATTATAAGTTACCCCATACGGTAACATTTCCAGATTCATTGTATGCTTGTCATTTACGGCTATATTACCATTTACCCATGTTTACCCTTCCTCATGGTTTTTACCAAATTTTGCATATGTCCCGACTCGTATCAATTGCGTCGGAAATCCATATTTCCCAATATTGTTTTTATCGAATTTAAAACTTATAGAATAACTAAATATTCTACAAAAGGTGTAAGTTTCACTTACCTTGCATCCGAATTACGTTTTTCTTTTCTCACTTGCTTCGATCGACCCGCTTTCTCCCCAAGCTTCACCTAGCTTGTTGTAACGACTCTCATCAAAAGTCATAATTATTAAATTAATTTGACCAATAGGAAACCCTAATTGAGACACCCAAGTGATTCTGCGCAAACCCTAAGATTTTCAGAAAAATCAGAATCAGGATCAGGGCCCCTAAAACTCAGGGGGGTATTTCCTAGTTACGATTATCCACTTAAAACGTAGGCAGAAAGGAATTTTCAGAAACCGTCGACTCAGCTGAGCTAGTCCCACACGTGGCAACCCTATGCATAAAAATAGTTCTCACGCGGGCCGCCTCAAGTTAGCTTAATTCTCACGCGGGCCGCCTAAGGGACAAAATTCACCTATAAATACAGGAGTTTGGGACTTGATTCTGGGAGTTGAAACGACGAAGAAATTCCAATTCTACACGGAGTTATGCTCTGTATACTCCAATTAACACACACGATTCACTAATCGACGCCGCAATCAGGGTATTAGCACAATCGCTGCTACGATTCATTTTCCGACGATCAATATATCCAATGAATGTTTAAGTGCCGCCCACATTAGGGTTATACTTTATCGTTCGTCATTAATTTGACGGATCATCGTTAATTCGATGGATGAAGTATTGTACTTTATCGTTCGTCATTAATTTGACGGATCATCGTTAAATCGATGGATGAAGTATTGCACTTTGTCGTTCGTTGTGAGAATTTGATCTCGTAAGTTATCGTAAATGCTGGATTGACTACTAACCCCGAATTGTGTGCTTGTTATTAAATTTAGGATAAAAGGCTAAATCAGTAGGCCAAACTATGCCCGTATAAATTGCAATGTGAGTCATTCTCCTTTTCTCACAGTTTGTGAGTCATTCTCCTTTTCTCACAGTTTGTGAGTCATTCTCTTTTTATCAAATTATATTACAATACCTCAAATTATTTTCAAGGTTATAATTACAGGGACTAAGTCGTGGATATCTTGAATTACTGGTTAGTGGGGTATTGTGCACATTACTAATTTTCTCCCAGTTAGGTTCATTGACCTACTCGGGATAATCACTGTTAGGTTCATTGACCTACAGTGATAATCATCACTATTTAGGTTCATTGATCTAAATAGTGATATGACCATCGTTACCATTGTGACTTGTCACCATTGTGACAGAATGCCAGATAAAAATAAGATAGAAGCCATTGTAATCGCTCTTATGCTGTAACTGATAACTATGCATCATTATGCAAAAATAGAATGATTCACTCAGTATTTCCCGCTGACAAAACCTTTTTCAAACATATTTCAGGTGATCTGTTATGAATCAGGAAAAGTGCCATATAGCACTACAAGCTCAAGAAAGTGGCTCAGTATAAAAATAAAGAAACATGTTTTGTAAAATAAAGAATTTCTTCGTGAAATCTCAATATTGTAAATTACCGGGTTTGATCCCGAGTTGTGAAATAAAATAATCGGGAAATATTTACATTTTAAAAGATCCTGATGAAAACTTCCGCTGTCAAACTCAATTAAATAAATACCACGGGATTTTCTGTCCCGCGGCTCCTGAAACGGGTCAAACCGGGTCGGGGGCCGTGACAGAAAAATGTGGTATCAGAGCCACTTATCGCGCCACTGATTTAAGCCAATTAAGTATTTAGAAAATACTTAATTTTTATTAATTGCTATTTTGTGATTATATGTTTTATTATCTGACTAATTTTGAACAGTATGGGCAGATTTTTATATGCTAACCAATGTAGCAATTAATACAAATTTTTACATAATTTGACCAAAGTTTTGCACCTTTATTTTATATAGTCTAGAAACCTTATTCAGTAAATAAATTTACAAATAAAACCTAGTATGTTTTCATATTCGGTTGTTTCATAGTTACTCAATATGAAATAATATTTAAAAGTTTTCTATGAAATTTGATATAGTTTTTAAACTTAGTAATTGTGTGTATCTTGCATAAATAGCATGAGTGATCTGTCGGAAGCCCTTCAGAATTTAAATCTCTATCCAGTAAGAATCGAAGTTTCCAGAGATTTCAATAGGTATATTCCAGACATAGAAGAATCTATAGAATTCAACGCTTTACCTTTTGAGAAACCTAAGGCTAAGAAAATGGAAATTGGGGAAAGTTCTAGGCAAATTGAGGGATTACCATCTCAAGAAGAACTAGATTTTATAATGGCAACCGATGATACTAATGAGCCTGTTAATGAAAATGATTTTATTCATTCTCTTAAAACACAACTACCAATGAATTTAGAACCAGCTATTACAAACCTTTCAATCCACTCGCAAATAGACGAATGGGTGACTAATGAAATACTGTTACAAAACCATCCCTATAGGCTTTTTCCTAAGTTCAATCCAGAACCTTTACCAAATTCACCAAGTAACGAGAATATGACTGAACTTCGTCATTTTGACAAAATGGATGCTGGGAATAGGATCCAAGAGATTTTGGGACAGATCTCCTGGAAATACGATGAGAAGGAACGCCGTTACTAGAATATCACCTGACAAAGGATAGTGGAGTATGAAACTGTGGTTGTGTAATAGTAATAGTAAAATCAGTATGTGTAAAATAAATAATAAAACGGTTGTATATAAAAGCATGATATAAGGAAATTTTAGAAAGTTACAAATTTTGTTTGCATATTCGTTTATGTGATTATGTGCAATTAAATTATGACATTGGATTATTTCCTTTATACTAATTATGTATATATAAATTAGATATCAGATGGAAAACGCTAATAATGAACCAGTTAATGAGGTTAATCAATCTGAGCAACAACCGGGGGATCAATATGTGACTAGGCAAGATATAGAAAATATAGTTGCTCAAGGGATAGCCAACACTATTCCAGGAATAGTTGCTCAAGGGATAGCCAATGCTATTCCAGCAATCATTGCTGCTGTTAAAAATCCAATCGAACCGCAACAAGTTGTTCCTAGTAAACGTATTTCTGAAGATAACGTCAGTAATAGCGTAAATGGAGGCAATAATCATGTTAATCATGATAATGAACCACGGCAAGCTCCACTCCCTAAGAAAAGGAAAGTTGCAACACCTGGTTGCACTTACAAAGAATTTCTTGCTTGTAAACCCACTGAGTTTGCAGGCAATGAAGGAGCGACTGCGGCACTACGTTGGTTAGAGAAAACCGAGGCAGTAATTGCCATAAGTAAATGTGCTCAGGATGATCAGGTCATGTACGCGTCAAATCTTTTCAAAGAAGTGGCACTAGAATGGTGGAACACAGTGTTACAAGCTAAAGGAAGAAATAGGGCTTATGCCATGAAATGAGAAGAATTTAAGAGTCTTGTAGAAAGAAAATTCTGTCCTGAATATGAAAAAGATCAAATGGCAAATAAGTTTCTAACCCATCGGATGGTGGATGTAGATTGTCGAGGTTATACTACGACATTCTTTGAATATGCTCGAGTGGTACCAACCCTGTCTTCGCCAGAACCGGTACTTATTTCTCGTTATATTTGGGGATTGATTTCCGAAATCCGTAATATTGTCAAGGCTGCGAAACCTCGCACGATTGATGATGCGGTGGAATTAGCCAATACTCTGACTGACGAACTAGTACGGACAAGAGAAGAAAATAGAAGGAAGGAAGTAGCCCAAAAGATTACCCAAGAATTCCGTTCGGGTAACCATAACAATTTCAAGAAAGGAGGGAATGGACAATCTTCTAATAGTCCATTTTGCAATTTCTGCAAAAGGAAGCATTTTGGAAGATGCAAAGGATATTGCAATTTTTGCAAAATTCCAGGACATCAAGAGGAAGACTGCAGGAAGAAGAAATTTTCAGTTTGCTACAACTGTGGAGAAACTGGACATCTTAGGCCAAATTGTCCAAAACTAAATAAACCATTTGACAATCAAGCCAAACCAGCAGAAGGAGCAAAAAGGAATGCGAGAGCCTTTCAGCTGACTACTTAAGAAGCCGAGATGATTCCAGATGTGATAGCTGGTATGTTCTTAGCTTACAATGTTTACACAATAGTATTATTTGACTCTGGTGCAAACCAAAGTTTTATAAATACTTTACTCTGCCAAACTCTTAACTTACCGTTAACAAGCATTAGATAAATTTCTACAGTAGAATTGGCAGATGGGAATTTAGTTAAAGTAAATAAGGTTCTGCAAAACGTTGAAATAGAACTTTTAAGTCATAAATTTTATGCAACCATATTGGTTGAATTCGATGATATGTTAGAATGGATTGATTAGTAAACAAGTATGCTCGAATTATCTGTGATAAGAATTCTATAAAAGTTTGAGCAACCACTGGAAAAGTAATAATGATTAAAGGAGATAAATCATGTAAAACCATAAAGTTCATAATCAATAATGGAAGTTGCTAATTATGAACGAAAGCAAGGAATAGTATATATGATTTCAATAATCATCAATACTAAAGATAAAGAAATTAAGGAAATTTCTGTAATTCCAGAATACTCAGATGTATTTCCAGAAGATTTACCTGGATTACCACCAGATAGGGATATAGAATTTAGGATTTATCTAATTCCAGGAATTTTACCGATAAGCCAGGGAACCTTATCGGTTAGCACAATATTGGTTGTAAAGAAAAAGTATGGTTCAATAAGAATGTGTATTGCTTATAAAGAATTGAATAAAGTTACAATTAAGAATCGATACCCATTACTTAGAATTAATGATCTATTTGATCAATTCCAGGAAGATAGATAGTTTTCTAAGATCAACTTATGTTCCGGATATTATCAATTAAAAAGTATCAGAGGAAGATGTACCTAAGACTGTTTTCAGAACTAGGTATGGTCATTATTAGTTTACAGTCCTACCCTTTGAATTAAAGAATGCACCTGCAGCATTCATGGACATGATGAATAGGATCTGTAAACCATATTTGGATAAATTGGTAATTGTCTTCATAGATGATATACTTATTTATTCCAAAAATCAGGAAGAACATTTTCAGCACTTGCATGTACTCTTAACTTTGTTAAGAAAAGAGAAGCTTTACGCCAAATTTTCGAAGTGTGAATTTTGGTTACAAGAAATGCAATTCTTAGGACATATGGTGAATCATGAAGGTATTCATTTAGATCCTGATAAGATATTACCAAAATGCAAGGTTCCCTAATCCGCAATGGAAATTAGAAGTTTAGTCGGATACTACAGACGATTTATTAAGGATTTTTCTAAGATAGTTATATCATTAACTAAGTTAACCTGTAAAATAGTTAAGTTTGAATGAGGATCTTAAAGCAGAAATTAACCAAATACTCAGATATTAGCCTTATGAACTAAAGATTTTGAAGTATAAAGTAATGCTTCAAAGTTAGGATTTGAATGCATGTTAATGCAACATAAAAAGATAATTGCGTATGCATCAAGGTAATTGAAAAAGAACGAAGTAACTATACCACTCATGAGTTAGAATTAGGAACCATAATTTTTGCCTTAAGATTTGGAGACATTACCTGTATGGAAGTAAGGATACTATCTATACGGATTATAAGAATTTAAGATATATATTTTTGGGCAAAAAGAATTAAACATGAGATAAAGGAGATGGATGAAAATCCTAAGTGACTATAACTGTGATATTCAGTATCATAAAGGAAAGGATGAAGACGACAAGAGATCGTCAGAAAAGTTATACAGATAATAGACGAAAGCCATTGGAGTTCGAGTTGGAGACAAAATGCTATTAAAAGTATCTCCTTGGAAAGGAGTTGGTAGATTTGGTAAGAAAGGAAAACTAAGTCCAAAGATACGTAGGACCATTTTCAGTGATTCAACGTATAAAATCAGTTACTTATCATTTACAACTACCAGGAAAGTTAGCGAGAATACATGATGTATTTCATGTATCCAATCTCAAGAAATGTCTATCAGATGAATATTTGGTAGTACCTTTCCAAGATATAAAGGTAAACAAATAGTGTTAGTTTAAGTGAAATGGGATTCAAAGATAGGACCCTAATATACATGGGAACTGGAATCCGAAATGAAGAGAAAGTATCCTCAATTATTCCAGTAAATCTCGAGGACGAGATTTTTCTTAAGGTGGGGAGAATGTAACGACTCTCATCAAAAGTCATAATTATTAAATTAATTTGACCAATAGGAAACCCTAATTGAGACACCCAAGTGATTCTGCGCAAACCCTAAGATTTTCAGAAAAATCAGAATCAGGATCAGGGCCCCTAAAACTCAGGGGGGGTATTTCCTAGTTACGATTATCCACTTAAAACGTAGGCAGAAAGGAATTTTCAGAAACCGTCGACTCAGCTGAGCTAGTCCCACACGTGGCAACCCTATGCATAAAAATAGTTCTCACGCGGGCCGCCTCAAGTTAGCTTAATTCTCACGCGGGCCGCCTAAGGGACAAAATTCACCTATAAATACAGGAGTTTGGGACTTGATTCTGGGAGTTGAAACGACGAAGAAATTCCAATTCTACACGGAGTTATGCTCTGTATACTCCAATTAACACACACGATTCACTAATCGACGCCGCAATCAGGGTATTAGCACAATCGCTGCTACGATTCATTTTCCGACGATCAATATATCCAATGAATGTTTAAGTGCCGCCCACATTAGGGTTATACTTTATCGTTCGTCATTAATTTGACGGATCATCATTAATTCGATGGATGAAGTATTGTACTTTATCGTTCGTCATTAATTTGACGGATCATCGTTAAATCGATGGATGAAGTATTGCACTTTGTCGTTCGTTGTGAGAATTTGATCTCGTAAGTTATCGTAAATGCTGGATTGACTACTAACCCCGAATTGTGTGCTTGTTATTAAATTTAGGATAAAAGGCTAAATCAGTAGGCCAAACTATGCCCGTATAAATTGCAATGTGAGTCATTCTCCTTTTCTCACAGTTTGTGAGTCATTCTCCTTTTCTCACAGTTTGTGAGTCATTCTCTTTTTATCAAATTATATTACAATACCTCAAATTATTTTCAAGGTTATAATTACAGGGACTAAGTCGTGGATATCTTGAATTACTGGTTAGTGGGGTATTGTGCACATTACTAATTTTCTCCCAGTTAGGTTCATTGACCTACTCGGGATAATCACTGTTAGGTTCATTGACCTACAGTGATAATCATCACTATTTAGGTTCATTGATCTAAATAGTGATATGACCATCGTCACCATTGTGACTTGTCACCATTGTGACAGAATGCCAGATAAAAATAAGATAGAAGCCATTGTAATCGCTCTTATGCTGTAACTGATAACTATGCATCATTATGCAAAAATAGAATGATTCACTCAGTATTTCCCGCTGACAAAACCTTTTTCAAACATATTTCAGGTGATCTGTTATGAATCAGGAAAAGTGCCATATAGCACTACAAGCTCAAGAAAGTGGCTCAGTATAAAAATAAAGAAACATGTTTTGTAAAATAAAGAATTTCTTCGTGAAATCTCAATATTGTAAATTACCGGGTTTGATCCCGAGTTGTGAAATAAAATAATCGGGAAATATTTACATTTTAAAAGATCCTGATGAAAACTTCCGCTGTCAAACTCAATTAAATAAATACCACGGGATTTTCTGTCCCGCGGCTCCTGAAACGGGTCAAACCGGGTCGGGGGCCGTGACACTTGTTAAGCGCCTACTATCATCCATCATTCACAAGGTTGTTAGATTAGTCATTCTAAATCATGACTTTCACACCTTATGAATCTTTGACTACTTTCTTATTGAACTAAATCATAAATCATGAGTTTAATTCTTATGTCAAGACCCACTTCAAATCAAGTATGAATTCTTAACAATTTCCCTTTTTGTTCAAGTAGTTCATTCATACAAGTTAGTATGGTGTTTATAAACACCAATACAACATCAATTTCATTAAATCATCCAAAACCCATTTTTCATAAGCTTTAACGCATAATTCTTTATAATAATCAAATCTCCGTTTTTACCCAACTTTTAGCATTTTAATCCTCACTTAGGCGTTTCATCAAACACCTAGCGGGTCAGAATTTTATATCATCAAAACCAAGTTTATGACTTGTAATTATCATCTAAATTAACTTCGATTAGACAATTCTACACAAGTCTTAACATCCATATTTCTGAAATTTACTCTTAAATTCAGATTATGCTAGAGCAAGATCATAATTCTAGGTTTTATCAAGTTTTCTTCAAGTTCATTAATCACCTACAATGGTGATTATGAACTCTATAATTAATATGAAATCTTTTAACAAGATTTCACCTAGGGTTCATCCCTAGACACCATATCCCTTCTAATTTCATTCATGCATGACACAATCAAGCTCAATTTCAGTTTTTCATAATTAACCTAGAACTTGAGATGAATCAAAATACTAGAATTTTGCATACCTTATGATCCCTTCAGTGAGGTGATCACGAATTTGTGCTTGAAATTCGATTTAGACTTGATTAGAGGCTCCAATTTGTGAGTTTTGTGAGGATCTTAGGGTTTGAAGAAACCCAGGTCGCCCCCTGCATCTTTGTACGACCAGACATCCCCAAATGGGGTGTTTGGTTTTTGTTTTAATTAAAATTAGCAACTTAAGTTTCAATTTTAACATCTTTGGCCCCTCCATTTTCCTTAGTTCATAATTTAAGTGTTTTAACCCACTCATAAGTCACTATCTAACTAGGTTAGAATTATTCCTAGTTAGCTTAGTAGGTTCGGGAAGTCGTAACCCGTTTTACTTTAAGTCCCGTTAAATCGGGCCTTTTATCCATCCTATTTTTCTTGAAAGCTCTCATTCACTTTAAATAAATATTAGGATTATTTAATTTATTCCTAATATTTGCCGGTTTACTTTTACCACTAATGGTACTTTCCCCGTCTTTAGTATTAACGGGGTTTAATTACCAAACCCGATTTCGGGGTGTTACAAGTCTACCCCCCTTAAAGAGGTTTCGTCCTCGAAACCTTTTATGATATAATTCATTGAGTTTAAACTCAATGTATTTGAGCCGAGAAATCCTTTAAACGTTACTTATACTTTTAACCAATTGTTAGTATTACCAGAAAAGTATGGTAACATCTTTTTGGCTATTAATTGTCTACGTATCTCTTACGACATAGTGCAACTCGAAATAACGTAATCTCGTTATTTCCACTAGTTTAGTTACCCAGCGCTATTCATCACTTTCATATACTATCGAATTCTTTATGGATCCGTTACTTTGACCCGTTTAAAGGTCTTTAGTGAAATCTTTCACTTTTAGCAACAATTTCTTTTGTTTTCAAATTCATTTATTCGGTTCAGTTATACCGAATCCACCGTTTACAAACAACCAAATTTACTTTAATGACCTTAACCGGTCTCACTAACTAGACTTGTTAGTCCAGTTACTTTTTACCGCTCGCTTAGTGATAATGTGATTCCACTTCACATTGCATTTCTTGACCGTGATCTTGTCACGTCATGTTTAATTTATATCAACCTTTCATTTTCGAAAATACCACTTTTTCGAATATATCGTCTTGCACCTATCGATGTTAAGACCCATACTCTTTGATATTTGTTATTTCCAAATTCGTTTTATAGTATTCATATTTGTTAAAACGTTGTTTCTTACTAAAACTGTATTTTAGTTTAACGTTTTTCCTTTTAATTATGTCAATTACTCATATTAAGGAAATTGACAACCCATAATTTATTCTTTTCCGTTCTCATTTTACGCGGGGAATCATAACTAGTTCCCTTGCTTTACACGATTGACCCGTAGGTTCTTTCACTTAGCCTTATAGGCTATTTCTTTAAATTTTTCACCTTTTTAAGGTGAAACATTAACAACTCGTTTCCTTCTCTTTATGACTTGAGGGTCCTTTTTGGTCCCGTAGACCTAAACACTGTGTTTAATCCCGTAGGTTATGATGATCCCGTAGATCATCTTTTATTCTTGTCTATATTCAATTGTATATATACATATATAGCTTCGAGGCATCTCATATTATGTTTGGAATCGTTTATTTTCGCTCTTGACTTTAATTGACCTTGACCGTAGTCTAAGGCTTCATTTGTTTACTTCCGGACTAATCCTCCGACTTTATGACTTCCGACGTTATTTACGCGTCAGTTTGTTCTAAGCTTACCGTCTCCCGGTTCATACTTATACTTCTATACAACCCATTACCCGGGTTCTTTTATCTTAACGTTCTTAACGTCCATAACCCTTTACATAGGTAGTTAACATCTCACACTTTTACTTATTCAATCCGCGCCTACTTACATTAGCAAGCGTCATCATATATTTAATTCGTTTGACTTGTTCGTGTGAAATTTCATCACTGGTGAACGTCAAATTTCATTCTTTGTTCGACCCGCTCGACTTTTAATTAGTCGAACGTAATTTTTATCAAAATTTATGTTTGCGAAAATTCTTGTCATCTTTTAGTCATGACTCATATTCCGAGTCTTTTGACTTTCTATTTCGCGTTCCTGTTTCTCAGTCTACACATGCGTTTAAATCCTTACCCACCATCCAGGTGTTTTACCGAATTCGTTATTATTGCAACCCTTACGGTATGCATTATGACTTCGTTTCGCTTTTTATATTCCTACTTTGTTCTCAAATTTGGTGTTTTACAAAATCGGCCCGTTAAGAGTCATATTTGCATTCTCCGGGTTCGAGTGTAAGCACACCCCTCCCAATTGCATACCTTAGTCCTTTTACATTAATCTTTGTCCTTTCACTCGGGCTCATCATCCTGATGTAATACGCTTCTGTCACCCGGCTGTGCGTTTACATTATTATCAAATATTTTGCTCATTTGTTTCATTTGGGTACTTTTAAGTTAATCCCATTCACCCCGCCCTTACTACATCGGATGTAAACGTGTCCGCCATAAGAAGTTCATGGTATCATATGCCACTGCTTACTTGGCCAGAGTAAGCGATTAACACATGACACACATGACCTTTTTACAGTTTTCACATCACGCCCTATGTAAGTAACACCTCTATTTGTTTCTCTTGGAAACAATATCCCGAATACATTTTCTATTCGGGTTTTTCCAAGTTTTTAATCTACATATGCAACTTTCAATTTCTACTTATTTGTTGCATATTACTATTTGTGCGATTATTTAAAATGTGCACCTGGTAATGTTTGCCCCGACGGGCGTTCCTTGCCATTAACCTTGTTCGCGGTCGTTATGCGATTTAGTCCTCGGTGAGCATGCTCCTCTTGTCATACTTCGGACCGTTCCATCATCATATCCACAATTCGTTTGACTCTCGTCGTCTTCAAACGCGAGTGTCCTTCAAATAAAACATTCACAAAAGTTAGTAACGTCAACTTCAATAATCGCCCGTATTATAATACAAGGCTTTTTCTACTATACGCGTCAACGCGCGTATTTTCGTCAACTATATCAATCGTTTTTATTGGGGTAACGTGTATCACACGATAGCCCTATGTGTTGTCTACAACACTTTAGCATGCTAAACTATTAACATACTTGTACTTACCGGTTTTGCGATCAAGCCTCGAACCGAACACCAATCTTTATTAAGAGCATAAGGTTTAAGTCCAAGGATAGTTTTCCCACCATACTTGAATCTCTTAAACCACGGCTCTAATACCAACTTGTAACACCCGTCTAATTATTTAACGATTTTCGTTTAATTTGCGAAAATAGACATGACATTATATGTAAATACTGTCGAATAATACGGGTGAATTAAAACTTTTACGATTTTAAAATAATACCAATTAATATATACATAATTGTAGTTTAAAATAACGACGAAACAATGTGTGCGGAAGCTTGTTTCTCATTCGTGTTCGGTTGTTCTTTGGGTTTGATCTTCATCCGGAAACACTTGGTATTTACTTGTGATCAAACCAAACTAAAAGTTAGTTTTGATGCTTGCATAATAGTTTAAACAAGATTGAAAACATCAAACAATGAACAACAATCATATTGCCAGATCCGTAGTCTGTCACGGGCCGCGACAGACTCAATGTAATCTTACGCTGGCCGCGACCCTGTGTCGCGTGTCGCAACAGGTTTAAGACCTTCTGCCGCGTGTCGCAAGGAAGCACCATTTCCAGCAAGTTCCGAGCTGTGTCCTGCATTTTCAGCAACGCTAAGTTTTACGGAATTAGCCATAACTTCTTCGTTATAGATCCGTTTTACGCGATTCTTTTTCCTACGCGTCCGTAATTTAATTCTCCATCTAATGGAGTTAAAATCTAACATCCGACATAATAAAATTTCAGACTTTTAACTCTTCGGCTTATCACCCTTTTTACCAACTTTTGACCCGTTCGTGATTTCATCTAACAAACTTGTTTGCGGTCCTTGTTTATTTTGTAAACACATCATTATGATTATTTCCTATTGTACAAGGCTCAAATCACGGGTTATTACACATTCTAAACCCGCTTATGCTCAAATGCTTAGTTTGACCCGTTAAGGACATTTATGTCCTTTTAAGCCTAATTTCGCTCACTTCTACTATGCCTCATAATCCCACTCGTTCATTTTGATTAGTTTTTCCACCACAACTATGAATGTGGTGGGTTTAATGTAATAGACCACCTATTCCGAGTTTTACTCCTTAGATATGCTATTTTACGACAATACGCATTTTAAGGCATTTAACCCTTGATAGTTTATGCCTACCATTTTCATACGCGTCTAAAGGTTACAAGATTATAATATCAGTTCCTAAACAACCTTTATGGGTTGTTTGCCCAATTTACCCTTCAAGGGAATATTAGTCAACATTAGCCCCTCATTTACTACGAAAGGCTTTCGCTATATATTTGGTCATAAGGTATATTGTCCACAATTATAATTACACGTACCTAGTTCGGGTCAACTTATTGACCCGTTTCGATACCTTGCCTCTATAATATGCTAGTCCGTAGCATTTTAATCCATAGACCGTTATTATCCTGTAAGCATAAGACTTGACACATACTTATTAGTCGTCATTGGTCAAATGGCATTACAAGTCACCCTTTGACCCGTTTGGTCTAAACGACCAAACATTTTGCATTTGAATTTAGAATGGTATATATATACGTATATATATATACCATCTCGTTATTTAACCCAATTCGGCTTACGCCGTAGGGTGTCTTATCACTTTTACTTATATTTGTCGACACACGACTAAATTACCATTTTATCCCTATCCTTATTATAAGTTACCCCATACGGTAACATTTCCAGATTCATTGTATGTAACAACTCTCATCAAAAGTCATACTTATTATATTAATTAGTCTAAAAGGAAACCCTAATTGAGAGACCCAAGTGATTCTGAACAAACCCTGAAATTTTCATAATTTTCAGAATCAGGATTAGGGCCCCTAAAACTCAAGGGGGGTAAAACCTAGTTGATAATTATCTTCAAAATTCGTTGTCAAGTTACTGAATTTCGAAAATTTTAACTCAGCAAAGCTAGTTTCAGTCGTGGCTACCCTATAGCCTATTTTGATTCCATACGGACCGCAACACTATCAACCTTACGGTCCGTAAGCAGTCATACGGACCGCAACGTTGACAAGCCTACGGTCCGTAAGCTAGCCAAATTTTCACCTATAAATAGCAGACATTGGCATTCGAATTCTGAACATTTTACGTCGACCGAATTCTCACAAATACACTAAGTTCGATCTGTTATTCCATAATTCAACCCCCGGGTATCGAAATTCTGCTACAAAACAGGGTATTAGCACAATCGCTGCTACGATTCAATTATTCGAAGATCAAGATATCCAATGCATGTTTAAATGCCGCCCACATTAGGGTTATACTTTATCGTCCGTCATTAATTTGACGGATTGTCGTTAATTCGATAGGTAAAGTATTATACTTTATCGTTCGTTGTTAATTCAACGGATCATCGTTAATTCGATGGGTAAAGTATTATACATTGTCATTCATTGTTAATTCAATGGATCATCGTTAATTCGATGGACAAAGTATTGCATTTTGACATTCATTGTGATAATTTGATTTCGTAAATTATCGTAATTGCTAGATTGATTACTAACCCAGTTTTGTGTGCATTGTATTTATATTAGGTTAACAAGGCTAAATCTTAGATTAGACTCTGACCATATTAAATCAGCAATGTGAGTCATTCTCTCTTTTTATCAAATCTATTTACAAAATCATGTTTATTTTCAAAGTTATAATTACGGGGATTAAGTCTTTGTAATCACCAAGTTACAGCCGGTATGTGGGGTTTTGTATACATTACTTGATAATCGTCACCATTGGGGCAGCCAGTGGGGGATATGACCATAGTCACAGACACCATTGGACGAATGGGCCAATGGGTCGAGTGGCAAGTACCGTGGGTAGTTGGCTTGATATCAGAAACATTGTAATCGCTCTTAATACTGTAAATTATAACAAATGTGTCATTTTAGTAAATAGAATGATTCACTCAGTATTTCCCGCTGACAAAACCTTTTTCAAACATGTTTCAGGTGATCTATTGTAATTCAGGAAAAGTGCTGGGAGCATTTCAAGCTTACTGATAGTGGCTCAATATAAACTAAATAAATGCTTTTGTAATATCACGCTTTATAGTAAAAACCTACTATTGTAAATTATCGGGGTTTTATCCTGAATTGTGAAATAAAATAATCAGGGAAAATTTTTAGCTTTAAGCGATCCTGTTTCCGCTGTTATGGGTAAGAAAAAGCTGTCAAGCATTTATCTTAAATTAGAGAAATCATCTAATGAAAAAGGAAGTTCATCCCGAACCAAATCCTCGAGTCAGTCGAAAATTCCTGAAGAAGGAATATTCGTGCGAAAGGCACAATACGAGGAATCACTTTCTCCTCAAAGGAGGGAAATGATTATTAAGAAAAGTAAAGAGAAAATCCGAGAAAAGAGGATTAAACGGGAAACTCAAGAATTAATTGATAAATCACCTTGGGAAGATAAACTAGATGAGAAATGGGCTAATTTATATATGCTAGCCACCGTAGCAGAAAATATAAATCTTTAAAGATTAGCACCCTACTCTCATAAATCTAGAAACCTTATGTGATAAATAAAACTTGAAACCTGAGTGTGTTTGTCAGTTATCTTTGTAAATCAACTAGTACACAGTATGAAATAAAATTACAAAGTTTATTTGTAAATTTTAACTTAGTATTTTATGCATTTTGCATATATGCTACATCAGCATGAGTGAAATATCCGAAGATTTCCAGAATCTTAATCTTTATCCCGTAACTGTCGAAGCTTCCAAAGAATATATTAGCTACTATCCCGATATTGAACAACCAGTAGAATTCAAGGTTCCACCCCTGAGTAAGCCAAAACAGAAGAAAAGAACTTATGTAGGATGGAGGAAAATCCGTAAGAAGAAACCAGCTAAGAAACTGCCCAAAATAAGTAATCCTTTGAAAAAGGGAAAAGAAGTCATAACCGGAGAGAATTCCAAACCACAAGAAATGGAAACTGGAGATAAAAAGAAGGGTAAGGAGGTAGAAATACAAATGGAGGAGATTACTAAAGAAGTAATAATGGAAGTTGGGCAAGGGTCTATACCAGCTCAGAGAGAAATCGGGGAAAGTTCCAATCCAAACCAGGAAAGAACTTTTCAAGATGAGATAGATTTTCTGTTGGAAAACTGTGAGACGATTCAGCCTGTCCAGACAAATCTTTTTACCTATCCTATTGAAAACCAATTCTCTATGAATTGGGAACCAGCAGCAATTCCAGATCCAATAGTCCACTCCCAAACCATAGGAATGGACGAATGGTGGACAAACGATTGGCAATTTCAAAATATTGTCAACGATCCTTACACTTTTCTTCCACAATTCGATCCAGAACCATTACCTAATCCACCCATGAGCAATGAAAACATGGCCGAACTCCGCCACTTTGGCGAAGAATTGTTTGATATGGGAAATAGAATGAGGGAGATAGGTGGACAGATTGCTTGGAAGTATGACGAGAGGGAAATGCGTTTCTAAAAAAAAAAACAGCAAGTAATGAGAGATGGTAACAATGATAAAATGATAGTTGTATAATAGTACTAATCAAGTTAAGTCTGTAAATAGTCAATAAAACTCTGTATGATATCTGTGAGTAATGATGCATAATAGATATATATAAATGAAATCAAAAGATCGATTATTTTGACTATATCTGTATTATACAATTTTCTGATTGTTTGTATATAATTATTATTTGTCAGTTACTAATAAAAGTTATATATATACATTATCAGATGGCAAACAGTAATGATGAACCTATTAATGAAGTTAATCATTCTGAACAACATTCAAGAGATCAATATATGACTCGGCAAGATATCGAAAACATTGTTGCTCAAGGGATAGCCAATGCTATTCCAGCATTCGTCGCTGCTATCAAGAATCCACCCGAACCACAACAAATTGTTCCTAGCAAACAAATTACTGAAGATAACTTCAGTAATAGTGTAAATGGAGGCAATAAGCATGATAATCATAATAAGGAACCACATCAAGCTCCATTAACCAAGAAAATGAAAACTGCAACGCCTGGTTGCACTTTCAAAGAATTCCTTGCTTGTAAACCCATTGAATTTGCAGGCAATGAAGGAGCAACTGCATCACTGCGTTGGTTAGAGAAAACCGAAGCAGTTATTGCAATAAGTAAATGTGGTAAAGATGATCAAGTCATGTATTCATCTAATCTGTTCAAAGAAGGAGCACTCGAGTGGTGGAATACTGTGTTACAATCAAAAGGAAGAGCAATAGCTTATGCTATGACTTGGGAAGAATTTAAAGGTTTGGTGGAAAGAAAATTCTGTCCCGAGTATGAGAAAGAACAGATGGCGAATAAGTTTCTAAATCATCGGATGATGAGTGTTGATTGTCGTAGTTATACCTCGACATTCTTCGAATATGCAAGAGTAGTACCAACATTGGCTTCGCCAGAACCGGTACTTATTTCTCGCTATATTTGGGGGCTAATTAGCGAAATCCGCAATATTGTTAAAGCTGCGAGACCACGCACTATTGACGATGCGGTAGAATTAGCCAACACTCTGACCGATGAATTGGTGCGCACAAGAGATGAAGATAGGAAGAAGGCACTAGCTCAGAAAATTACCCAAGGATTTCGTGTGGGTAATAATAACAGCTTCAAGAGAAAAGGAACAGGGCAATCTCCAGGTCCGTCATTTTGCAAGAAATGCAAAAAGAAGCATTTTGGAAGATGCGATATTACTTGCAATTTTTGCAAAGCTGTAGGACATCGTGAAGAGAACTGTAAAAAGAAAACAGTAATCTGTTTTAACTGTGGTGAAGCGGGGCATTATAAAACAGAATGTCCTAAATTGGTCAAACCAGTAGATAACAAACCCAAGACGACCGAAGGAACTACTAAGAAGAATGCTAGGGCATTTCAGCTGACCACCCAAGAAGCAGAACTTATTCCGGATGTGATAGCGGGTACGTTCCTAGTTCACAACGTCTATGCAAAAGTATTATTTGACTCTGGTGCAAACCAAAGTTTTATAAATACTTCATTCTGCCAAGCTCTTAGTTTACCTTTAACCAATACTAGGCAGATTTTTACTGTTGAAACCGCAGACGGAAATTCAGTTAAAATAGATAAAGTATTGCAAGAAGAAAACATAGAACTTTTAGGACATAAATTCTCTGCAAGACTATTGCCGATGAATTTAGCTGAATTTGATGTTGTATTAGGAATGGATTGGTTAGTAGCCAACCATGCTAGAATCCTTTGTGATCAGAATTCCATAGAAATTCAATCACCTACCGGAGAAGTGATTAGGATTATAGGAGATAAACCACGGAAACCCATGAAGTTCATATCAGTAATGAAAGTTGCTAATTATGAACGAAAACAAGGAATAGTGTATATGATTTCAGTAATCATTAGCACTAAAGGAAAAGATCTTAAGGAAATACCAGTAGTATCAGAATATTCTGATATATTTCCAGAAGATTTACCAGGGTTACCTCCAGATAGAGAAGTAGAATTTAGGATTCATTTAATTCCAGGAACTACACCGATAGCCAAATCACCTTATCGGTTAGCACCCACAGAAATGTTAGAATTGAAAAAGCAATTAGATGAATTACTAAGTAAAGGATTCATACAACCTAGCTCATCCCCTTGGGGAGCGCCAGTGTTGTTTGTGAAGAAAAAGGATGGTTCAATGAGAATGTGTATCGATTATAGGGAATTGAATAAGGTTACAATTAAGAATCGATATCCATTACCTAGGATTGATGATCTTTTTGATCAACTTCAGGGAGCTAGATATTTTTCTAAGATAGATTTACGCTCTGGATATCATCAATTGAAGGTACAAGAAGAAGACATACCTAAAACTGCTTTCAGAACTAGGTATGGTCATTACGAGTTTACGGTCATGCCCTTCGGGTTAACGAATGCACCTGCAGCATTCATGGACATGATGAATAGGATCTGTAAACCGTATTTGGATAAATTTGTAATTGTTTTCATAGACGATATACTTATTTATTCCAAAAGTCAGACCGAGCATTGTGAACATCTTCATGCACTCTTAACTTTGTTAAGAAAAGAAAAATTGTACGCCAAATTCTCGAAGTGCGAATTTTGGCTAAAGGAAGTGCAATTTTTAGGACACATGGTGAATCATGAAGGTATTCATGTAGATCCTGCTAAGATAGAGGCAATTACTAAGTGGAAGGTTCCACAAACAGCAATGGAAATTAGAAGTTTTATAGGTTTAGCTGGGTATTATAGACGGTTTATTAAGGATTTTTCCAAGATAGCCGTACCATTAACTAAGTTAACCTGTAAAGCCACTAAGTTTGAATGGGGACCTAAACAGGAAGAAGCTTTTAGGACTCTGAAGCAGAAATTAACCCATGCACCAATCTTAGCCTTACCAGAAGGAACTGAAGATTTTGAAGTATATTGTGATGCTTCAAAATTAGGATATGGGTGTGTGCTTATGCAACGCAAGAAGGTAATTGCGTATGCATCAAGGCAGTTGAAAAAGCACGAAGAGAATTATACGACTCATGATTTAGAATTAGGAGCCGTAATTTTTGCCCTTAAGATTTGGAGACACTATCTTTACGGAAGTAAATTTACTGTCTACACTGACCACAAAAGTTTAAAATACATATTTGGGCAAAAAGAGTTAAACATGAGACAAAGGAGATGGATGGAAATCTTAAGTGACTACGACTGTGATATTCAGTATCACGAAGGAAAGGCGAATGTAGTTGCAGATGCCTTAAGTCGTAAGTATTATGAGAAACAACGAAGGGTTCGTGCTCTCAGATTAAATCTACAAATAGATTTAATGGAACAATTGAAGAATGTTCAAACTACAGCAATCAAGGATGATGCTGAAGGGATGAAAGGACGAATCAAAGAATTAGAACAAGGAGCAGATGGAATTTGGAGATTCCATAAAAGTAGAATTTGGGTACCTAAGCAGGGAGACTTAAGACCTAAGATTTTAGAAGAAGCTCATAAATCTAGGTACACTATGCATCCAGGAAACAATAAGATGTACCAAGATTTAAAGAAGAATTTCTGGTGGATAGGAATGAAAAGGGACATAGCCAATTATGTTTCTAAATGTCTTACTTGTTCACAAGTTAAGGCAGAACATCAGAAACCTTCAGGATTACTGCAACAATTAGAGATGCCAGTATGGAAATGGGAACTTATAACAATGGACTTTGTTACTAAGTTACCCAAAACCAGAAAAGGTAATGATGCGATTTGGGTAATTGTGGATCGATTAACCAAATCAGCCCACTTTCTACCTATGAAAGAAACCTTTAGCATGGAAAGACTGGCTAAATTGTATGTAGATGAAGTTGTATCCTTACATGGAGTTCCACTCTCCATTGTTTCGGATAGAGATAGTCGTTTTACTTCCCATTTCTGGAAAAGTTTCCAGCAAGCTATGGGAACTCGATTAAACCTAAGCACTGCATATCATCCACAAACAGACGGACAAAGTGAAAGGACGATCCAAACTCTAGAAGACATGCTCCGAGCATGTGTAATAGATTTTGGTGGAAGTTGGGATGATCACTTACCATTAATTGAATTCTCCTATAACAATAGTTATCATTCAAGCATTGAAACCGCTCCATTCGAGGCACTGTATGGAAGAAAGTGCAGAACCCCAGTTTGCTGGGCAGAAATAGGAGAAAGTCAGTTATCAGGACCTGAAATAGTGCAAGAAACAACTGATAAGATTACTCAAATCAAGGAAAGATTGAAGACGGCTCGAGATCGTCAGAAGAGTTATGCAGACAATAGAAGCAAGCCGTTAGAATTCAAAGTTGGAGACCGAGTACTATTGAAAGTTTCTCCTTGGAAAGGAGTAGTCAGATTTGGAAAGAAAGGAAAGCTAAGTCCAAGGTACGTAGGACCATTTCCAGTGATCCAACGTATAGGACCAGTAGCTTATCGTTTACAATTACCAGAAGAATTATCTGGAGTACATAATGTATTTCATGTATCCAATCTCAAGAAATGCTTATCAGATGAATCTCTGGTAGTACCTCTTCGAGATATAGAGGTAAACGAAAAATTGAAATTTGTTGAGAAACCTCTTCAAATTGAGGATCGAAAGATCAAGTTTCTCAAACACAAACGATTAGTTTTAGTCAAAGTCAAGTGGGATTCAAAGAGGGGAGCTGAATACACTTGGGAACTGGAATCAGAAATGAAGAAAAAGTATCCACACTTGTTCCAGTAAATCTCGAGGACGAGATTTTTCTTAAGGTGGGGAGAATGTAACAACTCTCATCAAAAGTCATACTTATTATATTAATTAGTCTAAAAGGAAACCCTAATTGAGAGACCCAAGTGATTCTGAACAAACCCTGAAATTTTCATAATTTTCAGAATCAGGATTAGGGCCCCTAAAACTCAAGGGGGGTAAAACCTAGTTGATAATTATCTTCAAAATTCGTTGTCAAGTTACTGAATTTCGAAAATTTTAACTCAGCAAAGCTAGTTTCAGTCGTGGCTACCCTATAGCCTATTTTGATTCCATACGGACCGCAACACTATCAACCTTACGGTCCGTAAGCAGTCATACGGACCGCAACGTTGACAAGCCTACGGTCCGTAAGCTATCCAAATTTTCACCTATAAATAGCAGACATTGGCATTCGAATTCTGAACATTTTACGTCGACCGAATTCTCACAAATACACTAAGTTCGATCTGTTATTCCATAATTCAACCCCCGGGTATCGAAATTCTGCTACAAAACAGGGTATTAGCACAATCGCTGCTACGATTCAATTATTCGAAGATCAAGATATCCAATGCATGTTTAAATGCCGCCCACATTAGGGTTATACTTTATCGTCCGTCATTAATTTGACGGATTGTCGTTAATTCGATAGGTAAAGTATTATACTTTATCGTTCGTTGTTAATTCAACGGATCATCGTTAATTCGATGGGTAAAGTATTATACATTGTCATTCATTGTTAATTCAATGGATCATCGTTAATTCGATGGACAAAGTATTGCATTTTGACATTCATTGTGATAATTTGATTTCGTAAATTATCGTAATTGCTAGATTGATTACTAACCCAGTTTTGTGTGCATTGTATTTATATTAGGTTAACAAGGCTAAATCTTAGATTAGACTCTGACCATATTAAATCAGCAATGTGAGTCATTCTCTCTTTTTATCAAATCTATTTACAAAATCATGTTTATTTTCAAAGTTATAATTACGGGGATTAAGTCTTTGTAATCACCAAGTTACAGCCGGTATGTGGGGTTTTGTATACATTACTTGATAATCGTCACCATTGGGGCAGCCAGTGGGGGATATGACCATAGTCACAGACACCATTGGACGAATGGGCCAATGGGTCGAGTGGCAAGTACCGTGGGTAGTTGGCTTGATATCAGAAACATTGTAATCGCTCTTAATACTGTAAATTATAACAAATGTGTCATTTTAGTAAATAGAATGATTCACTCAGTATTTCCCGCTGACAAAACCTTTTTCAAACATGTTTCAGGTGATCTATTGTAATTCAGGAAAAGTGCTGGGAGCATTTCAAGCTTACTGATAGTGGCTCAATATAAACTAAATAAATGCTTTTGTAATATCACGCTTTATAGTAAAAACCTACTATTGTAAATTATCGGGGTTTTATCCTGAATTGTGAAATAAAATAATCAGGGAAAATTTTTAGCTTTAAGCGATCCTGTTTCCGCTGTTAAACTCAATTAAATCAATACCGCAGTATTTTCTGCCGCGGCTCCTGAAACGGGTCAAACCGGGGTCGGGGGCCGTGACATTGTATGCTTGTCATTTACGGCTATATTACCATTTACCCATGTTTACCCTTCCTCATGGTTTTTACCAAATTTTGCATATGTCCCGACTCGTATCAATTGCGTCGGAAATCCATATTTCCCAATATTGTTTTTATCGAATTTAAAACTTATAGAATAACTAAATATTCTACAAAAGGTGTAAGTTTCACTTACCTTGCATCCGAATTACGTTTTTCTTTTCTCACTTGCTTCGATCGACCCGCTTTCTCCCCAAGCTTCACCTAGCTTGTTAAGCGCCTACTATCATCCATCATTCACAAGGTTGTTAGATTAGTCATTCTAAATCATGACTTTCACACCTTATGAATCTTTGACTACTTTCTTATTGAACTAAATCATAAATCATGAGTTTAATTCTTATGTCAAGACCCACTTCAAATCAAGTATGAATTCTTAACAATTTCCCTTTTTGTTCAAGTAGTTCATTCATACAAGTTAGTATGGTGTTTATAAACACCAATACAACATCAATTTCATTAAATCATCCAAAACCCATTTTTCATAAGCTTTAACGCATAATTCTTTATAATAATCAAATCTCCGTTTTTACCCAACTTTTAGCATTTTAATCCTCACTTAGGCGTTTCATCAAACACCTAGCGGGTCAGATTTTTATATCATCAAAACCAAGTTTATGACTTGTAATTATCATCTAAATTAACTTCGATTAGACAATTCTACACAAGTCTTAACATCCATATTTCTGAAATTTACTCTTAAATTCAGATTATGCTAGAGCAAGATCATAATTCTAGGTTTTATCAAGTTTTCTTCAAGTTCATTAATCACCTACAATGGTGATTATGAACTCTATAATTAATATGAAATCTTTTAACAAGATTTCACCTAGGGTTCATCCCTAGACACCATATCCCTTCTAATTTCATTCATGCATGACACAATCAAGCTCAATTTCAGTTTTTCATAATTAACCTAGAACTTGAGATGAATCAAAATACTAGAATTTTGCATACCTTATGATCCCTTCAGTGAGGTGATCACGAATTTGTGCTTGAAATTCGATTTAGACTTGATTAGAGGCTCCAATTTGTGAGTTTTGTGAGGATCTTAGGGTTTGAAGAAACCCAGGTCGCCCCCTGCTTCTTTGTACGACCAGACATCCCCAAATGGGGTGTTTGGTTTTTGTTTTAATTAAAATTAGCAACTTAAGTTTCAATTTTAACATCTTTGGCCCCTCCATTTTCCTTAGTTCATAATTTAAGTGTTTTAACCCACTCATAAGTCACTATCTAACTAGGTTAGAATTATTCCTAGTTAGCTTAGTAGGTTCGGGAAGTCGTAACTCGTTTTACTTTAAGTCCCGTTAAATCGGGCCTTTTATCCATCCTATTTTTCTTGAAAGCTCTCATTCACTTTAAATAAATATTAGGATTATTTAATTTATTCCTAATATTTGCCGGTTAACTTTTACCACTAATGGTACTTTCCCCGTCTTTAGTATTAACGGGGTTTAATTACCAAACCCGATTTCGGGGTGTTACATAACCCTTGTATCCATACTTGGGTTTTAATGTATTTTAGACGTTGGACCTACTCCTAGGCCCCAATTCTACTGTCTGACTGCTTTCTGCAGAATTGCTGACACAATGTGTCTTACCGGTGAGTTTACTAGTCTTTCTGACGCAACGCTAACAGTAATGCATAAAGCAATATTTGAAGTATAAAACGTGCCTGAATTCACAAGTATAGTATGTAATCAGACAATGTTGACATTTAAGCACATAATTGCAGATATTAAATAATAATTAATTTGTACGGAAATTACCGGTTTGATGCCAGTTGTCATAGAAATGAATGAAAAGCTTGGGTTTATATAGATTTCGAAGAACCGTTAAGATCGTTTCTCAATAATTGAGCTTCAATCTAGGCCTTACACTTGGGGACATGGTTTTACAATACAAGGGGTACTCAAATACCAGTCCATAGAGTGCAAAAACAAGGATTAAAACCATTAGAATTGGTGGTATAGGCCAGGTTCAATGTTTCTGCAAAACTGCTGAGCTGGTGATAGCTTACGAAGTGTAAGGTCCTAAGCATACGGTCCGTAAGGACCTTGCAGACCAGCAACTTTCACAGTTTGGCAGTTTTAGTCCATGAGCTTGTTTCGTCGCGTTTCGGCACTTCTAACACCCGTCAAGCCCATTTTCAAGCTCCACAAGGATGCTAAAGCATAGGGAACATGAAATATGCTTGAAAATATCTAGGATGTCGGCTCGTTTGGCTGTACGGTCGCGTTGTTCGGTAAATTACGACGGAAATCGTAACGAACGCGTGTACGCCCCAAATTGCGAAACAAATGGAGTTTTTGCATTCCAATCACTAAAATAAAATATTTTAATGATTACAAAATTTTTTAGATGTCCGGATATATTCAGAACGTAAGATATGCGCGAAAATGCAAACTCATGCACTTTTTGACGCTTTTAGTCCCTATTTGATCAAAAAGTTTATTTTCGCATACCAAACCCCTCAAAGCCTATTTATAAGCTATGTAAAGGATATTTAGGGTATGTTTAACTTATGATCAAGTTCCGGAATGTTGGTTATCATATGAATCGGCATACTTTCGCAGTTTGACATAAATAGTCCATGCGATCGAATAGACTTGTTTTCAACACACCAAACCATCCAAAACTTATTTCTAAGTTATGTAGAAGTTGTTTAAGGTATGTTAAGCCTATGTCACTATCCCGGAGTGTTTGTCGCGATAAACTGATTACGTTTACGCACCAGTTTGCGTATAACCTTCCAGAAAGCGATTTAAAGCTTGAAACCGAACTCGATTCAAATCGTAAAAATCATCAAACACAAATACACACATAATAAAACCAAAACACATTATTTTATTGATAATTGATATTGTATTGTACATCAATTACAGAGCACAGTTATCACAATTAAGGCTCGACTTAGGTGTGTTCCACTTCGGAATCTTCTTTATAACTGCACTTGATATATATTTTTTGATATTTTTCAATTTTTGTGCAGAGGGAAAGCTTTTTAAGCACACAAAAGTATTATACGAGGTCTAGGCCATTGCTGACGCAAAATTAGAAGACCAAGGATAATACCCCAGATATCAATAAGTATAAAGACCTAGTATCTCAGAATCAGGCAACCTCTAAACGAAATTTCGGAGTACTAAGTCCATATATCCGAGGGATGTTCCCCACGAGATAAGTAAGCTATTGATATAGGTTTATATCTCGAAATCAATCTACTAAATGTGTAAAAACCTACTAGCATATCATCAGTGAGACCGTTTATCACATTTTGACATTCCATTTCTTTAGCATGCTATGTTTGTCTTATTGATGTACTATCATTTCGTCTTTTTACATAAAAACTCATTTTTTAATTTTTCATGTTTTTGGCTTTTACAAATTTTCAAATGTTTTTGTATTTTCAAATTTTTACTCCCCCTAAAATCCAAAACATTTAAGAAAATTTGAGAAACGATGTAGATAGCTTCATCTCGCCATCCATTATCTGCAATAACATGCTCTGTTTTGTATAAAGTACCCCCCATGATTTACAACACAATGATTTTTGACAAGTTAAAACCATTTTCAACCACTTGTGAGTTTAATCATGTTTGTTCAGCCGTGAGGTTTTTGGCGTATTCAACCAAAACATCTTTTTGAAAATTTTTTATTTATAGCAAATTTAAAAACAAACATATTTTTTCATTTTTCAATTTTTGACAAAATAAAAACATATTTTTGATTTTTATATTTTTCTACTTTTAGGGTTTTTGATTTATGGTTTATTTATATACAAAAACAAACCAACACTCCCTATTTTTCAATCTCAGGGATCCTCCTCCTGCTGTGCCAGGCTGCTCCTCTCCTCGTGTTGACATTCAGTTGTCTTTAGGAGCACCTGCACATGCAACTAACTCAATCACTTGAATAATGCAACCCAGGCCCGTTTGACCTAGGGTATTGTAACACAATACGAATTGTTCAACTTTGGAAAATCTTTGTCATTTTTAACAAAAACCTTTTCGTTCTTATTTTCAACCTTCTTGGTTGAATTGATTTTCCGTTTATCGTCACTCACAGAAGTCTGTTTCTTGACTACCCAAATTTGTCATTTCAAAACATTCCTTTGATAAAACCTTGATTCATTTTGAATGTTTTGTTTTGATAAATCAGCTTTAGGTTTCCAAAATTGGTTTGGCTTTGTCAAATCAGCCATTGATTTCCAACTTTGTTTTGTCTCAAATCTGGGTGTCTTTGATTTCCAAGTTTGTTGTGATTCAACCTTGGATGTTTTTGGCTTCCAAGTTTGTTTTGACTCAAACTTGGTTGACTTCTGGTTCACATATTTAACTTTATTTTTCTTAACATCAACAGGCTTTAGATTCGGACATTTGCGACCAACATGTCCAATTTGACCACATTTAAAGCATGTTTTCTTCGAAACATCTTTATCCTGTTGTTGTTGCTTTTTCTGAGCATATAACTCTTCATTAGACTGTCGTCTAAATTTGAGTTCTTTCTCTTCTTCCGAACTTGTTCCGTGAAGAAAGTTCATCTTTTTTTGAAAATTTGTCTTTTCAGCCCTTTTTCTTTGATTTTGTTTCTTTTTATAACCCAACCCAGCCTTCAAGTTTTTCTTTTTGTAACCAGGTTTGTTATAAAAAGTTTTCTTGCTCTTACCAGCAAATTTTGCAATTTCAGTTTTCTTGATTTCTACCAGTTTAAAGACCTTTACAATTTTATCCGTAGTCACTTTTTGAATCGGAAATTCAATGTCTGAGAATAATTTGTCCAATCCAATCATGGTATATGCCAATCCTATTGGATCATCATTCAAATTTTTCTCAGATTTTGAATTTTTCAAATAGGTTTTGTGAATACTTTCCTCATATTCATCCTGTGATTCAGACTTACCATTTTTGGTAGAATCGTCTCTCAAAACATTTTCAACTAGCTTACTTACCACCTCTGAATCACCAGCATCATCAGATTTGGTGTAAGTCACATCAATGTTTTCAGGTAATTGGTTAACAATGTTCAAACATTTTGCCACCTTTTCGTCATCATAAAACGTGTAATTATCCTTCAACGGTTGTGGCACCTGATGATATTCTGAACCAATACCTTTTTTGTTCTTTTCAGAATCTTTATCATCTGGTGTGATGTTGAAAATACGTTCGAGAATATATGAAGAATTATGATAACTTTGAAGTTTTTTAACATATTTTTCCTTTTCAGCCAATTCTTGTTTAAGTTGAGCAACTTCATCAATACATTTATTTAATTCTAGTTGCTTACTTGCATATCTGGCCTCAACAATTCTTGTTGTTTGTAAAGATGCTGACAATCTACCGTCCATACTTTTAACTTGTCTCTTCAAAGTATCATAAGCTTCTGTTATGTGATTATTTGCAAATTTTATTCTATCATATTCTTTCTGTAATTCTTGAATGATATTATATTTTTGTACACAATCATTACATTTTGTTGAACACTTTTGAAACCGATTTGATTTACCATTAAAATGACTAAAATGTGTAAAATTGCTTCTTGGTCTATCTGTAACGCCCAGCGTCCCTAAACCTTAGACACTTGGTAGGATCGGTCCCTGAACTCCTATAAATTGTTGATCTTAGTCCTTGTGGTTATGTAATGTTGATACTTTGAAAGTTTTGGTGTGAAACCTATTGATAATTGATGCTTAACATTATGACACTTGATTCTTTAATTTAGATGCGTGATTCTTGAAACATAAACTATGAGACTTGATACAGATACTACACTCTTGATGCTTGACCCGTCCCAAACCCGACCCATTGCCATCCCTAGATACTAGACTCTTGATGCTTGACCCATGATGCTTAATCTAGATACTTGACTCTTCATGATTAAACTAGATACTTGATCCTTTATACTATGAAAACTAGATTCTTATTGTTGATACTTGATACTTGGACTCTTGATACTTAGACACTTGTTTCTTGAGCAACGCTGACTCTTGACCCTTGAAACTTAAACTGGTGCTTGACTCCTTAGACTCGTGAAGCTAGATTCTTGGTTAAACGAGAGACTAGGAGCCTTGGCACTGGCGGAATCTATGAAACCGTGAGACTTCGGTGCTTATGATGTAATCTAATTAATAAAATACTTTACATAATCTATACGCAACGCAACGCCTATCATTACGCGAAAAACGAATCAGAAACGGAACGCGAAAGGATGGGTTGGCCAGAGTGGCCGACCGATCAGATGACCAGCCGATCGGATGGCTAGCCGATCGGATGTCACCCCAGCCGAACCACCTTCCTTCCTTCTCTCCTTCACCTATAAATAGGCTGTCACATCACCATTCCAAGTGATGTGACAGCTCTGACCGAACCAGACGCACACGCTAACAAATCTCTATTTTTCTTGCTAATTTCGGTACGTTTCAAGCTAAATTCTTGTACTTTCTTGATCTACACTTCATCCTCTACATGATTCACCTTTGAAATCACACTTTTCACCGTGAAATCTCTCAGATCTGAGATCTTAAGGATGACATCAGCATGGTGGTTTGTACAAACTGCTATATGAGGTCATTCTTGGTAAGATCTAGCTGAGATCTAAGGGATTCCATGTAATTATCACCTAATCTAAGCTAAATCTAAGTATTTTCATAATAAAAACTTAAGTTCTTCACCTTTTCTTCAAATTTCTGATTTACTTCGGTGATAAACGTGACTAAACGGACTGTAGACTTGATCGGTGGTCTAGAGTTAGTTTAGGAAACGGGTTGTTCACTAATTAAGACGATCACGGAATGGATTCCGGCATAACCCGTCGCTAACAGGCAACTGGTTGATTTGGGATGGTTCCTGACCGATTAGAACGGCTGTTAAACGATAAGTTACTATTTCCTCAGTATGTGCCGTGACATCACCGTTACTTTTCAAACTTAGAAATTTTAACAAAAGTTAGTAAACAGGAAACAACAGGCCAGCCGATCGGATTGCCATCCGATCGGACAACCCTACTCAACACTAGGCCAGCCGATCGGACAACCGTCCGATCGGTCAGCCATCCTTCACACTAGGCCAACCGATAGGACAACCGTCCGATCGGTCTGCCATCCTTCACATTAGGCCAGCCGTTCGGACAGCCGTCCGATCGGTCAGCCATCTTTCACACAAAGCCAGCCGATCGGACAGCAGTCCGATCGGGCGGCCATTATCCACCTTAGGCCAGCCAATCGGACGACAATCCGATCGGACAGCCCCACTACTCTATTGCACCAAGTGGCAACCCGATCGGATGGTCATCCGATCGGGCAGCCAATATCAAGTATACCCCACATGGGTCATCCGATCGACTGGTTAGCCGATCGGACAGTCGTCCGATCGGACAACCATCCGACCTAGTGACCTGTTAAACACTTTATTCAATCTTGATACTTCTCCCGGCCCTTATCCTATTCTAATCTAATCAGGCTAACCTCAAAAGAGCTCCCTTTGATCCAATAACAGTTGCGACTGTTAAGCAATCACTGTGAGTATAGTTGATCCCCATTTACTTTAAACTTTTGGGGTGTAACATGTATTCTATGAAACTTAAACTTGAATCTTTGGAAACTTTTACTCTATCCTATGTGTTCGTGAAACTTGTGGTTCTAGATTCTTGACTCTTTGTGCTATGTGACGTTTAATCCAGAGTGTGTAGTTCCGCCTTAACAATAGTAGCGCTATAGGAGATGCACCTCTCCCATTATTCTCGGGGGGTATTGTTAGGAGGATTCTAGTGTACCTTGAATCTTGGGTAAACCACAAAGCATCGGGATACTTGGGCTATCACGGCGTGGACAGCGACACTAGCACGGCTGAAACTATTTTTATTACTTACATTGTGGATATGAGTTGTTTTAAACTACTATGCTATTATCAAACTTGTATACTCGCCAATACTTTTGTATTGATATTTTAATACATGTTGCAGGCTGATAGGTTGCTATGGAACTTTTGGAAATCAAGATAGGAGATGCCTAGAAAAGTCACATTAACTAAACTAGTCTTAGAACAAGTTGAACAATTATGATTTGATGTTTTGTAATATGATATTTTGAGATACTTGGGTTTTAGACAATTGAAATGAAAACTACTTAATTCTATTGAAATATCTAGTGTTGTGGAATTCTCTTGAGCAATCTGAACGCTTAGTGCTCGCACCCCGATGTTTCCGCCATCGGTTGGGGTGTGACAGATTGGTATCAGAGCCATAACTATAGGGAATTAGGATAAGTAGGAATACTTGCCCTAGTCTATAGTTTTAGGAACTTGACTCGTATTTGTTGTTTAAGACTTATGCATACTACCGTATCTGCTTCCTAGCAGCACATGTTCCTATTAAACTTACATGCCTTCCCTAAGGCTACCATAATGTACACCTTATACTATGAAAACATTGTTACACGGTGTTCACACCAGCACGAGATTTCCCACAGGATAGGAGTGACATCCGAACCTCGAGGGAAATCTCCATATTATTCTAGGTCGGTTTCATCTGCGGATGAAAGCCGATAACACTTAAGGTACGATGTTGTCAAGTTAGAGGTGAAACTCAGACCTTGATAACTAGTCCCACTCCTTGATGATTTTATGTCTCGCCAAAGTCTCATAACTGCCAATCAATTGAGTGCGTGAAATGACTAAAAGGACGAATATTGTAGGCCTAACATCGATGACGTATTTGTCTAAGTAAGTCAAGACGCGTTACCTCAATTCAAAAGGGGTTCGAATCACTTGGTTAGTCGTCTATCCTCTACCCGGAACAATCCTGTGATTTATAAGCCTGTCTCGTTTTTATGTTACCTCGATTTTATAAATATGGTTTTATCCACGAGGTTTTGAACATCAATCTTTATTCATTTCTAAAATGATTTAAACAAGATCTGCACGTGGTCCGCAATCTGAAACATTAATTCTTAATCCCAGATCAAATTAAATTTACGAAGCTTTATACGATGTGTAATCTATGTGGTAATCTCGAATCGACAAACTATGATATTATGTGTTGTGGTGGGATGAGACACTAAGATGACATGAAAGTACGGGACAGAAGTGGTGTGTCTGAAGCATGGTGGATACGCTGCTGGTACTTCCTATATATAAGTGCTTCCGACATACTACCAACTTCCGTATCAAGTGCCATGCAAGATTTAGTGTTTGCAGGCCGTTATGGAATGACTATGTAATCAATAGTAAGTCTATGGAATGCCTATGGAAAGTCTATGTAATCTAAGAGAATTCTAACATGATCTATGGTTGATCTATTGTGTTAATCTATGGTAATCTAGCACGTTAAGCTATTTTGAGCTAATCCATGTTAAACTGCATTGGTCTGTTGGTTTAATCTATGGTCATCTACTTGGTTAGTCTATGCTAAACTACATACTTGAGCAAGCTATGACAATCTAACGATATGATCTATGTCAATCTATGAAATGATCTATGTTAATCTACTTAGGTATTCTACACTGATCTATTTTGAGTATTCTATGTGATTTATTTGAGTAACCTATGGGTAATCTACGATAATCTATTAATCTATGTGAACATATGATAATGATGATGATGATGAGGATGCTGGTTGTAATTGAGTGTTGCGACACATAGTATGACACCGAGTACGAGGCCAGGAGATGTGTTCGAAGCGTGGTGGATACGCCGCCGGTACTTCCTATATATAAGCGTTTTTGGCATGTTGACCAAACTTCGTACAAATGTGCCATATGAAGGTCGTGAATTTTGAGATGGTTCAATCTAGATTCTTAAGTCTATCGTGTGGATAATCTATATTGTGAAGGATTCGTAATTTAGACTTATACAATCCCGTTTGTCGGATCTGTAGATGTCTACTCGTAGAACATCTGACGCTCTCAGGAGATCCAGAGAGAAGTCTCAAAAGAAGATGATGACTTTCATGGCCGATCAGATCGCTCGAGTCATGCCAAGAATCTTCACTGAGCTTCAAGGATCAAACACTCCGCCATCCTTTGCGGACTCCAAGGCTGAGAAGCAGAAGTCTACTAAGTTCAACTACAAACATTTCATCTCTTGCAGCCCTAAGTCTTTCACGGGCAGTGATGGGGTGACTGCTATGCTCGAGTGGTTCGACAGCATCGAAGTTACCTTTATTAATAGCGAGTGCCCAGATCATCTTAAGACTAGGAGTGCAACTGGAATGTTCCAAGGCAGAGCGCTGGAGTGGTGGTCGAATGAGAGAAACATCCGCTCAAATGAAGAAGCCTACGCTCTTCCATGGGCTGAGGTGCGAGAACTCATGATGCTCGAGTTTTGCCCTCCTCATGAACAACTAAAGCTTGAAGAAGAGTTTTGGCACTTGAAGCAGATTGGCGATGATAATCTTGCTTACACTACCCGTTTTAAGCAGCTGAGTCTTATCGTCCCTCACTTGGTTTCGACTCCTAAGCGGATGATAACCAAGTACATCAACGGCCTACCGCTGGCAATGCGTGACTCTATCGAAGCAGCTCAGTTAGAAACTATCGAAGAAGTCTATCGTTTGGCAGCAAGTTTGAACAACAATCGTGTGCGTGATAAGCAGTTTGCTACCCCTGCCCTTTCAAAGTCTGCTAACCAAGTGACCCAGCAGCCTAGTGGCAGCAAGAACAAGAAACGAAAGTCTCAGGGTGCGGGATGCAATGCTATTGTCCCTGCTGCTAACCCTGCTGCAAAACCTGCTCCTGCTACTACTGTTGCTAACCCTGCTGCTCCCGAAGCTAAGAAGCAATACACTGGGCCCCATCCCAAGTGTGCAACTTGCAGCTACCACCATCCTGCTACTTCTGCATGTCGTCTGTGCACCAACTGTAACCGCTATGGTCACACGACCCCCTACTGCCGTCAAACTAACGTGGCCCAGCCAGCTCAGCAAGCCCCAGCTCAGGCAGCTCTTCCTGCACCTCCAGCTCCTCTACAAAATCCTAGGCCAATTAATGCTGTTCGTGCATGCTACAAGTGTGGAGATACTACCCACCTCCGTAACCAATGTCCTCAGCTGAACCAGGACCACCAACCAGCCGCTCGTGGACGAGTGTTCAACCTTAACGCGAATCAGGCTCGTAATGACAATGACGTTGTCAATGGTATGTTCCTTGTTAATAACCTTTATGCTTCGATTCTATTTGATACTGGTGCCGATAAAAGCTTTGTGTCTGTGGAATTTGAGTCTTTGATAAACTGTACACGCTCCAAGTTACCAGAGTCGTTCTCTGTCGAGGTCGCCAATGGTAAGTCGATTCTTGTTAATTCGATCGTGCGTGATTGTTCCCTGACTCTTAACGATCACGTGTTTTCTATTGATCTCATACCCATGCGTTTGGGTAGTTTTGATGTCATTATTGGCATGGATTGGTTGCGTAAAAACCATGCCGAGATTGTTTGTCATGAGAAACTTGTTCGTCTTCCTCTTCCCTCTGGTGATACTTTGATCGTCTATGGAGACCGACCTTCAAAAGGACTGAGATTGATGTCATGCACACAAGCGAGCAGAAGCTTACGTAAGCAGAACCCTGCATTCTTGGCCCACGTGGTGGAACAAAAAGGCAAGGGGAAGAACATAAGCGATGTTCCAGTGGTGTGTGACTTCACTGATGTCTTTCCTGAAGATCTTCCTGGTCTTCCTCCTCCCAGATCTGTTGACTTTCGTATTGATCTCATACCTGGTGCTACTCCTGTCGCCAGGGCTCCCTACCGTCTTGGACCTTCAGAAATGCAAGAATTATCTAGTCAACTTCAGGAGTTACTCGATAAGGGTTTCATTCGTCCAAGTACCTCCCTGTGGGGTGCTCCCGTTCTATTCGTCAAAAAGAAGGATGGTTCCTTCCGTATGTGTATTGATTACCGTGAACTTAATAAGCTTACCGTGAAGAATCGTTATCCGTTACCCCGTATTGATGACCTGTTTGACCAGCTACAAGGCGCATCCTGTTTCTCTAAAATTGACCTGTGTTCTGGATATCATCAACTACGCATTCTTGAGGATGATATAGGCACTACGAGTTCGTACACGATATGGGCACTACGAGTTCGTAGTCATGCCTTTTGGCCTGACAAACGCACCTGCAGTGTTCATGGACCTTATGAACCGTGTCTGTAAACCCTACCTGGATCGTTTTGTTATTGTATTTATCGATGATATCCTCATTTATTCTAAGTCTAAAGCTGATCATGCTCGCCATCTACGTCTTATGCTTGAACTTTTACGTGGTAAACGTTTGTATGCTAAATTTTCTAAGTGTGACTTTTGGATCGACGAAGTGCAATTTCTTGGTCATATTGTTAGTAGACAGGGTATTCATGTTGATCCTTCGAAAATTGAGGCAGTGAAGAATTGGTGTACGCCTAAATCCGTGTCTGAGATTCGTTCTTTCCTAGGATTGGCGGGCTATTATCGCCGATTCATCGCAGATTTTTCGAAAATCGCTGTTCCTCTTACTACGCTAACCCAAAAGGAGAGGCCTTTTGTTTGGGGTCCCGAGCAAGAGAACTCCTTTCAAACCCTTAAGAATCTTTTGTGTAATGCCCCTGTGTTAACTCTACCTGATGGCAACGACGATTTTGTGGTATATTGTGATGCCTCGAACCATGGGTTGGGCTGTGTGCTCATGCAACGGGACAGGGTTATTGCATATGCCTCTCGTCAGCTCAAGGTACATGAGAAAAACTACACTACCCACGACCTAGAGCTTGGCGCAGTCATTTTTGCGTTAAAGATCTAGCGACACTACCTGTATGGTACGAAGTGTGTGGTTTTCACCGACCATAGGATCCTTCAGCATATCTTTGACCAAAAAGAGCTGAACATGCGACAGAGACGTTGGGTGGAATTACTTAACGACTACGACTGCGAAATTCGCTATCATCCCGGCAAGGCGAACGTAGTGGCCGACGCTCTTAGTCGTAAGACTCATGTTAAGTCTATCCGTATCTCCAATGACCTCTATGCTTGTATCCGAGAAGCCCAGTATTCATCAGCCAACGAAGGTAGTATAATCAAGGAAATCCATGGTGCCCGTATTGACCAATTGGTAACAAAACCCAATGGACTTCAATACTACCTCAATCGCATCTGGGTGCCAGATCGCGATAATCTCCGTGAGCTCATTTTGACTGAGGCTCACAAATCCCGTTACTCTATCCATCCAGGTGCCGAAAAGATGTACCAGGATCTGCGTACAACTTATTGGTGGCCTGGTATGAAGAGGGATATTGCTGTCTATGTATCTAAGTGCCTTACCTGCTCGAAGGTAAAGGCTAAACACCAGCGTCCTTTGGGACACTTGGAGCAACCAAAAATCCCTGTTTGGAAATGGGATAGCATTGCTATGGACTTTATTACGAAACTACCCCGTATCTCTAAAGGTCACGATAGCATCTGGGTGATTATTGATCGTCTGACCAAATCTGTTCATTTTCTTCCTATTCGTGAAGATTTCAGAGTGAAGACACTTGCTTGAATCTATACCGATGAAACTATAAGCCGTTATGGCGTACCTCTTGACATAATCTCGGATCGTGATGGTCGTTTTACTTCACGTCTTTGGCAAACGTTTCAATCCGCTATGGGTACGCACTTGAATCTTAGCACGGCCTTTCATCCTCAGACAGATGGTCAGACCGAGCGTACTATTCAGACCCTCGAGGATATGCTTCGTTCTTATGTCAATGACTTTGGTGGCAACTGGGATGTACATTTACCATTGATAGAATTCTCTTACAACAATAGCTACCATTCCAGTATTCAGATGGCTCCTTTCGAAGCTTTATATGGGCGAAAATGCCGATCTCCTCTCAGCTGGCATGAGGTTGGGGAAAAGCAGTTCACCGGCCCAGAGATTGTTCAAGAGGAAACGGATAAAATTCTTCAGATCCGTGATAACTTGATCAAGGCTAGGAACAGACAAAAGAGCTATGCTGATAATAGGCGGAAGCCTCTGGAATTTGCTATTGGTGACCGAGTTCTACTCAAGGTATCTCCCTGGAAGGGAGTAGTTCGTTTTGGGAAGAGGGGAAAGCTTGCGCCTCGCTATGTGGGTCCTTTTGTGATACTTGAAAGGATCGGCAAGGTAGCATACCGACTCGACTTGCCACAAGAGCTAAACAACGTGCATCCAATGTTCCACGTGTCCAATATGCGAAAATGTCTAGCCGATGAGGGACTGCAAGTTCCTCTGGAAGACTTACAAATAAACGAAGCTGTTCAGTTTGTGGAGAAACCGATCAAAATCATGGATCAGACTGTCAAGCTTTTGAGGCGCAGCAAAATCCCCATTGTTGAGGTTCGATGGGAAGGAAAGCGTGGCGCTGAATTTACTTGGGAGTTGAAAAGTGTAGGATCGTGTTGATGACCCAAACAAGTCGATCAGAGAAGTTTTTATCTGTTTCAGATGCGGAAACTAAGAAACAGACTTAGATACAGCTTGTAATTCACTTTAAACATTCTTCTGATTGATATAACATTGATTACAATCACAGGACAAACCGGCAGCACCTCGGTATCCAAATCCATAACCGTTACAAATGAATCCACTTGAAAAGTATTTATAATGGATGAGATTTCGCTTGAGAGTTACCAGATCCAGTTCAAGTGAAATCAAGTTAGTTGATTTCGCTTGAAACTGTCAAAGTCACTTTCAAGCGGAATGGCTTCCTTCAAGCGAAATCACCACAAACACACCTAAACACCTCCTATTTTCTCATACAATACACCCTGATCTAACAATTCTAATCCTAGACTCGATACAAGACGAAGTCGACAGATGTATGTACTAACAGACTCCCCCTCAGATGTTGACGAGTCGTAAGTGTCGAGTCTTTTCATCTTCAGTCTTTATCAGTCTCCGGGCAATACTCTTTCTATTCTTCTCTCGAATAACTTCAGACTCCCCCTTACTATGTGCTGGCATTTCTTAAGTTCATCAGCATCATCAGATTCAGGATCGTAATCTGGCTCTTCAAAATGTTGTTCCAAGATCGTGACCAGGCTCACACTTTCCACAGGTTCAGAATCAATTCCTGGCTCTTCCTGTATAGAACTCTACCTAACAATAAATTTTCTGATAACCACTTGAGGAAAATCAACTTTATAAAAAATTTCCTCATTTAAACATTTACTCCCCCTCTCTAAATGATTAAACTTGATCTTTTCAAACATACTTTCCCAAACCTGTTCGTCATGTTTAGCACTTGGAATTTTGAAAATCAGCTTTCCAACATCAGTTGTCTAAAATCTTTTTGAATTTTTCAAAATTTATGCTAAAACACACCGAAAATCTTTTTGGATTTTTGATGTATTGCAAAATACATTTTTTATTCGTGTAAAGTTTGTATAGTTTTCGTTATATTTAGTTTTGTTTTTCGTTAGAATATGCATGTTATTGATTAAATCGTGTTTCGCAGGTCTTGATGTTTAAATATGTGAGAAACCGAGTAAAGCGAGTCAAAATATTGAAGTGTCAAGTCTTGGAGCATGTTGGAAAGGTCGAGGAGTTGAAATAGAGTTAAAAGAGCTGAAAAATCACTCTCTGGCACCCCGTGAGAAGTTTCTGGCACCCGGCGAGAGTCTGAAGGTAGTACATGAGCTGAAAAACAAGGTGGCACCCCACCACACATTCCTTCAGTGGGTGGCGGCCAGCCAGAAGCCTGTAGCTGGCGATTTTTGTTATGGAAAGTCATATAAATACAATTTTATACTTGAAAAAACCCTAGTTCGATTTTGGGGACTTCTTGGGAAATTGTTGAGCATTCTTGGAGCACTTTCGGAGATTTTGAAGCATAGGAATCATCGATACGAGTTCGGGGAAGAAGACTTGAAGATCTAATCGGGTTTTCTAGTTCTTTGTTCTTGACTTTTCTTACGAAACTTGTTATGATGAATTCGTGTTTAGACATCTTTGAATTGTTTTCACGTTTTAACATGCTTGGCTAAATTTATAAACCACCTAGACTTGATGAATGGATTAATATAAAGTTTTTACCGGTTTTGTTAATTGCATGATTGTTATGGGTGATTGTGTTTAGTAAGCGGTTTGATTTAATGGTTTGATGTGTATGCGTACTTTGAATTGGTTTATTGTTATTATTTGCTTCATATGATTCTTAGTGACGGTCTATATCACAATATAGAGTCATATTAGGGTTTAGGATTTCGGTAGGTGTCTATATCACATAAGAAAACCTTAGCTCTTTAGGGAGAATTGCGCAATAACCCCTAGAAGTAACTGGTAATAATTTGCTAAGTCTTAGTGTTCTACTAGTCCCAATACCTGGAAAGTGAGGGGCTATTGGTAGGTCTTACCCGGCGAATTGCTTTAGATAGTCCTTGGAAAAGGTCATGTCTTGGTTTACCTGTCGGTCTTATTAGTCTATCAAGTCAAATTAATTACTTCAAACTACCCTAGATCTAGTATTGGAAAAGAATAGGTCAACATTAGGGTACTTGCACAATAATTAGACAACTGGAAAGGCGTCTAATAACCGGTAGGATTAACGGCCTAGGTAGTTCCACAGGTTTCTCCTTGAGAAGGGTCGAGGGGCCTCGTTGGTTCTTAATAGGTTTAGTACTTTAAGATCCCGGTTCCATAACTCATGCATTTAACTTAATCGGTAATCTCTTAAAAACGATCCAGGATTCTTGTCTAGGTGGCCTCGTTCTCATATAAGAAAAGTCCTCAGTCTTTATTCGTCTTTAGTCTAGCTCTAGTTTAATTTAGTAGTTTAATATAGATTTCCTTAGTTTTCCGTAACCCCCCCCCCCCCCCAAACAATTAAACAAGTTAAGTCGTGTCTGTCAGTGTCTAGTCAGAGTCTAGTCTACGTGATACATAGAGTCCTGTGGTTCGATATCCGGACTTCCTAGGTTATACTACATTGATCGGTACACTTGCCGATTGTGTGGTTTTAGGTCGAGTCTAGAATTAAAGCTTTTTAGTGTCTAGTTTAGAGAGTCTAATATAGTTAATTTTTATAGTCTGTTTAGCACACATCAAGTTTTTGGCGCCGTTGCCGGGGACTCTTGGCAATTGCGTTCATTAGCTTTGATAGATTTACTTGACAAATACGTGCTACGTGTTTATTTTGTTTTGTGTCTTTTATTATCATCTTGTGTCTTAGTAACTAGTGTTTGTTTGCTTTTCTTGTGTTCAGGTGTTTGCTTGTAGTGGATGCCACATCTGTGCTCGCACGGACCGCCACCACCAGTCAAGCAGTCATCATCTCAATTTGGCCAAGGCCCACAGGTCAGTTCTTCATCCTCTTCTCGTTTCCCTAATTTTGATTCCACCCCGTTACCCACCCCACTTCCTACACCACCACCTTCGCCAAACCATTCACCTAAAACCTCACCTAAGGTTTCTCCACCCGATAGTCCTACTTCTAGTGCCTCTAGTAATCTAGAAAACTTAGAACCAATGGCCAACGCTAGGCAAACCGTCCATCAGCAGGCCACTCAGAATTTCACCGGCCTTGCTTCACCCATCACCGTTCCACCCATAGTTAGCGAGAACTCATTGCAGATTCCATCTTATGCCATGCAGGCCATCACAAACACCATTCAGTTCCATGGCCGTGAGGACGAGGACGCCCCGGCCCACATTAACCGTTTCTCCCGCATCCTAGCTACTTTTAGCCTTCACGGTGCCCCTAATGCTGCCACTTACTTGCAGCTTTTCCCATTTTCATTAGCCGGCCGTGCGGCTACTTGGTTGGACTCTCAACCAACCGGCACCTTTACCACTTGGGCGGGGCTTCGTCAAGCCTTTTTGAACAAATATTTCCCGCCCGCAAAAGCCTCACGTCTTAGAGACCAAATCCACTCCTTCTGCATGGAGCCCGACGAGCCTTACTACCTTGCTTGGGAGCGTTTCCAAAACCTTTGTGCTCGTTGCTCCCAGCATGGTCTTTCCGATTGGGCTTTATGTGAGAAATTCTATAACGGTCTCACCCAAGAGACTCGAGATAGGTTCGATACTAATGCAGGGGGGGGGGGCATATGATGGGTATTCTTACAGTTGTTGAGTGTTTAGAGCGTTTTGAGGCATTTGCTCAGTCTCAATCCCAATCACGATCCGATCAGAGGTATCAAAGTGGTAGTTCCAATACCACTACTAGTGCACCCGCCCGAGGGGTGAACCATGTCACCATGGATCCTAGTTTAGCCGCTGTTTTGGAAAACATATCTAGGGAACTTAAGGAGATCAAAGCCAAGGTAGACAAATGTGAGTTTTGCCGAGGGGGTCACAATACGAGTGCGTGTCCGTTGCTAGTTGGTGAGGAGCAAGTTGATTTCGTAGGAGGAGGTTTCGGTAGAGGTCAACCTAGCGGGTTTAATAATAATAATAACTTTGAGTCGGGTTGGCGAAATAATAATAATAATAGTAACTTTAATAATAATAACAATTTTCGCTTAAATGTACCCCCTGGTTTTCAAATAGCTCAAAACCCAAATAGGGGTCAAGGTTCATTCTTTGGTGGGGGTTCAAATGGGCAGGTTAAGGATGGGGGGTCAAGTAGTCAGGTTCAAATAGGTCAGGGTTCAAGTTATGATCTAGGGGGTAGTCTAGAAAGAATGGAGGCTATGATGAGTCAATTAATTGTTAAGGACCAAACCACCCAGAAGAAACTTAGCGAACATGACCTTATGCTTAAGAATCACCAAGCTGCTTTCCAAGACCTTCAAAGAGTTGTAGGTGATATGTCTAGGAAGTTAGAGGAGAGATTACCCGGTCAGTTTGCGGGTAACACCCAACCTAACCCGAATGCTCATGTAAAGGCCATTACCACTCGTAGTGGCAAAACAATAGGGGACCCGAGCGTAGAGGAGAGAGTAGTTGATGAGGATGGAGATATTGTAGATGAAGAGATAGAGATGGAGGCTCCCGGCAAAGTGCAAAAGAGGCTAAGCCCAGCAAGTACCGCACAGCCTGGTGAGTCTCAAGTTGAGAAGAAAGTTGAGAAAACCCCTATAGACGTTAGACCTTCACCTTTAGTAAACCATTCGTATATCCTGTTTCCCTCACGTCTTAAGAACCAAAAATACTCAAGGGAATATGGGCAATTTCTAAACATCTTCAAGCAATTGAAGATTAATCTTCCGTTTATCGAGGCACTTCAATCGATGCCTAAATACGCGAAATTCTTGAAAGATATTCTTAGGAACAAAGAGAAGTTAGGAGAGTTGTCGAACGTTCCATTGCATGGAGGGTGTTCGGCCGTTGTGTTAAATCAGCTTCCCGAAAAGCATACCGATCCTGGTGTGTTCACTATTCCTTGTCTTTTCGGTAGTAACACCAATACTAAAGCCTTAGCTGACCTAGGTGCTAGCATCAACTTGATGCCCTTTTCTCTTTACGAGAAGCTAGACTTAGGCGAGCTTTCACCTACCCGAATGACATTGTCCTTAGCTGATAGGTCCATGAAACACCCGAGGGGCATAGTTGAGAATTGCTTGTTAAGGTGGACAAGTTCGTTTTTCCGGCCGATTTCGTCATTCTCGACATGGAAGCCGATGAAAACGTACCGTTAATTTTAGGACGCCCGTTCTTGAATACCGCTAAAGCTCTCATATATGTCTTTTTAGGCACCATTACACTTAGAGCGGGCGAGGAATCGGTAGTTTTTAAGGTTATTAATTCGAGAGGGTCAAGTGATAAAGTGGAGGCGGTATCGTTAGTAGGGGAGTATGAGAAGGATGAGAGAGATGAGGAGAAGGTGGTGAGTGGTCCGAGTCTAGAAAAAATAATAGGACTCAAGTGTGGGGACCCACCTGATAGGAGAGTGGAGGAATTAGAAACAAGAATGGTGCGTTTAGAATCTAAGATAGAGACACTGAGCAAAGCTCAGTGTGGGGATAGAGTTCGATATGGAGAATATAGATTCAAACCGCTAGGTGAGGAGTTGAGAGGTAGTGAGAGAGATAAGAGTGTTTGGGGCGATTTGGGCAATGATAGATATGATGGTGCTACAGCCCGTGAGTATGTGTTTAGAGGTGAGCTGCATCTCTATGATCCTCCATAAGTATGTGAAAAGTTGAAATCCCAAGTGTAGAGTTTGTACCGTTTGTATCTTCGTAATTTTTCGTATTTTTTAGTAGCTAACAGTTGTTTTTCGTAGTTTTTCGGGTCCTTGTTTGTGTTTTGAGTCGTTTGCAGGAGTGCATCACCGAGGATTTGCAGGAAATTGCGAGGAGAATAAGGTTCCAAGTAAGTTTTAAGTCTTAGAAAAAATTCGGTTGGTTTTTGAGAGGTTTGGGAAAAACATAAAATTTTCTAAGGCATTGAAAGAAAAAAAAATTTAGATGCTTTCTGTTAAAAACGGCCTCTGGCACCCCGCCACCCACTTATAAACAACTCTCTCGCTCCCGCCACCACGTATGGCAATTTTTCGGAAATAGGTAACGTGGTGGCGGGCCGCCACCCACCTCTGAAATTACTAGCGGCTCGCCAGAGGATACATCTGCAGCTTTAACTAATTAAAACCCACAAAGTTTACTTGCTGACCTAACCTTCTCCTTCACATCGTCACACCCCCCCCCCCCCAAATTTCAAATCCCTTTTTCTTCCACCCTCACCACCGATAACCCTACTCCCTACCAACCTACATTCACCGATTACACCTCCATTAACACCTAAAAACTCTCACCACTCCCATCACCCTTCAACCCTTCTTCTCCTTTTCTTCTCATCGATACACCATCCCTTCTCATCGATACCTCACCCACCACCCCTCACATCAGACAACCTTCTGGACCTCCCAACCGCCGACAACCTTCATCTTCCACTCATACTCTTCACCGTACATCACCATTATCTCCTCACATCCTCCCACCGCCACTCACCTGACCACCCCATCACCGCCGATAAACCCCAATCCACCACAGCTACTCGCCGGCATCTCCCCATTATTACCTCACATCACCATTACCATTTCACATATCACTTTCATATTACCGATTTCAACCATAACTCTATCATTTTTCATCATAAAAATCGAAATTGATTTTGGGGATTAAAGATTCAACCGAAAAGTCTCTTATTTCTTCTTGTTTCGTACGAATTCCAGGTATGTCTCCTGTGACTTTTGTATTTTGAGTCTTATGTATTTTAGTCTTCACTTAGTTTAGCATTAGTCTAGGGTTTGAGTTTGTTCAACTGTGGAGTCTTGCAAAGTTCATGTTAGTGATAGAGATGGTTTGGGGTCGGATTTGGTTTGGGTATTTCAGTAGGGTATTGTTTGTGGATGGTTCGGTTTGGGTGTTGATGATAATGTTTACACCGTCTTAGTCTAGGGTTAACCGACATTAAGTGTGGGGATGTGGTTGGGTAAAATTTTTGGACATAAATTCAGATTTATAACATCCGTTTTGACCCGTTTCACTAAGGCGACACTAAAGTTTCAACTTTACATTGGTTCGCACGCGATGTTGGTTTGCTTTGTGGTTTGGTTTCGGGATGTTGATGATTTGCGGGTTGGATTGGAATTTGATTTGCTGAATTTTGATTGGTTTGTAGTACATTGACGCGTCGGATTCTAAAATTGCATCTTTGAATCGAATTTTTTGCAAAGAATAAAAAAAACCTCCTCTAGCTAGGCGAAATTTTTCAATGCTAAAATTTGTTCTAAACTACTACATGGCTGATTTTAAGCAAGTTTGGAAGTCGATTGCGGTTTGTTAGGCACTTGGGTTTACTTGAGGGCAAGTAAAGTGCCGGGAGGAGGTAGGGTTGTAAGTCTTGTATTTTGCGTCTAGTTTAGGTCGAGTTGAGTTTTGCGTCTTTAGGGTTCTTTGTGTCGTTTTAAGTGTGTTTCGAGTCTTGTTAGTGTCGGGTAGTGTCGATATGCTCACTTGATATTCAAGCCGTTTCGCTCGTACTCAATCTCCATTCCGGCGGAGTCGGTTTGTAATTGTGTTGCATAAAGTCACTTGTTTTCGAACAACGGCCGCGAACGAAATGCTATACGGGCGTTGTTTGAATGTACAATATTATATTAAAAATAAAAAAAATCAGAAAATTCTTAAAAATTCCAAAAAAAAAATTAAAAAAAAAACTCAAAAATAACAAAAATAGTTTGTGTTTACTAATTGTTCACCTGTTTTTGCGCGTTTTTGAACTATTTTTACAGGATGTCAGGTGAAGGTTCCTCGTCAGGCACCAAACGCAGGCGAGGTGCTTCCACGAGATCTCAGGGGGCTGCTTAGGAGCAGCCGGCGAATTTACCACTGAGAGTGGTTAGTTATCGTGGAGCAGGGTTTGAGATGAGGAGTAGATGGTGTGGTTTGAGGATGATGCAGCAGTGAGTGAGCATATCTTTTTGTTATATTTTTCTTTTATGTTGTTTTCATCATATCTTGGTCTGTACTAATATTTTAAACAGGTTGGATGGGTTTTGGGGTTGGTTGATACACTTGTGGATGGTTGTTGAACGTGATATTACATATTATCTTTTGCTAGTGTTTGGTGTTTGCTTGATTAGGTTTGATTGTAGTAGCTGCTTTCGTTCGCGTGTCCGAGGTTAGGAGTTATTTGCTGAGCGCATTTCGAATTGGAGGGCTTATGTGGAAACGACTGGCACTTTGACAGTCTCACATACTCAGCTAAGTCGTTTCCCTTTTTGTTGTATTTTTTTTTATTTATTTCGTTTGCAGTTTTTATTTTTTAAGGTAGTTATTGAGTCGTATTTTCGCTCTTGCATTAGGGACAATGCAATCTCTAAGTGTGGGGATGGGATACTTGTAAATAATCGAGTCTTAAATATGAAAAACACAAAAAAATTAAAAAAAAAATTAGAAAATTTATAAAAATCCAAAAAAATTGAAAAATCAGAAAATGTCTTCCGAATAAAAAAGAAGTTTGAAAATTTACACGGAAAATGATAGAAAAGGTGGATGGTTGCTTGGGTTTGAATAATAATAATAAGAGATTAAAATAAATCGAGCTTGCGTCTAGTTAGGGATATGTGGATAGGCCCGGGTTTGGTTTTAAATCCCTTTGAGTTAATATACCTTAATTGTCGGTCTGCTAGTGGGTTTTCGCCTGGGAGATATGGGAAATTGAAACTGTTGATAATAGTATAAGGGGCACCGTTATAAGTTAAAACCGTTAGAGTTTGTGATCATGCAAAAATAGAATAAAAAGTGAGCTAGAAACTAAATGAAAGTAATGCATTCCTATGTAGTTTGGGTTGGGGATAGCGACTCTACAACCGAATTGCCTCTAGGGTGTGTGAAATCGATCGTGCAAAGAAAAGAAAAAAAAAGTACTGAAACCTAAGTAATCTGTGGTTGGGGATAGCGACTCTACAGCCGGATTGCCTCTTGGTTAGGGAAAGCATCGTCTAGACTCACGAAAGAAAAAAAATGGAAAGAAAAAAAAATGGAAAAAGAAAAGAAAAGTTGATTGTTTACTATCTTGGTTTTGATATAAGACGGTTGGGAATTGGTCCAGTGATCATTTCTTTTGTCCTATAAGCTTGAGGTGGGAGTAGATGGACCGTTGATTCTAGCGTGAGGCCCTAGGTAGATTGACCGCACTTAAATTAAAATCACATGATGAGGGCTTAGGACTGGACTTGGGTTTAGGTGGACAAGTATATTCGCAATCGCAGCTAACGCAAGTCTTGGTTTTAATTAAATATACCTATGCTTTTGACCCGAGTGATTATTCGTCTCTGATTCCGTTGCATAATTCTTTTTCGAGGACGAAAAAAGAGTAAGTGTGGGGATGTTTGATGTATTGCAAAATACATCTTTAATTCGTGTAAAGTTTGTATAGTTTTCGTTATATTTAGTTTTGTTTTTCGTTAGAATATGCATGCTATTGATTAAATCGTGTTTCGTAGGTCTTGATGTTTAAATATGCGAGAAACCGAGTAAAACGAGTCAAAATATTGAAGTGTCAAGTCTTGGAGCATGTTGGAAAGGTCGAGGAGTTGAAATAGAGTTAAAAGAGCTGAAAAATCACTCACTGGCACCCCGTGAGAAGTTTCTGGCACCCGGCGAGAGTCTGAAGGTAGTACATGAGCTGAAAAACAAGGTGGCACCCCACCACACATTCCTTCAGTGGGTGGCGGCCAGCCAGAAGCCTGTAGCTGGCGATTTTTGTTATGGAAAGTCATATAAATACAATTTTATACTTGAAAAAACCCTAGTTCGATTTTGGGGACTTCTTGGGAAATTGTTGAGCATTCTTGGAGCACTTTCGGAGATTTTGAAGCATAGGAATCATCGATACGAGTTCGGGGAAGAAGACTTAAAGATCTAATCGGGTTTTCTAGTTCTTTGTTCTTGACTTTTCTTACGAAACTTGTTATGATGAATTCGTGTTTAGACATCTTTGAATTGTTTTCACGTTTTAACATGCTTGGCTAAATTTATAAACCACCTAGACTTGATGAATGGATTAATATAAAGTTTTTACCGGTTTTGTTAATTGCATGATTGTTATGGGTGATTGTGTTTAGTAAGCGGTTTGATTTAATGGTTTGATGTGTATGCGTACTTTGAATTGGTTTATTGTTATTATTTGCTTCATATGATTCTTAGTGACGGTCTATATCACAATATAGAGTCATATTAGGGTTTAGGATTTCGGTAGGTGTCTATATCACATAAGAAAACCTTAGCTCTTTAGGGAGAATTGCGCAATAACCCCTAGAAGTAACTGGTAATAATTTGCTAAGTCTTAGTGTTCTACTAGTCCCAATACCTGGAAAGTGAGGGGCTATTGGTAGGTCTTACCCGGCGAATTGCTTTAGATAGTCCTTGGAAAAGGTCATGTCTTGGTTTACCTGTCGGTCTTATTAGTCTATCAAGTCAAATTAATTACTTCAAACTACCCTAGATCTAGTATTGGAAAAGAATAGGTCAACATTAGGGTACTTGCACAATAATTAGACAACTGGAAAGGCGTCTAATAACCGGTAGGATTAACGGCCTAGGTAGTTCCACATGTTTCTCCTTGAGAAGGGTCGAGGGGCCTCGTTGGTTCTTAATAGGTTTAGTACTTTAAGATCCCGGTTCCATAACTCATGCATTTAACTTAATCGGTAATCTCTTAAAAACGATCCAGGATTCTTGTCTAGGTGGCCTCGTTCTCATATAAGAAAAGTCCTCAGTCTTTATTCGTCTTTAGTCTAGCTCTAGTTTAATTTAGTAGTTTAATATAGATTTCCTTAGTTTTCCGTAACCCCCCCCCCCCCAAAACAATTAAACAAGTTAAGTCGTGTCTGTCAGTGTCTAGTCAGAGTCTAGTCTACGTGATACATAGAGTCCTGTGGTTCGATATCCGGACTTCCTAGGTTATACTACATTGATCGGTACACTTGCCGATTGTGTGGTTTTAGGTCGAGTCTAGAATTAAAGCTTTGTAGTGTCTAGTTTAGAGAGTCTAATATAGTTAATTTTTATAGTCTGTTTAGCACACATCAATTTTGAAATAACATAAATGCAGTAAAGAAATATTTACAGACAATATTTTTGTGAGTTTTTGTAAGAGGATCATATCAGTTTTTGACAAGTCACAAGTACCATTGAGCTTAGTTACACATTAAGAATTAAACAATTCACTTAGATTGCCGATATACTGATCCACTTAAATTTTCACACAAATTTCAATTGATTCAGGATATGAGTTAGGTGTTTTAAGAACTTAAACTCATTCATGTGTCCCACCTCTTGAATATACTCCCGTATCCAGATCCCAGTATTCAGTCATACAGGCGAGTATACCACAGATAATATCTGTAAGGGGTTAGATGCGAAACCGTGAGAGCTCAGGTCAGAACTTCCGTTCAGCAGAGAGATGACGGCTCGACTTTTGGTGGGTCCCCTTTAGAGGATCTTTTTTACAACAGCATTGATTAGCAATTTTATTGTCTCATCATTTTATGCTGAAGGCGACACTATATTTCAAGCAAGCAGAAAGTATTCTCCGGGGACTAGGCCATTGCTTTCGCAAAATCAGAAGTCCCGGGATAATACCCCAGATATCACTGAGCATAAAGACCTAGTATCTCAGAAAGAGGGACCTTTCAAACGAGATTTCACGGGTTACCTATATATCCAAGTAGTGTTCCCCACGAAATAAGCAAGTTTGAATTTAAGTTTATATCCCGAAAAAGCTTACTAAATGTGTAAAAACCTATCGGCATATCATCAGTGAGACTGTTTAACTCTATTTAAACATTATATTTCTTTAGCATACTGTAACTGTCTACTGATGTACTATCATTTCCTCTTCTTTGACACAAAAACTCATTTTTGAATTTTATCATGTTTTTGCCTTTTTCAAATTTTCTAATGTTTTTGGATTTTCTGAAATTTCTACTCCCCCTAAAATGCAAACACATTTAAGGAAATTTGAAAACAAACTATACAATAAAATGTGACAACTGATATCGAATCGCTTCAAATCGCCATCCACTTGGCATAAACAATCAGAACTCCCCTTTACACAAAACTATTTTCTCATTATGATTTCAAAACACTTAAGTTTGTTTTAACCAAAATGATTTTTCTGGAAAATAAGTTTTGTTGATTTTACCACTTGTAAAGTTAGGGGTATGGTTCATCACATTGTCCTACAAATACCACTTGTAAGTATGATCCAATCAAGTTCAACCTAATGACCTTGATTAACCACTTGTAGGAAAACTTCCATCAACCACTTGTAGAAATACCACATCTACACAAAATCATCTTACCAATAAAAATGCCAATTCTTGTTTCACACTTACGAACCTGGAAGCGACGGTAAGTCACACTTAACCTGTAAAAATTTAATCATTATAAGATTCATTCATAAAATCAATTATCAAGAAAGATGCCGATTCCTGATCCACGATTACAAACTTGGGATCTCCGGGAAGTCCAGATTTTCAAGGAAAGAGAATTTCCACCCAAGTCTTACCAACCTTGGGTGTTTTTAACTCTTGTTCAGTAGGGTTATAAGTTGCTTTCTTTGTAGCATAAAAATCTTTAACCCCTTTTACTTTCCCATCAATCATCTTCCCAAAAATTTTCTTCACATTTCCATTAAAAGTTTTCTCAATATCAAATTCATTCTTCTCAGAATAAAATTGATTCGAGATTTCAACCTTACCAACCTTTTGTTTGAAATTCACATCCTTCAATGGTGGAATTTGAACATCACCCACTGAAGTCACATATTTTACTTCTTTAATCTCAACGTGTGGCTCCTCTGGCTTTGTGGAACCAGATTCATTGCCGACTGTTTCATAAAATTTCTTAACAACCCATGTTTGGTTGTCTTTTGCTCTCTTTTTGTAAAAGTTTTTCTTTGAACACTCACCAACTTCATAAGTCGAATTTTCAAAAAATTTAAATTTCTCAGTTGATGGTTCAATATCAACAACTTTTTCTTTAAGTTTTTCAGATACCCCCTGTTTTGTCTTAGTATTCGTCGGACAATTCCAAACAATGTGACCAGCTTTATTGCACTTGAAACAGGTTCGAGTATCCTTTCTGTGAAAAACTCCAGTTCCTGTTCTCTTCTTTTCAGCAAGAAACTCCTGGTTTGATTGTCTCCAAAAAGGTTTCTTCTGTTCTTCTTCAGCACTTCCTCCTGAAACAAATTCTGTTTTTGTTTTAGAATTTTTCTCATTTTTATAATTTTCAGATGGAATAAAACCTAAACCTTTCTTTTTGAAATTACCATTATGGTTTGGTTTCTTTTGAAAACCAGAACCAGAATTGTAACCCTTTTTCTTGTTTAATCGCTGTTGAACTCTTGAAGTGTATTTTTTAGGTTTTCCAGTAAGATTTAAATATTTTATTTCAGAAATATTTATTTCTGTCATTTTGAAAACCTTTTTGATCATTTCAAATCTAACACTTCTTATTGGAAACTCTTTGTCAGAATATAATTTGTCAGAATCATTCAAAGTATATGCTACTTCGAATGTTTCATCACTCAAATTTGCTTTTGATAACAAAAACTCTTTACTATAAGCCCTTTTAACCGACGCTTTTGGACTGTTGACTGACGAACTTGAACCTCCAGACTTAGACTTTGACTCAGACTCCTCATCTCTATCCAACACCTGATCGACCACCTTTTTTATTAACTCAGACTCATGATCAGTGTCAGATGATGTGAAAGTAACGTCAATGTTTTCTGGTAATTCATCGGTTATATCAGACTTCAGTTTTATATTGACTGTCTTTTGAACTTGCTCCTCATTTGGTTTTCTGGGAGAATAACCTTCCCATATCGGAGGTGGACACTTGTTATACTGAACACTTGATTTCTTACCAGTATACTTCTTCTTTGACTTCTCATCATCTTTAAATGCTTCAAAACCTGCAACAGTCGGATAAATTCGATCAATAAGATAATCAGAACTAGAATAACTCTGTAATAAACGTCCAATTCTCTCATTCTCAATCTTTTCATTTTCCAACTCCCGCTGCAGCTTTGCACATTCTTCAATGTAATGATTAATTGCCTTTTGCTTTGTCATCATCACAGAATTCATCATAGTCAGCGCATCTTCTCTTTCAGAATTTGTCTTTTGAAGACCAGTGACTGTTCTGTTTAGCACATCATACGATTCTTTCACATAGTTGAGATTGAACAGTAATTGTTCTTTCATCTTGTCTTGTTCACTCAACTTTTCATCTTTTTCTACACATTGCTTGCAAGGTTCCAAACACTTTAAACAAGGCTTGATGACTTCCACAATTTTTTCAACTTCGATGATCTTCTCCACTTCAACAACTTTTTCACTTTCAATTACCTTCTTAGTTTCAATAACCTTCTCAGCAACACTTTCAACTTCATCATTTTGAACAATCTCATCTTCTTGATCAACACTTTCAGATTTCATTTGCTTTTGTTCTTTTGCAGCTCGTCTTTCCTTTAACTTTTTCAAGCGATCTGCAAAATAAAAATGAAAGCTTTCAGGAGATAAATGAATTTTTGCAACATTAATATGTTTTTCTTCTTCATCATCACTACTGTCATCAGTTGGTGATTGATCAAACTCAATTGATTTATCAAAACTATCATCCGAAGAACTAGAATCAGATGGTGTTTGATCAAAAACAGTTTCTCTTTCTGAACTTTCATCTGAACTTTGTGAGCTTTCATCTGATGAAACAGACTTTTCTTCTTCATTCTTCACACTAACACCAATAGATTTCATCCACTCGGTAAACATATCTGGTTCTTGAACTATCTTTGCAATGAACGCTTTAAAATTCCCATTCTCATCTGCAAACATATCCCAGCTGAATCCTTCAGGTAACCTTTCATCATCCTGATTGATTAAGCATGCCTTACTATCGGATGAAATGTATTTGTTCCAGCTAAAATCTTCTTGATTTACCAAACATGCTCTTTTTGAAGAATCTTCTATTATTTTTCTACCATGAGCCACTTGTGGTTCTTGTTGTTGTTGTTGACCAACTTGTTGATATATGGCTCTTCGGTAGTAATCATCTTTTCCAAATGGATTCTTTCTTTCACTTGCTTCTCGATTTTTGCATTCCCTCTTGAAATGACCTTTCTCCCTGCATCGAAAACAAGTAACTTTAGATTTATCAAAACCTAAAGTAGAAACATGTGCATCAAGAAAATCATTTCTTCCAGTAATCAATTTGAACTTTTCTGCTCTTCTTAGGACACTAGCTAGACACCATTTGATGTCCATAAGCTCCATTTCTTCAGCATCTATCTGATCGTAATCCTCCTTTGTTAGAATAGGATTTCCGATCCGCCCTGCAACCAAACCTTCATAGGATAGTAGCACAGAACCAAGTAATGCCATGTGATCTTTCGCAACTTCTTCAGAGAAACTTTGACCATCAGGAAGATTCAGAGCAATGTTGCATTGTATCACATAACCATTTCCACTTTTAGAACTTTGATGCTGAAAGCTTGATGTTGCATCTTTTGGATTAACATTCGGATATGACGAAAACCCCTTGTTTTTGTTAGAACCCTGATCAACATTTTCTGATGAATTTCCAGCACTAAAAGCAGTTTGAATCTTTGGACTTCTTTCAGCTTCTGGAACACTGCCTTTGTAATACATTTTCAAATCTTGTTGACCACTCGGATTATTCATCCTCGCAATCTTTTGCTGTTCCAAATCTTGACCCTCAATCTTCTCAATAAACTGAGAAATCGTCAACTCATCATATACCCAGTGTTCTTTAGAATCATTAAGTGCCCCACTCTTTTTGTGGTAAAGCGTCAGCTAATTTGTCAACCCATTCTTCACGATCTTTGGTTATGCTCAGCATCGACATGGATCGCACTAAGTGGCAATATCTTTCGATTAGCTTCTTTGTATCTTCCCCGGGCAGACTGGTGAATAGATCAAATTCTTTTTTAAGCAGTGCCTTTTTACTCTTAATCATATTCTCACTACCCTCAAACTTGACTTTAAGAGCATCCCAAATTGATTTTGAAGTTTTGTCATGTTGAAGCAATTTAAAGATGTCTTCTTTGATAGCTTGCTGAAGTAGACTAATCATCATCTTTTCAGCTTTGTACATGTCACGTTCTTTGTCACTGAATTCCGAGAGTTCTTTGATAACTTGTAAATCTGTACGTGGTAGAACATATTTCTTCAGAATACACTCCCAAGATCTTAAATGGTTAGCTTGAACCCAGTTTTCAAACCTATCTTTCCATCCGTAATACTCATCAATGCTCATTAGCTTCGGGGGTTTTTGCGTAGTTCCATTTTCGTTTTCTAAGTTCATGTTTTGAGCAATGGTAGCTGGAGTAGTCGGAGATGTTGCAAACGCGTTGTAAAATTCTTCACTCATGATTCGGTAACACGTTTTCAAAAAAGCAGCACTTTTCAAGCGGAATGTCTTCTCAAGCGAAATTACAACTATCAAACCCAAACCCTGTTCAAGCGGAATAGCGTCTTGAAGCGGAATCACCTACTTTCTGTTTCAAACGGAATAACCAGCAACAGATTTCAATTGAAATACCCAACTTGAAGCGGAAACAGCACAATTGAAGCGAAATCTCAGATTTCGCTTGAAAATCTCAAGCGGAATAAAGTCTTTGAAGCGAAATAAGTCTGTGTTCGTTCAAGCGGAATCTAGTCTAAGGTCCATTTTTACCACTTTTACTTTGAATTTAGCTGTGAAACTTTCAAGGGTTTGTTAACATGCAGTTTTGCACAATATATGAGAAACTTAGCCGATTTTAGCCGTGAAAACTTGTTCTATTGTAGAAAGAAAGTGTAGAAGTAAGAAAACACAATGAAAACAGGCTGTAATCTGCAGAACTCCTCCTCCTGAGCTCTGATACCAATTGTAGGATCGTGTTGATGACCCAAACAAGTCGATCAGAGAAGTTTTGATCTGTTTCAGATGCGGAAACTAAGAAACAGACTTAGATACAGCTTGTAATTCACTTTAAACATTCTTCTGATTGATATAACATTGATTACAATCACAGGATAAACCGGCAGCACCTCGGTATCCAAATCCAGAACCGTTACAAATGAATCCGCTTGAAAGCTATTTATAATGGATGAGATTTCGCTTGAGAGTTACCAGATCCAGTTCAAGCGAAATCAAGTTAGTTGATTTCGCTTGAAACTGTCAAAGACACTTTCAAGCGGAATGGCTTCCTTCAAGCGAAATCACCACAAACACACCTAAACACCACCTATTTTCTCATACAATACACCCTGATCTAACAATTCTAATCCTAGACTCGATACAAGACGAAGTCGACAGATGTATGTACTAACAAAAAGTGATATGAAGGCCAAGTACCCGCATCTCTTTGAACAGTCTTCTTCTAAGATTTCGGGGACGAAATCTCCTAAAGGAGGGGAGACTGTAACGCCCAGCATCCCTAAACCTTAGACACTTGGCAGGATCGGTCCCTGAACTCCTATAAATTGTTGATCTTAGTCCTTGTGGTTATGTAATGTTGATACTTTGAAAGTTTTGGTGTGAAACCTATTGGTAATCGATGCTTAACATTATTAAACTTGATTCTTTAATTTAGATGCGTGATTCTTGAAACATAAACTATGAGACTTGATACAGATACTAGTAGGGATGGCAATCAAACCCGAACCCGCTGGGTAAACCCGAAACCCGGCACATTTGGGATGGGTTTGGGGTCGGTTAATCAGGTTTGGGACGGGTTTGGGAATAGTTTTTGTTTTTTTCGCGGATTTGGGACGGGTTTGGGATTTAGTGATATACCCGTTTACCCGACCCAATTACCCGATAAAGTGTTCCCGTTTACCCGATTGTATACCCGATATAATTTCTTTTATATTATTAAATATGTATATATATGATACTTCCATTTTTTACACATATAGGTATTCTATTCCCTATACATTGTAGTTATTTGATATATATTTTTATAATGACAATGTAACCGGTTAGTAATTACCCGATAAATACCCAATGGGTTTTGAGATGAGTGTACCCAACGAGTAATCTTTTTAAATTAACGGGTTTACCCGAAACCCGCGGGTATACCCGATACCCGATGGGTATTTACCCGCTAGAAACCCGACGGGTGTTGGGACGGGTTTGGGACAAGTTTATCTAACCGGGTTTGGGTTTGGGATTACCTAAACCCGTCCCAAACCCGACCCATTGCCATCCCTAGATACTAGACTCTTGATGCTTGACCCATGATGCTTAATCAAGATACTTGAATCTTCATGATTAAACTAGATACTTGATCCTTTATACTATGAAAACTAGATTCCTATTGTTGATACTTGATACTTGGACTCTTCATACTTAGACACTTGATTCTTGAGCAACGCTGACTCTTGACCCTTGAAACTTAAACTGGTGCTTGACTCCTTAGACTCGTGAAGCTAGATTCTTGGTTAAACGAGAGACTAGGAGCCTTGGCACTGGCGGAATCTATGAAACCATGAGACTTCGGTGCTTATGATGTAATCTAAATAATAAATACTTTACATAATCTATACGCAACGCAACGCCCATCATTACACGAAAAACGAATCAGAAACGGAACGCGAAAGGATGGGTTGGCCAGAGTGGCCGACCGATCGGATGACCAGCCGATCGGATGACCAGCCGATCGGATGGCTAGCCGATCGGACGGCACCCCAGCCGAACCACCTTCCTTCCTTCTCTCCTTCACCTATAAATAGGCTGTCACATCACCATTCCAAGTGATGTGACAGCTCTGACCGAACCAGACGCATGCGCTCACAAATCTCTCTTTTTCTTGCTACTTTCGGTACGTTTCAAGCTAAATTCATGTACTTTCTTGATCTACACTTCATCCTCTACGTGATTCACCTTTGAAATCACACTTTTCACCATGAAATCTCTCAGATCTGAGATCTTAAGGATGACATCAGCATGGTGGTTTGTACAAACTGCTATATGAGGTCATTCTTGGTAAGATCTAGCTGAGATCTAAGGGATTCCATGTAATTATCATCTAATCTAAGCTAAATCTAAGTATTTTCATAATAAAAACTTAAGTTCTTCACCTTTTCTTCAAATTTCTGATTTACTTCGGTGATAAACGTGACTAAACGGACTGTAGACTTGATCGGTGGTCTAGAGTTAGTTTAGGAAACGGGCTGTTCACTAATTAAGACGAACACGGAATGGATTCCGGCATAACCCGTCGCTAACAGGCAACTGGTTGATTTGGGATGGTTCCCGACCGATCAGAATGGCTGTTAAACGATAAGTTACTATTTCCTCAGTACGTGCCGTGACGTCACCGTTACTTTTCAAACTTAGAAATTTTAACAAAAGTTAGTAAACAAGAAACAACAGGCCAGCCGATCGGATTGCCATCCGATCGGACAACCCTACTCAACACTAGGCCAGCCGATCGGACAACCGTCAGATCGGTCAGCCATCCTTCACATTAGGCCAGCCGTTCGGACAGCCGTCCGATCGGTCATCCATCTTTCACACAAAGCCAGCCGATCGGACAGCAGTCCGATCGGGCGGCCATTATCCACCTTAGGCCAGCCAATCGGACGACAATCCGATCGGACAGCCCCACTACTCTATTGCACCAAGTGGCAACCCGATCGGATGGTCATCCGATCGGGCAGCCAATATCAAGTATACACCACATGGGTCATCCGATCGACTGGTTAGCCGATCGGACAGTCGTCTGATCGAACAACCATCCGACCTAGTGACCTGTTAAACACTTTATTCAATCTTGATACTTCGCCCGGCCCTCTTCCTATTCTAATCTAATCAGGCTAACCTCAAAAGAGCTCCCTTTGATCCAATAACAGTTGCGACTGTTAAGCAATCACTGTGAGTATACTCGATCCCCTTTTACTTTAAAATTTTGGGGTGTAAAATGTATTCTATGAAACTTAAACTTGAATCTTTGGAAACTTTTACTCTATCCTATGTGTTCATGAAACTTGTGGTTCTAGATTCTTGACTCTTTGTGTTATGTGACGTTTAATCCAGAGTGTGTAGTTCCGCCTTAACAATAGTAGCGCTATAAGAGATGCACCTCTCCCATTATTCTCGGGGGGTATTGTTAGGAGGATTCTAGTGTACCTTGAATCTTGGGTAAACCACAAAGCATCGGGATACTTGGGCTATCATTGCGTGGACAGCGACACTAGCACGGCTGAAACTATTTTTATTACTTACATTGTGGATATAAGTTGTTTTAAACTACTATGCTATTATCAAACTTGTATACTCGCCAATACTTTTGTATTGATATTTTAATACATGTTGCAGGCTGATAGGTTGCTATGGAACTTTTGGAAATCAAGATAGGAGATGCCTAGAAACGTCACGTTAACTAAACTAGTCTTGGAACAAGTTGAACAATTATGATTTGATGTTTTGTAATATGATATTTTGAGATACTTGGGTTTTAGACAATTGAAATGAAAACTACTTAATTCTATTGAAATATCTAGTGTTGTGGAATTCTCTTGAGCAATCTGAATGCTTAGTGCTCGCACCCCGATGTTTCCGCCATCGGTTGAGCAATCTGAACTATTAGGCAAGTCCATAATTATCGGATCCACTACAGCTGATGTAGTAGGCACAAAGTCAGTTAGCTCATTCTCATCAGGTAAAAAAGAGTAGTCTTGATTTTTAGAAGATGAGGCTTTACTAAACCCCAAACCCTTTTTATCATTACTCTTTTTCAAACTTGCTTGAATTTGAGTCCTAACTAATGATGATTTTCCAAATTTGTCTTAACTTTCCTTTAAGTTCAACAATTTGGACTTGTGCAATGGCCAATTCCCTGCACTTATCAGAAAACTCATTAGTTTTATCCTTCACAGTATCACGAGCCAAATCAATGATTTGTAACAGTTCATTGACTTTGCTTGTTAAACTGTTGATTTTCTGTTCATTTGATTTTAGTTTGTTTAAACAATTTAACTCACGTTTAATCAAAAGAACATTTGACTCTTTCAACTTTTCTAATTCAGCTAACTGAATTTTGTTTTGCTCCGATAGTCTTTCAACTTTACCTTGTAGTTCAGTGCAATTATGACATGTATTGTGACACCTGGGTCACTGCGACCATCAAATAAATACCAAACCAACGAAATATTGTGTTTCATACTTGGGATTTGTACAAATATGTGTATCATTTGCACATATCAATTCTTGTTCGATTTCGGGCTCTAAATCGCTTTCTGGAAGGTTATACGCGCACTGATGGGTAAATATAACCAGTTTAATGCAACGGACACTCCGGAATAGTGAAAAAGGCTTAACATACCTTAAATAACCTTTACATAACTTAGAAATAAGTTTTGAAGGCTTTTGTATGTCAAAAACAAGTTAATTCGCCTACATGGACTAAATTTGACAAACTGCGAAAGTATGCCAATTTGAACTGTAACAGACATTCCGGAACATGACCATAAGTTAAACATACCATAAATATCCTTTACATAGCTTAGAAATAGGCTTTGATGGGTTCGGTGTGCTAAAATAAACTTTTGGGTCATTCAGGGACTAAAAGCGTCAAAAAGTGCACAAGCTTGCACTTTCGCGCATACCTTACGTTCTGAATTCATCCGGACATCCAAAAATTTATGTAAGCACTAAAATATTTTATTTTAGTGTTTGGCATAAGAAAAATCCTTTCGTCACGCCATTTGGATCGTTTTTCGCTCTTATGCACATTCCGTCGTAATTAACCGAACATCGCGATCGTACGGCCAAACGAACCGACATCCGAGATGTTTTCAAGCATATTTCATGTTTCCTATGTCTTAACATCATTGTGGAGCTTGAAATTGGGTTTGACGGGTGTTAGAAGTGCCGTTACGCAACGAAACAAGGTGCAGGGACTGAAACTGTAATTCTGCCAAAGTTAATGGCTTACGGACCGTAAGCCATGAACCTTACAGTCCGTAAGGGGTCCCCAGAACAGCAGATCAGTTTAAACAGCTGTTGCCTCTTCAGGATAATGAGGGGCCAATTTGCACTTGCCTCTTCAGGATAATGAGGGGCCAATTTGCACTTGCCTCTTCAGGATAATGACGGGCCAATTTACACTTGCCCTTTCATGCTCATGAGGGGCCATTTTGATGTTACCATAAGGTTTCAACAAGTGTATGGACCAGATCAAAGCACGTTATTCGATAAACGATCCTAACGGTTCCAAGAATCCTATAAATACCCAACCCTTTCACAACTCAAAACCCACAAATCTGATCTAAAAGCTCTAAGTTGAAGTCATTGCTTCATACCTGAGCTATTCGATCGAGTTTTACTAGCGGGGACCATTTGTAAGTGTTCCTTCGTTCTTTTATCGCTTTTCGAGTCCGAAAGTAAAACTTTGTTTGACTCTCCGCATTGACCAGTTTATGGTCAATGCGAAGTTCGTTTGAACTTCATAACGTGAGCGTAATCACAATGGTCATAGTCCCTAGTGACTATACCTACTGATTACCACGTTATCTAGGCTCAGTGACGAGTCGTAGTTTCGGCCAAAATGCGCATTCGTGCGTATTTTGTAACCAAACTACTCTTGGGTATCAAAACCGTTTGTTTTGATACCAAACCTGTTTTCTAAACTTAGTTAAGCATGTTAAAAAGCATGTTTTAACATGCTTAGCTCGTCACTTTTAGTTTAGTGCTTATATAGGGTCGTAAGGTAAGCGATCTAAACAATCGCTTATACTTTCGGACCCGACCCGTTTGGCCGATCATTAGGATCCGACCAAACACATTAGGTGACCATAGTTGTATAGGGAATAACCTTCCGAGGTTATACCTTATGGTCACGTCGTTTAGTTAGTTGTATGATAGGTAGTTTGCCTTAGGTAAATTACCAAAATGCCCTTTTTACGCCAAAATTCATTTTAAGCATATGTAACATAACCTTTGGTATCTAAACTGATTTGGTAACAATATTAGACATGTTAAGGCATATTTTACTTGTCATAGGACTAGTTAGGCGTTCCGAACGCGTTTTACGCGAACGACGCGTTAAAGTAGCATAAGCTACCTAAACGGGTCGTAATGGGTCGTAAGCACTTAGGTTAGGTTTCATTTTAGTATGTGGGCTTTGTTAAACCATATTACATGAGTTCACATTCACATTTGGTTTACGAACCCTCATTCTATCCGATCTTCCGATTTAGGTCCGGTTTATTAACATAGTTACCTATATTAGGTGCCGTTTGATATCCGTGATCTCTAGCATTGTTTGGTTGTTACTCAAGGACTACTAAGCAATCTCAAGTGAGTATATAGACCCCTCTTTTACTGTTTTCCAAACGTTTTGGGGTGAAACACATGTGCCTACTTGTTACTTTCATGCTTTCCTGTTTTCACATCATATACTTGCTATGTTCATTAGTACATTTATAGTACATGATTTCATTGTGTTTTATACTATGTATGCCCATTGTGTGCATACTTAGTACATTGTTTTACATTACATTTTATGCTATGTATGCCCATTGTGTGCGTACTTAGTACATTGTTTTACATTACATTTTATGCTATGTATGCCCATTGTGTGCGTACTTAGTACATTGTTTTACATTACATTTTATGCTATGTATGCCCATTGTGTGCGTACTTAGTACATTGTTTTACATTACATTTTATGCTATGTATGCCCATTGTGTGCGTACTTAGTACATTGTTTTACATTACATTTTATGCTATGTATGCCCATTGTGTGCATACTTAGTACATTGTTTTACATTACATTTTATGCTATGTATGTCCTTTGTTGCATACTTAGTACATTTATTATTCATCACATGCTTACATTTTGGTATGACATTTGGTTTGTTCAAATGAGACAATGTACATTCATTAACATTAGCTACGCCGCTCGTTAGTAGGTAATGGTACCATAGGACTTGACAACTCCCGTTCCTGAACCCTAGGTTTGTTTGGGTGGAAGGAATGACCGAATTCGATAAACATAACAACAAGATAGACCTTTAAATTCGTTTAGGGGTTTATCGCCACAATCACAAGGCTTGGATGTATGCATTTTCACAATACCGCATAGATGTTTATATCAGTATAGCATGCATTTATTACACAAAACATAACTTTGATTTAAACCATGTTTTACTTCAATACCTTGTTTTTGTGCATTTTACATATGGTTTAGTTGATATATTTCACTTACCATACATAAACATTTTGACATTGATATACATAATTCATGATTTACATTAGACATAAACATTTAGACATTAATATACACAATTCATGATTTACATTAGACATAGACATTAGACATGATTTTCACACAAACATTTTGACATTTAACATTTTACTTTGGTGGTTTGGTTTGAGTAAGTGATTTAAGTAACGAGGCATGTGTAATATTATACAAGAATGGTGGATACGCCGCTGGTACTTCCTATATTTAAGTGCTTGTATGGTATTACATATCGTAGCGTTATTTGAATCATTTCAATTTAGACATATAACATTTTATACAAATAACATACTTTTCACAATACATTGTTTTACAAACAACTTATCTAATACAGACTCATTTTACTTGGTTATTTACTTAACCATGTATTATTCTTTTATACATATATATCATTTGGTTTATTTATCACTTTTCAAATGATTTACAAGACAAAGCAAATTACAAGGTTCATGACTAAACATTTTCTTAAACATAAGTCACGAATTCTATTTTCACAAAACCTATGTATCTCACAGGCATTTTTATGCTGACGTACCTATTTTCACATGTGTTTCAGGATATGATGCATAGGATTTATCAAGTTACACTTAGGCGGACTTGGGCCTTAGCGACAATAAAAGATGCAAGACTAGTTATTTATGTTATGTATTTCTTTGATTTTCAAGACATTGTAACTCTTTTAATCAATAAAACAATATTTCAATTTCCATGTGTTATGAAACAATGATTCTGTTACAACACTCCCCGACGTCTCCGCCACGATTTGATGTTCTACGTGGTCGGGGTGTGACAGAAAAGTTGGTATCAGAGCTCATGGTTATAGGGAATTAGGTTATTAGTAATGCTTTGACCTAGTCTATAACCTTCCTAGGACCCTAACGTGAGTTTACTTGCGTTTAGTCATAAAACAATACCGTCACCTATCATTAGGCGACAACCGCAACAAGAACATAAATTTCAAAACCGCTTTGAAAACTAATCATCTGTTCTAGGATGATTGATTACTAGGTTTTGAACCCTCTGTTATATGGTTTTGAACCCCTTTGAATTTTCAAAACCTCGTCAAAGTTTGGGTCTTATAGTGTGAACACGTGCAATCTGGAAGAGTGGATGCCTGTACTCTGAGTTTTCTGTCTAAGGCTAGAGTGTTCGTACAAATCCACATAATCGGACCAGTCACTCTTACCTGGGAACTCTTGGGGTGAGTGTCCACTTATAGGCTAAAGCATGTCTTCGCGATACATTAATATGACCCGCTTACTTTGATTAGTCACAGTCTCATTTGTTTGCCATAGGTAACAAACAAATGATCGCAATTTCTATGCGTTGTCATTTTGTTTTATTTACCGATAACATTTCATTTGTTTCCTCCTATATCCTTCATTTCCTCCAGAATGTCTCTTCATCGCAACGATGCGCAGATATCCGAGCAGACTGCCAAATTTGCCCAGCGGATAGGCGAAGTAATTCTGAAGACTGTTGAATTAGGCATTGCCATGTCTCGTCTCAACAATGAAGCCACTCAAGGGCCACCAAAGGAAGCAGAAGTCAAGCCTGCACCACCAGCCAAGAAACCAATCAAGGAATCAAAGACCATGGATGAACAAACTGGATCCCCTAAGAAGTCAAAGAAGCGAAAGGCTTCTCAGAACTTCGCCGTGGTCGCTCACAATGGTCAAGCCATCCTCAACCAACCAGCTCAACCCCCTACCAGGAAGCCATACAATGGAACTGCACCCTTGTGCAACCAATGTAACCTTCATCATCATGCTAGTGTGAAGTGCCGCAAATGCCAGATTTGTGGACTTATAGGTCATACAGCAAAGGTTTGCTCAACTGCGGCTGTACCAAATCAAGCAGGACCCATCTGGGTGGCAACACCACCTGCTAAGAAGCAATACAAGGGAATGGCACCAATATGCGACAAATGTAATGGGCATCACCAAGCTCACTTACAGTGTCGTCTGTGTGTATCATGTGGGCGAGTTGGTCACCTGGCAAGTGCTTGTCGATGTAACCTGAACCAAGGTGGTCCAAATCAACCAAAAGCCAATCCTGCTCAAGCTCGCTTCCCGCCTGGATCGTGCTACAACTGTGGCAAGATGGGTCATTTCGTGAATAAATGCCCGAAGCTTGCTAAGGCAAATCCAACCCACGGATGAGCAGTTGGCTGTTTAGAAGATGCTGTTGTCTTATGCTTTTGTTTCTTCTATTTACTTGTAATGTGAAACAATCTGTCCCATTCATAAATAAAAGTTGTTGTTCGCAATTCTGATATACAAGTATAGTTACATGAGTGTATGGAAATCCTCTATAATACCTACATTAAGGAACTATGTTTCTTACAAACTACTCTTGCGAATTTCCCATTCTTGCGTTTGCTCATGAGTCCCTTGGAAAATTCTAAGTACTCATTTCACTCTAAGAAACAAAGTACAGAAAATAAAGTGACATTACGAGTGATCGTGCTTTTGCACATTTGTGCCTTTGAATCCTTGGTTAGATGACCAAGGATATTTTCAAATCTCATACCCATTACGTTTTGATTTTTCAACAAACATAGTATGAGTGTTTCAAAAACAACCTTCATGATTTCAAAATGTTATTAATACAGTATAATTACTTATATCAAGTGCATGATTTCAAAAGCATCAATCATGTTTTCAAAAACCTTATACATAATTTCAAAATTCATCTCGCATGATTTTAAAACATTTTTACCTAATACACCTACTTTATGATTTCAAAAGTATTATATATATAAGGTTTCAAAAACATTAAACACATTTTTTTTAAAGAAACCCCATGCATAGTTTTCAAAATATTTTTCTCATACATTGACTTAACCATCAAATTCTGCTTCATATGTCGCCTTGACATATCTAGCATCTCAACTTCATAAGCATTTTTACTTCATGTTTTGATTTAAGCACGTCCAATGCAAGGTTTCAAAACAGGTTTCAAAACATCTCCAACTTCTAAAATCTATATGGGATCTTTTTATCTCCATAATTAGACCCTCGTGGATGATTATCATACAAATCAGAGTCCTTAATTGGATTCCTTGTGTACCTTAATTCGAACATTTTGGTTCCTTATAATCGAAATCGAATTTTCTCTTTAAAAGATCTTTCTATCTTTATAGTTAGATTCTTAGAAATATTTAAAGCACCAATCAAAATCCACTGATTGGATACCTGGTGTGCTTTGAATACATGTGCACAGTTAGCAGAAAAATTAACAAAATGATAACAAATCAAGTTAAAAAAATTTGTGGTTATGTGACTTTGTGTTTATGCATTTTGTGTTTTCTTTTATGCATTTTTTTTGCGTTTTTGTATACTCTGGATATTCGTTATCCAAATCCTCGTAGAACCTTTCGTATCTTCATATGAGGGATTCGTAGAAGGATATTCAAAAAAGGTACTACCCTAAATCCTTATTGGGCTTCTACGTGTTAGTTAAGACCTTTGGATTATATAGTACCACTCCATGAGTCATAAGAGACCCTCCTAGTGGTCTAGTCAAAAAGATCGATTCAAAAATCTGGTTAAGAATGACATGTGATGATATAAGCTGAAAAGACTCCTTGGTTGTTTATTAAAATCATTTATTGATTTAGTAAAAGGGACCCTATGGTGGTCTAGTCACAATCATCACAGGCTCGTTCATTGTTTTCTTCCCCTACACATTTTAAGATGCACTACGTGACTATGCAAGGAATTACGTAATTATGGATGCATACATAATTACGAAGTTCAGTGCACGGAAACCACAGTAAGATTTATTATGTGTAAGAACCGATAGTGGCAACAATAACGAAATGTGAACAATGTACAGGAGGTATGGTGGACGCACCAATGAAGCTTTATATACTTGTATATAAGTGTCCCTCTCACATTGCAAGCATGATGTTATTGTAAAGTTACTAGAAGTTCAGGACTCTAACTAGGGTTGTTTGATCTTTTCAACTTCATGTTTCAAGCTCTCACAAGTTTCCTCTAAATAAATTTCGGGACGAAATTTCCTAAAGTAGGGGAGACTGTGACACCTGGGTCACTGCGACCATCAAACAAATACCAAACCAACGAAATATTGTGTTTCATACTTGGGATTTGTACAAATATGTGTACATTTGCACATATCAATTCTTGTTCGATTTCGGGCTCTAAATCGCTTTCTGGAAGGTTATACGCGCACTGATGCGTAAATATAACCAGTTTAATGCAACGGACACTCCGAAATAGTGAAAAAGGCTTAACATACCTTAAATAACCTTTACATAACTTAGAAATAAGTTTTGAAGGCTTTGGTATGTCAAAAACAAGTTAATTCGCCTACAGGGACTAAATTTGACAAACTGCGAAAGTATGCCAATTTGAACTGTAACAGACATTCCAAAACATGACCATAAGTTAAACATACCATAAATATCCTTTACATATCTTAGAAATAGGCTTTGAGGGGTTCGGTGTGCTAAAATAAACTTTTGGGTCATTCAGGGACTAAAAGCGTCAAAAAGTGCACAAGTTTGCACTTTCGCGCATAACTTACGTTCTGAATATATCCGGACATCCAAAAATTTATGTAAGAACTAAAATATTTTATTTTAGTGTTTGGCATAAGAAAAATCCTTTCGTCACGCCATTTGGATCGTTTTTCGCTCTTATGCGCATTCCGTCGTAATTAACCGAACATCGCGATCGTACGGCCAAACGAACCGACATCCGAGATGTTTTCAAGCATATTTCATGTTCCCTATGTCTTAACATCATTGTGGAGCTTGAAATTGGGTTTGACGGGTGTTAGAAGTGCCGTTACGCAACGAAACAAGGTGCAGGGACTGAAACTGTAATTCTGCCAAAGTTAATGGCTTACGGACCGTAAGCCATGACCCTTACGGTCCGTAAGGGGTCCCCAGAACAGCAGATCAGTTTAAACAGCTGTTGCCTCTTCAGGATAATGAGGGGCCAATTTGCACTTGCCTCTTCAGGATAATGAGGGGCCAATTTGCACTTGCCTCTTCAGGATAATGAGGGGCCAATTTACACTTGCCCTTTCATGCTCATGAGGGGCCATTTTGATGTTACCATAAGGTTTCAACAAGTGTATGGACCAGATCAAAGCACGTTATTCGATAAACGATCCTAACGGTTCCAAGAATCCTATAAATACCCAACCCTTTCACAACTCAAAACCCACAAATCTGATCTAAAAGCTCTAAGTTGAAGTCATTGCTTCATACCTGAGCTATTCGATCAAGTTTTACTAGCGGGGACCCTTCGTAAGTGTTCCTTCGTTCTTTTATCGCTTTTCGAGTCCGAAAGTCAAACTTTGTTTGACTTTCTGCATTGACCAGTTTATGGTCAATGCGAAGTTCGTTTGAACTTCATAATGTGAGCGTAATCACGATGGTCACAGTCCCTAGTGACTATACCTACTGATTACCACGTTATCTAGGCTCAGTGACGAGTCGTAGTTTCGGCCAAAATGCGCATTCGTGCGTATTTTGTAACCAAACTACTCTTGGGTATCAAAACCGTTTGTTTTGATACCAAACCTATTTTCTAAACTTAGTTAAGCATGTTAAAAAGCATGTTTTAACATGCTTAGCTCGTCACTTTTAGTTTAGTGCTTATATAGGGTCGTAAGGTAAGCGATCTAAACAATCGCTTATACTTTCGGACCCGACCCGTTTGGCCGATCATTAGGATCCGTCCAAACACATTAGGTGACCATAGTTGTATAGGGAATAACCTTCCGAGGTTATACCTTATGGTCACGTCGTTTAGTTAGTTGTATGATAGGTAGTTTGCCTTAGGTAAATTACCAAAATGCCCTTTTTACGCCAAAATTCATTTTAAGCATATGTAACATAACCTTTGGTATCTAAACTGATTTGGTAACAATATTAGACATGTTAAGGCATATTTTACTTGTCATAGGACTAGTTAGGCGTTCCGAACGCGTTTTACGCGAACGACGCGTTAAAGTAGCATAAGCTACCTAAACGGGTCGTAATGGGTCGTAAGCACTTAGGTTAGGTTTCATTTTAGTATGTGGGCTTTGTTAAACCATATTACATGAGTTCACATACTCATTTGGTTTACGAACCCTCATTCTATCCGATCTTCCGATTTAGGTCCGGTTTATTAACATAGTTACCTATATTAGGTGTCGTTTGATATCCGTGATCTCTAGCATTGTTTGGTTGTTACTCAAGGACTACTAAGCAATCTCAAGTGAGTACATAGACCCCTATTTTACTGATTTCCAAATGTTTTGGGGTGAAACACATGTGCCTACTTGTTACTTTCATGCTTTCCTGTTTTCACATCATATACTTGCTATGTTCATTAGTACATTTATAGTACATGATTTCATTGTGTTTTATGCTATGTATGCCCATTGTGTGCATACTTAGTATATTGTTTTACATTACATTTTATGCTATGTATGCCCATTGTGTGCGTACTTAGTACATTGTTTTACATTACATTTTATGCTATGTATGCCCATTGTGTGCGTACTTAGTACATTGTTTTACATTACATTTTATGCTATGTATGCCCATTGTGTGCGTACTTAGTACATTGTTTTACATTACATTTTATGCTATGTATGCCCATTGTGTGCGTACTTAGTACATTATTTTACATTACATTTTATGCTATGTATGCCCATTGTGTGCGTACTTAGTACATTGTTTTACATTACATTTTATGCTATGTATGCCCATTGTGTGCATACTTAGTACATTGTTTTACATTACATTTATGCTATGTATGTCCTTTGTTGCATACTTAGTACATTTTTTATTCATCACATGCTTACATTTTGGTATGACATTTGGTTTGTTCAAATGAGACAATGTACATTCATTAACATTAGCTACGCCGCTCGTTAGTAGGTAATGGTACCATAGGACTTGACAACTCCCGTTCCTGAACCCTAGGTTTGTTTGGGTGGAAGGAATGACCGAATTCGATAAACATAACAACAAGATAGACCTTTAAATTCGTTTAGGGGTTTATCGCCACAGTCACAAGGCTTGGATGTATGCATTTTCACAATATCGCATAGATGTTTATATCAGTATAGCATGCATTTATTACACAAAACATAACTTTGATTTAAACCATGTTTTACTTCAATACCTTGTTTTTGTGCATTTTACATATGGTTTAGTTGATATATTTCACTTACCATACATAAACATTTTGACATTGATATACACAATTCATGATTTACATTAGACATAAACATTTAGACATTAATATACACAATTAATGATTTACATTAGACATAGACATTAGACATGGTTTTCACACAAACATTTTGACATTTGATTTTACATAAACATTTTACTTTGGTGGTTTGGTTTGAGTAAGTGATTTAAGTAACGAGGCGTGTGTAATATTATACAAGTATGGTGGATACGCCGCTGGTACTTCCTATATATAAGTGCTTGTATGGTATTACATATCGTAGCGTTATTTGAATCATTTCAATTTAGACATATAACATTTTATACAAATAACATAGTTTTTCACAATACATTGTTTTACAAACAACTTATCTAATACAGACTCATTTTACTTGGTTATTTACTTAACCATGTATTATTCTTTTATACATATATATCATTTGGTTTATTTATCACTTTTCAAATGATTTACAAGACAAAGCAAATTACAAGGTTCATGACTAAACATTTTCTTAAACATAAGTCATGAATTCTATTTTCACAAAACCTATGTATCTCACAGGCATTTTTATGCTGACGTACCTATTTTCACATGTGTTTCAGGATATGATGCATAGGATTTATCAAGTTACACTTAGGCGGACTTGGGCCTTAGCGACAATAAAAGATGCAAGACTAGTTATTTATGTTATGTATTTCTTTGATTGTCAAGACATTGTAACTCTTTTAATCAATAAAACAATATTTCAATTTCCATGTGTTATGAAACAATGATTCTGTTACAACACTCCCCGACGTTTCCGCCACGATTTGATGTTCTACGTGGTCGGGGTGTGACATGTATGACTTACAGATTCTGATGCTTCACCTATGTTGTAAGTCCATTCATATCATTCAAGCCCTTTGAAACTTCTGCCTCCTTCTTCTCAACATTCTCCTCATCAGCTTTCTTCTTCTCTTCTACCACTACAGCTGCTTCTAAATCTGAAGCACGAGCCCCAACACTTTGTCTCGATGAACTCTGATAACGTTTTTCTAAAGCTTCCCACAGCTCTCTAAATGTCCCATACTTCTTAAAGGTATGTTTAATGCCCTCAGGCAAGGACATCTTAATCACTGCTAAAGCTTTCTTCTCAGCATCAACCATAAGTTTCTCAGATTCATCCATCTTATCATAAGAAATCACTTTAACTCTTCCTTCAACACGATGTGTAGGAGCAACATATCCATCAATCATACAGCTCCACATTCTGGTATCTTCACTTTTCACAAATACCTCAAACTTCTCTTTCTAGACAGTATATTGTTTAACGTTTATCAGCTTTGGCCAATTTTTAACTGTCTCACTAACATTGTCCATTTTAACCATCTTTAAACACGTTTTTACCGTAACCGTACTGATAAAACCGTACAAAAAGTGTCTGAAAACTGTGGTTACCAAATTACACCGTTAGAATCGTCTCGAAATTACGAATCCAATGATATATAATGTCGAAAACCAAATTCGGGAATTTCCAGAGAGTTTTTTGTCCTAAAAATCCAAGGAATCCAATGGTGTAAACGGTTTAGTCAGATAAGCTACGGATCACTTTCTATTTTCGAAAACGTTAAATACTATCTAATTACTCCACCAAAAGTAAATACTCCACCTTTTAATTCCTCTACCAAATTCGCTGGCAAGCCAAGTCAATTTCGCTGGTCAGGTTGCAGTTCAATTTCGCTGATCAGGGAAGTTATTTAATTTCGCTGGTTCAACCAATTTCGCTACCAAATACGCTGAGATTAACTTCGTCGGGTAATCAGTTCACAATTACGACGACTATTAACTTCGTCGATCACCGTAATAATGTCGCTGAGGACAATTAAAATGGTTACCAAAGTCGCCTTTGGATTTAAATTCGCCGGTCAGTGTATTTATCAGGGTCACTATTTCGCTGGCTAATCAGAGTATTTATCCGAAATCAGCAAATCCTCCAGAAACAAATCTTCTCAGAATTTTAACAGATCTCTTTCTAACAGAATCCTACAAGATTAAACAACCAAATCAGAACAAATTTACGAAAAATATGAAGAACACGAAGAACAGTCTTCGAATCTTCAAGTCTTTCAAGCCAAAAATCTTCAACCAATCAACCAGAACTATCTTGAAAACCTGCAAATCAGCAAAATCAAACACACAGACTGATCAAACACAAACAAAAACACAGAATTTTATCATAAGTTCAAAAATTTTGAAAACCCTAATTTTCAGGTTTAAAATTGTCGAAAATTTCCACCCAAATCTGCAGACACAATTCTGAACCGAGCTTCTTCAAAAGCCTAATGCTCTGATACCAATTGTAGGTCCCCTGGTTCGTACGGATCATCACAGAATTGTCAATCCAATCTAGAGTGCGGAATCCCCTAGATTAGAATAGCACAGAAACGAGTAGAAACACAGAATTCACAATTAATCAGTCTTCTATTGATTATCCAAACGAAACGTTTTACAATCAATTCAAGACTCGCACAACCTCACAGAAACTTTCTGTGATCTTGCTCTAACAACCCTAATTCGAAATTCTCTTCTCTCTTTAGAATTCTCTTAGTTATTCAAACCCTAATCACAAAACATGTTTATATACCACATGTTTGTGAACTGGGCTTCCTACTGGGCTAGGCCATTTTCCAAGCCCATTACAACAATAAACTCACTAACCAATATGCTAAGCCCATTACAAAATATCCAAAGAATAATTAATCAAACTATTAAGCTGTTGTCACAGAATATGAACCAACAGTTATGTTTGAATGAGCAATGATTTGAAGTTTGCAGATGAGGAATGAATTGATATGTGGGAATGGAAAGATCAGTTTGTGAGGATGAACAATTTCTTAAACTTGCGCGGATGAACAAAGAATAAGTGTCTGGATCCGTGCGAATCTAAAACAAATGAACAAAGACTCTGAATTCTTTAGATGGTGCTGATTCGTGCGAACGTAGAAGTGCGGATGAACTCAATCTGGGTTCGTGCGAATCAATGTGATTATAACCAATCCTCACTTTTTGATTCGTAAAAAATCTGTGCAACACCTTCTAATTACAAATCTTGGTCCGTAATTGCGCAAACAACTGATCAGATCCGTGAATATGAAGGTCCAATTGATTCGTGCGGATCAAGAGTTTCTTGATCCTTGAATGTGCAAACTGATTTTGATACTAGACTTGTGTGAATCAAAGGTGACTAGATCCGATGTCACTTAGAAAATTTAATCAAGAGTTAAAATCCCAGTTCGCGTGAATGTGTATGATTCTGGATCCTTGAATAACCAGCAACAAACAATTTTTAAGCTTTGGAAACTCATAAGTGCGGATGCGAGATATTGCAGAATTTTTGCGGATGAATTTTGATTCAGCGAATGAACCAGCTTCAGCGAATGAATCAACTTCAACGAATAAACCAATTTCAGCGAATGAACCAACTTTCAGTGAATAAATCAACTTCAGCGAATGGACTCGAGTTAATTCTACAGATGTAGTTAAAATCTGCGGATGGAGTTCTTAAATGCATATTTGTGCGAATGCACTAATAACAATAGATGGACTCGATTATGCGAATGAAGTAGTTTCTAGCGGATGGATAGAATTCTGTATTCGCTGCAATTGATTCGTCCTGTGCTGATTCGTTCCAATTCTGTAGATCCGTAACTGTTAGATTCGTAAATGTCGATTCGCTAAACTGGTTCTGCTGATTCCCTGCAATTGATTCTACAGATAAGTGCTGATGTATGCTGATTCCTTTTGATTCGTATGAAACCAGATTCAAACACTCAGAGTAGATTCGTGATAATAAGGCTGATATTCAAGCAATCTTTGACAGCCTAGGTTCGTATGAATAAACCTGGATCTGTGACAACCTCCAATACCACATCTGCGCTTATAAATCCTGATTCGTATCAAAGTTACCTTGATGATCTATTAGTTGATTCGTTGATTTGTATGAACAAATTCAAATCAGTTGATTCGTATAAAGATATTTCAAAGTGTTAGTGCATTTATCTGTCTATCGCCTCCGTCAATCTAGTCTGTAGTAGAAAGCTGAAGAAAATGAGAGTTACTTTGTTATTTTAGAATTAGTTAGTCAAAAAGGCAAGGTGGCATAATTGTAATTAATGGGAAACCTCATTAAATGCCTTGACCTATAAATAGATCTCTAGGGCTTTTAGTTTAAAACTTTTGCCATTTTCACATCTTGAAGAGCTAGAGGCTAGAGAGAGAAAGCTAGAGAGAGAAAGTTTATCGTTTGTGATTCAGGTGCTGTACGTTATCAGAATTTATCAAAGAATCACGTTTATATTACGTCATGTGTGTTTAGGTCGCGTTCGTGTACGGATTCCGCACGTTTCACGTTCGTTTCGCAATCGTATCGGAGTCAAACCGGTCCTAACAAGTGGTATCAGAGCAAGGAGCTCGATTGCTTGATCAAACACATTGATTCGTACCTGAATTAAGCGAATTCAGATCTGAATCGCAACTTTTCTTCTTCATCTACTCTTTATTTCACGTTTTTGATGGATTTTCGACAAATTGAACGGGATTTAACGGTCCGAATTGGATGATTTTCTAGTATATCGTGCGAAAATTGTTGATAAACAACCCTACCAAGTTTCAGATCGAAATTCCTTGTCGTTTAGGAGAAATCTGAATTTTTGTGTCTGAGTTCGTAACATACAGCACTATTTCGCTTGAACATGATTATTTGGACTTGATTTCGCTTGAAAACATTGACTGTTTGAAGCGAAATAGTTGATTTCGCTTGAAATAGAACCTGATAACAGATTTCACTTCAACAGAAACTAGTTTGATTTCGCTTCAACAGAAACCAGTTTGATTTCGCTTCAACAGAAACTAATCTGATTTCGCTTCAAGAACTGATCATTTGAGATTTCGCTTGAACTTCAATATCAGATAGATTTCGCTTGAACAGAATAATAATTGATTTCGCTTCAAGACATCAGTCTAGGATTTCGCTTGAACAGAACATTTGATTTCGCTTCAGAACTGATTTACTCAGGATTTCGCTTGAAAGTCTGTTTAACCTAGATTTCGCTTGAAAGCTGTTGAACTTATTGATTTCGCTTGAAGGTGTTGATCAAGAGATTTTTCTTGAAGTCTGTTTTCGATTCAACTTGAGATTTCGTTTGAGTTTCCCAGTTCGATTGAAAAGTGGAATTTTGTGTCAGATCATTTCACGACGACCAAGTGTCAGTCATTTTCAGTTTATTTGATATTTGAGTGTACTGATTGGGTTTGTTTAATCATTCTGTCAAGGTTTACATCATGGCTGAAAACAAAGAAGAAAATATTGTTGTTGAGATCAAAGAGAAAACTCGGGAAGAGATCTTAAGTGAGAAGACTTACAGAGAAAGAAACGTAGTTTTAAATAGAATGGATGATATGCAAGAGGAGTATGAGATGGCTGTTGGTAGCAAACGATGGGATAAAAAGAGAGAATGTTACTATAACAGAGAAGGAGAACTGGTTGTTCCCAAGAAAGATATAATCTTCGATGATGTTCTTCTTGCAGTCCCGTTAAGAGTTGAATACTATAGAAGAGTATTGAAAGATGACAAATATGCTAAGCAATATGAAAAGGATATCAGATATGCCATGTTATCGTGTCTGAGAAAAAGGGATGAAGAGAGAATGAAGAAGAAGGTTGAAGAAATGGTGAACAATCTGAAGAAAGTTGCTGAAGAGGTTAACACAGAAACTGTTGAAGTTGAAGTTGTGAAGGAAATCAAAAGTGAAGAAGTTATTGTGAATGAAGAGGTGAAGAAAGAAGAAATAGAAGAAAAGAATGAGAATTTGGAAGTTGGTAATGCTGGTGATGAAGTTAGTGTTGAAAAGAAGCAAGATGATGCTGATCTGAAGCAGACAGAGATTGCTGAAAACACCGAAGTGCCAATCACTGAGGTAAATTCTGATTCTGATAACTTGAAACTGATTGATCAGTGCAAGAAATGCATGGAACCGTGCAGAGCTTGTACTGAAAAAGATGAGCAATTTAGAACAAGAGATCTTGAGTTCACAAAAATTGAAAAGATTTTCAAAGAAAAATGCAAAGAAATGCTGGAAAAAGAAAAAGTTTTTAAAGAAAATGATGAAAAATTTTCAGAAAAATGTAACAAATTAGAAAAGGAAAATGAAGTTTTGAAAGAAAATGTTTTGAAAATGACAAATGAATGTGAACAAAAGGAAATTGCTTGTCAAGAAATGAAAAAGGAATATGACTCAATGAAATTAGCATATGATATTATGAAAGAGTCATACGACAAAGTGAAAGATGAAATGAAATATGCTCAATCTAGAATGAATTATATGTCTGAAACAACCAAAGAGCTTAAACGAATGTATTCTATAAAACAAGATGTTGTTAATTCCTATATTGAGGATGTTGCTAGATTAAAGCGACAGATTGCTGATTTAGAACAGGATAACAACAAGTTAAAGAGTTACCACGTGTCGTCATATGTGCTTGAACGAATTTTCAATATAAAACCGGGAGAGGGTGAGTCTGAGCAGAACAAGAAAGGCATTGGCTCAGAGTTTCATCAAGTTCCACCACCGGGAAAATTTGCATTTTATGATGAGGAAAAGGTCGAAAAAGCTTTCAACATGGTAGATCAATTGCCAGACAACATTGACATAACCTATTCCAAATCTGATGATTCTCATGATTCAGAGGTGGTAGGTAAAGTCGTTGAAAGTGTGTTGAAAGAAGAGTCGGTTGATACAGGTAAATCTGAATCACAGGATGTAGATGAAGGAAATATTCATGATGGTTATCTGAAAAACACAAAATCCGAGAAAAATTTGAATGATGATTCAAAAGGATTGGTTTATACCATGATTGGATCGGACAAATTATTCTTAGATGTTGTATTCCCGATTCAGAATGTGATTTCAGAAAAGGTTGACAAAGTTTTCAAAATGGTTGAGATTGAGAAGTCTGAGATTTCAAAGTTTGTCGGTAAGAGTCATATAGGTTCGTATAACAAACCTGGTTTCAAAAAGAAGAACATGAAGGCTGGGTTGGGTTATAAGAAGAAACAACATCAAAACAAAAATGAAATGCCGAATTTTCAAACTAAAATGAATTTTGTTCAAGGAGGCAGTTTAGAAAAAGAAAAAGAATTCAAAATGAAACAGTCTAATGATGAATTTTTTGCTTTAAAGAAAAAGCAACAACCACAAGTCAAAGATGTGTCCATGAGAACATGTTTCAAATGTGATCAAAAAGGACATCTTGCACGCAAGTGTCCTAATCTAAAACCTGTGGATGTTGACAAAAAGAAGTTTGATGCTGAGAAACAAAAATCTGAGAATGTGAGACAAAAGTCAACCAGATTTGAATCAAAACAAACTTGGGGGTACAATACAAACAAGTTTGCTTCAAATCAAAATTGGAAATCAAACTCAAATAAGTTTGATTCAAGACAGATCTGGAATTCTCACACACCCAGATTTAGAACAACACAAAGTTGGAAAACAACAGTTGATATGACAAAACCTCAAGAGTTTTGGAAACCAAGAGTTGTTGTTCAAAATCAAAATGTTCAAAAAGATTCACATTTTTACAAACGAGGAACACCAAAAGGTCAAACATGGAGTGTTAAGAAACATGTTGATTTGGTAAAAGATGAGAAAGTTGAAGTTAAAATTGAGAAAGTTTCTGTGAAAAATGACAAAGAATTTCCAGCATTGAATGAAAATTTTTGTGTTGAAATGCCTAAGGTTCAACAGACCTGGGCTAATTTGTTCAAGTAATTCAGTTAGCTGAATGTGCAGGTGCTCAACAATTCTGAAGATTGTGAGAATGGAGGTTGGAGCAGCCTGTCACAACGAGGAGAGGAGGCTGCTGGATCCTGTGTTGGTTGAAACAGGAAGTTTATATGTTTTCTGTAAATAAATAAACAATATTTTCAAAAACCCTAAAAATTGAAAAACTTGAAAAACTTGAAAAACCAAAAATATGTTTGTTTTTAATTTTTGTCAAATATTCAAAAATACAAAAATATGGTTTGATTGAATATGCCGAAACCCTCACGGCTGAACAAACATGATTACTTTCATCAGATTGAAAAACGGTTTTCAAACTGTTAAGATCAATGGGTTGTATATCATGGGGGTATGTTATATTTTCTGCAAAACAGAGCATGAGATGCAGAATATGGATGGCGAGACAAAGCTATCAGTGTTGGTTGTCAAATTTTCTTTAAATGATTATGCATTTTAGGGGGAGTAATGTTTGTTAGAAAATACAAAAACATTTGAAAATTTGAAAAAGTCAAAAACATGATAAAATTCAAAATTGAGTTTTTGCGTAAAAAGAGGAAATGATAGTACATCAGTAGACAGTTACAGTATGCTAAAGAATTGGAAAGTTTAAATGTGTTAAACGATCTCACCGTGGATGTGTCGGTAGATTTTTATACATTTAGTAAACTGTTTAGGGATATAAACCTAAATTCAAACTTGCTTATTTTGTGGGGAACACTACTTGGATATATAGGTAACCCCTGAAATCTCGTTTGAAAGGTCTCTTAATCTGATATACTAGGTCTTTATACTCTATGATGTCTGGGGTATTATTCCGGGACTTCTGCTGAACGGTAGTTCTGACCTAGTCCCTGGCTAATACTTTCTGCAAATGCTTGAAACACAGCATTAAACCCTCAGCATGCTGAAACAATAAAATTGATATATGCTGCTGTTGTAAGCAAAAAGATCCTCTAAAGGGGACATACCAAAAAGTCGAAGCTGATATCTCTCTGCGTATACGGAAGTATCGATCTGAGATCCCTTGGCCCTCGCATACCTAATTTATATACAGATATCATTGTAGTATACTCACCTGTAAGACTGATTATTGGGATTCTGGATACGGGAGTATATTCAAGAGGTGGGACACATGAATGAGTTTAAGTTCCTAAAATACCTAATTCGTATCCTGAATCAGTTGAAATTTGTGTGAAAATTTAAGTGAATCAGTATATCGACAATCTAAGTGAATTGTTTAATTCTTAAAGTGTTATTAAGCTCAACGGTACTTGTGACTTGTTAAAAACTGATATGATCCTCTAACGCATTCTCAAACAAAAATATTGTCTGTAAATATGTTTGTACATATTTCTTTATTGCTTTATATTTTCAGAAAATACAAAAAGATTTTGATTTTTGCTTTATTTTCGACAACCGATATCTGAGTACTGAGTTTCAAAATCTAAGTAAGCTGATTGTGTTTCTGAAAATAAAACAAGTTCATTAATTTGAAACTTGAATTATAATCAAAAATTTCAAAAACAGTTTGTGATATCTCCAAGGTCATTAATTTGAACTTGGATGATTAACTGTGAGGGAGTTGGATTCTTTAATATTGCTAAATCTATACAGTTTGTTGATAGGGGGAGTGGATTAGAGGATTTGATTGGAATTGCCAGGTTACGATTCCTGGATAGTCTAAAATGTTGTTACTTATAAATGTTTGAGTGATTGCAGATGAGATTCCAGACTACGATCCCGGAAGCTGAGTCTAAGGGGGAGTCTGAAGACGAGCTCAAAGCAAGAGGGAGCTTGTATACGGAAAGCAAGGTGTCGATCCCAAAGCACGGAAGCTTGACGAAAGGGGGAGCCTGATGAAGAAAATAGGAAAAGCTGAAACTGAAGACAGATCCACCGGGATTCTGTTCAAGAAGATTCAAAGAGAGAAAGAGAAAGAAAAGTCGCTACAAGCTTGACTACAGATTGACTACAGCAATATCCAAGGGGGAGTCTGTTAGTGCATTTATCTGTCTATCGCCTCCGTCAATCTAGTCTGTAGTAGAAAGCTGAAGAAAATGAGAGTTACTTTGTTATTTTAGAATTAGTTAGTCAAAAAGGCAAGGTGGCATAATTGTAATTAATGGGAAACCTCATTAAATGCCTTGACCTATAAATAGATCTCTAGGGCTTTTAGTTTAAAACTTTTGCCATTTTCACATCTTGAAGAGCTAGAGGCTAGAGAGAGAAAGCTAGAGAGAGAAAGTTTATCGTTTGTGATTCAGGTGCTGTACGTTATCAGAATTTATCAAAGAATCACGTTTATATTACGTCATGTGTGTTTAGGTCGCGTTCGTGTACGGATTCCGCACGTTTCACGTTCGTTTCGCAATCGTATCGGAGTCAAACCGGTCCTAACACAAAGTTATACTTATATGGCGTTTACAAACCCAAACTCAAAGTATACATGTACAACATTCATAGAAACCATACATCAATAACCACAGTTTTACACGACGTTTTACATGAATTTCAATAGTTAATATACATTATGGCATTCAGTAACTTCTATAGTTATGATGAATGTAAAAGGTCCATAGTTGGCGTTTTTATAACACATTTTGGCGTTTAAAATTTGTACAATACATCATAACATTAGCTGTCCTTCATAGTTTGAAGATATTTCAAAGTTATACTTCATATAGCGTTTACAAACCCAAACTCAAAGTATACATGTACAACGTTCATAGTAATCATACACTCGCGTTTTCAAAATTTAAATCACACAAAATGTAACGATTATAACCTTGTTATGATGTTCCCTTCTTCATTTCTTTGTCAGTCTTGTCTTATGGCATTTATGTTTAGTAGACTTTGTGGACTTCATTCCAGTCGAATCTGTACATAAATTATTGAAATCGAAACGCCAATAACATCAAATAACTTTGAAGACCACATGACATTTAACTTACTTTGATTTTTCTTCTCTTGGATCGTTATTGATCTTCAGACACGATAAAATATCTAGGGTTTTCGCGTTTTAGTAGAATATAGGGAGGTTTTGTGGGAAGTTATAGGTTTCCTTGTTGTGTGAATTATTTATTTAGAGACACAATTACCTTTTTACCCTTAATGAACCTCACGCCAGAATGTAAGTGATTGATATTTACATAAATGTCACCGCTTTATTTTAGTCCATATATTGTTTTGATCCAACAGATGGGGACCGTTTTCACACTTTATGACGTTTTTTTCTAAATCTCACCACTATATAACATTAAATCTTATATACCACCACTTCTAACCATTATTATACATAATCAATCAAAATTACACCGAGTTTGTACCCTATATAACCTTGTTAACGATTCAAACTTTTTGGCAACCGACTCTAACTGCATCACAGAAACTGGTCCCAACCCAACCTGAACTGAAATCAATGTAGTTAAACCGGCCTCAACCTGATCACATTTGCAATCAGCTAATACCGAATCGAAAAAAAAAACTCAAATTTTTTTTTGAATGGCTAACGTTGCACATCATGGGGATTGAACCCCTGACCTCTCCTATCCTAACCTCTATCTAAACTCATCAAGACCACTGGGCTATCCCCAAATGGATAAAAAAAAAAACTCGATTTTCTAATCCGAGCAAATTCGGTTTTGACTTTCTTTGACTGGATCCAACTCGGTTTCCTCAAAATCCGGTTTTGTCCACCTTTGTGCGAAGGGGATCCGAAATTTAAAGATTCCATCGTTGTACATTCCAAAAACAAAGAGTAGTTGTCTGTTTGTTCAATAATAACACGTATAAAACAGCACTTCACATGTTTTGTTTCATATCATCTCTCTCTCTCCCTCTCTCTCTCTCTCTCTAAACATGGCTGCCAGTTTAACAACCCTTCAATTTCCTTCCCCATATCTCAACACTCCCACCACCAAATTCAAACTCAAATCCCCCAAATCATATGGTGGGTTTGCTTTGCACTCTTCTTTGTTACTCTTCTTGGGGGTTCAGTATTATTATCATTCATTGCAAAGGGAAATTTGATTGTTTTGTTTTGTTTAATTGATGTTGAATTGGAATTTCTTTGTTTGTTTTTCGGGTAGGGGTTTCGCGGAGCTGTGGGATTAAATGCTCGTATTCGAATGGGAGGAAGCCGGATTCCGGTGAGGAGAAGAGTGGGAAGAAGGTAGAGATGACACCGGAGGAGAAGCGACGGGCTGAGTTGTCCGCTCGAATCGCTTCGGGTGCGTTTACGGTTGAACAGCCGAGGTATGGTAGCTTGTTTTTAGGGGTGTTTGGATTTGCTATTTCAGTTATTATCATTTTAAGTGGCAATTGTATGATCAGTATCCCCCTTAATGGATGGTTAGATCTGTGTCAAGTTAATAAATTGGGAATTGTGGAAATTAGAAACAACTTTGAAATTCTTTTATCAAAAATATAAATTGGGAATTATGGAAATTAATTGTATTTATCTTCTTAGGATGTCCCAAAATGTTCTCCCTTTGTTTTTTACATGTTTCATGAAGATGTTTGACTGTTAGTCAAATATATTAATTGTGCTTGGATTTAATGATTACTAATTGGCAAACAAGAATATGTAATCTTCATGGCCGGCCCTGGGGGTGGCCGGGGAGGACCACCGGCCAGGGCCCGATATTTCGAGGGGCATACTTTTTATGAAAAAAACCCGATGTGTATATGTAAAATATTTTTTTAATAGGGTACACTCATACAAACATCAAGATAGGCCCCCTTACAAAACTATTCTTTTGGTTTATATTAGTTATTAACCCATTTGGCATTAGGTTTAGACTTTTAGTGAGCCCAATACCCAATTTTGTTAAGGCACGAATTCTTAGGGCCGGACTAATCTTCAAGGGGTGGTGTTGTGGTAACTGGTAATTACCTGATTGAAGAGGTCGCAGCGTTTACAACGCTAAATCCTTTACTTTTTAACAGCCGCACTCTCTTCACCCTTCTATGTTTAACAAGCCTAGTATCCCCGCAATGTCTGTTAATTTCCAAGATGGCTGCTTAGAGCGACCATCATCATCTACTATATTTGTTTTTATATATCTATTAATATAAAGAGCTTTTAATAGTAAAAGATTGTGATTGGTTTATGTATGTGTGCCAGTTAACTTAGATCAATTCATATTTTATTTAAAAAGTTAGGGGGTGGGGGGGGGGGGGTGTTAATTTATAAAACTTTTTAAATAAATATTTTAAGATTTTGAAATTGTTTTTTTTTTTTTTTTTTTTTTTTTTTTTGATGATTAGATCTATAAAATATGATGTAATTCAATAACCTTGGGCCATTTTTGTATAAATCTTTAATGCATATTTATAAATTATAAATATAATAATTTTGGTGTATGGACAAATATGTTGCCTGGATCCCCCCCCCAAAAAAAAAAATGGATTAACGTTGACTTCGGAAAGTCTTGCATTGTTTGTTGTATGGATGGGGTATTTTTTTATAAACGTATATGGCCGGACTATTATTTTTAGGCTTGTCATATGATAGGTTTGATGACGAATTGGTTTACGGTTCTTATTGTTACGTCTTATTTTTTTCATGGCAAAACAGTTTAGGATCGTTGTTGGTTAGCGGTTTGGCAAAATTAGGCGTGCCATCGAATATTCTTGAACCTTTATCAAATTTGATAAATTCTGGTGAAAATTATCCAAAAATTCCAGAAGCAAAAGGCGCAATTAGTGCCATTCGAAGTGAGGCGTTTTTTATCCCCTTGTATGAGCTTTTTCTTACATATGGTGGAATTTTCAGGCTGACTTTTGGTCCCAAGGTTTGACTCTTTTCATTTTCTTGTTCCTTTCATCATGTGATAATAGATTGAGTTCGCATTTTCGATCCATTTACTTATGGGTTGATTTCGATTATGCTTTATATCAAACATGTTGTATTAAAGAAGTTAGCTAAAAGTTAAACGGGTCAAATTGGGGGACGGGCTGAAAGTCACCCTAGGTATAAGTTATAATACAACCTTCTAACTTTGTTTATTAATAGACTCATATTATTGTTATTTTTAACGGGCCAATTATATGGATAAGTTAACAAAAATGTTTTTTACCTGGATTATGTTTTTTTTTATAAAAGATGACAAAATTAAAAAAGTTAGCTAAAAGTCAAACGAGTCAATTTGGGGAGCGGGTTGAAAGTCACCCAAGGTATAGGTATAATACAACCTTCTAAATTTGTTTATTATTATTATTATTATTATTATTATTATTATTATTATTTAATCATCATCATCATCATACTCGGTAAATCCCACCAATAGCAAAGCTAAGGTAGGGTCTGAGGAGGGTAGATGTAGACAACCTTACCTCTACTCGTAGGAATAGAGAGGTTGCTTCCAGTGAGACCCCCGGCTCGATTATTATTATTTAATGCGCCAATTATATTTATAAAGCTAACAAAAATGTGTTTTACTTGGATTATGTTTCATATCAAACATGACAAATAAAAAAAGTTAGCTAAAAGTCAAACGGGTCAAATGGAGGGAACGGGTTGAAAGACAGCCAAGGTATAAATTACAATACAATCTTCTAACTCGGTTTGCTAAAAGATTTAGATTATCATTTACAAATGTTGACTGAATTGTATTCTCGCAGTCTTTCCTGATTGTTTCTGATCCCAACATTGCAAAGCACATATTGAAAGACAATGCAAGGGCGTATTCAAAAGTAAGCATTTGTGTTTCTCTTTTTGTTTCTTGATTTGTTTTTGCCATATGTCACTATATCTTGTTAATAAAACGAAAAATATAAGTTTTTTAATATTAACATTTTCAAAGTTGATATTTGATGTTTAGGGGATATTAGCTGAAATTCTAGAATTTGTAATGGGAACGGGACTAATTCCAGCTGATGGGGAGGTCTGGCGAGTTAGACGACGGGTTATAGTCCCTGCATTACATCTTAAGGTATTACCATCTCATATCTTATAACCATTATTTTTTATATTTATTTATTCTTGGCAAAACTGGTGAGACATAGATGGGTTGATTTCCCAACTTCTTTGTCTCTTCTTTTTTAATTTTTACAATAGAGTACTACGTTAAATACGATTACAAATATAATATTAAACAACTGTCCTTTTTTTTAATATATTAATTTTGGAGGTTGCAAACCCTTGATTATGTCGTACGTGTCTTTTACTTTTTTTAACCTGTTTGATCCCTTTCCTCTTATACTTTTTTTGTTTTAACTTTTACCTATTTGACCCTTTGTCAATGAATTTAACCGAAATTCATTCATTTTTATATAAATGGTGATGTGGCAACTTCAAAAGAGAACGCCTATATTTTAAAACTTAACTAAGAAGTGATCTGGTCAAACAGGTTGACTGAGTGCAAATGGGTCAAAAAACACTCAAAAGTGTTCTCAAATGCTTAAAACCTCCTAAAAACACTTTAGTAAAAAAAACATGTTACTATATAAGCAATAATAATGATTTTTTTTTAAATCATTAATAAAAAGTTTAATGTGTTTTTGAGGTAATCGATGGTATTCATTTGATCTTTGAGTGAATTTCAAGTGTAGTATGTAGCAGCAATGATTGGGTTGTTTGGGGAAGCAACCGATCGCCTATGCAAGAAACTTGACGATGCTGCGTATAACGGCGAAGACGTAGAAATGGAATCACTTTTTTCACGTTTGACATTAGACATCATCGGGAAATCAGTATTTAATTATGATTTTGATTCCTTGACAACGGATAATGGGATTGTGGAGGTATGTTAAAGTTTCACTTTGGTAAATACGCCTAATATATTCTTACATTTTTATATTTTTGCTCATGTTTTATGATCGATCATCTTAGACCAGGCGGTATACACCGTTTTGCGAGAAGCAGAGGACCGAAGCGTCTCACCTATTCCAACTTGGGAGATTCCGATATGGAAAGATATCTCCCCGAGACAGAAGAAGGTTAATGAAGCTCTTAAGCTAATCAACACAACGTTGGATGATTTAATTGCAATATGCAAGGTAAAGCTTGTAATACGCTTTATTATAGAGGTGGGAAATTTGGTGGGTCGGGTGGGTTGTGTAATGGGTCAAAACTGATAATAATATATAGGGGGAATTTCAAATTTTCCCTTCTAAACTTGCAAAATTACATATTTGCCCCTTTTATATGGTTCGGATTGGATTGGGCTGACTCACTAAAACTTATTTTGTTAATTCTTTTTAATTTATATATTTACAAAAACATGATTAGAACAATTATTACATTTTTAGGTACTTTTTTTTTTGGTGGGTCATAAACCACTTGACTACACTCGGGACACTATTAAACATTCTCACATGTTTTCCTTTTAGCTAATTTTTTAATTTTAATTTGACACTTGATAAGTTAAATATATAACCTAAGTTGAGCCAGTTTTACATAAGTGTTTTCAAATTGATATGCTAGTTTATTGATCCTTAATACGTAATATATAACCCAAGTTGACCCATTTTTGACCGGATAGGACCATAAAAAAGATATGCTAGTTTATTTATGAAAGTTCTTTTATGCTGTGTAATAATGTTAGAATAGCGGACTCTTGTGGATCCCTGTCAATATCATTAGCTCTTTGTGATTATTGACAATTAAAAAGAAAATAAATCTAGATAAAAAATTCACGGGACAAACCAAAAGTAAAGTGTTCCAATTTTAATGGAACTTAGTAAATCATAAAGAACTCACTCAATCTGTAGTTGAAAATTAAGTAATTAACCGCCTTTGACTCGTGTTGAGGTTGACTTTGTAATTTGAAAACCATGCCGTTTATACGCAGAGGATGGTTGACGAAGAAGACGTACAGTTCAATGAGGAATACTTAAACGAAAGTGATCCAAGCATTCTCCATTTCTTGTTGGCATCAGGAGACAATGTATGAGCGTTGTTTTTGTTCTCTTCTCTACAGCATTATTTTTTACATAAAATTCTGTATTGACGCATTAGAAATAAATCAAATAATACATAACTTGAATCAACTGGTTCGTGTATTTGTGACGTGTAGGTGTCGAGCAAACAACTGAGGGATGATCTGATGACGATGCTTATTGCAGGACACGAGACAACTGCTGCAGTTTTGACATGGACCTTTTATCTTCTTTCCAAGGTACTTCACTACTACGATTTAGAAGAAATTTGTCGAAATAGTAATCTTTTGATCTAGTTTGTCATTTGCTTGGTTCAAATTACGAAGGCTACTCTTTTAGTAATCTTTAAAACATTAAAGGTTAATCTAGGAACGTCAGATATGTGTTAAGGTTAAAATCTTGAAATAAGACTCTATTTTATGTTGCAGGAACCCGAGATCATGTCCAAGCTTCAAAACGAGGTTAGTTAAAAAAAGATGAGGGGGGGGGGGGGGGGGGGAATGGGTCAAATTGTGTTTTTTTTGCATGGGTCGCGATTGCTTGAAAAACCTTTTCCCCAAACTAGTTATGTATTGTAAAATGAATAATTAATTGGTATCTATCATATATTTTATCATAAAATGAATTAAGAGGTTGTATGTGTTAAAACTTAAAAGTACACCTTCGGTGATGTTCAATGATTTGAGTCATTTGACCCATTATAGATATAATACAAACCGAATTAGACATGTACAAATCGTTTTTTTTGTTGTTGATAAAAAGGTCGGTTTTAAACCGGTTTGAATGCTTTAAGATCCGAATTGATGCGGATCGGTTTGGATTGGGCTTCAACCCGGCTTAAAAAACCGGTTTTGTGTATATTTATATATTTTTTAAGTTAAAAACAAACAATTAACTAAAAAAAAACCATTCTTTATAACTGTAAAAAAATGTTTTTTAATCGTTTTCCGAACCGGTTTTCGATGTGTGATGGGGAAATCGGTAAACAAACCGGTGGTTCGTGCCAGGTGGAAACCGGTTTATAAAAAACCTTTCTAATCATATCAGGTTTTTTTTTTTCCGTTTTTTATCCCAAACCGATTTTTATGCCCACCTCTAACCCGAATCCACCCATTCATTAAGTAATGGCCTATACAATTATAGACGTCTAACTAATTGTTGAACACAATATATGCAATGTTATATATTCTAAAATGATATGCTTGTTAGGTTGATGCGGTTCTAGGTGATAGGTTTCCAACCATGGAAGACATGAAGAAACTTAAATATACAACTCGAGTCATTAACGAGGTAATAAAAACGTTTTTATTTCTTCAGGCCTGAATGTGTATAAATCAATGTTATTATTCCTTTACATTTCATTATATGTATTGCAGTCCTTGAGGCTCTACCCACAACCACCTGTTTTGATACGCCGTTCCATTGAAGATGATGTCCTTGACAAGTATCCAATTAAGAGGTTATAATTACAAATCATTCAAAATTTGGGATTTTAAATAATTTCACTAAGTCCGATTCGAGCCGGGGTCTCACTAGAAGCAGCCTCTCTATTCCTACGGGGTAGAGGTAAGGTTGTCTACATCTTACCCTCCTCGGACCCTACCTTAGCTTTGCTATTGGTGGGATTTACCGAGTATGATGATGATGTTATTTGAATAATCAAAACCGGATAATAAAATGTAAATAGACGAACTGCAGGAGATAATGGCCCGATGTGCTTCTTATGTTTTAAGTTGTAGTACTCATATATTAGTTGTCTGGACTCCGAATATCCGAGAATTCCGATTATTTAAGAAATTACATAAAATGACCAAATATGACATTCTTGCAAATCTGGTTATAAGAAGGGGTAATTAGGTACTTTTATTTCACCCTTGGATATTCGGTTCATATGAAGCTAGTATGAAACTGATTATTGAAGTTGTTATTAATTTGTTGATAGGGGTGAAGACTTGTTCATCTCTGTTTGGAATCTTCATCGCTCTCCTACTCATTGGGTAGATGCAGATAAGTTTAACCCCGAAAGATGGCCTTTAGATGGACCAAATCCCAATGAAAGCAACCAAAACTTCAGGTACTATAACCTCGTCTTCGGATATATATCTATAATTAATTTTTTGAGTTGATGTTTACTTTTTGGAAGACGATGAATAAAATGATCACTGACATTGTTTCTTTAACAAATTACGAACCAAACATTGTCAACTAAATACATCACACGCACTTTATTGCATGCTTAAAATGCCGACACAATGTAGTCATTGGCTCATTGCATGTCATTTACGGTTGCAGTTACTTACCTTTTGGTGGTGGGCCAAGAAAATGCGTCGGTGACATGTTTGCTTCATTTGAGGTACTCATTTTACATACAATAATAAGTTTAACAAACTAGCCATGTCGCATAACTAATAGTTATATTCTAAACGTTCCGAGAGGGTAAACAAAATCTATGTTTTTTATATAAACTTGTACCTACAGGCAATAGTTGCAGTCGCGATGCTTGTTCGTAGGTTCAACTTTCAAATGGCACTAGGTGCACCACCAGTAAGTCATTTTTCTTATACCTACCTAATGGCTGTTTGGCAACGTCTGAACCAATAAGTGCTGAATGAATAAGAGGTCTGAATGGGTAAGAGGCTCTGAACCAATAAGAGCTGAACCAGTAAAGTGTTGTTTGGTTGCACCTCTGAATGACTGTGTAAAATGGCATTTTTACCCCTCTGAACAAAACTAAATACCTAACTGATTAGTTCTAAAACAACACCTAATTCATTATTTCTCATAAGCAAATACACATAAATCATCAACAACAATAAACCAATTCAAACTCTAGACACATCAAATTAGCATCAATTCACTATAAATCAAATCACAACAAAACACCATTTCACTGGTAAACAAAAAATAAGAAGGGGCATGTATGTGATGTGTTTATTTACACATAAATCATCAACAACAATAAACCAATTCAAACTCTAGACACATCAAATTAGCATCAATTCACTATAAATCAAATCACAACTTCATTCAGCGACTTCTAATATCTGAATGGATCAGATCTGAATGGAACCATTCAGATGTGGGCCTTTTACTGAACCAAACAAGTGTGCCTCTGACCGGTTCAGAGGTTTCCTCTGAATGGAACCATTAAGTGGCTAACAAACAGAAGTTTATTGCATCATAGTTAATAGGGATGATATTGGGCGGGTTCTGCTAATCTAGTCCCCTACTGGTCATGTATCTGTTGTTCATTACCCATCAGATTTACGGGTTCGGTTAGGCTTACCTGTTTATAAACTTATGTGGCTAAAATTTACCAGTTGTGATTCTCATGAAAATGTTAGGCCGAACCACTAACTACTGGTTGGGTTGGCTAGACCCTATTTTTACAGTTTAAACAGTTTTTATTAAGTTGTCAGTTTATAGAACTTTTAAAATCATGAATATTACACATATCCACAGCTACATATTCCCGAAAGAAAATAATAATAACAGTAACAGTAACAGCAGTAACAGTAACAGTAGCAGTAATAACAATAGTAATAATAGTAATAATAAAGTTTAAACGGATGGTTACAAGTTTAAAACTGTTTCTTGGACCGTTAAACCGCCAAAACCGAACCGTATGAAACTCATACTGGCCAGCTTGCTTTGTATTGGTTTCTGAACAGCATTAAATTCTTAACATAAATTTAAGACCTTACAAAAGCATGAAACCGTTCTTTTTTCAGGTGAAAATGACGACTGGGGCAACAATTCACACAACCGAAGGTTTGAACATGACAGTAACACGAAGAATGAAGCCGCCAATCGTTCCTACCTTAGAAACACAAAATCTGGGATCTTCGGCGAACATTCCGGAAGCCGATCCAGTAGTTACTTAGAAAGATGATGTACCTTCAGTCTCATTCTTTCCATCTACACTATATGATACAAAATAGGAAGAACAAAAAAAAAAAAAAAAACTCAACAGTTCTAGTTTCATAGCGCCACGAGAATGAAGCGTGTCGAGTACATGTCGCAGTAGAATCGTTTACGGGTGAATGTGGATTTGGTTTTATAGTTTATATATGTAACATGATATCTATAATCATTCATCTGGGAAATATTTACACTTGGTGTGTTGTTTGCATGATCATTGACAATGTTTTTACAGCGTGGCTAGGGTTGAAAAAACAGTTTTAACAATCAACCAAAGCAAGTATGCAGGTTTGAGATCCAAACGATTCAGTTTTCATGGTTTGGTGGTTTAACAGTTCGGTCTGGTTTGGAACTTGGAACTAGCCATGTAAACCAAACATGTCATTTAACTTTTGTTATTTATCTCTTTTTTTTTTTTTTTTTCATATTTAACAAATGTAGTTAAGGTGTATGTTTTATAACGTTTTAAACTTTATAGTACAAACTAACTAAATTGGAAAAAAAAAAAAAAAAATTCAAACCACCTAAACCAAATTGTTAAACCGCTAGTCTGGTTGAGTGTTTCCTAAAAACCGTAGTTAGCTGTTCTGCCTAAAAATTTAATAGAGGTGGCGATTCCTCATACAACCCGAAACACGACCAGAACACGGCACTTGAGCTACATGTATAAATCTAAGTTTGTTAACTGAGACTTATAAAAAAAAACAATTAAAACCAGAACACGGCACTCGAGCTACATGTATAAATCTAAGTTTGTTAACTGAGACTTATAAAAAAAAACAATTAAAAGAACACCAATTACAAAACAAATGTTCCGTTTGAGTTGGAATTGTTATCAAGTCACCAGACATTATTCATATTCACAAATGAACGTTAAACGGGTTGACTTGAATTACCACACGATTCTAAATGGGATCAACATGACAGCCTTGTGACTATCCAATAAGTGATGTTCTAACAATTAACCATAAGCGATGTTCTAACAATTAACCAATAAGGGACTGTTTGTTTACCTCTTAATGAGGCTCTTAATGGTTTAGACCTCTTAGTGGTTCAACACTTACTGGTTCAGACTGTTTGTTTTACGAGCAGATGTTTGAATGGTTCAGACATTTGCCTCTGAATGGTTAAGCATTATACAGAGTCTGATTGATTAAGACATTTAATTTGAATTGGTTAGATATTTGCCTTTGAACGGGTAAACATTATACAGGCTCTTAATGGTTCAGACCTCTTACTGGTTCAGTACTTAATGATTCAGAACTCTTACTGGTTCAACACTTAACCATTCAGATGTCCCCTAAGATTACAAAAATGCCCTTTTGATAAGGTTACATTTTTACCCATCAGGGGGTACATTGATGCAATTGATCAGACGCGAGGATAAGATAACACTTTTTTTGAAAATAGAGGGCAAGCGTGTCAACGGCCCCTAAACACAAGGGTAAAATTGCAATTTATTTTATTCTATTTTATTTTTAATAATCATAGTTCTAAGGGATGTTTGGATTAACAGTGAATCCCTAAATCCTAGAAATTCAAAATCAAGCAATTAGAGGCCTTGAAACAAGGGTTTTTATTTGTTACAACAGGCTAGCCGTCCAAGGGAGGGGATGGAGAAGGAGACGAAAGCAGACGAAGAACAAACGCAAGTAATCAATCCATGGGAAGTGTCCGCTAAAGGCAAAATCGATTACGACAAACTCATCGACCAATTTGGTTGTCAAAGGCTCGACCAATCCTTCGTTGATCGAGTTCATCGTCTCACCAATCGCAATCATCATATTTTTCTCCGCCACAACTCTTTTCACTCCCAGGTTACTTCATTTTCTAATTTAAACTAAAAATGTGAATTCTTATCCACACCTCCTTATAACTTATTGACTTTTATAAAAAGCTAATAAAGAGAAGATGTGTTTGACAAACCAAAAAAAACTTTTTAAAATGACTTTTCGTATAGAAAGAAAAAATCAATTTTAATTCTAATAAGTCAGGATAATGTGACTTTTTGAGCACCTAATAAAGTAATAATATAACTTTTCAAAAACAAAATTACAAAATTACCCATGTGCCCTACACATATGAATCGCTGGCCTGCTGTTTCTTTTCTCCACAGCCGCCAGTTCTCCACAACAACCGTATCCAGCTCCGGCGACTCCAGCTTCAGCTGCGGCGACGACAGTTCCGGCTCCTAGACATCGCTTTCACGTCCCCTGCTCCTTGTTCCGCTAAGGTCAGATTGTTTGTTTGATTGATATGATATTTTGATCTGTAGTTGTTGATTTATTTTAATATTTTAATTTATAGGGTTAAGAAAACACTTGCAGTTAAATTATTGGTAGTGTGTTTTATGCAATACAGTTTTGAAAGATTGGGGATTTTTTTGGTTGAATTAAGTGGTAATTATATTAATTGAAATGGAAGTTACATGATTGGTTGAAAATCTGTGTGAGAATGGTGATGCAAACATAATTAGAAATTGTATCAGGTTTTTGAGTCGAATGATTACAAAGTTTTGTTAGTGATAAGTAAAGTAATAATGGATATCTGAGGTGATTGTAGCGCACTGGTAGGTGAAGATACACGAGAAGTGAATCAAGGCGGTTATGTGGTTGGTTGACACATACCAAGGAGCAATAAGCAAGCATTGATCTATACGTTTTACAGATAGTTGTTAAAAGCCATCGCCTCTTGCGCCTAAACCCATTTTTCAGGCGAGGCGAGGTAGTTGCGCTTTAAGTCGAGGAAATTGCGCTTTCATTCTCTAGGTGATGGTTCAGGCGTAGATTCCGGAGAGTTTCCGGCCAAATTCTCTAAATTCCGACAAGATTCTAGCCAAATTTCTACTTTTATCCAAGGAAAACTACTTTTCTACACTAATACACTAATATTTTTAGAACTTTTGGTTCTAAATAGATGATATATAGTTTTATATAATAGATTTTGTTTATTTTATTTGAAGAATAGTATTCTTTTTCTAATACATAATATAGTTAAACTTTTTTTCATTATGCGCTTAATTTTTCTCAGGCTCTCACTTTTTTTGCGCTTTGCGCCTAGGCCCCAGGCGAGGCCTATGCGTCTTAAGTGCACTTAGCGCCTTTAATAACTATGGTTTTACATATAGTTTTGTTTTGGTTTTACTTTGCCATTCTATGTAAATGTAGTCACTTTAATCAAGTTGTATGTAATTCAACTGTAAAGTAAAATAACTATGGTCAGATTGTATGTTTTAGATTAGGAATGTTGATCTTGCATTTGTGGGTTTTTTTCTTAAATTAAACATTTTATTAGGAAGGGAAGAGAAACAAAAAAAGCTAAGCCAAACACTTTTTAAAAAAAACTTATTGACTTATAAAAGAATGTCCTTTTTAGTCATTTTACATGAATAGCCCCATAAGCTAATCCAAACACTTTTTTTAAAAACTCTTTTTCAAAAAGTCATAAGTCAATAAGTCCTTTTAACAAAAAGTCCTTTTTGAGTTAAATAAGCTTAGCCAAACAAGCCCTGAATCCCCTAAATCCTAGAAATTCAAAATTAAGCAATTAGAGGCCTTGAAACAAGGGTTTTTATTTGTTACAACAGCCTAGCCGTCAAAGGGGATGGAAAAGGAGACGAAAGCAGACGAAGAACAAACGCAAGTAATCAATCCATGGGAAGTGTCCGCTAAAGGCAAAATCGATTACGACAAACTCATCGACCAATTTGGTTGTCAAAGGCTCGACCAATCCTTTGTTGATCGAGTTCATCGTCTCACCAATCGCATTCCTCATATTTTTCTCCGCCGCAATGTCTTTTTCGCTCACAGGTTACTTCATTTTCTGATTTAAACTAAAAAATGTGAATTCTGAAGCTATTTAGGTTAAATGTATGATGATGCATTTGTTTAATGAAATAGGGACTTGAATGAGATTTTGGATGCTTATGAACGCGGCGAGAAGTTCTATCTCTACACAGGCAGAGGGCCTTCTTCTGAAGCTTTGCATTTGGGGCATCTTGTTCCTTTTATGTTCACCAAGTAGGATATATTTATATTCCATTCCAATAGATATAACTTTTTCAAGAACATGATCTAAGACTGAGTTGCAGATATTTGCAGGAGGCTTTCAAGGTTCCTCTAGTCATTCAACTAACCGATGATGAAAAATGCATGTGGAAGAACCTTACAGTAGAAGAGAGCAAGAGACTTGCTCGTGAGAATGCCAAAGATATAATTGCTTGTGGATTTGACGTCTCAAGGACCTTTATCTTCTCAGACTTTGATTATGTTGGTGGGTAAGTGTTAAGTAGGCATCGCATCATGATGCTGAGTTAAAACTAAATTTTACTTCCTCATATATATACTTTACATAAAAGTTCACTTCTTATATCCATAAGAGTCCTCTATGATAGCATGTATATGATGTTATGGAGTCGTTATGTAAAATAGGGTGATATTATTTAAATATTGTGTAGTATTATACTATTATTAATTAACTGGATGGAGTAATGTGAACAATGACATAGTCGGATAAAATCAAATCTAGTTTGTGATCTTGACTATATTAGAGAAAATTCAACTTAAAAAGATCAGGCTCTACTTATAGGTAACTTTCTTCGTAATGAAAACTTATAAGTACCAAGATATAATAATTTTTAAATTATATATGCCTCAAAAATCAATTTAGTAGAATGTGTATAGGAACTAATTAGAGGTTGTATAATGGTTGGGTTGGGTGGATTTGGTGACTGGTAACTCTTTGGTATAGAAAACAGGTCTGGCTGAAGTTGACGTGTTGTTGTTCGTTTCGAAAATAATATTTAGTCTTAAATATCAGGGAAAACTTATATTTATTTTAGTAATAATCTATATTTTTTTACTAAAATGATTTAGAAGGTTTTATGTTTTAAAAATACCTTGACCCATCTACTAAGTGAATGGGTCGAATTGCCACCTCTTAAACTTGTAGAGGGTTTTACCAGTGGTCTATAATCCAACTGGTACAACCGTTGTAGGATCAAAACTCACTGTTTACAGGTGTGTATAACTCAACAAACAAAGAAAAAAAAATAGTTTTGTTTCTGAGTTTTTCTATATTATCCACTGGCTTGTTGTATATACTGAATTATCTAATGATAGAATCTCACTTGCAGTGCCTTTTATGAGAACATGGTTAAGGTTGCAAAATGCGTCACATACAATAAGGTCAGAATTAGTAGTGACAAAAGTTACAAAATTTTCATTTGTGTTTTTATTCTAAAAGTTTTCTTTACTGAAATTATGCAGGTCGTTGGTATATTTGGTTTCACTGGTGAAGATCATATTGGAAAGATCAGTTTTCCACCAGTCCAGGTCAGCATTTTCCAAATATTTGCACATAGTTTTGTACTTTATTAAATTCGTATTTGGAAACTTCTATGACTAAGAGAAGTTAGTAACCGAACATTGCTACACGTATTCTACGTTCACAAAAGAGAAGAAAAAGATGGTTTACAGTTGCAAGTTATATGTTTAGAACAAGGCTTTTGACTCCGGAGGAAATTGGAAGATGATTTTTTAAAATATTAAATCACAACCAATCATTTTATGCAATGTTGGACTTGAGACCATAGTTGTTAATAGCGGTCGCTATGGTAGCTATAGCGAATAGCATAGCGTATAGGTCGAAGGCTATAGGGTATGTAGCCATAAGTAGCCGAAATTTAGTTTATTTTTTAAATATAAATAGCGATTAAATTTAGCTAAAAATAGCTCGATTTTAGATTTTTGTTATATATATGTAAAATAGCATATATACCAGGGTATGTTGATATAATATACATATAATTTCTTTTTCTAGTGTATCGCTATTTATAAAATAGCTCCCACTATTTATCGCTATTAGTATTTGCTATGTAGCATATAGGTAGTTAGGTACCTTATCTCTATTTTCCATTAGCAACTATGCTTGAGACTTCTAATAATTTTGTTACAAAATCATAGTATTATATTACACTTTTAGAAATTTTTATGAACATGCTTTTTTGCAGGCTGTTCCATCATTTCCGAGTTCATTTCCACACTTGTTTTCTGGCAAGGATAAACTTCGCTGCTTGATTCCTTGTGCAATTGATCAGGTTGGTTTTTCTTGTACACAACACAAACCGACCGATTAATAACTGAATGGAGAAAAATTATCACATCTAATTGATTATGAAGAAATACATGGTGTAGTTAACTATAAACAAGCTGGCTATTGTTAATCATCAAACTCTTGTGATACTTTATTTGATTAGTAAACTGAGAATGAACTGAGTAGAAAATGATTTTAGGGATGGAAACATTTTTACCATCAATTAAACAATCATTATTGGATATTTGTATTGCTTCAGGATCCTTATTTCAGGATGACACGTGATGTTGCTCCTCGGCTGGGTTACAATAAGCCTGCATTAATTGAGTCACTATTTTTTCCAGCCCTTCAGGTACATTTGGCTAATATTATAGTTTTATGTTTACAATTTACACACACATATATGTATGTATGTATGTATTATTTATGATATATTTATCTAGTTTGCTAAATGTTTCAGGGGCAAACAGGCAAAATGTCAGCCAGTGATGCGAATTCTGCAATATATGTGACCGACTCTCAAAAGGCTATTAAGGAGAAGGTATTTGATTTTCTATGCTTTTGGGGCGCGTCCAAATAAGAACCACAGAATAATTAGGAGCTAAAGATAATTTTTTTAGCCTTTGTTCATGGAACATACAAAAGGAGGGAACGGTTGCGATTCATAGAGTGAAAGAGACATAACAGGGGGAGGTCTCAACCGTCCATTGAAATATGATCCAAGGGCTAAAAAGTGGTTCGTTTGATTCATAATTATTCGATGGTTCTCATTTGAACCTCCCTTCTATGTTCCCCATCTTATATTTAGTTATAAGTTTACTTAATTTTTATATTATGGAATGTTAATGTGCAAATGGCTTTTTAACCGTCTGCATCAATATATCTCTAATAACATGCATATGTTAATTCTTTTATTGATTCTTTCACTTGCTGATGGTGGTAAGGTGATTATATAATTTTATATAGGTAAACAGATATGCTTTCTCTGGAGGGCAAGATTCTATTGAAAATCATAGGAAGTATGGAGCGAATCTCGAGGTATGTTAATGATTTATAGCATAAACTTGTGTCGATTCCTTGAATTGAAAAAAAAGTCACTTTGAATAAATATTGACCATAACCATACTATTTCGTCCCTGTGGTTTGTCAAAAATCACTATTTCAGTCCATTAGTTTAAAAATTGCGATTTCAGTCCCTGTGGTTTCACTTTCGTAACCATTTCAATCCATTATTCTGTCAAGTACAGGGACTGAAATATCCCCTCTCGTGGCCCAAGTGGTTACTCCCATGTGGTTAGGTCGGCCGGTTCCTCCTTTGGGAGGTCACCGGTTCGACTCCCACTTGTGGCATTAGGGGGGGGGGGGGGGGGGGACGTTCCAATGATGGATCGTATCCTACCGAGGCATGGTGCGGTCTTGAGGGCAACCCGGTTTTACCCAGCTGTTACCCCAGCGAGTCTCTCGTGTGGGGGCAGTATGGTTTCCGGGCGGAAGTCAGCTTGCGCGGCGGCCGGGGCCCGATCGAACATCGCGTCCGAGAGTGCGGGGCTGACGGGGGAATGTCTTTGACATGAACCCGGTGACCACTGGTCCAGTACATAGAAAGTCACCTTCCAAAAAAAAAGTACAGGGACTGAAATGGTTACGAGGTGGACTGAAATGGTTACGAAAGTGAAACCACAGGGACTGAAATCGCAATTTTTAAACTAATGAACTGAAATAGTGATTTTTGACAAACCACAGGGACGAAAACAGTAATTAACTCATAGTAATATTTTTCTTGTCTTTATTGAAGGCTATACAAAACATTTGACTGATAGTCAAACACTTTTTTCTTATCGTTATTGAAGGATATACAAAACATTTGACTAATAGTCAAACATTTTTTTCCCAAAAAGTTTTAGTAAGATTGGAATTTCATTGGCATTAGGGGTGTTCGTAAACCCCCCAAACTGACCGACCGCCTGAACTGAAGCAAGTTGTTGGTTTGAGGTTAATATGGTTTGGTTTTGGCGGTTTAATGATTTGGAACTAGAAACCGGACATTCCCATTATGATATATGCAATTATGTGTATGTATTAAATTCATGAACCATCTTAATCATTTTAAAGTTTCTTAGTACGAACTAACTATTCCGGAAAAATAAAATATTAAAAATCGGTCCAAATGACAAGCAGCCAAAACCAAACTGCCAAACCGGCCTGTACGACTGACCTACTTATCCCTGCTGGTTTATTTTTCTGTTTTTCGAAACCATGGTTGGTAGCTCGGCCTAGAATTTGAACTATATCATTACGATAACATCATATTTTCTGAATAAAATGATGCTATAAGATTATATGCATTCGAACTTGTTTTATTTGTTGAGTATGACGTTGTGTAGGTGGATATACCTTTCAAATATCTTAGCTTCTTCTTGGAAGACGATGAAGAACTTGAACATATTAGGAAGGTAAGATGACAGTCTATCAATGCCTTTAAATCGTGATATGATAATGCGGCGTTTGTTCATTACCAACCAAAGTAAAATGCTCTTTTTTTAAATTTCAGGAATATGGTTCGGGGCGTATGCTTACAGGTGAAGTGAAAAAGAGATTAATTGAGGTTTTAACCGAAATTGTGGAAAGACACCGCGCAGCAAGGGCAGCTGTGACCGATGAGGTATGAGTACTTGAACTCCGGAAAAAGAAATAAAATATAGATGTAAATGAGCTACTTGAGATTGCTCGCTTGAAGCTTGAAACGAGCCGCACTTAAACAATTTCGAGTCTAAATTCGAGTTCGTTTAACAAACAAGCTTGCCTAGGCTCGTGGACCTAAGCGAGGCTCTTATTTATATTAATATAGTAATTATTTTCTATAATATATGTATAATAAATATTAGTATAAATGAAGTTATGGTAATAACTAAAGATATATATATATATATATATATATATATATATAGAAAAGTTACAGTCGTAAGTACATATAAAAATAATTATATATACAACTATATTAAATAATCAGAGGTTGAGGTTAAGCCGATCTCAAGTATGAAAAATAATTAGCAAACCAAACTCTTGCTCCCGCAAAATGAAATGAGCCAAGCCTAGAGCTCGATTCGTTTACACTCTTAGTTACACGGATGGGAATAATATGTAAGAATTTACATATTACAATATGTTTTTTTTTGCAGATGGTTGATGCATTCATGGCAGTCAGACCGCTACCAAATATGTTCGCGTGAAAGTGCAGGTGGTTTATCGAAAGTGTTTAATATCAATGCTTTACTCGATCGGAGTGTACGGGGAGAATCGCCTCATTTATGTCCTTGTAGAAGACTTTTTCCGTCACAAGTGTAATGTGTTGCTACTAAAATGATCTTCAAAACAAGCTTTTTTAGAATGGCAAATTTGATATGAACTGCAGTATTTTTTGGTTTTTTGATACATTATTAATACGTGATTAAATATTTAGGTATTTCATGAAATATTATGTATTACATGTTTTTTTTTATTGTAGTTATGGTTAGTACGTAATTACATAATCACTTAGTAGGGTTTCGCATACATATTATAATGAAATCACGTAATAGGTATTCAAAAATCACGTAACCACGTAATAATACAGTCAACTATTGTTACGTAATCACTCAGTGGGATTTCACATAATATACTATAATAAAATCACGTAATGGGTCTTCACCGATTATGTTCTAGTACGTAATTACGTAATTACGTACTGGAACATAATCATGTAACGTTACACAATCACGTAACGTTATAGCTTGTAAAATTTTTAAAAAAATAAGAAAACTATAGCAATAGTCTACTTAAATTAAAGTGAATAAATGCTCGTTAATACGGTGTATTATTTTTAAATATTAGCATATGAAAAAGTTATAACCGTTTGAAAATTATGGTAAAGTGCTTTTATGAGTCAATAATATTTGATTTTCCTATTTTCCCTTTTTCTCCACTTGTTTCTCTTTTTTTAGTTAAGTGAATTCTATATTTTTAGACCATATAATGTCAACCATTTCTATTGTAAATCGACGGCCCAGATTATACTCTACATTTTGTACGCTACGTTCCTCTACATCATATAACATGTTCAAACTGTTTATATAAAGATGTCTAGCGTATTAAATATTCGGGTTAGCATCTAAGACAAATTATGTACACACATATACATTTTGCCGAGCATGAATACCAACCCGTCAATAGTTTTCCTCCACAAACTCAATTGCAATTGAAACATGATGGCTGCCTCTACAGATTATAGCAAGTTCAAAACCCATATATGGAAACATGATGGCTCTACAGATTATAGATTTTTTTTTGTAAGGTAAATTTCATTCAAAAAAGCACGAACGGACCTCAAAACAAGGACCCCCGGCAACACAAAACGACACTACAACAATTCCAATGGATATTTACACCAAACATTTCAATCTAAACCTTTCAATCTAGATCTATTTCGAATAAAAAAAAAACGACATCATTTTAATGTTCTCCACTACTTCAATGGCTCGACGACTTTTGCCTTTGAAAATTCTATCATTGCGTTCATTCCATATCGCCCACATAGTGGTGAATATGATACCTCTCAAGATGTATTTCGATTGCCTTGATGTAGCATGTAAGTCGGCTATCTTCACCAAATCAGGGACATCGAAGACAATAAGAGGAGGCAGACGGCACCAAAGCTCTATACGGGACCATATCTCTGCAGAAAAGAAACAACCGGTAAACAGGTGAATAGACGTCTCCATCTCCGAGTCGCATAGATTACACAAAACAGCCGGCAAAGATAAACCACGTTTGAGAAGCTCCATCTTAGTAGGCAGACGATTAAGCATCGCTCTCCACACCATAATCTTGATTTTAATGGCACCCATCCTTTCCACTTCATTTTAACATCAACGTCCGGATGAGGACCATTTGCAATCAGCTTTTTTTGCCTCCTTTACAGAATATACACCATCCGCATTAGCCTTCCATCTCCACTGGTCCTTACCTCCTTTCCAATCGTAGTCATATATATCAGATATAAGGCTAAAAAATTCACTAACTTCCTCTGTACTTGAAGGAGCATGACGCCATTCCCACTGCAACGATTTTAACCCATCTGTAACTCTTAATCTGGAAGAGACAGTGGCCCATTTATTTTTTTCTAATCTAAACAAAAGCGGATAAGTTAGACATAGAGGTTCCTCCCTAAGCCAAGAATCCACCCAAAAATTGATTGTCGATCCATCACCCATAACCCCCACGAAATAGCTATAGAGAGTATTACCATTCCAAATCTTTTTCTCCCCTATTTTAACTATTTGTTTCCAACAACCGCTAGCCGAGGAAGTACATGGTAGCAAAGACCATGTCCTACCCGACCCATGACAACCCATCATCACTTTCTTCCATAAACAACTACCCCCATTTTTAAAACGCCACGCCCATTTAAGGAGAAGCGCGTCATTAACATCTTGCAATTTAGAGATTCCCAACCCACCCGCCTTCTTAGGCGTAGTTATGATGTCCCAAGCGACCCAATTAATTTTTTTCTCTTCATTACAACCCGCCCATAAAAACCTCCTCATAATCGCCTCCATACTCTCGATGACCACCTTAGGAGCTTTATATAATGATAGATAATAAATAGGCAAATTCTCAAGGACCGATTTTAAAAGGATCAATCGACCGCCTATAAATAAAGTCTTGGCTTTCCATGAAGCTAGGCGATTCTTAATGACTTCAACAACCCCATTCCAATTGGCAATTCTAGACATTTTGGCTCCCACTTTGGTACCCAAGTAAACGAAAGGAAAAGCCCCTCGTTTGCAACCCAAAACTTCCATCATACTGTCCACCTCCATATCTTGAGTACCAACCCCAAATAAATTAGACTTGTGAAGGTTAATACGTAACCCCGAACATAGATAAAAAACTCTAAGAATTCGAGCCGTACTCTGAAGATTATCTCGGGACCACTCACCCATAATAAGAGCATCATCCGCAAAGAAGAGGTGATTAATATCCATATCATCACCGAAAAATTAATACCTTTGAGCTCTCCAATAGATTTCGCTCTCTCCAACATCCAAGAGAGACATTCCATAACAATCAAGAACAAGAAAGGGGAGATGGGATCACCTTGTCGAAGACCCTTTTCACTATTAAATTGGAATGTTGGTGACCCATTAACAAGAACCGAAGCTTGAGCCGACTCTAAAATGCCTTTAATCCACATACACCACATCGAAGGAAAACCCATTTGAGATAAAATAGATAATAAGAAAGCCCAATTGACATTGTCATAGGCTTTCTCAAAGTCGATCTTCAACAGGAACGCCTTTTTCTTCCTCCTTTTCAACCATTCCAAGACTTCATTAACCACAAGAGGCCCATCAAGGATATAACGATCAGCTAAAAAAGCCGACTGAGAGTCCGAAATCAACTTGCCCAAAACCTTCTTAAGGCGGTTAGCAAGAATTTTAGAAATAACTTTGCTAATCACCCCAATAAGAGTAATGGGTCTATAGTCTTTGAATCCCATAGGCGATTTAAACTTAGGGATCAAAGTAATAAACGCTGAACTACAGCCCGAATTAATAACACCTGTGTCATGAAATTCCACCATGATGCGATAAAAATCCTCCTCCAACAAATTCCAAAATCTACAGATTATAGATCTCAAGTTCAAAACTATCATATAGCTTATGAAAAACGATTAATAGTAACTTTATTTTTTTAAAATAATACATAGCTTTTTATTATTTTTTTATTTAATATATTATAATAGTTTATTATTATATTTACTTTTAACAACATATTTTTCTTTTTTTAAAACCATATATTTCCTTTACCATTTTTAATAATTCTTTTTTCTTTTTTTAGAATATATATTAATTTATCAAACAATTTGATACTTCTTTAATAATTTACGTTTATTACTTTTTTTTCTAAAAACTTAAGTACGGAGTTTTGCTTAATTTTTCCTTCGACATTCCATTATAAGTTTTGTTAAAAACGAAGTTGTACTCAAAATGAAGTATTTATTTGTTATACCATATATTTCCTTTACCAATTTTTTAATAATTCTTTTTTCTTTCTTTAGAATATATATTAATTTATCAAATAATTTGATACTTCTTTAATAATTTACGTTTACAACTTTTTTCTAAAAACTTAAGTACGTAGTTTTGCTTAATTTTTGTCTCGACATTCCGTTATAAGGTTTGTTAAGAACGAAATTGTACTCAAAATATAGTATTTATTTGGTATCATAAAACTGTACAATGATAAACTAAACCGTTCTAATGGTTTGGTTTTCGAAACAATATGCTTTATTTTCAAATCACATTTATTTTACATTATTATTTGCTGAGTTTCACCGTAACGCATGACATATTCCTATTCAATTTGCTCTCTAAACCCTAAACCCTTAATGTATTTCTTTTAGTTTTTTATTCTCTTTTTTAATTTCCAAACTGTTTCTAAAAGTTTACTAGGTTGTCCTTTGAATTTTACTAAATTTCCTTGTTGATTTTTGTTTTCCAATTTTGACCTCAGCGCTCAGCATAGCCTTGCCAAAACACGTGTCCTTTAACATTTTAAAAATTTGACAATTTTTTATGACAAATTGGAAATAAATAATCCTATCTTTTTAACTTTGGCGGATAATAATCACAAGTCAGTTATTAGCCGGTAATAATGCGAACTTGTCAGATTTTTTTGTAAAATAGTCTGCCGTTAAAATAGCTTAACAGAGTTAAGTTTTTTTCGAATTACAGACCGATGTTTTACGGCTTTTGATCAGAACGAGAATACGAGTCGATTGATTTAAAACTTACATCGAAATTGTGTTCGAAATGACTTGATTTTTGTTACTTAGAATTTAAACACCCGAATTTAAGCACCGTTTTCGTGGGTTGAGGGCAGTATTTTGAGGTAAGTTTTACATCAATTGACTCGTATCCTTGTTCTGATCAAAAGCCCTAAAACATCGGTTTGTAATTCGGAAAAAAAGATTAACTCCGTTAAGCTATTTTAACGGTGGACTGTTTTACAAAAAAAATTGACTAGTTCGGATTATTATCGGCTAATAACTGACTTGAGATTATTATCGGCTAAATTGAGAAAGTTAGGATTATTTATTTCCAATTTGCCTTTTTTTATTACTATAGCGAGTGATTAAACCGTAAAGAACCAAATCGATACTGATCGAATTCCTACCACAAAACGCGAAAGCTTATTTCTGTAACTTTTATTATGAAAATTTATTCACTAAAACTTAAATAGAAGAACACGATAACTTATTACTAAAAGCTTATTCTTTTTAGGAAAACCAAATTACATGCACACATTATAATCACAGTACTCCGACTCCGAGATATGAACGCCTGGTTGGTTGCTTCAACTCCTCATCTTCACTTTTTGCTTTACTCTTATCACTGCACAAGTTATACACATTTATTTATAATTCTACGATCGGTCCACTTTAAGATCATTATTGATTTAGCGACATATGCTACATAAAAACAAATATCAAAGTGTTAGCCTAGTGAAATTAATGTGTGTTCCCTTAGAGGTAGGTTTAGTTTTTCTTTAAAAAAATTTAATAACAATTTCTAGATATTATAAGATTAGTATAACCATATGATCATAACCTACATCCTGTAGAATTTGAACTCCAGTCTTTTTGTGACCCTTAACCAGTGGTAATATCTTCTTTGAGACATGACTCATGAGTGGGTATAAATTTGTCGTTCTAAAAAATATAAATAAAAAAAAACTAAATCATCTAGTATCAAATAATGGTATTTGGTTTTATTTAATGAAAAAAAAAACAAAATAAAAATAAGGGTAAATTACTTTTTGAGTCCCTGTATTTTATGAGTTTTAATTAGTTGAGTTCAAAAGCAAAAAGTTTAACGACCTGAGTCCCCATAAGCATTTTCTTTAACCATTTGAGTCCAAATTTTTAACACTGTTAGAACTTTTTGGTTAAGTATTGTTAAATGACCAAAATACCCTTACAATTAATAAAAATAAGAGTTAATAGCCAAAATGGTCCCTGAGGTTTGCTCACTTTTGCCACTTTAGTCCAAAATCCAAATTTTTTAAATCTGGGTCCCTGAGGTTTGCATTTTTTTGCCATTTTAGTCCAAAAATGAAATCTGGTCAGATTTCTTAAAAAAAACCTCAAGTTTTGTCATTTTGCACAGGGGTAAAATGGTCATTTTCATTTTATTATAACTAATTATTAATTAAAAATAATAAAACCCTTATTATTTTATTAGCCAAAGTCTGGGTCCCTGAGGTATAAACACACACATCTCTCTCTCTCTTCACAAGCACCACCACCACATCTCTCTCTCTCCCTCTACTCCTCTCTGCCGCCACCACCGCCACCTCCTCACGCCGGCGACACTAACCTTTGTGTAAATCCTTTATTAGCTGCTACTCATCAAGCTAACGGCAGTAGCAGCGTTTACAGGTGTAAATCGACGAACAACAACAACAAAACCGCATTTGTCTCTCTCTCTTCTCCCTCTCTCTCTTCCGGATGGATCTAGGGTTGTTTGCAGGTTGTTTGGGATTAGGGTTTCGGTGAGGGTGGTGATGGTGGAGACGGTGGGGGTTGTGATGGTGGATGGGGTGGTGGGTTTAATAGTGGTGGTTTGCAGGTTCTTGGGATTAGGGTTTTCAGTAGGGGTGGTGGGTTGAATTGTGTTGGTTGCTGATTTGGGTTGTTGCAGGTTTGGGGTTAGGGTTCCAGTGGAGACGGTGGCGGTGGGAGGGTTAGTCGAAGACGGTTTGCAGGTGGTTGGTGATTAGGGTTGTTGCAGGTTTGAAGGTGGTTGTGGTGGTGTGTTGTCGGAGGTGGTGGGTGAAGGAGGGAGACAGAGAGATGGTTGATGGTGGTGGATTAATGGTGGTGGTGATGAAATTGGGTGCAGGCAAGATCAACCTGGGTTTCTTGTTGCAGGTTTGAAGGTGGCTGTAACAAACAGGATGATCAAAACTTGAACCCAGTCCTTTTATTCACCACGAGGCTGTGATGATTTCACCTAATCCGAGTCAAAATTGGGTCAACATTTGAGATTTTCCGCAGCTTGGCGTGGCAGAATCGGAGGAGGGCAAGTGCGCTTGCAACCTCTGTTTGCAGCCATGGCGGTTATTCCTCCTTGTTCCCAATGTGAAACAGATCTGAGCCTCGTTTCTTTTTACAAATCGGTTTTTGTTTTGATTTGTTGTTGGAGCCTCGTTTCTTTTTACCTCGGTTTGCAGGTGGTTGGTGATTAGGGTTGTTGCAGGTTTGAAGGTGGTTGTGGTGGTGTGTTGTTGCAGGTTTGAAGGTGGTTGTGGTGGTGTGTTGTTGGAGCTAATAAAATAATAAGGGTTTTATTATTTTTAATTAATAATTAGTTATAATAAAATGAAAATGACCATTTTACCCCTGTGCAAAAGGACAAAACTTGAGGTTTTTTTTGAGAAATCTGACCAGATTTCATTTTTGGACTAAAATGGCAAAAAAATGCAAACCTTAGGGACCCAGATTTAAAAAAATTGGATTTTGGACTAAAGTGGCAAAAGTGAGCAAACCTCAGGGATCATTTTGGCTATTAACTCTAAAAATAAATTATTTTTAGGTTTCTCTCTTTTATGTATCTCTCCCCATTTATCTCTTACTCTCTCTGAATATTCTTCTCTGTTCCACCATCAACACCACACCACCCACCACCGTCTCCCCTCCACCATCCACCCTTACCACTGTAAATATAATTTCCGGCCACTAAAATATAATTCTCAAACTTTATCAAATCAAGAAATAACCTTTCATTAACCCACTCAAATATAATTCTCAAACAACAAAAATCTGTGCTCTTTCTTTTCCATTTTAAAGGCAAAACTCTAAAAATTCTCTCAACACAAACAACTACACATACTCTGTTTTCTTCTACAATTAAGCAACAACAGCTCTAAACCATCAAATCATTTAAATCGTTTCAAACAAAATCACCTTCAGAAACAGTGGAGTGGCTGCTGAAGGCCATTTCTGCAGGACCGATTAGGCTTTTATCAGCCTAGGAGGCGTACCTGGTAACTCTCGGAACTCCATCTCTTGCCGTTGGATCTGGACAGCTTGGTCCGGATCTGTGTATTTTTCGCCGGATCTGCAAAGCTATTTTGGTGGGGATGATGGTGGATTGTGGGGACGATAGTGGGGATGGTCGTGCGATGGTGAGGATGATGGTGGTGTGGTGGTGCTGGTGATGGTGCGGTAGAGATGATGGTGGTGCAGTGGTGGTGCGGTGGTGGGGTGGTGGTGGTGCGGTGATGGTGGTAGAGAGATAAATTACAGTGTGTGAGTGAATGTGTGGTGGTCGATATATAATTTATTTTTATATAGATATACTAGATTAGAACCCCGTGTATTACACGGGCCGAATAAATGTAAATTTATATACTAAATAATAAAATAATATATCTTTAAAAACTTTGTTTATTACACGGATTGAAAACATGTAATTTTATATACTAAAAAATAAAAAGTTATATCTTTAAAAACCTCGTGTATTGTTATACATGTTGAATAAATATAATTTTATACATCCAATAATGAAAAAAATACTAAATAATAAATTATTTATATATTTAAAAAACCTCGTGTATTGTACGGGTTGAATAAATCTAATTTTATATTTCAAATAATAAAAAAAGTTATGTTTTTAAAAAGCTCATGTATTACACGGGTTAGATAAATGTAATTTTATATAGTAATTTATAAAAAAGTTATATCTTTAAAAAACCCCGTGTATTACACGGGTTGAATTTATATATCAAATAATAAAAAAGTTATATTTTTAAATACCTCATGTATTACACGGGTTGGATAAATGTAATTTTGTATGGTAAATAATAAAAAAAATTATATCTTTAAAAAACCTCGTGTATTATACGGGTTGAATAAATGTAATTTTATATGGTAAATAATAAAAAGTTATATCTTTAAAAAACCTCGTGTAATACACGAGTTGAGTTCTGATTAATTTTAGATTTTGATTTCCTGCATTTTCTCACCTACAAAATAATAATAATAATATTTCTCTCCTTAAAATTACATCTTAAGTCATATTCTTTTTTTTTATAAAACATATTTAAAAAATATATAATATTTTATTTAAAATACATATATTTAAAACATATTACTGAATATAAAGATTAAATCTATTTAAAACATATTACTGATTATAAAAAGTCATAGACAATTTGAATATGTTGCCTAAATTTGAATGTAAAAGTATAAACGTAAATATTAAAATAAAATCTCCCTATGATATAATAAAAGTATCATGTAACCTATTCCTATATCTAAGGAAATATATTATAAAAATAATAATTTAATATTAATAGTATATTTTTCTAAATAATAATATAATCTAACATGACTCTTTTTATTATCAGTATTTTTAATAATTATATATATTAAATGGATATCTCTTCGTATATCTCATAAATAATTATTTAATTTTAATGGGCTAAAAAATAGATGGCTTCAATTAGTGACCTGTGTCCTATAAATGGTTTCTTTTATTATATAGTACTAGCGGTAAGACCCGTGTGCAAACACGGGTCGTTTCTTAGAAAACCATGCATAACACATATTGATAGAACATATAGATACATGTATAGATATTGTACGAAAATGTGTTATCTATTATAGCTAAAAGACAACTATAAGTAAATATAAAAGATATTTAACAAACTTAATAAAAGATGTCTAAAAGATGTCTAACAAACTTAATAAAATTTATCAGTTACATATGGTTATTTCCATTCTCTTATTTAAAAAAGAGAGTATCCACCCATTGACAATGTAAATTGTTATAAACATAAGTACATATAAAAGATGTCTAACAAACTTAATAAAATTCGAATACAACTTAACTTTAACAAACATTAACTAAGAACATACGATCACCTTCCTAAACAACACACATCAAACCTCACTCAAGAATTTGTTACGCTGCAACATGTCATTTGCTACATGTTATGATCTGGTTAAATATGCTACTGCAAACAATGTAACAACTGTTGATCCAACAATCTCCCCATGCAACAGATGATACGAAAACCCTTCTTTATTACTGATTTTTATTTCTCGTCAACATCTCCCTAATTTGTCCTTTGAATTGTAGTTCAAAGTCTAGGGATAACATGTCTTCTTCATCATCCCTCTCAAGTTGAAGGTCCAACAAATCTTGGAGATCGTATGCATTCAGATTATATGCACTATCCATTTTAATCTCTTCAACACTACCATCTGATCTGATCAAAGTCAATACTTGGGTTTTTGAGCATGACTTCCACTTTACTATTTTTGGATCAGGTGGTTTTCTTGGTCAAAGAATTATTGAAGATGAGTTTGGTGATTGTGGTCTGCTAACTAAATTTGAAATTGATTCAGACAAATCAGATGATGAGAGAAGGTTTTTCGGAGTACCGATTTTTAGAGACAGAGCAGCAGTTGTAGGATAGACTGGGTTTTGAAGAACATTTGAATGTTCAGCTCTAACTTCTTCCAGCTTTTTGTAGGTCTCAACTATCTTCAGTTTAGACCATCTGGCAATGGATCTAATTGGACCATAACCAGCAGCCACAAGCTCTGCTCTCATTCTTTTAAACTTCAATACCTCATCTGAATCCACTGTTTTGACTTTCTTCCAATTAGGTGGAGTTGGCTTTACCAGAGGATCATTGTTCATTTTTGTGATTCTATCGATATGAGTTTTTCTCTTACGTGTGGAGATGATTTCGGGTGAAGGAGAATGTTTTGGTAATAAAGATGAATGTATGGGAAATATTTGTGACGTTGGAGATGGTTGGATTGTGGTTGGTGTAGTGAAAATGATCATGGTAGATGTTTGACAAACTTCTGCTGAAACAACTGGTGTCTCAGCAGCTGTTTGGTAAACATCTGCTGATACTTTTGTGTTCCAAGAATCTATTGACAAAATGGGTGATGATGGTGTGGAAGGTATTTTCTCCTTCTTTTGTGGTGGTTTTTTTGGAGAAGGTTGGGATTTAGGTTGAGCAGGGGATACAATTTCTGTAGGATTAGCTTTTGAATCTGGTGGCAACTTTCTCAGTGAATCTTCCTCCCCCTTTTTGGCATCATTATCATCATCATCATCTTTCTCAAAGATTGACGTAGAGGTGGAGCCAGTAAGTTTCAACAGATGTTCCTTAATGTTCATAATGTCTGCTTGTGTGTCTTTATACCTGGCATCAACCAAATTTCTAATAAATTCCAAACTAAAATTGTGGTTACTTTCAGCCAAATTCCACTGAGCTTGAAGGATAGGTTGCATAGAATTCCAAAGCTCATTGGTAATTTCCTGTCTGGTAGGTTGACTTTTAAAAAGCTCTATCATCTGCTTAATCAATTCTTTCATTTTAGCAACATCTGTTTCAATGGTAGACACTCTAACTGTCAAATCCTTATAAGTTAATTCATCACCTACTTTAATAGGATCATCTGAATTCCCACCTGTAGTGGTTGTATTTGTTTTGATAATAGGAGAAGTCTCCATATCATTAGAAACATATGCCCCTTTTTCTTGGTTCTGGGGACTTCCCACTGAAGCAAAGATTACAGTTGTAACCTCATCAGTGGTTGCCTTCAAGGGAGTCTTAATGATGTAACCACTGTCCAACTGATCACCAATGGGTTCAACAGTTGTAGTGGCTGCTCCACTTGAACTACCACCAAGAGTTTCGTAATACTCAACGAGGATAACCTCCTCAACTGTTTATTGGATAGCATATTGAATTGGTTCAGACACAGTCATTTGTTGCGATCTACTCTCACTAATGTGTGCATTAGAGGAACTGTTTTCTTTCTGAAATTCAATTGCTTCAAACAAAGGTAATATTGTTGATGGAACTTGAGTCGAGGGTTGTGGTGTAGAAAGCGTGATTGCCCTGGGAGAGGGACTTTTAAACATACTTTCATATGAAAGGTCTACTTCATGTTGTGGTGTCCCTGTGCTTACAACATGATCCTTTTGTGAGGATACATGAGGAGTTTGGATGGGTTGAGATCTTTCCAACAACTGTGTGGAAGTAGCAGCAGTGGTTTCAAGTGACATTTGTGTTGTCACTGCATTAACCTCTGGGATCTCATCTTCCAGAGGAACCTTTTTATTTTGTTTGGTTTTGGTGGGCTTTTTGGATGTGACAGCTTTCTTTTTGCGTTTTCCTGGTGTGTGTTTCACAACACCGGTTGTGGTGTCATGATCACCAGGAGCAGTTCGCTCAATAACAGAAGTTTGAGCAACTGATGCGGACGCATCTAAAACAGGCTCATCCCCCTTTGTTTCCGTTGTTGGAACTTTTGACTCTTTATCCATAAGTTTAGTAAAAGTTTTACTTGTAAGACTATTTATTTGAAAAGCTACACCTTGTTCAAAATCTGTTTGTGACACTTGTTTTCGTAGGTAATAGCTTAGAAGTCTTGGATACAACAGAAAAGCAACAAATCAGAAAACAATGCTTGTGATAAATTGTAATAAGATTTTGTTAAAATAGCATAACCCAAATACTGAATGTTCAAAGGTATCTCATTAAATGCGGCGGTCTTGGCTGAGAGATGAAACAAAAATTTCATTGGCGGAGGGAAGTTTGGTTTGTAGATAGTAACTTCCTTTAATTGTGCATCATACCCTCTTTCAATGAACTCTGTATGAAGTTCAGGTTTTTCAAAGTTGGTCTTACCTCCCAAGTCGTCCAATGCAAATGTAGTGGAAATTGTAAAGGGAGAAATCCGTACCACACTTTCCCCGACCTTAGATATGATGGCAACTGGATTATTATCTTCAGACTCTATTTCAGCATTAAACCAAAATTTTTGGAGTGTTTCTGTATGAACATGAGCATCAGCAGTAAGAATTGATGTGACAACCGGTGATTTACGGCCCTTAATTACGTGATTAACAGGTGATTAACGCGATAACAAATAGTGATTACAGCGCAAATTAACTTAAATAGGCCTTTGGAGTGCCCAGGGACATTTATTCGATTATACAGTGCGCATATGGTGATTTACGGGAAATCTGCTGAATATTACGCGACAACGAACTGATGCCGTACAAAATACTGACAACGCCGACAAGTATGAATGTTACACGGATATTTTATGTTTATGAAATTAATTTAGTGAATTTATTGGGCTTTCGTACGACACAAATGCAAGCGTGAACCGAAAACGCGATGGTAGGGAACGCATCGGCAACAAAACGGAAGCGACGGAGACGCCTGTCACTTTCAAAACCTACATTTGACGCTATATTAAGCTCCGAAGTAAAATTTTATCAATCGTAGTTGAAACCGGATCGAAAAACGGATTAAAGACGGCAACGAAATAATTTTTCGCGATTATTACCGTTATCGACGCACGAACGCGACTACAACGGATACCCACATTATTTTTACACGTTTTAACTCTGAAATATTATTTTACTAGGCTACGGTGATTTCGGTGTTAAAAACGTGTCTCGTAGGAATTACGGGCCACTTATACTTGAGATGGGCTTGTGGGCCCTGGGCCCAAGCCCAAAACCCACAAGCCTAAACCTGCATAATATCCTTTACTTGATCTTATAAGATCTACACTAAATCCCAATAAAATCTATACAAATCTACTCAAAATCCAACAAAAATCAGACGGCCACCATCCTCCAGTGGTGGCACACGGTGAAGATGAACCCTCCGGTGGCCAATGATGGCAATCCGGTAGCGGCGGTGGTGGTGGTTCTGAGCAACGACACAAACAACACCCCCCTCTCCGATGATCTTCAGCGACGGTGGCGGTGGTGCGGGGCTACGAACAGAAGAGAGATAGAGATACATGGAGAGAGAAACGGGAGTGAGAGAGAGAGAGATAGACGATGAGATTTTACGGCGTCAGCACCGTCGCTCACGGCGGCGACAGCGGTGGCGACAGTGGACTCTGGCGACGATGACTTGATGGTGATTAACTCCGGTAACATTTTGACCCCTAGGCTCTACTTCATCTCAGATTCGTTAAATCTTGTGCACTCGAAACCTCTACTCTTGTTTTTCTTTCTTCTGTGTAGTAATCGGGTGATGCCGGTGATGGTGGCTGAGGGGGTGACGGCACGGTGGTGCGACACGAACCGGCAACCCACCCCGCGCGGTGGCTCCGGCTACAATAACAGTAGTGGTGAAGGTTATTTCTGACTCGGGTCCTGATTATTCCAACTTCGGTTCATAGTGGTTCTAATTTGGTTCGAGTATTGTTTCAGATTCATATTCGGGTTTCGCAGCGGGTCAAACCCGGTCGACTCGGTTAAACCGAGTCGACTCGGTCAACATTCAGTCAACTCAGTTCAAATTAAGCAAGGCTCGGTTCGGTCGCGGATCAGGTTTGGCTCAGATTCAGTTTCGGTTTCGGTTGACTCGGTCAAACGAGTCAACTCGGTCAACTCACCGAGTCAACTCGGTCAAGCCTGGTCAACTCAGGTTTTCGACACGAGAGCTTTGGTAAAGATTTATAGCGGCACACGTTAATAACATTATTTTATATAGTTTTCGTTAAACTCCAGCTCGAACCGAATTATTTAGCGACTATTTATTTTATTGGTACAATTGACGTAATATGACATTTGGTGATTGAATTGTGTTGAATTTTGTAAAACAACGACAACTTGCGTTGTCGGGGGCGTCCAAAAACAGAGGAAACTCTGCCCGTTTTTCGAGAAAACCCGTAAAACGAAAACACGGTTTTTTTCAAACGATTTACATAAAACATGACGCGGATGCATATTTTCTCAACGGCACTTTATAATTTACAAATGTGTCAATAACGCTAAGCATTTTACAAATAAATATAATAATTTTTATATTTATTTTCAAACGTCTAACGACTCGAATTCTCTTATAAAAACAAAAAGAATAGTTTTTATACTTACTTCGGACATTATTTACGACAATAAATATAGTTATTATATTTATTCTAAACTGCGAAGTCTCGACAATTCTTTTATAAAAAATAAATATAATTTATATATATTTATTTCAACTACCAAACGAAAAGAATTCGTTTTATAAAAATAAATATAGATTATATATTTATTTCAAATATTGCACTACACGAGTTCCTTTATAAAATTAAACATAGTTATATATTTATTTTCAACCAAAGCAACCCGACGATTCTTTTATAAAATGAATATAACTTTTTATATTCACTTCAAACGCCTAAATGGCATAGTCATATACTTTGAAATATATCATACGAGGCGTGTATATGATACAAATTTGTTATACGTTATTTTCATATAAACTTTTGTACATACACGTACGATTTCTCGAGACAACTAACGCGATTATAACAATATATTTATATACTTTTATATAAATATTCAGATATTTTAAACCTCTCGAGAACTAAGTCTTTTCAAGACTTCTTAAGTACCGACAAATAAACGAACTACGCAAGCATAACTTCTTCGCTTCTTTCAAGTTAACAACAAACCGTCGAGTCGTTCAGTTAACGATTCGATAGAGCTCGATGACATGTAGTTATAGTTACTGCGTTTATTTAGAAACTTATTAGATATTCCGTGTTAGGAATATTGTAGAATGCACGCTAGCGAGTCTCATCTTGGAAACGACATCACGAAGTCGTAATTAGCTCGCTTTGCACAAGACAATTCAGGTGAGTTCATAGCCCCACCTTTTTACGGTTTTACATTTTTATGAATGTTTTCGGGGTGGAAAGACATGCACGTTTTTCAGAAACATACAAAGTTCTCGATAAACAAAGACAGCATATTTTTAGACAAAGCACATTTTGCAAGAATATACAAAGCTTTTGAACGAACGAAAAGCTTTATTTCAAATCTTTTACAAACAAACTATGAACTCGCTCAACTTTATGTTGATTTTTCGCATGTTTCTTTCTCAGGTTGCATTTCAAAGTTAAGGCACGGTTGGAATACGAGAACCATGAAGAGTCGAGTACTTAGTGGCGTTCATTTTCTAAAAGACTTAGCTTATTTTCTTCCGCTGTGCAATGAAGATACCAGTCCAGTCACGCCAACGCTCTGATATTTCGGGGTGTGACAGATTGGTATCAGAGCTATAGGTTACAGCGAATAGGGTTTCTGTAAGAGATACCTAGGCTCTAACCTCACTTTCCTCTGGGAACTTAGAATATTAAAACCTGAATACATACAGAACGCCTAGTACTCGAATATGGTCTCCAACCGTTGCCGAAAAACAAACAGTCAAAAAAAAAATTTTGTTTTCAAACATACGCTATTGTGGTGTTTTACACATGGTACACAAGAACAATTACATACAGTACACAAAACTCTGAGAGTTTAGGAAACATGCATTTAAGACCTTTGGAAACTCATGTTGAAGTTCATTAAAGGTCATCACATAGGAACTGCGAATATTAACTCGGGCACACACCATTACCCATATTGTCTATGATATTTTGATTTCCCGAGCAGGCAGCCTACGCATAAAGAAACGCTAGTGCACAGGTATACGTGAAACTTAAGCTATACATCAACGGAGGTTAAAGTACGTCACATACGACTTTCGAGGAAGCGGCAGTTTGGCACGCTGTCCTGCAAACGACACGAGTCATGCTAAAGAGAAGACGTATGTCTTCGCATTCCCATATCTCATTAACGACGAATACTCTATGTTCGACATTCCATGGTAATGTCACCTAACAACTGGTTATCACATGCAACCCCAGGTAAAATCCTTAAATTTCTTTTATTGAAATTTCGACTTTTGCATCAAGCGAGTAGACTTTTGCATCTCTACTCCTCTGAATGGTCATTGCGTCACGATCATTTCTTTCAGTATAGCGAATATTCAATTGCTTCATTCCTTGAGGAATTCATATGTTACGCATGCATCGTTTGCTACGCATGTGGTTTCGTTCCGAATAAGCGTTTCATTTGTTCCGAGTCGTAGTGGACTTGTTTGGTCTACGACTCTATTAAGTTGTTTGTTGATTTCAACACCTTGTGATGGTGTCTTCACTAATTGAAGCTTGCGGTAATCTCGTTTACACATCTCATGCACGGATTTAAATTATTTATTTATTGATTTGCTTTAAATCCGCTTTGATTTATCATATTACAGCAGTCTTAATACAATAGTGTGTTAAGACAATGGTACACAAATTCATTTTATATTCCGGTGTACCTACTAACAGTTCTTTCATTATCGATCGAAAGTTTTGCGATATTCATTGCTTCTTTGTCTTCGATCGAAAACATTATTTCTTTGACGTTCCATTTTCAATTGAAAATCTTTCGATGTTTGTTGGAACAAACATTCATATTTACTTCATTGCGCTTTCATTTGACTTCAAACACGGCGAATTTGTTTGATCACCGCTATTATTGAATTATTTAAGTCACTACGACACCTTGTGGTGTCAGTACAAACTTGTAGCTTGGGCTAATCATGATTGAGCGTTTCATGCAAAACACAGGTGATACTTGTTCGATCACCCCTATTACTGAATTGTTTCATTCATTGCGACACCTTGTGGCGTCAGTATGACTTGCAGCTTGCGCTGATCACGATCGAGCGTTTCATGCAAACTATTATATTTGAGATTGTTGATTCTAAGTTCATCCAGTGGATGTTATTGCTTCTAGAACTCATTTACTTATTGTGAACGTTCGTATGGAATTCGATTGGTCGAAGTTCCTGTTCATTGTTGGATCCCTGTTAACTTAGTCACATTAGTGACTGTACCTATACGTCTTGTTTCCTTTGACATCAACTTTTGAAACACATTTCTTTTAAACCGTTGGGTTCATACTGTTGAGGAAAGTCATTAAATTCACATGATTCAAATAAGTCTTGTTTCGATTACGCGGTCATTCACTTTGTTATTATTCGGACGTACCTGCGAATAACACAATTCTGAGGGGATAACATAGTCTAAATTTCGAGGACGAAATTTCTGTAACAGTGGGAGAATGTGACAACCGGTGATTTACGGCCCTTAATTACGTGATTAACAGGTGATTAACGTGATAACAAATAGTGATTACAGCGCAAATTAACTTAATTAGGCCTTTGGAGTGCCCAGGGAGATTTATTCGATTATATAGTGCGCATATGGTGATTTACGGGAAATCTGCTGAATATTACGCGACAACGAACTGATGCCGTACAAAATACTGACAACACCGACAAGTATGAATGTTACACGGATATTTTATGTTTATGAAATTAATTTAGTGAATTTATTGGGCTTCCGTACGACACAAATGCAAGCGTGAACCGAAAACGCGATGGTAGGGAACGCATCGGCAACGAAACGGAAGCGACGGAGACGCCTGTCACTTTCAGAACCTACATTTGACGCTATATTAAGCTCCGTAGTAAAATTTTAGCAATCGTAGTTGAAACCGGATTAAAGACGGCAACGAAATAATTTTTCGCGATTATTACCGTTATCGACGCACGAACGCGACTACAACGGATACCGACATTATTTTTACACGTTTTAACTCTGAAATATTATTTTACTAGGCTACGGTGATTTCGGTTTTAAAAACGTGTCTCTTAGGAATTACGGGCCACTTATACTTGAGATGGGCTTGTGGGCCCTGGGCCCAAACCCAAAACCCACAAGCCTAAACCTGCATAATATCCTTTACTTGATCTTATAAGATCTACACTAAATCCCAATAAAATCTATACAAATCTACTCAAAATCCTACAAAATCTATGATAAATCTCTACAAAATATTTTCACCAGATCTTTAAAAGATCTCAATACCCTTATAAAAGACCTTACCCTCTCTACCTTCTCCTCTCACTCCTTGCCTGCATATTATCATCCTAACATCTACACTCCTCTCTCTCTCTCTCTGTTACATAAACAAACACAGAGAAATCACCCCTCACAAACAAGACCCAACCCAGCCACCCCCTTCCTCTCTCGGCTCCAACAAAAATCAGACGGCCACCATCCTCCAGTGGTGGCACACGGTGAAGATGAACCCTCCGGTGGCCAATGATGGCAATCCGGTAGCGGCGGTGGTGGTGGTTCTGAGCAACGACACAAACAACACACCCCTCTCCGATGATCTTCAGCGACGGTGGCGGTGGTGCGGGGCTACGAACAGAAGAGAGATAGAGATACATGGAGAGAGAAACGGGAGTGAGAGAGAGAGAGCAAGAGATAGACGATGAGATTTTACGGCGTCAGCACCGCCGCTCACGGCGGCGACAGTGGACTCTGGCGACGATGACTTGATGGTGATTAACTCCCGTAACATTTTGACTCCTAGGCTCTACTTCATCTCAGATTCGTTAAATCTTGTGCACTCGAAACCTCTACTCTTGTTTTTCTTTCTTCTGTGTAGTAATCGGGTGATGCCGGTGATGGTGGCTGAGGGGGTGACGGCACGGTGGTGTGACACGGACCGGCAACCCACCCCGCACGGTGGTTCCGGCTACAATAACAGTAGTGGTGAAGGTTATTTCTGACTCGGGTCCTTATTATTCCAACTTCGGTTCATAGTGGTTCTGATTTGGTTCGAGTATTGTTTCAGATTCATATTCGGGTTTCGCTGCGGGTCAAACCCGGTTGACTCGGTTAAACCGAGTCGACTCGGTCAACATTCAGTCAACTCAGTTCAGTTTAAGCAAGGCTCGGTTCGGTCGCGGATCAGGTTTGGCTCAGATTCAGTTTCGGTTTCGGTTGACTCGGTCAAACGAGTCAACTCGGTCAACTCACCGAGTCAACTCGGTCAAGCCTGGTCAACTCAGGTTTTCGACACGAGAGCTTTGGTAAAGATTTATAGCGGCACGCGTTAATAACATTATTTTATATAGTTTTCGTAAAACTCGAGCTCGAACCGAATTATTTAGCGACTATTTATTTTATTGGTACAATTGACGTAATATGACATTTGGTGATTGAATTGTGTTGAATTTTGTAAAACAACGACAACTTGCGTTGTCGGGGGCGTCCAAAAACAGAGGAAACTCTGCCCGTTTTTCGAGAAAACCCGTAAAACGAAAACACGTTTTTATTCAAACGATTTACATAAAACAAGACGCGGATGCATATTTTCTCAACGGCACTTTATAATTTACAAATGTGTCAATAACGCTAAGCATTTTACAAAATAAATATAATAATTTTTATATTTATTTTCAAACGTCTAACGACTCGAATTCTCTTATAAAAACAAAAAGAATAGTTTTTATACTTACTTCGGACATTATTTACGACAATAAATATAGTTATTATATTTATTCTAAACTGCGAAGTCTCGACAATTCTTTTATAAAAAATAAATATAATTTATATATATTTATTTCAACTACCAAACGAAACGAATTCGTTTTATAAAAATAAATATAGATTATATATTTATTTCAAATATTGCACTACACGAGTTCCTTTATAAAAATAAACATAGTTATATATTTATTTTCAACCAAAGCAACCCGACGATTCTTTTATAAAATGAATATAACTTTTTATATTCACTTCAAACGCCTAAATGGCATAGTCATATACTTTGAAATATATCATACGAGGCGTGTATATGATACAAATTTGTTATACGTTATTTTCATATAAACTTTTGTACACACACGTACGATTTCTCGAGACAACTAACGCGATTTTAACAATATATTTATATACTTTTATATAAATATTTAGATATTTTAAACCTCTCGAGAACTAAGTCTTTTCAAGACTTCTTAAGTACCGACAAATAAACGAACTACGCAAGCATAACTTCTTCGCTTCTTTCAAGTTAACAACAAACCGTCGAGTCGTTCAGTTAACGATTCGGTAGAGCTCGATGACATGTAGTTATAGTTAATGCGTTTATTTAGAAACTTATTAGATATTCCGTGTTAGGAATATTGTAGAATGCACGCTAGCGAGTCTCATCTTGGAAACGACATCACGAAGTCGTAGTTAGCTCGCTTTGCACAAGACAATTCAGGTGAGTTTATAGCCCCACCTTTTTACGGTTTTACATTTTTATGAATGTTTTCAGGGTGGAAAGACATGCACGTTTTTCAGAAACATACAAAGTTCTCGATAAACAAAGACTGCATATTTTAAGACAAAGCACATTTTGCAAGAATATACAAAGCTTTTGAACGAACGAAAACTCATATTTCTAAATCATATTACGAATGGATTTTGAGGAATTCAAATGGTTTACGAATGAATTACACTAAATATACCGGTTTTTACAAAACAAATGCGTATTATCGAAATGTGAATGATTTTCATGACTAGGGATGGATAGTCTGGTGATAATATATAGAGACTGGGGAGTGAGCCTTAGAGGCTGGGAAGGTTCAGCCTTAGAGGCTGGGGAGGTTCAGCCTTAGAGGCTGGGGTAAAATACATGTTACAATTATTTTAGACATTTTTATACATGGTATGGTTAGCTTAGGGAGGGTTTATACTACTAGATCATGTGAAGGGTGGGCACAACACTTAAGGCCATTAATCCTCGTTATTAGGACCGAGGGACACAAGAGTGATAGATCTATTTGGGTGTAGCGAGCCCACACCCGTGAGGCTAGGGCGGCCCATAGAGGTGACTGTGTCTTACAGCTGAAGCCCGGTAACAAATTTGCTAGGCTTGAGTTTTCCTGCACCTTTTCACACATACCAGTGGCTTTGCAACCCATTGGTGATCTCTTTTTCCTTATTGCTACATACCAGGGACATATATACTTACAGAAATACTTGATTTATACAAATTAAATGTCATGTTTTATACAAATTCAAGGCATAGGATTGTGCGGGCATGGTGTCAAAGTCAGGGTGGGCGTTGACGGTTATACGAACATCACAAATACGAGAGTTTACAAATACATGGTTTTACGAATAAAATGCGTTACAAATACAAAGTTTCCATGTAACTTGGCAAGAAAATGATTTCAAAATTCGTTTTCTAAATATTATCTCATAAACCGGTTATTCAAAAGATTTATTTCAAATCTTTTACAAACAAACTATGAACTCGCTCAACTTTATGTTGATTTTTCACATGTTTCTTTCTTAGGTTGCATTTCAAAGTTAAGGCACGGTTGGAATACGAGAACCATGAAGAGTCGAGTACTTAGTGGCGTTCATTTTCTAAAAGACTTAGCTTATTTGCTTCCGCTGTGCAATGAAGATACCAGTCCAGTCACGCCAACGCTCTGATATTTCGGGGTGTGACAATTGATTTGTATTTTGATGACGTTAAAAGGTCAATTATTGAGTGATAGCTGGTATTTTTGCTTGTTTTCTCAAAGATAGGGAGGTAGTTGTGAGGATTTTTGATGTTCAGAGACATGATCGGAGAAGAAGGTGATTTGGGGATGAAACAGGGTTTAAGTTGGAGGGTTTTTAATATGTTGGAAACTGTTTTTGAGAATTTTGAATTCGAGACGGCAGTGGTAGAACCTCGATTAGGGATGAAACAACTTTTATATAGAGAGAAGAAGTGAATGCTGACGTGGCAGTAGTTACAAATATTTGATGGCTAAGATCTGTCCACGTCAGAACCTCTCCTGCGACAACCGATGACAGTTGTTTGGAAACCTCTATTGGTCGTTGGGAACAGTGTGAGTCAAACAGTCGTTAGATAAATAGAAGTTATGAGAACAGATGATAACTTTCAGCAGTTGTTTTATTTTTAGCTAACATCTGTCCACGTCAGAACCTCTGTTGTCATAATGGATGACAGTCAGCAGTATAGTAAATCAACAGTCATTAGGATAAACAGAAATTATGACAACAGACGGTACCCTTTAGCAGTGGATGTATTTTTAGGCAAGCAGAAGTTTCAAAAAACAGTTGTTTTCAATCGGTGTAACTCAACAGTCATTAGAACCTCTGTTGTCATAATGTATTTTTGTGCACCACAGTCTGTTAGTATCAAATCCTCTGTTAAGCATTTTAAGATTGAATATCATCTGTTGTTCGTTAACATCTGTTGACCCATAGCAGACCTTTGCATCTTCAGACATTTATTCATCAGCAGATGCTCTCTTTTGTCAGACTTTAGCTACAACACACCTTTTATAACAGCAAAATATATCGTAAATTCTTCCAAAAAACTGTTATTGATAAACAAAATTATATAATAATAATACTTATAGCAAACCTTATATAATAATACTTATTCATCATTAGCCCAACCGCTGTTAGTATCAAATTCTCTGTTAAGCATTTTAAGATTGAATATCATCTGTTGTTCGTTAACATCTGTTGACCCATAGCAGACCTTTGCATCTTCAGACATTTATTCATCAGCAGATGCTCTCTTTTGTCAGACTTTAGCTACAACACACCTTTTATAACACCAAAATATATGGTAAATTCTTCCAAAAAACTGTTATTGATAAACAAAATTATATAATAATACTTAGGAATTACTGAAATAATTAAAATGAAGATGCGACAACAAAGATTAATACTATTAAAATTTATTCATTTAGTCAACAGTGGTAAATCAACAGTTGTTAGCATACACAGTTGTTTCATCATCAACCGATGTTCTCTTTTACCAAACTTTAACTACAACAGACCTTTTACAACTCCAAATATTGACTCCCTGTAATTTGCAGGAGCACAGATTCTTCAAAAAACTACTATCAATGATCAAATTCTGAACATTTGTTTTATCTTTTCACTCATCTATTCACCATCAAACCAACCCTTGATACTATTAAACCTCTGTTGACTTACCAAACAGATGTTCAGGCACAATTCAACATTAACATAATCTGTTCACCATCAAACTAACCCTTGATACTATTAAACCTCTGTTGACTTATGATGTATGCAAAATGCAACATATAAATTACATCAAATGAGGCATAAAACTAACCCTTTTTTAGTACTAATGTTGGAAAAAGTGTGTTTTTGTCTTCCTTTTGTATTTTCAGGATTAAATGAGCTCAAATGAACAAAAGAAGCAAAAATTCAGCTAAATCTAACATAAATACAAGAAAAGGAATAAACGTGGCATGCCTGACCCCCCCGACAGCATCTTCCCAAGCAAAAACAAGAGAACAGAAGGCTGAACACGCCCCGTGCTCAGTGAGCTCGGCGGCGTGCCCAAGTGTCTGCAGAAAAGACAAAGCTGTAGAAGCTTCTATCACCCACCACGGAGGCGTGCCCAGCGGACACGGGGCCGTGGTCAACTCTAAGATTCGTAGAATCTGAGGAAATCTTGATAGTACAGATACACTTCTACACACGGGGTCATGCCCAACGGACACGGGGGCGTGGTCAACTAATGCAGACAAACTGCAATTAATGAAGAAAGAGAAGGAAGGTAGACACGGGGCCGTGCCCGAGCATCTGTTCAGGCTATAAATAGGGGTGCTTGGCTCATTTGCAAACCATCCCTTGGCACACCACCTCTCTCACACTTCACCCACCACCCACCACCATCACAACACCATCATCCACCACCATCATCCATCATCCATCATAGAGTGTGTGAGTCGTCTCGGGATCCAAGATTGATCGTAAGAGTTCTTGACAATCAAATGCCATGTTTGCCTAAGTCTCTTACATCACTTGGTGAAGACAAGTGTCTAGTGTAATACTTTTTATTTTTAATCTTTTCACACTTTTTATTTGGTTATGTATTAATAACTTTAATAACTAGTTTCTTATGTTGAAGGTGATTCTTCCTTATCGTTTGTCCGTGGTGTCTTGGCATTATTTTACTGTCTATATAAAATAAAAGATTTTAACCATTCATATCTCCACGGTCTATATGGAGATATGTTGGCTACCTGGTCGGGGGTTAAGGGAACGGTTTGGTAAGAGTCTTGCCTTGTTCAGTGTATAGATCCTGCAAGGACCTGGGTCAAATTTAGTAGGACCTCCTTCAATACCCACCGGTATTGGATGGCGGGGGTCCAAACTCTTTGATCCCCTCATATGTAAGCTACTATTAAAACTTTAACCCGTCTACTTAGGACTGTATCCCTGCTGACTCAGACTACTTAGCCGAGGGTAACGTCACCTTCAAAAGAGGGGCCTACCACATTATGCATTAATAACTTAATTAATTATCTTTCAATAATCCGACCCTTTAGGATTGTATCCTTGCTGACTCAAACTACTGGGTTGAGGGTAACGTCACCTTCAAAAGAGGGGCCTACTACAATAACTAAGATAATCTCTTAAAAAGTGCAAAAGTGCGGAAATAATCAAAGGTTACCCTAAACACGAGTCGGATCCAAGTGATTCATCTTGTCTATCTGTTTTATTTTTATTTTATTTTTCAGCATTTTTAGTTAGTTTTATTTTTCTAGTTTAAAACTGTAACACCCCGTGTTTTCGAAAGGTCAAAGTCAAAGTCAAGGTCAAAGTCAACGACCGATTTCGCCCAACTTGACTTGTAGTAGATTTCTTTGGATGTTTATTTGTATTATGTGGAGTAAGTGTCAATAATTACAATAATCGACGTATGTTACTCGCAAACTATTCGACTTACGACTGTGAACTATAGGAAGTAACAATGCGATAAAGCTAAACGATAATCAAACTATGCTAATCGAATCGACTTCAAATCGCAACTCAAACTACGAATTCTAATTATTGATTATACATGTGAGTGTGCCTTATGTGTTACTTGTGCATGTTCATTTATGTTATGTGTGAATCACAATCGAACTCGAAACGCAATCGAACTCAATCGAAATCGAACTATGATAGATATAGTAGTTGGGATTAAAAGTAATTTGACTAGGAAAACCTATCGCATCGAATCGCTCGCAACCGAAATCGAAACAACAAAAATCGTCACTCCAAACACCCGAACCAAGTGCCATCCGGCCGGATTGCCATCTGACCGGGCTGCCACTCGATTGTGGTGTCAGGTCGTCATCCGACCGAGATGACATCCAACCGGACAGTCATCCGGGCGGGATACCATCCGACCGACCCACACTTTACCCTTTTGGAATCCAATAAATACCCCTGTCATTGTCATCAGTTCCACTTTTGGAAATCCTCTGTCCGAACAGTTCGTGCTCCCCACCTTTTCTTCGATTTCTCTCAATCCAGGTAAGATCTCGCCCTAAATCTTGTACTTTCTTGATCTACACGCACTCCTACACCTTTCTAACTTTTGAATCTTAACTTTTAACCGTGAAATCACTAGATTTGAGGTGTTCTAGGATGATGTCAACATGAGTTCTTGAAGAACTTCTTGTTTGGGCCTCAATCCACCAAGAACAACTTAGATCTGATAGATTTCCACACAAATACACAAAGATCTCGCGTAGATCTAAGCTTAAATATAGTGAAAAAGGATTGAAGGATGGTTTCTAACTTTCTTTCAACTCTTTTACACTCAAAACCGATAGGATCCGACCCTGATCTGGTCCCCTACTCGTTATTAGTGTTGAGCTAGCTCAAGATCCGGATTCTACCCACGAGACCACCGATTTCGGGTTAAACGAGAATAATCGTCTTGAACCGACTAACTGGCCGAACTAGGGTGATTCCTGGTCGATCAGGTTACTTGGATTAAGATGGGATTCTGTTGGTTAACACGTTGTCAAAACGTCTCGATAAAACGACAAACAATCAAAACGACCAAGTGTAGGACAAACGGAACAATCGGGACGGAATGCTGTCCGACTGGACTGCTGTCCGAGCGGATAAGCCACCCGAACGGATTGCTGTCCGAACGGATAACGTCTTGGGTCCCACACTTAATCAACTCCATCTGAAGTTTGAGTATTGATCTAATTGGCATCCGATCGGACTACCATCCGACCGGATTACTCTTCGGATCATGAGATACTAGGACTTTAAAGACATTAAACAATTTTCAACATGTTCATTAACAAGGTTGCCACCCGGTCATATGGACATCCGACCGAGTGACTCTCCTGCTGTGAATTTGTTCTCACAAAGTAACCTCATCACTAGGGTCGCCGTCCGACCGGACGACCGTCCGACCGGACGACCGTCCGACCGTCCGACCGTCCGACCGGACGACCGTCCGACCGGACGACCGTCCGACCGGACGACCGTCCGACCGGACTACCGTCCGAACGGATTGTCGTCCGCACGACTGACCGCCCGATCGACCGACTTGAAAGATAGAGATACTTCAATGTTTTCAAAATGCTACAACGAAAACTTCAAAGGACAAGCCATCATACACAAACACATCCTCATCATAGAAAGAAACAATCCACTCGAATAGTCATCCGAGTGGACTACCATCAGACCGGATGACCACCCGAATGGATTGTCATCCGTACAAACAAGCCGTCCGATCGGATTACCATCCGACCGAACTGCTATCCTACCCATTCACACTTTGTATCATTTTACGAGTCACTTATTGTTATGCTATCAAACTATTCAGGATAACCCTACTCGCTAAGCGCTCCCTTCAATCCATCAACGGCTGTGAGTATACTCGATCCCTTTTTGCTTTAAGCACTCTTGGGTGTTACATACGTTACAACTATTCAAATCACATCAAACACACTACTCAATACTATTTGAACGCTAACCATTAATGCATGTTATACGTGGCTTATGAATGCTTGTTTGTTATGTTTACACATGGAATGCTGTCTACCTGCCTTAGCAACGATAGTACTATAGTTTGGACTCAGCACCCGTTCACAAGGGGGTTGTTAAGGACAATTACTTGCATGGATTACGGTGGTAATCATGTATTGCGAACTGCCTCGGGCAGTCAACCCGCAATCATTGGTATCGATGGATCTATGTCGATAACTAACGTGCTTCATTTCTCTATGTGTACGTGCTGGTTATGCGTAAAACGATTTCGAACTCTATATGTTATTATCAAACTTGTATGCTCACCTTTACATTATATGTATTGACTTTATTTTAACGTATGTGACAGGTGCTTAGGATGCACACCTGGTAGGAAGTCGAAGCTAGAATAAAGCTTTAGAGCCCAACAAATAGTTGTCTATAGTAAATGAATCAAGGGTCACTAGAAGCAGATAAACAATTGCTCTATTTGAAAATCTGAGTTGTCGGAACAGAATTATTTGCCTAGATTTTATCTGTAATAATTTGTTTACTGTTTGAGGCATGGTATGGGACATGTTATTTTAAATTGAATAGTAATGATACTTGTTATGGAAACTTCTGGACAATCTGTTTCGCTCAGTGCCATGCCCCGATGATTCCGCCACCAGTTAGGGTGTGACAGATTGGTATCAGAGCCATAACTATAGGGAATTAGGCAAGACACGACCTAGTCCAGGTCGATGTCTTAGATACCTAGTCTATAGTTAGGAACCAAGAGATCGACTTGTGCATATCCAGTAGGGGCTATGTACGAGCTTATTTCTCGCTGTTCTCACTACACTATCACTGCACTCGAATTTCCAATCATGAATGAGAAATTCAGTCGAGATTAGGTGTGAAAAACCGCAAAATCTCGATTAAAGTTGCTAAAACAACCCGCATTTTACTTACAAATGGGGAGAATTATGTCAAATCAGGAGTGAGATCCATATTTTGATGAATAATCTCCTCTATTTTATCAAAACAGGAGCGAAGTTGTTAAGCCAGGGGTGAAACCCTAACCTTGACGACTTATTCCGCTCATTTTACAAACTCTCACCAAAGTCTCGACGGACTCCAACGACTTGAAGTCAAAATATGACTAACGGGATGTGTGCCAAACGCCCAAGAATCGAGGCAAAGGCATAGTCCTGAAGGTCAAATGTGCACAACGGATCCTTGCGAATAGTTGAATCACTTTGGTTAGTCGAAGTCTACTAGCCGCAGACAATCTATTTATCGATTCCTATGTGTTTCGATTCTGAGCTCACAACCGTCGGCTCTGATGTTTCGTCGATTTTACGTACTTATATATGTGTTTACCTGTTTATGTGTTAAATTTTGGAGATTTACTCGATTTTTGCCTTCACTTCGATCAACACATACGACTCGCACTGCGTTTCTATCTCAAAACGTTAACAAATTGTTGAATTGTGGATGACCTTATGCTACGATATACACTTATACTACACTATTCGATATGCTAGATGAGACCGTTACCTTTGAACAAATCGCAGACTTTAAATGATAGGTTTCTGTATTTTGACCACCTCTGTGATTACATGCGTATGTGGTTATCTGTTTCTGTGCTCTATGTGCTTATGTGTTTATGTGATTCTGTGTTCTACGTGGTCATGTGTCTACGTGTGATGTGATTATGCGTATTACTGAGCTTTAGTAAGTAGTAGACGTGTGAGGTGATATTCGAATACAATGTGTTGAGTCCTGTGACGATGTCTGTTGCAGACAATGTCATCTGGATCCCGTCATCCCTTACTTTCTGACGTGACCGTGTCGTCTCGATCAGTCATAAACCCAATTAAACCAGCTAGGGTAAGTCGGGTATCGAATCCACGAAGAGCAGGTGGTCAGTATTGCACGACCCGTTCGATTAGTTAGACTATTTACAAATAATGTACAAGATGATTACGAAGATTGCTATTTTATTTATTTGTTTAGTTTTTAAAATAAATCGGAATGAACCGACAAATTGATGTTATCGAAAACAATGATTTATTAACTAAACTTGTAAACTAAACTACATAATTGAAAACAGGAATTAAGAATACGGATCACACCCGGTTTCGGTAATTGTAAGTCCTAGGTTTCCTACATATTTTAATTCAACTCAATTGCATACGATTAGCGGATTTAGTGTACCGTGACTTAGGTGCCAATAACTATCAACGTCCCGAAGAACGGACAAGAATGCACTTTGTAATCAACACAAGTAAATCCAAACCACGACAACGCATAACTACACATAACCATTTCGCAAAGTCATAACTTTTAACATCGTTCGACAATTTACGAATACGAAAAAAATGTAAACTATTGTCAATGGTTTCAAAAATCAATACAAGTTGTCACAAAGTCGAATCAAAGAACAAATGCATAAACCCTAGAAAATACAACTACCTACACCGGGATGAAACCGAAGAGACTAGCCGCTCATGGTTGAATGGACGCGATCACAAGTTGAGATAGTGATGAAGACATGAGCGGTTCGGTATGTTCTGCGGCTGATGACTGATGGTTGATGATCTCCTATTCCGTCGTGACTTTTTTTGGCGTTTTTTTTATTGTCAAGTACGGCTGCCCCAAGGATCCATATGATAATGGTCGGTAACAGGAGCCCAAAAAGTAATCAAGTTGCTGCCCAAAAGAATCGTTGGCAATGATGATGTTGGGCCCTGAGTTGGGAGCCCAAGTCAATTAATGATGGTGGCTCCAATACTCGATCCACCCAGCCCACACGTGCATCTCTTTTTTTTCTTCTCGAAAACAAACCGTAATACATGCAGCCTCCATTATGTCGGCTGCATTACTCTCACTTTATTGTATCCTCAAAAGTCCACCCATGTGCATATGTTACTTATGAAGGATAATATATTGTCATGAAAAATCCTTAATCCTCTAAAAGGTGTCTGCTCCAATATATGAATGATAATGATGGTTGTTGACTAATGATCATATTCTTGTTAAAAGCTCATTTAATATCCTTTGAAAAAAATCCAATATAACGGCTGCCACATGTGCACATGAATTAGAGTTTCAACCTTTTAATAAATTTTCAACATCATGTGCATGTTGCCTTCTCTTCTAACCGTAACCGAACAAGTCCCGATTGGCTCGTTTATCATTCTCGAACATTCCACTTCATCTTTAAACCCTTTAACTTCCTCAACTTAAGCAATTAACCTGCAAAAACCATAATTTCTCGTAGTTACCTTATTCATTGCATATAATTACTTAAGACTGAACAAAACACGCAAGTTAAACACTTTAAAGCTTCGGTTTCACACTCTCCATCACATCCCCACACTTGTCATTTGCTTGCCCTCAAGCAAATCTGTTTCTCACTTTCACGTGGGTCGAACGAGAAACACACTTCCCATTCCCGAGAGAAAGGTTAAGGTCTAATGTCATACCCGGTTCAAACTTTTTTTTACAATTTACGAAATATTTAACGGAAAAGTGAATACTCCCATATAAAATGGTTATCCAAGATTAACCCGCCCGTAAAACCAGCAATTCATGTACATCCCTCACAATGTTCTCTCCACTCGGTTTATAAATTGGTTAATTTTCATAATGTATTAGCACTTCAAAGAATAATCGCTCAAAACCGATTAGAATACGTACCCGCATAGGCTTGCAACTCAATCGTTCTCCATCACCGAACACGAATACTAAGCACAAGTCAAAAGGTCTTTGGAGGGTTGTGATAGGGCTAGGCGAAGGGTAGGAATAGGATATTTGAAAGTGGCTAAGGTGATGAAAATTCGATTTTTATTACAACACAACTATTCTAAACACGAGTAAACTATGAACATCACTACGAGGCAATGATTTTCGCCTTTTATTCAACAACTAGAAACACATATTTTTGTTCTTTTCTCAACAATTTTCTATTCTTTTTCATAACATTTTCTGATTTCTCTCCCTTTTTTTTTGTAAACAAAAATTCACAACTATACAAACTTGACTCCTATAATCGAATTTCCATCACACGGGTTTAAAAGAAAAGGTTTAAGGTTATGGGCTAAAGGGTGGTCAAACGAAAGGATTAGGCTCAAAATTGGCTACTAAGGGATAATTTTTGGGTAAGGATATATAAATGGTGTAAAAGGAAGAGGTTCACCTAATGCCTTAATCATTCTCGTGCTTGTATTCGGTCTATGGTCTCAAACGTATCAAAAGATGCAAGTTCTACAATACATGACTAATGGTCCACTCAAACAAAGAAACATAAATATGTAATTCTATGATATAAAAGTGGCTCAAAACCTCACATATATAAAGGGTATGGTATGTGACATGCATGATGTGCTAGTTTCTTAGGCGAATTACTCCCAAATAACCACCCGCTAAATACCCGTCATGCTAATTGTTTGAACTTGACCATGACAATAGACCAAATGGGTTGTGCCATCCCTCGTTGACTTAGTTACTTGTGCTTTTAAGATCGCTTTTGAAACAAGAAATTTTTGAAATTTTTTTGTAATTTTCCCCCATCCCCACACTTGTGATAGACATTGTCCTCAATGCGTAAGAACTAGAGTTTTAAACGCACAAGGGATGTGACACGGCTAACTTCCCAAAAATTTCACCCCGGAAGAATAATATACAATTTACAATCCACTTATTTGCTAACTAAAAATCAAAAGTAAAAAGAAACGTATGCACCTGATTTTCGAGCTCATTCCTCGTGTGCTCTTTTTCTATTCAAGAAAGCGGTCGTCCCACGAACATAATGTACCTACAAATCTTAACCCTTGTGTAGAAGCATGCTTCTCACAACCATTAAAATTTATTAGCTACCTAGTTCTACAACTTTTATGAAAATATTACCAAGTCATACATTAATTTACTTTGATTAGGTGGAAAAATAATTTACAACAATAACAAGCCTAACTCACTTTCGTAGGAATCACGGTTGCATTTAGCATATGCAACAAGCCCTTTTAAACCCCCAATAGCTTGGGAGGACGAGAGGTCTCGTGAGGGTTATATAGGGAACACACCCACAACGTTCATTTAACTAAGAAAATAAAATAAAACGAAAATAATACAAACTCTACAACAATCATACCTGATTTACCTCTCATGGTGGTCGAAGTGCACATTTGCGTACCGAGTTTCCAACATACGCTCGGTAGTTGGCATGCCGAATCCACTCTCTTTTTCTTCTATTCGGCATGTGTAATGTACAACTTCGGGGTCGCTTCTTACCAATCCGGCTAATGTCTTGCAACGCTACCCTTCGAATCCTTATACCCGAACCCTCATCCCCAACTTTGTTGGTTGGAGTGATAAGTATGGGAGAAGGATAAGCATGAATGTGGGCTTTTTCGGATCCGATTCGTCATGCGGTGTCATGTCTTCCGCTCGGTTCAAACATTCGATTACTTGCTCCAGAAGTTCCATAACCTCTTCCACCACATCACCATTCACCATTATATCACTAGCCAACACCTCTTGATCTCGTCTAAGTTGAGCAAATTCTTCGGCGAGTTGACTCACTTTCTTTGCCAAGGCTTCATTAGCTTTATCCTTCGCCTCAAGTTCCTTCTTCAGTTCCATCTTAATCTCTTGATTTGAAATAATGATAGCATTCATGATTGCATCGAGCTTGGAACTTGTTGAATCTTGAGGTTCCTCGTATGCCGGTTGAGGGTATTCATAATAATAATCGTCATACTCCTCCTGGTAACTTGGGAAACGTGGCATCTCGGGTTCATAACTATCATAATCCCATTTTGGCTCATAATTCTTGTTGACATTTGACTGATAGTATCCCTGATATGAAGGTGGCTTGTAACCGGACTTTATTTTTTCTTTCCAAAACACTGGATCTTTCCAAAACACTGGGCAATCTTCATGTATATGAACTTTGCCACAACAAGGGCATGACCGGTAAGCTTCGCTTCCTTGCTCTGGTGGTGGAGGTGGTCTAGTGTATGGATAATGTGAGGATGGACCATTGAAATCTTCATAATCCGCCCTCCTATAATCATACAATCCACTGAGGTAGTCTTCCCGATCCTTGTTGGCTTGAACTTTTTCGTAGAAAACAGAGCAATCCTCTAAATAATGCTCTCCGCTTCCGCAACACTCACACGGATCATCATCTACCCAATTCATATCGAAAGATGATACCTACAAAACATGTACCTGCACAAACAAGCTCGACCACCCAAAGTAAAATCACGAATATAAAAGAAAGAAAAACTAAACTAAAATCGAACAAGCAATGAAAGACTAAGCGCACTAGCTCCTCGGCAGCGGCGCCATTTTGACGTGACCGTGTCGTCCCGATCACTCAAAAACCCAATTAAACCTAGGTAGCTAGGGTAAGTCGGGTATCGAATCCATGAAGAGCAGGTGGTCAGTATTGCACGACCCGTTCGATTAGTTAGACTATTTACAAATAATGTACAAGATGATTATGAAGATTGCAATTTTTATTTATTTGTTTGGTTTTTAAAATAAATCGGAATGAACCGACAAATTGATGTTATCGAAAACAATGATTTATTAACTAAACTTGTAAACTAAACTACTTAATTGAAAACAGGAATTAAGAATACGGATCACACCCGATTTCAGTAATTGTAAGTCCTAGGGTTCCTACATGTTTTAATTCAACTCAATTGCATACGATTAGCGGATTTAGTGTACCGTGACTTAGGCGCCAATAACTATCAACGTCCCGAAGAACGGACAAGAATGCACTTTGTAATCAACACAAGTAAATCCTAACCACGACAACGCATAACTACACATAACCATTTCGCAAAGTCATAACTTTTAACATCGTTCGACAATTTACGAATACGAAACAAATGTAAACTATTGTCAATGGTTTCAAAAATCAATACAAGTTGTCACAAAGTCGAATCAAAGAACAAATGCATAAACCCTAGAAAATACAACTACCTACACCGGGATGAAACCGAAGAGACTAGCCGCTCATGGTTGAATGGACGCGATCACAAGTTGAGATAGTGATGAAGACATGAGCGGTTCGGTATGTTCTGCGGCTGATGACTGATGGTCGATGATCTCCTATTCCGTCGTGACTTTTTTTGGCGTTTTTTTTATTGTCAAGTACGGCTGCCCCAAGGATCCATATGATAATGGTCGGTAACAGGAGCCCAAAAAGTAATCAAGTTGCTGCCCAAAAAAATCGTTGGCAATGATGATGTTGGGCCCTGAGTTGGGAGCCCAAGTCAATTAATGATGGTGGCTCCAATACTCGATCCACCCAGCCCACACGTGCATCTCTTTTTTTTCTTCTCGAAAACAAACCGTAATACATGCAGCCTCCATTATGTCGGCTGCATTACTCTCACTTTATTGTATCCTCAAAAGTCCACCCATGTGCATATGTTACTTATGAAGGATAATATATTGTCATGAAAAATCCTTAATCCTCTAAAAGGTGTCTGCTCCAATATATGAATGATAATGATGGTTGTTGACTAATGATCATATTCTTGTTAAAAGCTCATTTAATATCCTTTGAAAAAAATCCAATATAACGGATGCCACATGTGCACATGAATTAGAGTTTCAACCTTTTAATAACTTTTCAACGTCATGTGCATGTTGCCTTATCTTCTAACCGTAACCGAACAAGTCCCGATTGGCTCGTTTATCATTCTCGAACATTCCACTTCATCTTTAAACCCTTTAACTTCCTCAACTTAAGCAATTAACCTGCAAAAACCATAATTTCTCGAAGTTACCTTATTCATTGCATATAATTACTTAAGACTGAACAAAACACGCAAGTTAAACACTTTAAAGCTTCGGTTTCACACTCTCCATCACATCCCCACACTTGTCATTTGCTTGCCCTCAAGCAAATCTGTTTCTCACTTTCACGTGGGTCGAACGAGAAACACACTTCCCATTCCCGAGAGAAAGGTTAAGGTCTAATGTCATACCCGGTTCAAACTTTTTTTTACAATTTACGAAATATTTAACGGAAAAGTGAATACTCCCATATAAAATGGTTATCCAAGATTAACCCGCCCGTAAAACCAGCAATTCATGTACATCCCTCACAATGTTCTCTCCACTCGGTTTATAAATTGGTTAATTTTCATAATGTATTAGCACTTCAAAGAATAATCGCTCAAAACCGATTAGAATACGTACCCGCATAGGCTTGCAACTCAATCGTTCTCCATCACCGAACACGAATACTAAGCACAAGTCAAAAGGTCTTTGGAGGGTTGTAATAGGGCTAGGCGAAGGGTAGGAATAAGATATTTGAAAGTGGCTAAGGTGATGAAAATTCGATTTTTATTACAACACAACTATTCTAAACACGAGTAAACTATGAACATCACTACGAGGCAATGATTTTCGCCTTTTATTCAACAACTAGAAACACATATTTTTGTTCTTTTCTCAACAATTTTCTATTCTTTTTCATAACATTTTCTGATTTCTCTCCCTTTTTTTTTGTAAACAAAAATTCACAACTATACAAACTTGACTCCTATAATCGAATTTCCATCACACGGGTTTAAAAGAAAAGGTTTAAGGTTATGGGCTAAAGGGTGGTCAAACGAAAGGATTAGGCTCAAAATTGGCTACTAAGGGATAATTTTTGGGTAAGGATATATAAATGGTGTAAAAGGAAGAGGTTCACCTAATGCCTTAATCATTCTCGTGCTTGTATTCGGTCTATGGTCTCAAACGTATCAAAAGATGCAAGTTCTACAATACATGACTAATGGTCCACTCAAACAAAGAAACATAAATATGTAATTCTATGATATAAAAGTGGTTCAAAACCTCACATATATAAAGGGTATGGTATGTGACATGCATGATGTGCTAGTTTCTTAGGCGAATTACTCCCAAATAACCACCCGCTAAATACCCGTCATGCTAATTGTTTGAACTTGACCATGACAATAGACCAAATGGGTTGTGCCATCCCTCGTTGACTTAGTTACTTGTGCTTTTAAGATCGCTTTTGAAACAAGAAATTTTTGAAATTTTTTTGAAATTTTCCCCCATCCCCACACTTGTGATAGACATTGTCCTCAATGCGTAAGAACTAGAGTTTTAAACGCACAAGGGATGTGACACGACTAACTTCCCAAAAATTTCACCCCGGAAGAATAATATACAATTTACAATCCACTTATTTGCTAACTAAAAATCAAAAGTAAAAAGAAACGTATGCACCTGATTTTCGAGCTCATTCCTCGTGTGCTCTTTTTCTATTCAAGAAAGCGGTCGTCCCACGAACATAATGTACCTACAAATCTTAACCCTTGTGTAGAAGCATGCTTCTCACAACCATTAAAATTTATTAGCTACCTAGTTCTACAACTTTTATGAAAATATTACCAAGTCATACATTAATTTACTTTGATTAGGTGGAAAAATAATTTACAACAATAACAAGCCTAACTCACTTTCGTAGGAATCACGGTTGCATTTAGCATATGCAACAAGCCCTTTTAAACCCCCAATAGCTTGGGAGGACGAGAGGTCTCGTGAGGGTTATATAGGGAACACACCCACAACGTTCATTTAACTAAGAAAATAAAATAAAACGAAAATAATACAAACTCTACAACAATCATACCTGATTTACCTCTCATGGTGGTCGAAGTGCACATTTGCGTACCGAGTTTCCAACATACGCTCGGTAGTTGGCATGCCGAATCCACTCTCTTTTTCTTCTATTCGGCATGCGTAATGTACAACTTCGGGGTCGCTTCTTACCAATCCGGCTAATGTCTTGCAACGCTACCCTTCGAATCCTTATACCCGAACCCTCATCCCCAACTTTGTTGGTTGGAGTGATAAGTATGGGAGAAGGCTAAGCATGAATGTGGGCTTTTTCGGATCCGATTCGTCTTGCGGTGTCATGTCTTCCGCTCTGTTCAAACATTCGATTACTTGCTCCGGAAGTTCCATAACCTCTTCCACCACAACACCATTCACCATTATATCACTAGCCAACACCTCTTGATCTCGTCTAAGTTGAGCCAATTCTTCGGCGAGTTGACTCACTTTCTTTGCCAAGGCTTCATTAGCTTTATCCTTCGCCTCAAGTTCCTTCTTCAGTTCCATCTTAATCTCTTGATTTGAAATAATGATAGCATTCATGATTGCATCGAGCTTGGAACTTGTTGAATCTTGAGGTTCCTCGTATGCCGGTTGAGGGTATTCATAATAATAATCGTCATACTCCTCCTGGTAACTTGGGAAACGTGGGATCTCGGGTTCATAACTATCATAATCCCATTTTGGCTCATAATTCTTGTTGACATTTGACTGATAGTATCCCTGATATGAAGGTGGCTTGTAACCGGACTTTATTTTTTCTTTCCAAAACACTGGATCTTTCCAAAACACTGGGCAATCTTCATGTATATGAACTTTGCCACAACAAGGGCATGACCGGTAAGCTTCGCTTCCTTGCTCTGGTGGTGGAGGTGGTCTAGTGTATGGATAATGTGAGGATGGACCATTGAAATCTTCATAATCCGCCCTCCTATAATCATACAATCCACTGAGGTAGTCTTCCCGATCCTTGTTGGCTTGAACTTTTTCGTAGAAAACAGAGCAATCCTCTAAATAATGCTCTCCGCTTCCGCAACACTCACACGGATCATCATCTACCCAATTCATATCGAAAGATGATACCTGCAAAACATGTACCTGCACAAACAAGCTCGACCACCCAAAGTAAAATCACGAATATAAAAGAAAGAAAAACTAAACTAAAATCGAACAAGCAATGAAAGACTAAGCGCACTAGCTCCTCGGCAGCGGCGCCATTTTGACGTGACCGTGTCGTCCCGATCACTCAAAAATCCAATTAAACCTAGGTAGCTAGGGTAAGTCGGGTATCGAATCCACGAAGAGCAGGTGGTCAGTATTGCACGACCCGTTCGATTAGTTAGACTATTTACAAATAATGTACAAGATGATTATGAAGATTGCAATTTTTATTTATTTGTTTGGTTTTTAAAATAAATCGGAATGAACCGACAAATTGATGTTATCGAAAACAATGATTTATTAACTAAACTTGTAAACTAAACTACTTAATTGAAAACAGGAATTAAGAATACGGATCACACCCGATTTCAGTAATTGTAAGTCCTAGGGTTCCTACATGTTTTAATTCAACTCAATTGCATACGATTAGCGGATTTAGTGTACCGTGACTTAGGCGCCAATAACTATCAACGTCCCGAAGAACGGACAAGAATGCACTTTGTAATCAACACAAGTAAATCCTAACCACGACAACGCATAACTACACATAACCATTTCGCAAAGTCATAACTTTTAACATCGTTCGACAATTTACGAATACGAAACAAATGTAAACTATTGTCAATGGTTTCAAAAATCAATACAAGTTGTCACAAAGTCGAATCAAAGAACAACTGCATAAACCCTAGAAAATACAACTACCTACATCGGGATGAAACCGAAGAGACTTGCCGCTCATGGTTGAATGGACGCGATCACAAGTTGTGATAGTGATGAAGACATGATCGGTTCGGTATGTTCTGCGGCTGATGACTGATGGTCGATGATCTCCTATTCCGTCGTGACATTTTTTGGCGTTTTTTTTATTGTCATGTACGACTGCCCCAAGGATCCATATGATAATGGTCGGTTACAGGAGCCCAAAAAGTAATCAAGTTGCTGTCCAAAAAAATCATTGGTAATGATGATGTTGGGCCGTGAGTTGGGAGCCCAAGTCAATTAATGATGGTGGCTCCAATACTCGATCCACCCAGCCCACACGTGCATCTCTTTTTTTTTCTCGAAAACAAACCGTAATACATGCAGCCTCCATTATGTCGGCTGCATTACTCTCACTTTATTGTATCCTCAAAAGTCCACCCATGTGCATATGTTACTTATGAAGGATAATATATTGTCATGAAAAATCCTTAATCCTCTAAAAGGTGTCTGCTCCAATATATGAATGATAATGATGGTTGTTGACTAATGATCATATTCTTGTTAAAAGCTCATTTAATATCCTTTGAAAAAAATCCAATATAACGGCTGCCACATGTGCACATGAATTAGAGTTTCAACCTTTTAATAACTTTTCAACATCATGTGCATGTTGCCTTCTCTTCTAACCGTAACCGAACAAGTCCCGATTGGCTCGTTTATCATTCTCGAACATTCCACTTCATCTTTAAACCCTTTAACTTCCTCAACTTAAGCAATTAACTTGCAAAAACCATAATTTCTCATAGTTACCTTATTCATTGCATATAATTACTTAAGACTGAACAAAACACGCAAGTTAAACACTTTAAAGCTCGGGTTTCACACTCTCAATCACATCCCCACACTTGTCATTTGCTTGCCCTCAAGCAAATCTGTTTCTCACTTTCACGTGGGTCGAACGAGAAACACACTTCCCATTCCCGAGACAAAGGTTAAGGTCTAATGTCATACCCGGTTCAAACTTTTTTTACAATTTACGAAATATTTAACGGAAAAGTGGATAATCCCATATAAAATGGTTATCCAAGATTAACCCGCCCGTAAAACCAGCAATTCATGTACATCCCTCACAATGTTCTCTCCACTCGGTTTATAAATTGGCTAATTTTCATAATGTATTAGCACTTCAAAGAATAATCGCTCAAAACCGATTAGAATACGTACCCGCATAAGATTGCAACTCAATCGTTCTCCATCACCGAACACGAATATTAAGCACAAGTCAAAAGGTCTTTGGAGGGTTGTAATGGGGCTAGGCGAAGGGTAGGAATAGGATATTTGAAAGTGGCTAAGGTGATGAAAATTCGATTTTTATTACAACACAACTATTCTAAACATGAGTAAACTATGAACATCACTACGAGGTAATGATTTTCGCCTTTTATTCAACAACTAGAAACACATATTTTTGTTCTTTTCTCAACAATTTTCTATTCTTTTTCATAACATTTTCTGATTTCTCTCTCTTTTTTTTTTTGTAAACAAAAATTCACAACTATACAAACTTGACTCCTATAATCGAATTTCCATCACACGGGTTTAAAAGAAAAGGTTTAAGGTTATGGGCTAAAGGGTGGTCAAACGAAAGGATTAGGCTCAAAATTGGCTACTAAGGGATAATTTTTGGGTAAGGATATATAAATGGTGTAAAAGGAAGAGGTTCACCTAATGCCTTAATCATTCTCGTGCTTGTGTTCGGTCTATGGTCTCAAACGTATCAAAAGATGCAAGTTCTACAATACATGACTAATGGTCCACTCAAACAAAGAAACATAAATATGTAATTCTATGATATAAAAGTGGCTCAAAACCTCACATATATAAAGGGTATGGTATGTGACATGCATGATGTGCTAGTTTCTTAGGCGAATTACTCCCAAATAACCACCCGCTAAATACCCGTCATGCTAATTGTTTGAACTTGACCATGACAATAGACCAAATGGGTTGTGCCATCCCTCGTTGACTTAGTTACTTGTGCTTTTAAGATCGCTTTTGAAACAATAAATTTTTGAAATTTTTTTGAAATTTTCCCCCATCCCCACACTTGTGATAGACATTGTCCTCAATGCGTAAGAACTAGAGTTTTAAACGCACAAGGGATGTGACACGGCTAACTTCCCAAAAATTTCACCCCGGAAGAATAATATACAATTTACAATCCATTTATTTGCTAACTAAAAATCAAAAAGTAAAAAGAAACGTATGCACCTGATTTTCGAGCTCATTCCTCGTGTGCTCATTTTATTAGCTACCTAGTTCTACAACTTTTATAGAAGCATGCTTCTCACAACCATTAAAATTTATTAGCCCTTGTGTAGAAGCATAATGTACCTACAAATCTTAACCCTTGTGTAGAAGCATGCTTCTCACAACCATTAAAATTTATTAGCTACCTAGTTCTACAACTTTTATGAAAATATTACCAAGTCATACATTAATTTACTTTGATTAGGTGGAAAAATAATTTACAACAATAACAAGCCTAACTCACTTTCGTAGGAATCACGGTTGCATTTAGCATATGCAACAAGCCCTTTTAAACCCCCAATAGCTTGGGAGGACGAGAGGTCTCGTGAGGGTTATATAGGGAACACACCCACAACGTTCATTTAACTAAGAAAATAAAATAAAACGAAAATAATACAAACTCTACAACAATCATACCTGATTTACCTCTCATGGTGGTCGAAGTGCACATTTGCCTACCGAGTTTCCAACATACGCTCGGTAGTTGGCATGCCGAATCCACTCTCTTTTTCTTCTATTCGGCATGCGTAATGTACAACTTCGGGGTCGCTTCTTACCAATCCGGCTAATGTCTTGCAACGCTACCCTTCGAATCCTTATACCCGAACCCTCATCCCCAACTTTGTTGGTTGGAGTGATAAGTATGGGAGAAGGATAAGCATGAATGTGGGCTTTTTCGGATCCGATTCGTCTTGCGGTGTCATGTCTTCCGCTCGGTTCAAACATTCGATTACTTGCTCTGGAAGTTCCATAACCTCTTCCACCACAACACCATTCACCATTATATCACTAGCCAACACCTCTTGATCTCGTCTAAGTTGAGCCAATTCTTCGGCGAGTTGACTCACTTTCTTTGCCAAGGCTTCATTAGCTTTATCCTTCGCCTCAAGTTCCTTCTTCAGTTCCATCTTATTCTCTTGATTTGAAATAATGATAGCATTCATGATTGCATAGAGCTTGGAACTTGTTGAATCTTGAGGTTCCTCGTATGCCGGTTGAGGGTATTCATAATAATAATCGTCATACTCCTCCTGGTAACTTGGGAAACGTGGTGTTTTGGTAAAAAATTACCGAAGCAATTAAGTGATCAAATTAGTAAAGTGAGGTAGTGTGCTAGAAAGTGTATTTGAAAATGTGCTTGTTGAGTTAATTAGGAAATCAGTATTCAGGATACGGCTCAGGATATCGAGCTGTATCTATGATCAAACAATGAGCAAAAGTATAGTAAACGACACGAGATGTACGAGGAAAGCCCTTGATCAATCTAGATCGCCGGCATAAAACCTCGGGAGCTGACAATCGCAGCTGCCTTGTTCTTCTATTGCTTCAAATATCAGGATACAGTGCAGGATGTGGTACGGATCGACTAAGTGTTACAACGAAATTTGAATACAAGTGTGGTGTTTGCAATGAGCTAGAAAGTGAAAGTATGCGAGAGTGTAAGTGGAGATTGTGTGACTTAAACTGATCCGCCCCCATCTATTTATAGTAAAGATAAAATAACAAACTATCCTAAACTTCCGGGATCCACCGAATATTCCTTCATCGAACGTTGTAGACCTGGTCTTTCGGGCTCAACGTCTCTCCTTCAACAAACTCGTCCGAGTCTTGAGGAGAAGAAGTCCTCTTGACCGTTAGCAAGTCTCAGCCTATAACCTGCACGTGGTTAATTCAATAAACCTCAGGATATCGCCCAAGATGTTAGCAATATCCTCTTCCAGCATCCTGGTCACAAATAAACAAACAAAGGCAGGATATTGGTCAGGATACGTATGTTAAGAAAATGACCCCTAACACGTGGCATCTCGGGTTCATAACTATCATAATCCCATTTTGGCTCATAATTCTTGTTGACATTTGACTGATAGTATCCCTGATATGAAGGTGGCTTGTAACCGGACTTTATTTTTTCTTTCCAAAACACTGGATCTTTCCAAAACACTGGGCAATCTTCATGTATGTGAACTTTGCCACAACAAGGGCATTACCGGTAAGCTTCGCTTTCTTGCTCTGGTGGTGGAGGTGGTCTAGTGTATGGATAATGTGAGGATGGACCATTGAAATCTTCATAATCCGCCCTCCTATAATCATACAATCCACTGAGGTAGTCTTCCCGATCCTTGTTGGATTGAAATTTTTCGTAGAAAACAGAGCAATCCTCTAAATAATGCAGATATCTTCAACAGAACCTTCAGGTAATTCTCCATTTCTGATTTTCTTCCTGTCAATTTACTTCACCTTACTTGCAATGAACGCCGAGACCTTCATCCAGCAAAATCTTCTTAAAAATCCCGAAAAGGAGATCTGCGCTTTTGACAACGCAGACATTGCAGCTTTAAGAGCCTCCGGCGCTTTCCCTGACAGCACGGTCTTTAGACCATTCGATCGGTCAATCCGATCGGATGTTTCTTCCACCGAATGGGTCTGTTTTCCAGCATATCCTTTTTCATTAGGTCTTCGATACCCTTTTCCTGAATTCATGATGCAATTCTTTCGAATTACCGGCATCTCTTTTGCTCAAACCATGCCCATGGTTTGGAGAGTACTAATTGTACTCAACCAAATCAAAAAGCTCCATTGCTCCGACCTCTGCATCGAGGATTTACCTATTGCTTATCGCCTTCGATCCCATGGCTCTAGCCGGTTCTTGCTCTTCTCGACCTCCAGCAAACCCCTGATTCTCAAAGCCACCAAAAACGAAGACGGATGGCAACGCAAATTCTTCTTTGTCAAACGAGATTCCATTGCTGAGGGTGCCAACCTTCCGGTGGAGTGGTTAACCACCGGTAGGATCATAAATATCCTCATAGACCATTTGATTGTTATCTTCTATTAATACTCTTCTTTTTGATCTTTGTGCAGTGAACTTCAAGGAAGTTGCTCCCCCTACCGCTGAGTCAGAAGAGAGAATCAATACTGTTTACCGGTTACCTGCAATAGACAGGACTTTCACCACACACGTCCCGAGTTCCAGTCAATACTCATCATCCGAGACGTCTGGTAAGAATTTCTTTCAAAATAATTAGTCACAACAGCATAATGATAAGTTAAAGAGTAAAAATTTTCCCTTTATGCAGCACCAGTTAAGATCCCTGAAGTCTTTGATCTTGACGAATTGGACAGCTATTATGACCAGATCCAGGTCAAGAAAGAACCTAGCCCTACGACCACAGCTACATCCAAACCCAGCAGCTCCAAAGCCATCATCATTCCTAAACCTTCACCGCCTACCAAGCCCCGGAGCTCAAGTTCCCGCAAAAGGAAAGAACCCGATTCCCCTGTCATTTCTGACACCTTTCCTTACGAAAAGCACGGGTTCATTGAAGCCAGCGGGTTTATGACTTCTTTTCTTAACCAGGTTAGTATCCTCATATCATATCCTGCAATTTAGATTATTTTCAAAGATTTAATAATATTAATCCCTGTCCTCTTACCTTTGTAGGGTCTTGAGCGTTTGGTTCATTTATATCAAGAATCCTGCAAGCTTAACAAAACACTTGAGTCTAAGCTAAAGGAAGCAGAAATCACAATCTCCGACCAAGGTATGATTGCGGCCGCCAAATCTCGTCATTACGAGGAGAAATACAAAGCTATGACCCAAGAACACCAAGTTGCTCTCAACAAAGCTATTCTTCAAGCCCAGGCCGATCTGGAAGCCGCCCATGTGCAATACGAACGGGATATGGTCAGCTACCGGGAAAGCCTCAAAAGTTCCGTCGTCATTTCTCTCCTCCAAGCCAGGTTGAAGATGGCTCATGAAGCCAAAACATTAGGTTTCGAATGCCCTTCTTGGGATGTTGGTGCTTGGGAGACCAAGCTGAAGAACCTCAGCGGCACCTCTTCCAAATCAACTGTCAAGAACCTTCCAAAGCAGTTGAAAAAGCAACCCATGCTGAGAAGGATGCTGAGGCGGATCCCAAGACGGATGTTGCTGAAACCACCATGGACCAAGAAGGCACTACCCCCTAGAGCTTATTTCCTTTAAATCATTCGAACAATTTTATGTTTTTATGAACAATTTATATTTCTGTATCGAAACAATTTGATAGCCGAAGGTGGATGGGTCCTGGGTTTCAGGATGAAACCTTCGGTTATCAATCAGTATTGATTGCTTAAGAATAATTTCATATTTTTATTTTTCTAAGTGTAAATCTTAGCTTTGCAAAAAATTTCATACTGTTATCTTATAAAATATCCTGATCAGTATGCTCAGCGATATACTGTAAAAACATTTTATTAGATAGAACTTCCAAACGTTCCTTCAACTTTGTAAAAATTTCTTTAGAAAGTGAAAAACAGTCTATCTTTTTAAAACCAAATTTTGATAATATTTAAATGATCAAAGTTCCAAACCAATACTAGTTTCAAACACCCTAATCAAATATCCTGAAAAGGACTTTGAGAATATATCAGGATACTTAAAATAATGTCACTAAAAACTTAGACGACGTTTACAAAGGAAAGATCATACCAGAAATAGGGTATAAACCTATTACCAAACTTCAATCCCTTTGCAACTCTCCCAACGATGGTGTCCCCTGTGCAAGGTACTTAGTGCATTAGTTCCGAGCCTCATCCTTTTAGCTTTACATCACCATCTTGGCAGGGATGTCCCCTGTGTACAATGTCTTCAAATACTTTAGAAATCTACCGAATGTCAGTTTCCATTGCATTGACAATTTTTTACGTCCCAAGGGTAAAGCCCAAGGATGTACTGGAGATAAATCCCTTGTATCCTGGGGAAAATCCCAAATTTTCATGCGCTACAGGCGGGAGTGTATAAACTCCAAGACTTAGAAAGGTGAAAACCTTTAAACCTTAGAGAGTATGAAAATACCCTTTCGTGAGAGAGGGTGATCAATCCTCATATACCTTTAGGATTCAGGATATAGCCAACAGTAACGAAATTGTCAGCCACTTTTACATGGACTGGTCCCGCCACCTTGAACTATCCTTGAATAACTTGCGCTCCAGGCGGGGTGTTTAAACCCAATTCGGAAGAAAGGTGAATACCTTTAAACCTGTGAAGGGATCAGTATCCCTTAAACGTGAGAGAGGGGGCCAATCCTCTAATCCTTCGAGTTATCCTGAGTACATATCCTGGAGCTATATCCTGAAACATATCTTGCAAAACAATTGTAAACTAAGGTGGGTGTTAGCTTGGCTAACACCCCACCGATGCTTAAGTCAGTATTGGGTTACAAAGAACAAATTTAACCAAACATATTTAAAAAAGGTAGAATTCATACCATCCTGAGTTAGAAATTAAATTCTAAACTCACTTGAAATAGAGCTTAAGGTGTATAGCATTCCAAGACCTCGGTAGCATATCCCCCTCCATATTATTGAGTCTGTATGCTCCTTTCCCTGCTTCTGATTCAACTTCATACGGTCCTTCCCATTTTGGAGCTAACTTGCCATCGGCAGGATTAGTAGTATTCTGAAAAGCCTTTCTTAAAACCCAATCTCCAACCTTAAATCTTCTGGTCCTAATATTTTTGTTATATGCCCTGGATATTCTCTGTTGATATGCTGCCATCCTTAGCCTTGCCGCATCTCTCTTTTCATCTATAGTGTCTAAATCCTGACTCAAAGCTTCAGGATTCTGCTCAGGATCACTTAAGGTAGATCTTGCCGTAGCTATTGTCATTTTCGTTGGAATCATTGCTTCTGCTCCAAACACCAAGGAAAATGGGGTTTGGCCTGTTGCATTCTTTACCGTTGTTCTATCAGCCCATAAAACAAAGGGTAATTCTTCTGCCCATCTTCCTTTTTTGGCTCCAAGCCTTTTCTTTAAGTTATTGACAATTATCTTGTTTGAGGATTCTGCTTGTCCATTTGCTTGAGGATGTACCAGAGTAGACGTAATCATTTTGATTCCCCAACTCTTGCAAAAGTCAGTAGTCCTCTTACTTATGAACTGAGAACCATTGTCACAGATTATCTCGGCTGGTACTCCGAATCTGGTCAGGATATTTCTCTTGATGAAGGATACTACTTCTTGGTCTCTAACTTGAACAAACGCTTCTGCTTCAACCCACTTAGAGAAATAATCCGTCATTGCTAGCATAAAGACTTTTCCTCCCGGAGCTTTTGGTAGCTTTCCCACTATATCCATACCCCACTTCATAAATGGCCAAGGGGAAACAATAGGATATAATGGTTCAGCCGGCTGATGCAGTATGTTACTATGTCTTTGACATGCGTCACATCTTCGAACATACTCTGCGGCATCTTTTCTCATTGTTGGCCAATAATATCCTGTCCTTAACACTTTTGAGAATAACGACCTGCCCCTATCATGGTTACCATAATCCCCTTCATGTATATCCTGAAGTACTTCTTTGGCTTCAGGATCCTCCAAGCATCTCAAATACGGTCCTGCAAGAGATTTCTTGTATAAAATATTATTTATAATAGTGAATCGTGATACCTTCATCCTAAATGCCTTAGGATTCTCATTTTCAGGGATGTGTCCTTCTTTGAGATATCTCATGATTGGAGCCGTCCAGGATCTAGGATCCTCTTCAGGATGCTCTGCTCCAGGATCCTGAATACCCACTACTTCTTTATCCTGAGGATTCGTTGCAGGATATAAGACATGTAATATTGGTATTTGGGTCCCTTCAGGTATCCTGATCAATGATCCCAAATTTGCTAAGGTATCCGCTTCAGCATTATCCTCCCTTGGTACCTGTTCAAGTATGAAAACATCGAAATATCCTGCTAATTTTTTGAGAATATCGAGATATTCAATTAATTTCTCACCCTTAACTGCATAAGATCCATTAAAATGGTTAGTAATTAACAAAGAGTCAACATATACTTGCAAATTTTTGATACTCATGCTCTTAGCCAACTCTAATCCTGCAATTAAAGCCTCATACTCTGCTTCATTATTAGTAGCAGGAAATTCACACCTAATAGCCTGGGGTAATATGTCCCCCTGTGGCGATTTTAGTAGTATTCCTAATCCTACTCCTCTTACATTAGATGCACCGTCAGTATATAATGTCCAGGATCCTGAGGATTCTCCTAACTGTTGAACTTCTAGGTCTACCTCGTCCTGAATGTCACTACTAAAGTCAACCACAAAGTCAGCTAAAGCCTGAGATTTTATGGCATTTCTAGGTTCATATACTAAATCATAAGCACTTAACTTTACTGACCACTTGGCCATCCTGCCTGACATCTCTGGTTTCCTAAGCACATTTTTGACAGGATAATTTGTTTTAACATGTATCCTATGTGTCTCGAAATAATGCCTAAGTTTCGTTGATGCCATGACTAATGCTAGTATCAATTTTTCTAAATGAGAATACCTAGTTTCAGCATCTAGCAAACTTTTACTAACATAATAAACAGGATATTGCTGACCTTCATGATCCTTTATGAGAACGGCACTTACAGCATTCCCTGATACAGCAAGGTACAGGGATAGTGGTTCACCATTTTCAGGCTTCATCAATAGAGGTGCGGTTGATAGATATCGTTTCAAATCCTGCAATGCTGCTTCATGCTTCTCCCCCCATTCGAATCTTTTGTTCTTCTTTAGGATATCATAAAAGTCTTTGCATTTCTCTGAGGATCTCGAGATAAACCTGTTTAAAGCTGCTACTCGGCCTGTCAATCTTTGTACGTCCTTCATATTTGAGGGTGATTTTATATCCAGGATAGCTTTGATCTGCTTTGGGCTTGCTTCTATCCCCCTTTTTGTCACCATATATCCAAGAAACTTTCCTGCCCCCACTCCGAAATGGCATTTAGCAGGATTCAGCTTCATGTTGTATTGATCCAGGATATCAAATGCTCCTTTGATATCCTGGAGGTGATCCTCAGCCTTTTTGGATTTCACCACCATATCATCGATATATACCTCCATGGTATCCCCCAGTTTGTCTTTGAACATCATGTTTACCAATCTTTGGTATGTTGCACCTGCATTTTTCAAACCAAAAGGCATAGCTGTATAACAATAAATACCTGTTGGTGTCATGAAGGCAGTATCCTCCTGGTCAGAAGGCTCCATTTGGATCTGTTGAAATCCTGAAGATGCGTCCATGAAGGTCAGCATTTCATGCCCGGCAGTGGCATCTACCATTGCATCAATGTGGGGAAGAGGAAATGGGTCTTTAGGACAGGCTTTGTTCAAGTCTGTGTAGTCTACACAAACTCTCCATTTCCCATTTTTCTTTTGTACTACAACCACGTTTGCTAGCCATCTTGGGAACTTAACCTCTCTGATCATTCTGGACTTTAACAGTCTTTCAACTTCCTCCTGGATAATAGTGTTCCGCTCAGGAGCAAACTTCCTTCTTTTTAGTTGCACAGGCTTGAATGATTTATCAATTCCAAGCTTGTGAGTGATAATATCTTTGGATATGCCTATCATATCCTCATGCTTCCATGCAAACGTTGACATCCTGCATTTCAAAAAGTTAATTAATTGTTCTTCAATATCCTGAGGGATATTGGTCCCTACGAGCACCAAAATATCGGAATTATCCTGGTCCAGGATAATTTTCTTCACATCCTGCTCCGGATCCTCCACGATATCCTGGGCCCGCGTCTTTAATTGCTATGCTGCACTAGGTTTGGTTGAGGATTTCATCGAGGATGAGTAGCATTCTTTCGCCTCCTGCTGATCACTATCAACTTTGACCACTCCCCAAGGGGTAGGTATCTTGATGCATTGGTGATATGTTGATGGCACGGCCTTCATATCGTGAATCCACGGTCTTCCCAGTATGATGTTATAGCAGGATAGAGAATCCATCACACAGAAACGTTGTATCGAGTTGACTCCTTCAACGTATACTGGCAACTTTATCTCTCCCACTGTATTTCTAGCCTCTCCACTGAACCCAACAAGCACGGTAGACTTTGAAGTGATATCCATTGGAGATACATTCATTCTCTTCAGAGTTTCTAGTTGGATTATGTTGACGGAGCTGCCATTATCAACCAGTATCCTGCGTACAAAATGGTTAGCCACATATAACGTTATTACCAGAGCATCATGGTGAGGATCCTGGACAGTATCCCTGTCATCAGCATCAAAGGTGATCACTTTATCAGTTGTGAGTGTAGTCATCCTGACAGGTTTGTCTCCCCTTTCGGCTTTAGCTTCCTTTGCATGTCTCTTTGCTGCCGAATACGAAGTTCCACAAATGTCGGATCCTCCCGAAATGAAGTTGATTATCTTGGCATCCGTGGGAGGTGATGCTGCTCGCTCAGGATCCTTCTCAGTATCCTGACTCTTATTCTTCTTTCTTCCTAAGAGATCTTTCAGATATCCCTTGCTTAGAAGGTAGCTTATTTCTTTCCTTAGAGCAATGCAATCCTCAGTTATATGTCCGAAATCTTCGTGGAAAGCACACCATTTTGACTTATCTTTCCAGTCATCCTTTTGTTGATTCTTTCGAGGCCACCTAGCCTTGTCTCCTAGACCCTGCATAGCATACATCAATTCAGGAATATTAACAGAAAAGCAATATTCAGACAACTCAGGATACTCTTCAGGATCCTCATCTTCGACAGCATTCACTCTCTTGTTTTCATTTCTACCATATGGCTTAGGCCGATATGACTTGAATGAGGATTCTGACTTCCTGTTAGTTGACTCATAAGTGTTAGATGAGTTCATCCTTTCTTGCATTTTCCTGTCATCTTCCAGACGGATATATCTCAAAGCCCTGTTACGAGCTTCGTCGAGATTCCTGCAGGGATTCATTACAAGATCCTGAAAAAACTGAGAATCCTTTTGTAATCCCATCTTAAAAGCTTGCACAGCTGTTGCAACATCAAGATGTGGGATATCCAAGGATTCTCGACTGAATTTGTTTACATAATCCCTCAAGGATTCCTGAGGCCCTTGAGTTATCCTGTAAAGGTCACTGGTTAGTTTCTCAAAACTCCGACTACAAGAAAATTGACTGTTAAATAAATTAACCAAATGAGCAAACGAAGTAATTGAGTGAGGAGGAACGTTTAACAGCCATTTTAAGGCTGATCCTGTTAGAGTAGAACCAAATCCCTTGCACAAGCACGCTTCCTTGAGCTCCGGAGGGATAGTGTTAATCTCCATTCTTTCCCTATACTGAGCAATATGCTCTTCGGGATCCGTAGTCCCATCATAAAGCTTCATGTTGGGGGTTTGGAATCTCTTTGGGATCTCAGCATCACAGATAGGATATGCAAAACGAGATATCTTGTGGCTGTCCTGGGACACTTCCGGGATCGGCTGGACCACCCCTGGTACACTAGATATCATGTCCTTCAACTTCTGAAGTTCCCTAGTAAGTGCTGATGTTACACCTGCATCCTGCAAAGATCCACTATTGTTAGTAGCATGAGTATTATTATTATTATTTGACACGTTACCCGTTGGAGGATTTTGCCCATATCCTGAAGCATATCCTGAGCTCCTCATGGTTGACATCCTGACCGAAGAGGGTATTTCAGGAGTATGATCCTGAGGAAGACTGGGCACAATATTCCCCCTGTTATCGTCAGTATACACAGCTGAACTGAAGTTCAACGCTCTGGGGTGTAAGGGAGTGACATTATCCTCAGCAGATCTGCTCGAGCCAGACTTCAGGAGTTGTATTTCCCTTAAAAGCATTTGGTTTGTTTCCTGTTGCTGCCTCATTTGTTCCTGCACACTTCCAAATAAGGTTAAAATTTCATCGTTAGAAGCTAAAACAGGAGCAGATTTCTGAACACTGCGGGTAGGGATTATATCCTGAGGTCGTGTAGAGGCTGGCATCCTTGGAGGAGGTGGTGGAAGCACCGGACCGGTAGTAGCAGAAGTCATAGCAGACACAGTAGAGGAACTCATGTTTGATCTTGAGGCCATTATGGACAATGTGGCAAAAAGTTTTGAAAATAGAAAACCGATTAGCGATTTCACAAAAAAATTTAGTAAAGAGAGCACCACTTGCCCCACGGTGGGCGCCAAATTGTTTTGGTAAAAAATTACCGAAGCAATTAAGTGATCAAATTAGTAAAGTGAGGTAGTGTGCTAGAAAGTGTATTTGAAAATGTGCTTGTTGAGTTAATTAGGAAATCAGTATTCAGGATACGGCTCAGGATATCGAGCTGTATCTATGATCAAACAATGAGCAAAAGTATAGTAAACGACACGAGATGTACGAGGAAAGCCCTTGATCAATCTAGATCGCCGGCATAAAACCTCGGGAGCTGACAATCGCAGCTGCCTTGTTCTTCTATTGCTTCAAATATCAGGATACAGTGCAGGATGTGGTACGGATCGACTAAGTGTTACAACGAAATTTGAATACAAGTGTGGTGTTTGCAATGAGCTAGAAAGTGAAAGTATGCGAGAGTGTAAGTGGAGATTGTGTGACTTAAACTGATCCGCCCCCATCTATTTATAGTAAAGATAAAATAACAAACTATCCTAAACTTCCGGGATCCACCGAATATTCCTTCATCGAACGTTGTAGACCTGGTCTTTCGGGCTCAACGTCTCTCCTTCAACAAACTCGTCCGAGTCTTGAGGAGAAGAAGTCCTCTTGACCGTTAGCAAGTCTCAGCCTATAACCTGCACGTGGTTAATTCAATAAACCTCAGGATATCGCCCAAGATGTTAGCAATATCCTCTTCCAGCATCCTGGTCACAAATAAACAAACAAAGGCAGGATATTGGTCAGGATACGTATGTTAAGAAAATGACCCCTAACACGTGGCATCTCGGGTTCATAACTATCATAATCCCATTTTGGCTCATAATTCTTGTTGACATTTGACTGATAGTATCCCTGATATGAAGGTGGCTTGTAACCGGACTTTATTTTTTCTTTCCAAAACACTGGATCTTTCCAAAACACTGGGCAATCTTCATGTATGTGAACTTTGCCACAACAAGGGCATTACCGGTAAGCTTCGCTTTCTTGCTCTGGTGGTGGAGGTGGTCTAGTGTATGGATAATGTGAGGATGGACCATTGAAATCTTCATAATCCGCCCTCATATAATCATACAATCCACTGAGGTAGTCTTCCCGATCCTTGTTGGCTTGAAATTTTTCATAGAAAACAGAGCAATCCTCTAAATAATGCTCTCCGCTTCCGCAACACTCACACGGATCATCATCTACCCAATTCATATCGAAAGATGATACCTGCAAAACATGTACCTGCACAAACAAGCTCGACCACCCAAAGTAAAATCACGAATATACAAGAAAGAAAAACTAAACTAAAATCGAACAAGCAATGAAATACTAAGCGTACTAGCTCCTCGGCAGCGGCGCCATTTTGACGTGACCGTGTCGTCCCGATCAGTCAAAAACCCAATTAAACCTAGGTAGCTAGGGTAAGTCGGGTATCGAATCCACGAAGAGCAGGTGGTCAGTATTGTGTGACCCGTTCGATTAGTTAGACTATTTACAAATAATGTACAAGATGATTATGAAGATTGCTATTTTTATTTATTTGTTTGGTTTTTAAAATAAATCGGAATGAACCGACAAATTGATGTTATCGAAAACAATGATTTATTAACTAAACTTGTAAACTAAACTACTTAATTGAAAACAGGAATTAAGAATACGGATCACACCCGATTTCGGTAATTGTAAGTCCTAGGGTTCCTACATGTTTTAATTCAACTCAATTGCATACGATTAGCGGATTTAGTGTACCGTGACTTAGGTGCCAATAACTATCAACGTCCCGAAGAACGGACAAGAATGCACTTTGTAATCAACACAAGTAAATCCTAACCACGACAACGCATAACTACACATAACCATTTCGCAAAGTCATAACTTTTAACATCGTTCGACAATTTACGAATACGAAACAAATGTAAACTATTGTCAATGGTTTCAAAAATCAATACAAGTTGTCACAAAGTCGAATCAAAGAACAAATGCATAAACCCTAGAAAATACAACTACCTACACCGGGAGGAAACCGAAGAGACTAGCCGCTCATGGTTGAATGGACGCGATCACAAGTTGAGATAGTGATGAAGACATGATCGGTTCGGTATGTTTTGCGGCTGATGACTGATGGTCGATGATTTCCTATTCCGTCGTGACTTTTTTTGGCGTTTTTTTTATTGTCATGTACGGCTGCCCCAAGGATCCATATGATAATGGTCGGTTACAGTAGCCCAAAAAGTAATCAAGTTGCTGCCCAAAAAAATCGTTGGCAATGATGATGTTGGGCCGTGAGTTGGGAGCCCAAGTCAATTAATGATGGTGGCTCCAATACTCGATCCACCCAGCCCACACGTGCATCTCTTTTTTTTTTCTCGAAAACAAACCGTAATACATGCAGCCTCCATTATGTCGGCTGCATTACTCTCACTTTATTGTATCCTCAAAAGTCCACCCATGTGCATATGTTACTTATGAAGGATAATATATTGTCATGAAAAATCCTTAATCCTCTAAAAGGTGTCTGCTCCAATATATGAATGATAATGATGGTTGTTGACTAATGATCATATTTTTGTTAAAAGCTCATTTAATATCCTTTGAAAAAAATCCAATATAACGACTGCCACATGTGCACATGAATTAGAGTTTCAACCTTTTAATAACTTTTCAACATCATGTGCATGTTTCCTTCTCTTCTAACCGTAACCGAACAAGTCCCGATTGGCTCGTTTATCATTCTCGAACATTCCACTTCATCTTTAAACCCTTTAACTTCCTCAACTTAAGCAATTAACCTGCAAAAACCATAATTTCTCGTAGTTACCTTATTAATTGCATATAATTACTTAAGATTGAACAAAACACGCAAGTTAAACACTTTAAAGCTCGGGTTTCACACTCTCCATCACTTTCTCGTCAAGAAAAGAGAGACAAACGCCTTGCTGCCATCATCGCTAAAAGTGTAGCAAAGGCTGTGAGTGAGGTCTACGAGAATGTCAGCAAGTCATCTGAGGAGTCGAGAACCGAAGCTCCTAAAGCTACCACCAAAGCTCCCTTCAATTTCAAGCAATTCAAGTCTTGTGGGCCAAAAGAATTCACTGGCGAGGGAGGCCCCACAGCGTTGTTCCAATGGTTCGACTCCATTGAGGTCACTCTACGACAAAGCGGTTGCCCTGATGACCTCCCTACTCTGAACGCTACCGGCGTCTTTTAGTCCCGTGCTCTGGACTGGTGGACGGCCGAGAGGAACAAGCGAGGGAACGATGCAGCCTACGGTCTGTCGTGGGACGAACTTAAGGAAGTTATGCTGGAAGAATTCTGTCATCCTCACGAACGTCAGAAGCTAGAGGATGAATTTTGGCACATACAACAAAAGGATGGTGAAAATGCTGCGCTCACTGCTCGCTTCAAACAGCTCAGCATCATTTGTCCCGATCAGGTCAAGACTCCAGATATGGCAATCAAGAAGTATATCCGAGCCCTGCCTGACTGTGTTGCCGATTTCGTGCAAGCGGCTAAGACTACGACGATCGAAGAGACTTATCTACTGGCCGCTGAAATCAACGACAAGTGGGTCAAGGCTGGTGTCTGGGATAAAACTTCAAAGCACCTGCATCAAGCTACCACCGCCGCACCGACTGCAAAAACCACCACCTCATCAAACAACAAGAGGAAGAACAAGAGAAAGAGCAGCTCCAGCAACAAGAACTGTGTGATCACTGCTGCACCGATACAAGCTGTACCAGCCCAACAGCGTCAAGTAGCGGCGCCTGTGGCAAATGCACCGCCTGCTAAGCGTGCATACACTGGGCCACACCCGCTCTGCCCTACTTGTACCTACCACCACCCGACTACCATTGCTTGCCGTTTTTGTGCTCACTGCAATATGTACAGCCATTTCACTGCCAACTGCCGTGCTCGACAAGCTCCTGCTCATCAAGCTCTACTCACCGCCCCTCAGGGTCAACAAGCTCCTCCGGCACCCACGGTCAATGCCAGAGCCTGCTTCGCATGTGGCGATCCTAACCACTTCGCCAACATGTGCCCAAACAGGGTGGTAAAACAAGAGCCCCAGCAGCAGCAGCCTCAGAACCAGCAGCAACACCAGCAGCAACAACAACAACAAGCAGCACGCGCACGAACTTTCAACATCAACGTGCGTCAAGCCCAAGCCGACGACAACGTGGTCAATGGTACGTTCCTTGTGAATGGTATTTATGCTTCGTGTTTATTTGATACTGGAGCCGATAATTCCTTTGCGTCGTTCGAATTCGAGAAGCTCCTTAGTCGTAAACGCTCCCGACTCTCCTCGACGTTTGATGTGGAAGTCGCTACCGGAAGAACCGTCACCGTTAAATCTGTTCTTCGTGATTGTACTCTAGAGCTCAACAATCACATTTTCCCAATCGACCTTATTCCGATGCAACTCGGAAGTTTTGATGTCATAGTAGGCATGGACTTTCTTCGCGAAAACCATGCTGAAGTTGTGTGCTTCGACAAGATGATTCGATTCTCGCTCACGAATGGTGATTTATTGTGTGTTTACGGTGAAACCGCTTCGAAAGGTCTCAAGCTCATGTCATGTGTCCAAGCTAGCAAGTATCTCCGCAAGGAATACATAGCTTTCTTGGCTAACATTGTAGTAGCGGAGAAGGAAAAGAAAGAGAAGACGGAAGTGAAAGACGTTCCTGTTGTTCGAGAATTTCCTAACGTTTTTCCAGAGAATCTTCCCGGTCTACCACCAAGTCGTGACATCGACTTTCGCATCGACCTCATTCCTGGAGCCAACCCTTGTCACACCCCCAAAATCCACCCTGCGGAGTATCACCGCTTGGAGGCATGACGTGACCAGGATCGAGCCACCAATCATATTGAACAACACAATTAAGTAAATAAAACCAACTACAATACGATTGGTGACCTAAAGAAGATAACCGATTTTAGGATAACAGCGGAAGCATAAAACGTAAGTTCAAAACATAAGTTCACAGTTCATAAGTTTTAAGACTCAAACATAGGTTTCATAAGTTTATAAAGTTTAATTATTAAGTACAGGATATGACAACCCATATTCCACAACAACCTTCTCCTCGTGCAAGCTCCAAAAGCATCTAGCGACCTGTAAGGCATGTAACAACGAGTCAACAACAAAGTTAAGTGAGTTCACGTTTGGTTGGTTAGTTTTAAGTTGTTTCTGAAAAACGTGGTTTGACTTTCGTTGGCTTAATTGCCGTGGGGGTTACCCCGTAGTTGAAAGTATGTTTAACCAGTTCCTTTTCCATTACCCAAACCATAACCATAATCAGTGGGGGCTTTCCCCGTGTGAACTACTAGACGGTATGATATCGACTACTACGCAAATAAGTTGTGCCCTATATCAGCGTCTATCATCACTGATAATCTGCCATAGTCCATTAGTACACGCCCGTCTGACCGACATGGTGTGAGGTTTGTTAAACCTAATAGCGCTATTAACTAATGACCCGCTCGCCATTGGCCTCGTCGATTAAGTCGATATAATGAAGAGGGACTTATTGATAGAGTTTTGTCTAGCTAGTTTTTAAGGTTGTTGTCCTACACCAGGAGGACGAACGTACGTATTCTGCACCAGGAGAATTCGTAGGATTAATAATGGCATCCTATCTATGGAGGATGTCCGTACATATCTTCCCAAGGGGATATGTAGATTTAGTTTTAAATTCTTTAACCCGTTCCCAAACCACCGGGAATCCCATGCCTTGTGAACTCACCTCGGTTTGCTCGGTTAGATTCTCAAATATAGCTAACAGTCACGGTCGGTCAATCACATCCTAATATGATTACCAGTTAGTCATTTAGTGATTTTCAAATAGAGCACAAAGTTCCTACACGTATCTATCACATAGCATGCATTACTTTAACTGTTTATGCCCATATAAGTTTCCCATCCATTCCCCACTCATAAACAAACATACAATGATGCACATAACACATATAACATGTTATATCATTCACAGATAACCCACCCGACATTTAGACATGCAAGTTACAACTTATGTCATTTCAGCATTAATATTCAAAACCGGCTGTTTTCGGACATTTTAATAAAATAGTTAACTTATCACAAAAATTCCCAAATTTTTACAAAATCTATTAAACGATCCAAATATTATTGTCTAAAAATATCGGGGTCCAGTTCATTACCAATATTTTATAAAAATTCATTTTCCGGACTGAACTCAGATTTATCTTTTTCTGGCCACAGTCCACGGAATAATTTATTTAAAAATCTTCGTAAGTCCGATTTACGAAATTCCAGTGAGAGAATTACAAATACATCGGTGGTCATCTACAGTACAAGTTTCATGATCTAACTCTACACAGAACTCAAGTTATGACAGAAAACAAAACACATATTTTCAGCAGAAAAATGCAGCTCTAGCTGCTGTTACAAAATGACGCTTTAAAAATAGTAAACAAAGTCCAAAAATTATGATTCCAGTGTCATTAGAACCGTATTTCATAATACATAAACCTAGACTTCAGAAAATACATTTTTTCGTTAAGTTATGGTCCTGTTACAGCCAACTGAAGTTGGCTGTAATTACCAAACAGCCTACTGTTTCAGCTTTTAACCTTCTAACTTGTGTTCGATTGATTCCGTTAACATGTTTAGTGACCACAACAACATCTAACATTAATATTACAAGTAGATCAGCAAGTAAATCAGTAACATAATCAAGACAACTTCAGTTTATCATCACTTCATCATGTTTCATTACAAGTTAGTTTATATGCAAGACTTTGTTCATGGTTCTTTAGTGTTCATGGATTTTCATCATCAAACATCTATTAACCACTTAAATAACATAAAGAATGAACGGATCTAAGTTCTTACCACTAGCTCAAGGCTAGGGGAGTTCGAGTGTAGAAAAGTGATGGTTAATAGCGAATGGAGAAGGTCCTTCCACTTCCGAGAGCACCGAGCTTCGTTGTTGGACCTCTTACACATTTGTATGTATGAGGAATGGCTTGAATGAGAGTTGATGGTGGTGATATGGTGGAGGGTGTTGGCTGCCGAAGGTGGGGAAGGAGAGGAAGAGAGAAGTTTGGTGTTGGATGTTGGATGAAATGAAGGTGGAAGTTCTAGTGTGCAAATTTATAAACCAACTTTCTTATTATCCACCATATATTATGTCACCTAGATATCAAACATTCTTAATAAAATACTCAAACAATTGTGGAGTGTTCCCCACACCACAAAACCATAGAAGGAGGGGGAGGGGGGGGGGTATGGTTGGGGTGTAATGCCATAGTTAGGATCTAGTTGCAATCTAATGTTATTTAGTTAGTATGTTTAGTGTGTTAATTAATATAAGGGGCGTTAGGGTGTTCGGGGACCCTAACTAGCTCAGAAAGGTGTAAACAATGTCATTGACAATATTTTTATGTTCCGGGTAAAGTCCGGTTGTTCGGTTCGGTGTTGTTCCGTTAAACTGCTTAATTAATTCGTAAAGCGTCCTATATATATATTTTTGTAACGTTTTTAATTTTCAACACTCAGGAAAGCATACCGGACTATTTAGTACTAGTATGTTAACAAGCACATGTAATTATAACACAGTAATCAGAGAGCAGTTAAATGATTCAGCACAGTCATCAAGTACTTTAATTAGCAATAATATATTGTACGGTTACATGTAAATTTGAGGGTTGTCACAACCCTATTGCCAAAGCTCCCTACCAGCTCGCACCGTCAGAAATGCGCAAACTCTCAAACCAACTTCAGGAATTACTTGAGAAAGGCTTCATTCGCCCGAGCACTTCTCCTTGGGGCGCGCCAGTCCTTTTCGTCAAAAAGAAGGATGGGTCGTTCAGGATGTGTATCGACTATCGGGAATTGAATAAGCTAACTATCAAGAACCGCTATCCCCTACCTTGCATCGATGATTTGTTTGACCAGCTACAAGGTGCTACGTGCTTCTCAAAGATCGATCTACGCTCAGGCTATCACCAACTACGCATTCAAGAGGAGGATATACCTAAAACCGCGTTTCGCACTCGTTACGGCCACTACGAATTCGTTGTTATGCCCTTTGGTTTAACCAACGCACCCGCAGTTTTCATGGATCTGATGAATCGCGTGTGCAAACCATATCTCGACCGTTTCGTCATCGTATTCATCGACGATGTATTGATCTATTCCAAATCGAAAGCCGAACACGCGCAACATCTACGTTTGGTTCTCGAGCTACTCCAGGGGAACCAACTCTATGCCAAGTTCTCCAAGTGTGAATTCTGGTTGGAGGAAGTTCAGTTTCTGGGTCACATTGTTAATAGTCAAGGTATTCACGTCGATCCTGCGAAGATTGAAGCTGTTAAGAGTTGGATTACGCCTAAGAAACCGTCTGAAGTTCGTTCTTTTCTCGGACTAGCGGGCTACTATCGACGATTTATCGAAGGATTCTTAAAGATCGCTGTACCACTTACCGCTCTCACGCATAAGGACAAGCCTTTTGTTTGGGGAACTGAACAAGAGTCTGCTTTTCGAACCCTCAAGCATAAGCTTTGCAATGCTCCTGTTCTCACATTGCCCGATAGAAACGACGATTTCATTGTCTACTGTGATGCTTCCAACCTTGGTCTTGGTTGTGTTCTCATGCAACGAGATAAGGTTATAGCTTACGCATCTCGTCAGCTCAAAATCCACGAGAAGAACTATACAACTCATGATCTCGAGCTAGGCGCAGTTGTTTTTGCATTAAAGATTTGGCGACACTACCTGTATGGTACCAAGTGTACGATCTTCACCGATCATAGGAGCCTACAGCATATCTTTAATCAGAAGGAACTTAATATGCGTCAACGCCGATGGGTAGAACTTCTCAACGATTACGACTGTGAGATTCGTTATCACCCAGGCAAAGCAAATGTTGTTGCCGACGCACTCAGCAGACGGAGTTATCTGCTTAGCACTCATAATGTTCAAGCCCAACACGACCTCGAAACCCTCATTCACGAAGCTCGGCATGCATGTTTTAATGAACGCACACAGAAGAAGGAAAGAATCTACCACGATGGAGCCTAGCTTGTGAGCAAATCAAATGGAATATTCCACTATCTGGACCGAATTTGGATCCCTAAACGAACCAATTTATGACAGATCTTAATGGACGAAGCCCACAAATCCCGGTATTCTATTCATCCCGGTGCCGACAAAATGTACCAGGATCTTCGCTACAAGTACTGGTGGCCCGGCATGAAAAGGGATATTGCCCTCTACGTTGGAAAATTCCTGACATGTGCAAGAGTCAAGGCTGAACATCAAAGACCCTCTGGCTTGCTTGAACAACCACCAATCCCTATGTGGAAGTGGGAGAGTATAACTATGGACTTCATAACAAAGCTACCGCACACGTCATCAGGTCACGACAACATTTGGGTTGTGGTTGACCGTTTGACTAAATCTGCTCACTTTTTGCCAATACGGGAAGACTACAAGGTAGAACGATTAGCCCGAATCATCACCGAAGAGATCATTTGCAATCATGGTATGCCTCACGACATCATCTCTGATCGTGATGCTCGGTTTACCTCGCGACTGTGGGAAACGTTTCAAACGGCACTCGGTACATCGCTTAATCTAAGTACCGCTTTCCACCCTCAAACCGACGGTCAGACTGAAAGAACGATTCGTACTCTTGAAGACATGCTCCATTCGTGTGTCATAGACTTCGGTGGTAATTGGGATAAATACCTGCCGTTAGTCGAATTCTCGTATAACAACAGTTATCATTCCAGCATTCAAATGGCACCATTCGAGGCTTTATACGGAAGAAGATGTCGATCGCCTATTGTGTGGCACGAGATCGGTCATTCGCAATTAACCGGTCCCGAGCTACTGCAAGAAACGACAGACAAAATTTTCCAAATTCGAGACAATCTAACGAAAGCTCAGAATTGACAGAAAAGTTATGCCGATAGACGACGCAAGCCCCTTGAATTTGACGTTGGTGACTACGTACTCCTAAAGGTATCACCTTGGAAGGGTGTAGTCCGATTCGGCAAGAAAGGAAAGCTCGCGCCTCGATATGTTGGACCTTTTAAGATTCTGGAAAGGATCGGAAAAGTCGCCTACAGACTCGAACTACCGGAGGAACTTAGCAACGTCCACCCGACTTTCCACGTTTCGAACCTCCGAAACTGTCTGGCTGAGCATGATCGAATTGTACCTCTCGATGACCTTCAAGTAAACAAAACATTGCACTTCGTGGAAAATCCTGTCGAAATCATGGACCACCAAACCAAGTAGCACAGACGCTTGCGCATTCCTATTGTGAAAGTCCGATGGGAAGGCAAACGAGGCGCAAAGTTCACTTGGGAACTCGAAAGCGACATGAAGGCGAAGTACCCGCAGTTATTTAAAGAGAAAGTCTAGAGAGAGAAATGTGATCCACGGTGGTATACAACTTTCAGCCTAATTTCGGGACGAAATTCCCTAAACAAGGGGAGGCTGTAACACCCCGTGTTTTCGAAAGGTCAAAGCCAAAGTCATGGTCAAATTCAACGACCAATTTCGCACAACTTGACTTGTAGTAGATTTCTTTGGATGTTTATTTGTATTATGTGGAGTAAGTGTCAATAATTACAATAATCGACGTATGTTACTCGCAAACTATTCGACTTACGACTGTGAACTATAGGAAGTAACAATGCGATAAAGCTAAACGATAATCAAACTATGCTAATCGAATCGACTTCAAATCGCAACTCGAACTACGAATTCTAATTATTGATTATACGTGTGAGTGTGCCTTATGTGTTACTTGTGCATGTTCATTTATGTTATGTGTGAATCGCAATCGAACTCGAAATGCAATCGAACTCAATCGAAATCGAACTATGATAGATATAGTAGTTGGGATTAAAAGTAATTTGACTAGGAAAACCTAAATCTTGTACTTTCTTGATCTACACGCACTCCTACACCTTTCTAACTTTTGAATCTTAACTTTTAACCGTGAAATCACTAGATTTTAGGTGTTCTAGGATGATGTCAACATGAGTTCTTGAAGAACTTCTTGTTTGGGCCTCAATCCACCAAGAACAACTTAGATCTGATAGATTTCCACACAAATACACAAAGATCTCGCGTAGATCTAAGCTTAAATATAGTGAAAAAGGATTGAAGGATGGTTTCTAACTTTCTTTCAACTCTTTTACATTCAAAACCGATAGGATCCGACCCTGATCTGGTCCCCTACTCGTTATTAGTGTTGAGCTCTCAAGATCCGGATTCTACCCACGAGACCACCGATTTCGGGTTAAACGAGAATAATCGTCTTGAACCGACTAACTGGCCGAACTAGGGTGATTCCTGGTCGATCAGGTTACTTGGATTAAGATGGGATTCTGTTGGTTAACACGTTGTCAAAACGTCTCGATAAAACGACAAACAATCAAAACGACCAAGTGTAGGACAAACGGAACAATCGGGACGGAATGCTGTCCGACTGGACTACTGTCCGAGCGGATAAGCCACCCGAACGGATTGCTGTCCGAACGAATAACATCTTGGGTCCCACACTTAATCAACTCCATCTGAAGTTTGAGTATTGAACTAATTGCCATCCGATCGGACTACCATCCGACCGGATTACTCTTCGGATCATGAGATACTAGGACTTTAAAGACATTAAACAATTTTCAACATGTTCATTAACAAGGTTGCCACCCGGTCGTATGGACATCCGACCGAGTGACTCTCCTGCTGTGAATTTGTTCTCACAAAGTAACCTCATCACTAGGGTCGCCGTCCGACCGGACTACCGTCCGACTGGATGGCCATCCGAACGGATTGTCGTCCGCATGACTGACCTCCCGATCGATCGACTTGAAAGATAGAGATACTTCAATGTTTTCAAAATGCTACAACGAAAACTTCAAAGGACAAGCCATTATACACAAACACATCCTCATCATAGAAAGAAACAATCCACTCGAATAGTCATCCGACTGGACTACCATCTGACCGGATGACCACCCGAACGGATTGTCATCCGCACAAACAAGCCGTCCGATCGGATTACCATCCGACCGAACTGCTATCCTACCCATTCACACTTTGTATCGTTTTTCGAGTCACTTATTGTTATGCTATCAAACTATTCAGGCTAACCCTACTCGCTAAGCGCTCCCTTCAATCCATCAACCGCTGTGAGTATACTCGATCCCTTTTTGCTTTAAGCACTCTTGGGTGTTACATACGTCACAACTATTCAAATCACATCAAACACACTACTCAATACTATTTGAACGCTAACCGTTAATGCATGTTATACGTGGCTTATGAATGCTTGTTTGTTATGTTTACACATGGAATGCTGTCTACCTGCCTTAGCAACGATAATACTATAGTTTGGACTCAGCACCCGTTCACACGGGGGTTGTTAAGGACAATTACTTGCATGGATTACGGTGGTAATCATGTATTGAAAACTGCCTCGGGCAGTCAACCCGCAGTCATTGGTATCGATGGATCTATGTCGATAACTAACGTGCTTCATTTCTCTATGTGTACGTGCTGGTTATGCGTAAAACGAATTCGAACTCTATATGTTATTATCAAACTTGTATGCTCACCTTTACATTATATGTATTGACTTTATTTTAACGTATGTGACAGGTGCTTAGGATGCACACCTGGTAGGAAGTCGAAGCCAGAATAAAGCTTTAGAGCCCAACAAATAGTTGTCTGTAGTAAATGAATCAAGGGTCTCTAGAAGCAGATAAACAATTGCTCTATTTGAAAATCTGAGTTGTTGGAACAGAATTATTTGCCTAGATTTTATCTGTAATAATTTGTTTACTGTTTGAGGCATGGTATGGGACATGTTATTTTAAATTGAATAGTAATGATAATTGTTATGGAAACTTCTGGACAATCTGTTTCGCTCAGTGCCATGCCCCGATGATTCCGCCATCGGTTGGGGTGTGACAAAAACCTTTTTTCTAACTTTTGATTTGATTAGACGTTGAGGATAAACCGGTACTTAAAGCTCTTGTGTCCTTGGATGACCTCGGTATCTTACCAACACTATACTACGCTCACGATGGGTGCACTTGCCCATATGTGTGTTTAGTGTTAGTAGATATCATGTTTTATAAATTTAAAACTTGGCTAAAAAGTGTAAAAGGGCTTAAAATATACATTAAAAACCTATCACACTCGACACGCATCAACTTACCAAACAGATGTTCAGACACAATTCAACATCAACATTATCTGTTCACCATCAAACCAACCCTTGATACTATTAAACTTCTGTTGACTTACCAAACAGATGTTCAGACACAATTCAACATCAACATAATCTAAATCAAACTCAAACACTAAATAAGTAAAACTAAAATGCAACATAGATTCATAAGATTAAAATTTATTCATGACATTAAAAGTCCAATACTTACATAACATACTGAACAACATTAAAGTTCAAATCTAACAATAACAACAAGAATTAAGAAACTTTAGTTTCAACTCCATCGATTGCTGAACCTCTCGATGTATGTCCTTCATCATCGCCATGAACTCCACGTCTCTATCATCGTACTCTATATTACTGACAACACAAAGCTCACGAACGAAAGTTGAAGGCATCCGCATAAGATTTCTGGAAACCTGCTCTCTCATGAACAGGCCAACTTGTAATCCATCAAAACATCTCTTCAGCTCTTGAAGAGTAGCCCTATCTTCATACACCCGTTCCTCGATTTGCCTGACTAAACGCTGCTTTAAATCATCTGATTTTACAGAAGTGAATGACGCCATTTGAATAAACTATATTACTCGACTTTCCTGAAAGTATGATATCTTCGTAGGAAAACGTGATGAAAAACAGGTGAAGTGACTATGAGTTTATATACTGAAATATCTAACAGTGAAAACATGTAGATTTAATATAAACATATTAATGTATAAATCAAAACAACAGTCTTTTAATGCAAACACCTTTTCAAACCCCAACTTTTATGGGAAAACTGTAAAAATAAATACCAAGAAACCCAAGGGACAAAATTTCGAAGTTCAAAGAACAAAAGCAGATTATCACAATTAAAATTAACCTCTTTATTTACCATGTAGACGCGTTTTTAAACTCTATAAAAGACCGATGATCACTTTTGATTCAAAACATCAACAAATTGTCCTACAAATCACTTTCTGTCAAAAATTGTTCCAAAATCAGAAAAACCAACAAAAAATCTACATGACAAACTTCAGCTTCTACCACTGGTCAGACACCAGCGATGTTAAAACACAATTCTCGATGTGGTCACTCAAAGAACAAAGAACAGACGAAGAGCTAAACAGGAAAGTCGACATAATCAATGACTCTAATTACAACAAAACCTGGAACAACATAGCATTGCTCGATGAAGTCCTCCACTATCCTCCATCATAGTTCCAGAAGAATGCAGAAGAGTTTTTGACACAACTTCTAAAACAGGATCAGAAAATCTGCAACATGCTAACTAACCTGAAATTCAAAAGAGAGCATGAAATCACATGGAGAAAGGCCAGAGTCTACGAAATCCAAGCAAGTGTTAACTCTAGCGTATAATACTTTATAAATATTTTATTAAATTTCTATTTTTCTATGTAGTAGTTCATTTTAATAATATAAACATGCATCTTAACATATTCTAAAATGTCAGTGTCAATAAAAACTCTCAACATCATCAACAGTTAATCAAAATAAGAAACAAACCTAAAATGCAAAGGTCTCCTCTCAACTGTTGTAGTACATCTGACTATTCACGATATTGCACGAATCTATACTTTCTATAAAAGGATAAAATCTTACTGACGCAAGAAAACCTGACTTTCGATTTAACGAAAATCGAACAATGCAACTCTCCCATCAAAGAAGGTAGCACATGCAACTTTTCACGATGTTGCAACAATGATACTGCAACATCGATATTGAAAGGTTGATGTGTGATGGGAAGCTTCATTGAAACGACGATGTTGGAACAATGGTACTGGAACGATAACATGTAAACATAATCAACAAACATTCGAACAAAGAAGTGTAATCGGTGATTAGCGGCTGAATCACGAGAAAGATGCATTTGAGAGGGAGAGAGATACGCTCGCAGATATGAGCAAGAGAGATTTGAATGTGGAGCCAGATAATTATATCTTATTTATAGGATTAGAATATATGGTTTAAATTTTGAATTTTGAATGTGGAGCAATAATTTTGAATCTGGACAGATGTTTATTGGGAACAGATGTTTGATTATAAAATGTTGAGTGCAGATGTTTAGACAAAATTTTAAATGATATTTTATATTAGGCTTTATGATGTAAAAATGACATAAGAAAAGCCTTGTTGGACAGCCTCTCCTGCTGACACATCAGTTTTTCTTATGTCATTGGGATTTCTCCTTTTATAGAAAATATAGATAGATTATATATTAAAAATTTATGCATTAAAAACTTGTTCCTTGTACTCATGTGCATATAAGACTTGTACTTTGTGTGTAAATGACGAAGTTACCCTCATAGTTAACAGATTTGGTTAATGGTGTTAGAAATTTGGACTCAAATCTCTCTATTCTAATAAATCAAAGTTGGATTGGCTGAGGTGTCAACACCAGAAGCCATCCCTTTGCTCTCTCTCCTACTTGGCACTTTCTCCTTATTCAAGATACATGTGTCATTTCCTCATATTTTTTATTTTTTCTAAAAACCTAAAGAAATAGACTTTTGGGCGAGCAAACGGATTTTTGGGCGGCCTTATTCAATTTTTAAATTCCCTTTACTCATCCCAATACACCCATTACCCTGTTTTCTCAGTATCAACTTTTCTTTCACTGTTCTTTCATCTTCTGCCAGCCAAAGAAACCCTAAACGCCATCTTCAAGTTGAGTTTTGCCATCACCAAATTTTGAATTCCCCTCTCATCCCCAAATCCCCATACGTTCACTACTTTCATCTATAGAGAGAGAACCAGAGAAAAAGAAGAGAGAGAGAGAGAGCGGGGAGAGAGAGCAACGATTCTTCCCTCAAAATCGTTGATGTTCCAGAAATTGTTGTTCAAGTGCTTGATCTGAAACCAACCGGTAATAGATACAGGTATGGTTTGTGTGTTTCATCTAGGTTTTTGGTATTTTGGGTATATCTTTTGATTTGTGTGTTTGATTTTGGGGGTGGTTGAGTGTTTGTTATGATTTAGGGTGATGAAGACATTCAACCATTTAAAACCCTAATTGCTTCATCCATTTTTCTCTGCAGGAAGACCAACGATGGGATCATCATCGTCATCATCAATGATGTTACAGATTCAACGATCTAAGGTCGGAGTTTCCACGATTCAGATTCAAATCGACTCTATCCAATATCGATTATTTAAGGTTCGGTGATATAACTCTATTTTAGATTTTGTTTCGTGATTCATTCTTTTATGATATAAGAGAAGAGAATATTTAAAGGAAAGCGATAAGACCGGTCTGATACATGAGAAAAGTCAGAAAACATTAAATTTGATATAAGTAGAAAATGACAGGGTTGTGATAAACATCAACATATCCTTTTTTTTCTTTGTTTTTTTACTTAATTTTAGTTACTGTGATGTTTGAAGGTGATATTGGACAGCTAAGAATTTTTTTTATAATCTGAGTGACCGGTTTCGTCACCCAATATCAAGAACTGTTCTTTGACGTTGGTATCTACTAATTAATTATTTTTTTGGTGACGGAGGAAAGCGGAGTTGATGTACATAATTACCTATGACATCATTTTTGGACAGGTGATATGACCGTTTGTTAATGTTTTTTTTTACCTTTTCAGCTTTTGCAGTTGATTATCATATTAAGTTTAGTTTTCTATGACGCCCCTTGAATTTAAATTGGATTAGAGTAGAATATGTTGCCAAAAATAATTATTTTCTCTAAACTGATTATTGTGATTTCAACACTTCTTCATAGGATGCATCTCTAACAGGGGATCCAGAAAAGTATCTTATCCTCAGGCAAGGTCCATTACAGTCTGCTCTTGCAAAGATTTTAGTGAAAAAGGGAGCATCAAAACATGAAATAATACTTCTATACATAATTGGTGTGTTAAATATAGTTTTTAATTTTTACATTTTTCCACCCTTTATCGCTAAACATGAAATAGTGGGCGTTAATTCGCCGCAATCGCTACGTAGCATATTAGCTTGTCGCAATCGTCCACTATTCACTATTGACAACTATGTTTAAACCGCATTATATTAATTTCATATCTTTTTGGAGTTCTTATTAGAAGTATCTAAATCTTAGTGTTGCTAATATCTTATGAAAATAGAATTAGAGAACTAAATGTAAAAGTTCTACATGTCCCATATTACATAAAAGTCAGTAACTCATAATAACTGGTATATGTAATCTTATTTTAAAAATCTTGCAGGTTCAATGGGATAACGCACCATTCAGTCATATGTCTCCTCGTAGAGTTTGCCTGTGGGACATTCAACCTCGAGCTTTAGATGTGCCACATATGCCATCGTCTATTTCCGTTGACCGAAAGCGGTCGATGCCTTTTGGGCTCGTGATCCGTAGTAACCCGCTTTCTAGAACCAATGGTTAGTATTCCTGATGCTTAATGGTTGTTATATGCTCTGTTTTACTAATTTATTTGCCTTTTTTGTTGGAGGCTTTGTAATACTCTCTATTCTTAAGGTTTTGTTAGAGAGAAACGAACTAAAATTTTCACTTTATGCAATTTGCAATTATTTGTCTAACATTATTTTTGTTTAATAAATCAGGAAGAGAATGTTGGAGTCCTTATCATTGAGTCGATGTTTAGCCCATTTTTCATCAAATGAAACCTCATATATATTAGAGATTAAAAGTAAATATTTTAATGGCTGATTTTAGCAATTATATTTGTCTTTTCAATGCGTTGAATTGTTCTACAGGAAAAGGATGAAGAATATAATTCAGCCTTGAAAGTATTTGATGAAAACCCATAATTTGGAAAGTGGCTTGTGAAGCCACTACAGTTTGAGCCATAAGTTTTTATGGGACAATGAGTTGAACTTCAGGTATCTCATTCTCTTACAGGTACTATTTTGCATTATTAACCTCTTTTATTTGATATATATATTTAGGCTTTTGTTACATGTAATTTGTTTTTATAGAAGATTGATTTGAAAAAACTAGAGATGGTTGGTTTGCGAAGATATTGGCGACACTTTAATCTTATATATGAGTAAGATTATAATATTCAAAATTATAGTATAGACACCAATTGACATTAAACATTAATAATTTTCATTTCCTCCTACTTTTTATTTGGGAAATATAGAGCTACCAAACAGGATTTTATAGGCATTATGGTTTTAAGGTTGAAGAAACACTAGATAAATGGTCGGAACCGAGATATCTAGGGGGTTTGAATCCGCATAAAAAGGTTAGTTTCCTCTCGATTGATTCAGGTACAACTGATCTTCTTCCCCGTGAACTCTGCAAAAAAGAGCACCGTTAGCCTCGCCAAGGGGAGAAGAGGGTTCTCTCCTTGACCCGACTCCGGTGTGAGAATAAGTATGGGTAGTGAAGAAGAAAGAGTATTTGAGAAGTGTGTGTAACTTGATTTCATACCTGGGTTTTTCTCATATTCATAGCCGGGAGTCGTTTGGGCGGGAAAACCTGTTAGTGAAAAGTTAACGGAAGATGCTAACCCCGTAAGCAGTTACATTTCCTTCCGTTTGAGTCCTTTGATCCGACGTGAGAGCACACGGATCGTGGGTTTAGATCAAAGGCTGGGGATTTGCCACGTGTAATGTGATCAAGTGGAGATTACTCTTCAATTGCATGCCTTCGTTGTGATTTCAGGGGTGTCTGTGGTAATGACACGTGTCCAGACGGTTATAACCGTCTGGGTGGTTCACGATTGTATTTCTTCTAGAAGATTACTGCTGTAATCTAGTGTGGTATTTTATCGTGTGGAGACCACTGAATAAATAAATCAAAGTCTGGGTAAAATAATATCCAAGTCTGGATATTTGGGCGGAAGTATTAATCTCAGGATTTTTATCCTTTGCTAATAGACGAAGGCGTAAGGATTTATGATTTCCTTTTGGCGCGCGACTATAGACTGCTGACTGTTTCTTCCTTTTGTAAGACCAGTGCGCGGCCGCGCAAGGTTAAAAGGCAAGGTTGTGGTATGGTCCTAAATACTTATTATGAGGTTTTTGGGACCTTACCCCTTCAAGTCCCCCCAGTCTAGTGTTGTACTTATGCAAATAAGTGGAGTACTAGACTTATGAGAGGGAAATGCTTTTGGGCACGAGAAATAAGAAAACTTCTGGACGAAGATTCATTTTGATTTTTGTAAAGATTTTTTGAAAATCTTTGACTTTTAATGAGACTGGTACAGTAAATTTAGTGACAACCTGTCGTTGTCAGTTGTTTTTTACTGTCCGTGTCTTACACGCGCGCGTGTAAACACGTGTGTGTCTGACATTTACTTTTTCTGCTGCTTGGGGAACTGTGATACCCGGAAAAGTTGTTGTGACGGTTACCGATGCTATTTATTGCGATGAGTATATATAACGTTTGGGTAACCTCCTCTGTGCAATCATTGTTTTGTTGAAAAACTTTCCATTCCTTTTTTCCTAAGAAGAAAAAATTCCATCATTCGTCCTCTTATGTCAATCGGAGAACATCAAGAAGATCTTGTTGAAGAGATGTCGACTGAACTTCCATCGTTGAAGTGGCCTAGAGCATCCTTTGATGGTTTGATTCGGCATCTCAAATTCCCGGAAAACTGGGGAGCTCTATATCCTGAGGAGGGGCAGACAGCGGCGGATGCTCCGGCTGGGTATATTACCCTCTTTTGGGATTTTTTCTGTGATGGTAACTTTCGTTTGCCTGTTACTAGATTTTTCATTGAAATCCTTGGGTTTTACAATCTGCATATCTCCCAACTTCACCCTATTGGCATGGTTAGGGTTCGACATTTCGAATTCGTGTGTCGGACAATGCATGTGGAGCCAACCGTTCCCCGATTTAGGGTTTTTCATCAGATGCATTGTACCCAAGGGTTTTATTCATTCATTCAGAGGGCTTCTACAAAGAAGATTCTACATCAACCCCCAAAATCTTTTCATGATTGGAAGCAAAAATTCTTTTTTATCAAGGCCGGAGTAATTCCGGTGAGGATGGTTCTCAGGGGGAAAGAAGATGTTCCGATCGAAACCCTTCAGACTCCGGTTGATGAAAACTGGTATCAGGATTTGAAGGATGTGCCCAATATTTCGTTGCCGGAGAAAGCTCTTGTCGGAGCCGGCATGAGTTTGAATTGGAAGATGGAGCGTGACGACAAACCCGTATACACGGAGGATGGTCATAGTAAGTTTGGGGGTTTTTTTTTTTGTGACCTGCTCTCTCTTCGAATGTAGTTGTTTCTCTGTATGTTGTTGCCTTCAAGCGGGAAGGCGGAAGAATGGGTACTATCAAGAAGAAACCTGAAGAGGAGCTCTGGTATCATCGTATCGTAAGAAATTTTGTTCTTCCGCTGGATGCGGACCTATCTGCTCAACCAGTTGCTGGTGCTGGTAAGTTATATTTGTTTTCGTTTTTCCTTTTTGCGCTTTGTGGGTAAATTTTTGTTTCGCGCCTTTGCAGGTGAGTTGCTGAATATGGGCATAGGCCCTGAAAAGAAAAAACGCGCAACTACTTCTACTTCTGCGCCGAAGAGAAGTGAGACTGTTAAAGTTCAACCTTTGAAGGCGAAGAATGTTGGAGAGAAGAAAGGTACGCGCCGTTCCTCTGACTCCAGGTGTGATTATGTGATGGTTTCTGACTCTTTGGAGGGTCTTACTCCTGCAGTAACTGTTCGAGAACCGAAGCCTGAACCGAGGGATTCTGCTGATATTCCCCCTTCTAACCCAAATGAGCCTATCGATTTGGATTCCAGTCCCGAACATTTGGTACATAGGAAGGCTGGTAAAAGGAAACAAACTGATTCTGATGCGGAGGGTCAACCTCCTAAGAAAGTTCAGAGGAAGAAAATTACCAGAAAAGGGAATCTTGACGCCTTTGTTTCGGAATCTGTTCCTGGTAAGTGTCATCTTTCCTTGTTTCTTTGATGCGGATTAAATCCTTACAGATTTTATTTTTCCAGAAGTTCCTGTTTCCCCCATTCCCATAGAACTACAATCTGTGGTAAATGAAGAACTTCCCTCCACTCCTCCGCGTGCTTCTGTTGCTGACCAGTTAGAGTCTACAGAGGTTGCTGGTGATGGTGTGGAGAAGACTGTTGAGGCTGAGAAACCTGTTGTTGTTGATACAGAGGCTGAAAAGATTGTTGATCCGAGCGTGGTGGATGGCGCTGACAATCCACCAACCCGTGAAGCTGTTGTTCAAGATTTGGGAAAAAAGCCAGCTGCTGAAAAAATTCCAACTTCTTCCCCAAAACCTTCTGATGCTATGCCTGAGCGTGTTGAGAAGGTGACAGTTGAAGAGCAAGATTCGTCTGCTGGTATTGGTAAACATTCTCCAATCCGTCCAGAAGAAACTTTGGGAGATTACTATTATCGGACTTATACGGAGAAGGATGCTGCTGACCCGCACGCCCCTGTTTGGAATTTAAAGAAGGGTGACACTTTCTCGGATTGGCGTGTGTGTCAAGATTGGTTGCTGGGGATACTTCCTCCTGGAGAAATCAAGTTTCAGGAAAGTCGACCTTATGAACAAACCTATCAGTCTTACCTTGCAGAAACCGCTTCTCATGTTTCTACCACTCACCGCATAGTGCGTGAGTGGTATAGTATGCATAAGGAGCAGGCATCTTTTATGGCATCTCAAAAGAAGTTTGCCAAAGATGAAAAATGTGTGGCTCAGTTGAAGGCCAAATTAGAAGCTGAGCAAGCCAAGTTTGAAGCTGAGCGCAAGACTGAGGAATGGTCTGTTGCTGGTTGGAAGAGGAAAACAGAAGCTGAAGCTGCTCTCCTGTCTGAGGAACGCAAAAATTGGAGGAGAATTTGCGAGAAAGATAATGCTGAGAAGTCAAACCTTCGTAATATCATTAATAACCTCAAGGCTGAGGTTGAAAAATTGAAGAATCAAGATGCGGAGGTAGAAAGATTGAAGAAGGAGAAAGCCGATGTAGAAGTTGCGCTAGCGGAGGCTCGTTCTCATAGGGAACGTAGTGAGCAACGGGAGGTACAAGCTTTCGCCACTCTTGCCCTTAGAGATAAAGAGTTAGAGGAACTTACTGCTTTGGTTTCTGATCAGGAACAACTTAAGAAGGATCTGGAGCTTGCGCGTTCCGAGAATGCTGAAACCTCCCGCCGTTTGACTGAAGTTGAAGAAAAATTAGAAAACTCTGAAACGGCGCGGGTTACAGCGGAAAGCGAGCTTGAACCTTTAAAGAATGATATGGCCTGGTTGAAAGATCGCGGGATTACCTGTGTAAGTTTTGTCCTTCTTTTTGTTGTGGGATTGTTTATGCGCTTTCTTGATACTCTTTCTTGCTTGATTTCATAGGTTGCTGAATCTGTGTTAAATTCTCAAGAGCTGGATAAAACTGTTGCTAACTTAATGGTTGCTGCGCGACAAGATGGATATGCGCAAGGATATGCGGAATGTATCCAGCATGTGAATAGCGCGTTGAAGGTTGTCTGGGATGATAGTAAGTCTGCAACTTTTGGTGTAAATACTGGCGCCGCGCTTGCCTCCATGAAAACAGAGTTTAACAACTTGCAACTTCCGGTCATGGACCTGATAAACGTAGCGCTGCAATCGGATGATCACGTGGCGCAATTAAAGGAAATCTTTCCGGATGAGGGTGAAGATTTAGAGTAGTTTGAAATTGTATTGAACCATTTTTTATATGTAATATTCGGGATGTGAATCCCTATTTTTGAAGATGCGCTGCTGCGCAAGCAACTTAAACACTGCCGAGTTTGAAAGTCTTCAGGGCGTATTTGTACGCTGAGAATTGCATGTTTCTATTTGTTTGTTTACAATATTTTGCATGAGTACGATTACTTTTGTCAAGTAAGGCGAATGAAGTTGGTATAAGATTCATGCTTGAACTTATGGTCGTTTGTGATGTGATCACTGACCGTTCATGAAGCTTGTTTTAGAACTACCATAATGTTTTTGCCCTTACTAAAAGAAATTGCATGCACTTTGTAAACATAGGAATAATAGAAACTTTGTAATTTTATTAATGGATAGAGCACAGAGGCTTTACAAAGTTTTTGCTAATAATTATATGGAACTTAACTTAGTGTTTCCGCCTTGCTTGATGGATCATGTCTTTCCGCGGAAAACTTGTTTTTTAAGCTTTTGCCCGTTTGCTTGGGCCTTCCTCTCCCCGGGTTATCTGCTTAATCTCTTTGCGCACATTTTGGACTAAATGCGTGAGTTCACCGCTCTTGAGGGCTTTCTCTATTTCTGTGCGCAGAGAGATGCAGTTGTTAGTGGTATGCCCGTTGTCTTTAGGATATTCGCAGTATTGCGCCGGGTCTTGTCCACGTTTTCTTTTCATTGGGATCGGAGTTTTGAATTGATAGTCTTCAGTACTTAGAACCTCCGCCAGGGTCTTTGTTAGGGGAGTCCACTGCCTCTCCCTATTTTCTTGTTTGTTCTCCCTTTGCGCGGAGAGTTTGTTGATTGTTATGCGAGCATCTTCAGACGATCGACTTCCTGATCCAGACTCGTGCCATGACTTCTTAAACCTTCTTTCGCCGGTTGAGCTTAAGTCTGCGGGCCTATTGTGTGGTGGTGGTGGCCTGTTTGTAGTAAGGTTTTTCTCAGTTTGCGCATAAACCTTGGCCGCCGCCATTATCGTTTCCCAACTTTTTGGAAGGCCCTCTGTTCCAGATAAGACTTTAACCATGTCATCACATCTAACCGCGTACTTGAACTGAGCACGGATTAATTGTTCGTGAACGCCGCCAATCTCCAACACTTCTTTGTTATATCTGGTGATAAAATCCTCCAGATTTTCATCATCGCGGCGCCAGATGTTCATAACGTCGGATGTGTCCCGAATGGAACGCCTTTGCTGGCTGAAGTGTGTCAAAAACTTTTCACGCAGATCCTTCCATGATTCGATCTGTCCAGTTGGTAGATTATCAAACCAGATTCGCGCTGGGCCAGTTAATGTTTGCACAAACAGATGGCACCATAGCGGGAGAGTCCAACCTCCAACCAAGCCTGCGCTGGTGAATACTCTCAGGTGATCATCGGGGTCTGTTAACCCATTAAACTTCCCTATGTTGGATGGCAATTTAGCTTTCTCCAATGGTGCTAGAGCTATTTCTAATATGAACTTCGAGTTTTCCGCTGCTTCTGCAGGGCGGTAAACTAAGTCATAATTGTGTTCTGCCTCAGGGTTATAAACCGCTCGAGGCCTGCATTTGTTATAGTTTGGCTGTAGTCGATTGAACACACTGGTGTTTGCACTTAAACGGTATGTCGGATCAGATTCATCGGTGTGGGTATCTCGCTGAGAACCCAACCTATCATGAACCGATTGTCTTCGATGTGTTCTACCATGATTTTCTCTCTGGTGACTTCCTGTCTGAGTGTATTCCCGTTGTGACGTAGATCTGGCATGAACTTCTGTGTCTTCATAAGTTGATTCTTCCCATTGGGAGGCATGAGCCCGAGATCCCGGTCTCCGTGATTGAGTCAGAGGAGCAGTTTGAGCACACAGCTGTGTGTATACTGCGTTTAATGCCCCTTGAGACCGGACATACCATGATATCGGAGTTTCTCCTGGTGGTAAGATTGATTGAGCAGGGTTTGCTGGTAACATTCCTGGAGTGACAGGATCATTTGCTCGATTGGATTGAACCTCGTTATCGTCCGAGGCATCTTCCAGAATTCCCTCTACTTGTAAATTGTTTCCGACGTTTGGTCGAGGACCAGGTTGCCGGTGAGATGACGAATTTTCTGCCATGTGCAAAACAGAAAATGAAAATAACTGAATCGAAACGAGATGAAAACTAGAAAAACAGAGGAATCAGTGGGCGCCAATGAAGAAACACTAGATAAATGGTCGGAACCGAGATATCTAGGGGGTTTGAATCCGCATAAAAAGGTTAGTTTCCTCTCGATTGATTCAGGTACAGCTGATCTTATTCCTCGTGAACTCTGCAAAAAAGAGCACCGTTAGCCTCGCCAAGGGGAGAAGAGGGTTCTCTCCTTGACCCGACTCCGGTGTGAGAATAAGTATGGGTAGTGAAGAAGAAAGAGTATTTGAGAAGTGTGTGTAACTTGATTTCATACCTGGGTTTTTCTCATATTTATAGCCGGGAGTCATTTTGGGCGGGAAAACCTGTTAGTGAAAAGTTAACGGAAGATGCTAACCCCGTAAGCAGTTACATTTCCTTCCGTTTGAGTCCTTTGATCCGACGTGAGAGCACACGGATCGTGGGTTTAGATCAAAGGCTGGGGATTTGCCACATGTAATGTGATCAAGTGGAGATTACTCTTCAATTGCATGCCTTCGTTGTGATTTCAGGGGTGTCTGTGGTAATGACACGTGTCCAGACGGTTATAACCGTCTGGGTGGTGCACGATTGTATTTCTTCTAGAAGATTACTGCTGTAATCTAGTGTGGTATTTTATCGTGTGGAGACCACTGAATAAATAAATCAAAGTCTGGGTAAAATAATATCCAAGTCTGGATATTTGGGCGGAAGTATTGATCTCAGGATTTTTATCCTTTGCTAATAGACGAAGGCGCAAGGATTTATGATTTCCTTTGGGCGCGCGACTATAGACTGCTGACTGTTTCTTCCTTTTGTAAGACCAGTGCGCGGCCGCGCAAGGTTAAAAGGCAAGGTTGTGGTATGGTCCTAAATACTTATTATGAGGTTTTTGGGACCTTACCCCTTCAAAGGTAGAAAGAATTTAATTCGTATTCAATTAAATTAATGCAGACAACAGATTTAAGATGTTATGCTGGTACATGATGAAACTACTTAAGCAGAAAAGGCGTTATGCTGGTCTTATGATATGACCAGCATCAGATCTCAATAAAGCAAAAAAACAATTCAGCTATGGAGTCCAACACTACAACAAAAGACGTCCTTTCAAACCTTTTTCAGAAATCCAAATCCAAAAAAACAAGGTAAAACAAGGAGAGCGGAAAGCTGGTACAAGTAAGTGGAATCTACTACTTTTTGGGGAGTTCAATAGCCAGTAACCTATATTTATAAATGAATGGTATGTTATATATATTAACGGTTAGCTTTTTATGATTTAAGCTAACCTTATGTAGTCAATGGCTTAGAATGTTTTTATGTGGCCTTTTTTGTTAATAAAGTTATTTAGAAAGAAAACGTAGGCAAGTGGACATCAAAATCTCTTTTGATAGTGTAGGTTTTAGTTTATTAAAGACTATAAGTAGTGGTAATTCAAGCCCCTTTCATCGTCGACGCAAGAGTGTATTTTCGGTATATCATTTAATATTCAAAATTTTCGGTATGATTAGTTGCTTTGTTGTAGTGCTCTAACGCCTCCTCGGCGCCTCCCTGTTTGCTTTATGTTTGCTTTAGCATATTAATTATATTTCAGATAATTATAGCTATATTAACATATTTGTTTTAGTTGTTGATATGGATATGTTGCTGAGTTTGAAAATTCACAGGGAGTTTGTTAGATGTGTGCAAAACATAAAAGGCATATCATTTTGGCATATTTAAAAGTACTGAAGACCATCTTGGAAGGCGATTTAAGTCTTTAAGTGATGTGCCCCATGCCAGTCAAGCTTAATATCTCCCATATTTTCTATATTTTTCAAAAAAAATGATGAAACTGGGCAATTATCACCTTCAAGTGATTCACTAATAACGAGACAACCATCATATGTACATAATTCCTTTCAAGATGATCCAATGACAAATGGTAAGTACATAGATGATTCCATTATTATCAAATGATATTAATATCTCCCATTTTTTTAGTTGAACACACGCGAGGTCTATCTCTCATTTTTTTACCTCTGGCTTATGTATTTGATCGCTTGATTGAGGAACATTTTATCAATCATGGGGGCCTCTATATGTATAATGGGTGAGCTAAAGCATTTTAGGGAGAGTATAATCACTGTCATTTGTAATTAGATCACACGGGCATCTATATGTTTAATAGCTTATGTAATTATCTAGGTGTACTAAGTGCTGAGGTAATGTCATTTGTCTTTTTTGTTTAATGGCAGCCATCATCTCATCTTACTGGACTGGTTCTTGGTACTCTTATAACAGTTTATTCTTCAATATTTTGATTGTGAGGAGAAAGAAGACACATTATGCAATCACAGTGAGAAACTTGCTGTGACTTTTGGGTTACTAAATAACATGTAGACCCACCTCGGCCATTTGGGTCTAGGAAAGAAGAACCTTTGTAATATGACACTAGAAACTCCCCACTAAAGTTCTCTGGTGGACCAGTATTACAAGTTCTTTGATTGTAAACAAGAACGACAAATATTCACCACCAAGAAGCTGAACAATTAATACAGCGTAATCGATTTCGTCTTTTTTTTTTCAAATTTGATGGTGCCATTGGGCGTTGATGTTTCGTATTAGACATTCAGCATAGGTAAGAGTGCTTGCTATTCCCGTGACCTCTTGATGTTTCATATTGGACATTGGTAGCTATTTGATAGGTTCTACGCTTTGAAAATAGAGTTTAGGTAACTTTTGACCCATATCAACGTGTCCGATTAATGGGGTTTAGTGATGTTAATGACAAACAGGAGGTTGGTATGTAGTAGTAGTCGGGCGTGTGTTGCTCTATTGCTATACATAACATGTAAGTCTAAAATCTTTTTCCTAATAAAGTCGATATGTGCAGGCGTGCAGCTATGAAGACCTTATTCTTTAGACGATGAGGCACTGTCATATATTACCGGAGCATGTACATTGTTTGTTTAAGGGAGTGGAAGGACTATGGCCTAAACTGACCCAGCCCAACGCCCATTTAAGTTGACGTTTTTCGGAAGCCGACGTGAATTTATTGATGAAATGGAATATGTTCCACCATAACCATTTTGGATCAGAGGTAAAAGGGTGTTATTTTTCTTTTTGAGTTGTTCGAAGTCTATATCTAAGCTTTAACATATAGATGATCCGACCCGTTAAAATTGGGATTTATAAAGTTATATTTATATTAAGATTAGATAAACTGTGTAATACATATGTGTGGTATGTATTAGAGTTTTTGTGGGAGTTGAGTTCAGATTTAGTTGAAAATTAATTTTTGTCAAAAAAAAAAAAAATTGTGTTCGTATGAAGATCTAAGTGAAGCGAGTTGTTTTGACTGATGTGATTGTGATTAAGTATTGTGAAACACAGGCTTCTGTTAGATTGCGGCTTATAAGATTATGTTTTCATTGTGCAGTCGGTGAACGGACAATATCTATGCAATTGCCAGACAACTGTGTCTTATGCTTACAAGAAAGACACTAACAGAGAACGTCATGGCACCCCTGCAGGTTTGGTTTTTTTTTTGCATTATTAAGAAATCAAATCACTAAATTCATGATTAATTATGCTTGCAGTCTATTTTGCATTTTCATCGCTTTCAATTTGCTGCAAAAGTATTATGGACTATAGCCTTTTAACCTTCAGCTGCCTAAATTGTATAGTTTCTTTTAGGAAGTTAATGAATATTCAATGTGTTAATTATTTTAACAAAAACTATGAATATAATTCAACCAGTATGACATGTTTTAGCCAAGATTTTTTTATTTGACCAGGTATAACCCATGTTTGGATAGACTGGTTAAGCTTCTCATTGTTAAAGTACACGGGTCAAAAACACGAAGTGCACGACAAGAATATGGGTGAACCTACGAACAAACATTTCATTTTTTATGAAAGCTTGGTCAACACGAAGTCCGCGACAAGTCAAATATGGGTGAACCTAGTCAACTGAGTCCACTCAGTCAAAGCTGGTCAACTGAAACTTAAGTGAACTCGAGGTTCACTTTTAATTTTCTAGATTTTTTAACCCATCTTTTGACATGTTTTTGCTTATTGTATTTTACTCGCTTCATTAAACATAAGTAAATTGGTTGTAGTTGCCACCTTTAGTCATGATTAAAGTAAAATTCTTTGTAGGTTATTGGAATTTTTACTGTTATTCTGTGTCATCACTAATTTTAGTTTGTATCAATTATGGAAATAAGTTTGGATGCTTGCATTCAAAAGGTAGACAAGATTCAAATAAAGATGGCCAGGAGTGGAAGGATGACAATGTTTTGAGGAAAACTGTGAACAAGGATAATGGGAAGCACAATAAGACCGATGAGGAGGTGGTGGAGACTATACCTACGGAAACATCAAAGTTTATGACGAATGATAATCATGATAAGGTAGCTGAGGGGGCAAGCACTCCCGGTATCACTGGTCTTAATGGATAGTATTCTAACTTGGAATATAAGGGGATTGAACCGTCCCCTGAAACAGAATGAGGTTCGTGTAATTCTCTTGGAACATAAAGTATCGGTTTGTGCTATTTTAGAGTCGCACGTGGAGGTCGCTAATTTGGCTAGAGTTTGTAAAAATGTCTTTAGACAGTGGAGTTGGACGTCTAATGGGGGGTTATGTGATCGGGGTACCAGAATTATTTTAGGATGGAATAGTGATTTGGTGGATGTTATGGTTTTGTCTCAAACAGATCAGGTCATCCACGCCCAAATCTGGTTCAAAGCAGATAATAAGAGTGTCTTTTGCTCATTTGTGTATGCAAAGAACAAGTATCAAGAGCGAAGGAGTCTGTGGGAGGATTTATGTAGGCATAAGTTGTTATGTACGGACAATGCATGGTTCGTCATGGGCGACTTTAATTCAGCCCTTCATGGGGATGATTCGCTATTTGGAACGTCTAGTCAATCGATTGGCATGCGGGAGTTTTATGACTGTGTCCAAGATACGGAACTTGTTGATGTAAAGGGGCATGGTATTCATTACACTTGGAACCAGAAGCCGAAGGAAGGGATTGGTTTACTTAGGAAAATTGATCGGGTCATGAGTAATGTTAAGTGTCTAGAGTTATATCCTGATGCTTATGTTATATATCACCCGTATCGGGTTTCTGACCACACTCCGTGTATATTGAAGCTGGCTAATAGTTCAAAATCTTCTCGGCCAAAGCCTTTCAAGTTCGCCAACTTCATTACTTCCAAACCAGAATTCAAAGTTTGCGTCGAAAGAGAGTGGGCGAAAAGGATTGAGGGTTATTCTATGTTCTCTGTCACTAGTAAGTTGAAAAATCTGAAACCAGGGCTAAGAAAGATCCTTTTTCAGCAAGGAAATTTACATATTAAAGTTGTGGAGCTGTGAAAGAAGCTGGATGAGGTTCAGAAAATGGTGGATGCGAACCCGATGGATGTGGAGATTCGCAAAAAGGAGTTAGAATGTCTTCAGGAATTCCAAGTTGCAGCGTATGATGAGGAATGTTTTTTGAAACAAAAATCGAAGGTGGAATGGCTTTGTTCTGGGGACTCTAATACGGCGTTTTTTCATAATAGTGTGAAGTGCAAAAATAATCGAAGTAAAATTCAGTGCATTCGGGATGTGGATGGTAATCAGTTCGAGGGAGATGAAGAGGCGGCTGCTCTTGTCAATCATTATTCAGTGTTTTTAGGCACGGAAGATATGGTATCTAGCATTAACTTCACTGACATTTTTGTTAATGTGGTTAACCCTGATGCAGCCGAAAATATGGTGAGACAGGTTACGAGTGAGGAAGTAAAGAATGCCATGTTCAGCATAAGTGAGAACAAAGCTCCTGGCCCGGATGGGTATACGTCAGTGTTCTTTAAACATGCTTGGGAAATAGTAGGTAATGAGGTTACGAATGCAGTTCTAGAATTTTTTGACACTGGCAAAATGCTGAAACAGTTAAATCACACAATTCTAGCTCTTATTCCAAAAGTGGACACCCCTGATTCTGTTCTGGATTATCGTCCTATTTCTTGCTGCAATGTACTCTACAAATGCATTAGCAAGATTATTACGGATAGACTTAAAGGGAGCTTGGAGTCATTGGTTAGTATTAATCAGTCTGCATTCGTGCCAGGCAGACGGATTTCTGATAATATTCTCTTAACCCAAGAGCTAACGCACAATTATCACCTGAATAAAGGCCCTCCCAGATGCGCGTTCAAGATTGATATTCAAAAGGCCTACGACACAGTTAGTTGGTCTTTTCTTAAGAAAATTCTTTATCATTTTGGTTTTCATACGAAAATGGTGAAGTGGATAATGGCGTGTGTTACCATGGCTACGTATTCATTGAGTATTAACGGCAATCTTCACGGGTTTTTTAAAGGGAGAAGGGGTCTTCGCCAAGGGGATCCGATGTCCCCGTATTTGTTTACGCTTGTAATGGAGGTGCTTACCCTCCTTCTCCAAAATTCAGCTCGCTCAACCACATCATTTAAGTACCATGCTCATTGTTTGAAGCAAAAAATAATAAATGTCTCATTTGCTGATGACCTTTTTATTTTTGTTCATGGGAGTGTCTTTTCGGTTAGCAAGATCAAAGCCGCGTTAGAGGAGTTCACGAGTATGTCGGGTCTGGTCCCGAGTCCTGCTAAAAGCACGGTATTTTTTTGTAATGTTCCTCTTCAGGTCAAGCAGGAAATTCTTAGTGTTATGCCGTTTCAGCAAGGTTCCTTGCCAGTTCGTTACCTAGGTGTGCCGTTGATCACATCGAAGTTAAGTGCAGGAGATTGTAAGCTCTTAGTGGACCGAATGGATAAGAAAATTAACAACTGGATGACAAAAACGCTATCCTTTGCTGGCAGATTGCAGCTTATCAATTCGGTCCTCTCCTCAATGCATATTTATTGGGCTTCGGTCTTCGTTATTCCGACTCGAGTTATTAATGATTTAGAGAAGCGTTTAAGGAGATTTCTTTGGAATGCTGGAAATGCTGGTACGGTTAAAGCTAAGGTGGCATGGAATGATATTTGTCTCCCTAAGTCGGAGGGTGGATTAGGCATTCGGCGAGTTGGGGATGTCAACAGAGCTCTTATTACTAATCATATTTGGAGTATCCTAGTTAAAAGAAAATCTCTGTGGGTACAATGGATCTATGATCACAAATTGAAGAATCAAAGTTTCTGGGAGGTCCAATGTAGGGGTACATGAGCTGGGGATGGAGGAAGATTCTATCCATTCGCAATATTGTTCGACCTTTCATTTGGAAGGATATTCGAAGTGGAATGCAAACGAATGCGTGGAGCGATAATTGGTGTCATCTTAGTCCCCTCAGGGCTTTTATAACACCGAGACACATTGCTAATGCGGGATTTAATCTCCAATCTTCTGTTGCGGATTTATTAGATGAGAATGGGCAATGGAAATGGCCTCAAGCATGGTATGATACCTATCCTGTTTTAATTGGATTGACTCTTGATCAGCCTAATATGGATCTTCATGACCGGTTGGTTTGGAAGGATGTGGAGGGTAACGATAGGCACTATAGTTCATTGGAAGTGTGGCATACCATTCGTTCGCGTAATGATCCTATTAATTGGGGTAGCATGGTTTGGTTCAGCCAATGTATTCCGAGACATTCTTTTTTGTTATGGCTGGTTATAAAGAATAAGTTGAAGACTCAAGATCGGCTGAAAGTTTGGGAAGCGGGTAGTGAAACAAACTTAAGGTTGATGTGTTGCCCACTATGCCAGTGTGACCGTGACTCACGAGATCATTTGTTTTTCTCGTGTAGATTTGCTTCACAGGTATGGAATAATATTAAAACAATGGTGGATATGGATAATGTTAGTTAATCTTGGAGCTCTATTTCGGATTGGATGAACCAGCACTCGAATTCTAAGAAGTTGGAACAAGTTGTGTGTAAATTGGTGCTAGCAGCTTCGGTTTACTTCATATGGCAAGAAAGAAATAACCGGCTATTCTCTCGATTAGAGTGTTCGGCTATTCAGGTGTCCGAGAAGATTAAAAATTCAGTTAGGCTTCGGTTGATGGGTTTCAAGTTTCAAGGTCATAGTGATCATAACAAAGTTTTGAAGAAGTGGCAGATCCCTTCAAGGGCGTTGGATGAGGACCCAGGATAATTCAGATCCTATGGAGTGTTTTTAGTTAATTTGTAGTTGGCATGGCCATGTTTTGGGTTGTGTTTTCTTTTTAACTGTTCGTGATATTAGCTGGTTGTGTCTGTTTTCTGGGTTTCCTAGTCTTGGTATGCCAAGGCTAGCTGTGTGTGCTCTGTCAGGCACACCTTTGTACTTATTGTTTATTTTATAAAATTTACCGGGGTAACCCTTTACCCAAAAAAAAAGTAAAGTCGAAGAAGCTTCAAACCTCTCGATTGGATATTCACAAGAAAAATTAAAAGGTTAAAAGAAATTACTATAATATATAATTTTTGGATCAATAATAATTTTCTTCTTCTCACATTAGTTAAGGCTTGAAAATATCAAAGTTGAAAGTAAAGGAAACCTCAGTATTGCTCCCAAGGTACCTACCTGATTTGGGTTCAATAAAATATGAATTGTTTTGACAATGATAAAATAAAAAATACTTTTTCACATAGTATCTCTTTCAAGTTCTCTTTACCCGGTGTTTCAAGTAGCTCTATCACTTCACATGGTCGAAGTAAGAAAAGCATGAGATACTTTGAATTTAATAAATTATGATATTCATGTATTGGTATGTTTCGTAATGACTATAAACAAAAATAAAGGACAAGCTCTATCAAAGGTTGGATTGTATCTCAAATATTCAGTTTTCTCACATGGTCAAATTTATGTTACATTATCAAGAGTCAAAAGCAGAGTCGATGTCAAGTTGCTTATACTAGATAAAGATGTGAATGTAACAAACAAAACAACTAATGTTGTGTACAAGGAAGTTTTTTCCAAGATTTGAATAATTTTGTTAATTTTTCTTCCAATGTATGTGTTTTTACATAATATTAAATTTGAACATAAATAATTGGTTTTTTGTTGAAGCCGCGTGTAACACGGGCATTAGCATAAATTGTTGGTTAAATGGGTTCTTAAAAGAAATACGGGAAATACGGTAGATGAAACGAGAGTTGTTGGTAATGTTTGCCAAACATGAATGGTTATCCACTTATAAGAAATCATATAAAAAAATTCTTTTGTAAATATAATTTTTTTACCACAACACATAACCCGTGAAACTCACGGGTATATAACTAATAGATTAGAACGATTTTTTGTATATTTAGAATAGATCCCTATCTTGTTCATTAAGTTATCTTGTACATTATGTTAAGGTTATCTCCTACCAAAATTAGAGGAGAGCCTTTTGTATTTATAGGGTCTTTTATCAATGAAGAGATTATCGAGTTTTCTAAACCTTTATGGTATCAGAGCATCAGTCGATCCTCTGACCATATTTTTTTTCTTTTTCTCCCTCTTCTCGGCTCATAACATCAGCCGATTTCCCACCCCTCTTCTCAGTTCATAACATCAGCCGATTTCTCATCTATGGCATCTCAACTTCACCCCGCAGTCACTGTGTCTAACATTCGTACCCTCATACCAGTCACTCTCGATATTGAAACCGGCCATTACACAACGTGGTCGGAATTATTTAAAGTTCAATGCAAATCTTTTTAGGTCTATGATCACCTTCTGCCTCGGGTCACTCCTGCTACATCTTCATCAGACAAAGACAAAGAAAAAGACAAAGAACAATCGCCGGCCGAAACTTGGGAACAGTTGGATTCGATTGTTCTACAATGGATTTACGGTACAATTTCCTCTGATCTTCTCCACACCATTCTAAAACCCAATACCACTACCCATGATGCCTGGACCGCACTCGCGAATCTGTTTCAAGACAATAAAGCATCTCGCACAATCGACTTAAACAACCGGTTTGCCAGCACCCGCCTGGATCAGTTCTCAACCATGACCACCTACTGTCAAGCTATGAAAGTCATTTACGATTAGCTTACGAATATCGGCTCTCCGATCACCGATGAACAGCTTGTCCTACAGATCCTAACAGGGCTCACGGAACAATACGAGAGTGTCGCCCTTATCATTCAACAAACGAAACCATTGCCTACTTTTTATGAAACCCGATCTCAGTTGTGTATGGCAGAAACAAGGAAGATAAATCAAGCAAAGCAAGCCGCTAATCTCGCCGGAACGGCCCTAACGGCAACCTCCGATCACGGCTCCTCCTTCAGGGCACCGGACACTCGAACCTCAGAAACCAGGTCTGAATCGGAACGTGGCAGCGGACGCGGCCGTGGCAGAGGTCGCGGCAGGGGCAGAAGTGCTTCATGTGGACGTGGCGGCTGGAACTCCTCGGGTACTCAATATGGTCGTGGTGGCTGGACTACATTAGGCTCCAATGGAGCGCATTTTCCACAGTACCCATCTTATCCATCTTTCCCTCCTAATTGGGCCGGTCAACAACACTTACAACATTGGGCTTCTCCACAGCAACATTCTTGGGCCCAATGGATGGTGCCTCCATGCCCCTACCCATCTGCTCCCAAACCGAACAGCGCTGGCCCAGGTGTTTTGGGCCCTCGGCCAGCCCAAAATTACGCCGCTAGTCAAGTCTCCTCTACAGATGGCTAGACACCAACGGACCTGACCCAAGCTCTTTATCACATGGCACTTAATCAGCACGATCCAAATTGGACCATGGACATAGGTGAGTCAGATCATATGACCTCTACTAATTTTCCGTCTTTATTTAATAATTGCATGTCTCGTAATATTGTCGTCGGTAATGGCAAAACCATACCCGTTATTGGACAAGGAAACCAAACCTTACCACCACCCTTCCCACCCTTCAAATTAAATAATGTCCTTTATGCCCCATCTTTAATTAAAAACCTTCTTTCGGTCCGTCGTTTTACTAAAGATAATCATGTGTCTATAGAATTTGACCCCTTTGGTTTTATTGTGAAGGATCTCAAGACCAGTAATCCTATCCTACGATGCAATAGTTCTGGTGACCTGTACACATTGGATCCCACTCAAGTGTCCAAATTCACCTCACCATCTACCTTTACCGCTATGTCTCAAGATCTTTGGCATCAACGCCTTGGCCACCCTGGCTCAAATTTATTGCATTCTCTTAAAAATTCCAGTTTTATTGATTGTAATAAGGCAAAAACCAAATTATTTCAATCGTGTGTTTTTGGTAAACATGTTCGTCTTCCGTTTATTGATTCTGTCAATTTCACTTCTTTACCTTTTGATATCATACATAGTGATTTATGGACCTCACCAATACTTAGTAGTGGTGGGCACCGTTATTACATTCTATTTTTAGATGACTTTACCAATTTTTTATGGACTTTTCCCCTTCGTCAGAAATCACAAACCTTCTCCATTTTAAAAAACTTTGCTAACTACATTACCACCCAATTTGAGCGTAACATTAAACAATTTCAATGCGATAATGGAAAAGAATATGTAAACGCTCAATTTAACCAATTTTGTCTTTCTAATGGCATGAAATTCCGATTTTCTTGCCAACATACATCGTCACAGAATGGTAAAGCCGAACGGAAAAATTCGCACAATTAATAACATTATTCGAACTCTTCAAGCTCAATCCTCTATGCCTAACATCTATTGGCATCATACTCTCGAAGTTGCCACTTATCTTCTTAATATCCTTCCTAGCAAAATTCTAAACTACCGGTCCCCTACCCAATCCCTCTACCTCACCCAACCCACATATACTCATCTTCGTGTTTTTGGTTGCCTATGTTATCCTCTAATTCCCCACACCACTATTAATAAACTTGAACACAGGTCCATGCCTTGTGTTTTTCTTGGATACCCCCTAATCATCGAGGATATAAATCGTCATGTTATTTTTGATGAAACCACTTTTCCCTTCTCCACTTCTCCACAAAAGTCCCTCTCCTCATACGATTTTCTCTCCACTCCTATACATCCTTCCTTCTAGATACATGTTAATTCCTCCTCTACTTCTCCCAACTCGGCCCAAACCTCACCAGTTTCCCCTACATCCCATTCATACTCAACGCCCCCCAATTCACCTCCTCGGCCCAATAGCCCTCCCTCTAAACTACCTATAAACCAAACCTATTCTCGCCGGCCCAAGACTCATACAAACCCGATACCCCCACCACCCCCACCCCCTCCTATCATACCTACCCAACTCGACCCGATACCACCACCATCCCCACCCCATCCTATCGTGCCTACCCAACCTACGACTGGCCGTACCATACGCACTCGGTCTATGGACGGCATCTCAAAACCCAAACAACCCTTTAATCTTCATGCCTCTCTTGTCACTCCCTTACCTAAAAACCCCACCGAAGCCTTGTCCAAACCGGATTGGTACAATGCCATGACGACTGAGTTCAATGCACTTATTAAAAATAAGACGTGGGAATTAGTCCCTCACACCGCTGATATGAACGTAATACGTATCATGTGGTTGTTTCGACATAAATATCGATCGGATGGCACGCTGGAACGTTATAAAGCTCGGTTAGTTTGTGATGGCAGTACTCAGCAGGTGGGCATTGATTGTGGGGAGACATTTAGTCTGGTTGTCAAGCCGACCACTATTCGGACTGTCTTGACCCTAGCTTTATCACAGTCCTGGCCCATACATCAGTTGGATGTCACCAATGCCTTCCTACATGGAAATATTAGCGAAACAGTTTATATGTATCAACCCATGGGGTTTCGTCATCGCCAGTATCCGGATCACGTTTGTTTATTAAAGAGATCATTATACGGATTAAAACAGGCACCTCGGGCATGGTACCAGCGGTTTACGGATTTTGTCTTGTCCATTGGTTTTCAGCAGAGTAAGTGTGACAACTCGTTATTTATATATCATCAAGGTTCTGACATGGATTATTTACTTATTTATGTTGATGATATTATTCTTACAATGTCCAATGATACTCTACGAGCTACACTTATACATCAATTGGCCGCCGAATTTGACATGAAAGAACTTGGACCATTGAGTCATTTTTTGGGGATTACTGTAACACGACAGCACAATACTATGTTCTTGTCACAGCAATCATATGCATTAGACATTATTGATCGGGCCGGTATGTCATCCTGCAAGTCGGTTGCTACTCCCGTGGACACAAAATCTAAACTTAGTGCCTCTTCAAGTGACCCATTCGAAGACCCTACGTTATATCGTAGTCTAGCTGGTGCACTTCAGTATCTTACCTTCACCAGACCAGATATTAGTTATGCAGTTCAGCAAGTATGTATGCATATGCATTCCCCTCGGATTGATCATTGGAATTCTCTTAAACGCATTATTCGATATCTACAAGGCACTACCTCGTTTGGTCTCACTTTGGGTACCTTCCGTGATCTCTCATTACGCGCATACACTGATGCGGATTGGGCTGGTTGCCCTGATACTCGACGCTCTACTTCAGGGTATTGTGTTTACTTGGGTTCTAATTTATTATCTTGGTCATCTAAGCGTCAGGCTGTGGTATCCCGTTCTAGTGCGGAAGCAGAATACAGGGGTGTTGCGAATGTGGTCGCCGAATTATGTTGGATTCGAAATTTATTATTAGAATTACGTCGCCCCCTTCGGAAGGCTAGTGTGGTTTATTGTGATAATATCAGTGCAGTTTATTTGTCTGGGAACCCGGTACAGCATCAACGTACCAAACATATTGAGTTGGATATTCATTTTGTTCGTGACTTGGTTCAACGTGGTGATGTGCGGATTCTTCATATACCATCTCGCTACCAAATAGCTGACATTTTTACAAAAGGTCTTCCGCGGGTTTTATTTGACGATTTTCGGTTCAGTCTAAGCATTCGACCTCCTCTCGCTTCGACTGCGGGGGTGTAATAGATTAGAACGATTTTTTGTATATTTAGAATAGATCCCTATCTTGTTCATTAAGTTATCTTGTACATTAAGTTAAGGTTATCTCCTACCAAAATTAGAGGAGAGCCTTTTGTATTTATAGGGTCTTTTATCAATGAAGAGATTATCGAGTTTTCTAAACCTTTAATAACCTAGTGGTTAATAAAAGTTGTTATAGGAACTCAGAACGTTAAACATTTTAGTTTTGAACTCAAGTGGTTAAAACCACTAAAACACAGGGACTCAAAAAGTAATTTACCTAAAAATAAATAACAACATATGATAGATATTAAATGATTAATGTACTCCCCTTCGGTAGTAGTTGCAGTAGTAGGAGTGCTATCAACTAACAATATATTATTGCTAAATGATTAATGTATTACCCTTCGGTACTAGTTGCAGTAGCTACCTTGGTATCATGGTGCTCTTGTGACTCCGAATCCTTAACCTTAACTTCTTCCTTCGACCTTAGATCTTCTTGTTGATGCGAAGCCATTTGTCAAGAGATAGAAGATGAAAATTCAAGTAGGTTATCTGTAGAGATCCGTAGCCCTACGGCCTGCCCTTGTACGTATTTCATTTATGCCACCAACCTTCATGCTTTTGGTACACAATGTTACGTTAATCATGTTGTTGTCATGTTACCTTTTTATCGATGACAAAACTTTATTTATTTATTTATTGAAATCCGTATGAGAGTTAACTTGATTTGGAAAATACAAATGGGTCTATGTCTCGATACAATATTAGGAAATAAAGGTGTTTTCTAAGGCGCTATTTGACAACTTCTGAATGGTTAAGTGCTAAACCAGTAAGAGGTCTGAACCATTAATGCTGAATCAATAAGAGATCTGAACCATTAAGAGCAAGTATAATGATTAACCGTTTAGAGACAAATGTATGACCAATTAAGATTATAGGTCTTAACTATACAGACTTAATATAATGCTTAACCATTCAGAGGCAATTGTATGAACCATTTAGACATTTGCTCACGAAATAAAGAACCATTAAGTTCTGAACCATTAAGAGCACCATTAAGAGATAAACAAATAGCCCCTAAGTAATCTAGTGCGATTCCTTTGCTGGCGAGAATTCACTCGACAACATTTTCTCTTGTTACAATATTCAAAGAGGAAACCTAAAAAAATAAAGTGGTGATATGCTCAAAAGAATATCGACACGTGTTTTACATCGATTGAAAACCACAAAAACGAATAACGGTATCTGTTCTATATGTTAGTATACAGACACTCGTATAGCTTACACTACAAAACAAACCTCTAATTTGAATACAATTCTTGTCAAAAAAAGTAAACCAGAATGTAGAGAAAAAATTAAGCACCGTATTAAGGTTTTAGAAAGTTAACGTCATGTTATGTTGTTACTGAAAAATCAAATTACTAAAACATTTAAAGAAATAAAAAAAATGTTTATGTTCATCATACTCATTAACCAACTTGTCCTTTTTAACAGAAGAAGACTCTGTACTGCTTTTTAACGTCATCTCTGTTAAAAAGGACAAGTGGCTTCGCATACGGATTTCAATAAACATTGGATATGTTTTTGGAGTGACCCTTGTAAGTACACTTTATATTCATCGCTTATCATACTCTCGTGTCTAGGTGTTTTCGTTTTAAGAATGGCATCTTGGTGATTTTCCAATTCGAGTGATATTGAACTTAGTTTTGTAACAGCGTGTATTGGTTTTTGATGCTGATTTTTTTCTTGCTTCTTTAACAATGCATCCATGCTTGAATTATAGCTTTCTAAACTTGGTTTTACAAAGATGGTGGGAGATTGTTCTTGATGATGATTAAGTATTTCAACTTGAAAATTCCCTTCCAATATTCTCAAGACCTGCAAACACCGTATTTTTGTTAAACTCAAGTATCAATAAGAAATAGCAGATTACAGATTTTTTTCATTTCAAGATGTAGTAATTAGCTTTTGACTCTGGTTATTTTAGATTGTGTAATCAATTCCAAAACTATTATCTGAAAACATATGTATATAATTTATATATGTTATGAATGAAGGATTCACCTTAGACATCCTTGGCCTTTGTTCAGGGTTAGGTGATATACATAAACTGGCTGCATACATCATGTACTCCACTTCTTTCATATCATACCTGTTTGCTAACCTAGGATCAATCATTTCTACACATGCCTGTCCCTCCAAAAGTACACGTCGACCCTGAAAAGTGAAAGAATGCTACTCAGTTAATCGGCATAATTTAGTAAACATATGTGTTTTCCGCTTTTGTGGAAGTAGGTCGTTTAAGAATGCGACTGGTACTTATTGGTGTTTTTTGGAATTTTCTTTGGAGCCAATCAAACACCATAGAGTTTGGTGAAAAACTCTACAATTCCAAAAATTTCCAAAAAATTCCCAGAGTTATCGGTCTTGTTCATAAACCATCCATAATACATTTTTTTTGCATAAATATTGTGAATACACTCATTAATGAAGATTCTTACCCATTCAGAAAAGTATTGCTTCCTAGAGGTTCTTGAGAATTCAATAGCCTTGATGCCAGTTAAAATCTCCAAAAGGACGACCCCAAATGCATATACATCGGCTTTCTCAGTTATTAAACCGGTCTGTGTATACTCAGGAGCCAAGTAACTGTAAAAGATTAAAACAATGTTTTTTTAATCATCTAATGAATTAACATGTTATTGTAACATTAACATATTGTGAACGCGTAGATAAATCAATACCCGAATGCGCCAACAACTCGCGTTTCTTCCTCTAGTTGTCCATCTGGTTGACATCTAGCCAGACCAAAGTCTCCTACCTATGTTTAAAATGTACCAATTTCCAAAGAAGGTTAGAACCAAATATCAACAAGAGAAAGAGAGAGAGAGAGAGCAGAGACTTATGATCACTGACCATTGGTTCAAAATCATGTGTTAAAAGTATATTGTTAGGCCGAAAATCTCTATGTATTATGCAACCAACACGACAATCTTCATGAAGATATCTTAAAGCTCTTGCTGCACCACATGCAACCTTCATTCTATTCTCCCAAGTCATCACCTCACCTTCCTTTGTTGCTGTACACATCAAATAGTTTTATTAGTATTCATGAATTTTCATGAGGGTATGCAATACATTGGCAAAATTGTTCAAGGATGCACTCAAATTACCATATAAGTGTTTGTCTAAAGACCCATAACAAGCAAACTCATATACAAGTAGCCACTCCTTCTCAATGCAGTAACCAATCAACATGACCAGATTCTTGTGCTGTGCACATTTCAACACTTCAACTTCAGAACAAAACTCAGCTGCACCTTGTGCACTAACCATCTTACGTTTTTTGACCGCAACAACTTGTCCATCGCTCAAAACACCTCTATATACTTTACCATATCCACCTTCCGCCAAGAAGTTGCTTGTTGAAAATCCAGCGGTTGCTTTCTCAATCTCTTCATGGCTGAACTTTCGTGGTGATCTACCGAAAACTGGAACACTATGCTTGCAGATGGAACAAAGAGGGGGTGGTGTAGGTGGCTCTTTTAGTGATAGAGACATTTCCCTTCTCATGCTTGATGTCCTGTCTATAAGTGAAGTATTTGTGTGACTAAAAGATGCCCTTCTTGTAGTTTGTTGTCTATACTCTTTTTGATTCCTCTCTCTTTGGTCTAATCTTGAAGCATATGGTATTGTTTCAGTTTCTTTCTTCATATCTAAATTTCTTGCCATATCTGTTCAAGATACAATAAAAGGATTATGATTAGTTATCTCATTCACCAGAATATATCTAACATAGATTTGTTTTAACAAAAAATGATAAGTGTTTCTAGGAGGCTTGACATGGCAAACAAACTACTCGAAAACTTTGACATGGCAAAACTCAAAAATAACTAGACTGCACTTTTGACTAGCGTACTCCCAAGAAACCAAAACAAGTGCAAAAACCTCCTAAACGCTTTTGATTTTTCTAGACCACTTAGAAATAAAAATTCATCTAACATAATGAGGCATCAATCAAACGGTTAGTTATCTCACCATCTTTAACTCTTAAACGATTGCCATTTTGGTCTGTTCTTTCTTCTGTAGACTGAGATATCCATTTGCGAGCTGGTGCCTTAATCTCAAAGTCAGGAATCTGAGTCAACTGTTGTGATTTCGAATATTGCCTTGGGCGAGGAAGTCTGCACTTTACAATCGAAGGGGGAGTCTTTTGGCGGCCATGTTCAGTTGTTGTGGATGCTGAACTCGAATAAGAAGATGAAGTGTTTTGTGTGTTAGATGAGCTTGAAGTGAGATCTGATGCAGCTAGACTCGTTTCACGAACTTGATTGTAGGCTGGAAAAACACCTAACATATCAGCCATAGTGGGGACTTGCTCTTGATCAACCTTCATGTTAAGCGGAAAGTTCACTGATCTAAGGATCTTGTGAAGGGGTCCATCTACTAGGACCACATTGCAATTCAAGTATTGCTCTAAGCAACAATCTGCTTCGCTTTTCAACTGTCTGTCACATTCACATAGAAAATATTTTAAATCGATGAATTTGTAGTTGTTTTTAATAATCTAGATATATAACATACATACTGATCAAGAACCACCCATTTTGCATGTAACTCGGTTGCTATCATTGCGACTGACCCCACTGGCACGTATGCTACAACTTTTACTTCAGTACGAACCTGGTTTCATTACGCCGAATTAGCATTAAGTTCAGATATGGAGGAAGTTGAACATATCTATCACAAGCATATGGGAAAATGTGTGGACTTCAAAAACATAAGTTTTAATCCTAGATATGTTACATAACTTGTGATGAGTTATAATTAGACCAAAACCCAACATCTATGGCCCAACCCTTGTTGGCCCAATTTTAGTAAGCCCAAGCCAAGATTGGTCAATATTTTGAGTATACAAAGGAGATTCACACCAACAACAAAGCTGGTTGTTCCCCTCTCTCAAGTCTGTCTCTTTACATATACGATTGCATACGTATAGGATTTTACAATGTGGCCCGACTGACATGAGCATGGAAATTTTACGGGGCTTCAAGCCAATGGAGCCTCTAACGGATTCCTATAACTGCAGTTTGCATTGTGACCCAAGAATAGGAAACCTGGCTTTACATCAAAACCAGTAATAATCGAACCTGGAGCTGCTTTCTCATAGCATTGTTACCGGCACCTGGGCTGAGTCCACCCATGCGGTTTTGGTAGCAACAGCCCATGACAATCCCAGGAAAAGATCTTGATGGGCTTCAGGCTTGGACTTTGCTGCTTTGGCCCAACCATCAAGCCCAAATTAAGTTCACACGTCATGGCTCCAATTCAATTTCACCTCACCCCTTACAAGTCTTGAGATCTTTTTGCTTTATTTTATTAAATTGTTTTTTAACATAATTAATCAAACTCTGTCTTAGGTTGGAAATTTCAATCTTTTAAGCAGAACTTTATATTCTGAATATTTGGCCAGACCCATAAAAAATACATTAGTCTTTTGTAAAGAACTTGTAGTATGAGTAGAGTATTGTTTATTTAATATACCATGTTCAGAAAACTAATTAAGCTTCTGTCATTTACTAAAAGATATCTAGCATGCTTAAATTTTACATCAATATATATAGATATCACTCTAAATGTATAGCATTTGCCTATGTGTGACAAATAAGCTAGCCCCAAGGAGAATGCATACCTTGACAACTTTGTGAAGGGAGAAGAGATGGTGTATCATTTGTGAACACACATTATAAACTCTTTGCGGTACATCGCGTCCGTTATCCACAAATCCAACATTATCAGACACATCGTTTTTAGTACTCCGTTTCTTCAACATGCCTATTATAACGCGCACAGAGTTACAAAACAAAGAATATACACACTTGCCAGAAGTTAATCATCAATTTATTAGACAATTTACATACATTATTACGCAACTTCCCTATAAAAATGTAAAAGATGTTTACATTGAGCAAAAGATATATAAGTTCATACGAGCTTTCATACTTATAACTAAAGAACAAAAAACGTTAGCACTACCATAATTTAAAAAAAAAAAATACATAATAGTTTGTGATAATCAGGATTGTTCAAATAACTTGTGGAACAAAGCTCAATTCGAAAAGGCTCAACAAAAGATCGCTCCGTTTGTAAACGGGCCAAGATCGAGCCAACGTTGGCACTCGCTCGTTGGCTTGCTTAAACTAATTCCAATTTTAACATTTTATCGCTAAGCAAGTTGTGGTGAATTAGTCTTACGAGAAAAGAATCCCTTGGAGTTATGACGCGGTTGAGTATTCTTGGCCGGAAGCTGATTGTGTTCATGAGAAGGTATAATGGCAAGCAAGATCAGTGAATCCATAGGTTTGATCACGTTTTGAACCACCCATTCAAGTGCGTAATCAGTGATCTCTCTACCCACCTCGACGCAAACTAGTATTACCTGACCGCCCATTTTACAAACTTGTGAAAGCTCACTGATTAAGTTACAATATCATCTGATGAAGCAGAAGGTGTCGGAAAACGTACATGGAGTTTATATATAGAATTCTAGCTTAGTTTGATAAATTATTTATCATTCTTATCTTTATCATGTTCATTCTTTATCAGTAGATATAGACATCTGAAGGATACAAATGGCACAACTAGAAGCAAGCAGGCAGTATGAACGAGTGAAAGTTGTGGCTTTGTGTTTGTTTTCTAGCATTTGGACTATTTGATACTTCTGTTTTTCGGTTATCGTATCCTTAATGAACTGAAAATCTACTACAAAATATTGTTCGGTCTTCTTTCTTTGACCTATTCTAAATACCCTGCAGTCCTGCACCATTAAGTTCCGAAACTATTATTTTTAGAAGTCAAAATTGGGATGGTGTCAACACTAAAAAATATGTAATTTTCGGTAGGATTGATTAGCAAATATGTTATTTTTTTCTGCATTTGTTAAAAGATTTTACAAATATATGATGTGAGACGATAATAATAATAATAACAACAATAATAATAATAATAACAACAACTAGTTTCCAATATTTAAATCTCATCTAATCAAATTCTAATAAAAGATTCCAATTAATGCAATATGACGTTCTGCATTTTAACCTTAAAATTTTCACTTTATATATATAGGGGAAGGTTCAAATGAAAACCACTAGTTATCGCAAAACTCGAAAACTAACTAAAAAAGCCTAAAAAACATACCAAAATTTTATTTTTTTTTGCATACCAATTTTCGCTATTTAAATTATATAAAAAAAACTTTTATTCAAAAAAAAAAAAATTGTAGTGCATAGGTGTAATATTACACATGTGTATGTGTACTACACATGTGAATTATTACACATGTACACTACAATTTTTTTTTTGAAAAAAAAATTATATAAAAAAACCTGCGAGTTATAATAAAAGAATTGAAAAAAATAAAAAAAAATTTGTGTGTTTTTTAGGCTTTTTTTAATTAGTTTTCGAGTTTTCACGATAAAAGTGGTTTTCATTTGAACCATCCCATATATATATATGTATATATATATATACACACACACACTAGCAGAAACCCGCGCGATGCGACGGCAACAACAATTTACAACGCAATATTAGTTTTATGTTAATTTATAAACCATCTCGTGATATATTGTATAGACTCGGGAAATTATGTAGGATGTTATGCAATTTTTCAATTCAGAATAGTTCATAGTGTCTTCTGGGATGTACATCATCATAAAAAATAGCCATTTCAAATGGCTATGACCTACAATACTTAATAGAGAATATATATAGACGACATAATGTTCTCATCAATCACTTATTGAATTCAAGATAGGAAAGCAGGTGGGTTGAGTAATGGGTCGGAAAACTGGTCGTGACAAACTTTTTAATAATAGTGTATGTATTATAACTAAAAAACTACACAATTAAATGATAATCTATTTTTTTTTTTAAATTTGACAGTTTAGAAGGATATATGCATTTGAACATTAATTTGAGCAAGTTTGAAACTGTTTCGACCCGCATTAAATGACTAAATGAATGCCTACCTTTTAAAGGGGTAAAAGAAACTAACCCATAAAATTTGTCTATTGTTATAAATACAGATATATTCCCTCCGAATTCTACTCCTGAGTTATTATGTTTTCAGTTACATTTGACTACATAAATTTTCAGTTATACTTTGTCTACATCATTGTATATATATATATGTGGTTGATAAATGAAATATACACATTTCTTATATTTCTCTTATTTTTCAAATCACGTTATCAGCACTTTTGCCTCTACATTGAGATTTACAGGCCATCTGCAACATTTGTTCTTCACCGAAGATTCATACGTACCTACATTTTTTTTCATACAATTCTTTGTTCATCACACTTTATCCTGGTACACATCATTACAATCTCTCATATTTGTTGCATGTGTATGTGTTATCATCGTTCACATAGTGTGTGTATACATCTGCATATCAAAAAGAAGATATATATATGTAAAAGAGTTTTTTTTTTTTGGAAAATTTCGAGATTTTCCAAGTGGTAACTAGAAAAGAGTTTTTTTTTAATCGCTTCAACTATGTTACTCTTTTCATAAAGAACAAAAAAAAAAAAAATACACACATTTTTCGAACGATTTTCAAGTTGGTTTTTAGATCTATTCCTTTGGCATAATAGAATCTGTTTTTGGATCTAGTTTTTAGAATGCCCAACGTAAATTTTCTCCCGCGCCGGTTAACGGCGGTTTTTATCGGAATATTCGCCGGAATCTCAATAATCACAGAATCGAAAATATGTTACCTTCAAAGTACACAAACACAAACCCGCAAGGTCTCTGCCGGAGTAAACCAAAAAATGACGTTGTCTTAATTGTCGGAGCGAACGTTGACGCCTCAATTGTCGGAGCGAATCGACGACGTCTCAACCTGTGACAACTGTGCTCTGTAATCGATGTACAATGTAAAACAATGTTAATTATTAATAAAACAATGTGTTTTGGTGTTATTATGTGTGTATTTGTGTTTAATGATTTTACGATTTGATTCAAGTCCGATTTCAAGTTTTAATCCCTTTCTTGAAAGTTATATGCAAACTGATGCATAAACGTAATCAGTTTAACGCGACAAACACTCCGGAATAGTGAAATAGGCTTAACATACCTTAAATAACCTTTACATAACTTAGAAAATACGTTTTGGATGGTTTGGTGTGTCGAAATCAAGTTTGTTCGATCGCAGGGACTATTTGCGTCAAACTGCGAAACAATACCGATTTGTATAGTGACGAACATTTCGAAACTTGATCATAAGTTAAACATACCTTAAATATCCTTTACATAGCTTAGATATAGGCTTTGAGAGGTTTGGTATGCGAAAATGAACTTATTTGATCAATAGGGACTAAAAGCGTCCAAAAAGTGCATAAGTTTGCATTTTCGCGCATATCTTACATTCTGAATATATCCGGACATCCAAAAATTTTTGTAATCATTAAAATATCTTATTTTAGTGATTGGGACGCAAAAACTTCATTCGTTTCGCAATTTGGATCGTACACGCGTCCATTACGATTTTCGTTGTAATTAACCGAATAACGCAACCGTACGACCAAATGAACCGACATCCAAGATGTTTTTGAGCATATTTTAAGCTCCCTATACTTTAACTTCATTTTAGAGCCTTGAAATGGGGTTAACGAGGCTTAAACGTGTCAAAAATGCATCGAAAACCAAGTTTTAGGCCTGCAGGGACTAAACTTGTAATTCTGCCAAACTACTTAGGCGGGTCGCGTAAGCCTTGTATGGCTCTTACACGGGGCGCGAGAGCTGCCCAGTACAAAAACATTGAATCTGTCCATTCCAGCTGTTTTTGATGGTTTTGTTCATGGTTTTTCAATACCATTTGATGGATTTTGCTTGTTTTTTATGTTCCCATTGTTTGCAAAACCTTGTGCCCACATGGAGGGTCAAGATCAAGGCACGAATTGCGAGAAACGATCCTAACGGTTCTCCAAAATCTATATAAACCCAAGCTTTCTTTCATTTCTGCTCACACTTGATCTGATTAATGCTCTAAGTTGAAGCCTTTGCTTTATACCTGAGTATTTTAGATCAAGATCTTCCTAGCTTGGACCTTTTGTAAGTTTCTTTCATGCTTTTTATGCTTTTCAAGCGTAAAAGTCAAACAGTGTATGGCTTTCTGCTTTGACCAGTCTTTGGTCAACACAAAGTTCGTTTGAACTTTGCAACGTGAGCGTAATCACGATGGTTATAGTTCCGTGTGACTATACCTACTGATTACGACGTTGATTAGGCGTAGTGACGAGTCATAGTTTCGGTCAAAATGCGTATTTATGCGTTTTTGCAACCAAACTATTCTTGGGTATCAAAACCCTTTGTTTTGATATCAAAACCTGTTTTCTAACTTAGTTAAACATGTTTCAACATGTTTAGCTCGTCACTTTTAGTTTAGTGCTTGTATAGAGTTGTAAGTCAAGCGGTCTAAACCACCGCTTAGACTTTCGAACTCGACCCATTTGGTCGATCATTAGGATCCGACCAAGCATATTTGTGACCATAGTTGTATATGGAATAACCTTCCAAGGTTATACCGTATGGCCACTTAGTTTAATTAGTTGTATGATAGGTAGTTTATATGCCTTAGGAAAATGACCAAAATGCCCTTTTCATGCATAATTGGATTTTAAGCATATGTAACTTAAACTTTTGTCACTTAACTAATTATGCAACATATTTAGGCATATAATACTTGTCATAGGACTAGTTAGGCGTCTCAAACGCGCATTTGCGCGAACGACGCGTTAAAGTAGCGTAAACTACCTTAATGGGTCGTAACGGGTCGAAAGCACTTAGGATAGGTTCTGACCTAGAATGTAGGCTTTGTTAAACCATATCACATGAGTTCCAACACTCATTTGGTTTACAAGACCTCATTCTATCCGATCTTCCGATTTAGGTGTCGATTATTTGACTTAGCGATTCGATTACTAGGTACTACTTGATTTCCTTGGTTTGCCTGAGCTACGTTAAAGTTGTTTAGATCAAGGATATTTGCAATTCAATGTGAGTACATAGTTCCCCTATTTTACTGTTTTCAATTGTTTTGGGGTGATTCATATGTGTTAAATGATTTCGAGGTTTTAACGATGGTTTTCAAAAATGATTAATATGGTTTATATTAAACTAACAACGATTTCGATAATGTGAACAAACTTGTTGAACGTATTTACATAATGAATAACATTCATTAACATTGATCAAGCCGACCAGTATTAGGTTATGGTACCATAGGATCTGATAAATCCCGTTATCAGACTGCACCCATGGTTATGTGTGGGGGTTATGTGGGTAACGACCGAATCTGTGATTGTTAACTTACCCTTTGGTGGTTTGTTAATTCGAGTTGAACGATGGACGAGTTGCGAAGGTTTGGATGTTATTAGCGAGACGACCAAAAGTAGTTTTCACAATTAAAACGAGAATGATTTTGGGACGATTTAAACGATTGGAACGATTTTAACGAGTTAAACGAATTGAACAAACGATTGGTTTTGGGTTGTGATTAGATAATGGGATGGGTGTAACATGATCATTGTTGTAGAAATCGGCCTAGGCGGCCGATTAATCGCCGCCTAGGCGCTAGTCGGTAGTCCACTGACTAATTTTAACCTAGTCGGTCCAATTAATCGGTAATCGGTCAAAGTCGGTCGTAGGCGGTCGTAATCGGTGATAATCGGTCCTAGGCGGTCAAAAATCGGATTAATCGGCCTATATTAATCGGTCAAAATCGGATAAAATCGGTCCTAGGCGGTCCTAGGCGGTCAGAAGTGGTCAAAATCAGTCAAAATCGAACCATACTATCTGAAACTTGAAGTATTTATGTGAATTTTGAAGTATTATTTTTATATTATTGGGTATATATATATATATAATTTTGAAAAAATACATATAAAAATCCCATTCCGATTAATCCCGATTAATCCCTAGGCTGTACCTCACCGCCCGACTAGCGCCTAGCGCCTTCTACAACATTGAACATGATAAAAGCATGGTAGATACGCCGCTGGTACTTCTTATATATAAGTGTTTTTATCATATTACATTCCGTGGCATTATTTAGTTCACTTGGGCAAACGATTTTGAAACGATGTCACATAACGATGTTTTCTAAATATAAACCATACGAGTTTTGTAACGAGAATAATTTACGATTTGGTTTACTTAAACAAATGTTTTGGGTTAAGAATCATGGCTGCGAGATTTTATAAACTATAACTAACTTGATTTGAGTTGGTTAATTATTTTGCAATACTATACACTTTTCAAAACAAGGTTTGTAACTTTTGAATCTTGTAGTCTAATGAGGTACTGCAACATGCAAACGAGCCATGAATCCGATACTCTCATAAAACCTATGTGCTCGCCAACATTTCTTTGCTGACTTTGTTTTTACATATGTTTCAGGTGGTGTTGCATGATGTTGATTGCTAGGATGCATGTTCACATAGGATCTGGACGAGACCTTAGTGACATAATAACAATGATAGACGATGTGTAATTTGTTTGTTTTATTTTAAGACAATGTAAATTATCAAATGAATCAATAAAACGAAACTCTTGAATCCATGGTTGTGAAACAATAATTCTGCCACTCCACTCCCCGACGTTTCCGCCGCTGTTTCATTGTTTTAACGCGGTCGGGGTGTGACAGAAGAGTTGGTATCAGAGCCAATGGTTATAGGGAATTAGGTTATTAGTAATGCTTTGACCTAGACTATAACTTTTCTAGGACCCCAACGCGAGTTATTTCCGTTTAGATTTTAAAACAATACCGTCACCTATCCCTAGGTGATAACCACAACGAGAACACAATAACAAATCCGCTTCGAAAATTAATCATCTATTCTTGGATGATTGATTACTAGGTTTTGAACCCTCTAAGTTTTCAAAATCTCGTCAAGGTTTGGGTCTTATAATGTGAACACGTGCAATCTGGAAGGGTGGATGCCTGTATCCTGAGTTTTCTGTCTAAGGCTAGAGTGTTCGTACAAATCCACATAATCGGACCAGTCACTCTTACCTGGGAACTCTTGGGATGAGTGTCCACTTAAAGGCTAAAGCATGTCTTCGCGATACATTATATTGATCCATTGACTTTGATTAGTCACTGCGTGTCGTTTGTTTGTTCGAGGTAACAAACGAATGATCGCATTCATTGTGTTTTGTCGATGTTTTCAATACCTCTTTTGTTTTTCCAATTGTCGATCTCACTCGTTTCTCATGTTTCCTTGTTCTTTTTAGACAATGCCTCCTCGACGATATGCACAACCTCTAACTAACGAAGAAGTCGCAGCCCTTGTCTCTCAGCAAATGGTTGTTGTGCTTCCGAACATAGTAACCCAGATCCATCAATTATACAACAACAATAACAACAACAATGCTCAGTGTAGTTTCAAAACTTTCAATTCGGCTAAACCGTTAAAGTTTTCTGGGTCTCAAGGAGCAACCGCGCTCCTACAATGGTTCAAAAGTTTGGAGAGCACATTTAGACATGTTCAGTGTCCGAATGAGCGTAAGGTTGAGTTTGCATCCAGTGTATTCGAGAAGCGTGCTCTTACATGGTGGAACGGTGTGATGCGTTATAGGGGTGCCGATGTGGCCATGACACAAACATGGGAAGAGCTTCGAGCTCTCATGATGAAAGAGTTCTGTCCCCATCACGAGATTCGAGCTTTGGAACGAGAATTTCATGATTTGAAACAAGATGGGGGAGAACACTGTGCGTATATGGATCATTATGAAGAGGTGAGTTTGTTATGTCCCACTATGGTTACCCCATTGGAGAAGGTGATTGAGAGGTACATCGATGGTTTGCCCGATTCTATGCAAGATATTGTCACCGGTAGTAATCCTTAGTAATCCTACGACTGTGCGTCAAGCGATCGAATTGGCTGCTACTCTGACCGAGTCTCAGGTCAGAAAAGGTAAACTGACCCGAAAGGTGACAAGAAGAAGTCAACTGATTCTGCACAAGAAAAGGGTAAAGGTAAAGGAAAAAAGAAGGGTGAGTCTTCTAAGAAGTCAAGGAAGCACAAGGCTTCCCAGAACTTTGCAGTCACTACACAGAATGCTCAAAACCCACCAACACTACCTCCTGCAAAGAAGCAATATGCTGGTACTGCACCTCACTGTGCTCGATGCAATGGTCATCATGTTTCCGAACAGGCCTGTAAGCAGTGTACTACGTGTGGTAAACTTGGGCATCTGGCCAACATTTTTCGTTTGGGTCAGAACCAAGCTGCGCAAAATCCAGCATAAGCTTAGGGGAATGCTGCTAGATTCCCACTTGGTTCGTGTTACAACTGCGGAGAAATGGGTAATTTCCGCAACAACTGCCCAAGGTTGGTGAATGCGAATGCAAATCCGAACGCGAATGCCAACGCGAACGTGAATGTGAATCCCACTCGTGGACGAGCATTCAATCTGAACGCTAATGAGGCTTGAGCTGACAACGAGGTTGTTAACGGTACGTTCCTTGTTAACAATCAACTTGCATCTGTTCTTTTCGATTCTGGTGCCGATAGAAGTTTTGTTTCGTTATCGTTTGAGCCTTTACTTGCGATACCTAGAACTAAACTGAGGAAACCCTTATCTGTCGAAGTTGGTACTGGTAAACCTCTTGTACTCGATTCTGTTATTCGCGATTGTCAATTGAACCTCGATAACCATCTTTTTCCTATTGACCTCACATCGATGCAACTTGGGAGTTTCGACATTATCGTAGGGATGGATTGGTTAACTAAGTTTCATGCTGAGGTGGTTTGTTTCGATAAGATCGTTCGTATTCCTCTTTGGTCCGGTGAAGTTCTGGAAGTTCGTGGTGAGAAACCATCTGGAGGTTTGAAACTCATGTCGTGTACGAAAGGCCAAAGTTATTTACGAAAAGGATATGTTGCTTTTCTGGCACATGTCACCAAGGAGAAAGGCAAGAACAAGAGTATTCAGGATATTCCGATTGTTCGAGATTATCCCGAGGTGTTTCCTGATGAACTGCCTGGTTTGCCTCCAGTTCGTCAAGTCGAGTTTCATATTGATCTTGTCCTAATGCCAACCCGATTGCGAAAGCACCTTATCGTCTTGCACCGTCTGAAATGCAAGAGTTATCGAAACAGCTTCAAGAGTTATCTGATAAAGGATTCATCCGACCGAGTTATTCACCTTGGGGCGCTCCTGTCCTGTTTGTGAAAAAGAAAGATGGATCTTTTCGAATGTGTATCGATTATCGTGAGCTTAACAAGCTTACCATCAAGAATCGATATCCCCTACCACGAATCGATGATCTCTTTGATCAGCTGGAAGGTGCTACCTGTTTCTCCAAGATCGATCTGCGTTCTGGGTATCATCAACTTCGTGTTCTCGAAGAAGGCATTCCCAAAACTGCCTTCCGTACGAGAGATGGGCACTACGAGTTCGGGAAATTACAGTTTGTAATTTAGTTTGAACTTGCCTATTGACCTACTTTTGACAGATTTCTCGTATTCCATGCCCTGATCTATCTATAAACACACAAGACTCGATACAAGACGAAGTCGATAGACGCATGCACCAACAAACTCCCCCTCGAATGTTGACGAGTCTTAAGTGTCGAGTCTTCAACGTCTTCAGTCTTTATCAGTCTGATTGCTCTCTGAAGTATTTGACAGTGTAAAACTTCTTCAATCTTCTCTTTTCTTTTCAACAGCACCAACATGCTCCCCTCGAACAAATAATCTTTCCTCGGATGTTGATCGCAATCTGTCTTTCACAGGATTAGGATAGTGTCCTAGCTCTATACTCTTTCCACAGGTTCTGGACCAATTTCTGGCTCTACTGTTTCCTGCACAAATCTTTACCCAAAAATAAATTTCACCAATTTTAAAATTTGACAAATTTATATACTTCTTGCAGGTAACTTTCCAGAATGATTTAACATTTTAAAAACTTCTGATGTCCACTTGTATACTAAATATTCAAAATTTTCTTATTTAAGCACACACTCCCCCTCACAAAATTGCTCATCATGTTTAGCACTTGGAATTTTGAAAATCAGCTCTCCAACATCAGTTGTCAAAAATATTTTTGGATTTTTCAAAATTTTACGCTAAAGCACACTGAAAATCTTTTTGAATTTTTTAAATTTTAAAGAAATGCAGTAAAGAAATATTTACAGACACTATTTTTGTGAGTTTGTGTAAGAGGATCATATCAGTTTTTGACAAGTCACAAGTACCGTTGAGCTTAGTTACACATTAAGAATTAAACAATTCACTTAGATTGCCGATATACTGATCCACTTAAATTTTCATACAAATTTCAACTGATTCAGGATATGAATTAGGTGTATTAAGAACTTAAACTCATTCATGTGTCCCACCTCTTGAATATACTCCCGTATCCAGATCCCAATATTCAGTCTTACAGGTGAGTATACCACAGATGATATCTGTAAGGGGTTATATGCGAAGAACCGTGAGAGCTCAGGTCAGAACTTCCGTTCAGCAGAGAGATGACGGCTTCGACTTTTGGTGGGTCCCCTTTAGAGGATCTTTTTTACAACAGCACATGATTAGCATTTTTTCAATGTTTCATCATTTTTTGTACTGAGGGCAGGCTTTTATTTCAAGCAATCGTAAAGTATTCTCCGGGGATTAGGCCATTGCTTCCGCAAAATCAGAAGTCCCGGGATAATACCCCAGATATCACTGAGCATAAAGACCTAGTATCTCAGAAAGAGGGATCCTTCAAACGAAATTTCAGGGGTTACCTATATATCCAAGTAGTGTTCCCCACGAAATAAGCAAGTTTGAATTTAAGTTTATATCCCGAAAAAGCTTACTAAATGTGTAAAAACCTATCAGCATATCATCAGTGAGACCGTTTAACGCTATTTAAACATTACATTTCTTTAGCATACTGTAACTGTCTACTGATGTACTATCATTTCCTCTTTTTCACAACAAAACTCTTTTTGTATTTTATCATGTTTTTGAATTTTTCAAATTTTCAAATGTTTTTGGATTTTCTGAATTCTTACTCCCCCTAAAATGCAAAATCATTTAAGGAAATTTGAAAATAAAATGACAACTGATATCGAATCACTTCAAATCGCCATCCACTTGGCATAAACAATTAGAACTCCCCCTTACAACAAACTATTTTCTCATTATGATTTTAAAACACTTAAGTTTGTTTTAATCAAAATGATTTTTCCGGAAAATAAGTTTTGTTGGTTTTACCACTTGTAAAGTTGGGGTTATAATCATCACATTGTTCTATCAACCATTTTAAAAATGTAACAATTTTAAGTTCAAACACCAAATATCACTTGTAGAAAATCAAGTACAAATTAATGTCCCTGATTTACCACTTGAAAGATGAAATATCACAATCGTGAATTTCTCAAGAAAGATGCCGATACCTGCTTCACACTTACCAACCTGGAAGCTCCGGCAAGTCAGGATTCTACTTGTGAAAAACTTCCATCCAAGTCTGACCAAACTTGGATGTTTCCTCCTCAATTTCACTTGGGTAAAAAGTTGCTTTCTTTGTTTCATAAAAGTCCTTTACCCCTTTGGCCTTTCCCTCAACCATTTTTTCAAAAATCTTTTTAACATTTCCATTAAACACTTTCTCAACATCAAATTCTTTCTTCTCAGAATAGAATTGATTCGAGATCTCAACCTTTCCAACTTTTGATTTAAAATTTTCAGCCCTCAATGGTGGAAAATTAACATCATCCATTCGAGGCACTGAGTTTTCTTCTTTTACCTCAAACTGTAGCTCCTCTGACTTTGTGGAATCAGATTCATCGCCGGATTTCACATCAAACTTCTTAACATCTTCATGAAACTTCTTAACAACCCACATTTGGTTGTCATGCTTAGCTCTCTTTTTATAAAAAATTGTCTTTGAACACTCACCAACTTCATATGTTGAATTTTCAAAAATTTTAAATTTGTCAGTTGGTGGTTCATTTTTCTCAACCACTTTTTCTTTGAATTTTTTAAAGACTTCCTGTTTTGTTTTTGTTGCTTGAAAACAGTTCCATGGAATGTGACCAACTTCATTGCATTTGTAACAGGTTCTTGTCTCCTTTCTTTGATAAGCATCATTCTTCACTTTCTCTTGCTTCTTGGCAAGGAATTCTCTGTTTGATTGCTTCCAGAATGAGCTTTTTGATTCTTCTTCACAGCTTGTCCCTGAAACAAATTTTGTATTTGTTTTAGAATTTTTTTCATGTTTATAATTTTCTGGTGGAATAAATCCTAGTCCTTTCCTTTTGAAATTACCGTTATGGTTTGGTTTCTTTCGATAACCTAAACCAGAACTGTAACCCTTTTTCTTGTTTAATATTTTGTTTATTTTTTATTGATCTCTTGAGGTGTAAGGTCTTGGTTTTACAGAAAGATTTACATCTTTTATTTTAGAAATATTAATTTCTATTAATTTGAAAACCTTTTTAATCATTTCTAGTTTAACACCTCTTATTGAAAATTCCTCATCAGAATATAATTTGTCTGAATCCTTCAAAGTATATGCCACTTTGATTGGTTCGTAATTCAAATTAGATTTTGATAACAGAAATTCTTTATTATAAACCCTTTTAACTGACAACTTTTGACTGTCAACTGATGATGAACTTGTACTCCCTGACTCAGACTTTGACTCCGACTCCTCATCTTTATCCAACACCTGATCGACCACTCTTTTTATTAACTCAGACTCATGATCAGTGTCAGACGATGTAAATGTGACGTCAATATTTTCTGGTAACTCGTAAGTTGTTTCAGATTTTAACTCTATATTGACAGCCTTTTTGACTTGCTCCTCATTCGGTTTTCTGGGAGAATAACCTTCCCAGATCGGAGGCGGACGCTTATTATAATTCGCACTTCGTTTCTTACCAGTATCCTTCTTGTCAGTCTTCTCATCTTGAAATGCTTCTAAACCTACAATAGTTGGATAGATTCGATCAATTAGATAATCAGAACTAGAATAACTTTGCAGTAAACGTCTAATTTTCTCATTTTCAATCCTTTCAGTCTCCAACTCTTGCTTTAACTTTGCACACTCTTCAATGTAATGATTGATAGCCTTTTGCTTCGACATCATCACAACATTCATCATTGTCAGTGCATCTTCTCTTTTAGAATTTGTCTTTTGTAGACCAGTTACCGTTCTGTTCAAAATGTCATACGACTCTTTTACATAATTCAGATTGAATAGTAATTGTTCCTTCATCTTATCTTGCTCACTCAGCTTTTCATCCTTCTCTGCACACTGCTTGCAAGATTCTAAACACTTTAAGCAAGGCTTGATAACCTCCACAATCTTTTCTATTTCAACAATCTTCTCCACTTCAATAATTTTTTCAACTTCAATCACCTTCTCCTTTTCAACAATCTTCTCAGCAATTTTAACCTCTTCATTTTGAACAATCTTTTCATTTTGATCTTTGCTTTCACATTCCTTCTTTTTCAGTTCTTTTGCTGCTCATCTCTTCTTCAACTTTTCCAAGCGATCTGCAAAATAAAATTGAAAACTTTCAGGAGATAAATGAGATTTTGCAATATTGATATGCATTTCTTCCTCATCATCACCACTGTCATCAGTTGGTGATTGATCAAAATCTATTGTTTTTTCTGAACTATCATCTGAAGAATTAGAATCAGATGATGTTTGATAAAAAACTATTGTTCTTTCTGAACTTTCTTCTGATGAAATAGACTCTTTTTCTTGACTTTTCTCATTACTATCAAACGCTTTCATCCATTCTGTCATCAGATCAGGCTCTTGAACTATCTGTGCAATGAGAGCAACAACTTTTGAATCAGGTGGAATATATTTATCCCAGCTGAAACCTTCTGCCACTTTTTCATCATCTTGATCAATGATACCATAATAAGCTTTCTTATTTGCATCTTCGATCATTCTTGCATGCGCAGTTTGTGGTTCCTTTTGTTGATATGTTTGATGAGCAACTTGTTGATATATGGCTTTCCGATAGTAATCATCTTTTCCAAAAGGATTCTTTGCTCCACTAGCTTCCTGATTTTTGCATTCTCTCTTAAAATGACCTTTCTCCTTACATCGAAAACAAGTAACTTTAGATTTATCAAAACCCAAAGTAGACACATGTGCATCCAAAAAATCATTTCTTCCTGTAATCATTTTAAACTTTTCTGCTCTTTTCAAAACACTTGCTAGACACCATTTGATGTCCATGAGCTCCATCTCTTCAGCGTCTATCTGATCGTAATCCTCTTTCGTCAGCATAGGATTTCCGATCCTTCCAGCTACTAATCCTTCATAAGATTCCAGCACAGTAGCAAGTAACGCCATGTGATCTTTAGCAACTTCTTCAGAAAAACTTTGACCATTCGGGAGATTTAATGCAATGTTGCACTGTATCACACAACCATTTCCACTTTTTGAACTTTGAGACTGAAAACTTGAAGTTGAACTCTTTGGATTAACACTTGGATATGAAGAAAATCCACTGCTACTGTTTGAATTTTGATCAACAGTTCCAGATGAGTTTCCAGCACTAAAAGCAGTTTGAATTTTTGGACTTATTTCAACTTCTTGAACACTGCCTTTGTAATACATTTTCACATCTTGTTGATTACTCGGATTGTTCATCCTTACAATCTTTTGCTGTTCAAGATCTTGACCTTCAATCTTTTCGATAAACTGAGAAATTGTCAAACCATCATATTCTCCGGTGTTCTTTAAGATCATCAAAAATGTACCCCATTCTTTCTGAGGTAAAGCATCAACTAATTTGTCTACCCATTCCTCTCGTTCTTTATTGATACTCAACAAAGACATTGAACGAACTAAGTGGCAGTATCTTTCAATCAACTTCTTTGTATCTTCTCCTGGCAGACTTGTGAATAAATCAAATTCTTTCTTAAGCAATGCCTTTTTACTCTTAATCATCTTTTCACTTCCCTCAAATTTAATTCTGAGTGCTTCCCAAATAGAACGTGAAGTTTTATCATGTTGAAGCAATATAAAGATGTCTTCTTTAATAGCTTGCTGGAGTAAACTGATCATCATTTTCTCTGCTTTATACATGTCTGGTTCTTTATCTGTAAATTCAAAAATCTTTTTATCAACTCCCAGCTCAGTACGTGGTAGCACATACTTTTTCTCAACACACTCCCATGATCTCAAATGATTGGCTTGGACCCAGTTTTCAAACCTATTTTCCAACCATAATACTCCTCAATGCTCATTAGTTTAGGGAGTTTTTGCATTGTTCCAGTTTCATTTTCCATGTTCATGTTTTGAGCAATGGCAGCTGGAGTAGTCGGGGTTGTAGCAAACGCGTTATAAAACTCCTCTTCCATGATTCGATAAACTTTTTCACAAACCAGACACTTTCAAACGAAATTACTCCTTCAAACGGAATATCTTTCAAACGGAATACCAATTGAAACGGAATCTCTAATTTCGTATGAAATTTTCAAACGGAATCACAACTTGAAACGAAATCACTTATTTCGTTTGAAACTTTCAAGCGGAATACTTTTCAAACAGAATACCTAATTCCGTGTGAACACACACCCCTTTCAAACGAAATCCCTAATTTCGTATGAAATTTCAAACGAAATTACAACTTGAAACGAAATTGCTGTATTCAAACGGGATTACTCAAACGGAATACCGGTTTCAAGCGGAATTAAGGACTAATTCCGTATGAAATACTGCTGACATCATCATCTCGAGCTGATTTTCAAACGGAATTACAAATTTTATCTGTTTTAGATCGAATTTAGGTCCAATTTTTTCAAGGATTTGTTAAAACACAATTGCGAGCACAATGTATGAAAATTAGCCGATTTTAACCGTGAAAAGTTGTAAATTTTGAAAAAGAAGGTGTAGAAATCAGAAATTGCAGCTAAATTGGTAAGAACTCTTCCTCCTGAGCTCTGATACCACATGTAGGATCATGTACGGACCCGAAACGAGTCGATCCGAGGCGTTCTACACAATATGAAAGGCAGAAACAGACATATTGTGTGTGATTAAGCAAGATATTCACTTTAACTGTTGTTCTGATTAACTTGACAAAGTTTTACAGTGCAACAACACTTCAGCAGCACTTCGGATCCGGAAATACACATACACGTCTATCTCAAACGAAATCAGGACAACTCTATATATAGGCCAGCTAATTCCGCTTGAACATGACTCAAGCGGAATCACCTTTCATACGTAATTACGAGTTCAAGCGAGATTACCATTTCAAGCGGAATTAACAAGTTAATTTCGTTTGAAATGACATGTTCACTTCAAGCAAAATTACAGTTTGTAATTTCGTTTGAACTTGCCTATTGACCTACTTTTGACAGATTTCTCGTATTCCATGCCCTGATCTATCTATAAACACACAAGACTCGATACAAGATGAAGTCGACAGACACATGCACCAACATCATGCCTTTTGGTTTGACGAATGCTCCATCTATCTTCATGGACTTAATGAATAGGGTTTGTAAACCTTATTTAGACAAGTTCATCATTGTGTTCATTGACGATATTCTTGTTTATTCGAAGTCTCGAGCCGATCACGAGCAACACGTTTGTTTGACACTGGAACTCCTGAAGAAGGAACAACTTTTTGCTAAATTCTCCAAGTGTGAATTCTGGCTTTAAGAAGTTCAGTTTTTGGGTCATATAGTCAACGAGCAGGGTATTCATGTGGATCCTTCCAAAATAGCTGCTATTAAGGATTAGAACACACCAACGACACCCACAGAAGTTCATTCTTTTCTTGGTCTTGCTGGGTATTATCGACTTTTCATTTCGAACTTCTCGAAGATCGCGGTTCCACTCACTACTTTGACTCAGAAGAATAAGCCTTTTGAGTGGGGACCCAAACAAGAAGAAGCATTCCAAACGCTGAAACAGAAGCTCTGTGATGCTCTTGTTTTATCATTGCCCGATGGTAACGATGATTTCGTTGTCTATTATGACGCGTCGAATCTAGGCCTTGGTTGTGTCCTTATGAAACGGGGCAAGGTTATAGCATATGCGTCAAGACAGCTGAAAGTTCACGAGAAAAACTACACGACTCATGATCTTGAGTTAGGAGCTGTGGTTTTTGCTCTAAAAATCTGTAGACACTATCTTTATGGTACGAAGTGTGTGGTTTTCACAAACCACAAAAGTCTCCAGCACATTCTTAATCAGAAGGAGCTGAACATGAGGCAACGACGATGGGTTGAGCTCTTAAGCGACTACGATTACGAGATTCGCTACCACCCTAGTAAGGCGAATGTCGTAGCCGATGCGCTTAGTCGAAAGGAGCGAGTCAAGCTTCATTCTGTTCGAACTCTATCTGATATTCAAACTCTTGTCTCTCAAGCTCAACAATCTTGTGTTTCACAAAATTTGTTGGGTAAGGAATTACCATGTCAACTTGAGCTTAAGCTCGAAACGAAAGAGGATAGGTTATTCTATTTCAAGGATCGTTTGTGGATTCCGAAACAAGACGATCTTCGCAATTTAGTGATGGACGAATCTCATAAGTCTCGATATTCTATCCATCCTGGTGCTGATAAAATGTACAAGGATCTTCGTACTCAGTACTGGTGGCCTGGTATGAAGAAGGATATTGCCTTGTATGTATTAAAATGCCTAACTTGTCTCAAAGTCAAGGCTGAACATCAACGACCATCTGGTTTGCTTGTACAACCAGAGATACCGGTTTGGAAGTGGGAGAACATTGCTATGGATCTCATCACTAAGTTACCGCGTACCTCTAGATGTCATGATGCTATTTGGGTTGTTATTGATCGATTAACGAAGTTAGCTCATTTTATACTGATTCGCAAGGATCTATCTGCTGATAAACTTGCAAAGATTTATGTTGATGAGATTGTATCTCGACATGGTGTCCCTTTGGATATCATATCTTATCATGATGCTCGATTTTCATCTCATTTTTGGAAGACCATGCAATCTGCTATGGGAACCCAACCAAATCTAAGCACTGCTTATCATCCCCAAACAGATGGACAATTTGAGAGGACGATTCAAACTTTGGAGGATATGCTTAGAGCATGCGTGATAGACTTTGGTGGTAATTGGGATTCTCATCTGCCATTGATCGAGTTCTCTTACAACAGTTATCAAGCTAGCATTAATATGGCACCGTTCGAAGCTCTCTACGGTCGAAAATGTCGTTCACCTGTCTGTTGGAATGAGATCGGTGAAGCTCAGCTTACTGGACCTGAGCTCATTCTAGAAACAAAAGACAAAATCAAGAAAATCCGCGATAATCTTGTGACAGCTAGAAGCCGTCAAAAGATTTATCCGGATATGCGACGCAAGCCCTTGGAATTTCAAGTTGGCGACCATGTCCTACTCAAGGTGTCACCTTGGAAGGGAGTGGTGAGATTTGGAAAAGAAAGGAAAACTTGCACCTCGATATGTTGGGCCATTTAAGATTGATGAAAGAATTGGAAAGGTTGCCTATCAACTAGAGCTACCTCCAGAGCTTAGAAATATTCATCCAACTTTCCACGTGTCCAATTTGCGAAAGTGTTTAGCCGACACTGATCTTCACATTCCACTCGACGAAATTCAAGTTGATGAAACGATGCACTTTGTCGAGAAACCCGTGGAAATAATGGACCGTGCAGTCAAATAGTTGAAGAACAAGCGAATTCGATTTGTCAAGGTTAGCTGGGAGTCCAAACATGGCACAGAGTTTACTTGGGAGCGTGAGGACCAAATGAAGGCGAAATATCCGCATTTGTTTTCACATGCTTCCTCTAGTTAAAATTTTGGGATGAAATTTCCTAAAGTAGGGGAGACTGTGACAACTGTGCTCTATAATAGATGTACAATGTAAAAAAATGTTAATTATTAATAAAACAATGTGTTTTGGTGTTATTATATGTGTATTTGTGTTTAATGATTTTACGATTTGATTCAAGTCCGATTTCAAGTTTTAAATCGCTTTCTGGAAAGTTATACGCAAACTGCTGCGTAAACGTAATCAGTTTAACACGAAAAACACTCTGGAATAGTGAAATAGGCTTAACATACCTTAAATAACCTTTACATAACTTAGAAATAAGTTTTGAATGGTTTGGTGTGTCGAAATCAAGTTTGTTCGATCGCAGGGACTATTTGCATCAAACTGCGAAACTATACCGATTTGTATAGTAACGAACATTCCGGAACTTGATCATAAGTAAAACATACCTTAAATATCCTTTACATAGCTTAGAAATAGGCTTTGAGGGGTTTGGTATACGAAAATGAACTTATTTGATCAATAGTGACTAAAAGCGTCAAAAAGTGCATAAGTTTGCATTTTCGCGCATATCTTACGTTCTGAATATATCCGGACATCCAAAAATTTTTGTAATCATTAAAATATCTTATTTTAGTGATTGGGATGCAAAAACTTCATTCGTTTCGCAATTTGGATCGTACGCGCGTCCGTTACGATTTTCGTCGTAATTAACCGAATAACGCAACCGTACGACCAAACGAACCGACATCTGAGATGTTTTTGAGCATATTTTAAGTTCCCTATACTTTAACTTCATTTTAAAGCCTTGAAATGGGGTTAACGGGGCTTAAACATGTCAAAAATGCATCGAAAACCAAGTTTTAGGCCTGCAGGGACTAAACTTGTAATTCTGCCAAACTTCTTAGGCGGGGCGCGTAAGCGTTGTATGGCTCTTACGCGGGGCGCGAGAGCTGCCCAGTACAAAAACATTGAATCTGTCCATTCCAACTGTTTTTGATGGTTTTGTTCATGGTTTTTCAATACCATTTGATGGATTTTGCTTGTTTTTTATGTTCCCATTGTTTGCAAAACCTTGTGCCCACATGGAGGGTTAAGATCAAGGCACGAATTGAGATAAACGATCCTAACGCTTCTCTGAAATCTATATAAACCCAAGCTTTCTTTCATTTGTGCTCACACTTGATCTAATTAATGCTCTAAGTTGAAGCCTTTGCTTCATACCTGAGTATTTTGGATCAAGATCTTCCTAGCTTGGACCCTTTGTAAGTTTCTTTCGTGCTTTTTATGCTTTTCAAGCATAAAAGACAAACGGTGTTTGACTTTCTGCTTTAACTAGTCTTTGGTCAACACAAAGTTCGTTTGAACTTTGCAACGTGAGCGTAATCACGATGGTTATAGTCCCGTGTGACTATACCTACTGATTACCACGTTGATTAGGCGTAGTGACGAGTCATAGTTTTGGTCAAAATGCGTATTTATGCGTATTTTGCAACCAAACAATTCTTGGGTATCAAAACTCTTTGTTTTGATATCAAAACCTGTTTTCTAACTTAGTTAAACATGTTTCAACATGTTTAGCTCGTCACTTTTAGTTTAGTGCTTGTATAGAGTTGTAAGTCAAGCAGTCTAAACCACCGCTTAGACTTTCGAACTCGACCCGTTTGGTCGATCATTAGGATCCGACCAAGCATATTTGTGACCATAGTTGTATAGGGAATAACCTTCCGAGGTTATACCCTATGGCCACTTAGTTTAATTAGTTGTATGATAGGTAGTTTATATGCCTTAGGAAAATGACCAAAATGCCCTTTTCATGCATAATTGGATTTTAAGCATATGTAACTTAAACTTTTGTCGCTTAACTAATTATGCAACATATTTAGGCATATAATACTTGTCATAGGACTAGTTAGGCGTCTCAAACGCGCATTTGCACGAACGACGCGTTAAAGTAGCGTAAGCTACCTTAATGGGTCGAAAGCACTTAGGATAGGTTTCGACCTAGAATGTAGGCTTTGTTAAACCATATCACATGAGTTCCAACACTCATTTGGTTTACAAGACCTCATTCTATCCGATCTTCCGATTTAGGTGTCGATTATTTGACTTAGCGATTCGATTACTAGGTACTACTTGATTTCCTTGGTTTGCCTGAGCTACATTAAAGTTCTTTAGATCATGGATATTTGCAATTCAATGTGAGTACATAGTTCCCCTATTTTACTGTTTTCAATTGTTTTGGGGTGATTCATATGTGTTAAACGATTTCGAGGTTTTAATGATGGTTTTCAAAAATGATTAATATGGTTTATATTAAACTAATAACGATTTCGATAATGTGAACAAACTTGTTGGACGTATTTACATAACGAATAACATTCATTAACATTGATCAAGCCGACCAGTATTAGGTTATGGTACCATAGGATTTGACAAATCCCGTTATCAGACTGCACCCATGGTTATGTGTGGGGGTTATGTGGGTAACGACCGAATCTGTGATTGTTAACTTACCCTGTGGTGGTTTGTTAATTCGAGTTGAATGATGGACGAGTTGCAAAGGTTTGGATGTTATTAGCGAGATGACCAAAAGTAGTTTTCACAATTAAAACGAGAATGATTTTGGGACGATTTAAACGATTGGAACGATTTTAACAAGTTAAACGAATTGAACAAACGATTGGTTTTGGGTTGTGATTAGATAATGGGACTGGTGTAACATGATAAAAGCATGGTAGATACGCCGCTGGTACTTCTTATATATAAGTGTTTTTATCATATTACATTCCGTGGCATTATTTAGTTCACTTGGGCAAACGATTTTGAAACGATGTCACATAACGATGTTTTCTAAATATAAACCATACGAGTTTTGTAACGAGAACAATTTACGATTTGGTTTACTTAAACAAATGTTTTGGGTTAAGAATCATGGCTGCGAGATTTTATAAACTATAACTAACTTGATTTGAGTTGGTTAATTATGTTGCAATACTATACACTTTTCAAAACAAGGTTTGTAACTTTTGATTCTTGTAGTCTAATGAGGTACTGCAACATGCAAACGAGCCATGAATTCGATACTCTCATAAAACCTATGTGCTCGCCAACATTTCTTTGCTGACTTTGTTTTTACATATGTTTCAGGTGGTGTTGCATGATGTTGATTGCTAGGATGCATGTTCACATAGGATCTGGACGAGGCCTTAGTGACATAATAACAATGATAGACGATGTGTAACTTGTTTGTTTTATTTTAAGACAATGTAAATTATCAAATGAATCTATAAAAACGAAACTCTTGAATCCATGGTTGTGAAACAATAATTCTGCTACTCCACTCCTCGACGTTTCCGCCGTGGTTTCGTTGTTTTAACGCGGTCGGGGTGTGACACAACCGTCGGAGCAAAACGCCGCCATCTCAGTCATCAGAGCAAAACTTACGTTCTGAGATCTGGTTTCCCGTTCTTAATCGTCGCCGGCGGTTGATGTAACTGTCGCCGGAACAATTTTTTTTCCTCGCCGGAACAGCCTCAAAACCTAATTTCTGTTCATTCGTCTTCCTCGTATCAATTATGCATTTTTTTTGCTCGCTCTCTCTCTAGATCTGTCTTTGTCTCTGTTGGGGATGTATTGTATATATATATTAATACACATTTAACAATATATATTTAATATGGCTTGGAAGTGTCTGGAAGATGGCTAAGCCAACTGTCCTCCACTATATATTAATAATATTATTTTTTAATATTTAGTTTCTGATCAAATTATATATATAGTATGCCATACGACTATGTATTGTATTTTTTAAATTAGAATGACTTACGACTACAATATTTTTTGATCAATCTTAATAATATTATATACATAGTATGCCAATTGTCCTCTACTATTTGTAATAATTATAAAATGATTTAGTATAATTATATTATACTGAGATACTATTTTAAAATTATAACTAGACACTAATATGCTTTTAACTAATAATTATATGACGCTATTTTAAATAATTTTTACAATGACGTCGTTTTAATTATTGTTTAATATTTAAATTTTGATCGGATGTAACACTACACATGAGATTGATTTTTATTAAATTAAATAATATACCCAAAATATATGTTGTGTTGTGCATCACATCTCTACACAGTTTCACACACAACAGTTTGTATCAGAATATGTCAGTCTACTTAATATAATACTGTTAATTTAACACATCTATTATTAATACAAAACATTAAAAATATAAACTCATCACTACATATAAAAATTGTCTGCTTGTATAGAACCCGAAGTTCTAATTATAAAGAACCTGAAGTTCTCCTATAGTATCCATTATATACACATGCTTGTTATTAAACGCATGTCTCTTTCCTTTGTAGAGAAAATGTCAAACTTATCAAATCTTGAATTCACTGCACTTGAAATCTCGGGCAATAATTACCCCTTGTGGGCTTTTGATGCTAAAACCCATCTGGAAGCAATGTGTCTAGGGGAGACAATCATTGATGGGAATAAAACGTCCCTTCAAGAAAAAACGAAAGCTATGGCATTCCTTCGCTTTCATCTTCATGAAAACCTAAAGAGGGAAAACCGTACTGTCGAGGACCCTCTCGAGTTATGGAAAAACATTCAAGAAAGATTTGACCACCTGAAGTTGGCCTTACTCTCTAAAACTCTCTACAAGTGGGTTCACTTAAGGCTACGAGATCATAAGACTGTTAGTGAGTACAACTCTGCCCTTCTTCGCATCACCTCTGAGCTTATATTATGTGGTGAACAAATCACCGACAAAGACATGATTGAGCAAACTATCTCAACGTTCCATTTATCCAACATGCTCCTGGCACAGAAGTACAGGGAACATAATTTTACAAATTATTCTGAGCTAATATCATGTTTGTTGGTCGCGGAACAAAACAACAAGCTCATACTACAAAATCATTAAATGGGTGTTCTGTGTTGATTTTTTTTAAGACTATGGTTTTTCTTCTTTTGTTTGGATCTTGTTTAAACTCTTATGGTATTTTATGTTTGAACTATTGTTATGGTTTCATTTAAAATCTTATGATATTTTATGTTCGTTATATTAATTTATTTTATTATTTCCAGAGGAAATATGTTTACAAGCTCCAATAAAGCTATCATTGGTGATGAATGTCTCGTAGATAGTGGTACTACCAACACTATTCTCAAACATAAGAAACTTTTCTCTGAGTTGTCTCCTGCAGAGACACTTGTTGGTACTATTTCTGGTGTATGTGATCTTATAGAAGGCTCTGGAAGAGCAAGCATCATATTACCATCGGGTACTAAACTAATTATAAATGATGCATTATACTCTAGTAAATCATGACGAAATTTACTTAGTTTTAAAAGTATTCGACAAAATGGTTACCACCTGAAAACAACATCCGAAAATAATATTGAATACTTACAAATTACTTCAAATGAAAATGGCAAAGATACCATTGTAGAAAAGCTAAAAGCTTTATCCTCTGGATTATATTGTACAAATATTACTCCTATTGAAGCATACATGGTGGTGAGTAACCATATGTTACTAGATAAAGACACATTCACAATATGGCATGACCGACTAGGTCACCCAGGTAACATAATGATGAGGCGAATAATTAAAAACGCAAATGGGCACCCTCTTAAGAATTTAAAAGTCTTACAATCAAAAGATTTATCATGTGCGGCATGCTCTCTAGGCAAACTCATTACTCGGCCCTCACCAACTAAATTGACACAAGAAAACCCCTCATTTTTGGAAAGAATCCAAGGGGACATCTGTGGGCCTATACATCCTCCTTGTGGTCCTTTTCGTTATTTCTTAGTATTAATCGATGCCTCATCGCGATGGTCACACGTGAGTCTTTTAGCTACCAGAAATGTAGCGTTTGCTTGACTATTAGTGCAAATCATACTGTTGAGAGCTCATTTCCCTGAAAATCCAATTAGAACCATACGAGTGGATAATGCAGGAGAATTCACATCCCAAGCTTTTAACGATTATTGTATGTCGATGGGGATAAAGGTTGAACATCCAGTAGCTCATATCCATACACAAAATGGTTTAGCTGAATCATTAATTAAACGATTACAAATAATCGCTAGACCTCTCCTGATGAGATGCAAATTGCCATCTTCTGCATGGGGACATGCTATTCTACATGTTGCTGCACTAATCCAATTAAGACGAACTGTCGACCATGAATACTCCCCATTACAACTGGTCTCCGGGAGAGAACCAAATCTGTCCCACCTCCAAATATTTGGTTGTGCGGTATATGTACCGATATCGCCACCACAACGTACCATTATGGGACCATAGAGAAGATTGGGCATTTACATTGGTTTTAACTCCCCGTCTATTATTAAATATTTAGAACCATTAACGGGTAACATGTTTACAGCACGCTTTGCTGACTGTCAGTTTAACGAGACAGTATTCCCAGTCTTAGGGGGAGATAAGACTAAAGAAAGAATGGTAACACAAGAGTTAACATGGAATGCATCATCGTTATCAAATCTCGACCCCCGAAGTGGTCAATGTGAATCTGAAGTCGAAAAGATTATACATTTTCAAAGAATCGTAAATGAATTACTAGATGCATTCACAGACACAAATAGGGTGACAAAGTCACATATACCAGCATCAAATGCACCTGCTCGAATTAAAGTAATCCCAGAAGCGATTACCATACAAAGAAAACGTGGGAGACCAATAGGTTCCAAAGATAAAAACCCACGTAAGCGAAAAGAGCAGAATAAATCAGTTGGTGAAAATTTAGTAAACGGAACCCTAGAAGAGGTAAATGTCCCAGAAGAGACAAATATAACTCCAGAGGAAAATGAAAATCCAGAAGACACACTAGTACCAAACAAAAACGAGATCTCTATCAATTATATACAAAATAGTACAATATGGAACCGAAATGAAACACGTGTTAATGATATATTTGCATATGCTATAGCAACGGATGTAATAAATGAAAATGATTACATACCTAAAACTCTAGAAGAGTGCATGCACAGAGTTGATTGGCTAAAATAGCAAGAAGCCATAAAGGCTGAGTTGGGTTCGCTTGAAAAGCGAAATGTTTTCGGACTTGTAGTCCGAACACCCATAGACGTCAAACCAGTAGGTTATAAATGGGTGTTTGCTATAAAAAGAAATGAAAAGAATGAGATTGTATGATACAAGGCACGTCTTGTAGCACAAGGGTTTTCCCAAATCCCAGGAGTTGATTATGAGGAAACGTATTCCCCTGTAGTGGATGCGATAACCCTTAGATTTCTAATTGGCCTGGAAATCTCAGAAGGACTTCAAATGAGACTTATGGATGTCGTCATTGCATACTTGTACGGGACACTTGAAAATGACATCTACATGAAAATACCTAAAGGTTTAAAAATGCCAGAAGCATTAAAATCAATACCTCGAGACATGTGTGCTATAAAGCTAAAAAGATCTTTATATGGTCTTAAACAATCTGTCTGCATGTGGTACAATCGGCTCAATGAATATCTCGAAAAAGAAGGATACAAGTCTGATGTAATCAGTCCATGTGTTTTTATAAAAAGATCACTCTCAAAATTCACTATAGTAGCAGTCTACATTGATGATATAAACATCATCAGAGCTCCTGAAGAGATAGAAAAAACTGCTAATATATTAAAGAGAGAATTTGAGATGAAAGACCTTGGCATAACAAAATTATGTCTCGGCCTGCAATTTGAGCATTTACGAAACGGTACATTCGTCCATCAGTCAAACTACATCCAGAAGATGTTAGTACGTCTTAATATGGACAAAGCTCATCCGTTTAGCATACCCATGGTTGTCCGACCGCTAGATCCTCAAAAGGATCCTTACCGCCCTCAAGAAGAAGGCGAAGAAGTACTTGGTCCAGAAGTACCATACTTAAGTGCGATCGGTGCCCTTATGTATCTTGCAAATAACACGAGACCTGATATTTCATTCTCAGTACATGTACTAGCAAGATATAGTTCAAACCCAACACGTAGACACTGTAATGGAATAAAACACATATTCCGATATATTTGCGGGACACAAGACTTAGGTATTTTCTACCAGAAAGATCAAAAGTCCCAGCTTGTTGGGTATACTGAAGCTGGATATCTATCAGATCCACATAAAGCAAAATCTCAAATAGGTTATGTATTCACATATGGTGGCACAGCAATATCTTGGAAGTCAACTAAGCAAACACTTACAGCAACGTCATCAAATCATGCCGAACTAATTGCACTATATGAAGCTAGTCGAGAATGCGTGTGGTTGAGATCAATGATTACTCACATACAAGAAGCATGTGGATTAGAACAGATCAACAAGGAGCCGACGATTATTTATGAAGACAATGCTGCTTGCATAGCTCAGATCAAAGAAGGTTAGATCAAGGGTGATCGAACAAAGCACATTTCACCAAATTTCTTCTCAACATACGACTTGCAAAAAGACGGGGAAATTGATGTTTGCCAAATAAAGTCAAGTGAAAATTTAGCTGACCTATTCACAAAATCTTTACCAAGAAACAGTTTCGAGCAACTATCACACAAGATCAGTCTCCGTAGATTGAAAGATGTTTGTTGAATTCAGGGGGAGAATTATACACACTGTACTCTTTTTCCCTTAACTAAGTTTTGTCCCAATGGGTTTTTCTTAGTAAGGTTTTTAATGAGGTAGTGCAACTGATCCAGTAGTATCAGTTTATTATATAGGTCCTGAAGTATCTATTTAATATCATCCTGAAATATGTTATTAACTGTGTATAATAAATAATAATATATATCTGAGGGGGAGTGTTATAAATACATATATATTCCCTCCTAATTCTACTCCTGAGTTATTATGTTTTCAGTTACAATTTGACTACATAAATTTTCAGTTATACTTTGACTACATCATTGTATATATATATATATATATATATATATATATATATATATATATATATATATATGTGGTGGATAAATGAAATATATACACTTCTCATATTTCTCTTATTTTTCATATCATGTATATATTTGTAAGAATATTTGTGTAAAAAATTTCATGTGGTAAAATTTATAGTAAAAGAGTATATTGAGATATTTATAATGTAAATATCAAGAGGATTTTGAAAGGGTAGGTTTTTGGTTAGGGGTAGGGTAGGTTTTATTTAAAAGTAGCTAAAAGTGTAAAAATCGGTTTCTTTTGAAAAAATTATTTTGTGACTTTATGAACTAAGTAAGTGCTTTTTAAGCTATAGATTTGCTTGTTTATTTAAAGAACTTTAAAGAATAATTTTTTTAAGTAAACCTTAGTCACATGATTTTTGTGTTTTTTCAAAAGAACCGTTTTTTTACTAAAATAAAGGGTATAAAGGTAAAAATATGGTTTTTGGGTGATGGTGTGTTGTGAGTTTTGAAATGAAAGTGTTTAGGCTCAAAAGGGGTTAACTAGGAGAATTTTTGTATTTTTGGGGTAATAAAAATAAAAACAAGGTTCAAATGGAAAAGGGTTTAAAATCATAATGCCTCAATCATATACCTACTTAGATTTAGTCAGTAAGGACCGAGAATGTATTGTCTTGTCAAGTTCTATATTTGTAGGAACCGTACGGGCTATTCACACAAGAAATGAAGAATGAACATTTAGTATAGATGTGATAGTGGATGCTCCTTAAAGGTTCAAAACTCATAAGTTTGTGGGAAAGGGTAAAAATGTGAACATATATATACAATCAAATTTTAAAAATTTGTCATGCCCTTTTTATAAATTTTTCTTGTATTGTTCCTTTTTTATCACGATGCTATCGGTTGTAAATAATTATAAAAACTTAAACTTTTTTAGAACTTGATTTCTTAACTTAAACTATAAACAAGACAACACAAAAAAAAAAAAAAAAAAAAGTTTTGAAAAAAATATATGGAGTGTTTTAGTGGCTCCAAGTAGAATTTTGTATAAGACTCCTTTTTAGGAAAAACAATTTTCAAGTATTAAGTTTCCCCCCACACTTAAATTACACATTGTCCTCAATGTGTTCAAAATAGGTTAAATTGATTAAATGTGTAAGATGTGTGTTAAAAATAACAAAATTTTTGAAAAACAGATACTTGACACGGCCTTGTGTGTGGGAGCCACGGACCCGTGTCAAAGTGTCAGTACCCAATTTTTCCAGAAAGCATACATGGGGGCGTGCCCATGGGACACGACCATGTGTCAATGTTCCAGAATAAAAAAATATTACAACAGACATCGGGCATGGGGGCGTGCTTACCTGCCACGGCCCCGTGCTGCAGTTACAGAATTGAAGATTTTCAGTCGGGAGCCGTCTGTTTTCATGCATAGGGTGCTGGGTTAACGTCCTTTGGCCTCCTCACCATCCTTTTGAGTGTATTCTACTTCCTACAACGAGAAAAAAAAACTTAAAAGTAAAAGCATTAACTAAAAATTACACTAACATTGAACTACTTTATTGATGGATAGTCCATGGAATGCCTCCAAGGTGTCCCACGTTTATAAAGGTCATTGGCTAGACCCAAAGTCGATCAAATGTTACCCGAGCGGGATGACTCGCATCCCGAGATGCATCGGCTAAGGGCGTAGTCGAGGCTTGAGTATGCTGCTTTGAGGTATTTGACCGGGTCCTCCTACACACGTTGTCCTACCTCAAACTTCATCTCCTTGTCTTCTACCCTTAATGTTAATCTTCCATCACTCATATCCACCATGGCCCATGCGGTGGCAATGAACGGTCTTCCTAGTATGAGCAGGATTTTGGTGTCTTCCTCCATTTCTAGGATTACAAAGTCGGGCGGGAAAACAAATTCCCTGACCTTAACCAAGAGATTTTCTATGACACCTTGAGGGTATTTTACCAACTTATCCGCAAGTTGGATGCTCATCTTTGTGGGGTGCAGTTTTCCTAATCCGAGTCCGTTGAACATAGAGGCGGGCATTAAGTTAATGTTAGCCCCTAGGTCGGCAAGCGGGTTACTTACCGGTGATCCTCCAATGGAGCAAGGAATGGTGAAGCTTCCGAGATCGATATTCTTTTGTGGGAGTTTGTTGAGGAGTGCCGCCGAGCATTCTTCATTTAAGTTGACTTGTTGGATGGATTCAATCTTCCTCTTGTGGGTGAGAAATTCCCTCATAAACTTGGAGTATTTTGGTATTTGAGTGAGGACTTCTACAAAAGGGAGATTGATGTGAAGTTGTTTGAGCAAGCTTACGAACTTGGTGAATTGCTCGTCAGTCTTTTGTCGTAGTAAAAGACCGGGGTAAGGGACCAGTGGTGGTTTGGTTGGTTCATTGTTTTGGGGTTGAGTATTTTCTTAGCTTTTAGGAATGGGTGTGTTTGTGTTTTTTATGGTACTTTGGGGTTGTGATGGTTCATCATCGGGTCCTACCTTCCGGTTTCTTAAGTTAATAACGTTTACTTGGGCTTTTGGGTTTGGTTCGGTATTACTAGGCAAGGTTCCTTGTGGTCTTTCGAAGAAGTTTTGGGCTAATTGGCTTACTTGTTTTTCAATGGTTTGCATGCGAGCCCGTTGGTTCCTAAGTTTGGCATCGATTTGTAGGAACCTCTCCGCATACGTTTTCTCGAATTTAGAGAAAAGACGAGTGATAAGATCCTCAAGTCTTTCTCTTCCTATTTGTTTCCAATTGGAATCCTTTTTGCTCATTTCGGGTTTGTTGTTGAAAGTTAGATCGTTGATTTTAATTTTGTTGGTTATTACCCCCCGATTCCCTCCAACTAAAGTTGGGATGATTTCGCCACTCGGGAGTGAAAGAGTTACTTGGGGCTCCCGGTGGTCGTGGTCAGTTATTTAGGTAATTTACCACTTCCGTTTGATTTTCTAAATCTTTCATACAACTCCAGTTTTCATGGGGGCCTCCGCATCCTTCGCAAGCCATAACCGAAGAAGAATCGATTTTCTTTATTTTTGAAGTTAAGGCTTCGATTTGCGCTTGCAAAGAAGTGGTTTCATCCACTTTGTGGGCGCCGAGGGCTATGGATTTAGAAACCCCTACGAGTGTGCCATTGAAAACTATTTTGAGTAATTTCTTTAATTTTATTATAAATTTCCTTGGGGGGCCAATTCCTAAGGAGTCCCCAAGAGCCGGAATTAAGGATTTGCCTCGTGTGTGGTAAGATTCCATTGTAGAAAATGGATACTTGTTGCCAACATTCAAGACCATGATGTGGGCATTTCCTTAATAGCTCCTCGAACTTTTCCCATGTCTAGTACAGTGATTCCCCGTCGTCTTGAGAGTAGGAGTTAATTTCGGTCGTGAGTTTGGTGGTTTTAGCGGGAGGGAAATATTTGTGGAGATATTTTTGGGCAAGAGTAGCACAATCCCGTGCTAATGTAGGCACGACCCTTTGCTGTTCAGAAAAAAGTGTCTGTTTTCAGGTTCCCAAATACTAGAAGTTCGACACGACCCCGTGCTCCTGTAACACGGCCCCGTGTCTCTGTTCCAGTAACAAGAAAATAGCTCTTCCCATATACTGTATGTCTGACACGGCCCCGTGTTGATCAAACAAGGCCCCGTATTATTCTTACAGAAAGTAGAAAATAGGAGAAAAAGAAGAAAAAGAAGAAAAACCTAAAATGAAAAATTAGAAAAATTAAAGATGATTAGGCTGCCGATTTTAAACTTTCTTAAAATCCTTATGTCCCCGGCAACGGTGCCAAAAACTTGACCTATTAGAGTGTGTACGGATTTTTTTAGTACGTTTTTACCCTTTAATCAAGCTTTAAATTTATAAAACACGATATAAAACTATCACTCTCTACAACACGCATTGGCAAGTGCACCCATCGTTGGCGTAGTATAGTGATGGTAAGATACCGACGTTGTCCAAGGACACAAGAGCTATTAATACCGGAATATCATCTACGTCTAATCTAGCCAAATATAGAGAAAATTTTATTTTTTTTAAATAAATAAAAATGAAGAAATAAAATAAATGAAACAGATAGACAAGATAAAATCACTTGGATCTGACTCGTCATTTATGTATCCTTTGATGATTTCATCGCTCTGGGTTTTTTAAGAGATTATCTTAGTTATTGTGGCATGTCCCTCTTTTGGAGGCAACGCTACCCTCAGCCATATTGGTCTGAGTCAGAAAGGATACAGTCCCGCAGGGCCGGATTATTGAAAGATAATTAAGTAAGTTATTAATGTAAAAAGTTGCATTTCCTCTTTTGGAGGCAACGTTACCCTCAACCATATTGGTCTGAGTCAGCAAAGATACAGTCCCGCAAGGCTGGTTTAAAGTTTTAATAGTAGTTTGTTAATAAGGGATTACAAGCCGTTCTTATTTCCCCCGATTTGATGCTATCTTCCTCAAGGGAATTCCTAATAAGCTTAAATCAGTTCCTCGTAGGATCTATACACTGAACGAGGCAAGAACTTTACCCAACCACCCTTCTAACCCCCTTCCAGACAGTTAACGCGTTTATATAGACCGTAAAGACACAAATGAGTGAATCAACAAAACATGAAGAAATGATTAAGTAAAGTTCACCTTCAATATAAAAATCTAGTTATTAAAATCATTAATACAAACACAAATAATACGTTACCAAATCTAGGAAATCAAAAGTTATACATAAATGATTTTGTCTTCACCAAGTGATGTAAGAGATTAGCCAAGCATGACCTTTGTTTAACAAAAACTCTTACTATCAATATTGGATCCCGAGACTACACACAAACTCTAAGGATGGATGATGGATGAAAGTGGTGGATGATGGTGGTATTGTGGTGGCAAGTGTAAGAGAAGTGGTTTACCAAGACATGGTTTGCAAATGAGCCAAGCACCTCCTTTTATACTTGAAAAAAAATAGCTTTACACGGCCCCGTGCCTGGTTGGCACGACTCCATGTGTCACACCATGACTTTTGCGGAAGCGTGATTATGTGTGACTTGCTTAATATCATTGCATTCAACCATAACAAACAACTAAATGATAAGACCAAAGATGTTCATCCATAGATAGTTTTAAAAACATTACACGCAACATTGTTTGAAATCCCAAAACACAGACTTCGCGTTCAGAATACCACACCAACACGTTTTAAGTTCCATAAGGACTTCACAAAAGACACCAATGAAAACTAGGCTTTGAAATATGTATCCTATCCAGGATAGGATACACGCTCCAAACCATTCATCACCGGATGACATCTTTTATTCTAAACAACACTTGAGAACTTCAACGCCCGCCAGATCCATACTTAGTTTCTTGAAATACATGTAGTTTGAAAACATCAACAAAAGTTGAGCGAGTTCATGTGTTTAGTGTGTGAGCTCGAATAAACTTTGTAATCTTTGTAAGTAAGTATGTATGTTTTGTATACCCGGTATGAAAGCAAACAAGGAAACATATCAATTAATGGTTTGCAAGGTCATTAACATGTGTGCAACGGCGTAGGAAGGCTCAAACCTAGCAGATTTTGTACCGGGCCTCTGGCTGTAAGACATAGTCACCTCATGGGCCAAACCCCGGTCCACATGGGTGTGGGCTCGCAACAGCCAAATAGATCTATCACTCATGCCCCTCGGTCCACTTACGAGGATTAATGGTCTTAAAAGTGCGCCTACCCATTCACATGATCTAACAATACATTCCTTAGCTAACCATACCAATTGTAATCATTTGTAAACATTTTGTAACATGTACTTCACCCCCGAAGTTATAAAATAAAAACAGTTAAAAGTAAAGGGGGACATGAACTCACTATCTTGCGTTCTTCGTATCCAACGTAACCCGAAGCTGCTACTGGTGTGCACGACTACCTACAACGTACTACGGTTTATTAGACGGGCGGGTCGTGCCTTGACTTAGTATTAATTAATGTCTTTGAGTTACGTTCCCTTATGTCTTTAATATTATTCCAAGTCATATAATTATTTGTTAAAATAATAAATATTTTAACTTAAATTATATTTACCAAATTTTGGAATAATGGTTAAAATAATATATTTTAACTTGTCACACTTATGTATTTGTACATGAATAATTCCCCAAGGATGGGTGTATTAGTATTCGTATTCTTATACTTGTATATTTTTGCCAAGTTTCAGTAGCGTATTCCGGTGTGTATTTATACGTACGAGAATACGTATTTTCTTGTAATTAATGAGTACTCTTATACTTAATTTTTGTATTAGCTTTTCCGGAATAATATTTCTAATAAAAATACATCAATATATATTTTCAAAATATATATTTTAAGAAATATTATATAGAAAAATTACTTATAATTTTTCCCTTGGCAAAAATATTTATAAATTTTATATAAGTCTCAAAAATAATATATTTTCAAGTCTAACTTAGAAAATATATATAAACTTATTTTTCACCCAAGAATAATGTATTTCATGTTTATTCACGAAAATATATATTTTGTACCAAAAATAATATATCTTCTAATAATTTCAAGAAAAATATATATGTTTTCTTTTCCAAAAGTAATATATTTTCTCGTTGACAAAAATATGACATATTTTTGTAGTAATTATAAAAATCACATTATCATTCTCCTGGTGTCCAAAATACCAATTACCAAAATATACTTATGAATTAATTTTCTGGAATATTTTTGTAAGTTATATTCCTTATTCGGTTTCTCCAATATTTTGGGTATAAATTGTATATTTATTTCTTGGAATTTTGGTAATATTTTGGATTGTTATTTCTTGGTATATTGGTGAGTTATATTATTTCAAGTCCTAAAATAATATAACTAATACACATCATATACAAATAATCACACACATTGTGACATCTAAATATATATTTTCCTAAATACATATTTAGTCATTTTTATTTAAAAAACCAACCTCCAATATTTATAATTTTTGTAACAAAAATTATGGCAAACTTTATATGAAAATCCATGGTTTAAAATATGCTTGTAAATATTTGTTCAAAAATATTTTTCTAAGTGTTTAATTTTTAGAAAAATTTTGCCATAGTTTCTGTCACACCCCCAAAATCCACCTGCGGAATACCACCGCTTGGAGGCGTGACTGACCAGGATCCAGCCACCAATCATATTGAACAAACATATAAGTGATTATAAAATCCAACCAATACAATTGGTGTCCAAACAAAACATAGTTTAAGTTGCAAGCGGAAGCATAACGTTTAAAACCAAAACATAAGTTTAATCATTTCAAAGTTTAACATGACACACAGCTGTCCATGTCCCACAACGACTCTCTTCCATGCAAGCTCCAGCTAAGTACCTATTGACCTGCAAAGCATGTAGTAACGAGTCAACAACAAGTTGAGTGAGTTCACGGTTGGGTGTTCATTTTTAAGTTGTTCCAAAAACAGTTTCCTTTATCTGGCATCCTGCCGTGGGGGTTACCCCATAGTTGAAAACATGATTTGTTTACCCAATTACTCTGGCAATACAGCCGTGGGGGCTACCCCATGTTAGTTATCTGGCATTTCGGCCGTGGGGGCTACCCCATGTATACACTAGACTCGTTACCATATCGACTGCTGACTGTAGTCATGTTTATGTGCCCTGAACTGTCAATGTCTATCATCATTGACGTGCCCAGATCCATTAGTTCACGCCCGTCCTCTGCGGCACGGTGTGAGGCTTGTGTTAGGATCGGAGGCTCTCATGATTGTGTTTGTTTGTATGTTTTGAACAATTTGTGAATATGAAAATGTAAAGTGCAGCGGAAATGAAAACAAACGTTATAATCACAATCAAAGGAGAAAATAGTTTGATGAACAATTGCTTTTCATAGAGTCAAATGATTTACAAATCAAAGCAAAAGATTACAAATAAGCTTACAAACTAAACTCCCCCTCAGCCTGATACCCCAAGGATGGTTGCACACAAGATGAAAGGATTAGACATGAGGAGAAGAACCCGCTCAGTCAAAATCAAATGTAACAGTACAGGGTACTGTTACATTTATAGGCAAACCAAACCACTGAGGTATCTCAGCTGACGTTACCATGAAAGTGACGTCTAACAGCCTAACAACCTGTATCTACTGACCTTACACAAACACTGATGTCTAACAACTGATTGTAAATAAAATACAAAACATGAGGAAACAACTGCTTCACGTTCCACTGTTGTAGCCTAAGCACTGATGCTCAACAACAACATCAGTGCTTTCTTCAAAGGTGATCAGTCCTTGAATGAGCAGTGTTTGTGTCTTCAGCAGCACTTAAGAGACAGCAGTAGATAGAGCACCAGAGTTTGTCTTTAGCAGTCTTTAGGATTACATCAGCAGTTTGAAAAGGGCATCAGCAGTTGATTATGAGCAGCAAATAGAGACCATCAGATGTTATAACTTACTTTCAAGGGGAGAGCAAAGTGTAAACTACTGTTTATTGTGAATCCTCTGTTGTGACCTGGTTTTGGCTTTACATTATCTGTTCCTTTGTTAGGGTTCAATCCCAACAATCTCCCCCTGGAACAGATAATGCCAAAACCTTTCATTATTCAGGACCTTTATTACTCATCAAGAGTGCCTTAGCTTGTTCTTTGAATTCAGCTTCAAATTCCTTTGCACTCTGGTCATCCTCATCCCTACACAGTGAAAGCCCAAGGAGATCCTGCAAATCTTGAACACTAAGGCCTAGTGCTTCTTTCCTTGATATGTGCTTCACATCGCCATTGGCTCTGACCAAGGTCAATACGTGAGTCTTTTGATCAGACATCCACTTTAGTATTTTTAAGCCAAGTGGGTTTCTTGGGAGAGACTTATTTGAAGATGAGTTGAGAGATAATGGCCTTGAAAACAACTGCAGACTTTCAGACATTCTTTTGAAAGCTTCTTCAAAGACTTTGTCTGCTGCAGCTATGTCTTCTGCAGTTTCTTGCTCAATAAGCTCTTGTCTTTCAATTTCTGTCTTGTCTTTTGCAGTGTTTGGAGACGCAGGTTTGTTTAACACCTTAAAAAGGCTTTGAAGCTTTGATGAAGTTTCTTCTTTTAGACCCATTTTTGTGATGGTATCTTTGAAGTACTCTGCTTCTTTTTCAGTTACCTATTCTTCAGTCAGCTGTTCACCCTCTTCTTGATTTGTTACAAAAGTAGACCGGAACAGTGTGTCGAGGTTTCCTATCTTCTGTTCTAGCTTCATCATTTGTTCTTGCTTCTTAGAAGTGCTTGAAATAGTTATCTTTCTTTTCTTTAGTCTTTCATAGGCTTCATCGGTCTGCTGTTTAGACCATTTTGATATGGCTTCAGCAGTATCCATTTTCGCATCCACCAGCTCCCTTTTCTTTCTTTTATATTCAGCAGTTAAGTCAGCAATGAGCTTTTCATATTTTCTCCAGTTAGGAGCATTCTTCCTCTTCGTAGGATCATTCTTAATCCTTTCAATCCTTTCTGCCTCACGCTTAAGAGCTACTACTGGCCATTCTCTGAACTGTTGTTCTTCAGCAGGATAGAATTTTTCTTTCATGATGTAGGCTAGATATTGTTTTCTTAATTCTTTCTTTTGATCAGCCTTTTCTTTGTCTAGGTCTTGTGCAAACCCTTCTATCTGCTTTACTTTTGTGAAGTAGAACTCCAGTCTTTTAGCAATGCCATCTTCGCTTAACTTTTCTTTTTCACTATCAACCTTGGCTTTTACTTTGGCCTGCTTTGCCTTGAGTTTGAGGTAATCATCCATATCCTCTGGTGGCATGTAGCCTATGAGTGAGGAGAATCTTATTTTTGAAGGATCCTCTGCTGTATAGAATTGCCTCATCTCATTTTTGATAGCTTCAAGTTCTAGTGGATATGTTGCAGCATTAGGATCATGTATACCCTCATCAGCAGTGATTGGCTTTCTTATTCTGTTGAAGAGCGTTGGTTGTGATGTAGAAAAGGTGAGAGCAGTGGTGGATGACTGACTAACAGCTGATGAAACAACTGGTGTCTCAACATCTGCTGTCATTACAACTGCTGATATGTCAGCAGTTGTCTTCTGCTTTTGAGCAGGGAATGGACGTGGTGATGTTGGTGGTGATGGTGGTGAATCATCATCTGATATGAGATTTCTTCTCCTTTTTAATGAAGAAGAAACAGATGATGTTTTGGGTGGATCAGTGGTGGTAGATTGGATAGCAGTGGTTTGTGGCAGTGATTGACTGACAGTGGTTGAAACAACTTGTGCTTCAATCACTGTTGTCATTACAACAGATGTTGTAACATCTGTTGTCTTCTGTTTTATGACAGGAGGCAGTGGTGATGGTATGTTTGTAGATGATGATGGTGGAGCAGTAGTTGTAGTGGTGTGTGGTAGAGTGGTGTGTGTTGATGAAATGTCAGCTGTTTGGCTACTGACAGCAGTTTTTGTAACTGCTGCTGCAAAAGTTTTTGTACCTGCTGCTGTATCAGCTGTTTGGCTAACAGGTTTTGAGACCTGTTTTTCTTTTTCTTTTTCTTTTTCTGGCTCAATGTAGAGACCATGCTCTATTCCCTTCGTATTCATTTTTCTCAACAGCTTGATATTCTCCCCCTTTTTGGCATTATCTGAAGGGGGGTTATCAAGGAATGATATGGAAGAAGGAGCTTTGCCGGAGACACTTTGAATGCTTGCCTTTATAGCCTTGAGATATGCTTGAGTGTCTTTAAATCTTGATTCAACCATGTTGGTCAGCATTTGTACTTGAATAGCATGCTTTTTGTCAGCCATAAGTTGCTGTGCTTCAAGCATTGGTTGAAAAATATTCCAAAGCTCATTTGTAGCAGGTGCTTGTTGTGGAGCAGATGCCTGAGCAGGAACAGCATTGGATTGGGCTTTCTTAGCTTTTAAAATCTCTTGCACCATCTCCTATATTTCAGAAACTGATTCTTCCAATTTTTCCACTCTGCCCGTCAATTCCTGATATCTTGAATCATCACCCATTTTACTGGGATCATCTGAATCCCCACCAGCAGTGGTTATATCAATGTGTGACTTAGGAACAGAGTCCCAAAAATCACCCGTTGATGCCCCTTGTTCTTGGTACTGGGGACTTCTCTCTTCAGCACTCGATAAACCTTTGATGGTACCAGTAGTTAGATCTAACTCACTGGTAGTCACCGAAGTTGCTAATGAAGAAATTGCCTTCAAGGGAGTCTTACTTATGAAACAACTGTCCAACTGGGGATCTGTTGATCCACCAGTTGTAGTTGCTGCTCCACTTGAACTACTGACAGGAGTTACTTGTAACTCCTGTAGTGTAACCTCCTCAACTGTTGCTGGGATAGCAGAGGTATAAGAATCAGACCCAGTCACTTGTGGATGTATACTCTCAGTGATAGGTGATAGAGAGGAACTGGTTTGTGTCTGTGCAATAGCAGCTGCATGCAACAGAGGTAGCATGGATTGGGGCATTATTATTGGTGAGGGGATGGGGGTTGAAAGAGACATGTCCTTGGGATCAGGACTGAGGAAGATGGATCCGAGTGGATTCAGAGCTTCATATTGTGGTGTCCCTGTGCTTACAACCTGATCCTTTTGTGAGGATGCAGGAGGAGTTTCGGCTATGGGTTGAGATCTTTCTTCCAACTGCTGTGAGGAAGTAGCAGCAGTGGTTTGTGGTGACTTTTGTGTTGTCACAGGCATTTCCTCTGGGATCTCATCTTCCAGAGTTGCCTTTGTTTTGGGATTGGTGGGTTTTCTGGATGTTTTCTTTTTGGTCTTTTTAGTGGTGGCAGGTGTGGGTTTCAAAGCAGTGGGAGTGCTGCTATGATCACCTGGAGCAGTGGGCTCAGCAGCTGATACCTGAGGAGCAGTTGTAACCACTAAAATCTGCTCAGGTACCCCTGCTTTTGTTTTTATTGGTGCCATCATCCTTGAAAATGTTTCTTTTGTTATGCTTTTTATTTGACAATGAACACCTTGTTTGAGCAAATTTACATTTTTCTTTTCAAATTTTTGTTCAAAATAATAACTCAAAAATCTTGGAAAAAGTAAAAATGCTTTACTTTCAACGTTTTTCACCATGTCATTGAAAATCTCCTGGGAGTAGTTATAATCTTTATTATTCAAAATAGCGTAACCTAGGCTTTGAATTTTCAATGGTATTTCGTTGAAAGATGTTGTTTTATTTGAAGCACACATCAAGAGTGTGTGAAATAAAAACCTGGGTGCAGATGGAAAATAACCCTTTTGTAGGGTATCTACCTTTGGTTCTTCTGCATAACCCCTTTTCAGAAAATCAGCTTTTAACTCGTTTTTGTCAAAAGAGGTTTTACCGTTCTGATCGTCGAGTATGAAGACTTCTGATATCGAATTTGGTGTGATCATGATCTCTTTTCCCTGTATCGAGGAGTTAATGGCTATGACTTTTCCGTCTTGTTTTTCAAGCGTCGCCTTTTTCCAAAACTCTCTCTGGGTTTGAAGATAGATGGGAGCATTTATTGTCAACAAAGTTTTGTACTTTGATGCAGATAATGTATCAATGATGGTGTCGAAGGTGTGATTATCAGTAGGTTTTGTGAGTAAACCCAGATAGTTGTGAGATTGTTTGAATGGTATTTCGATGGGTTCTTCGGCCGTTTGAGCGACCTCTTTTGAGGATGGTGGTGATTTTGATTTTGGTTGTGATTTTGATTTTGATTTTGTCATTTTTTGCGGAGAAGAATGAAGGAGGATTTTGGAGATTTTGAGAAGAAGGGTTGGAAACTGCTATGAGAAGAGAATTTTGGAATTCAATTCGACAGTGTAAAACCCTGTTTGGGGTTTAGGGCAGGGTTTTATTTGAAAAAAAATGATTGCTGATGTGGCAGCGGTTATTTTGATCTGAGGGCTAAAAACTGACCACGTGTCAAACACTGATGAGATGGATGAAATATGGAGAACAGTTGTTTTAAGAGCCACTGACGTATCAAGCATCAGTGATTACAACGGTAAAAATTTTGGGCAGTGGATGATTTTTACTATCAGTAGATAGCATATCAGTGGATAAGACACTGATTTTGAGCATCAGTGCTTTTCAAGAAAATGAGGAATCAGTGGTTAACTTTCAGCAGTGGACAGTGTTTAGGAATCAGAATTTGGAACAAAACAGTGGTTAGAGTAAATGGTACTAATCTGAAGAACAAATGTTTCAGCAACAGTGTTGAGGATTTTTATTCAAGGTTTTGCCACATGTCAATTTTGAAAGACAGTGGTTTAGTACCCCAGATGATGAAAACTTTTTGCTAAGGCAACTCACTTTCGTTTATTATTCAATTAAAACATGAGTACCCTAGTAATTTTAGTACAGTTTGCAATCAATTTTTGATGAAAATTTAGGAGCAAACCTGAGTATGACATGATCATGACATATGTACCATTTCCTTTTGACCTATTTATGAGGACACAAATACCATCAAAAATAAGGTATTACATCCTGACAGGAGCTGAAACTATTGCCAACAAATATAAGCAAAAAGTTCCAAGTATATTATTCCAAAAAAAAATGAACAATATATCCTGATTATTCGAGAGAATCCTTTGAATAAAAATGATTAACGGATTTTCTGAGAACAGCATCAAGAAGGATCTGGTATAATATCAATCAAATAACTAATCATATCATTCTCAAGTTTTTGAAAATTGTCAGTGGTTTTGACGATAGTGGTAGGAAAACTTTGAACACATTTTGATCACTGTTTGGTACCATTTTCTTTGTCAGTTGATTGCAAACATGAGGATTCATGGACAAATTTTTTTAAACATTTGTCTCATCCTTTTTGGAATTCATTCCTGGGAAACAAAACCTTTTCCTGAACAGATGAATGCACATAGTTGCTTAATTAACCATTATTACCCCACTCTTTGACTCTTTAGTGTTTTATGTTTGTACTCTTTTCTTCTACTTCAGAAGTTTTGAGATGAACACACTTCGGAGTTTTTGTGAATTTTCTTAATGTATTTTAACATAGTTGATTTTGTCCTATTGAGGAACTCAACCTGTTTCCAATACATAAGATTTAAAAGGCTAAAGTTTTAATTCCCCTCTTTTTAGATTACCAAAAACACTAATGTTTCATGAACATAGGTTTTTGTTAATCTGAGGTTCATACTTTAGCATTTTAATAAAGGACATCACAATTTACATAACAACATTTGAGATCAATTTAGAAAATAAGAAATAATCTCATAATTTTGACAGATATACTTTCAGATCTGGAAACCATGAGTGTATTATGCATGAAATCACTTGATGTATGAAATTTGTGTGTCATATGACATCTTGGTTGATTTACAGAGTTTTTGAATAACCATTTTGAACATGATTTACACAGTACTCTGTTTTTCAACTAAATACAACCAACCTTAGTATCAATGAATTTTGAGCCGAACTGTTATGTCAAATTGATTGTTAGATCGATTTTGACTTTCCGTGCTCTGATACCAATTGTTAGGATCGGAGGCTCTCATGATTGTGTTTGTTTGTATGTTTTGAACAATTTGTGAATATGAAAATGTAAAGTGCAGCGGAAATGAAAACAAACGTTATAATCACAATCAAAGGAGAAAATAGTTTGATGAACAATTGCTTTTCATAGAGTCAAATGATTTACAAATCAAAGCAAAAGATTACAAATAAGCTTACAAATTAAACTCCCCCTCAGCCTGATACCCCAAGGATGGTTGCACACAAGATGAAAGGATTAGACATGAGGAGAAGAACCCGCTCAGTCAAAATCAAATGTAACAGTACAGGGTACTGTTACATTTATAGGCAAACCAAACCACTGAGGTATCTCAGCTGACGTTACCATGAAAGTGACGTCTAACAGCCTAACAACCTGTATCTACTGACCTTACACAAACACTGATGTCTAACAACTGATTGTAAATAAAATACAAAACATGAGGAAACAACTGCTTCACGTTCCACTGTTGTAGCCTAAGCACTGATGCTCAACAACAACATCAGTGCTTTCTTCAAAGGTGATCAGTCCTTGAATGAGCAGTGTTTGTGTCTTCAGCAGCACTTAAGAGACAGCAGTAGATAGAGCACCAGAGTTTGTCCTTAGCAGTCTTTAGGATTACATCAGCAGTTTGAAAAGGGCATCAGCAGTTGATTATGAGCAGCAAATAGAGACCATCAGATGTTATAACTTACTTTCAAGGGGAGAGCAAAGTGTAAACTACTGTTTATTGTGAATCCTCTGTTGTGACCTGGTTTTGGCTTTACATTATCTGTTCCTTTGTTAGGGTTCAATCCCAACAGCTTGTCAGACCTAAATAGCGCTATCTAACTAATGACCCGCTCGCCATTGGCCAGGCGATTACGTCGATATAAAAAGGATGGACTTCATGATAGAGTTTTGGTCTAGTATGAGTTATCTGTCCATGCGGACGAGGAATTATATTCCTGAACCGATGCTGTCCTACCCAAGAAAGGACGAGGATTCCATGTTCCTTAACCCCAATTCCCAACCCCTGGGAATCCCATGCTTTGTAGAAAGTGTGAACTCACCGTGGTTTGCTCGGCAGATACACAGAAAGGTCAATCAAGCTATATTGTGGTCAATCACGTCCTAACATAGTTGTACCACACAAGTCAGGTTCGTATTTAGGTAGTGCACGTATGTTTTCTACACACATTTGCATACACGTATTGATCATGGCACACACGTATAAATACTTCAGTTAATCAGCAGGGTACAAACACATCCAATAGCCTTATCTACGTAAATAAGCAAAGTCCAAGTGTGCGGCCCAAACAGTTGGGCTCGTAATGGCATGCAAGTCCAAAACAGTGCACGTGTATATGGTCTCGAGTCGAGACTTGAGGTCCCGAGTCGAGACTGTGCGGTCTCGAGTTGTAGCCTGAGTTATGCATGTACTAGTCGAGACTAGACGGTCTCGTGTCGCAACCGGACCCGCAACTATGGTCTCGAGTTATGATGTTTGTGTGCTGATAATGCGTGGTCTCGAGTCGAGACTAGGGGTTCTCGACTCGTAACCTGTGTCGCAACCGCGGTCTCGAGCTGTCACGTATATGGTCTCGAGTCGAGACAGAGGGTCTCGACTGGCACACCTGCTGATCGCCAGCACTTGTACTACACCAATAGAATTTCGATTTCATGATATGATGTACTATCCAACCACAATACTCAAACATGTTTTCTTGTCTAACATTGATTCAAAACAGATCAAACAAGCATTTTCAAATGTTCATAACATGTTCATATCATATTCAAATATTCATATTATCATTCAAACTTGTTCATCATTTTAGGGTTTTCCACATTTTGCAATATGATTAATCAAGCAACCCTATCCTATCCTATATTCTAACCATGCACATCATCTAGCGCACATATGCAAAAAAATCCGATTTCATGAGTAATAAACCTCCTAAACATAACCAAGCCATTCGGATTCAAACCATATAGAGCCGATTACAATCATTCATGATCCATCACATATTATCTATACCAAGCCGACATTACATCATCATATAACAACAATCTAAATACCGTCTATTCAAGAAGGATGTATTCATCATGCATAAAACTTAACAAGCAAACATATTATCAAATAACTTCATCATACATCATCATCAACCGAGATACAATACATAACATGAATCACTAACCGGTTAGGTTTTCAAGGTGCGAGGATATGAAGAAATCGATGAATAAGCTTCCAATCCGAGAGCCCTTGTTGCCAGCGGTTGAATCCGAAAGAGAGGAGAGAAGGCTTGTGCTTCTAGGGTTTTAGTGAGAGAGAATGTAGGAGAGTGTGTGTGAGAGTGAGTGTGAGTTGCCCAAAGAAATGGCAAAAATGGCTAGGAGCATGAGTTATATACTAAGTTAGTTCACCCTAGTGGGTTTTCGAGTGGAGTGAGGAGGAGCATGGCCCAACCGACCCAACAGTTACATTGTTCACTCGAGACCGAGTGGTCTCGAGTTGTAATTTCGGTTTACGAGTAAATATATATATACATACACGCACGACACATATTCACATAATGTTCACTTATAACATTCATTAAATCAACAAGTCAATTAGTCACATAACGTTCAAGCATGTTTCAACAAGATACAACGAAGGGTTCTAAATTACGAGTTGTCACATTATCCCCAAGTTGAAAGAAATTTCGTCCCAAAATTTGGTAAGTACTCACTGAGGAAGCTAGTTAAGTTGTATGTTTTTCCTGGTTTTCCTGGGGTGTCACATCCTCCCCCCGTTGATCTGGAATTTCGTCCCGAAATTCCGTAGCTTCAGCCTCAGTAGTGGTTGTACTGTTTGCGAACAGTTGGGGATACTTTTGTTTCATCTGATCTTCGCGTTCCCAGGTGAACTCTGGGCCGCGACGTGATTTCCAACGAACTCGAACGAGAGGTATTCTAGTGTTCTTGAGGACCTTAACATCCCGGTCTGTGATTTCAACTGGTTCCTCGACGAATCGTAACTGCTCGTCGATAGTGAGTTCCTTCAGAGGAACTATGTGGGTCTCATCTGACAGACACTTCTTCAGATTCGACACGTGGAAAACGTTGTGAACTGCACTGAGTTCTACTGGTAAGTTCAGTTTGTAGGCCACCTTGCCTATTTTCTCGATGATTTCAAAAGGTCCGACGTATCGTGGGTTAAGTTTGCCTCGTTTACCAAAACGAACCACACCCTTCCAGGGTGAAACTTTGAGTAGTACCCGCTCCCCAACCTGGAGCTCTAGTGGTTTCCTGTCTTTATCGGCGTAGCTTTTCTGACGGTCACGAGCTGCCGCCATACGTTGTCGTATTTGAGCAATTCGTTCGGTTGTGTCTACCACATGTTCTGGACCAGTGATCTGACTATCCCCCACCTCTGCCCAACAAAGAGGTGACCGGCATTTACGCCCGTACAATGCCTCAAACGGAGCAGCTTTAATGCTGGTGTGGTAGCTGTTATTGTACGAGAATTCCACAAGTGGCATATGCTTTTCCCAGCTGTTGCCAAAGTCGATTACACATGCACGAAGCATGTCTTCTAAGGTTTGAATAGTGCGCTCAGACTGCCCGTCCGTCTGAGGGTGATACGCTGTGCTCATGTCTAATCGTGAGCCAAAGGATTTATGCATTGTTTGCCACAGTTCTGAAGTAAAACGTGCATCTCGATCCGAGACAATAGAGGTGGGCACCCCGTGCCTCGAGACAACTTCCTTGAGATATACTTCTGCTAGAGTGGAGAATTTATCCGTTTCCTTGATAGCCAAGAAGTGTGCAGGCTTTGTGAGTCGATCCACGATCACCCAAATAGTATCATTTCCGCGCTGGGATCTAGGCAGGCCAGTAACGAAATCCATGGAAATTTGCTCCCATTTCCATTGAGGTATCTCGGGTTGTTGGAGTAGGCCTGAGGGTTTCTGGTATTCCGTCTTGACTCTCGCACAAGTCAAATATTTGCTGACGTAGGTTGCTATGTGGGCCTTCATGCTAGGCCACCAATACGTAGTTTTGATATCGTGGTACATCTTATCCGAACCAGGGTGTACCGAGTAGCGAGACTTGTGTGCTTCATCCATCACAAGCTCTCGTAGGTTGTCATAGAGTGGGACCCAAATGCGTCCTGTTACGTAGTATGCACCATCTTCCTTTCGTTCCAGTCGTTGCCTTGAGCCGCGTAGGGCTTCAGCCCTGACGTTTTCTGGTTTCAATGCTTCTACCTGAGCGTCTCGTATCTGGGAAGGAAGACTAGAATGTATTGTGAGTTGCAAAGCTCGTACGCGCTTAGGCGCAGTGTCCTTTCGACTGAGGGCGTCAGCCACAACATTGGCTTTGCCTGGGTGGTACCTGATCGAGCATTCGTAGTCATTCAGTAGTTCGACCCATCGTCGTTGTCGCATATTCAGTTCCTTCTGTTTGAAGGTATGCTCGAGGCTCCTGTGGTCGGTGTAGATGGCACACTTGGTACCGTACAAGTAATGTCGCCATATCTTAAGTGCAAAAACAACAGCTCCAAGCTCTAGGTCGTGCGTAGTGTAGTTTCTTTCATGAACCTTGAGTTGGCGTGAGGCATACGCAATAACTTTATCTCGTTGCATCAATACACAACCAAGACCCTGAATTGATGCGTCGCAGCAGACCACAAAATCGTCTGTACCCTCTGGCAATGAAAGGATAGGTGCGCTGCAAAGTCTATCCTTTAAGTGCTGGAATGCTAATTCCTGTGCATTTCCCCATCGATAAACCACGCCTTTCTGCGTTAGTGAGGTGAGAGGCTGTGCAATCTTAGAAAAATCCTTAATGAATCTCCTGTAGTAACCTGCCAAACCCAAGAATTGGCGAATTTCCGTTGGTGTACGAGGTGCAGGCCAGTTCTTAATCGAGTCTACTTTGAATGGATCAACGTGAATCCCATCCTTGTTCACCACATGGCCTAGGAAATGGACTTCACAAAGCCAGAAGTCACATTTTGAAAACTTGGCGTATAGCTGTTCTGCTCGAAGAAGTTCCAAAATAAGTCGTAGATGTTTCTCGTGTTCCTCCTGACTCTTAGAATAGATCAGGATGTCGTCGATGAAGACTATAACGAACTTGTCCAGGTAAGGCTTGCACACCCGATTCATCAAGTCCATGAAAATCGCAGGTGCGTTTGTCAGCCCAAAAGGCATGACCAAGAACTCATAGTGTCCATAACGAGTTCTGAAAGCTGTTTTGGAAACGTCCTCTTCTCAGACTCTCAGCTGGTGATATCCCGATCTCAAATCAATCTTTGAATAGTAGCTTGACCCTTGTAGCTGGTCGAACAAGTCGTCAATACGTGGTAGAGGATAACGATTCTTCACCGTCACTTTGTTGAGTTCACGATAGTCGATACACATTCTAAAGGGACCGTCTTTCTTCTTCACAAACAGCACTGGAGCTCCCCAGGGCGATGAGCTAGGACGAATGAAACCCTTATCCAAGAGTTCTTGTAGTTGCGTAGAGAGTTCTTCCAACTCTGATGGAGCTAAACGATAAGGTGCACGAGCTATAGGCGCAGCTCCAGGAGCTAGTTCAATCTGAAACTCTACTTGGCGATAAGGCGGAAGACCAGGTAATTCCTCAGGAAATACCTCAGGATAGTCGCGTACAATTGGAAAATCTTCTATCTTCTTCTCTTTCTCCGAGGTGTCAGTAACGAGAGCCAAAATGGCAGTGTGGCCCTTTCGCAAGCACTTCTGGGCCTTAAGGAGAGAGATGATGTTCTCAACAGCACCCCTCTTGTCGCCACGAATCATGAGAGGTTCACCACCGGAACCAGGAATACGAACAATCTTCTCGTTGCAAAGAATCTCTGCTCGGTGTTGGGATAACCAATCCATCCCAATGACAACGTCGAAACTACCCAAGACGATAGGAATAAGGTCGATAGAGAAGGTCTGGTTAGCGAGAATAAGTTTACAACCTTTGACTACGTGTGCGGCCTCTAAACTCTTACCATTTGCTAGCTCTACAGTGTGCTTGTTGTTCAAGGGTGTTGGAATACGCTTAAGCATTTGACTAACTTCTAGTGACACGTAGTTAGTATCGGCACCCGAATCAAATAAAACTGTAACATAAAAGTCGTCGAGAAGGAACTTACCCGTCACTACGTTGGGATCGTTCCTAGCTTCACCTTGACCAATCACGAACACCCGCCCCCTGGCGCCATTGTTGTTGTTGTTGTTCCCATTGTTGCCATTCCCCTGATTATTGTTATTGTTGTTGTTGTTCTGGTTCCTGTTCAGTTGGGGACAATCTTTCTTGAAATGGCCTTCAGCTCCACACTGAAAGCATCCTTTGTTGTTACCTTGCTGCTGCTGCTGTTGGCGTTGATTCTGTTGAGCTTGTTGTTGCTAACGATTCTGGTTTGCGGGGTATAAGCTTCTGCAGTCCTTGGCGGCGTGACCTGGCTTGTTGCACCGGTGACAGTTACCCCTGGTGCATGGCCCGCTGTGGTGTAGGTTGCAGCGATTGCACTTTGGGTGATTCCCTTTGTACCCACCATGACTTTGACCACCAGATGATTGCTGACTGGGGCTCTTGTAGTCATCAGTTTTTCTCTGCTGAGACTGAGATTGCACAGAAGTTGAACCCTTGCTTGAAGCTCCATCCCATTTTCTCTTGTTGTCACTAGGAGCATCTGAAGTAGTTGTAGCACTTATACGCTTTGGTAACCTGTTCTGCTCCACCGCCTGATCAGTGAGACGGTGAGCCAACTGAACAACCTGCTGGATGGTGGCGAGGTTTGCTGACGTCACATGACTTTGGATTTCTGGCACTAAGCCCTTGAGAAAGAGTTCAATACGCTTAATTGGAGGGTCTACCATAGTAGGACATAATAATGCAAGCTCATTCGACCTCTTAGTATACGCCTCAATTTCTGACCCCGTCATCTTGAGGTTGTAGAACTCGACTTCCAGCTTATGAATGTCGTCCCGACTGCAGTATTCTTTCTTGATCATCTCTTTAAAATTTTCCCATGGGGTGGCGTTGGCAGCAACCAACCCCAGCAATTGGACCTGAGCGTTCCACCATGTGAGGGCTAAACCCTCGAGAGTACCGGTAGCATACTTCACCCTGCGCGCCTCAGGGCATTCACACATTTCGAACACAGATTCTAGTTTCTCAAACCAGTGGAGAAGACCTACGGCTCCTTCAGTGCCGCTGAAGGTAGTGGGTCTGCAGCCCATAAAAGTTTTAAAGGTGCACACAGGTGGCTGAGCATGTTGACCTGTTGTGGGTGAAAGAAAGGACAGAGTTTAACACAAAGGTTGGTTCACGAGAGTAGGATCTAAAGATCCTGGAATGAGTTTGGACTGCAGGATATACCTCCTGCGTGTGCAGCTGCAAGCGCCGCAGCAACTCGTTCGTTAATCAGAGCCGTCAACTAGGCTTGAGTCATGTTAACGCGTCCAGACATGATCTTCATACAAGAGGGAAACATGAGTGAGGGAGGTTCGTGAAAGTGTGATGACAGAAGGGAGTAAGCACACACGTGTTCAAGCAATAGTAGTTATACTAACCAAGCATACCATGAGCAATGTACTATGTAACTAACAAGTAGGCAATATATACACAGATCATATCACCTAGAATGTCGAGCCTTGCATGTGGAGTGAAGCGTCGTTGTGGATCGTAGAGCACTGTACAGGTTATAGTCTGGTTTTAACAAAAACTTTTTCCCTTTATTAAAACCAAGTTCACTATAACCAATGGCTCTGATACCAATCTGTCACACCCCCAAAATCCACCTGCGGAATACCACCGCTTGGAGGCGTGACTGACCAGGATCCAACCACCAATCATATTGAACAAACATATAAGTGATTATAAAATCCAACCAATACAATTGGTGTCCAAACAAAACATAGTTTAAGTTGCAAGCGGAAGCATAACGTTTAAAACCAAAACATAAGTTTAATCGTTTCAAAGTTTAACATGACACACAGCTGTCCATGTCCCACAACGACTCTCTTCCATGCAAGCTCCAGCTAAGTACCTGTTGACCTGCAAAGCATGTAGTAACGAGTCAACAACAAGTTGAGTGAGTTCACGGTTGGGTGTTCATTTTTAAGTTGTTCCAAAAACAGTTTCCTTTATCTGGCATCCTGCCGTGGGGGTTACCCCATAGTTGAAAACGTGATTTGTTTACCCAATTACTCTGGCAATACAGCCGTGGGGGCTACCCCATGTTAGTTATCTGGCATTTCGGCCGTGGGGGCTACCCCATGTATACAATAGACTCGTTACCATATCGACTGCTGACTGTAGTCATGTTTATGTGCCCTGAACTGTCAATGTCTATCATCATTGACGTGCCCAGATCCATTAGTTCACGCCCGTCCTCTGCGGCACGGTGTGAGGCTTGTCAGACCTAAATAGCGCTATCTAACTAATGACCCGCTCGCCATTGGCCAGGCGATTAAGTCGATATAAAAAGGAGGGACTTCATGATAGAGTTTTGGTCTAGTATGAGTTATCTGTCCATGCGGACGAGGAATTATATTCCTGAACTGATGCTGTCCTACCCAAGAAAGGACGAGGATTCCATGTTCCTTAACCCCAATTCCGAACCCCTGGGAATCCCATGCTTTGTAGAAAGTGTGAACTCACCGTGGTTTGCTCGGCAGATACACAGAAAGGTCAATCAAGCTATATTGTGGTCAATCACGTCCTAACATAGTTGTACCACACAAGTCAGGTTCGTATTTAGGTAGTGCACGTATGTTTTCTACACACATTTACATACACGTATTGATCATGGCACACACGTATAAATACTTCAGTTAATCAACAGGGTACAAACACATCCAATAGCCTTATCTACGTAAATAAGCAAAGTCCAAGTGTGCGGCCCAAACAGTTGGGCTCGTAATGGCATGCAAGTCCAAAACAGTGCACGTGTATATGGTCTAGTGTCGAGACTAGAGGTCCCGAGTCGAGACTGTGCGGTCTCGAGTTGTAGCCTGAGTTATGCATGTACAAGTCGAGACTAGACGGTCTCGAGTCGCAACCGGACCCGCAACTATGGTCTCGAGTTATGATGTTTGTGTGCTGATAATGCGTGGTCTTGAGTCGAGACTAGGGGTTCTTGACTCGTAACCTGTGTCGAAACCGCGGTCTCGAGCTGTCACGTATATGGTCTCGAGTCGAGACAGAGGGTCTCGACTGGCACACCTGCTGATCGCCAGCACTTGTACTACACCAATAGAATTTCGATTTCATGATATGATGTACTATCCAACCACAATACTCAAACATGTTTTCTTGTCTAACATTGATTCAAAACAGATCAAACAAGCATTTTCAAATGTTCATAACATGTTCATATCATATTCAAATATTCATATTATCATTCAAACTTGTTCATCATTTTAGGGTTTTCCACATTTTGCAATATGATTAATCAAGCAACCCTATCCTATCCTATATTCTAACCATGCACATCATCTAGCCCACATATGCAAAAAAATCCGATTTCATGAGTAATAAACCTCCTAAACATAACCAAGCCATTCGGATTCAAACCATATAGAGCCGATTACAATCATTCATGATCCATCACATATTATCTATACCAAGCCGACATTACATCATCATATAACAACAATCTAAATACCGTTTATTCAAGAAGGATGTATTCATCATGCATAAAACTTAACAAGAAAACATATTATCAAATAACTTCATCATACATCATCATCAACCGAGATACAATACATAACATGAATCACTAACCGGTTAGGTTTTCAAGGTGCGAGGATATGAAGAAATCGATGAATAAGCTTCCAATCCGAGAGCCCTTGTTGCCACCGGTTGAATCCGAAAGAGAGGAGAGAAGGCTTGTGCTTCTAGGGTTTTAGTGAGAGAGAATGTAGGAGAGTGTGTGTGAGAGTGAGTGTGAGTTGCCCAAAGAAATGGCAAAAATGGCTAGGAGCATGAGTTATATACTAAGTTAGTTCACCCTAGTGGGTTTTCGAGTGGGGTGAGGAGGAGCATGGCCCAACCGGCCCAACAGTTACATTGTTCACTCGAGACCGAGTGGTCTCGAGTTGTAATTTCGGTTTACGAGTAAATATATATATACATACACGCACGACACATATTCACATAATGTTCACTTATAACATTCATTAAATCAACAACTCAATTAGTCACATAACGTTCAAGCATGTTTCATCAAGATACAACGAAGGGTTCTAAATTACGATTTGTCACAGTTTCCCCTAAAAATGGAGGTTTCCATACTTTCAAAGCATATCTTTTTCTTTTATAAATCAACACAATCAACAACAAATCAATCTACACTTACCAATTTGCCAAAATCAAGCATAAACTACTACCTCATGAACTTGAAAATTTACAAAAATGTGTAGTAACTTACTAGTGTGTTTAGTGAGCCTAGTTACCCTTTAAAGTGTGGTTGTTTATTTAAAAACTTCATTTTTGAAGGAATTAGTTCTTTACAACTTGTAATTAATTTTTCTAAAAATGTTTCTTCTTGAGTTTTTCTTGTTACATATATATTCCTACACTTGAATAACCACTAAAAATGTGGTTAATTCCTTTAAGAACCAAGATTAAGTAAACTTTGTATTTTTAACTTGATTTCTTGAAAAATCATTCTTGAAATCATAGATTTACAAGTCTTTATGTTTACTTTGATCATCACTTAACAAGAAAAACAACTTATACTTTCAAGTTCATGATTTACATGAGGATGATCACTTTGATCTTAACATAATCATCCTCTCATCTTGCTAGATTATGTCTTTAATCACTATCTAGCAAGATCATATGATGATCAACATCAATAACATGAGCAAACAACAATCAACAATCAACAATCAACAATCATAACAACACTTAAACAACTTGTTTTCTTATGATTTTAGTCTTATGTTCAAGATTCATGCTCTTAATTCATTGTCTTCTTTAAGATTAACAACTTGTATCATTCTTTAACCACCAAAACAAGATGTAAAATGAAGAGTAGAATGATCTTACTACTGGCTCAAGGCTAGGGATGATCACTAAATGAAAATGAAGTGGATAAAAGATTGTGTGAGTGGTCCTTTAGCTTCCAAGGGTTCCAAGCTTCCTTGTATGGCTTCTAGCCCTTTGTATATGTGTAGATTGTATGAAGAATGAAAGATGATGATGGTGATGTGTGGGGGTGTGTTCGCCCGTGAGCAAAGAGGGAGAGAGGAGAAGAAAGTGTGTATTGTGTTTGTGAGGAAATGAATGGATTATGATCCCTTAGGTTCACTTATAATCTTCCATCATTTGTAATCCAATGTATAATGTGTTTAGTAAAGTGAAACAAGATCTATTATAAAATGCAAATAAAATCTCATGTGTGCCATGTATGTTGGCCGATTGTAGGTGGGGGGGGGGGGAGGGGTCTTAGGCTAGGTGATAACCAATAGTTAGTTTAGTTGGTTAAAAATCAAATATTAGTCAGGTTAGTTAGTTACTAGTTGTTATATAATGTGTTATGATGTTCGGGGACCATAACTAGCTTGGTAATGCTAAAACAATGCTTCTAGTGGAAATTTGATGTTTTGGGTAGTGTCCGGTTGTTCGATTGGTTACCGGTTCGTTAAGGTGCTAAACTATGCAGTATAGTGTGCTTTATGTTACCTTTTGTGACAGTTTTGATTCCCGATACTTAGGAAAGTATTCTTGACCATTTAACCATATTTCTGCATGATATTAGAGTGTTTAAATGCTGAATTTTGCTGATTTCTGCAGAATTCTGCAGTTTATGTGAGTTTTAGGCACTTTCCGGTACCAAAACTATCTCTAGGAAGGCAGTTTTGTGATCCTTACTTTCCTACACACTATACTAGGGTAATACTTGGTTTCTGGCTCATTCTATGTCTCAATACAATGTGTGTCTATGCACTGAACTCCGTCAGCATTTTTCTGATTTGTCTGATAACTGTGATACCTTTGTTTCGTGCATCATTTGAATCAAAAAAGTTTAGATGCAATAATGGTATATCAATATGCAATATGTGATGCACATGTATGCATGATAACAATAATCAGAAAACAATATAGGTCATTAATTGTTACTCAGCACAGTCATTAAGTCATAATTATTGTTTAATAATTGTACGGATACAGGGAATTTTGACAGTTGTCACATTCTCCCTCTATTAAGAAAATTTCGTCCTCGAAATTTAAACTACATTAACTCCTTAGGGTTACGTTAGGCGTGTATGGATATGAATAATACCAAGGCGATTAACCACGAAACCGAAACAAGACTTATTCACATCAGGTGACTCCAAGGACATATTACAACAATAGGAACCCAACGGTTAAAAGGTATGTGTTTCAGAATTTGATGTCAAAAGATACGAGACGTATAGATGTATAATCTGGTGTGACCCAGTTAACAGGGGTTCAATGAAAGAGGAGTTTTGACTGATAGAATTTCAAACGATCGTTTACAATATGCAAAATAGTTCTAGAAACAATAACATCCGCCAGATGAACTTAGAATCAGCAAGCTCAAATGTAATAGTAACATGAAAACGTTCCGTCAACATTCGAACAAATAAATGGATAAAATTAGTGTGTTGACATTATTGAATTACGAGAATACACCGAAATGGAATAAAACCGAATCTGGTGTGTCATTGTCTAAGTTCGTAGTTGCATTTAGAATGTTTAATTGACAAGTCAAACAGAAGTATGTGTAGTTTCGTATGAAGCGGTTAACCATGATTTAGCACAAGCTACAAGTTTATACCGACACCACAAGGTGTCGTAGTGAATGGCATAATTCAATAATATCGGTGACCAAATGTAACACTCGTCTAATTTATTTAATATTTTAATATAAAATACGCGCTATTCGAAAACAAAATGCGTAATTAACAAAAACTTGAAAACTTAGTTAATAGCTAAGTGGTACATTGTCATAGAGTATTAACATAACCAACTATCTAGTTTTTTTAAAAACAAACATTCCACATTAGTAGTGTTTAGAAAACGTCATCGTCTAAACATGATTAGATAACGCGGAAGCTACAAAATTTGGTGTTCGGTTCTTGATGTCCTTGCTTGATCGGCATCCGAAAAGAAATGAGCATTACCTGAGGTCAAAACCGCATCAATTATTAGTTTTGACAATGTTATAAAGAGCATATATAAGTCTTATTATCATACACATAACAAAAAAAAATCTTAATTTATGGTCTTTCGCGCCACGCGCCAGATTCAGATGTAACTTTCGTGTGGCGCGGGAGGCCCCGCGTGTCGCGCCAGTGTCTAGTGTCCCCGTCGCGTGGCGCGGGGGAGTATGTTTTCCAGCAGGTCCAGTTTCTGGACCTGCATATTTGGCCAGTTCCGAAAATTTGTAAAAATCTAACTTTAAACTAGCATAACTTTTTACTCGTTTGTTCGTTTTAGTCGATTCTTTTTCTTATGAGTCTGTAATAAAATTACGGATCCAACCATGTAAATTTCACCTAACAAATCCTGATTTATGAATGAATGGTTCACAAAATCCATGTTTCGATTAATCGACCCATTAACTATGTGTGCATATTGTTCGCCAATTATTACTTTGGCATTCTAGACTTATTCTCCCATTCCCCGGGCTTGAGTTACTTAGTGTATTTATACCATTACATGTCTTTACGCTCGCACTAGGATTTCATGCTTGTTTATAAAAAAATTCAAGCATGCCACTTGTGAAATTCTTGCAACTAGTTTCTACCGTTTGACCCAATATCACAGATTCATAAACTTAATTTAGTATATCCATTCATTGGTTCATTGCTATCTAGCATTAGCACAATATGAGACTTCCGAGTCTTGACTTGATGTCGTGGTCACAATCAAATTTAATCCAATAACAACTAATTAGCTAGCGGTAAGTGGGTATCGAACACAGGGAGATTGTGGAATATGTGTTATCAAAATGGTTTATCTATAGTACTAAAGTTAACTAAATTTCAAGAAAAGTAAATTCAGAATTTGGATTGATTGGTTTCAATTAACTAGATTAAACTAAACTAGATTGCAATTCAAATGTTGGTTTTGAAAACAGATTAGGAACAAGCGACCATCCTAGATTTCAGGTTTTAATCCACACTAATGTTTATGCCCAACTAGAAAGAACCACATAGACATGGCTCGTGTTTGATTATCTATTTGTGATAAAAGGGAACTAAGTACTCGGATTATAAAATGCGAGGTTGTTACCCGATGATCAATTGACAATTATCCAACCCTAATCCCTCCCATGATATCTCGATTGCCAACAGCATCAAGAACGTATGGTTTAGACTAACATCAAACAAGAATCAACACTTTACAAATAAACATTCAAACACCATAATAACTTAAAAAAACATTCAAAGTCATTATTCTAGAAATTCAAGCACAAACAAAGTGTTTCAAAAGTAAACCTTACATCTAGGATGATCACCACGAATTTAGCCACTCATGACTTGGTACATCATCATCACACAAGGATTAATGTTCATTTGAATCGAAAAACACAAACCAATTGTTTAGAATTGTTTTGAACTAAGAAGAAACAGCCAAAATCGCCCCAAGAACTACTCCAAAACGTCCCACAATGATTGCCAATGAAAAGACACCATAAAACACCTTAAAAGTGGGGAGTTACACTTTTTTCGCAGGCTCCACCGTAAGCTACGGTGGCCACCGTAGCTTACGGTGGCTTAAAATGGTTTACAGTGGATTTAAACTGTCTTACGGCATCAATTTTTGTCAGAGTCTACCGTAAATTATGCTAGCTACCGTAATTTACGGTAGGCTTCAGCAATCAATTTTGTTTTCTTCATAACTTTCTCGTTTCAACTCCGTTTTCTTCACCGTTTTCGCCTACGTTCTCGTAATTTCATCCTCTATCATGTTATCTTCTTAATTCTTCAATTCCAAAATTTTATTTTTTTTCATTTATTCTCCGTCTTTCAATCTACAATCCAGTCGTGTCTATTCGAAGCTTTATTTCCATACTTTTAAGCTCCAAATGTACCTGAAACACAAGCAACCGTAGTTATCTAATTCAAGACAATTACATGATCAAATGAGGGATTAACTCTTCTTTTAACACACTTAAGGGTTGTCCCATGGACCACCCGTCACATCCCCACACTTAACCATTGCTTGCCCCAAGCAACCCATTACAAATCATTTCCAAGTGCACAAGCGATCAACATAAATCAAGCATAAACATGTCATCCTTCTACTAGCCTTTTCCTAACACCCAAACAACACACCCCTTACTATATCTCTCCTCTCGGTGACAAGTAAACACTAGCAAAGATATGCTAGACACACAAAGGGCAAACGGGTGATTGCACAACTATATGCTTGTACCTAAATCGGTCCTCCGCCTAACAAGTGCTAAAACATGAATGCAAATCAAAGGGACTTTAAGGTTGTAACGTGGCTAGGCATACGGGTAGGAAATGGAAATATATATGTAGTAGCGAAGGACTTAACCCGGTCTTTTTATTACACAAAGAAACAAACAAAACAAAACAAAGACTTTTATATACAAAACAACTCATACATCATTTTTTTCATATTTTTTTTGCCTTTTCACATTTTTTTCTTTTCTTTTCTTCTTCTTTTTTTTTTCTCAACATAGAGGAACATCCAACATAACATAACTAAACACAACTATAACAACTACTAACACTACAAGACCGGGTCAAATCGGGTAATTATTTTTTTTGGGAAACTAGGTAAGGGTTTGCAAATGATTGGCTTTCGGCACAAAATGGGCAACTAAATGTCCAAACCCCCGCCCCTCTCACTACCAAGCTCATATATATAATTTATGAGGTCCAACCCCCCAAATCCCACACTCGCACACACTAAGACGAGGCTACCTAAATGCCCTTATCCTTTCTACATTCATGTTTAACTAAGGCCTCAAAACGAATTCAAGCACAAGTTCTAATGCACCCTCATCCTTCGCCACTCTCATCAAAGACAATCATTATTTATTTACAATTGTGGCTTCAACTCTCACCAAGAAAAAAGGGTAATTAAGGGTTGCCGGTGTGTCACTCGGGGTAGTACAAGGTGTTCAAATTCTAACAATGTTTCACTTGATTTAAATTTTTTTTTAAACCATCAAATTTTCTCCCATCCCCACACTTGGGATACATTGACCCCAATGTATGGTTTTGGGAAGAAGTGATCGCTAAAACCATTCAACATCAACCAAAAGCTTAAAATCTCAAACCCCAAATTTCTTTTTTTTAACATAAAGCAAACGAACTAACTACCAATATTTCAAAGCTAAAGAACATAACAAGACTAAGGAAAGAGTACATTGACCTGGTGAAGTTTGCCACAACAGATGTTGTAGATAATCCGACTTCCTATCACCACATTCACCCAAATATCCGCTCATCTTCCCCACACTTGAATGTCGTCATGGCCCTGAAACATAGAAAGATAAAAACAACAAGATCAATATAAAACCCCGGGTTGCCTCCCGAGCAGCGCTAAGTTTCGAGTCTTTAGCCAGACCGTGCCACCCCCATTTATGGTGGCTCAAAGAATCGGTTCCTATCACCCCCCCCACTGTAACTTGTCATTGGTTGAAATGCATCCAGTAAATGTCCATTCGGTGGATAGTCAACTACATACCTGCTCGAACCCTCATACTTCTTTTCACACCCCGGTGGTTTGTTTGTTTTTATTCTTTGATGCACACTTTTCATATGGTCACTAGACTCTCTACCCTTCTCTTCAATAGATTCATAACTAATCTCCCTAGTATGAACATCAAAGTACAACTTACGGTTCTTTTCGGTCATAGTAATGATCCCGTCTCTACAGTTGATTTAAGCATTTGTTGTATAAAGAAACGGTCGACCTAAAATTACCCTTTGTTGTGACGCCAGTTTGGTAGAAGCATAATCTAAGACCAGAAAATCCACCGGATAGTCGAATTCTCCCAACCGAATCATAACATTCCTAACCACTCCTCGCGGACGCCTCCAACTCTCATTCGCCAAACTCACCATGGTGTCTATATCTTCGAGCGGACCAAAATCATACATGTCATATAGATCACCTGGTAACACACTCATGCTCGCCCCGTAGTCCAACAATGCGTGAGGGATTTTTAATTTTCCCACACGGATAGGCACGATTGGTGCTCCATGTTCTTTATCATTCTCACCATCGGCGTCCTTTCCTATACCTGTATTTATTTGACATGAAGAGGTTAGAAATTTTTCATTAAATTCGGTACTAGGAACGGTGCTTACCACATTGATATTAACGCTTTTTATGTTCTTAGGATTTGTCACCGTGTCACTTGGTAGCTGGCCTTTTCACTCCACTCACAAGTTGACCCATTTGAGTGGCCAACGATTGAATAGCTTTGTCACGGATTTCATCTTTTTGCATACGAACCTCATCAAGCTGATTTCTTCGTTGCATCTCCATTTGCATCTCTTTCAACATCTCCATGACCTCATTTCCACCCGAAGAACCTTGACCCGAAAACCCACTTTGTTCATTACCCGGTTGTTGAAATTGCCTTTGGAAACCTTGATTATTAAATTGTTGGCTAGGAGCATAATTTCCTTGGTTTCCTTGAAAGTTCGGGTTAAGTTGATTTGACGGGTTCCCACATCTAAAATTCGGGTGGTTTCGTAACCCGGGATGATATGTGTTCGAGTTCATATTATAATTTCTACCACCCCCACCTTGACCTTCAATAACATTCACTTCTTCATATTGCCCTCCACCTCCTTGGCAATTTTCGGCCGCATGCCCCAACTCATTACAAAGCGCACAAACATCATAAATTTGATTCGAAGTTTGCACACTACCATCATCTACCACATGAACTTGTGGTCTCGTTATAACATGCCTTGCCCGTCTAGAAGATTGAGCCTTTCTTTTTGAAGTAACCGCCATTTCCTCCAAAAATTCCCAATCGTCATGCTCGTAGTTTGTGCCAAAAGTGCCATTGGTGATAGACATTAAATCGCGAGCATCTTCGGCACATAACCCCTCATGAAAAGCATTCATCAACTCCCATAGCTCTATCCCATGATGAGGGCAATTCTTTATCATCATGTTAAACCTCTCGAATGCTTCATGAAACATTTCACCCGTTTGTTGTTGAAAACTTCTCAAACCTTTTCTAGCATCATTTGTCTTTTGAGCTGTATAAAATTCATCCAAAAAGATTTGTTGCATTTCCTCCCATGTATGAATAGATGCCGAAGGTAATGTATAGAACCACTTTTTCGCCTTATCTTCTAAGGAAAATTAGAATAACACCAATTTGACATCGTCGGCCGAAAATCCTTGTCCCCCAATAGTGTTGCAAATCGAATCATAAGCCTCCAAATGAAAATAAGGCTCCTCCGTTACTAGACCCTTATATTTTGGCAAACTTTGTAACGAATTGGTTCGAACTTCGAACGTCCTCCCTTGGTCATTGTGAGGAATAACTACCGGTGAAGGATTATGAGTAATTACCGGCCTAAAATGTCCTTCCATGCCTCTTGCATGTTCTCTAAGATGCCTTCTTGGCACACCCAACCGAACCCTTGGTCGAATAGGACCCATTGGCCTTGGCATAGGCCCTTGTGGTACATGTGGTTGAAATTGTTGTTGTGGTATCGGTTGGTGTTGAATTGGCCTTTGGAATTGAGGTTGTACGTTTTGCAGACGAACTTGTTGTAATGGTATAGGGCGTTGCACTTGTGGCCCTTGTGGCCTTGGCCTAATGTGTTGTGGTATAATTTGTTGTTGTTGAAATCCACCAACACTTGGCATTCTTTGAGTTTCCCCTTGCACATAACCAAACTCTCCTTGATCACCATCACCCCCATAAGCATACCCGTCTTCATCATAACCCTCAAAATCTTCATATCCTTCCTCATATCCATCTCCCCCTATACCCAAAGATTGCCCAAATGGAAGGGTCGAGTATTGAAAGCCCGATTGGTTCGATGGTCTAAATGTTGAAGTTGCATGAACGACAGTTAAACCTTGGGGTAATGTATATGTTGAGGATGATTGACCTGAAACTGGGAAGAAATGAGTGAGTGGTGGAATCGTAGTAGAAGGGTTAAAAGTCAATGTAGGTTCTTCTTGAGTGGTAATGGGTTGGGTGATGTTGGTTGGTGTAACATTGTGAGGTTGAGTAGGATTGGTAGTGGTGTTTGGAATAGTAGTGTTTGGTGAAGGTTGAGTGGATGATGGTATGAATGGTGGTATAAGTTCACCCGTAGTGGGTGGTGGTGGTGGATCCATGTATCGAATTGGTGTGATTGGTGTAGTGGGTGTTGTTGGTGAACCGCTTATTATGTTTTCTCTTAACAAAATTCTGTTTCCTCTTAATGTCCGCTAAATTTCTGGATCAAACGCCAATGGTGATAGCTTGTGAGAGCTCCTAGTATGCATGTACCTGTAAATACCTGCACACTAACACACCCAGCGTAAACCAGAAAAATAACAAACTTAAAAAGAACAAAAATAACACACATTGCGCACTACTCCCCGACAACGGCGCCAAAATTTGACGTGATGTCGTGGTCACAATCAAATTTAATCCAATAACAACTAATTAGCTAGCAGTAAGTGGGTATCGAACACAGGGAGATTGTGGAATATGTGTTATCTAAATGGTTTATCTATAGTACTAAAGTTAACTAAATTTCAAGAAAAGAAAATTCAGAATTTGGATTGATTGGTTTCAATTAACTAGATTAAACTAAACTAGATTGCAATTCAAATGTTGGTTTTGAAAACAGATTAGGAACAAGCGACCATCCTAGATTTCAGGTTTTAATCCACACTAATGTTTATGCCCAACTAGAAAGAACCACATAGACATGGCTCGTGTTTGATTATCTATTTGTGATGAAAGGGAACTAAGTACTCGGATTATAAAATGCGAGGTTGTTACCCGATGATCAATTGATAATTATCCAACCCTAATCCCTCCCATGATATCTCGATTGCCAACAACACCAAGAACGTATGGTTTAGACTAACATCAAACAAGAATCAACACTTTACAAATAAACATTCAAACACCATAATAACTTAAAAAAACATTCAAAGTCATTATTATAGAAATTCAAGCACAAACAAAGTGTTTCAAAAGTAAACCTTACATCTAGGATGATCACCACGAATTTAGCCACTCATGACTTGGTACATCATCATCACACAAGGATTAATGTTCATTTGAATCGAAAAACACAAACCAATTGTTTAGAATTGTTTTGAACTAAGAAGAAACAGCCAAAATCGCCCCAAGAACTGCTCCAAAACTGTGACAACTGGCACAAACCGGTAATTTCCGTACACTTTAATCATTATTTAATGACTGCAATTATGTGCTTAATTGTCAGCAATGTCTGAACACATGATTAAACAAGTGAATTCATGCACGTTGTATACAACAAAATATTGCTTTATGCATAAACGAGAGCATTGCGTCAAAAAAATAATAGTAAACTCACCGGTAAGACACACTGTGTCAACAGAACTGCAGAAAGCAGTCAGACAATAAAATTGGAGCCTAGGTGTAGGTCCGACAACAAGAATGCATTAAAACCCAAGAGTACATACAAGGGTTTAATATATATGTAATATGAAAGCAAAAATAATCACTAAAAAGCACCCGAAACGCACTTTAAGTGCAGAACTTTATAAAATTCAGCTATAATCAGCATTATGGCACTGAAATATTATGCAGAAATTACGTTTTATTATCCAAAATACTTCCCCAAGTGTTGGGAATTGAAAGGATACAAAAAGGTACTTAACAGACACTAAAAAGTGTAATTTAGCACTTTAACGAACCGGTATCTAACCGAACAACCGGACATTACCCGAAACACCAAAATAATGTTGGAAGCATTTTTTTAGTGTTACAAGGCTAGTTATGGCCACCGAACATCATGTTACATCTAATAAACATCAAATGAATAAACTACCTAACTAAGCACCATTACTTTTCAACTAAACTTGTAACCAACTCTTGAAATGGAACTAGACACCCCCCTCACTTACGGTCACCAACATGAAAGACCCACCATGATTTTATTTAGATTGTTTATTTGATTATGTCTCGTACTTAGAAGACATGAAACCTAATGGGTAAAACAATTGTTGGATATAAGCTCATATAAACCACTAGACATCACCATAACTTTCACCTACATCTCAACACCAAAACTCCCTCACTCTTCTCTCCCTTGGCTACGGCTTCAAGCCACCACCACACCATCACCATTTTCAATCATCATTCAAGCATTCCAAGGTGATATTGAGGTGTAAGAAGGTCACTAACGAAGCTCGGTGCAAGCGGATCTTGAAGGACCTTCTTCATTTGCTTTTATCCACTTCATTTACCCTCTTGAACTTCCCTAGCCTTGTGCTAGTAGTAAGTGCTTCAAATCTTCATCTTGTTTTTGTTTATGGTGGTTAATAGGTGATTTAATGGTTAAAAATTAAGAACACACAAGATCATAACTTAAAGTCTTGAAAGTATGATGAATAAGTTGGATAAAGAGAAACTAGTTGTGTAAATCTTGTGAAACTTGTCTAGTTGAGATTATTTGATGTTGTTTGTCATTATAAGTGGGGTGGATCATCATCTACGCATACTAGATCATGTTCGAGAACATGAACTAGTAGTATGTTAAGTGTTAAAAATATAAAAGATGATGAAATCACCCACCATGAACTTGGAACTTGTGTAAACATAATTTTCCTTGTAAAATAAGACTCTAAACATGTAGATCTTAAGATCTACAAGTGGTTTTTCGGAAGAACCAAGCAAAAATATTAGTTTTGTTAAAACCCGGATCTTATCCGAACTAAAAGCATTTTTAGTAAATAAACAAGTGTGTAGACACTTGTGTCACAAGAAAGAATTAACAATGAAATATTTTTGCGAATCTCGACTAGAAGTTGTGAAACTTCATATTCTTTAAAAATAAAGTTTTTAAGAAACTAAAATTATTTTTAAAGATAACAAGACTTACTAAATGTGCTAGTAAGTTACTACACATTTTTGTAAGTATTCAAGTTCATGAAATGGAGAAATTAGGAATTATTGTTGATGATTATTGTTGATAATTGTTGTTGATGATTGTTGACAATTTAAAAGAAAATAAACACATGTTTTGAAAACATGGGAAACCTCCATTTTTAGGGGAAACTCTGTCAAAATTTTTATAAATTTTGACACTTAGGAAAAATATAAGTTTTTGAGAAACTTATTCCCTAAAAATGTATCTAAAGATAATACCAAGGTTTCCCTAATTTTTGGTGATAAGAAATAAGGATTTCTTCAAGAATAAAAATGGATATTAAGTATATATATTTTTGAGAGAAAAATATATATTATTTGATCACCAACTTTTTGTGCTAAGTGTGTATAGTATGTGTTATACGGGCTAGTGTATTAAGACTTAAAAATACACTAAATACTCATGAGGAGTATAAACATAAAAATACACATACAACATACAAGATACATAATTCGGGTGTAAAATGCAAAATACAAAAAGCTTATATTTATTTTTTTTGAGAAAATAATATAAGTAAGACATTTAGTTAAAAATATAAAATATTTTTAACACAAGAAATTATACACAAAAGAGAGTGACTGTACTTGTTCGACGCAAGTCTAGTGACTAACGTTAAGAAAACGCGTATAGGTTACGACGTTAATTAAGCAAATCCGGTGAAGTTTACGACGCACAGGAACGCAAAGTTGTGAGTTCATGCTCCCCCTTTTCTCTTAACTGTTTTCAGTTTTATAACTTCGGGGGTGAAATACATGTTACAAATACTTCAATATTTACAAAATGGTATGATATGTACTAAAACGAGAAGTACTCTTGGCGACAACTAGTGCCAAGAATTGATACGAGAAATCGTGTCACGAATAGGGTAACATAAGCACCATTAATCGTGTACATACTTAGACCGCAGAACAAAAGGTTAGATCTAATGGGTTTCAGGGCAGCCCCACTCTTGGTGACAACTAGAACCAAGTAGTGTTTTTGTGTCTCAGTCGTGAATCGACTACAGAAAAATGCCTATGGTTTGGTGACTTCCTATGTCGTGTCACATGTTAATGGCTTTGCAACCCATTAACACTTGATACATATGGAAATACTTGATTTATACTTGAATACGTGATTTAACAAATACATACCATGATTTTCATACAAAGTATACAAACGTGAAATACAAAACTGCATGAATTCACACCAACTTTATGTTGACGTTTTTTCCAAAACTCACATGTATTTCAGGTAACTAGGATGGATGTGCGCGCGGTCTCGCTTATGCTTGTGGATGTCGCTTATGTTTATCTTTAAATAAAGTTGTAAACTTTTCAAGACAATGTTTTATGCGACTTAGCGATGTAAACGCTAAACTTATGTTTTCAAATTATGGTATTTGATGTTTTTACAAGCATATAGCATGTTTACCTTTCGTATGCAATGAGAACCTTTCATGATCACACCTCGTGCTTCCGCCGCAGAAAGGGGTGTAACAGATTGGTATCAGAGCTACGATTGTAGTGAACCAGGATTCCTTCCCGAGTCTAGTCTACAATCTCTAGGATCCTTTCACGAAAATAATTTTCAAAGAGTTTTCATTGCATAAAACGTCCCGCGACATCCGCTGCCTGAAACTGTCTACATGAGTCTAGAAAAGACACTACGAGACTTAGAGTGCACTTGAGTAGCACTTATCGTTGACTAGAAGTTACTTGCAATTATGTGTGATAATTAGCATGTACTAGAAGTAGAATGTCACAAGTATACGTGACTTTATCTGAAAGCAATGGCCCATCTGAAGGAAGAAATACGAGGATGAAACGAACTGTGCGGACTGTGCAAGGAGTTACGTAATTATGGATGCATACATAATTATGGAATTCAGTGCACAAAAATCACAGCAAGTCTTGTCACGTATAGATTCCCTCAGTGCAAGCCTACTAAGTACTCTGCTAGAGTAATAATTGTTTGATGTCACTTATGTGGTATATACCTGTGAATATATATACTACTACTGTCTAGTAGGACGATATCAAACAAATGTCTAACCCTGTTGTGTTATGTTCTGTCAGAACATGGCACCCAGGAAAGCTGTGAATGCTCGCAATGACGATCAACCTCCTCCTCCCCCACTGCCAAGAACTGCTGAAGAGCTGAACGCTCTACTGGAGGAAAGGATCTCCGCTGCTATCGCCCAATACGAGGTGAACCGTACTCAAGACAGTAGAGGACCAAGCAACGCTAGGCGTAATGGGAATGGATATTCGTCTGGAGGAAACGCAGCTCAAGGTAACCTTAAAACAATTTACTAAGCATGAAGGAATTTATGAACGGTTCTTGTTTCATTATTTCTTCGATTGCTCATAAGTGAATTGGTTGGGTTAATTCCAGGCTGCAGTTTCAAGCAGTTCCTCGACTGCAAGCCGATGAACTATGATGGCACAGGAGGTGCAGTAGCCTTTGTGCGGTGGACGGAGAAGACTGAAGCTACTATCCGCATGAGCAAGTGTACCGCGGATCAACAAGTCACCTTTGCTACTGGGTTGTTTGTCGATGAAGCTCTGACTTGGTGGAACCTGCAAGTCCAAACCTTGGGCGATGATGCCGCTTATGGCCTAACTTGGGATGAACTAAAGGAAAGAATGAGAGAGAAGTACTGCTCTCGTGCTGAACTCCAAAGGCTGGAGACGGAGTTCTGGCACTTGACCATGGAAGGTGCTGACATTAATGGTTATACTCGAAGGTTCCACGATCTGTCCAGAGTGCTTCCCTACATGGTGACTCCCGAATTTAAGCGTGTTGAACGTTACATTTGGGGACTGGCCTCAGAGTTTTGCGGCATGGTAACTTCGGCCAAACCTCAAACAATCACCGAGGCTGTAACTCTGGCTGTCAGCCTTACTGAAGATTGTGTTCGAATGAAGAAGCTATCACTGAACCCAACAGAAAATGCCGAGACGCATGCTGAGTCGTCTGGCGACAAGAAGAGGAAACATGCAAACTTGAATCAAGCAACTCGTAACAACAAAGATTCCAACAAGAAGCGTGACCCTAACCCGCCTCAAGGGGCGAAATCTCTTGCAGCCATGAATGACGCTCCAGCTAAAGGATACCTGGGCACCCTGCCCAAATGCAATCAGTGCAAGCGTCATCACGAAGGGGTGTGTCGCGTTCCAAGATGCGACAAGTGTGGAAAGTTGGGTCACCGCACTGAAGACTGCTGGAGTAAGGGAAATAAGAACGGGAATGGAAATCGTATCGGGGCTGGTAATAGAAACAATGGTGGAAATGGAAATGGTGCTGGTAACGGGAATGGTAACAGAAATGGGCGAAACCAAGGATGCTTCAGATGTGGAAGTAAAGATCATTTCATGAAGGATTGCCCAGAGGGAAACAATGCTCATGCCCGAGCATTTGTAATTGGAGCAAGGGACGCACGCGAGGACCCTAATGTGGTCAACGGTACGTTCCTCATTAACAATCACTTTGCATCCATATTATTCGACACTGGCGCCGATTATAGCTTCATGTCTGTGGAATTTAAACGCATACTTGGAATAGAATCTAGTAGATTAGAAATTCCTTATTCCATAGAACTAGCCAATGGTAAACTTGTTGAATCGGGCGAAGTTGTTAGAGGCTGCACGCTAGAACTTGGTGAACGAAGATTTAGCATCGACCTCTTACCTATTCAATTAGGTAGCTTCGATGTAGTGGTCGGAATGGACTGGTTGTCCAAGAACAAAGCTGAAGTCATTTGTCATGAGAAAATCATTCGCATCCCTCTGGCGAATGATGAAACTCTCATCGTACATGGAGAAAGACGAAACGCGCCTCTACAAATCATCAGTTGTATGAAGGCACAGAAGTGCTTAAGGAAAGGATGTGTTGCTTTCCTAGCACACGTTGTAGATAAGAAGGATGTGGAGCCAAAACTCGAAGACATTCCTGTGGTGAAGGAATTTCCTGATGTGTTCCCTGAAGATCTGCCAGGACTACCTCTGCAACGACAAGTCGAATTCCATATAGACTTGGTTCCGGGAGCTGCTCCTGTAGCCAAGGCACCCTATCGACTTGCGCCATCCGAAATGCAAGAATTATCTACACAGCTTCAGGAGTTGTTGGATAAAGGATTCATAAGGCCAAGCTTCTCACCCTGGGGAGCTCCAGTATTATTCGTGAAGAAGAAGGATGGATCACTGCGGATGTGTATCGATTACAGGGAACTGAACAAGCTCACGATCAAGAATCGGTATCCACTACCGAGGATTGATGACTTATTTGATCAACTGCAAGGATCAAGCTACTATTCCAAGATCGACCTTCGATCTGGATACCATCAGCTGAGAATCCAAGAGGAAAGCGTACCAAAGACTGCATTCAGAACACGCTATGGGCACTACGAATTTCTTGTGATGCCGTTTGGGCTGACGAATGCACCAGCGGTCTTTATGGATCTAATGAACCGCGTATACAAACCATATCTTGATAAATTCATGATTGTATTTATCGACGATATCCTGATTTATTCGCGAACAAAAGAAGAACATGAACAACATCTCAGAACCATCTTGGAACTACTGAAGAAAGAGAAGCTTTGTGCAAAATTCTCGAAATGAGAATTCTGGATTCGCGAAGTACAATTTCTTGGTCACGTTGTGAATGAGAAGGGCATTCATGTAGACCCGTCCAAGATAGAAGCAATAAAGAATTGGGAAGCTCCCAAGACCCCAACTGAAGTTCGACAATTTTTGGGCTTAGCGGGCTATTACCGACGTTTCATCAAGAACTTCTCAAAGATAGCTCAACCGCTAACGACCCTTACACAGAAAGACAAGGAGTACGACTGGGGTCACAAACAAGAAGAAGCCTTCCAGTTACTTAAAAACAAGCTCTGCGATGCACCAATACTATCATTACCCGAAGGCACTGAAGACTTCGTGGTATACTGCGACGCCTCACGACAAGGCTTGGGTTGCGTGCTTATGCAGCGCCAAAAAGTCATCGCTTACGCTTCAAGACAACTGAAGGTTCACGAGAGAAATTACACCACGCACGACTTGGAACTAGGTGTAGTGGTATTCGCCTTGAAGATTTGGCGACATTATTTATATGGTACTCGATGTACAATTTTCACAGATCACAAAAGTTTACAACACATATTTGATCAGAAGGAATTGAATATGCGCCAGCGGCGATGGGTCGAGCTGCTAAATGATTACGACTGTGAGATCAAGTACCATCCTGGAAAGGCAAACGTTGTAGCAGACGCACTAAGCCGAAAGGAAAGGGTTAAGACCCTAAGGGTTCGAGCGTTAGAAATGACCATTCGAACGAACCTCACTGCACGCATTCGCGATGCATAACAAGAAGCTCTTAAAGGAGAGAACCGTAAAGCTGAATACCTACGGGGTATGCTGAAATACATGGTGCCAAACGAAGAGGGAGCCTTATACTTCAAGAAGCGTATTTTGGTTCCACTCTATGGTGGCATACGAGAAGTCATCCTTGATGAAGCGCACAAATCGAGATATTCGATCCATCCAGGATCGGACAAAATGTATCAAGACTTGAAAGAATATTATTGGTGGCCGAGACTCAAGAGCGACGTTGCTGTCTATGTTGGAAAATGCCTAACCTGTGCTAAGGTTAAGGCCGAATATCAGAAACCGTCCGGTCTACTACAACAACCAGAGATTCCCGTGTGGAAGTGGGAACAAATCTCGATGGACTTCATAACAAAATTACCCAGGACCCCGAGAGGGCACGATATGATATGGGTAATAGTTGATCGCTTGACGAAGTCTGCGCATTTCCTACCAATCCGAGAGAAGGATAGCACTGGAAAGCTTGCAGAGATATACTTAAGGGAAATTGTGGCACGACATGGAGTGCCAATCTCAATCATTTCAGACAGAGATGGACGCTTTGTCTCAAGAATCTGGCAATCATTTCAGGAAGCCTTTGGATCTCAGTTAGATCTGAGCACGGCATTCCATCCGCAAACAGACGGCCAGAGCGAACGGACTATACAAACGTTAGAAGATATGCTTCGCGCATGTGTCATGGACCTAGGCGGCAGCTGGGATACTCATCTACCTTTAGTTGAGTTTTCCTACAATAACAGCTATCATACGAGCATAAAAGCCGCGCCGTTCGAAGCTCTGTATGGCCGCAAATGCCGATCGCCCTTATGTTGGGCAGATGCCGGAGATAAACGTATGGTTGGTCCTGAACTTGTACAAGAGACAACCGACAAGATTGCGCAGATCCGAGAGCGCATTAAGGCGGCTCGAGATCGAAAAAAGAGCTACGCTGATCCGAAAAGAAAATCAGTAGAATTCAAGGTGGGAGACAAAGTGTTGTTAAAAGTCTCACCTTGGAATGGCGTAGTCAGGTTTGGAAAGCGTGGAAAGCTAAATCCACGATATATCGGACCATTCAGAATATTGAAAAGAATTGGTACCGTGGCATACAAGTTGGAGTTACCGGAAGAACTTAATGGAGTACATGATACGTTTCATGCATCCAACCTGAAGAAGAGTCCAACACAAGAAAACGTGACCATCCCGATGGATGAAGTGCATATTGATGAAGCCCTCCGATTTACTGAACAACCCGTTGAGGTTACCGACTGGAAAGTCAACAAGACCAGGAGGAGCAGCGTAAAACTTGTCAAAGTACGTTGGAGCTCTAAGCACGGGCCCGAGTACACATGGGAACGTGAAGATCAGTTCTAGGAAAAGTATCCCCACCTGTTTAAGAAGACTCCAGCGAGAGTTAGTTCAGCCTGAATTTCGGGACGGAATTCTTTTAACGGGGGGAGACTGTGACAACTGGCACAAACCGGTAATTTCCGTACACTTTAATCATTATTTAATGACTGCAATTATGTGCTTAATTGTCAGCAATGTCTGAACACATGATTAAACAAGTGAATTCATGCACGTTGTATACAACAAAATATTGCTTTATGCATAAACGAGAGCGTTGCGTCAAAAAAATAATAGTAAACTCACCGGTAAGACACACTGTGTCAACAGAACTGCAGAAAGCAGTCAGACAATAAAATTGGAGCCTAGGTGTAGGTCCGACAACAAGAATGCATTAAAACCCAAGAGTACATACAAGGGTTTAATATATATGCAATACGAAAGCAAAAATAAGCACTAAAAAGCACCCGAAACGCACTTTAAGTGCAGAACTTTATAAAATTCAGCTATAATCAGCATTATGGCACTGAAATATTATGCAGAAATTACGTTTTATTATCCAAATTACTTCCCCAAGTGTTGGGAATTGAAAGGATACAAAAAGGTACTTAACAGACACTAAAAAGTGTAATTTAGCACTTTAACGAACCGGTATCTAACCGAACAACCGGACATTACCCGAAACACCAAAATAATGTTGGAAGCATTTTTTTTAGTGTTACAAGGCTAGTTATGGCCACCGAACATCATGTTACATCTAATAAACATCAAATGCATAAACTACCTAACTAAGCACCATTACTTTTCAACTAAACTTGTAACCAACTCTTGAAATGGAACTAGACACCCCCCCCCCCCCCCTCACTTACGGTCACCAACATGAAAGACCCACCATGATTTTATTTAGATTGTTTATTTGATTGTGTCTTGTACTTAGAAGACATGAAACCTAATGGGTAAAACAATTGTTGGATATAAGCTCATATAAACCACTAGACATCACCATAACTTTCACCTACATCTCAACACCAAAACTCCCTCACTCTTCTCTCCCTTGGCTACGGCTTCAAGCCACCACCACACCATCACCATTTTCAATCATCATTCAAGCATTCCAAGGTGATATTGAGGTGTAAGAAGGTCACTAACGAAGCTCGGTGCAAGCGGATCTTGAAGGACCTTCTTCATTTGCTTTTATCCACTTCATTTACCCTCTTGAACTTCCCTAGCCTTGTGCTAGTAGTAAGTGCTTCAAATCTTCATCTTGTTCTTGTTTATGGTGGTTAATAGGTGATTTAATGGTTAAAAATTAAGAACACACAAGATCATAACTTAAAGTCTTGAAAGTATGATGAATAAGTTGGATAAAGAGAAACTAGTTGTGTAAATCTTGTGAAACTTGTCTAGTTGAGATTATTTGATGTTGTTTGTCATTATAAGTGGGGTGGATCATCATCTACTACGCATACTAGATCATGTTCGAGAACATGAACAAGTAGTATGTTAAGTGTTAAAAATATAAAAGATGATGAAATCACCCACCATGAACTTGGAACTTGTGTAAACATAATTTTCCTTGTAAAATAAGACTCTAAACATGTAGATCTTAAGATCTACAAGTGGTTTTTCGGATGAACCAAGCAAAAATATTAGTTTTGTTAAAACCCGGATCTTATCCGAACTAAAAGCATTTTTAGTAAATAAACAAGTGTGTAGACACTTGTGTCACAAGAAAGAATTAACAAAGAAATATTTTTACGAATCTCGACTAGAAGTTGTGAAACTTCATACTCTTTAAAAATAAAGTTTTTAAGAAACTAAAATTATTTTTAAAGATAACAAGACTTACTAAATGTGCTAGTAAGTTACTACACATTTTTGTAAGTATTCAAGTTCATGAAATGGAGAAATTAGGAATTATTGTTGATGATTATTGTTGATAATTGTTGTTGATGATTGTTGACCATTTAAAAGAAAATAAACACATGTTTTGAAAACATGGGAAACCTCCATTTTTAGGGGAAACTCTGTCAAAATTTTTATAAATTTTGACACTTAGGAAAAATATAAGTTTTTGAGAAACTTATTCCCTAAAAATGTATCTAAAGATAATACCAAGGTTTCCCTAATTTTTGGTGATAAGAAATAAGGATTTCTTCAAGAATAAAAATGGATATTAAGTATATATATTTTTGAGAGAAAAATATATATTATTTGATCACCAACTTTTTGTGCTAAGTGTGTATAGTATGTGTTATACGTGCTAGTGTATTAAGACTTAAAAATACACTAAATACTCATGAGGAGTATAAACATAAAAATACACATACAACATACAAGATACATAATTCGGGTGTAAAATGCAAAATACAAAAAGCTTATATTTATTTTTTTTGAGAAAATAATATAAGTAAGACATTTAGTTAAAAATATAAAATATTTTTAACACAAGAAATTATACACAAAAGAGAGTGACTGTACTTGTTCGACGCAAGTCTAGTGACTAACGTTAAGAAAACGCGTATAGGTTACGACGTTAATTAAGCAAATCCGGTGAAGTTTACGACGCACAGGAACGCAAAGTTGTGAGTTCATGCTCCCCCTTTTCTCTTAACTGTTTTCAGTTTTATAACTTCGGGGGTGAAATACATGTTACAAATACTTCAATATTTACAAAATGGTATGATATGTACTAAAACGAGAAGTACTCTTGGCGACAACTAGTGCCAAGAATTGATACGAGAAATCGTGTCACGAATAGGGTAACATAAGCACCATTAATCGTGTACATACTTAGACCGCAGAACAAAAGGTTAGATCTAATGGGTTTCAGGGCAGCCCCACTCTTGGTGACAACTAGAACCAAGTAGTGTTTTTGTGTCTCAGTCGTGAATCGACTACAGAAAAATGCCTATGGTTTGGTGACTTCCTATGTCGTGTCACATGTTAATGGCTTTGCAACCCATTAACACTTGATACATATGGAAATACTTGATTTATACTTGAATACGTGATTTAACAAATACATACCATGATTTTCATACAAAGTATACAAACGTGAAACACAAAACTGCATGAATTCACACCAACTTTATGTTGACGTTTTTCCAAAACTCACATGTATTTCAGGTAACTAGGATGGATGTGCGCGCGGTCTCGCTTATGCTTGTGGATGTCGCTTATGTTTATCTTTAAATAAAGTTGTAAACTTTTTAAGACAATGTTTTATGCGACTTAGCGATGTAAACGCTAAACTTATGTTTTCAAATTATGGTATTTGATGTTTTTACAAGCATATAGCATGTTTACCTTTCGTATGCAATGAGAACCTTTCATGATCACACCTCGTGCTTCCGCCGCAGAAAGGGGTGTGACAAAAACGTCCCACATTGATTGCCAATGAAAAGACACCATAAAACACCTTAAAAGTGGGGAGTTACACTTTTTTCGCAGGCTCCACCGTAAGCTACGGTGGCCACCGTAGCTTACGGTGGCTTAAAATGGTTTACGGTGGATTTAAACTGTCTTACGGCATCATTTTTTGTCAGAGTCTACCGTAAATTACGCTAGCTACCGTAATTTACGGTAGGCTTCAGCAATCAATTTTGTTTTCTTCATAACTTTCTCGTTTCAACTCCGTTTTCTTCACCGTTTTCGCCTACGTTCTCGTAATTTCATCCTCTATCATGTTATCTTCTTAATTCTTCAATTCCAAAATTTTATTTTTTTTCATTTATTCTCCGTTTTTCAATCTACAATCCAGTCGTGTCTATTCGAAGCTTTATTTCCATACTTTTAAGCTCCAAATGTACCTGAAACACAAGCAACCGTAGTTATCTAATTCAAGACAATTACATGATCAAATGAGGGATTAAATCGTCTTTTAACACACTTAAGGGTTGTCCCATGGACCACCCGTCAAGTCTCTACACACAAGATAATTTTTAAGGACATATTTTTGACCCGTTTGGTTGTCGAGTGAAATCCTCACTTCAATGACAACCCAAACTATGTCTAACCATTATTTTGACTCGTTTGGATATCGTGTGAGCTTCGCCACTTCAATGACACACCAAACGCATATATTACACTAAGACATCATTAACAAGCTAAATTTAATCATTTATGCATAATGTAACGGAACCAATGTCGCGTACCTTTCAAAGCACTCCCTTCAGTCGCGCGTCACCACCGGCTTGTCCACTTGACGCTCCGGTTTCCTTTCCTATAGAGTTCAATCACAACCCGTTTAGAACTCTTTTGTTTAGATATAACGCATAGTTCGCCATAACTCCACAAACACACGTTTTAGCTCGAATTTCCAGTTTTTAATCATCTTTTAGGCATTTTCACAAACACCTTAAGGGCATAATTTCTCATAACCTATTATCAAGTTCATAACTTTTTATTTAGCCAAGATTAACATCAATTAGGCAATTTACACATGTTTTAACATCAACATTTCAGAAATTACTTCATAAAACTCGGATTACACTAGAACAAGAAGCATAATCCTAGTGTTTATCAAGTTTCTACAAAACCCATTAATCACCTACAATGGTGATTATGAACCCCACAAGTATCAAGCAAAATTTTAACAAGAAATCATCTATGGTTTATCCCTAGACATCATATTACTCCAATTTCATTTGTACAACATTCATGCAACATCAAATTTGAATTTCCTATGTTCATTCAGAAATTTAAATGAGAATTTTCTACAAAATTTTCACACCTTATGATCCTTTTCACTGAGGTGATCACTAATCTATGTTCGGATTTCGATTTGGGACAGAATTTGGTCTTCAATTTGATCAAATATCATGAACTAGGGTTTAGAGAAGCTCTGGTCGCCCCCCCCCCCCTCTGTGTTTGATCGACCCCAACACACTCAAATGTGTGTTTTGTGATTTAATAAAATGGTTTTTATTATAATTAGTTTCATTTTTGACACCTTTGGTCCCTCTAATTTCCTTTAGTTCATATTTTGAGTGTTTTAACCCACTTATGAGTTACTACAATACTTGTAACTAACTGGGTTATTTAGTCCTAGTTAGTTTGTTCTTGTTTATTTAATGCTTTATAATTCTAATATATATTTTTATATTTTCGGGGTGTTACAAGTCCACCCCCCTTAAAGAGGGTTTCGTCCCCGAAACCAACGTACGTCCCGAATAGTGAAGGGTAGAGCCGTTGCATCTCCTTTTCGGACTCCCATGTGGTATCCGAACCCTTTCTGTGTTCCCATTTGACCTTTACTTGGTTAATCTCTTTCTTCCTTAAGCTTTTCACTTTACGGTCTAGAATTGCTATCAGCTTCACCGCATAATTAAGACTATTATCCACCTCAATGTCATCGTAGTGGATATAAGCTGTTTCATCTGCTAGACACTTCCGGAGATGTGATACGTGGAATGTGCTATGAATTCCACTCAGTTCCTCGGGCAGTTCGAGACGGTATGCTACCTTACCAACCCGTTCGATGATTCTAAATGGCCCAATAAACCTCGGGCTTAACTTTCCCCTTTTTTTAAATCGAATAATCCCCTTCCACGGAGATACCTTTAACATAACTTTGTCACCGACTTGAAACTCAATTGGTCTTCTTCTTTTGTCTGCATAAGATTTTTGTCGATACTGAGCCGCTTTCAAATGGGCTCGGACCAAATCAATATTCACATTCGTGATTCGGACTACATCTTTATGTGCAAGCTCTCGCGGACCAACCTCATCCCAACACACCGGGGTTCGGCATTTTCTACCGTAAAGCATCTCATATGGAGCCATACCGATGCTTGTATGGTAACTGTTATTATATGAGAATTCTACCAATTGTAGATATACATCCCAACTTCCCCCGAAGTCGATAATACATGCTCGTAACATATCTTCCAACGTTTGTATTGTTCTTTCACTCTGTCCATCCGTTTATGGATGATACGCCGTACTAATGAACAATTTAGTCCCCATTCGCTCTTGGAATTCACGCCAAAAGTTCGAAGTAAACCGAGTATCCCTGTCGGACACGATGGATACCGGTACTCCGTGACGTGCCACTATTTCGTTGGTATACACCTCTGACATCTTTTCAGATGTATAAGTCTCACGAATCGGAATGAAGTGAGCGCTTTTTGCCAATCTATCCACAACTACCCATATAGCATCGAATCCATGCTTGGTTTTGGGCAGTTTGGTCAACAAGTCCATTGTGATTTGTTCCCACTTCCAAACTGGGATATCCAACGGTTGTAACTTACCGTATGGTTTTGGGTGCTTTGCTTTGACTTGTAAACAGGTCAAGCACTTCTCTACATACTTTACGACATCTCTTTTCATTCCGGGCCACCAATAGTTTTGCTTTAAATCGTTATACATCTTGGTTGCCTCCGGATGGATCGAATAATGAGATTTATGGGCTTCATCAAGTAGGAGCATCTTGATTCCACACGAATTTGGAACCCATATTCTCCCAAAACGAGTCTTTAACCCTTGTTTACCATCCGCCAATTCTTTCAACTGGCCAACTATTCTTTCCTTCTTCACGTTTTACTCCTTCATTGCTTCAACTTGAGATTTCCGGATTTGTTCAAGTAAACCCGATGTTACAATTAGTTGCATTGATCACACTCGAATGGGCGTATAGTCTACCTTTCGGCTCAACGCATCCGCCACCACATTAGCTTTCCCTAGGTGGTAATGTATATCACAATCGAAATCTTTGACAGTTTCTAACCACCGCCTTTGCCTCGTGTTTAATTCCTTCTGATCGAAGAAATATTTCAAACTTTTATGGTCAGTGAAGATAGTGCATTTTACCCCATATAAATAATGCCTCCATATCTTTAGGCATAATACCACTGCTGCCAACTCGAGGTCGTGTGTAGGATAATTCTTTTCATGAGTCTTTAGCTGTCTCGAGGCATAGGCTATAACCTTGCCCCGTTGCATCAAAACACACCCAAGACCCGAATGTGACGCGTCCGAGTAAACTACCATATCATCAAATCCATCCGGCAGTGTCAATACCGAAGCGTGTGTCAATTTTTCTTTAAGCGTTTGGAACGCCTTTTCTTGGTCTTCGCCCCAAATAAACTTTTCGTCTTTACGGGTTAGTTTCGTCAATGGCGTAGCAATCTTGGAGAAATCTTGTATGAATCTCCTATAATATCCCGCAAGCCCCAAAAAGCTTCTGATTTCCGAAGGATTCTTCGGTGGACTCCATCTCACCACAGCTTCTATTTTTGACGGGTCTACTAACACCCGGTTTGCACTAATGATGTGCCCGAGAAACTGCACCTCTCGTAACTAGAAAGCACATTTCGAGAATTTTGCATACAACTTCTCTCTTCTGAGCATCTCCAACACTTCGCGTAAATGGTTTGCATGCTCTGCTTCATTCCTTTAATACACTAAGATGTCTTCGATGAACACTATCACCGTCTTATCCAACATGGGTTTGCAAACCCGGTTCATGAGGTCCATGAAAGCCACGGGTGCATTGGTCAACCCAAAGGACATCATGAGGAATTCGTAATGCCCGTACCATGTACGAAAGGCCGTCTTCGGTACATCTTTCTCCTTGACCTTTAACTGATGATAACCTGACCTAAGGTCAATCTTTGAGAACCAACTCGCGCCTTGTAACTGGTCAAATAAGTCTTCAATTCTCGGGAGCGGATATCGATTTTTCACCGTAAGTTTATTTAACTCCCGGTAATCGATACACATGCGCATGCTCGCATCCTTCTTCTTCACAAATAGCACCGGTGCGCCCCACGGAGACACACTTGGCCTATTAAACCCCTTGTCGAGCAGGTCTTGGATTTGAGACATCAATTCTTGTAGCTCTGATGGCGCGAGCCGATACGGCGCCTTGGCCACAGGTTTCGCGCCCGGAATCAATTCGATTCCGAACTCTACCTCCCGTTCTGGCGGTATTCCCGGTAAATCTTTCGGAAATACATCAGCATATTCACGTACCACCGGTACGTCTTCAATCTTCGGCGATTCTTTGTCCGGTTCGTTTGCGTATATCATGAATGCTCTACATCCACGCCTCATAAGTTTGTGAGCTTTTAGCATTGAGCACATAACGGGATTACCCCATTTTTCGCCATAAATGGTAACGTGTTTTCCACTTGGAGATGTTAATTTTATCTCTTTGCGGAAACACACGACCTTCGCGAGATGTCGGGATAACCAATCCATCCCGACCACTACTTGGAATTCTCCCATCGACATTGGGATTAGATCTATTGAGTATTCTTCACCGTCGATACTCATCTTACAATCTTGACACACGTCACACACGATAAAACTTTTGTTGTCACCTATTTCTACTTCTAAAGGCATAGGTAATTTTGTCAGTTCAAATAAAGGATGTCGAATAAATCTATGTGAAATAAAGGATTTATCCGCACCCGTATCAAATAGCACATGTGCGGGAATTGAATTTATGGTGAACATACCTGAGACCACATCGGGTTCCACCTTCGCCTCGGCTGCAGTTAACTGGAAGGATCTGGCTTTTGCTTTTGCCTTTGGAGTCTCTGTATGTGAATCCTTGCCATCCTTCTTCCCGACTAGCTCTGGGCATTCAGATTTCTTGTGACCCGGCTGGTAGCATTTATAACACACCGACACTTTCCCCGGGCATAATGCAGCCGTGTGCCCTGTCTTCCCACATATAGGACACGACTTATCTTTAAACCGACACTCACCCTTGTGCCCTTTCCCGCATACCTTACAACTCGGCGACTCGCTTTTTCCTTCCTGTTTCTTTGACGACTCAGTCGTACGCGCCTTTTTCGTAGGGCTTGGATTAACAACTTGTGCCCTTCTTTCACCTCTCTCTATTTGCTTCTTCAGCTCTATCTCTCTTTCACGAGCAGTATTAATGATTTCAGTGAGAGTTTCGTATTCTGAGGGAGTCATAAACTCCCAATACTCTGCACTTAGCATATTATAGTAATAATACACTTTCTGTTCTTCGGATGTCACCAACTCATCACAAAATCTCAGTTTGTCGAGAAAGATCCCCATGATCTTATCGATAGATTCGCCTTTCTCCCTAAGCTGAATGAATTCTTCCTTGATTCGATTGATAACTGCCTTGGGACTGTGGTGTTTAAGGAATGGCACCTTAAACTAGTCCCAGGTCATTGCCCTAGCCGCTTCGCTTCCGATTTCCTTTTTCTTGTTATCCCACCAATCCTTTGCTTGACCTCTAAGCTGACCTGTACCATAAGCTACGAAGTAGTTCGTATCTCAGTAGGTTCTCTCAAACACCCCCTTAATATCGCTTAACCATCGTGGGCATATTATTGGATCCACTTCTCCATTATAAAGTGGTGGTTTAGATGCCATAAATTCCTTATATGAGCAGCCCTTGCGCTCTCCAGATTTTTCCTTAGCTATGTTGGTACTATCATCCAACTTCTTGATTCTCTCATCAATTACCGAAAGTACCGTGTTTTGGATCTTATCAATAAAACCGGATAGGCTATTTTCGATTGCCTTTCCTACTTCCTTAGCAATCACTTCCTTCATTTGCTCGGTGACTATCGGCACCGCATCATCATTACCTTTATCCGTCATCTTTAAAACTGAAATGTTTACACCAACCGTTAAACATTTCATGTTATAATGAGCATATATAAGTCTTATTATCATACACATAACAAAAAAAAAACAAAAATCTCAATTTATGGTTTGTCGCGCCACGCGCCAGACTCAGATGTAACCTTCGCGTGGCGCGGGCGGCCCCGCGTGTCACGCCAGTGTCTAGTGTCCCCGTCGCGTGCCGCGGGGGCGTATGTTTTCCAGCAGATCCAGTTTCTGGACCTGCATATTTGCCCAGTTCGGAAAATTTGTAAAAATCTAACTTTAAACTAGCATAACTTTTTACTCGTTTGTCCGTTTTATTCGATTCTTTTTCCTATGAGTCCGTAATAAAATTACGGATCCAACCATGTAAATTTCACCTAACGAAACCTGATTTATGAACGAATGGTTCACAAAATCCCGGTTTCGATTAATCGACCCATTAACTATGTGTGCACATTGTTCGCCAATTATTACTTTGGCATTCTAGACTTATTCTCCCATTCTCCGGGCTTGAGTTACTAGGATTTCATGCTTGTTTATAAAAAAAATTCAAGCATGCCACTTGTGAAATTCGTGCAATTAGTTTCTACCGTTTGCCAATATCACGGATTCATAAACTTAATTTAGTATATCCATTCATTGGTTCATTGCTATCTAGCATTAGCACAATATGAGACTTCTGAGTCTCTACACACAAGATAATTTTTAAGGACATAGTTTTGACCCGTTTGGTTGTCGCGTGAAATCCTCACTTCAATGACAAACAAACTATTTCTAACCGTTATTTTGACCCGTTTGGATGTCGTGTGAGCTTCGCCACTTCAATGACACACCAAACGTATATATTACACTAAGACATCATTAACAAGCTAAATTTAATCATTTATGCATAATGTAACGGAACCAATGTCGCGTACCTTTCAAAACACCCCCTTCAGTCGCGCGTCACCACCGGCTTGTCCACTTGACGCTCCGGTTTCCTTTCCTATAGAGTTCAATCACAACCCATTTACAACTCTTTTGTTTACATATAACGCATAGTTCGCCATAACTCTACAAACACGCGTTTAGCTCAAATTTCCAGTTTTTAATCTTCTTTTAGGCATTTTTTACAAACACCTTAAGGGCATAATTTCTCATAACCTATTATCAAGTTCATAACTTTTTATTTAGCCAAGATTAACATCAATTAGGCAATTTACACATGTTTTAACATCAACATTTCAGAAATTACTTCATAAAACTCGGATTACACTAGAACAAGAATCATAATCCTAGTGTTTATCAAGTTTCTACAAAACCCATTAATCACCTACAATGGTGATTATGAACCCCACAAGTATCAAGCAAAATTTTAACAAGAAATCATCTAGGGTTTATCCATAGACATCATATTACTCCAATTTCATTTGTACAACACTCATGCAACATCAAATTCGAATTTCCTATGTTCATTCAGAAATTTAAATGAGAATTTTTGACAAAATTTACATACCTTATGACCTCTTTCACTGAGGTGATCACTAATCTATGTTCGAATTTCGATTTGGGACAGAATTTGGTTTTCAATTTGATCAAATATCAAGAACTAGGGTTTAGAGAAGCTCTGGTTGCCCCCCTCTATGTTTGATCGACCCCAGCACACTCAAATGTGTGTTTTGTGATTTAATGAAAATGGTTTTTATTATAATTAGTTTCATTTTTGACACCTTTGGTCCCTCTAATATCCTTTAGTTCATATTTTGAGTGTTTTAACCCACTTATGAGTTACTACAATCGTAACACCCCAAAATTTCATATGTTATAAAATAATATTATATTCGTGTTGCTAAATAACAGAAAACGGTAACTATTAATCGGCACCGTAAGAAAATGATGATAAGACTAAAATATATGTAACCAAAGAAAAGGTAACCTAGTTAATATGAAAAGAAAGGATATGACATGTTTTTAAAAAGAAAGGGACTAAATGTGTAAATTTGAAATGAAACTTGATAAAAAAAAGAGCCAGTGTTTTGTTCCTGGCTATGTACTATCGATCAAGATGGGGAGCCAAGGGGGAAACCCTACTTCTTAAAAATCCTGCAAATTAAAGGAGGAAAAGGCTAAATTTTCAGTGCATGAGTTAGGAATTATGATCCCTTAAGTGTTCTTGACATCAAGTAAGTCTAATTTCATGATTTGGTAATGTTTGATTAATTGGGTTATGTGAAATTTGTAATTTTTTTATGAATCAAACATGAATGCAAGATGATATGAACATGTAGGAGTTGAAATTATGCTTGAATTTTCTCTATGATGATGAATTAGGGTAAAACCCACTTGTATGTCAAAAGATGGTTAAAAATTTGTGAAGTTCTACATGCTAATTAGATTGATGTTGATGATTGAAGCAATATGTTGATGAAATTGTTATGAGTAATTGATTTAGAACTATATGTTCATAGTTAGAATGGTAAATTGTGAAATTAAGGATATTTGTGTTAATCAATGAGTAAACTATGGAAATTGTGCTTAAGATGCTTGTACATTATGCTAAACTAGCGATACGCACACAACGTGTTCGATGAAATGCCTAAGTTGGTTTAGTTATGATTTTACATGAATACTTGATAAGCCGATGTAACACGTTTATGAAAATGACGTATGTGATTAGTAGACACCATAACGTACGATAAAGAATTATGAAAGTAATGAAAGCTAAGTGTATGAAGTTGTGATGTATAGGAGCAAAGAAAGAAGAAAGAACGACTCAATCGAAGGCATTAGGAACGCAAGATCACGGTAAGTTCATATGAACTTCATTTATCTTTTATGTAGACTTACAAATGGTAATTTTAGAATTAAAGCCTTAGTGTAAAATGTATGGTGGTTCATGTTAAAAATTGTGATAAGTTAAGTATCAAAAGATGAATAGAGATGCAATGTCAATAGTCATGTAATGACTTGCTTCAAGTGGGTCAAAATGTTGGAAAGTGTAATGTTGGAATGGTTTACGTAATGACTCGTTGATAACGGGTCGTATTGACGAAAGAGTGTTAAAGATATGGCGTAGGTATCGATCCATTATGTAGGGATTGATAAGTTTATATGTTGAATGTTTCCGAAATAAATGTAGAAGAGCATAAATAAATTTATGCTAGAATGAAAAGAATGATTTACAATAAGGATGTTGACAAAATGATGAATTTTGTAAACAGTTCGAATAATGACAAGAAAATGAAAGTCTTAAATTTTGTTTGGAAAATCGAACTAATAAATGTATTGGTGTTTTGGATGATAGGTAAATCCCACTCATGACGATGCGAGCTCAGATCGAACACACCACACTACCATGTCCTTTATGCGCTTCCGGTTAAAGTCGTCTTTTGTAAATGGGTCAAAACTCTTTCATAATGTAAATGTTAAACTTACATCTAGGATGTTTCGTAAGTAAGTTAGGATTTTTAAATTCCTGTTTTGGTAGTTCGGTCAAAACACCTGTGATGGAATCTTGTATGGTTACAATCTTTATGTCTTTTGAAATGTGTCGTAGAATTTGGTTTGAATGATGATTGTTAAAAACAGGGAATTGCTTATTGTACGAATGTGTCATGCCCAATTTTTGTTAAATTAGTATGTCATTATTTTCTTTTTCAAATGTGAAAAAGCGGGCGTTACAAGTTGGTATCAGAGCCGAGGTTTGAGGGATTCAAGCATTAGAGTTAAAATGCTTGAACTCAAACCGAAAGCTTGTATGAAGGTGTGTTCGTTCCGAAGCGCTATGCAAGTAAGTAAATTGTGAATTTTGATTATGCTTATAGTTAGAAATGGGAAAGGGATTTATAGACTAATTGCCTATAAACCGGGTTTTAAGGCGAACGACGATGCTAAACGGGTCCGCATTTAAATTACCGACACGTAGGAAAAAGAATTAAGTAAAAAGGATTAGTAAAACTGAAGTTATAAGGATTTACAGTTAGAATTTTGAAAGAAAGTTTGAGCTGGGCAAGTGCAGCAAGAATGAACCAAGCAGTCTGTCGAAAGTGGGGCGTCGCGTCACACGACACCCACCCGGAATCATCGTCGCGTCCCGCGACCGTGCTTGCGGCCCGCGACAAACTAGGGGCAAGCCCTCGCGGCCCGCGAGAGCGTAAGATGCTGGCAAAAAAAATTATTTTGTTGTGTTGATTATGGGACTTGTTTTAATCAGTCTCTAAGGCCTCGTAACCAATGTTTAAAGAAATTTTGACATTAAGAATAATGAGGGAAGGGACATATGAAAGGTGAAAAAGGAAAAATCGTTACGATCAAAGATTATGATCTACAGGATAGGACATGATCGTCAATGATGATAATGTATAAAGTATGAATTGTAAATTGAATGTAGTATGTTAACATGAATTCAAATATGATGAAGAAGTATGAAAAGAAATCTAATGAATGAGATGAATGTTTTATGTAGATGGCGGACAATGTAAACGTGAACGATAATGAAACCATGAATATAAGTTGACTCACACGAAGGCTATTAGTTAAAGAACAAAGGAATAAGAAGTAAGTGTAAGAATGAATGTATGTTTTGATTAACATATCTAGAATGTTCGTAATGAAGGATAGTATGGTTTTATGACCTACGGAAATGAATTATTGAAAGCAAATAATGCATGAATGATGAATGGTATGCGGTGAGGTCACGAAGTGACCGTTAACACCAAGAATGATGATGGTATGCGGTGTGGGCACGAAGTAGCAGTTAACACCGAGGATGAAGAAAGGAATGCGGTATGGTCACTAAGTGGCTATTAACACCCGTAATTATGAAATAAAAGCATGATAACCATAATTAAAAAGGAAAAGGTTAATAAGACGTAAGCATGATGGCATGAAGTAACATATAACGAAGTGAAAAGTTATATATAAAATTAACAAATGTCTAATAAGTAAGAGAATGAAAGTCATTGAAATATATTAGGCATATTAACATATTTCCTAAACTATGTGGTAGAATATTTCTTAAGGTAAGTCCAATAGTTTCGTTAAGTTTTCGAAAATGCAACCTATGATATTAGGATCCTCTAAATGTCAATCGGGTCATGTTGAAATGTTTCGAAGTAAGAACGTATATGATTGGAAGGTTGTGAATGAAGTTCTAGTTGGGTTTGTCAACCCTATAATGAGAGATATGTGGTGTGGTCATAAAGGACCGTTAACACCTAGCATGAAAGAAAGAAAAGTATAAAAAAAAATTTAACTTAAAATGATAGAATGAAATGAACATGACCAAAGAATAAATTTGAATAATGATCTCGAATGATATAGTAGATGGCTGATGAAAATGAAGAAGTTGTTAATAAAATATGTTCCGAGTAGCGGCTGGTGCGAGAAAGTAAGTAAGAAAGATGAGGGATTCTATTCCCCTATGAACGAAAGGCATGCATGATGTGGCCTATCGTGACCAACGTTGATGATAATGTACAAGTGGAATGAAAGTTATTGAAATATGATTATGAATGCATCAATGTAACTTGAGATGACATGGAAAGTATATGAAGTAATAAATGTAGAAAATGCTTAATGTAGATGACAGACGAAGGAAACACAAACGATAACAACTGACACGGTAGGAAGGAATAAAAGCAATGATTACAGAAGAGGATGGTATGGTCCTAGAATGTAATGAAAGGTAGGAATGATAATGACGATTAAGCTTAGAAAATATTGAACATGAAAGATGATAGAATTTCGAGTATAGTATGGTCCTAAGGATGAAAATTTTGTCAAACAAAAAGTAAATGTTAGTAGAATTAAAATTTTAAAGGAAGATATTTACGTGGTAAGCATGGATAGAGCCTTAAGAAAGGGTTGTAGACGGATTAAAGTTAGAATCGTTAGGTGGGAAGGAAAGTATGAAAGCAAATGAAGAGATGCTTTTTCTCCACCTAACTAAAGATAAGTATAAACATAACAAGTAAGTGGCACAGACAGCCTGGTTGGTCAAGCATAATGTAGGACTAAAAGAACACATACATATATATATATATGTATGTGTACGTGACGTATGGGAGATATGTTGCCGCTGGTTGTGGGAATATGAGTAGGGATATGTTGATAGTTAATCGTCGTAGACCTAAACGGGATATACGAGTAAGAGTAAAACATATGACAAATGTGGTAACATATGATGGTATAAGTAATTATATATATACATAGAAAGATGTTGAGGTAATAAGATTATGATGAAAGATGTATACTCCGAACACGTTGCGTATTAAGCATGTGATGATCGACTTATGAGGACTAAAATGAATAATGGGCAAAGACCTAGATGGATGATTTAAGCACCGACGAGGATAGAAATTTTGTAAGAAATGGTAAAATGATAACAAGTATGTCTAAAATCAATAAGGAAGTACAAATGTGCGAATTAGTCCATACTGTCGTAATGGATTAATAAGCAACTAATAGTAACAAAGTTACTAAATGTTTGAGGCAAGTATATGTATATGTATCTATACACACACACATTAGTAAACAAAGTTTTTACGTCATAAGAGGGGGTGACTAGGAAGAATGATGATATTAATAATAGAGGAATCAAGTAGTAGGCTCATGGGGAGCATTATTGTTTCTAACGGCATAGTGAAGGAACAAGTATGGTTAGTAACTTGGAAGGCAGAAGTAAATGACTCATAATGCTAGTAAATAAATTATAATCAATACAAGAAATAATAGCGGCTCTAAATTCTTGTTTATTGTAAAGTACGGTTATTAGACGTCTTGAAATGTCATGATGGAAAGATGGTAAGAGTCGACCCGCATATCGGAAAATGGGCAGTAGACAGAAAAGAAAAGCGAGGAACTGTTAAGAAAGCTGGGTACACACTTAGTATGCCAAATTTAGAATAATTAGAAAGAACTGTATGGAAGATGTGAAAGGTTAACGTCAAAGGAAGCTAGAATGAAAATATAAGAATGTGTAACTATTAGAGGTGGAATTTTACATAAAGAGGGGTTGAGTAGAACGTAAAATATGATGAATATTTGAATGGATATTTGAACAACTCTTGCCCTTTGTCGAGTTCCCTATCGCATGTGAGGAATTATTAGACGATAAACCTCTAAAGAAATGTTCGAGAGTTAAAGTTTTTTTTATACGCATGATTCTTGGTTCGTATTATAAAACAACCCTACGTGGTAGAGTGTAATCTATATTATCGAATGAATGGTAGTGCCAAGTTTTATGTAACTCATACGTGAAATGGAGTGGCATATGTAATAAGCTTATAATCTCGTATGTAGCGGAACCTAGGTAAGTATATAGATAAGAATTAACCCTTTGAAGTACAATGTTAGGTAATCGTCTTAGTATAACAATTGCTAGAAGGAATGGCATATGTATGACAGCTATGGAATGTGATGACAAGTATAGCTGAGTATGACACCTCGAGTGTAATATGAGTTACCCAAATGTAAGTATTAATTACACGATCATACTGATAGCGTGATTAAAGACTTATGTTGACCCTTGTAACCTAGGGATAGACGGTAAACAGGTTAGAGCAAGACAACATGTACGCGATTTGTATAAACGTATACGTTAAGTTGTGGTTAACCATGCAGTTATGATAGATCATCAGTGAAAGAAATATTGGTCTCGGGTAAAGGTTATACGTGGGTACTGCAAGAAATTGTATGAAAAGAACTATCAAGCAAGGGACATGAAAGAAATTTTGCTTGATTTTGGCCCTGGAAGGATGGGGGTATGTAGAAGCTAAATAGTTAGAAACTATTGAAGGATGTTTGATTTGTGATTTTATATGAATGAATATGAATGAACAAGTATGAATATTATGATAATTATTTTCCCCTAAGTAGATGTTAGAGGTATGCGGGGATGAATAATCTAACAGATAAGTTTTAAGAAATCAGCTTGAACAATTGAACAATAGTCATGAAATAACGTAATAGGATCACTTTGTTTCATACAAGGGTGAATTACCAAGTGCATTAGACAAGTTTAGAGTGGTAACGACCGATTCATAATGAGGGATGATCGAATGAAAGCATGTTATCAAAGTTTGAGGTATGTAATTATGAAGGGTTACAGATAAACTTGCCAGAATGTATGTGTTCAGGTTTCGGGGACGAAACCTTCTTTAAGGGGGGTAGACATGTAACACCCCAAAATTTCGTATGTTATAAAATAATATTATATTCGTGATGCTAAATAACAGAAAACGGTAACTATTAATCGGCACCGTAAGAAAATGATGATAAGACAAAAATATATGTAAGTAACTAAGTTAACCAAAGAAAAGGTAACCTAGTTAATATGAAAAGAAAGGATATGACATGTTTTTAAAAAGAAAGGGACTAAATGTGTAAATTTGAATGAAACTTGATAAAAAAAAGAGCCAGTGTTTTGTTCCTGGCTATGTACGATCGGCCAAGAAGGGGAGCCAAAGGGGAAACCCTACTTCTTAAAAATCCTGCAAATTAAAGGAGGAAAAGGCTAAATTTTCAGTGCATGAGTTAGGAATTATGATCCCTTAAGTGTTCTTGACATCAAGTAAGTCTAATTTCATGATTTGGTAATGTTTGATTAATTGGGTTATGTGAAATTTGTAATTTTTTTATGAATCAAACATGAATGCAAGATGATATGAACATGTAGGAGTTGAAATTATGCTTGAATTTTCTCTATGATGATGAATTAGGGTAAAACCCACTTGTATGTCAAAAGATGGTTAAAAATTTGTGAAGTTCTACATGCTAATTAGATTGATGTTGATGATTGAAGCAATATGTTGATGAAATTGTTATGAGTAATTGATTTAGAACTATATGTTCATAGTTAGAATGGTAAATTGTGAAATTAAGGATATTTGTGTTAATCAATGAGTAAACTATGGAAATTGTGCTTAAGATGCTTGTACATTATGCTAAACTAGCGATACGCACACAACGTGTTCGATGAAATGCCTAAGTTGGTTTAGTTATGATTTTACATGAATACTTGATAAGCCGATGTAACACGTTTATGATAATGACGTATGTGATTAGTAGACACCATAACGTACGATAAAGAATTATGAAAGTAATGAAAGCTAAGTGTATGAAGTTGTGATGTATAGGAGCAAAGAAAGAAGAAAGAACGACTCAATCGAAGGCATTAGGAACGCAAGATCACGGTAAGTTCATATGAACTTCATTTATCTTTTATGTAGACTTACAAATGGTAATTTTAGAATTAAAGCCTTAGTGTAAAATGTATGGTGGTTCATGTTAAAAATTGTGATAAGTTAAGTATCGAAAGATGAATAGAGATGCAATGTCAATAGTCATGTAATGACTTGCTTCAAGCTAGTCAAAATGTTGGAAAGTGTAATGTTGGAATGGTTTACGTAATAACTCGTTGATAACGGGTCGTATTGACGAAAGAGTGTTAAAGATATGGCGTAGGTATCGATCCATTATGTAGGGATTGATAAGTTTATATGTTGAATGTTTCCGAAAGAAATGTAGAAGAGCATAAAGAAATTTATGCTAGAATGAAAAGAATGATTTACAATAAGGATGTTGACAAAATGATGAATTTTGTAAACGGTTCGAATAATGATAAGAAAGTGAAAGTCTTAAATTTTGTTTGGCAAATCGAACTAATAAATGTATTGGTGTTTTGGATGATAGGTAAATCCCACTCATGACGATGCGAGCTCGGACCGAACACACCACACTACATCGCCCTTTATGCGCTTCCGGTTAAAGTCGTCTTTTGTAAATGGGTCAAAACTCTTTCATAATGTAAATGTTAAACTTACATCTAGGATGTTTCGTAAGTAAGTTAGGATTTTTAAATTCCTATTTTGATAGTTCGGTCAAAACACTTGTGATGGAATCTTGTATGGTTACAATCTTTATGTCTTTTGAAACATGTCGTAGAATTTCGTTTGAATGATGATTGTTAAAAACAGGGAATTGCTTATAGTATGAATGGGTCATGCCCAATTTTTGTTAAAATTAGTATGTCATTATTTTCTTTTTCGAATGTGAAAAAGCGGGCGTTACAACAATACTTGTAACTAACTGTTATTTAGTCCTAGTTAGTTTGTTCTTATTTATTTAATGCTTTATAATTCTAATATATAGTTTTATATTTTCGGGGTGTTACACCGAACAAGTTCACTGTGTTTAAAATAAAATGAAAGTGTAATGAAGCAAATCGGAAAATTTGATTCAAACAGCATCGTAGGATTTTTCCATTGAATATAGATCACCAAAAAACTACTGTTTCCGATCGAAGATGAAAAAGCAATAAATACTGCAAGGCATTTGATCGATAGTGAAAGAACCGTTATGAGGTACACTGGAATATAAAATGAATTTATGTACCATTGTCTTAACACACGATTGTGTTAGGACTGCTTTAATCATGATCAAACAGAATGGATTTAGAGCAAGTCAGTAAATAAACAACTAAATCCGTGTGCGCGATGTGTAAACGAGATTATCGCAAGCTTCAATTTTGTGAAAGCATCACCCCAAGGTGTCGAAATCATCGAACGATTTAATGGAGACGTAGACCAAACAAGTCTACTATGACTCGGAACAAAAGAAACACTTGCAAAAATGAATTTGAATATGCCGCTCTCAATACATCATATGGTGTCTTGAATTAAATATGCGAAATGGACAAGTTCAAGCAATTGAACATGGTTTTAGCGCAAGCTGACAATAAACGTATGTATCGACAAAGGAATTTCGGCATGGTTACAAGGATAAACCATGTAGGCAACTGGAAAGAAAGAAATTTCAAGAAAGTTTTGTTGACTCAATTTCAAGGGGTTGATACTTACAATAATGCAGATTATCCAAGAAAAAAGGCAATAACTGGGTATAGCGAAATGATAATTGTAACTTTGATGAAAACGATCATTAGAAGGGAAGCCACATACGTAACAAACGATGCATCTGTAACATATGAAATGATCAAGTACCGAAGCAAATGAGTGTTCACTCTAATGAAGAAAATTGTCGTGATACAACTACCATTAAGAGAAGTAGAGATGTAAAAATCTACTTGCTAGAATCAAAAGTGGGAATTTCAATAAAAGAAATTTGGGTACTTCACCTGTTAGGTTAACCAGAATAGCGTACATGTCAGAATAATGGTGTTTGCCCGGGTTAATAGACGTGGTTCCTAAGTGATACCTTTAATGAGTTTTGACCTAAGTTCCCGAAGGTCCTAAGTTCATGTCTCCTAGGCTCTCCAAGTTTTGTATTCTGTGCATCATTGTTCTGTGTACTGTGTGTAAAACACAATATTAGCGTATGTTTAAAACAAATTGTTGACTCACTGTTCTTCGATATACTTTCTTCCTGAATCCGCCGCTGGCGATAGCCTGATCGAAGATCGATCCTGGAATAGTAGTTGGATCCTTGCAGTTGGTCGAATAAATAATTAATCCTCGACAAGGGATACTGATTTCTTGATAGTTAGCTTGCTCAGCTCCCGGTAGTCGATACACACTCCAACACTACCGTCCTTCTCCTTGACGAACAGAACTGGAACTCCCCAAGGCGAGAAGCTTGGCTTTATAAATCCCTTATCTAGTAACTCCTGAAACTGCGTTGACAACTCTTGCATCTTTGAAGGCGCAAGTCGATAAGGTGCCTTGGCTATAGGCGCGGTGTCTGGAACCTTGTCAATGTGGAATTCGACTTGTCATTGAGGAGGTAATCCTGGCAAGTCTTCGAGGAAGACTTCAGGATATTTCCTTACCACAGGGATATCTTCAAGCTTAGGTTCTTCGGCTTCTTTGTCCACGACATGAGCCAAGAAGGCAACACATCCTTTACGCAAAAACTTCCGTGCCTTCAAACAGCTGATAATCCGTAGAGGCGTATCCTGCTTCTCCCCATGTATCACGATTGTCTCTTCATTCGCCATCGGAATGCGGATAATCTTCTCATGGCACACAATCTCTGCACGAGCACTCGACAACCAATCCATCTGAACTACTACGTCGAAGCCTCCCATTAGCTAGTTTAATCGAGCACGGGATATCTAAATTACTTACTGCTAAACCAATGGCATTCTTAACTCTAGAGATACGAAGCTATAGTCAACACTGATATCAATTAGCACAGGTGCAAAGTGTTGATTAATAGGGAACGTACCAGTGACTACGTTCGGATTTTGGCGAGCTTCCCTAGCTCCAATGTTGAACATTCTTCCACTTGCCTGTTCGTTGTTAGGGCAATACTTCCTGAAATCCCCCACATCATTGCAGTTAAAACACCCTGGACCACGTCCTTGATCATCACCATTTCCTCCTTGATAGTTTTTGTTGTCGTTGTTTCCTTCACGATTTCCGCTACCATCATGACTTTTATTTCCATGTCCAGTACCGTACCAACACGTTTCCTTGACATGCCCCACTTTGCCACAGTTATCACACTTTCCATATCTACATCGCCTGGTATGATGACGTCGACAATTGTCGCACTTAGGTAGTTTACCCATGTACTCTTTTCCCTTCATGGCATTGTTGTTGTTGTTCGCCCGAGCACCCTTTTGGAAATCAGTGAGCTTCCTTTTGTTCTTCCCAGATGACTCCGCATGAGTCTCCTTCTTCTCTTCAGAGGTTGAGAATTTTTTCCAGTCTAATCGGTACTTTAGTGAGCGCCACACATAAGTCAAACGCATCGAAAATTGTTGGAGGCTTTGATGCTGTCATCAAGCTCAGAACCTGAGGCGCCAATCCCCAGATGAATCATTCTATCCTCTTAAACTCCGGTTCCACTAGATATGGAACAACTCGCGACAAATCATGAAGTCTCTGCACGTATTCCGCCACCTTTGGACCTTCCATCTTCAGGTTCCAGAATTCAATTTCCAGCTTCTGGATTTCCGCCTGAGAACAATACTTCCTTCGCATCAATTCCTTCAGCTCTTTCCATGTAAAAGCGTACGCAACAGCCTTGCCCAACGTCTGAATCTGGAGGTTCCACCATGACAGAGCCCCATCTTGAAACAGTCCAAAAATATACGTGGCTTGTTGCTCTAGAGTACAATTGCTCATTCGCAAAACAGAATCCGTATTCTTGACCCATCTCACAAAAGTTACGGCACCTCCAGTACCGTCGAAGTTCAGAGGCTTGCAGTCCAAAAACTGCTTGTAGGTACAGCCGTTAGGTGGGTTATTCCCTGAGGTACCTCCGCTGTGTCTGTAGCGAAGAACCTCGTGCTGTGCGATGGCCTGTGTGATGCGCGCTTGTAATTCTGCCTCGGTCATGGGCAGCTGAATGTTCCTTCAAGGAGGCATTCTTCTTCTAATAAGAAGATTGGATTGGTCAAGTCTTATTTATTCAGGAAATGTATATAGTTGTCTAGAGGTCGTATGCATATACACATAATAAATCATCATATCAAACAATCACCCAACGACAAAATCATAACATAAACAAGTAATCCAACAATATGTTTAGTGAGAACATGACGATTGAGCTTTCATTAATTATCGACCATTGTTTACAAAGTGTATCTCATCAAAAGGGACACAGGGTCACACTACCCTTGTCCAATGAGTCTGTCAATGTACAAAAATCACATAGTCAAAAGGTGGCCTTCAAAAGTCTTCACAGTCTTAGCTCAATCGTGGTGCTTTTACCAAAAGTAACGCAATCTACATAAAACCAAAAACCTACTGTACCGATGGCGAAGGAGGAGGAGGGAGGAAAAGCAAACTAAGAACATGTGCGAGCTCCTCCTCGAGTTGCACACATAACGAAGCAAGTAACGGACCTGCTGCTCGACGGTGAGGAATCAAGCATCAAACTCTGGGAAAGGAGTAAGAGGAGCAGGTGGACGTGCAAAAGGAGATGGTGATGAACGTGGGGGACCAAAAGTAGACTGACAAGGATAAGGTAGGGGGCGTGGTGTCGACTCAAGCTCCAAAACTCTGTGACTCATAACTTCAAATCGAAGCTGAAGCGAATAAAGTAACTCATCCTGTGTATAGCCAACAAAATGCGAGGTATGGTAGGGGTCTGAGATCGGCATGAAATACGGTGGGGACCATCGGAATGGCTCATCAAGTGGTGAAGAAGTAAAAGGATCAAATGGTGCAGACTGAGGGATCTGTGGAAAGGCTGCTGAAGCATAAAGATCATAACTAGGCTGCTGGCCTGAAGTACCTTCCCCTGAACGGGGTGCAGGGTTGTCCTGTAGGAAAATGACAGGTAAGTCAGTGCGGTGGACATCGGACTCCACAGGAGGAAAAGGAGCAATATCAGCGGGTGCGGGTGGATGGATAAATGGCTCAACAAAAGGGAGGTCAACAGGTGCAGGAACTGGGTCAGGAATAAGTGGTACAATGTCAGGTATGCCAAAAGGAATAGGGTCATGATCAGGCATGGGCTCAGGATCAGCAGGTGCAACATCAGGCTGATCAATAGGATCAAGATCTAGCTCAAGTTCAAGCTCGGGATCGTGTGGTGGAGATGGTGCAGCTGACATCACCGTATCATCGTCAGAGTCACTGGCATAGCGCTGTGTTGGTGCACGGAATGTCTGTTGACTACGTTCATATTGAGTCTTAGGTCTAGAAAGGTTGTACAGAGTTGAAATTCAGAAATTAGGGTTTTAGAGTGTTAATTTCGCTCATAATGACATATGTGTCATTATAAACGAAATCAGTTATATAGGTTTCGCTTATATGTACATAGTTGTAGGTGATTTCGCTCCAAGGGTAACCAGGTGGTTTCGCTTATAAGGTCACATGGGGTTTCGCTCATTGGGCTGCCATATGAGCGAAATCAGGCTCACTATATATATCTGATGTGTGATCTCATTCTGTAACCTTTGGGGCGAAACCTATACATGCTTGTGGTGTCGAAACTCTGTCAAATTGTAATCAGAAAGCATCAATAAAGAAGGAAATTGGAAGGAAAAGCTGTTGTAACTTCGTGTATGCTGATTCCGCCTTTATACGTGAAGATGAACATTCTCAACTGACTGTTTAGGGTCGGAACACGGTCCAACAAGTGGTATAAGAGCTTCAGGACGAGGAGTTCATACTACTACAGCTGATTCGACAAAATTCTCTTATTTCTACTCATTTTCGCTTATACTTTTCTGATTTGAACTGGTTCCTACGGTTGAAATGGACTGATTTTTTAGTATAATGTGTGAAACATACAATTAACAAATCCTAGAAAGATTCAGGTTAAAACACGGCTTAAAAATGGTAAAAATCAGTTAAAAATAGGGTTTCGCTTTTTCGGACATTGAAGCTATTTCGCTTATTTGGACATTGAAGCTATTTCGCTTATTTAGACATTGAAGCTATTTTGCTTATTCGGACACAAGTTGGTAATTTCGCTGATAAGGACATCCTGCTATTTCACTCTTAGTGACATATACTGATTTTGCTCATATGAACATACCTAGTTTCGCTCATACGACATAACTAGCTTTTCGCTGATAAGAACATTACTATTTCGCTTATCTGTCACATTGCTATTTCGCTTATCTGTCACTTACACCTGATTTCGCTTATCATTCATTCAGACTGATTTCGCTTTTGTGACATTATCTGATTTCGCTTATTTGTCAAAATCAGACATAGATTTGATTTCGTTCGAGTGTTCATAGTGATTTTGCTCATAGGTGATTTTCTTTGATTGTACAATACTTGGTTAAAATCTGATTTCGTTTGAGAGTCATATTTCACTCGAAAGTGAACTTTTTCGCGTCAAGATCATTTCACGACAACCAAGTGTTAGTGTATTTCAGATTATTGGATATTGTTTAAACAGATTAAATTTGTTTGCTTGTTCTCAGGTGTTTGAAGATGTCAAGCAGTGAGATTGATCCTGATAGATGGTGGAAAATAGATTACGCAAGGTGGGAAATCGGAAAATTAAGTGAACCATTCAAAGAAGCCCAGAGAGCTAAAAGATGGAATGAAGAGTTGGAATGTTACATGGATCCACGGGGTAATCCAATTGCTGACCCATCAAAAGTGGATTTCAAAGCTGTAACAAATTTGCTTCCAAGGCAAGCTACTTTCAACACACGAAGGTTATCTGATAAAGCATATTTGTCTGATTTGGAGAAGAAGATAAGAGAGGTTTGTGAAGCAAGTTTACCAAAGGTGGTAGAAATGAAGAAAAGAAAAGAAGAAGAGGTGAAAAAGATAGTTGAAGATTTGAAGAAGAAGGCTTTAGAGGAAGTCAAAGTGGAAACAGTAAAAACTGAGAAAGGGAAAGAAGCTGTTACTGAAAAACAGCAGGTTTTGGAAGAAGTAACATCAAAGATTGTAGAATCCAAGAAAGATGAAATTTCAAAAAGTGAAGCTGTGTGCTCGAAATGCGAAAAAATCAGAAGCAGACAATGTGAAACTCTTAAAGGATGTGGAGAGTTTGACATTGGAAAACAAAACTTTGAAGATTGAGAAGAAAGCTGATGATGAACTGTGAAAAACAAAAATCTGAAAATGACAAACTTTTGAAAAATATTGAGAGTTTGACATTAGAAAACAAAGATTTTGAAAAATTTAAAAGTGAAAATGAAAATGTTTCTTGGATCAAATTAGAAAATAAAGTTTTAAAACAAAAAGAAACAAAATTTCAAGATCAGATAAGAGTTTTGGAAAATGAAAAATCTGTTCTTGAAGAGAACAAAATTGTGAATGAAAAATCAATCAAGTCTCATCTTGAAAGAATATCTCAGCTTGAAAACGAAGCTGAAAATTCAAGAAACAAGATTGATGAACTTGAAAAGAAGTTGAAAGGTTTTGTGACTTCATCAGATAGTTTGAATTTTTCCTGTCCAAAACCGATCAATTATGTTCCAATAAGTGACAATGTCACAAATTTTGACAAAGTCAAAATTGAAGATTGTGATGACAAAGCTGATGATGAAAAAGAAAAAGAAAAGAAAAATATTTTTAGATTTACAAGAAAGATTTAAAAATACTGTTTTGCAATCTACTGAAACAGGTGAATGTTCTAAACAAAAACCTGTTAAGAAGAGTGTAGAACAGAAACAAAAAGTTAAAAATTTGAAAAATTTTCAAAATGAAAATAAAAGCTCATCAGTTCAGTCATCCAATCATTATCAAAAATCACAAAAATCTAAAAATGAAAACTCACAAAATGTTGGTAATAAGTGGTGCAGGTTTGACCACAGTGCTCAAAAGTCAAATCCAGCATTGAAGAGGAGAAATGACTATAACCAAGCCAAACAATGTTATGATCTGAAGGTTTGGACTGATAGAAGTGGATGGTACGATAACAGAGTGTGCTACACCTGTGGTGTGAGAGGACACATTGCTGTTAACTGCCAGAATTGGAATTATGAAACAAGAAGATGCTATAATTGTCATATCAGAGGACATATTGTCAGATATTGCTCGAGGAGATCGATGGGAAGATCGAGGGTTGAATCTCAAAGAATGGCAAAGAAACTAGTCAACGTCAAGCCCAAAGAACAGAAGGTTCAAGAACCTAAAGTTCAAGAAAAGAAAGTGAAGCTTTCACAAGGGCAGAAAGACAGACCGAGGAAGAAAAGGAAGAAGGCGAGAGAGTATCTGGAGAAGATTTTGTCCTCGGGTTCACCGGACAGATTGAATAAAAGTTCTGATGAATCAACTCACTCGACTGCAAAGCCAAGTAAATTGAATTCTTCAGATGCAAATCTGAGGACAAAAGAGAAAAAGGAGAAAAAGAAAGTTGTCGGCGATGAATCTGGCTCATCAAAGTCAAACAAGCCACATTCAGGCAATGATTCTGGTTCCTTAAAGCCAGAAGAGCCGGTAGTTGAGGTAAAATCTGAGAATTCAGGTTTAACAATGGATGATGAAAATTTTCCATCATTGTTGAACAAGAATTCAAAATCACCCAAGGCTGGTCAGGCTTGGGTGAATCTTTTCAAATAGAAAAACCTGACTTGCTGGAGTTCCCAGGTTGGTAAGCGTGGAACTTGAATCGGCACATTTCTTGAGAAATTTCATTCTGGTGATTTTTCGCCTTACATGTGGTAAATCAAGGACATTAAGTTGTACTTGATTTCCTACAAGTGTTTGTGTTGATAGAATCTTGAACTGTTATATCTTTCAAAATGGTTAAAGGAGAACAAAGTGATGAAGTAATCCCCTAACCAACAAGTGGTTTGTTAATTCAACAAAACTAATTTTCCAGAAAAACCATTTGATTAAAACAAACTTAAGTGTTTTGAAATCTAAATGGGAAAATAGTTTGTTGTCAGGGGAGTTCTGATTGTTTTATGCCGAGTGAATGGCAAATTGAAGCGATTTGATATCAGTTTGTCACGTTTCTTGTACAGTTTATTTTCAAATTTTCCCAGAAAATCAAAATTGAAACATATTTTGATTTTAGGGGGAGAAAATTTTTTGAAAAAAAAAGAAAATTTGAAAATGCCAAAAACATTGAAAAAGCAAAAATGAGTTTTGTTGTGAAAAAGAGGAAATGATAGTAAATCAGTGAACTATCACAGCATGCTAAAGATATGAAATGTCAAATGTGATAAACGGCTTCACTGATGATGTGTCGATAGGTTTTCGCACATTTAGTAGATTTATTCGGGATATAAACCTAAAATTTCAAACTTGTGAAATTTGTGGGGAACACTACTTTGATATACAGGTAACCCTTGAAATCTCGTTTGAAAGGTCTCGTATTCTGATATACTAGGTTTTTATACTCAATGATGTCTGGGGTATTATTCCGGGACTTCTGCTGAATGGAAGTTCTGACCTAGTCCTCGAATAATACTTTTCACAAATGCTTGAAACATAGCATAAACCCTCAGCATGCAGATGAAACAATAAAATTGATAGTCGTTGCTGTTGTAGCTAAAAGATCCTCTAAAGGGGACATAGCGTAAAGTCGAAGCTGATATATCTATGCGTATACGGAAGTATCGACCTGAGATCCCTCGGCCCTCGCATTACCTAATTTATGTACAGATATCATTGTAGTATACTCACCTGTAAGACTGAATATTGGGATTCCGGATACGGGAGTATATTTAAGAGGTGGGACACATGAATGAGCTAAGTTCATAAGACATCTAAATCGTATCCTGAGTAAATTGAAATTTGTGTGAGGATTTAAGATGGATCAGTATATCGACAATCAAGGTGAATCGTTTAGAACTTAAAATGATTAAAGCTTAACGGTGCTTGTGATTTGTCTCTTAAACTGATATGATCCTCTTACACAAACTCACCAAAAATAGTGTTTGTATATATTTGTTTACTGCATTTCATTCAAAAACAAAAATCCAAAAAGATTTTCGGAGTGTTTTAGCATAAAGTTTTGAAAAAGCCAAAAAGATTTTCGACAACTGATGTTGAAGAACTGATATTCAAAATTTCAAGTGCTAAACATGATGAATTGGATTGGGAGAATATGTTGAAAACTTTGAATGTCATATACAAATGTTTTGAAAGATTGTATGCTTAGTTAATCAAGGTCATTCATTTGAACTTGATGTAACTAGTATGTTTGTTGAATAAATGATGTCTACCAGTAAGTTTATTAAATTCAATTGTTATAAATTTGTGAAACTTATGTTGAGGTAGAGGATGTGCAGGGTAACAGGTTTTGGACTTCATCATTCCCATGGAAGCTAAATGTCAAAGCTTGAACCAGATCAAGACCTCAGATTCTAGCATATTGAGAGGGGGAGTATGTGAAAGGGGGAGTCTGGATCAACGATCAAAGGGAAGTCTGAAGATGAAGCCAGGACTAGATTGTGAACCTGTGAAGATAGAATGTTTATGATGTAAAGACAGAGAGTTGGAGAAAAGACCAAGACTGAAGACTCAGAGCTGAAAACTTCGTCAATATCCAAGGGGGAGTCTGTTGGTGCACGGAATGCCTGTTGACTACGTTCATATTGAGTCTTAGTGTGACAACCCGAGTTTTCAAAGTCTCTACCCGATTTAACTTCGTATTTATTTGCAATGTGTGTTGTATATATTTGGGGTGCAGTATATGTGTGGGTCCCCTAAAATAATTTGCTTTGTGTTAATATTCTGTTATGTGTAATTAAGTGGAACCTTGCCTAACACCCTTGTGGTGAAAACACTTTGTGTTTTCGTCCACTATGGGTCCAACATGAACTAGAGTGGGCCTTTGGCCCAGTAATGTTTAGTTAAATGGTTTTACTTAACCTGTACGCAAAGGGCAACGATTAGAAAACCCTAATCACCTCTCACATTTTCTCTCGCCCACTTTTGAAACCCAACGGCAGTTCCTAGCACTCGAGCCTTGCACACCGATCGAAGTACTGTCTTCTCTGTTTAGGTTAGTAATCCACTATTGATATATAATTGTTTGAAATCATCATGTATTGTTTGTTGGTATCTTATATTAACTGCTACTGCGAGGTATTATGATCCGATGATCTGATTGTGATTGATGAATAAATGTTAGATCGTTGTTTTTTTTATGGGGATTGTTAATCTTCGAGATAAAGTGATCGTAGATAGTCAGTGATGAATGCATAAACTAGATCTCCTGTTAAATGTTAAACACTATGATGTTGTTGGATGTTAATCCTGATAATACAGATGAGTAAATATCTAATCGAATGTTTTAGCTTCTGTTTGATAGATTGTTCGTACAAATGGTTGAATCTGATAAGTGATGATATACCCAACGAAATCCCCCTCTCAACGAAATCACCTAAGGGATTTCGTTGGCCCAAGTGTTTTCGGTCAAATGAGTTTTGGCCCAAGTGTCTTCGGCCCAAAAAGGGATTTCGGCCCATAGGTGATTTCGCCACTACAGGATTACGTCGAAGTGTCCTGCATAATTTACTTTATTAGTTAGCTAACTCTGTTAGTTGTAACTCTGTTATATATGCAAACTCTGTTAAGCGGCTAAACCCCTGTTAATTGGTTGAGCTTTTAACTCTATTGTTTAATTAACTCTGATGGTTTATTATCCCTGCTCAGCTAAGATTGTTAACCTTGTTATGTATGTTAAATCTGTTGATACTGATTAACCCTGGTATGTATTTAACGTTGTTAAGATAACTATAAAAACTCCGTTAAGCCTGTTAAAATATGTTACGCTGATAAGCAAGATAAATGGGTTAAGGAACTTGCATGTAAATTGGAATCTTGTATGGATAGACTAACTGTTTATGTGTACATGAGGTTAACTGTCAAACACACTCTGTGATATTGAATACATGCGAATCGCTACGAACCTTAACTGATTGAGTATACGTGCACACTATAGGACTTGACTGATTTCTTGTGGGTACTTAACCTAGCATACCGAGCAAACCAAGGTGAGTTCACACTCTTACCAAGGCATGGGATTCCCGGGGTTGGGAATGGGTTGGATGATTACTTGTACACACATTGATACTAGAATTACGTACCACTGACCTCGGGAGAGGCAGGTTACTGGTAGATACTGCTAGACTAGTGATACAGATACTACTCTTCGCTCACACATGCCTGGGTTGGCCGCGATACGAATACTAAACTTCGCACACATGCCTGGGTTGGCCGCGATACGAATACTAAACTTCGCACACATGCCTGGAGGGCCGCGATACAAATATACCTAGTCTAGAAAACATGGGAAACCCCCACTAATCTTCGCCAACATGCCTAGAGGGCCGCGATACAAATACATACGAAACATGGTTCACTAAATGAACATACGGTTTACAATACGATTACTATAACTGAACAACCAACTGTGAACTCGCTCAACTAGTTGTTGACTTTCTGTTACATGCCTTGCAGGACCATAGGTACTCATGGAGCTTGCACGGGAGGCGCGGTCGTTGTGGGCACGGATTGTGGATGTTTTGATGAAAACTTTTTGACTCTTTAAACTAAACACTTGTGTTGGATTTTCATACTATGCTTCCGCTACTTATACTATGTTTTTGATTGAACACCAATTGTATTGTGAAGGATTACATTTACTTTTACTTATACTTATATGTTCAATATGATTGGTGGCTTGATTCTGGTCAGTCACGCCTCCAAGCGGTGATACTCCGCGTGTGGATTTTGGCGGTGTGACAGATTGGTATCAGAGCCATTGGTTATAGAGAACTCGGTTTTAATAAGGGGAAAACGTTTTTATTAAAACCAGACTATAACCTGTACAGTGCTCAACGATCCACAATGACGCCTCGCTCCACGTGCAAGACTCAACATTCTAGGTAATATGGTATATGTTTTATTGCCTACTTGCTGGAATTACATAGAACTTTGCTCATGGTATGCTTAGATACACATAACCCCTATTGCTTGAGAATACTTGTGTGCTTACTCTCTTCTGTCATCGCACTTTCGCGAACCTCTCTCACTCATGTTCTCTTTGATATCAAGATCATGAGTGGACGCGTTAACCTAACTCAAGCCCAGTTGGCGGCTTTAATCACTGAACAAGTTACTGCAGCACTCGCAGCTGCCCAGGAAGGAGGTATAACCTGCCATCACCACTTACTCTAGGATCTTTAGATCTTACTCTCGTAAACCAACACTCGTGCTTAAGTATGTTTACTCTTACGCACACGACAGGTCAACACACTCAGCCACCTGTGTGCACGTTCAAAACTTTCATGGACTGTCGTCCTAGTACTTTTAGTGGCACTGAAGGGGCCATTGGACTCCTCCACTGGTTCGAGAAGCTCGAATCGGTCTTCGAAATGTGTGAATGCCCTGAGGCTCGTAGGGTGAAGTACGCCACTGGTACTCTCGAAGGCACTGCACTAACTTGGTGGAACGCGCAAGTTCAGATGCTGGGGCTGGCGGCTGCTAATGCCACCCCATGGAATGATTTTAAGGAACTGATCAAACGTGAATACTGTAGTCGTGATGACATCCACAAGCTGGAAGTGGAGTTCTTTAACTTGAAGATGACGGGGTTAGAGATAGAAGCGTATACGAAACGATCCAACGAACTGGCAGTGTTATGTCCAACTATGGTGGATCCTTCCATCAAGCGCATTGAGCTGTACCTCAAAGGCTTAGTACCAGAGATTCAAAGTCATGTGACTGCTTCTAACCTTGCTACTATTCAAGATGTTACTCGTCTTGCTCATCGTCTCACGGACCAGGCAGTGGAACAGAACAAACTGCCTAAGCGCATAGGTGCTACTACTACTACTACTTCTGCCACTCCCAGTGACAACAAACGAAAGTGGGATGGAACCTCCAGCAAGGGTTCGACTTAAGTTCAGTCCCAGGCACAGCAGCGAAAGATGGATGACTATCAGAGCCCTGGTCAGCAGTCTTCTAGTAGTCAAAGGCAAGGTGGATATCGAGGAAACCACCCTAAATGCAACAGATGCAACAGACACCACAGTGGTCACATAGTCAAGTGTTGTAACCTCGTCTTAGCTGGTCAGACTTTCTCTATCGATCTCATTCCCATAGCTCTGGGTAGTTTTGACATCGTCATTGGTATGGATTGGTTATCTCAACAACAAGCAGAGATCTTATGCAGGGAGAAGATTGTTCGTATTCCCCGTTCTGGTAAAGAACCTCTCGAAGTTCAAGGCGACATGAGTGGTGTCGTGAGTGGCATCATCTCCTTCTTGAAGGCTCAGAAGTGTTTGCGAAAGGTCCACATAGCTGTTTTAGCACTCGTTACAGATACATCGACGAAAGAGAAGAAGACTGAGGATATTCCAGTAGTACGCGACTTTCCTCAAGTGTTTCCTGAAGATTTATCTGGGCTACCGCCTCATCGCCAGGTCGAATTTCAGATCGAGCTAACTCCAGGAGCAGCCCCAATAGCTCGAGCACCTTATCGCTTAGCTCCAACCGAACTGGAAGAACTATCGAAGCAATTGCAAGAACTCTTGGAAAAGGGTTTCATACGTCCTAGCTCTTCGCCCTGGGGAGCTCCAGTATTATTTGTGAAGAAGAAAGACGGTACCTTCTGCATGTGTATTGATTACCGCGAACTGAACAAGGTGACCGTGAAGAATCGCTATCCTCTTCCACGCATCGACGACTTATTCGACCAGTTGCAAGGGTCGAGCTATTACTCGAAGATTGACCTGAGGTCAGGCTATCACCAACTGAGAGTCCGGGATGAGGACTTCTTCAAAACAGCATTTAGAACTCGCTACGGCCACTACGAGTTTCTAGTCATGCCATTCGGGCTAACAAACGCGCCTGCGGTTTTCATGGATCTTATGAACAGGGTGTGCAAACCTTATCTTGACAAGTTTTTATTTTATTTTATTGTTTTCATCGATGACATCCTGATCTACTCGAAGAGTCAGGAGGAACACGAGCATCATTTACGACTTATTTTGGAACTTCTTCGAACGGAACAGCTGTACACCAAGTTTTCAAAATGCGACTTCTGGCTTCGTGAAGTCCACTTCCTAGGCCATGTGGTAAACAAGGATGGGATTCATGTTGATCCATCCAAGGTAGATTCGATCAAGAACTGGCCTGCACCTCGCACACCAACCGAAATACGCCAATTCTTGGGTTTGGCGGGTTATTACAGACGGTTCATCAAAGACTTCTCAAAGATTGCACAGCCACTTACATTACTGACACAGAAAGGTGTTGCTTATCGTTGGGGTAATACACAGGAAGCAGCGTTTCAGCACTTAAAGGATAGACTTTGTAGCGCACCTATCCTCTCATTGCCTGAAGGCACGGACGATTTTGTAGTCTACTGCGACGCATCCATCCAAGGTCTTGGATGTGTGTTGATGCAACGGGATAAAGTCATTGCTTATGTTTCGCGCCAACTTAAGATTCACGAACGGAATTACACTACACATGATTTAGAGCCGGGAGCTGTTGTTTTTGCGCTCAAGATATGGCGACATTACCTGTACGGTACCAAGTGCACCATCTACACCGATCACAGGAGTCTTGAGCATATCTTCAAGTAGAAAGAGTTGAACATGCGACAACGACGATGGGTAGAATTACTGAACGATTATGAATGTGCTATAAAGTACCATCCGGGCAAAGCCAATGTGGTGGCTGACGCCCTCAGTCGAAAGGATACTACACCTAGGCGTGTACGAGCATTGCAACTCACTATTCAGTCTAGTCTTCCTTCTCAGATACGAGATGCTCAGGTAGAAGCATTGAAACCAGAAAACGTCAGGGCTGAAGCCCTACGCGGTTCAAGACAACGGCTGGAACAAAAGGCAGACGGCACTTACTATGTAACAGGACTCATTTGGGTCCCACTCTATGGCAACTTACGCGAGCTTGTAATGGATGAAGCTCATAAGTCTCGCTACTCAGTACATCCTGGTTCGGATAAGATGTACCACGACTTGAGAACTACATATTGGTGGCCTAGCATGAGAGCTCATATAGCAACTTACGTTAGCAAGTGTTTGACGTGTGCGAGAGTCAAAGCGGAATATCAGAAACTATCGGGCCTACTCAAACAACCAGAGATACCACAATGGAAATGGGAGCAATTTCCATGGATTTTGTTACTGGCCTGCCTAGATCTCAACGTGGGAATGATACTATTTGGGTGATTGTGGATCGACTCACTAAGTCTGCACACTTCTTGGCTATCAAGGAAACAGATAAGTTCTCTACTCTAGCAGACGTATATCTCAAGGAAGTTGTTTCGAGGCACGGGGTGCCAACCTCGATTATCTCCGATCGTGACGCACGTTTTACTTCAGAACTGTGGCAAGCAATGCACAAATCTTTTGGCTCTCGTTTAGACATGAGAACGGCTTACCACCCTCAGACGGATGGGCAATCTGAGCGCACTATTCAAACTTTAGAAGACATGCTTCGTGCATGTGTAATTGACTTTGGCAACGGCTGGGAAAAGCATTTGCCACTTGTGGAATTTTCGTACAATAACAGCTACCACACCAGCATTAAAGCTGCTCCGTTTGAGGCATTGTACGGGCGTAAATACCGGTCACCTCTTTGTTGGGCAGAGGTGGGAGATAGTCAGATCACTGGTCCAGAACTTGTGGTAGACACAACAGAACGAATTGCTCAAATACGACAACACATGGCGGCAGCTCGCGACCGTCAGAAAGCATACGCCGATAAAGACAGGAAACCACTCGAGTTCCAGGTTGGGGATCGAGTGCTACTCAAAGTTTCACCCTGGAAGGGTGTGGTTCGTTTTGGCAAACGAGGCAAGCTCAACCCACGATATGTCGGACCATTCGAAATCATTGAGAAAATAGGCAAGGTGGCCTACATACTGAACTTACCAGCAGAACTCAGTGCAGTTCACAACGTTTTCCACGTGTCGAATCTGAAGAAGTGTCTGTCAGATGAGACCCTCATAATTCCTTTGAAGGAGCTCACTATCGTCGAACAGTTGCATTTTGTGACAACTCGAAATTTAGAACCTTTCGTGTATCTTAGTGTAACCTACTTGAAACATTATGTGACTAGTTGACGTATTGGTGTAATGATATATGTGAACAACCTATGTGATTACGTGTTACGTTTATGTGTTGTAATTGTATGTATGCGTGTATGTATATGGACCGAGACAACAAGGACCCGACTCGAGACCATGCGGTCTCGAGTGAACAGTAACAGTTGGGCCGGATTGGGCCACACACCCCTTAGCCTATTCGAAAACCCATTAGGGTGCACCACTTGAAGCTAGTATATATCCTTGTTGCTAACCAACACTATCATCTTTGGACAACACACATACTCCCCTACTCTCTCTAGAAACCATTAAACCCTAATCCTCAACATCACCTCTCCTCCTTCTTCTCGGATCAAACCGGTGACACTAGGAGCTCTCGGATCGACTCACACACACACCCGTTTGGAAGCTTCATACTCACCCTTGAAACCCATCAACCGGTTAGTGTCTTTATGATGATTGTTGTTAAATGATAGTATGAATGATATGATTGAACTAATATAGTTGTATGCTTGCTGATGTTTTGTGAATCGGAGTTGTATGATGTTGATAATCGGATAACATGTTTTGATTTCGGATATGTTACATAATGAGCTCATGATATCTTGTGTCTAAATATGATTCAAACCATTGATTATTGATGTACCTGAAAACCGGCTTGCATATGTGTAGTACCATGTTAACCGGATTAGTGTAGAGTTGATTTTGAGATGTTATGTGATGATTTGAAACCTTTAGATGAGTATGTTCAAGTGTGTTGATTTGTTGTTCATGATTATGTTTGGATTAATGCTAAAAACCCGGAAATATGATGAACAAGTTTGAATAATCAACATGAACATGACTTGAATATATGAAGAACAACTTGAAGATGATATGAATATGTTATGAACATTTGAAATTGCCATGTTTGATCCATTTTTGGTAAGTAATAGACAAGGGAACATGTTAGTGCAATATTACTGGGTAGTACATAATATCATGACCATGAAATCTCATTGGCCAAGTACAATGTCGAATTCAGCAAATGTCCCCAGCCGAGACCTTCTGTCTCGACTCGAGGCCACCAAATGTCAACTCGAGATCCCTGGTTTCGACACTAGTTGCGAGTCGAGAACCTATAGTCTCGACTCGAGACCCCACGTGATCAACACCCAAACATCGTGACTCGAGACCCTACTTGCAAGTCCAGTTGCGACTCGAGACCAACATATGCATAACCCGAGACCTCATCAGTTGCGACTCGAAACTTGTAAGCTACAACTCGAGACCGCACAGTCTCGACTAGAGACCGCACAGTCTCGACTCAAGACCATCTTCATATGCACGCTGAATTGGACTTGCATGATTACGGGCTTAGGTGATTGGGCCGGACTTTTGGGCCTAATGCATAGACCTTATACATTACTGATTGAACGTGAATGTGGATGGACTGCCATGAATGATACTTGAATGCAATGTGCTAGAAACATACGTGTACTACTTGATTACTAACCTGATTTGTATGATACAACTATGATAGGACGTGAGTGACCACAATATTGCTTGATTGACCTTTTTGTGTATCTGCCGAGCAAACCAAGGTGAGTTCACACACTCTACAAAGCATGGGATTCCCAGGGGTCGGGAATTGGGGTTAAGGAACATGGGTTCCTCGTCCTCCTTGGGTAGGACAGCAATGGTTCAGGAATGTAATTCCTCGTCCTCACGGACAGATAACTCGTACTAGACCAAAACTCTATCACGAAGTCCCTCCTTTTTATATCGACTTAATCGCCGGGCCAATGGCGAGCGGGTCATTAGTTAGATAGCGCTATTTAGGTCTGACAAACCTCACACCGTGCCGCAGAGGACTGGCGTGAACTAATGGATCTGGGGCACGTCAATGATGATAGACATTGACAGTTTCAGGGCACATAAACATGACTACAGTCAGCAGTCGATATGGTAACGAGTCTAGTGTATACATGGGGTAGCCCCCACGGCCGAAATGCCAGATAACTAACATGGGGTAGCCCCCACGGCCGGAGTGCCAGAGTAACCGGGAATAAACAAGTCACGTTTTTCAACTATGGGGTAACCCCCACGGCAGGATGCCAGATAAAGGAAACTGTTTTCGAAACAACTTAAAACGAACACCCAACCGTGAACTCACTCAACTTGTTGTTGACTCGTTACTACATGCTTTGCAGGACAATAGGTACTCAGCAGGAGCTTGCATGGAAGAGAGTCGTTGTGGGACATGGACGGCTGTGTGCCATGTTAAACTTTGAAACAATTAAACTTATGTTTTGGCTTTAAGACTTATGCTTCCGCTTACAACTTAAACTATGTTCTGTTGAACACCAATTGTATTGGTTGGATTTTTTTAACTACTTATATGCTTGTTCAATATGATTGGTGGCTGGATCCTGGTCAGTCACGCCTCCAAGCGGTAGTACTCCGCAGGTGGATTTTGGGGGTGTGACAGATTGGTATCAGAGCCATTGGTTATAGAGAACTTGGTTTTAATAAAGGGGAAAACGTTTTGTTAAAACCAGACTATAACCTGTACAGTGCTCTACGGTCCACAACGACGCTTCACTCCACATGCAAGGCTCGACATTCTAGGTGATATGATCTATGTATATATTGCCTACTTGTTAGTTACATAGTACATTGCTCATGGTATGCTTGATTAGTATGACTACTGTTGCTTGAACACGTGTGTATTTGCTCACTTCTGTCATCGCATTTTCGCGAACCCCTCTCACTCACGTTCCTCTTGATATGAAGATCATGTCCGGACGCGTTAACCTGACACAAGCCCAGTGGACGGCTCTGATTAACGAACGAGTTGCTGCGGCACTTGCAGCTGCACACGCAGGAGGTATATCCTGCAGTTCTAACTCAATTTAGGATCTGTGGATCCTACTCTCGTGAACCAACCTTTGTGTTAAACTCTGTCTTTTCTTTCACCCATGATAGGTCAGCATGCTCAGCCACCCATGTGCACCTTCAAAACCTTTATGGACTGCCGACCCACTACTTTTAGCGGCACTGAAGGAGCAGTAGGTCTCCTCCACTGGTTTGAGAAACTAGAATCTGTCTTCGAAATGTGTGAATGCCCTGAGGCGCGCAGGGTGAAGTATGCTACCGGTACTCTCGAGGGTTTAGCCCTCACATGGTGGAACGCTCAGGTCCAAATGCTGGGGTTGGTCGCTGCCAACGCCACCCCATGGGAAACTTTTAAGGAAATGATCAAGGAAGAATACTGCAGTCTGGACGACATTCATAAGCTGTAAGTCGAGTTCTTCAACCTCAAGATGACGGGGTCAAAAATTGAGGCATACACTAAGAGGTCAAATGAACTTGCCTTACTGTGTCCCACTATGGTGGACCCTCCATTTAAGCGTATTGAACTCTTTCTCAAGGGCTTGGTGCCAGAGATCCAAAGTCATGTGACTTCAGCAAACCTCGCCACTATCCAGCAGGTTGTTCAGTTGGCTCACCGTCTTACTGATCAAGCGGTGGAGCAGAACAAGTTACCAAAGCGCATAGGTGCTGCAACTACTTCTGGTACCTCTAGTGACAACAAACGGAAATGGGATGGAACTTCAAGTAAGGGTTCGACTTCTGTTCAATCCCAGTCTCAGCAGAGAAAGACTGATGACTACAAGAGCCCTAGTCAGCAATCATCTGGTGGTCAAAGTCACGGTGGGTACAAAGGGAATCACCCCAAATGCAATCGCTGCAGCCTGCACCATAGCGGGCCGTGCACCAGGGGAAACTGTCATCGGTGCAACAAGCCAGGTCACGCTGCAAAGGATTGCAGGAGCTTATACCCCGCAAATCAGAATCGTCAGCAAACCCAACAGAACCAACGCCAACAGCCGCAGCAGGGTGATAACAAAGGGTGCTTTCAGTGTGGAGCTGAAGGCCACTTCAAGAGAGATTGTCCCCAACTGAACAGGAACCAGAACAACAACAACAACAACAACAACAAGAACAATCAGGGGAATGGTAACAATGGGAACAACAACAACAATGGCGCCAGGGGGCGGGCGTTCGTGATCGGCCAAGGTGAAGCAAGGAATGACCCCAATTTTGTGGCGGGTAAGTTCCTTCTCGACGACTTTTATGTTTCAGTATTATTTGATTCGGGTGCCGATACTAGCTACGTGTCACTAGAAGTTAGTCGAATGCTTAAGCGTATTCCAACACCTTTGAACAACAAGCACACTGTAGAGCTAGCGAATGGTAAGAGTTTAGAAGCCACACACGTAGTCAAGGGTTGTAAACTTATTCTCGCTGACCAGACCTTCTCTATCGACCTTATTCCTATCGTCTTGGGTAGTTTCGACGTTGTCATTGGGATGGATTGGTTATCCCAGCACCGAGCAGAGATTCTTTGCAACGAGAAGGTTGTCCGTATTCCAGGTTCCGGTGGTGAACCTCTCATGATTCGTGGCGACAAGAGGAGTGCTGTTGAGAACGTCATTTCTCTCCTTAAGGCCCAAAAGTGCTTGCGAAAGGGCCACACTGCCATTTTGACTCTCGTTACTGACACCTCAGAAAAAGAGAAGAAGATAGAAGATTTTCCAGTTGTACGCGACTATCCCAAGGTATTTCCTGAGGAATTACCTGGTCTTCCGCCTCATCGCCAAGTCGATTTTCAGATCGAACTAGCTCCTGGAGCTACGCCTATAGCTCGTGCACCTTATCGTTTAGCTCCATCAGAGTTGGAAGAACTCTCTACGCAACTACAAGAACTCTTGGACAAGGGTTTCATTCGTCCTAGCTCATCGCCCTGGGGAGCTCTAGTACTATTTGTGAAGAAGAAGGACGGTACCTTCAGAATGTGCATCGACTACCGGGAACTCAACAAGGTGACGGTGAAGAATCGTTATCCTCTACCGCGTATTGACGACTTGTTCGACCAGCTGCAAGGGTCGAGCTACTATTCGAAGATCGATTTGAGATCGGGGTATCACCAGCTGAGAGTCCGAGAAGAGGACGTCTCCAAAACAGCTTTTAGAACACGTTACGGACACTATGAGTTTTTGGTCATGCCTTTTGGGCTGACAAACGCGCCTGCGGTTTTCATGGACTTGATGAACCGAGTGTGCAAGCCCTACCTGGACAAGTTCGTTATAGTCTTCATCGACGACATCCTGATCTATTCTAAGAGTCAGGAGGAACACGAGCATCATCTACGACTCATTTTGGAACTCCTTCAAACAGAACAGCTCTATGCGAAGTTCTCAAAATGCGACTTCTGGCTTCGTGAGGTCCATTTCCTAGGCCATGTGGTGAACAGGGATGGGATCCATGTTGATCCGTCCAAGGTAGACTCTATTAAGAACTGGCCTGCACCTCGAACACCAAAGGAAATTCGCCAATTCTTAGGAATGGCAGGTTACTACAGGAGGTTCATAAAGGATTTTTCTAAGATTGCACAGCCTCTCACTTCACTAACGCAGAAAGGCGTTGTTTACCGCTGGGGAAATGCACAGGAGTTAGCATTTCAGCACTTAAAGGATAGACTTTGCAGTGCACCTATCCTTTCCCTGCCAGAGGGCACAGACGACTTTGTGGTTTACTGTGACGCATCAATTCAGGGTCTCGGTTGTGTATTAATGCAACGAGATAAAGTTATAGCCTACGCCTCACGCCAACTCAAAGTTCATGAGAAGAACTACACTACACACGACTTAGAGCTGGGAGTTGTTGTTTTTGCACTTAAGTTATGGCGGCATTACCTGTACGGTACCAAGTGCGCCATCTACACCGACCACAGGAGCCTCGAACATATCTTCAAGCAGAAGGAACTGAACATGCGACAACGACGATGGGTCGAACTACTGAATGACTACGAGTGCTCGATCAGGTATCACCCGGGTAAGGCCAATGTTGTGGCTGACGCCCTCAGTCGCAAGGACACTGCGCCTAAGCGCGTACGAGCTTTACAACTCACGATCCATTCTAGTCTGCCTTCCCAGATACGAGCTGCTCAGGTAGAAGCACTGAAACCAGAAAACGTCAGGGCTGAAGCCCTACGCGGATCAAGGCAACGCTTAGAACAGAAGGAAGATGGCACTTACTACGTAACGGGACGCGTTTGGGTCCCACTCTATGGCAACCTACGAGAGCTTGTGATGGATGAAGCACACAAGTCTCGCTACTCGGTACATCCTGGTTCGGATAAAATGTACCACGATATCAAAACCACGTATTGGTGGCCTAGCATGAAAGCCCACATCGCAACTTACGTCAGCAAGTGTTTGACTTGTGCGAGAGTCAAGTCTGAATACCAGAAACCTTCAGGCCTACTCCAACAACCAGAGATACCACAATGAAAATGGGAGCAAATTTCCATGGATTTTGTTACTGGCCTACCTAGATCCCAGCGCGGAAACGATACTATTTGGGTGATCGTGGATCGACTTACAAAATCTGCACACTTCTCGGCTATTAAGGAGACGGATAAATTCTCCACTCTTGCAGAAATATACCTCAAGGAAGTTGTTTCGAGGCACGGGGTGCCCACCTCTATTATCTCAGATCGAGATGCACGTTTTACTTCAGAACTGTGGCAAGCAATGCACAAATCCTTCGGCTCACGATTAGACATGAGCACAGTGTATCACCCTCAGACGGACGGGCAGTCCGAGCGCACTATTCAAACCTTAGAAGACATGCTTCGTGCATGTGTAATCGACTTTGGCAACCGCTGGGAAAAGCATCTGCCACTTGTGGAATTCTCGTACAATAACAGCTACCACACCAGCATTAAAGCTGCTTCGTTTGAGGCATTGTACGGACGTAAATGCCGGTCACCTCTTTGTTGGGCAAAGGTGGGAGATAGTCAGATCACCGGTCCAGAACATGTGGTAGACACGACCGAACAGATTGCTCAAATACGAAAACGCATGGCGGCAGCCCGAGACCGTCAGAAAGTCTACGCCGATAAGGGCAGGAAACCACTAGGTTGGGGAGCGGGTACTACTCAAAGTTTCACCCTGGAAGGGTGTGGTTCGTTTTGGTAAACGCAGCAAACTTAACCCACGATACGTTGGACCTTTCGAAATCAGCAGAACTCGGTGCAGTTCACAACGTTTTTCACGTGTCGAATCTGAAGAAGTGTCTGTCAGATGAGACCCACATAGTTCCCCTGAAGGAACTCACTATCGACGAACAGTTACGATTCGTCGAGGAACCAGTCGAAATCACGGACCGGGATGTTAAGGTCCTCAAGAGCACTAGAATACCTCTCGTTCAAGTTCGTTGGAACTCACGTCGCGGCCCAGAGTTCACCTGGGAGCGCGAAGATCAGATGAAACAAAAGTATCCCCAACTGTTCGCGAACAGTACACCCACTACTGAGGCTGAAGCTACGGAATTTCGGGACGAAATTCCAGATCAACGGGGGGTGGATGTGACACCCTAGGAAAACCGGGAAAACCATACAACTTAACTAGCTTCCTCAGTGAGTGCCTACCAAATTTCGGGATGAAATTTCTTTCAACTTGGGGATGATGTGACAACTCGAAATTTAGAACCTTTCGTGTATCTTAGTGTAACCTACTTGAAACATTATGTGACTAGTTGACGTATTGGTGTAATGATATATGTGAACATCCTATGTGATTACGTGTTACGTTTATGTGTTGTAATTGCATGTATGCGTGTATGTATATGGACCGAGACAACAAGGACCCGACTCGAGACCATGCGGTCTCGAGTGAACAGTAACAGTTGGGCCGGATTGGGCCACACACCCCTTAGCCTATTCGAAAACCCATTAGGGTGCACCACTTGAAGCTAGTATATATCCTTGTTGCTAACCAACACTATCATCTTTGGACAACACACATACTCCCCTACTCTCTCTAGAAACCATTAAACCCTAAGCCTCAACATCACCTCTCCTCCTTCTTCTCGGATCAAACCGGTGACACTAGGAGCTCTCGGATCGACTCACACACACACCCGTTTGGAAGCTTCATACTCACCCTTGAAACCCATCAACAGGTTAGTGTCTTTATGATGATTGTTGTTAAATGATAGTATGAATGACATGATTGAACTAATATAGTTGTATGCTTGATGATGTTTTGTGAATCGGAGTTGTATGATGTTGATAATCGGATAACATGTTTTGATTTTGGATATGTTACATAATGAGCTCATGATATCTTGTGTCTAAATATGATTCAAACCATTGATTATTGATGTACATGAAAACCGGCTTGCATATGTGTAGTACCATGTTAACCGGATTAGTGTAGAGTTGATTTTGAGATGTTATGTGATGATTTGAAACCTTTAGATGAGTATGTTCAAGTGTGTTGATTTTTTGTTCATGATTATGTTTGGATTAATGCTAAAAACCCGGAAATATGATGAACAAGTTTGAATAATCAACATGAACATGACTTGAATATATGAAGAACAACTTGAAGATGATATGAACATTTGAAATTGCCATGTTTGATCCATTTTTGGTAAGTAATAGACAAGGGAACATGTTAGTGCAATATTACTAGGTAGTACATAATATCATGACCATGAAATCTCATTGGCCAAGTACAATGTCGAATTCAGCAAATGTCCCCAGCCGAGACCTTCTGTCTCGACTCGAGGCCACCAAATGTCAACTCGAGATCCCTGGTTTCGACACTAGTTGCGAGTCGAGAACCTATAGTCTCGACTCGAGACCCCACGTGATCAACACCCAAACATCGTGACTCGAGACCCTACTTGCAAGTCCAGTTGCGACTCGAGACCAACATATGCATAACCCGAGACCTCATCAGTTGCGACTCGAAACTTGTAAGCTACAACTCGAGACCGCACAGTCTCGACTAGAGACCGCACAGTCTCGACTCAAGACCATCTTCATATGCACGCTGAATTGGACTTGCTTGATGGGGTAACCCCCACGGCAGGATGCCAGATAAAGGAAACTGTTTTCGAAACAACTTAAAACGAACACCCAACCGTGAACTCACTCAACTTGTTGTTGACTCGTTACTACATGCTTTGCAGGACAATAGGTACTCAGCTGGAGCTTGCATGGAAGAGAGTCGTTGTGGGACATGGACGGCTGTGTGCCATGTTAAACTTTGAAACAATTAAACTTATGTTTTGGCTTTAAGACTTATGCTTCCGCTTACAACTTAAACTATGTTCTGTTGAACACCAATTGTATTGGTTGGATTTTTTTAACTACTTATATGCTTGTTCAATATGATTGGTGGCTGGATCCTGGTCAGTCACGCCTCCAAGCGGTAGTACTCCGCAGGTGGATTTTGGGGGTGTGACACATTTCGTCGAAGAACCAGTTGAAATCACGGACCGGGATGTTAAGGTCCTCAAGAACACTAGAATACCTCTTGCTCGAGTTCGTTGGAACTCCAGTCGTGGCCCAGAGTTCACCTGGGAACGAAAAGATCAAATGAAACTCAAATATCCCCAGTTATTCGGAAACAGTGCAACCACAATTGAGGCTGAAGCTACTACAGAATTTCGGGACGAAATTCCAAATCAACGGGGGGATGATGTGACACCCCAGGAAAACCAGTAAATTACACAACACAACTGGCTTCCTCAGTAACCACGCACAAAATTTCGGGACGAAATTTCTTTCAAGTTGGGGATAATGTGACAACCCGAGTTTTCAAAGTCTCTACCCGATTTAACTTCGTATTTATTTGCAACGTGTGTTGTATATATTTGGGATGCAGTATATGTGTGGGTCCCCTAAAATAATTTGCTTTGTGTTAATATTCTGTTATGTGTAATTAAGTGGAACCTTGCCTAACACCCTTGTGGTGAAAACACTTTGTGTTTTCGTCCACTATGGGTCCAACATGAACTAGAGTGGGCCTTTGGCCCAGTAATGTTTAGTTAAATGGTTTTACTTAACCTGTACGCAAAGGGCAACGATTAGAAAACCCTAATCACCTCTCACATTTTCTCTCGCCCACTTTTGAAACCCAACGGCAGTTCCTAGCACTCGAGCCTTGCACACCGATCGAAGTACTGTCTTCTCTGTTTAGGTTAGTAATCCACTATTGATATATAATTGTTTGAAATCATCATGTATTGTTTGTTGGTATCTTATATTAACTGCTACTGCGAGGTATTATGATCTGATGATCTGATTGTGATTGGTGAATAAATGTTAGATCGTTGTTTTTTTTTTATGGGGATTGTTAATCTTCGAGATAAAGTGATCGTAGATAGTCAGTGATGAATGCATAAACTAGATCTCCTGTTAAATGTTAAACACTATGATGTTGTTGGATGTTAATCCTGATAATACAGATGAGTAAATATCTAATCGAATGTTTTAGCTTCTGTTTGATCGATTGTTCGTACAAATGGTTGAATCTGATAAGTGATGATATACCCAACGAAATCCCCCTCTCAACGAAATCACCTAAGGGATTTCGTTGGCCCAAGTGTTTTCGGTCAAATGAGTTTTGGCCCAAGTGTCTTCGGCCCAAAAAGGGATTTCGGCCCATAGGTGATTTCACCACTACAGGATTTCGTCGAAGTGTCCTGCATAATTTACTTTATTAGTTAGCTAACTCTGTTAGTTGTAACTCTGTTATATATGCAAACTCTGTTAAGCGGCTAAACCCCTGTTAAATGGTTGAGCTTTTAACTCTATTGTTTAATTAACTCTGATGGTTTATTATCCCTACTCAGCTAAGATTGTTAACCTTGTTATGTATGTTAAATCTGTTGATACTGATTAACCCTGGTATGTATTTAACGTTGTTAAGATAACTATAAAAACTCCGTTAAGCCTGTTAAAATATGTTACTCTGATAAGCAAGATAAATGAGTTAAGGAACTTGCATGTAAATTGGAATCTTGTATGGATAGACTAACTGTTTATGTGTACATGAGGTTAACTGTCAAACACACTCTGTGATATTGAATACATGCGAATCGCTACGAACCTTAACTGATTGAGTATACGTGCACACTATAGGACTTGACTGATTTCTTGTGGGTACTTAACCTAGCATACCGAGCAAACCAAGGTGAGTTCACACTCTTACCAAGGCATGGGATTCCCGGGGTTGGGAATGGGTTGGATGATTACTTGTACACACATTGATACTGGAATTACGTACCACTGACCTCGGGAGAGGCAGGTTACTGGTAGATACTGCTAGACTAGTGATACAGATACTACTCTTCGCTCACACATGCCTGGGTTGGCCGCGATACGAATACTAAACTTCGCACACATGCCTGGGTTGGCCGCGATACGAATACTAAACTTCGCACACATTCCTGGAGGGCCGCGATACAAATATACCTAGTCTAGAAAACATGGGAAACCCCCACTAATCTTCGCCAACATGCCTAGAGGGCCGCGATACAAATACATACGAAACATGGTTCACTAAATGAACATACGGTTTACAATACGATTACTATAACTGAACAACCAACTGTGAACTCGCTCAACTAGTTGTTGACTTTCTGTTACATGCCTTGCAGGACCATAGGTACTCATGGAGCTTGCATGGGAGGCGCGGTCGTTGTGGGCACGGATTGTGGATGTTTTGATGAAAACTTTATGACTCTTTAAACTAAACACTTGTGTTGGATTTTCATACTATGCTTCCGCTACTTATACTATGTTTTTGATTGAACACCAATTGTATTGTGAAGGATTACATTTACTTTTACTTATACTTATATGTTCAATATGATTGGTGGCTTGATCCTGGTCAGTCACGCCTCCAAGCGGTGATACTCCGCGTGTGGATTTTGGGGGTGTGACACTTAGGTCTAGAAAGGTTGTACAGAGTTGAAATTCAGAAATTTGGGTTTTAGAGTGTTAATTTCGCTCATAATGACATATGTGTCATTATAAGCGAAATCAGTTATATAGGTTTCGCTTATATGTACATAGTTGTAGGTGATTTCGCTCCAAGGGTAACCAGGTGGTTTCGCTTATAAGATCACATGGGGTTTCGCTCATTGGGCTGCCATATGAGCGAAATCAGGCTCACTATATATATCTGATGTGTGATCTCATTCTGTAACCTTTGGAGCGAAACCTATACATGCTTGTGGTGTCGAAACTCTGTCAAATTGTAATCAGAAAGCATCAATAAAGAAGGAAATTGAAAGGAAAAGCTGTTGTAACTTCGTGTATACTGATTCCGCCTTTATACGTGAAGATGAACGTTCTCAACTGACTGTTTAGGGTCGGAACACGGTCCAACACGCTGTAATCCAACTGCCTGCAAGGCTGAACACTTCACAGACTCAAAGGAGTCTGAAACGGTATGTAAACTAGTATAAGAGGATAACTCAATAACAGGAATCTCGAGAGGTGGAATAGCAACAACGTCCTCGTCTATCTCTCCATCACCATGGGCGTCATCAGGAGGACCATCAACAAACAGGTCAACGTCATCATCAAACAAATCATCAAAAGGCCAATCCTCAGGAGGGATGACCATGAGAGGAACGGGAGGGAGGATCGGAGCCACAATATGCTCACCATCGGGATGCCCAACGATGAGATGATCATGGACTGGAATGGGAACAACAAAAGGATCCTAGTCTGGAATACCATCAGCAAGGGGTAAGTCATCTCCAAAGTCAGGCAATGCGAACGACTGATAGTCTTCCTCGTCGTCTGATAGCATATCTGGGTCGCCCTCAGTATCTGATGTAAAGATCTCCGGCTCTGGTGCGATCTCGTCATCGGAGACAATAGCCATAGGGTCATCAGTGTCGGACAATCCGCTCTCGGATGAAGACATAGTGTCTGTAACAGAACAATCATAACATATGCACATAGATTAACCACTATCATTTAGTATGCAATCAAAGACAATGTATTATGAAATCATGTATCCTCGTTATTCCTCATGAAACCTTTCTATCCTTCCTAGTCTATCCCAGAATAAACCACAAATGTGACCTTGCAATTGTGTTTCTTGTCTTTCCTTTTGAAAAAAAAAATATTTGTTCCATGGATCTGGGTGTTTGGTGTATGCAATGAAAACATGTTGTAAAAACACTTTCGTGAGAGCCCTAATGATTGTATTCTAGACTCGAGAAGGAATCCTAGTTCGCTACAATCGAAGCTCTGATACCAAACTGTCACACCCTGACTTTTGCGGAAGTTTGATTATATGTGACTTGCTTAATATCATTGCATTCAACCATAACAAACAACTAAATGATAAAACCAAAGATTTTCATCCATAGATAGTTTTAAAAACATTACACGCAACATTGTTTTAAATCCCAAAACACAGACTTCGCGTTCAGAATACCATACCAACACGTTTTAAGTTCCATAAGGACTTCACAAAAGACATTAATGAAAACTAGGCTTTGAAATATCTATCCTATCCAGGATAGGATACACGCTTCAAACCATTCGTTACCGGATGGCATCTTTTATTCCAAACAACACTTGAGAACTTCAATGCCCGCCAGATCCATACTTAGTTTCCTGAAATACATGTAGTTTGAAAACATCAACAAAAGTTGAGCGAGTTCATGTGTTTAGTGTGTGAGCTCGAATAAACTTTGTAATCATTGTAAGTAAGTATGTATGTTTTGTATACCCGGTATGAAAGCCAACAAGGAAACATATCAATTAATGGTTTGCAAGGCCATTAACATGTGTGCAACGGCGTAGGAAGGCTCAAACCTATCAGATTTTGTACCGGGCCTCCGGCTGTAAGACATAGTCACCTCATGGGCCAAACCCCGGTCCACATGGGTGTGGGCTCACTACACCCAAATAGATCTATCACTCATGCCCCTCTGTCCACTTACGAGGATTAATGGTCTTAAGAGTGCGCCTACCCATTCACATGATCTAACAGTACATTCCTTAGCTAACCATACCAATTGTAATCGTTTGTAAACATTTTGAAACATTTACTTCACCCTCGAAGTTATAAAATAAAAACATTTAAAAGAAAAGGGGGACATGAACTCACTATCTTGCGTTCTTCATATCCAACGTAACCCAAAGCTGCTACTGGTGTGCACGACTACCTACAACGTACTACGGTTTATTAGACGGGCAAGTCCTGCCTTGACTTAGTATTAATTAATGTCTTTGAGTTACGTTCCCTTATGTATTTAATATTATTTCAAGTTATTTAATTATTTGATAAAATAATAAATATTTTAACTTAAATTATATTTACCAAATTTTGGAATAATGGTTAAAATAATATATTTTAACTTGTCACACTTATGTATTTGTACATGAATAATTCCTTAAGGATGGGTATATTAGTATTCGTATTCTTATACTTGTATATTTTTTGCCAAGTGAGCGTATTCCGGTGTGTATTTATACGTACAAGAATACGTATTTTCTTGTAATTAATGAGTACTCTTATACTCAATTTTTGTATTAGCTTTTCCGGAATAATATTTCCAATAAAAATACATCAATATATATTTTCAAAATATATATGTTAAGAAATATTACATAGAAAAATTACTTATAATTTTCCCTTGGCAAAAATATTTATAAATTTCATATAAGTCTCAAAAATAATATATTCTTTTAATAATTTCAAGAAAAATATATATGTTTTCTTTTCCAAAAGTAATATATTTTCTCCATGAAAAAATATGACATATTTTTGTAGTAATTATAAAAATCACATTTTCATTCTCTTGGTGTCCAAAATACCAATTACCAAAATATACTTATGAATTAATTTCCGGAATATTTTTGTAAGTTATATTCCTTGTTCGGTTTCTCCAATATTTTGGGTATAAATGGTATATTTATTTCTTGGAATTTTGGTAATATTTTGGATTGTAGTTTCTTGGTATATTGGTGAGTTATATTATTTCAAGTCCTAAAATAAAATAGCAAATACACATCATATACAAATAATCACACACATTGTGACATCTAAATATATATTTTCCTAAATACATATTAGTCATTTTTATTTACAAAAACCAACCTCCAATATTTATAATTTTTGTAACAAAAATTATGGCAAACTTTATATGAAAATTCATGGTTTAAACTATGCTTGTAAATATTTGTTCAGAAATATTTTTCCAAGTGTTTAATTTTTAGAAAATTTTTGCCATAGTTTCCCCTAAAAATGGAGGTTTCCATGCTTTCAAAGCATATTATTTTCTTTTATAAATCAACACAATCAACAACAAATCAATCTACACTTACCAATTTGCCAAAATCAAGCATAAACTACTACCTCATGAACTTGAAAATTTACAAAAATGTGTAGTAACTTACTAGTGTGTTTAGTGAGCCTAGTTACCCTTTAAAGTGTGGTTGTTTATTTAAAAACTTCATTTTTGAAGGAATTAGTTCTTTACAACTTGTAATTAATTTTTCTAAAAATGTGTCTTCTTGAGTTTTTCTTGCTACATATATTCCTACACTTGATTAACCACTAAAAATGTGGTTAATTCCTTTAAGAACCAAGATTAAGTAAACTTTGTATTTTTAACTTGATTTCTTGAAAAATCATTCTTGAAATCATAGATTTACAAGACTTTATGTTTACTTTGATCATCACTTAACAAGAAAAACAACTTATAGTTTCAAGTTCATGATTTACATGAGGATGATCACTTTGATCTTAACATAATCATCCTCTCATCTTGCTAGATTATGTCTTTAATCACTATCTAGCAAGATCGTATGATGATCAACATCAATAACATGAGCAAACAACAATCAACAATCATAACAACACTTAAACAACTTGTTTTCTTATGATTTTAGTCTTATGTTCAAGATTCATGCTCTTGATTCATTGTGTTCTTTAAGATTAACAACTTGTATCATTCTTTAACCACCAAAACAAGATGTAAAATGAAGAGTAGAATGATCTTACTACTAGCTCAAGGCTAGAGATGATCACTAGATGAAAATGAAGTGGATAAAAGCTTGTGTGAGTGGTCCTTTAGCTTCCAAGGGTTCCAAGCTTCCTTGTATGGCTTCTAGCACCTTTGTATATGTGTAGATTGTATGAAGAATGAAAGATGATGATGGTGATGTGTGGGGGTGTCTTCGGCCGTGAGCAAAGAGGGAGAGAGGAGAAGAAAGTGTGTGTTGTGTTTGTGAGGAAATGAATGGATTATGATCCCTTAGGTTCACTTATAATCTTCCATCATTTGTAATCCAATTTATAATGTTTTTAGTAAAGTGAAACAAGATCTATTATAAAATGCAAATAAAATCTCATGTGGGCCATGTATGTTGGCCGATTGTAGTGGGGGGGGGGGGTCTTAGGCTAGGTGATAACCAATAGTTAGTTTAGTTGGTTAAAAATCAAGTATTAGTTAGGTTAGTTAGTTACTAGTTGTTATAAAATGTGTTATGATGTTCAGGGACCATAACTAGCTTGGTAATGATAAAACAATGCTTCTAGTGGAAATTTGATGTTTTGGGTAGTGTTCGGTTGTTCGGTTGGTCGGTTGGTTACCGGTTCGTTAAGGTGCTAAACTATGCAGTTTAGTGTGCTTTATGTTACCTTTTGTGACAGTTTTGATTCCCGATACTTAGGAAAGTATTCTGGACCATTTAACCATATTTCTGCATGATATTAGAGTGTTTAAATGCTGAATTTTGCTGATTTCTGCAGAATTCTACAGTTTATGTGAGTTTTATGCACTTTCCGGCACTTAAACTATCTCTAGGAAGGCAGTTTTGTGATCCTTACTTTCCTACACACTATACTAGTGTAATACTTGGTTTCTGGCTCATTCTGTGTCTCAATACAATGTGTGTCTATGCACTGAACTCCGTCAGCATTTTTCTGATTTGTCTGATAACTGTGATACCTTTGTTTCGTGCATCATTTGAATCAATAAAGTTTACATGCAACAATGGTATATCATTATGCAATATGTGATGCACATATATGCATGATAACAATAATCAGAAAACAATTTAGGTCATTAATTGTAACTCAGCACAGTCATTACGTCATAATTACTGTTTAATAATTGTACGGATACCGAGAATTTTGAGAGTTGTCACACCATGTCTTTCCCTTCTCTGGCTTCATTTAATGCTTGTGTCAGCTCTTCTGCACACACGGCCCCGTGTCTTCTGTACTTGTTGTACGAACCCAGATTTGTGGATCTGAGAGTTGACCACGACCCGTGCTTATGGGACACGGCTCCGTGTCCCTTGTCGTTTTCAGTTTGCCTTCTGGGAATCTTAAGTAGGGGCACGGCCCATGCCCAGCTGGCACGACCCCGTGCTTGGGTTCTGGTCTTGTTATGTTTGTCTTTGGGGTGAAGCTTGGAGGGTCGGTATAGCGTGCCAACTTCTTTTCTTGGTAATATGTTGGTTTTCGCAGTTAATTTGTTCCTTTTGTCTGTTTAAGCTCTTTATTCCCGAAAATCAAAAGTAAACAAAGAAACGCACTTTTTCCAACATTAGTACTAAAAAGGGTTGTTTTTATACCTCATTTGATATGATTTATATGTTTTATTTTGTGAATATCACTTATCTTTTATCAGTGTTTAGACTAGTTAGAACAGATGATAGGATAACATCTGTGGAATCTTTTCTGTTAAGAATATTAGATGTCACTATCAGGGTGATGTCAGCCAATCAGTGAACAGAGCTTTCGTACTTAGTTTAAATTGATCACACCTGTTAGTGATCTATTATCACACACTTCACCTTTTCTCTTGTACAAACTAATTTGTTTAAGTTATCAGCTTAGGGGGAGTCTGTAGAGTCAACTGAATTGTAAAACATTTGAATCCTTTGAGTAATGAAAAAACAAACATTGATGATGACTTCGAGTTCGCGAATTTTATTGTGTTTAATCAATATTTGTTTGTAAATAGCACACTAAGTTTCTAACATAAACCATAGTGTGCATGGTCATGCGTGTCCTTTTTGTCGTAGATTCTTATGGTAGTTGTCCTTTTTGTTGGGGTTTAGGTACAAGTACATGCATGCCTATGCTATGTATGACCGTGCATAGGGACACGCGTCCAAACAGGCTTCAGAACTGGCGTGCTTCTTTTCTCTTATTTTATGTTGCCTTGATTTGTCTTTCTGGAATCACGATCGTACACCATGGTGTGCATGTCTTGCCCACCAAGTTTCATGTTTTTCTAAAATACTGACTTGAGGCGGCTTGCACGGGCATGCATGAGGTAAACTTGTATTTTCTTCTGTTTGTCATAGCTTTTCAATTCTTTTCATTTCCTAACCTTAAAATCCTACAAAAATAAGAAAAGGAATGACTTAGGTAGTGTTTACTCGTAATAAAGCTTCAAAAGTACATAAAAATGGGGGTGAAACACATATACAACATATATAAATGATGGCACATCAATTACCCGCATGAAAAATCCATTTTGGATGATGTTGATTCTCTGATTCAAATCATTGGCCTGAAATTCAGTTATTGAACGAAATCTTCCAGGGTAGCAAGAAATATTTCTGCATTGTACGTTTCTATTTCTATTTCCAAACTATAAATTAGCAACTTTTTGTTCCTTTAATAGTTGTAACATATGTATTGTGTGTTTTTCAAAAAAAAAAATTGCATTTTCAACTTTTAACCTAAAGGTTTTTATGTTTCTTATTTTAAACCCTTTGACTTTTTTAGAACCCAAAGTTTTTCAACTTTTCAATTAACCCAACACTTTCTTATTTTCAACTTTGGTCCATTATACTTTTTATCTTTCGCAAGTTTTTCGTTTTACGCTTCGTTCTAAATTTTGCGAGTCAACACGCAGCAACGTGCGTCTAGGGTGCAACGTTTTTTCTTCTGCTTTTCCCATTTGACAGTCCAGTCACAGCGCGTTTATTTTTCCCCGTTTGAAAAGTTCGTCGCAACGCGCGAATCCTAGATCGACTTAGTTATTCTTTTTTACGTTTTACGTTTCTGTATAATTTCTTCGCATTAACACGCCGTGACTGGCGTGTGTGGTCCAACGATTTTACGTATGTTTTTTGTTCGGTGTTATTTTTTACTTTTTTATTTATTTTATTTTTACAAGCTCTTCTGATCTTGGTGTTCGTTGGCAGTGGTTTGGCATTAGTGCTAGTTTCTACTTCTATTCGGTTTCGACCGAAAAAGCATAATTTTATATTTTTAATTGTTTATTTATTTACCATCATTTGTTATTGAACTGCTATGTTTAAATATTAAAGTTTATGGTTTTGTTGAGTACTAAAGTATCTAGACATGTGGAAGGCCTTAAAATATGAAATAAATAAATATTCAAATGCCAGGTCCATTTTTTTAACGGTTGCATGCTGCAGATTGTTGTTTCTAACTGTTTTATGTATAAGTTATGATGCCCATGTTTATATTTTTATTTATATAGGACAAAATCCATGAAATGACATCAAATCTTCAAAATGGGTCAAAATTGACACCCGACGCCTATCGAGAATGACCTACTAAAGGCTTCAAATCTCCAAGGTTTTGTTCTCCAAAGAGTTTGTTCTCGAAATGCAAATAGAAATAACATGAAGGCTTGAGAAGTTGGAAGACACATCATATAGTAATCAAAGTGAAATTTCCAACCTCAATCCTAGTTTCGTAACCAGGGGCGGACCTAGCATGTTACTAGGGGTAGCCCATGCTACCCCTTGACGCTCCGGCGATAGTGTAATTTGGAAAAATTTGACGTTTTTTTTATTTCGTTATCCCTTTTTATATGAAACGTTGCCCCTATAAAGATTTTATAGATCCGCCGCTGTTCTTAACCGTATCCATGCAACGTTCCTCCAAAATGCATATCAATGATTCTTACATATTCTTGCTTAATCAAATGTGCAAGGGTGCCTAGATCCTGTTATGAAATTGAAGGATATATCCTTATATAGTTCATGGCTAATGGCAGTGGGTGTGGGTCAAAGGAATCTAAATCGTTTGAGTTAATAAGTATGCTTGTATTGTCGAAGACACCTGCGGTGTAAGTAATGTTAATCAATACACAGCAAGCAACAATGTTTTTTTTTTCGTAACAACTCATTATCGCTGTTATTTAATGGTGGGCAATATGTAGCAAGCAAATCAAAGTGTTTATGTTTTGTCGGTCATTAAATCTGAGCCGCATTTTTTTTTTGAAAGAAGAACTTCATTAAACCAACGCCAAAACCCCGAGGAAGGGCGGCCAGAAACAAACAAAGCAAAACAATTTACATATTAACAAAGTTACACCAATCTAACCATTTAATCTCAATATCCTTAGCTCTCGCATTAAACCAAAAAAAGCCAAGCGATTTTATCTCGTGGATAATTTCCTCCATCTTCACCGGCTTATTGTCGAATCTCGCCTCGTTCCTAGCTTTCCAAATAACCCAACACCCAATCCTAATAATACCTTGGATTATATCTTTCTTCTTCCCATTAATTCCGGCAAATTCATGAGATTCCAGTAAATCCTTCACTGAAAACGCCCAGATACACGGGATTTTGCACCACAAAGAGATTAAAGACCAAATCGTCGAAGATAGGCTACACGAAGAAAAAAGGTGTTCGGCCGTTTCATCACATTCTCCACAGAGCACGCAGGATTGATCTCCCCTATCAATGTTTCTTGTCTTAAGAGCATCCATAGTAGCCAGTTTATTAACTCCAAGTCTCCATATGAAAACGTTGCATTTACGTGGGAGCCAACTACACAGGCTCGGGACGTAATTCCATTGGGGATTAAAATTTTTTGTGAAGAGATCCTTAACCGAACTTACGCTGAAAAGCCGATCAGTCGAACCATCCCAAACCCATTTATCCGGAACATCTTTTAAAGACACATTCAGGAGCAGACTGCAAAGCCCAATCAGCTCTTCCACCTCTTGACCAGCCGTGATAACCCTTTTCCACTGCCATCTAAATCTCGAGTTCCCAAAATTGTCGATCCTCTCTATAATTCTGCAGTCTTTCTTGGTTTCTAGCTCGAATAAGGAAGGGAAACGATGTTTCAGCGGCCCATCTGGCAGCCAATAGTCGAGCCAGAACTTTATTGACTCCCCGTTGCCCAATTCGCCTTTAAAAAAAATCTTTGATCGACTTATTATCAAACATAAAATTATCCAATAAATTAACGATGTTGAACCATACCCCCCCCCCCCCAAAGACTTTCTGATCGGAAAACTATCCAGATTTGAGTTCGATTTGTGAACCGCTTCAATTACTTTCACCCAAAGATTTTCCTTTTCCGATTTAAAACGCCAACCCCACTTAGTCAATAAAGAGATGTTAATATGGTTAAGCTTAGAAAGCCCCAATCCACCTTTATCAATCGGGCCAGCCACCCGATCCCAAGCCGCCTAGTGGATCTTTTTCGACTCATTATCTCCACCCCATAAGAAATTCCTAATTTTTGATTCAATATCTTTAATCACCTGAACCGGGGATTTATATAAAGAGAAGAAGTAATTCGGTAAACTCTCAAGAACCGATTTGATCAACGTATTTCTTCCCCCCATTGAGAGCATCGTCGCTTTCCACTTAGCAAGCCTTGCATCGATGATATCATAGACGGGTCTCCAATTGGCAACTCGATTCATGTTAGCTCCGACCGTTAGGCCAAGATATCTAAATGGGAAAGACTCCGCTTGACAACCGATAATAATCGCCATCGTGTTTAACTCTCCGTTATTGACTCCAACCCTGTACAAATTGGATTTAAAAATATTAATTTTTAATCCGGAACGTAAATGAAAAATCGTTAGGATTCGAACCACACAATTAATGTTAGATTCCGACCAATCTCCTAAAATTAAAGCATCGTCCGCATAAAACAAATGAGACACATTTGGCCCGTTGTGAGGAGCTTGAATTCCGGTCACAATACCTTCGCTTTTCGCCCTATCAATCATGAAAGATAAAGCCTCCATAACTAAAATAAAAAGGAAGGGAGATATCGGATCCCCTTGTCTAATCCCTTTTGAGCAATTAAACTCAAAAGTGGGTGATGCGTGCGAAGTGTCGTATATTTTAGGTGTATATTTTAAGCCCTTTTTAACACTTATTTTAGCCAAGTTTTAAATTTATAAAACACGATATTTCACTAACACTAAACACACATATGGGCAAGTGCACCCATCGTTGAGTGTAGTATAGCGTTGGTAAGATACCGAGGTCGTCCAAGGACACAAGAGCTTTTAATACCGGTTTATCCTCAACGTCTAACCAAAATAAAAGTTTAGAAAAATGTTTTAAACTAAGAAAAATAAAAACTAACTAAAATGCTGAAAATAAAAATAAAATAAAAACAGATAGACAAGATGAATCACTTGGTTCCGACTCGTATCTAGTATAACCTTTGATTATTTCCGCACTTTTGCACATAATTAAGAGATTATCTTAGTTATTGTAGTAGGCCCCTCTTTTGAAGGTGACGTTACCCTCACCCCAGTAGTTTGAGTCAGCAGGGATACAATCCTAAAGGGGTGGATTATTGGAAGATAATGAATTAAGTTATTAATGCAGTATTGTGGTAGGCCCCGCTTTTGGCGGTGACGTTACCCTCGACTAAGTAGTCTGAGTCAGCAGGGATACAGTCCTAAATAGCCGGGTTATAGTATTAATAGTAGTTAACTTATGAGGGGATCAAAGAGTTTGGACCCCCGCCATCCAATACCGTGAAGTATTGAAGGAGGTCCTACTAAATTTGACCCAGGTCCATTGCAGGACCTCTAAACGCTGAACAATGGCAAGACCTTTACCAAACCGTTCCCTTAACCCCCTACCAGGTAGCCAACATACCTCCATATAGACCGTGGAGATATGAATGGTGAAAATCCTTTATTTTATATAGACAGTAAAATAATGCCAAGACACCACGGACAAACGATAAGGAAAGATCACCTTCAACATAAGTAACTAGTTATTAAAGTCATTAATACAAAACCAAATAAAAAGTGCAAAAGATTAGAAATAAAAAGTATTATACTAGACACTTTGTCTTCACCAAGTGATGTAAGAGACTTAGGCAAACATGGCCTTGATTGTCAAGAACTCTTACGATCAATCTTGGATCCCGAGACGACTCACACACTCTATGATGGACAATGGATGATGGTGGTGGATGATGGTGTTGTGATGGTGGTGGGTGGTGGATGAAGTGTGAGAGAGGTGGTGTGCCAAGGGATGAGATGAAATGAATCCAAGCACTCCTATTTATAGGCTGAACAGAGAGCTGGACACGGCCCCGTGTCCGCTGGACACGGCCCCGTGCCCGTCTGACACTCTCTCTCCTCATTAATTGTAATTCGCAATTACAATAAATGCGCCTGCTGTACTTTCGACACGCCCCCGTGTCCGCTGAGAACGGCCCGTGGTGGGCAATAGAAGCTTCTATAGGTTTGTCTTTTCTGCTGCTTCTTGGGCACGGCCCCGTGCTGGCTGAGCACGGGGCGTGTTCAGCCTTCTGTTTTCTCTATTTTGCTTTGGAAGGTGCCGTTGAGGGTTCGGGCAATCCACTAATGTTCCTTTTCTTGTATTTATGTTGGATTTAGCTGTCTTTTTGCTTCTTTTGCGTTTTTGAGCTCATTTAATCCTGAAAATACAAAAGGAAGACAAAAACACTCTTTTTCCAATATTAGTACTAAAAAGGGGTTAGTTTTATGCCTCATTTGATGTAATTTATATGTTGCATTTTACACACATCAAATACCCCCACACTTGAACTTTTGCTTGTCCTCAAGCAAAACTCTTTAATATTTGGCTTACACTCCCAAATGGAATAGGTAGAAGAGAAGGTTTTGGGCTTGTCATAGAGTGTCGGGATTTCCAAGATCTTTTTGGGGTTTTATTTTTATTTATTTACACTCCTATTCGTAATGATTTATTTAGAACTGTTCATAAAAGAAATTACTTAATTGGGCATAACATATTTTTTTAAAATTCTATTTATATACAAGTTCACATACCTCGCGGGGAAATCACTCACACTCGGCCGAAGGTGTATTTTTAGTGAATCACTCGAGAGCGGTCCTGGAACTTATTCCTACCATAGGCTTGCCAAAAAATCAATCCTCCTCCTTTTTAACTTTTATACCTTTGTAGATATCAAGAGGACTTTGTGGGTTAAGGGTTGGCTAGGGTTAAAGGTAGGTGATTGGGTTAGTGGTTAGTAAAAAAAAAGGGCAAAAAGCGTAACAAGTGTCGGTTTTCGTATATATATATATATTTTTTTTTTCAACTTTTTAATGAAGCTTTTATTCAAACAAAGTTATTTTTGATTACTTTGTTTGTTTATTTTCTTTTTGCTTCATTAAATTTTTTTTTTTTTTTTTTTTTTTTTTTACGAAGAACCGAACTTGTTACTAAAATAAAGGGTAAAAAAAATGAAAAAGGTTTTGGTGGGTGAAAGGGTTTTTGTTTTGGGTGATGAAACGAAAAGGTTTAGGCTCAAAGGGGCTAACTAGGGGGATTTTTGGGTAGGTGGTAAAAGAAAAAGAAAAATAATGGTGTAGAAAAAAAAAATATTAGTCCTAATGCCTCCATCATTTACTTACTCGGGTTTAAGTTGATAAGGACCGGGAATGTATTGTTATGGCAAGTTCTAGAGTCGTAAGAACCAAGCGGCTATTCACACAAGAAACGAAAAATGAGCATTTAGTCAAATGATATGGAATTGTGTGCTCAATAAAGGCTCAAAACTCACTTTTGTGGGAATGGGTTTTTATGTGATCAAGTATATATAATCAAATTTTAAATAAGTTTGTCATGCCTTTTCATAATTTTCTTATGTTGGTTCTTTTTATCACTACGCTATCGGTTGTAAATTTGTAAAAATATAACCTTTTTGAGAGCTTGAATTTCCCGAGTTAAACCTAGACAAGTAAAAAAAAAAATTGAAATTTTTGAAAAAATTTGGGGTGATTAGCGGTTCTAATAGAGTTTTGTGTAAGGCTTGTATTTAGGACTTGCAAAATTCAAGGTTTTAGCATCCCCCCCACACTTAAATTACACATTGTCCTCAATGTGTCCCAAAAATAAATTTTTAGGTTGATTAGATGTGTAAAATAGTGTTTAAAAAGCAAAAATTTGTGTTACTGGGCACTGAACACGGCCCCGTGTAGAGTGGGCACGACCCCGTGTTCAGGTGCCAGTAACAAGAACTTACAGAAGGTGGACACGGCCCCGTGTCCACTGAACACGGCCACGTTTCTGACAAAATTCTGCCGAACAGAAGCCAAACAGCAGGTCAGGGAGGTGAGCACGGGGGCGTGTTGGCTGGACACGTCCCCGTGTGGACAGTCTGGAAGCCTGAAAAACAGGTTTCCTTCTCCGGTTTTTCCATTCTAGCCCTATGAGTGCTGAGGCTTAACACCCTAAGCCTTGGTTTGTACCTGTTTCAACACTTAATACCACACCAAGCAATACAAACATCCTACATTACCAAAGTTAATTGTTCCAAGCATAAAGTAAAAGAAAAATAAAATGCAGAAAAATAGTTAGGAAAAGTAAATTGTCTAACACTTGGCACGCAGGCCATCAATTGTTCAAGATTGCAAAGGGTTAACCTGGGGAGCCACCAATCAACCGCTTCCTCCTATTCTCCTCCCGCCTACTCCATGGCATCATCATCATCATCATCATCATCATCATCATCGTCATCCCCTCCACGGCGTTCAATGTGGTCTCGTATGTATCCGACATCGTCTTGTATCTCGGATAGGTTTCTCTCGATAGCTCCGACCCGGTGGTAGGTGTTGCTCGCCATGTTATAGGTGTTCCGAGTACACATGAGGTTTTCCTGCAACAAATCATGCAAACTTTGAAAATTAGGAAAACTGCCTCCCGAGGAGGATGATTGGCCCGGATCACCGTGGGGTGGGTATTGGTACTGATGATGTTGCGGTGCTGGGAGGACAAGTGCTTCTTGCGGGTTCCATGCATGACCTTGCATCCTTTGAAAGGTTACCGTCCCGTCTTCTGCCTCATAAACCAGGTTCATTGAGCGGCATATGTGAATATCCACCGTTCCCGACCATGGGCTCCTCTCAAATGACCTTGGAATGCGGGTGAAGTGCTTGAAGAGACGGTACACCCATCCCCCGAAGAAAATAGGAGTTGGTGCACTAGCAAGGCGGTTGTGATGCATGTTTCGGAGCATGAGGAACGGAACATCGAGTGGCCTGCGGTTGTGAATGCAATGGAGGACAAGTAAATCTCTTAACCCAACGACGCCACCACTGTCATGCCTTTGGCTAAGAGAGTAGCCGAGGAGCCTATGAATGTATCTGTAAAGCGGATCCCTCAGCTTGGTACTCTTAGTGCTGCTCGGATTGTAGAACCCTTCCCCAATCTGAGCCCACATGGCTTGGCGCTCGTTGTCTTCGATCTCTCTCAATCCCCCTGTATTTTCTTCGTTTCCTGCATCCTCTTCCGCATACAACCCGATAATCGATCCGAATTGTGCCATGGAGGTCGAATACCTCGTTCCGCCACACCTGAATGACACCCCGTCTTCATCGAACGGGTCGCACCTTGAAGTGAATGCAAAGGTGCTATAGAATTCCAAGGTGCATTCATGGACGGAACGGAGTCGGGTTGTTAGCGCGACTCTGAGTGGTCCCGTGACAATGTTGTTGAAACGGTCAATTTGATTCACCATGGTTAGTAGTTCTGTGCATGCCTGCCTCGGGTATTCCTCCGGTCTTGTTTGAAGAAGCTCGTATCGGGCTCTTGCATCTAGCTCATTGGCGTTGAATCTAGTAAACTTCTTGGCCATCTGCAAGAATACTCCAAAAGTTAGCATGAAACAGAAATATTTTCGGAAAAAAACTGCAAACAGCGGGCTGGACACGTCCCCGTGCCCAGCGGACACGGCCCCGTGTCCAGGGGTCTGTTACTCAAAAATCCCATTTTTCGACCCGGCTTCGAAAACTTGAAAATTTTTTAACCGATAGGTGCGGTTTCCCCCGAAAATGAAACCCTAAGTTCCGTTTTTCCCAAAATAACCCGTTTACCCTATCAATTTTATCTTTTTCGGTTCAAGAACAAGGGTTTGGGGTCTTTGTAAGAAATCGGGTGAATCTATGAACAATACAAGTGTATTTACTTCCCTTAACACTAATCTAACCTAATGCAAACAAATTTAGGTAAAAATTTTTAGGTTCGATCCGAATGAACATCAAGAACCCTAGATTTTTCCCCAAATTTGTGGTGTATTAACTACATGCAAGTGACTAATCTAACTACTACGAGTGACAGAATCATACCTTGACGCTGTTAGATCGGTAAGAGACGTTGGAATTTCGCGAAAAATCGCCTGGAACCAGAGCTTTTGTGGGGAAACGGGGCGTGTGGAATGAAGAAACTGTTTTGAAAAAGGGGTTTTATCCCGTCTGCAGCGCGAACACGGCCCCGTGTCCAGCGGACACGGCCTCGTGCCGAGCTTTTTTTTTTTTTTTTTTTTTTTTATAGTGCGCGTGTGAGTGCCCCTTTCTCCTATAAGCTATGGTTTAGAAAACTTACCGCTTTATTTTGCCGCCTCAATCGTTCATAACTTACCAGGCATGATGTTTTTATTCTTCCACGGTTTGAAGCGAGATCTCTTCTTCCTCATCCTCAATAAATCCTTGATAGAGTTTCAGCCGTTGGCCATTGACTTTAAATGGTGACCCATTTCGAGGTTTAATTTCCACTGCACCGTGTGGAAAAATATGGGTGACGGAAAAAGGTCCTGACCACCTAGACTTTAATTTACCAGGAAACAATCGAAGTCGTGAATTAAACAAAAGAACTAAATCTCCTACCCGAAATTCATTAGGTTTAATATGTTTGTCATGCCAATCTTTCATTCTTTCCTTATAAATCTCAGAGTTTGAGTATGCATAATTCCTAAGTTCGTCTAATTCATTTATTTGACAAAATCGATTTTTACCAGCAAATTCTAGATCTAAGTTTACATTTTTGATTGCCCAGTAGGCTTTGTGTGCAATTTCTACTGGCAAGTGGCAACTTTTTCCATAGACTAGCTTATATGGGGTTGTACCTATCGTTGTTTTATAAGCAATTCAAAAAGCCCATAAAGCATCATCTAATTTATCAGCCCATTCCTTTCTATTTAACCCTACGGTTTTTTCAAGTATTCGTTTTAGCCCTCTATTGGTCACTTCGGCTTGTCCGTTTGTTTGAGGGTGATAAGCTGTCGAAACCCGGTGATAGACCCCATATCTTGTTAAAAATTTTTCAAGTTGATGATTACAAAAATGGGTACCTCTATCACTTATTAAAGCTTTGGGTGTGCCAAAACGAGAGAATAATTTTTTCAGAAATCTTACCACTACTCTTCCATCATTTGTTGGAAGTGCTTCGGCCTCGGCCCATTTAGACAGGTAATCAACTGCCACAAGTATGTATTTGTTTCCTTTCGATGGTGGAAAAGGTCCCATAAAGTCGAGTCCCCACACATCAAAAATTTCACAAACAAGAATGCCATTTTGTGGCATTTCGTTTTTGGAAGAAATATTACCTGTTCTTTGGCAAGCATCACATGTCTTTACAAGATTTTGGGCATCTTTGTAAATGGTTGGCCAATAAAATCCTGAATCAAATACCTTTCGTGCGGTACTGGCAGCACCATGATGTCCTCCGTATGGACCTTCGTGACAATGGCGAAGAATTCTTCGGGCTTCACTACCATGTACGCATCGTCTGACGAGTTGGTCGGCACACATTTTGAAAAGATATGGATCTTCCCAAAAATAGTGTTTCACATTGGCAAAGAATTTTTTTCTTTGATGATGTGGCCATCCTTTTGCGACTATTCCACTAGCTAAGTAGTTGGCAAAGTCGGCGTACCATGGTTCTTCCTTAAATTCCACCATTTCCAGGGATTCAGTTGGGAATTTTTCGTTGATTTGCTCGCCCCTGGTTGCCTCCAAAGCTAGGTCTTCTAAGCGCGAAAGATGGTCTGCTGCGGTATTTTCTGCTCCTCTTTTGTCTTTGATTTCAATGTCGAATTCTTGGAGGAGTAGAATCCACCTAATCAAACGTGGTTTTGCGTCTTGCTTCTTAAAGAGATATCGAATGGCTGCATGGTCTGTGTAGACTATAGTTTTAGAAAGAACAAGATAAGAGCGAAATTTATCAAAAGCAAATACCACAGCTAGTAACTCTTTTTCAGTTGTTGTGTAATTTTCTTGTGCATCGTTAAGTGTTTTACTAGCATAATATATTGGGTGGAAATGCTTTTCTTTTCTCTGTCCCAAGACAGCTCCAACTGCAAAGTCACTAGCATCGCACATGATTTCGAAAGGAAATTTCCAATCAGGTGCTATCATGATAGGTGCATTGACTAACATTTCCTTTAGGGTTAGAAATGCTTGATTGCAATCCTTGTCAAAGATGAAAGGAGCATCTTTTTCAAGTAACTTTGTTAGAGGTCTTGAGATTTTTGAAAAGTCTTTGATAAACCTCCTATAAAATCCGGCATGCCCTAGGAAACTTCTAATAGCTCTTACGGAGGATGGAGGAGGTAACCTAGAAATGGTATCTATTTTGGCTCGATCCACCTCCATTCCTCCGCTTGAGATCTTGTGACCGAGTACTATTCCCTCCGTTACCATGAAATGGCATTTTTCCCAATTAAGGGCGAGGTTAGTTTCCTCACATCGGGATAGCATTCGTTCAAGGTTATCGAGGCATTGGTCGTATGAATCCCCAAAGATAGAAAAGTCGTCCATGAAGACTTCCATTGTCTTTTCTATCATGTCATGGAAAATGGCTACCATGCAACGTTGGAATGTTGCGGGGGCATTACATAGACCAAACGGCATGCGTCGATAAGCAAAAGTTCCATAGGGACATGTGAACGTTGTCTTTTCTTGGTCTTCGGGTGCTATCGGGATTTGAAAGTAACCTGAAAAACCATCCAAGAAACAGTAAAATTTATGACCGGATAATCTTTCTAACATCTGATCAATGAAGGGTAAAGGAAAATGATCCTTTCTTGTTGCTTCATTTAATCGTCTATAATCTATACATACTCTCCATCCTGTGACGGTTCTTGTTGGTATTAATTCATTTTTTTCGTTAGTAATTACCGTCATACCTCCTTTCTTTGGAACTACTTGGACGGGACTTACCCAAGGACTATCGAAAATAGGATTGATAAGTCCTGCGTCAAGTAATTTGATGACTTCATTTTTATCCACTTCTTGAACATTTGGATTTACTCGACGTTGTGGTTGTATGACAGATTTGTAGTCATCATTCATCAAAATTTTGTGTGTGCACATAGAAGGACTAATTCCTTTTATGTCAACAAGTTTCCAAGCTATTGCATTTTTGTGTTTTTTCAAAAGACTAACTAGTTTTTCTTTTTCTAGGTTATCTAATTTAGACGAAATAATTACAGGTAATTTACCATCTTTGTCTAGAAAAGCATATTCCAAACCTTTTGGAAGTTCTTTGAGCTCAAGTGGTGGGTCTTTAGGAGACTCCTTATTTGGTTGCTCGTTTCGATCAAGAACTTTAAAAGTTTGTTCTATGGCGACCTCTTCTTCAACAAAGTGGTCAGTCTCTTCACTTGTATCGGGTGGCTCATCTTCATCTTCAATTAGGGGGTCATTATTGCCGAATGGATATTTCATTGATCGTTCGAGATCGACACTTCTTTTAAATGCCCCTAATTGAAGAGGTAGATTATTGAACTTCCGGTTTTTCAAAGCTTCGTAAGTTTTTACAAATGGTCGTCCCAACACTAGAGGAGCGTCATCGAGGATGACAAAGTCGGTTGGAATTACCATTTGATTTGTTTGAACCAAGACATCTTCAACTATACCGATTGATTTTATTACTTTCCGATTGGATAGAAAAATGGGTATTTGAAGTGGAGAAAAATCACTAATACTTAATTTTTCGAAAAGGTAGTTAGGCATTATGTTAACACAAAGATCTTTATCGATTGTGACATTACTAATAAACGAATTTTGAAAGAAACATGGAACCGGTGTGATGTTAATTTCAAATGGGTCTTCTTTTATTAGTGAAGTTTGATCATTAGTTAACTTAACACTTACCGTTTCGTCAATTTTAGTGTTAGTGTTTAACTCTTTTAGAAACTTAGCATGAGTGGGTACTAAACAATGATTTTTGAAAGAAGGTGATAAGAGATGAATTTCTTCAAAATTAGACTCTTCTTGGATTTTAACGTTGTCGGACTCACCTTTTTCGTTGTTTAACTCATGTGTCGGTTTTTCACTTATTTGTTCTTCCATTTTTTCATTTTTAGTTATCTCTTCCTTTTTTAATTCTTCTCTTGCGCGGGACTCCTCTTCCCTTGCGCGAGCTTCTTTTATACACCGATCGATAACTCTAATGTGTTCTAATATCCTATCGGTCACTTCGGTTATAGAAAAAGAATCATTATTTTCTAAGCTTGAATCCGGTTGTTCGACCCTTTGTTCCTCATAATACCCATATGAAGTTGATGGTTCACACCATTGCCCTTCATTGTAAGCATATGATGGATAAGGTTCGTAATTTTGTTCTTCATAATACTCATATGAGGTGGGTTGTTCACGCCAAGGTTCCTCATAATAAGCATATGAAGGTGGTGGCTCATACCTTGGTTCCTCAAAGTATGAGTAAGAAGGCTCATACCTTGGTTCATCAAAATATGAGTATGAGGGAGGAGGTTCATACCTTTGGTCTTCATAGGATGTGTATGAAGTTGATGGTTCGTACCTGGGCCCCTCATAGTAAGTGTATGAATTGGATGGTTGGTACGAGTGATTATCTTGAATTGAACGTGTATTACGACAATTTGTGCAATAATTACCCCTATAATCATCCTCATCATAGGTGTAGTTGTAACCTCCTGAGTATTGATCCATAAGAATCACTCAGCAGACCACAACCGAGTCTCGAGATCAGAAAACAAAAATAAAAACGGAAACAGAGGCTGGACACGGCCCCGTGTTGAGTGGACACGGCCCCGTGTTCAGAATCTGTATCTGGGCGTTTTAATTAAATTGACTGATCTAGTTGAGCACGGGGCGTGTTCAGTGAGCACGGCCCGTGTACAAGCTACTGTTACTGGGCGTTTATGAAAAATCTGCAGCACGGCCCCGTGTTCAGTGAACACGGCCACGTGTACAGGATACTGTAAATGCAAAACTAAACTAAATGCAGAAAAATGTGCGCGCGTTTAAAAAAAAACTGATTAGGCCGTCGATTTTAAGCTTTCTTAAAATCCTTGTGTCCCCGGCAACGGCGCCAAAAACTTGATGCGTGCGAAGTGTCGTATATTTTAGGTGTATATTTTAAGCCCTTTTTAACACTTATTTTAGCCAAGTTTTAAATTTATAAAACACGATATTTCATTAACACTAAACACACATATGGGCAAGTGCACCCATCGTTGAGTGTAGTATAGCGTTGGTAAGATACCGAGGTCGTCCAAGGACACAAGAGCTTTTAATACCGGTTTATCCTCAACGTCTAACCAAAATAAAAGTTTAGAAAAATGTTTTAAACTAAGAAAAATAAAAACTAACTAAAATGCTGAAAATAAAAATAAAATAAAAACAGATAGACAAGATGAATCACTTGGTTCCGACTCGTATCTAGTATAACCTTTGATTATTTCCGCACTTTTGCACATAATTAAGAGATTATCTTAGTTATTGTAGTAGGCCCCTCTTTTGAAGGTGACGTTACCCTCACCCCAGTAGTTTGAGTCAGCAGGGATACAATCCTAAAGGGGTGGATTATTGGAAGATAATGAATTAAGTTATTAATGCAGTATTGTGGTAGGCCCCGCTTTTGGCGGTGACGTTACCCTCGACTAAGTAGTCTGAGTCAGCAGGGATACAGTCCTAAATAGCCGGGTTATAGTATTAATAGTAGTTAACTTATGAGGGGATCAAAGAGTTTGGACCCCCGCCATCCAATACCGTGAAGTATTGAAGGAGGTCCTACTAAATTTGACCCAGGTCCATTGCAGGACCTCTAAACGCTGAACAATGGCAAGACCTTTACCAAACCGTTCCCTTAACCCCCTACCAGGTAGCCAACATACCTCCATATAGACCGTGGAGATATGAATGGTGAAAATCCTTTATTTTATATAGACAGTAAAATAATGCCAAGACACCACAGACAAACGATAAGGAAAGATCACCTTCAACATAAGTAACTAGTTATTAAAGTCATTAATACAAAACCAAATAAAAAGTGCAAAAGATTAGAAATAAAAAGTATTATACTAGACACTTTGTCTTCACCAAGTGATGTAAGAGACTTAGGCAAACATGGCCTTGATTGTCAAGAACTCTTACGATCAATCTTGGATCCCGAGACGACTCACACACTCTATGATGGACAATGGATGATGGTGGTGGATGATGGTGTTGTGATGGTGGTGGGTGGTGGATGAAGTGTGAGAGAGGTGGTGTGCCAAGGGATGAGATGAAATGAATCCAAGCACTCCTATTTATAGGCTGAACAGAGAGCTGGACACGGCCCCGTGTCCGCTGGACACGGCCCCGTGCCCGTCTGACACTCTCTCTCCTCATTAATTGTAATTCGCAATTACAATAAATGCGCCTGCTGTACTTTCGACACGCCCCCGTGTCCGCTGAGCACGACCCGTGGTGGGCAATAGAAGCTTCTATAGGTTTGTCTTTTCTGCTGCTTCTTGGGCACGGCCCCGTGCTGGCTGAGCACGGGGCGTGTTCAGCCTTCTGTTTTCTCTATTTTGCTTTGGAAGGTGCCGTTGAGGGTTCGGGCAATCCACTAATGTTCCTTTTCTTGTATTTATGTTGGATTTAGCTGTCTTTTTGCTTCTTTTGCGTTTTTGAGCTCATTTAATCCTGAAAATACAAAAGGAAGACAAAAACACTCTTTTTCCAATATTAGTACTAAAAAAGGGTTAGTTTTATGCCTCATTTGATGTAATTTATATGTTGCATTTTACACACATCAGTGGGCGACCCATTCACTAAAATCGAAGACCTCATCGACTTCAGACATCCTTTAATCCAATTGCACCATCTATCCGGAAAGCCCATATGAGTCATAATATCTAATAAAAATTTCCAAATCACGTTGTCATAGGCCTTTTCAAAGTCGATCTTTAGAAAAAATAGTTTTTTTCTTAAGCTTTTTACCCCAGTTGAATAACTCATTAATAATCAACGGACCGTCTAAGATAAAATTACCTTTCAAAAAAGCCGATTGAGAATCAGAAATCACCGAACCGATAACCTTTTTTAATCTGTTAGCCAGCACCATCGAGATTAATTTAGTGATGACTCCAATAAGATTAATGGGCCTATAATTCTTTAAATCCACCGGGTCTTTAATCTTCGGGATAAGCATGATAAAGGATGAATTGCATCCTATACTATACTTTCCGTTCTCAAAGAAATAATCGAAAATTTTCATAAAATCCAACTCGAAGAGATGCCAAAAGACTTTTATGAATTTGAAGTTTAAACAGTCCGGACCCGGAGCTTTATCATCTCCACAATCTTTTAGAGCCTCCTTAACTTCCAATAGAGAAAACGGACAAATAAGACTAGATTTATCTTCCTCGGAAAATTGCTTAATACCTTGACAATCCAAAACCGGCCTATTAGAAACCTCTTTCGTAAATCTGGATCTAAAAAATTTCCTGACTTCCAGCTTAATCAACGAAGGTTTATTGATCCATTCCGAACCCAAGTTAATCCCCGGAATACCATTAACCGCTTTTCGAGCATTGACAAGAGCGTGAAAAAATTTAGAATTTTCATCTCCGTCAAGAGCCCATTTTAATCTAGCACGCTGTTTCAGGTCTGACGCTTTGTTTCTTTCAAATTCAAGCAACACTTTTTTGTTTTCCAAAAAGGACCATCTTCCTCCTCTGTTAAATCTCTAACCTCCATACACTTCTCTAACTCCTTCAGTTCTTCCAACGATCTATTAGCAATCTCCCCTTCTTTCTTTTTCATCTCGTCTCTCCAAACCTTTATCCCTTTTCTAAGAGCCACAAATTTCTGAATTAAAACAAAGTCAGGCGGGCCCGAAGTGTTAAATCCCTCCAATGATTTTTCCACCGCTTCCTTGTAACCTTCTTTCTTCAAACAAGAGTTAAAAACTCTAAAAGGTTTTGCACCGAAATTCTTCAATTGGGTGATGAGTAAAATAGGGCCATGATCCGAAAAACTAACTGGAAGGGCCCTGAAAGTAGCATCAGGCCACCGATTGAAAAAATCAGAACACACCAGGAATCTGTCGATTTTGCTTAATTTTCTTCCGTTACCTCTAACGCATGTGAACCTACTGCCTTTCAGATCAAATTCACCTAACGCATGTGAGCCGCATTTTAAGTTTTCTTCTTCGTGTGACATAGCGAGTGCATCGTAACTGACCAACCTCTTGATCGCTGCAACACGCAGGGTCAATTACTAGTTATAATAATATACATGTTTACTTGTGAAACTTTACTACTTACACATTATATTTTAAAAATATAAACAACTACTTATTTGGCATTAATATATCAATACTAGCAATATGATCGACCACTCTCCTAGTTTTTACTTCCATTACCGAGGGTAATCTCAATCTGTTAGGAATGTAAATCCGTGTTCCCCTAACATTTGTTTGTGTCAGTTGTTGGAAATTTAGTGAAAATGAGTTTTTTACTAAATATTTGGACATCAATAATATTTATATATGTGTTGTATAAATAATTATTTATGGGTTTGTGTTCAAACTATGTCCAAATAGAGCTAAGATGAATGCGATATCGAAGCTTGAAGTTGTATGTTTGGAACAAACAAAGATGACGAAAATGGATTGAGATTTGTCACCTTGTCCCACACAGGTGGAATGACAAAACTTAAAGTGGTATATAAGGAGGAGCACTCCTTAAAAGGCAAACACTAGTGGGGACCCAAAGGGTTCATCGCACTTGCACATATGCACGCGTGACATGGGTTATAGGCCCAATGTGGTGCACTTTGAACTTCGCACACCGCCTTTGTATTTTTTCTCATGAGCGCGTGGTCAGATACATGGCAGGTCCGCTTATGGCGCACCTTTGGGTGGCGTAGGCAAATGCCATGGCATGGCACATGTCGATGAGGCGCGAGCTCCTTAGGCGCATGGCGCACGTCATTGGCTATGGCGAAAACTGCAAGTGGCGCGCGAGTATGGATGGCGCATAACCAGGTGGCGTCCTGGTGTGCGTAGCGACTTCCAATTAGTGTGTGGCGCAAGAAGGTGTGTCTCCGCAGAAGCGTAGTGCAGGCTCAACTAAGGCGCGCCTGAATGCGCGCTCGACCGGTCAAACCAGTCTACTTACTAGAGAGTTAAGGTTAGACGGTTTCCACTAGTGTCATAAGTTGAATGGCAGTTTCCTTTTACTACCACTTAATATCCATTAAGTTAGAGTTTAACCCTTTTAATTACAAGATTGATGATCTTGTTAATTACAAGATTAATGATCTTGTTAATTACAAGATTAATGATCTTGTTTATGGCATCATTAAGAGGGTTGAATGAGTCTATACATCTCATTATAAAATGAATATGGTTTATTCATTTGAAGATAAGTAGAAAAATAGACACAACAAATTGACCTTTTGTTCCATGGAAATTTAGAGAGGAGCACTCTCTAAATTATTCTTTTCTCAACTTCATTTTTTCCTAATTGTATGAGCACCAAATTATACCCGGTGCTATCTCGGGCATGAGAGTCATCTCCGGCAGTACACATACTGTTCCGGTTGTTGTACCCTGGGAGACAGAACCGTCTGAGAGGAGGCGCAGAATCTGTTTTAAGGGAAGCGTGTTGAACACGTGCCTCAACCAAAACTGTCAACGATATTTTGCTTGTCTTGCAGCGGAGTTTCGATCTGGAAGGTGCGGTTGAAGTTTCCAAAGACGCTTGCTCAAATCAAGATTGGTACAATTATATTGTATTTTATCTTCGTTTATTTAGTTTTTGTAACTGGTATTGTACTAGTCGAATTTCCCACAAATAACGAGAGTCTCGTTATTATTTATTTATTTTGTAATATATTTTAATAAAAAGTGAACCTAGTTCCTACAATCTTAAAACAGACTTTCGTGAAGATTGTTACTACAATCTTAAATCCCTTCTCTACAAGGATTTAGGTTTACGAAAGTTAAAATATTTAATGGGAATTTTGTTAAAATCTTACAAATATTTTTTTGGGAAATATATATGTAGTACAAACGAGTCGGATTAATTTTATGATTGGAGTACAATCTTTAATCCGAATACCGTGTTACAAAACGAACGTTTTGATTCATGTTTTGGAGTTCATGGGTTTTTGTTCGTGTTTAGATAAACCGAACCATACACAAAATAATATGTATTTCAATATGTTTTGAAATACTAAATTTTCTAATGAGCGTATTAGAAAATTTTATTTTGTAACCCCTTACAAAAGTGTTTGTAACGTTTATTTCTTTTTAATAAGCTTTTAGAAACCATAATTGATATATTAATGTTGGTTTTAAAAGTCTTGAAATATTTTCTATTTTGTAATGAGTGTATTAGAAAATAAATATTTTATAAAATTACAAGTTTTAAAACATTTGTGTATTCTAACAAGCATGTTAGAAGTAATTATTTTATATAATAATAAGTTTTAAAACATCTATATGTTCTAACGAGCGTGTTAGGAACAATGTTTTAAAGACGGTTGGATGTTCTAACGAGCGTGTTAGAAACAAGAGTTTAAATACGTTTAGATTTTCTAACGAGCATGTTAGAAAAGATTATTATTTCAAATAATTACCGACGAGCGTGTTGGACACAATTATTTTGGATAATAAACCTTGTAATGGTTTCATCTAAACTATTAAATTTCTAACGAGCGAGTTAGAATCGGATTTTTTCCACATACGTTTAAACGATTTTTATTTGTTTATTTCTAATCAGAGTATTAGAAATAGTTTATATTTTTTATAAACTTCGAAACAAATTTTGTAATCGATTATTTCTAACGAGCGTGTTAGAAACGATTTAAAGAATTTGATAGCTGTTTATTTTCTAACGAGCGTGTTAGAAACGATTTAACGACTTTGTCAATTGTTTATTTCTAACAAGCGGGTTAGAAAACGTTTATTTTATATAAACCAAAAACGGCTTATGGCAATAAATAATCGTTTAATTTTCTAATGGACGTATTAGAATTAGTTTATCTTATAACCAACTATTTTAACGATTTGCAATCGTTAATTTCTAACGAGCGGGTTAGAACCGGGTTAACTATGATAAACTATTTAAGATGATTTATAATCGTTTTATATATTTTCTAACGAGCGTGTTAGAAAATATTTGTGTTCATTTCTAACGAGCGTGTTAGAAAACGTTCATTTAAATAAACCAAAAGTGAATAATTGTATTCGTTTTATTTCTAACGAACGTGTTAGAAAACGTTCATTTAAATAAACCAAAAGTGAATAATTGTATTCGTTTTATTTCTAACGAGCGTGTTAGAAAACATTCATTTAAATAAACCAAAAGTGAATAATTTTATTCATTTTATTTCTAACGAGCGCGTTAGAAGCGGTTTACTTTATAAAACCGAATATTTTGAATGTTTGTTAAACATTTAAATTCTAATTAGCATATTAGAATTGGTTATCATACAAACCACTCATTTTAACGATTGGTAATCGTTATTATCTAACAGCGGTTAGAAATGGTTTGAATATGATAAACCAACTATTAAAACGATGTGTATTCGTTTTATTTTTTCAAATGAGCGAGTTTGAAATTGTTTTATTTAATAAACTATTATAAGGTTTATTGTCTTGATTTTTAATCAAAACATAAATATATAGTTTATTTTTAAAACACTTGCAAAACGAAAAATGTTTTGAACGAATAAAACATCTCTTTGCGATTTACAAATGATTCTTTACTTCCACGAGAAGTATTACGTCTTGAACCATATAATAGTCTTGGAAAGACTATTTTGCTAAAAACAACTCAATGTTGTTATAAATATAATAAGTTGCTCAACTACTTGCGAGTAGTTAATTGTAAACAACTTTATATTTTGGACAACTTGTGATTATTCAAGTTTAGAGTTTCAAGACGAGACAAGTTATACGTGTTCCATTGAGGGAGTACCTCAAAACATGACAGAACGATGGAATTGCGTTTATTTCATTCTAAAGTGTGTTGAAAATAATAACACTTTGGGATTTGATGTTGAGATATCATTGGTGTATCCGTTATTTTGGACTACTAATAAGTTGTCAAAAGGATATACATTTTGATACAAAGTGTAAAAACTAATTTACACGGACACAACGAGCGGGTTGTGATCATGACTTATGTAATAAGTCACAAATCAAACATCAAACGTATAACGAGTTCGTGAGAAACGTGGTGCATGGTTTGAGATGAAATGCATCAAAACAAGATATGTCATCTAATGTTGAGAGCATCAACATGGAAATGCACATGTAAGTTTTCAAAGAATATAACATATGAAAGAAATATATGTTATTATTGTAAATGATTTTAATAAATTTAGCAAATTTATTAACGGAAATTTACAATAGTGATGGACTTGTAGATGCTTCTACCACCATCAATGTTATTTAAACTATGTGGAGGCTTGGTCCTCAATTTGGGAGAGTATCCCAATACATGTTATTAATGAAACAACAACGTAAATGTATATATCACTATAGGCATTCGTGAATACTTTGTTGTTGAGAGTCAATCTAATTGACCATATCTCAAGACTCTAGTGATTTTATACAAAGATCTTTCATCAAAGTGACTTGGATTAAGACTTATGTTTAAGTCCTTAGGAAGTAAATGGTGAAGCCTTGGAGATAAAAAGGCAAACGAGTTATGATCCTAATGGATGGAGTTATCTATGGTTTTTGAGGCCTTCCTAAAACCGATGGTTTTGGAATGGTGAAATAAAAATTTCATTATTGTGTCTAAACTAAGAAACGAATGTTCGGAAGAGATAGTGCGTTATCTCTTAAGGCTGTGAAGAATCAGAATGATGCATCTTCTGTTCACATGCTAGAGTATTGTGGTCTAAAGCATGCTAGACTAATACTTGTTAATTTATATGCTCGACGGAGATTAAATTAACTTTAAACATTCAAAATATGTGATGACACAAGAACGAATTTTGTGCTAAACAAAACTATAAATATAACTTCATTAAAATGAAAGCAATGTGGGGGGAGGAACCATTTAAGAAACAAACCCTTTAGGGTATGTGGAAATGGTAGTTGAGAAGTTTTCTCAAACTCGAAATGAAAGGGAGAACCTTTCATCACCCTGTTTGAATGCTATCCAATTACACTTAAATGTGGGGGTGACTTCCATTTGAATTTGGAAATGGTAGTTGAGAAGTTTTCTCAAACTCGAAATGAAAGGGAGAACCTTTCATCACCCCATTTGGATGCTATCCAATTAAACTTAAATGTGGGGGTGACTTGCACTTGAATGTGGAAGGTTTGGCAATAAGGATTTTAGAAATCCTAATATATATTGCAAACGCATGACCAAGTGGAGTACACAATGGTTATATGGAGTCAATCGAGTAGATTAGACTCGAATGCCAATTGGTTAGATTCAAAATCTAGTAAGATGTCAGTCATGACACACCAAAGGCATGGTGAAAACGTGTCTAGCCATGAATTGAATTTCATGTCATTCTAAAGACAAGGTACATAACTGGATCCAGGTTGAGATCACAAGTTATAAGTCTTATGAATCGACTAAAAGGCAAAAGTGACTAGCGAGTCAAGAACACGTTAGAACAACTGATCTAAACTGAAAATTATTGTTGTTGACTTAGCGAAGTCAACAAATAATTTTAGATCCAACAACCAGTGGGTTGATAAGAGATCAAGTTGTGGAATGAGACTAAAGCCCATGGAAAAGGGACATGAGGGAAACCTAACCTAGTTGACTGGAGATCCCAAGATCTAGGTTCAATAGGACAACTTAATCATGAACCGAAGGGTAGTCACTATGGGGGCATAGCTAATATATATGTTTATGTATAAGCTAGATTATGTGTTCGTATACCCCCTAAAACTATAAAAGGGTGTTTAAATACGTCCTAGTCCATTCCTATAATATTCAGTGACATTGTTGTGAGGCTAAGCATAATATATGGCTAATTGATTTATGGAAATCATAGCAAGCCATAATGCTTTTAATGATTCAAAGGAATCACCTATGTGAGAGAGAAGTAGGGTCGCTTCGAATGGCATTGTGGGGTGCGCAATCCTAGAGCTCTCGTAGAACCAGGCTAGTGTTCCAGGACCATAATAGGACACGATAGTGAGGGGATGGCCCGGCTAGGGAAAGTGTTGTGTGAATGTATATTGTCGTTTACACAAATGGGGGGTTGTTCAAGGACATCACGTCTACAAAACCCTAGTAGACTAAGTATGCTTCACAAAGGAAGGTTCAAAGGTAAAATCTACCTATCCTGCAATACTCGACTGTCGAGGTTTTATCGGGGAATTTTGTGTGTTTATCGATCTCCATTCATGTGGGGGATTGTTGGAAATTTAGTGAAAATGAGTTTTTTACTAAATATTTGGACATCAATAATATTTATATATGTGTTGTATAAATAATTATTTATGGGTTTGTGTTCAACTATGTCCAAATAGAGCTAAGATGAATGAGATATCGAAGCTTGAAGTTGAATGAGTCTATACATCTCATTATAAAATGAATATGGTTTATTCATTTGAAGATAAGTAGAAAAAAAGACACAACAAATTGACCTTTTGTTCCATGGAAATTTAGAGAGGAGCACTCTCTAAATTATTCTTTTCTCAACTTCATTTTTTCCTAATTGTATGAGCACCAAATTATACCCGGTGCTATCTCGGGCATGAGAGTCATCTCCGGCAGTACACATACTGTTCCGGTTGTTGTACCCTGGGAGACAGAACCGTCTGAGAGGAGGCGCAGAATCTGTTTTAAGGGAAGCGTGTTGAACACGTGCCTCAACCAAAACTGTCAACGATATTTTGCTTGTCTTGCAGCGGAGTTTCGATCTGGAAAGTGCGGTTGAAGTTTCCAAAGACGCTTGCTCAAATCAAGATTGGTACAATTATATTGTATTTTATCTTCGTTTATTTAGTTTTTGTAACCGGTATTGTACTAGTCGAATTTCCCACAAATAACGAGAGTCTCGTTATTATTTATTTATTTTGTAATATATTTTAATAAAAAGTGAACCTAGTTCCTACATCAGTTTAACATAATTTTCAGCATTTTGTTTGGGGTAAAAGTCAAATGTTTATTTGGGGCAATTAGGGGTGTCAATCGTGTCGAGTTGGAGACTTGGGTAAAAATGTTGAAGCATTACTAGAAAAGCGAACCAACGACACTAAATAAAAAACCCTATGTAATTCACAGTTGCGTCACAAAACTGTCCAAAATAATCTACAAAAAGTTTATTATTATTGTTAACTCAATAAGTTTTATGTTTCTAGAAAAATTGCATCATTTTTGATGCATCTGTGACAAACAACAACAACAAAATAATAATAATAATAATAATAATAATAATAATAATAATAATAATAATAATAATAATAATAATAATAATAATAATAATAATATAAATTTCAACCTAACCATCAAACTAAAGGGTAATCCGAACTTCACTTATATTTTTATTCGTGTCAAAGGATTCAACACAAACATGATAACCCACTGACATAAATACGGGACAATTCGAACATGATCCATTGAAACCATATTTTTTAGAGAGTTAAACATGTTGAAGAATTGTAAGTTGGTTATCAGCAATGTGTTAAATGGGTGATTGTCAGTGTGACAAAACTAACAATATTATATCTAGCCATATAAAAGATTTTTTTAAAACAAAGTGAAAATAATTTAGAGTCAATAACGTATGGCCAAGTGTAATGGAGTCACGTCCATACCACCTTGCGTTTTTAACTCTCCTTCATGCCTCACACACCGCTCCAAAGGACGTTAATGAAGGTTGGAAGTTTTATGCGTGATGTAAATCATGCTTGAGAAAGGTGATGCCATAACAAAGGTGAATCAATTTGGAAGGGTCTATAAAAAAATCAACATAGATCCCTTTTATATTCACCCAATCAAGTTTTTACACACAACTATATTTTAGGCTTAAACTATCTACACATCACATCAAGTGTGTAGATAGACAACTCAAAAATGTGTTTTTTGTCCTATTTGCATACCCTGCAGTGTCGAGTTGTGGCCAAAGCGCGGCGTTCTCAGGGGCGCAGCTTTGAAGGGGCCGGGAGGGGCGCCCGACCCCCCGAACTTTTCGCTAAGTAGTGTAATGTATGTACGTTTCGTATAGAATTTTTTAGGTATATACGTTTACGACCCCCCCGATTTAGGATACCTCTGAATGTAGGTGAAGGTGATGATAAGATAAAATGAATTTTTCTGATAGAAGGAAACAAAAATTCCCGGCCAAAAAACTTGCAGCAGCAACTACATAGAGTTTGGAGAAGAAGATGTTATATTATTATATTAAATATGGGCATTGGGAATAATGAATTAAAAAGACAACTCTCTGTCAAGTCATAATTTACATTAGTCAAACTTTGTTTTGAAAGGTAACTTTCTTAATACTTAACCAATTTATTTTGTTTAATTTATTGTATATTACTTGTTTGTTTTATTTATTTTCTAGTTATTTGTTTATCATTATATTAAGTTTAGCTTTAATTTACTAATAAAATTTCGGTTCTTTTTGTTGTTGAATATATTTTTATCACAAATCAAATATTATCTATAAAACATTTAAATAACATTTAAAGTTTTATATAAACCTATTTGATAACGTTCTTGTATATGTGATATACCTATTAATAAAAAAAATTGGTAATCATCATATGTTTTAGGGCTGTAATATATGTGATATAGGTTGAAATTAGGGGTGAAATTGAGGCCGAATTTTTGCCCTAAACTTGTTGAATCTTTTTGTAATTATGTCGATTTTTATTTGTTTAATCTTAATGTGATTTAGATATAAATTAGAGATTGAAATTTAGGGTGATTTGTTAACTTGTTGTGTTATTAGATTATGCTATGGAGAAGTATAAAAGCATAACTTATTTTTTTCAAAAGAAACAATGAAGAACAAACAAAGGGAATTGAAGATGAAGACGGGCAGAATTATAATTTTTCATCCAGGTGAACCGGATACCCACCTTCCTCTCCTTTTTAATGTTTTGGTGTCTTTGTTCAGTTTTTTGTTAAACAATGTTTACTTTTTAATGTTTGAGAACGTTTTTTATTTGATATTAATGTTTGCCCCGACCCGACCCGAATCGAATCACCGACATCCAACCTGAACATATCACCTCGAAACAAAGCGATAGAAAATTTTTTTAGGTCCGGTGACTTCCGACCCCCCGGTGAAAATTTTCAAGCTTCGCCACTGGGCGTTCTGGTCCGGTCAACCAGACAAAGACTGACGGGTGTCTGACGGGTCTGTTGACCGGACCAAAACGCCGAGCTTTGGCCGCGTTTTGGACCTGTCAACCTTAACCAGACAAGGTTGACAGGTCCAAAACACGGCCAGGTTGACAGGTCCAAAACGCGGCCAAAGCTCGGCGTTTTGATCCGGTCAACAGACCCGTCAGACACCCGTCAGTCTTTGTCTGGTTGACCGGACCAGAAAGCCGCGCTTTAGCCACAGCTCGACACTGCAAAGTGTGCATATAAGACAAAAAACACATTTTTGGTGTGTGCCAATAGGCAAATGAGCGTGCAAATAGGTACGCCCATATTTTATTGGGTAAATTACACTTTTCGTCCTTTATTTTTGTATTAGATTGCAATGAATGACCTTTAACTTCAATAATTACAGTCACAATCCTTTATTTGTAAAACCCATTAGACCCTAGGTCCTTTAGCACTAGCCTAGTTAAAATTTTCAGTTAAGTTAAGCATGTGCCTTGCACATGAGGGTAAGTTGGTAATTTTCTACAAACAAATAAACAAAACCAGATTTAAAAAGATGAAACAATATATATAATTATATATGAAAAATACTCAATATCTCTATCTCATTTCTCTATCCCCTCTCTCCATCCAACCCCCACCTACACAACCACAGTGACAGCCACCACCACCAGATTTGTCACCACCACTGAGTCCCAACCACCACCACCACAATAACCCCACCCGATCTGAAACAATAAGTGATTAACTAACTTAACACCATTGTAACAAAATCCCCAAGATCTCAAAACTATTCCGGAACCCTAGATTGAATCAGAATTGACATCTCGTTCTACCATATATTCCAAGAAATTTACAACATTTCAAGAAGCTGAATGCAAATTAACCCAAAAAGATAAGAACTCACAAAAATTTTCAAGAAATTGAATGCAAAACAAGACCTAAAATGACAAGAAAGCAAGAATGTGGATCAAGATTTGTGGGAACAAACCCTAAGAAGAGAAGAGATGATAAAAGAGATTGTTTTATAGGTGGTGATGTAAACTGTAAAGCATGAAAAGAAAGGAGATTTAAGAGGTGGGAATGATGAGAGAATCCAAATTATATACTACGAGCCATCTTAAAGAAGGAATAAACAGACCCCAACAAAGAGAAAAGGGTGGGAGAGTGATGATGGGTTTGTGCTTTTTCAATGAATGTGCTAACAATTTCAGCTTTTGATTTTAAATTGGGGAGTGTGGGCAAATCCTTCTTGATTATCACTGTTCTCTTTAAACAGTGAGGTGGTTGTCGGATGATGGGTGGGCTAGTGGTTGTGGGCGGATGATGGTGGTGGAGAAAAGCTAGAGAGAGATTGAACATAGAGAGAGAGAAGAGAGTTGAGAGAGAGACGACAATGTGTGTGTTCATTTATATATTTCAAATAAATGAATTGAGTAAAATTACCAACTCACCATCTGTCACACCCCAACCGATGACGGAAACATCGGGGCGCGACACTGAGCGAAACAGATTGTTCAAGAGAATCCACAACAACTATTAAATTACCAAATCCTTAACGTTAATATCCCATACTACTAACAGATAAAGTAAAAAATAGTTATTACAGATAATTGTCTAAAAAACAAGCAAACTATTCTGACAACTCAGATTTTTAGTAGGTTTGTTTCTAGACTCCATCCTAGCTTGATTCCAGCAAATAATAAGCAAGCTTCCTAAGCATTCAAACACCTGTCACATACGTTAAAATAGAGGTCAATACACATAGTGTAAAGGTGAGCATACAAGTTTGGTAGATATAATAGAGTTCGAAGTCGTTTACGCATAACCAGCATGTAACATGTATAAAGTGAAGGCTAGTAGGTTATCGACAGAGAAATATGCACAGACGTGACTGGGAGTTGTAGAATACGCAACACATATCCCCACTGGGACACGTGAAGTAAAGCCCTTAACAACCCCTTTCCACGACAGGTGCTGAGTCCAAACTATAGTACTATCGTTGCTAAGGTGTCAGGCAACAATAACTGTGTTAACATAACATACAAGCATTCATTAAATAACACGTAGCATGCAATAACGGTTAGCGTATATATAGTGTTTGCGTTTTGTGATTGATGTGATTTGAATATAGATAACGTATGTAACACCCAAAAGTGCGTAAAGCAAAAAGGGTTCGAGTATACTCACAGATTGTGTTTAACAAGTAAACACTCTCTTGGATTGAAGGGAGTGCTGAGAGAGATTAGCCTGAACAATTAACGATAGCATAAACGATAAGCGGCGCGTAAAACGGTGCAAAGTACCAAGTATCAGATGGTAATCCGATCGGATGGCCACTCGATCAGATGTCAATCCGTTCGGATGGTCATCCGATCGGATGGCCATTCGATTGGATTAACACCTTGTTTGGTAAGGATGTGTTTGTGTATGATGGTTTTGAAATTTTTGTTGTAGCATTTTGAAAACAGAGAAGTATCTCTACTCTTCAGGTCGATCAACCGAGCGGCGGTTTGATCGGGTGGTGATCCGATTAGTAGGACACTTAGTGAGAACAAGTTCACAGCAGGGTTGTCACTCAATCGGATTGCAATCCGATCGGGTGGCAATCCGTTAGTTACTGACGTTCTTTGAAAAGTATGAAAATGATTAAGTGTCGAAGTTCCAAATGTCACATGGTCGGATGGTCGTTCGATCGGATGGCAATCCGATTGGACGGTAATCCGTTCGACGTTCAGATCCTTGCAAAGTTGAAATAAAAGTTTAGGTGTGAACCAAGTGTGAGCAGATCGGACGGCAGTCCGTCCCAACAACCTGATCGACTCTGACACTTGATTGTTTTGAAGGTTTTGCAGTTTTGATCGAGACGGTGTGATGGCGTGCTAGACAACAGAAACCCCATCTTGAACCAAGTGACCCGATCGAACATGAATCACCCTAGTCCGACCAGTTATCGGTTCGAGGCGGTTTTTCATGCTTAACCCGAAATCGGTAGTCTCTTTGATAGAAATCAGATCTTGAACTAATACATCACTAAGATGGAGTAGAAGATCAGAACGAGCTCCGATTCTATCGGTTTTGAGTGCATTGAGTGTAAAAGAGTTGAAAGAAATTTAGAAAACCATCTTTCAATCCTTTTAACCATGAACATGTGTAGATCTATGCGAAAACATTGCTTAATCTTGTGGGAATCCTTTAGATCTGAGTTGTTCTTGGTGGAATAAGGCCAACACTAGAAGTTCATGAGAACTCCGTGATGACATCACCCTAGAACACCTCAAATCCGCTGATTTCATGGTTAAAAGTTAAGATTCAAAGGTGAAAAAGATGAAGGAGTGCGTGTAGATCATAGAAGTACAAGATTTAGGTTGGAAACTTATAAGAATCGCGAGAAATCAAGAGAAATGAGTGCTTGAGCGAGCTGGTCGAGTGAGAGAGCTGTCACATCACAAATGACGTGACAGGTGGGTATTTATAGGGTTTCCAAAAAGGGAAAGTATGTAGGGTCGGATTGGTCACTAATCGGATGGCCACTCGATCCTGGTGTCTGGCGTGTTGAGTTTCGTCGTTTCGATTCGCGTGTTGAGTGTTGCGATGCGTTTCGAGCGAGTTTGCGACGAACTAGAATTAATCAATAAATAACCTAATCATCGCTCGCTATATCTAACATACAATCACTATAAATAACTGACGTTTAGCGGTTGCGATTCGATTGCGATAGAGTTGCGATTGCGTTTAGATTAATCACCACAAACATAAACATAATTTAACATGCACAAGTAACACATAAAAGGGACACACACGTAAAACAATATCCAGAACGCATAATTCGAGTTGCAAATGCGATTGCGATGCGATAAGCGATAAAGCGATAAAACATGCAATAAATAGCGATTAAACCTCGATCATTAATAAGTATTCCACATAATACAACTAATGCGATAAAATAAATAGATTATCTACAAGTCAAAGAAGTCAAAACAGGAGTTGAGCAAGTAGTGACAGATCGCAATTAGCAATCTTTTCTCCCTTTGACTTCAATCTTGACTTTGACTTTGACTTTCGAAACACGGGGTATTACACCCTCATGTGCAAGGCACATGTCTAACTTAACTGAAATTTTTAATCAGGTTAGTTCTAAAGGACGTAGGTTTTAATGGGTTTTTCAAATATAGGAATGTGACTGTAATTGTTGAGGTTAAAGGGTATCCACTACAATCCGATACAAATATAAAGGACGAAAAGTGTAATTTACCCTATATTATTTTAAGAACATTAAATTTACATAATTTAATTATTATTTTATGGATGGTGGATATTGAATACTAGTAAAACCATTGGCAGAGCTTAGTGTAAAGTGAGGGGTGCACCCGCTCCCCGAATATTTCGGTTAGAAGTGTAAAATTTTCTATTTTTCGTCCGAAAATTTTAAAATTATATAGGATTGTACCCCAATTATTTTGTCTAAATATTTATATAATATATAAATTGGGTCACATTACTTTCCGCCCCCTCAGAACTTTTGGTCAAATTCCGCCATAGAGTAAAACCATTACATTGTACAATGGAAATTATTTTATGAATGGTAGATACTGAAAACCAATAAAACCATTACATTGTACAATGAAAATAAGTAAAAAGAGAGGGGTCTTGTAACGTGGCTCACTTTACTAATATGGCAATGAAAACAAGTGAGTCTATTACACATAGCAATTACATTGTACAATGAAAATATTTTTTTTTTCAAATATAGAAAATCAAATATATTGAAGATTACAAGTGTATCTAACAAACAACTGCGGGTACTTCGCCTTCATGTCGCTTTCGAGTTCCCAGGTGAACTCTGCGCCTCGTTTGCCTTCCCAGCGAACCTTCACAATGGGAATGCGTGAGCGCCTGAGCTTCTTGGTTTCTCGGTCCATGATCTCGACAGGCTTCTCCACGAAGTGTAATGTTTCGTTCACTTGGAGATCCTCTAGAGGAATTTGTAAATCATGCTCAGCCAGACACACACGATCGAAGCATGTTTTCAAGGGTACGAATCATTCTTTCAGTCTGACAGTCGGTTTTGGGATGGAAAGCGGTACTTAGATTAAGTGTAGTACCGAGAGCAGATTGGAACATTTCCCAAAGACGCGAGGTAAACCGACCATCGCGGTCAGAGATGATGTCGCGAGGCGTCCCATGTCGGCAAATGATCTCATTGGTGTAGATTCGGGCTAATTTTTCTACCTTATAGTCTTCCCGTATCGGTAGAAAATGGGCAGATTTAGTCAAACGGTCAACAACAACCCAAATGCTGTCGTGACTTGATGGCGTGTGCGGAAGTGTTGTTATGAAGTCCATGGCTATACTCTCCCATTTCCACATGGGGATCTCGGGTTGGATGAGTAAGCCAGAGGGTCTTTGGTGCTCGGCCTTGACTTTCGAGCAAGTCAGGCACTTCGAAACATAAAGAGCGATATCTTTCTTCATGCCCGGCCACCAGTACTTGTAGCGAAGGTCCTAGTACATTTCATCGGCACCGGGATGAATAGAATATCGAGACTTGTAGGCTTCGTCCATCAGAATCTGTCGTAAATCGGTCCGCTTAGGGATCCAAATTCGGTCCAGATAATGGAATATCCCATTCGACTTATTCACTAACTGGGCTCCATCGTTGAGTATTCTTTCCTTCTTCAAGGTGCGCACGGTGAAACAAGCATGTTGGGCTTCGCGGATGAGGGTTTCGAGATGATGTTGGGCGTGAACATTACGAGCGCTATGCAAATAGCTTCATCGGCTGAGGGCGTCGACAACGACATTTGCTTTGCCAGGATGATAACGAATCTCACAGTCATAATCGTTGAGAAGTTCTACCAATCGGCGTTGACGCATATTCAGTTCTTTTTGGCTGAAAATGTGTTGTAGGCTCCTATGGTCGGTGAAGACCGTACACTTGGTACCGTAAAGGGCAGTGTCACCAAATCTTCAACGCAAAAACAACTGCGCCTAGCTCGAGGTCATGGGTAGTATAGTTCTCCTCGTGGATCTTGAGCTGATGAGATGCGTAAGCGATAACCTTGTCCCGTTGCATGAGAACACAACCAAGACCAAGGTTCGAGGCATCACAATAGACAACGAAGTCATCGTTTCCGTCGGGTAGAGCAAGGACGGGAGCATTGCAGAGCATATGCTTAAGAGTTTGAAAAGCAGTCCCTTGTTCAGTTCCCCAAACAAAAGGCTTGTCTTTATGCATGAGAGAAGTAAGCGGCACAGCGATTTTAGAGAATCCTTCGATAAATCGGCGATAATAGCCCGATAGTCCGAGAAAAGAACGGACTTCAGACGGGTTCTTAGGAGTAACCCAACTCTTAACAGCTTCGATCTTCATGGGGTTGACATGAATACCTTGACTGTTGACAATATGACCGAGGAATTGAACCTCTTCCAGCCAAAATTCGCACGTGGAGAATTTGGCATAGAGTCGATTCCCCTGGAGTAGCTCGAGAACCAAACGTAGATGTTGCGCGTGTTCGGCTTTCGACTTGGAATAGATCAGGATATCATCGATGAACACGATGACGAAGCGGTCAAGAAATGGTTTACACACGCGTTTCATTAGATCCATGAAAACCGCGGGTGCGTTGGTTAAACCAAAAGGCATAACAACGAACTCATAGTGGCCGTATCGAGTGTGAAAAGCGGTTTTGGGTATATCCTCTTCTTGAATGCGTAGTTGGTGATAGCCTGAGCGTAGATCGGTCTTCGAAAAACATGAAGCACCTTGTAATTAGTCAAACAAATCATCGATTCGAGGCAGGGGATAATGATTCTTGATTGTCAGCTTATTTAACTCCCTATAGTCGATGCACATCCTGAACGACCCATCCTTCTTTTTGAAGAAAAGGACTGGTGCACCCCAAGGAGAGGTGCTAGTGCGAATAAAGCCTTTGTCAAGTAATTCCTGGAGTTGACTCGAGAGTTCGCACATTTCGGACGGGGCGAGTCGATAGGGAGCTGTAGGATCGTGTGCGGACCCGAACGAGTCGATCAGAGGTGTTCTACACAATATGAAAGGCGGAAAAAAACATATTGTGTGTGATTCAGCTAGAATATCACTTTTAACTGTCTTTCTATTGATCTGGTAACAATTACAAGTCTGTAGACACTTCGACAGAGCTTCGCCGTCGGAAAACCTCAACCTAATTTCGTTTCAAATGACACGGATCTAACCCTATTTATAGACATTGTAATTCCGTTTGAACATGACACAAACGAGATTACCATACAAACGAAATTACCTACTCAAGCGGAATCAGCTAATTCAAACGAAATTACATGACTAATTTCATGCGGAATTACTCGATGATCCTTTCAAGCGGAATTAGAACCTTGAAGCGGAATTAGCTTTCTTTTCATTTTCTCGATCTTTGTGCCCTGAACAATGCAAGACTCGATACAAGACGAAGTCGACAGACGTATGCACCAACAGACTCCCCCTAGGATGTTGACGAGTCTTAAGTGTCGAGTCTTCAACGTCTTCAGTCTTTATCAGTCTGATCACTCTCTCAGAAGTATCTGGCAGTGTAAAACTTCTTCAATATTCTCTTTATTCTCCTCTTCAGCATCAACAGACTCCCCTTGAACAATCTCATCTACCCTCGGATGTTGATCGCAATCTGGCTTTCACAGGATCAGGATCGTGACCTGGCTCTATACTCAGACTCAGAATCCAGGCTATCCTGCACATCCTCTACCTCACAATAAATTTCACAAATTTAACATTTTACAAATTTATATATCTAGACTCCCCCTCAAATTTATCCAGAATGATTTAACAATGTTAATAACTGATGAACCACTTGTAAGTAAATATTCAAACATTTTAGTTTAAACGACTCCCCCTCAAATTGATCATCAAGTTTAGCACTTGAAATTTTGAAAATCAGCTCTCCAACATCAGTTGTCAAAAATCTTTTTGAATTTTTCAAAAATTTATGCTAAAATACACTGAAAATCTTTTTTGTATTTTTTAATAGAATAAGAATGCATTAAAGAAATATTTACAGACACTATTTTTGTGAGTTTGTGTAAGAGGATCATATCAGTTTTTGACAAGTCACAAGTACCGTTGAGCTTAGTTACACATTAAGAATTAAACAAATCACTTAGATTGTCGATATACTGATCCACTTAAATTCTCACACAAATTTCAACTGATTCAGGATATGAATTAGGTATATTAAGAACTTAAACTCATTCATGTGTCCCACCTCTTGAATATACTCCCGTATCCAGATCCCAATATTCAGTCTTATAGGTGAGTATACCACAGATGATATCTGTAAGGGGTTAGATGCGAAGAACCGTGAGAACTCAGGTCAGAACTTCCGTTCAGCAGAGAGATGACGGCTTCGACTTTTGGTGCTTCCCCTTTAGAGGATCTTTTTTTACAACAGCACATGATTAGCATTTTTCAATGTTTCATCATTTTTTATGCTGAGGGCAGGCTTTTATTTCAAGCAAGCAGAAAGTATTCTCCGGGGACTAGGCCATTGCTTCCGCAAAATTAGAAGTCCCTGGATAATACCCCAGATATCACTAAGCATAAAGACCTAGTATCTCAGAAAGAGGGATCCTTCAAACGAAATTTCAGGGGTTACCTATATATCCCAGTAGTGTTCCCCACGAAATAAGCAAGTTTGAATTTAAGTTTATATCCCGAAAAAGCTTACTAAATGTGTAAAAACCTATCGGCATATCATCAGTGAGACCGTTTAACGCTATTTAAACATTACATTTCTTTAGCATACTGTAATTGTCCACTGATGTACTATCATTTCCTCTTTTCGACAGCAAAACTCATTTTGTATTTTATCATGTTTTTGTCTTTTTCAAATTTTCTAATGTTTTTGGATTTTCTGAAAATTCTTACTCCCCATAAAATTCAAACACATTTAAAGAAATTTTGAAATCAAACTGTACAAGTAAAGTGACAACCGATATCAAATCACTTAAAATCGACATCCACTAGACATAAACAATCAGAACTCCCCCTTACAACAAACTATTTTCTCATTATGATTTCAAAACACTTAAGTTTGTTTTAATCAAAATGATTTTTCCGGAAAATAAGTTTTGTTGATTTTACCACTTGTAGGTTAGGGGTTCATCACATTGTTTTTCTCAAAAACACTTGAAAAATTTAACAAATCTAGATTTTATCAACAAATATCATTTATAGAAAATCAAGTACAACTTAATGTCCCTGATTTACCACTTGTAAGTCGAAATATCACAAAAGTGAATTTCTCAAGAAAGATGCCGATTCCTGCTCCACTCTTACCAACCTGGGAGCTCCGGCAAGTCATACTTATCACATATGAAAAACAGACATCCAAGCTTCACCAAACTTGGATGTTTCCTCCTCAACTTCACTCGTGGTTGGGCTGTAAGTTGCCTTCTTTGTTACATAAAAGTCTTTTACCCCTTTGACCTTTCCCTCAACCATTTTTCCAAAAATCATTTTCACATTTCCATTAAACACTTTCTCGACATCGAATTCTTTCTTCTCAGAATAGAATTGGTTTGAGATTTCAACCTTCCCAACTTTTGATTTAAAATTCTCAGCTCTCAATGGTGGAAAATTATCATCATCCATTGGAGGAACTGAGTTTTCACCATTTTTAACAACTTGTGGCTCTTCTGATTTTGTGGAATCAGATTCATCGCCAGGTTTTATATCTGATTTCTTAACAACCCAAGCTTGATTGTTAAGATTTCCCCTTCGCTTGTAAAACCTTTTTGAACACTCACCAACTTCATATATAGAATTTTTAAACATTTTAAATTTTTCAGTTGGTGGTTCGGTTTTATCAACAACTATTTCTTTGAGTTTTTCTGAAACTCCCTGTTTTGTGTTGGTTGCCTTAGGACAGTTCCAGGCAATGTGACCAACTTCTTGACATCTGTAACAGGTTCTAGTCTCTTTTCTCTGATGAGCTTCAGTTTTCTTCTTTTCAGCAAGAAATTCCTGATTTGACTGTCTCCAGAATGAGCTCTTCTTTTCATCTTCTTTTCAGCAAGAAATTCCTGATTTGACTGTCTCCAGAATGAGCTCTTCTTTTCATCATCAGCAGAAGTTCCTGATACAAATTTTGTATTTTTAGAAATTTTCTCATTTTTATAATTTTCTGATGTAATAAAACCCAATCCTTTCTTTTTGAAATTACCGTTATGGTTTGGTTTCTTTTGAAACCCTGAACCATAACTGTAACCTTTTTTCTTGTTTAGACGTTGTTGAACTCTTGAGGTGTAAGGTCTCGGTTTTTTCAGAAAGATTTACATCTTTTATTTCAGAAATATTAATTTCTGTTATTTTGAAAATCTTTTTTATCATTTCTGGTTTAACACCTCTTATTGGAAATTCTTTATCAAAATATAATTTGTCAGAATCATTCAAAGTGTATGCCACTTCAAATGTTTCGTCATTCAAATTGGATTTTGACAACAAAAATTCTTTACTATACACCCGTTTTCCCGATGACTTTGAACTCTTGACAAACGAACTCGAACTCCCGGACTCAGACTGTGATTCGGACTCCTCATCCTTATCTAACACCTGATCGACCATCCTTTTTATTAACTCAGACTCATGATCTATGTCGGACGCTGTGAATGTGATGTCAATATTGTCTGGTAATACATCGGTTATCTCGAACTCCAACTTTATATTGACTACCTTTTTTACTTGTTCCTCATTCGGTTTTCTAGACGAATACCCTTCCCAAATTGGAGGCGGACACTTGTTATAACTGACACTTTGTTTCTTACCAGTATCCTTTTTCTTCAGCTTCTTGTCTTCAAACACTTCAAAACCTGCAACAGTTGGATAAATTCTGTCAATTAAGTAATCAGAACTTGAATAACTTTTTAGTAATCGTCTGATTCTTTCATTTTCAACTTTTTCAATTTCCAACTCCTGCTTCAACTTAGCACATTCTTCAATGTAGTAATTGATCTCTTTTTGTTTGGACATCATTGTTGCATTCATCATTGTCAAAGCATCTTCTCTTTCAGAGTTTGTCTTCTGCAAACTATTCACAGTTTTGTTCAATACATCGTACGACTCTTTCACATTCTTGACATCAAACAGCAACTTCTCTTTCAACTTTTCAAGCTCACTAAACCTTTCATCTTTATCTTCACATTGTTTGCAAGGTTCCAAACATCTAAGACAAGGTTTTGTGACTTCAACAATCTTTTCAATCTCCACAATCTTCTCGACTTCAACTACCTTTTCCACTTCAACAATCTTCTCAACAACCTTAACTTCTTCCATTTCTTTTGCAGCTTTTCTCTCTTTAAGTTTCTTCAATTTATCTGCAAAATAAAATTCAAAACTGTCAGAAGATAAATGAGTTTTTCCAATGTTTATCTGTTCAATTTCTTCATCATCATCACTAGTATCTGTTGAACTGTTTTCAGAAGAAACAGATTCTTCATCTTGACTTTTCTCTTCATCAGTCAACACTGCTATCCATTCTTTCATCAATTCTGGCTTTTGAACAATTTGAGCAATGAAAGCTTTAAACTCCTTATTCTCATCCACAAACCTATCCCAGCTAAATCCTGGAGCCATTTTCTCATCGTCTTGATCAATTATACCATAATAAGCTTTCTTGTTTGCATCTTCGATCATTCTTGCATGCGCAGTTTGTGGTTCTTTTTGTTGATGCGGTTGATGAGCAATTTGTTGATATATAGCCTTCCGATAATAATCTTGTCCACCAAACGGATTCTTTGCTCAATTTGCTTCTTGATTTTACATTCTCGCTTAAAATGTCCTTTCTCCCTGCATAAAAAACAAGTAACTTTAGATTTATCAAAACCTAAAGTAGAGACATTTGCATCTAAGAAATCATTTCTTCCTGTAATCATTATGAATTTCTCAGCTCTCCTCAGAACACTTGCTAAACACCATTTCATATCCATAAGCTCCAATTCCTCTGCATCAATCTAGTCATAATCTTCCTTGGTTAGCATAGGATTACCAATTCTTCCAGCAATCAATCCTTCATACTATTCCAAAGCAGTAACCAGTAATGCCATATGACTTTTAACAACTTCTTCAGAAAAATTCTGACCATTTTGAAGATGCAATGCAACATTGCACTGAATCATATGTCCATTACCAACATTTGAACTTTGAACACTTGGAGGATTGACATTTGAAAATCCACTAGTGTTGATTAAACTTTGACTGACTGATCCAGATGAATTTCCTGCACTAAAAGCAGTTTGGATCTTTGGACTTGCTTCAACAGTTTGAACATTTCCTTTATAGTACAATTTGATGTCTTGTTGATTGCTCGAGTTGTTCATTCTGGCAATCTTTTGCTGTTCAAGATCCTGTCCCTCAAGCTTTTCAATAAACTGTCCAATTGACAATCTACTAAACTCTCCTGTATTCTTTAAAATCATGAGATATGTACCCCATTCTTTCTGAGGTAAAGCATCAGCTAACTTTTCAACCCATTCTGCTGGAGTTTTAGTAATTTTCAAATGAGACATGGTACGCACAAGATGACAATATCTCTCAATGAGAGTCTTTGTAGAGTCACCTGGCATACTTGTAAACAACTCAAATTCTTTCTTCAATAATGATTTTTTGCTATTGATCATTTCCGTACTTCCTTCAAATTTCTTCTCAAGTGCCTCCCATATTGAGTAAGCACTACCATCATGCTGAATCAACACAAATATATCCTCTTTGACAGCTTGTTGTAAAAGACTAATCATCATTTTCTCTCCTTTGTAACTATCTTTCTCTTTGTCTGAAAATTCTGAGATAATTTTATCAACATTTAAAGCAGACTGTGGTCTAACATATTTTGTTTCAATGCTTTCCCAAGCTCTTAGATGATTTGCCTGAACCCAATTCTCAAAACGATTTTTCCAGCCATGATACTCTTCAATTCCCATTAGTTTCGGGGGTTTTTGCATTGTTCCAGTTTTATTTTCCATGTTCATGTTCTTAGCAATGTCAGCCGGAGTAGTCGAGGATGTGGCAAATGCGTTGTAGAATTCTTCTTCCATGATTTGGTAACAAACTTTTCACAACAGACACTTTCAAACGAGATTAGGTCCTTCAAACGGAATTCCTGTTCAAACGAAATTACTCTTCAAGCGAGATTAACCTGCACAATCAACTTCAAACGGAAATAAGATTCAAGCGGGATAAGAATTTCAAACGAAATTACCTATTTCAAACGGAATCACTAATTTCGTTTGAAATTTCAAGCGGAATACCTTTTTGAAACGGAATCACTTATTTCGTTTAAACTTTCAAACGGAATACCTATTTGAAACAGAATTACCAAACGGAATAACGTTTTCAAACGGAATTAACACCAACTTTCAAACAGAATTAAGGTACTCGTTCAAACGAAATTACCATTTTGGTCCAATTTTGTCACTTTTAGACTGAATTTGGGTCTTAAACTTTCAAGGGTTTGTTAAAACAGTATTTCGCAAGTTATGTGAGAAAATTAGCCGATTTTAACCGTAAAAAGTTGTTCAATTGAGAAAAGAAGATGTAGAAGTAAGAAAACACGATGAAATCAAGCTGAAATCTGCAGAACTCCTCCTCCTGAGCTCTGATACCACATGTAGGATCGTGTGCGGACCCGAACGAGTCGATCAGAGGTGTTCTACACAATATGAAAGGCGGAAACAAACATATTGTGTGTGATTCAGCTAGAATATCACTTTTAACTGTCTTTTTATTGATCTGGTAACAATTATAAGTCTGTAGACACTTCGACAGAGCTTCGCCGTCGGAAAACCTCAACCTAATTCTGTTTCAAATGACACGGATCTAACCCTATTTATAGACATTGTAATTCCGTTTGAACATGACTCAAACGAGATTACCATACAAACGAAATTACCTACTCAAACGGAATCAGCTAATTCAAACGAAATTACATGACTAATTTCATGCGGAATTACTCGATGATCCTTTCAAGCGGAATTTGAGCCTTGAAGCGGAATTAGCTTTCTTGTCATTTTCTCGATCTTTGTGCCCTGAACAATGCAAGACTCGATACAAGACGAAGCCGGCAGACGTATGCACCAACAGGAGCTTTAGCAACAGGGTTGGCTCCAGGAATGAGGTCGATATGAAAGTCGATATCACGACTCAGAGGTAATCCTGGAAGATCGTCAGGGAAGACATTAGGAAATTCACGAACCACAGGTACCTGGTCTACCTCCTTAACTTTCTTTTTTTTCGCTACTACAATGTGCGCCAAGAAAGCTTGGTATTCCTTGCGGAGATACTTGCTAGCTTGGACACATAACATGAGTTGGAGTTTCTTCGACGCGACTTCACCATAGACACACAATAGATCACCATTAGCGAGCGAGAAGCAAATCATCTTATCGAAACAGACAACTTCAGCACAATTTTCACGAAGAAAATCCATGCCTACTACCGAGCTGCATCGGAATAAGGTCGATAGGAAAGATGTGATTGTTGAGTTCAAGAGTACAATCACGAAGAACAGAATTGACAACGACGGTTCTTCCGGTGGTAACTTCAACATCGAATGACGACGGGAGATGGGCGCGCTTACGATTAAGGAGCTTTTCGAATTCCAACGACAGAAAACAGTTATCGGCTCCAGTATCAAATAAACACGAAGCATATATACCATTCACAAGGAACGTACCATTAACCACATTGTTGTCGGCTTGAGCTTGACGGACGTTGATGTTGAAAGTACGTCCACGAGCTGCTTGCTGCTGCTGTTGTTGTTGCTGTTGTTGTTGTTGTTGTTGGGGCTGTTGTTGTTCTGGCTCTTGCTTCACCACTCGATTCAGGCACATGTTTGCGAAGTGGTTGGGATCACCACACGCAAAGAAAGATCTAGCATGGATCGCGGGTGCAGGATCTGCTTGTTGGCTTTGAGGAGCGGGAAGTAGAGCTTGATGAGCAGGAGCTGGACCTTGTGCTGGAGCTGTAGCATGACGTGGACCTGTACGGCAGTTGGCGGTGAAGTGGCCGTACATGTTGCAGTGCACACAGTATCTGTAGGCGATTCCCAGTGGGTGATGATAGGTACATGTTGGGCAAGCAGGGTGAGGACAAGTGTATGCACGCTTAGCCGGCGGTGCATAAGTAACTGGCGCTGCAGTTTGTCGGTGTTGAGGTTGCGGTTGGGCTGGAACAGCTTGGAGCGGGGCAGCAGTAGTGACAGCGCAATTTTTGCTACTGTTGTTGTTGTTCTTCCTCTTGCGACGAGAGGACTTTGAAGATTGCGATGAGGCGGCGGCTTCAGCGGTTGCGGCGGTGGTAGCTTGATGCAGATTCTTTGAGGCTTTGTCCCAAACACCAGCCTTGACTCGCTTATCATTGATCTCAGCAGCGAGTAGAAAAGTTTCCTCGATGGTTGACGTCTTGGCAGCTTGGACGAAATCAACCACACAATCCAGAAGAGCACGGATATACTTCTTGATGGTGATTTCGGGCGTAGTAACTTGTCTCGGGCAGATTATGCGTAGCTGCTTGAAGCGAGCGGTCAAACCCGCGTTGTCTCCATCTTTCTGCTTGATATGCCAGAATTCATCCTCCAGCTTTTGGCGCTCGTGGGGAGGGCAGAGCTCTTGCATCATAACGTCTTTCAACTCATCCCACGTCAGCCCGTAAGATGCAACGTTTCTGCGTTTGTTTCTCTCGGCCATCCACCAGTCTAGAGCGCGGGACTGGAAGACGCCAGTGGCGTTAAGAGTACAGAGATTGTCAGGACAACCACTCTGGCGCAGGGTGACCTCGATCGAATCAAACCATTGAAACATAGCCGTAGGACCATCTTCGCCGGTAAATTCTTTCGGGCCGCAGGCTTTGAACTGCTTGAAGCTAAAAGCAGCTTTTGGCGAATTTGTTCGGGACTCTTCAGACGACTTGCTAGCGTTTTCATTCAGCTCGCTAACAATTTATGGGATGACTTTTGCTATCTGATTAGCGACCAGAGAGGCGATGCGTTTGTCATCGTGATTGCGGCGAGCGGTGCGGGAATGAAACGATCCATATGACGACATTGCCTGCAACAGAGGGCGCCATAGGATTCAAAACGCTTATATAATCGATCTCACCTCTCAACACACTACTACAAAAGCTCAGGAACACGAATAACCGCATAAACACATAGACACATAAGCACATAATCACAGAACACATAAGCACGTAGGAGCACGTAAACACATAAGGCACGTAAGCACATGAGGCAGTCAGAATACAGAAACCTATTATTCAAAGTTCGCGCGTTCGAGAATAGTGATTGCGATTAGCGAGCACACATCTAGTAGTATAGCATAAGCGAGCAACATAGCATGCGAGCATCCACAAGTAGCAACAATTTGTTAGCGATTTGAGATAGATGTGCAGTGCGAGTCGTGTGTGTCAATCAAAGCGAGAGCGAAAAGCGTATAAATCACCAAAATTGTCACGACCCCCGACCACACCCTGGACGGGAGCCACGAGCAGTCAAGTGGTACCGGTGGTTATTTTGAAAACTATTTCAGCGGAAATTTCATCAGGACCGTGAGTTAGGAAAATACCAGAGTTTAGAAACATCGGATTTTTATTTATTAAATAGATGGGAATAAACCCAGGTTTTTCAAAGGTAGCTTTAATATGGGATAAACCCGAATATATATTAAACAACATTTAATTTAATTTAATCTATTTGATAAAATAAGCCTTTCGGTGTCGTCTCGCTACTCATGTTCCAATCTACTGTAATTACCTGAAACGCGTTTAAAAACATTTTGGTCAGCATGAAATACTGGTGAGTTCATTCATTTTTGTACAAAAATATATTTGTTATAATTCACAGCATTAAGAGTTTTTACATTTGCTTCTTTAAGATTGGCAAAGACTTAATCACTTCAATTACAACTTTGTTATAACTTACAGTATTAAGGGTGATTACATTGTTTATATCAACCAATTACCCAACGGTATTTGTCACTCGACTCGTTTCTGTGACTATGGTGATATCACCCATTGGCTAACTCGTTGTCCAATGGTGACGTTTATCAAGTAATGTATACAAAACCCCACATACCGGCTGTAATTGAAGAATACAAAGACTTAATCCCTGTAATTATAACTTTGAAAACAAGTAGAGTTTTAAGAAAACAATTTGATAAAAAGAGAATGACTCACATTGCAGATTTAAACGGGCAGATCTTAGCCTACTGATAAGCCTGTTAACCTAATTCAAATAACAATGCACACGAAAACTAGGTTAGTAACTTTAATCCAACTTTTACGACAACTCACGAGATCAAAACCCTCACAATGAATGACAAAGTGCGATACTTAAGCATCCATCGAATTCACGACGAATGATAAAGCATAACCCGAGTTTGGGCAGCACTTAAAACATCCATCGGATTGGTTTCTATCGATCGGACATTAAATCGTAGCAGTGATTGAGTTATTACCCTGTTATCGCGGCATAATTTCGTGTTTGTTTGTGTTTTTATAGTAAACAGACAATATCTCGGTGTAGAAAACGAATTTTAACGTCGAACCAACGCCAAACTTCAAGTGCCAAACCCCTGAATTTATACTGGAAAAACGGCGCGCCCGCGTGTCACGAGAGGCTCTCGCGTGGCGCGAGAGGTCACTTTTAGCATAGGGTAGCCACGTGTCTCAGTAGCTTGGATGAGTCGACCGTTCGTTAAAATTCGATTCCTATAAAAACTGTTTGGATAATACTGACTAGGAAATACCCCCCCCCCCCCTGATTTTTAGGGGCCCTGATCCTGATTCCGATTGTTCTGAAAATTTTAGGGGGCATGCAGTATTACTTGGGGATCTCAATTAGGGTTTCCTATTAGACAAAATAAAATAAGAAATAGGACTTTTGGTGAGAGTTGTTACATCCTCCCCACCTTAATAAAAATCTCGTCCTCGAGATTTACTGGAACAAGTAGGGATACTTTCGCTTCATCTCTGATTCCAGCTCCCAAGTGTATTCAGGTCCTCTCTTTGAATCCCACTTGACTTTGACCAGCACTAGTCGCTTATGTTTGAGAAACTTGACCTTTCTGTCTTCTATTTGCAGTGGCTTCTCAACAAATTTTAACTTTTCATTTACCTCTACATCTTGAAGAGGTACTACCAGGGATTCGTCGGATAGACATTTCTTGAGGTTGGATACATGGAATAAATCATGTACCCCGGCTAGCTCTTCTGGTAGTTGTAAACAATAGGCAACTGGTCCTATTCGCTGGATTATTGGGAATGGTCCTACGTACCTTGGACTTAGGTTTCCCTTCTTCCCGAACCGAACTACTCCTTTCCAAGGAGAAACTTTTAAGAGTACCTTATCTCTGACTTGAAATTCCAATGGCTTGCGTCGATTGTCTGCATAACTCTTCTGGCGATCACGAGCCGTCTTTAGTCTTTCCTTGATTTGAGTTATCTTATCAGTGGTTTCTTGTACAATCTCAAGACCTGATAACTGGCTTTCTTGTTGGTGCATACGCCTGTCGACTTCGTCTTGTATCAAGTCTTGTATTAAGAATGTTAGATCAGGGCACGTAGTTCGAGAAATTAGGGTTTATATGTTAGTGTGTAATTTTGCATGAAATAGCCACTGGCTATTTCAAACGAAATTAGACATTGTAATTTCGCTTGAAATGGCCAGTGCCACTTTCATGCGAAATCACCTCCACTATATATAGGTGAGTGGTTGGTTCATTTGTAACGTTGGTAATTCCGGTACCGAAGTGCTGCCGACGTGTCTACTGATCTGGAAACTTGTTATATTAATAAAACAAGACAATTTAGTGTGAAACAAGCTGTTTTCTAAGTCAATTCATCTGTTTCCACCTCTTGAATTGATAAGAACTCTTCTGATTGACTCGCTTGGGTCACAAAATGATCCTACAAGTGGTATCAGAGCTCAGGTTGAAGAGTTCTTGCCAAAACAGCCATAAAATCTGACTTCTACACCTTCTTTTCAAAATTGACCATGAAATCTTGGTCAAAATGGATTGAATTTCATACATGTCATGCGAAACAGTGTTTTAACAAATCCTTGAAAGAATTGGACTTAAATTTGATCTAAAAGTGGTAAAATTAGTAATTTCGCTTGAAACACAGATCGAAAATGATGACGTTAGCATAATTTCATACGGAATTACAGCTTGATTTCAAACGAAATTACATAATTCCGCTTGAAATTCTTAATTTCGCTTCTAAGTGTAATTTCGTTTGAGCCGTTTCACACGAAATTACCTAATTCCGCATGAAATTTGTTTTTAATTCTGCTCCAAAGTTTGATTTCATTTGAAATTACCTTATTTCGTATCAAATCGTAATTTCGTGTGAGTATTTTCGCGTGGAATAGATATTTCGTTTGAAAGTGATATTTCGTGTGTAATCTGATTTCGTTTGAAAGATCTTATTCCGCACCAATTCCGATTTCGCTTGAGTTTGATAATTTCGCTCCAAGTGATTTCGTTTGAATTCATATTTCGTGTGAATCTTGTTGATTTTGAACCGTGTTGACTTTGTGATACAGATTACAGAATCATGGAAAAGGAATTCTACAATGCGTTTGCTACACCAGTTGCTCCAGTTACAGCTGCCAAAATTCTTTACAGTGAGAATGAGACGGGAACTTATCAAAAACCGCCGAAGCTTATGTACATTGAAGATTTTAGAGGATGGCAAAATCGATTTGAAAACTGGGTGCAAGCTTATAAGTTTGATGCATGGTGTTCATTAGAAAAAAATTACGAAAAACCGAAAAATGAACACGGGATTGAAAAGGCTTTCTGTGATTATTCAGATGTTGAAAAATTGAAATATACAAGTGAAAAAATGATGATCAGTATTCTTCAACAAGCAGTTAAAGAAGATATCTTTGTTTTGCTTCAACATGAGGGTACTGCAAGATCAATTTGGACTGCATTGATTCAAAAGTTTAAAGGAAGTGCAGATATGATCAAGAACAAAAGGGCTTTACTGAAGAAATCATTTGATATGTTTGTAGCCTTAGAAGGTGAAACAACAAAAAAGACCATTGATAGATATTGTCATTTGGTTTTGGAAATGGGAAGATTGTAAATAAAGAAAGACGACGATGAATGGGTTGATAAACTAGCCGATGCATTACCACAACAGAAATGGGGAACTTATTTGTTGATCCTAAAACACATGAGAAAATCTGAAAATATGAATCTGGCACAGTTTATTCAGGAGATTGAAGAGCATGAGTTGGATATCCAGAAAACTGTTATCACGTCTAATCCAAATGCTCAACAAGATGTGAGTTTATACTACAGAGGAAACAAATTTGAAGTTACTCCAAGCCCAAAGATTCAAACTGGTTTTAGTGCTAATAGTTCTTCTGGAACAAAGGGAAGTACTGTGACTCAAAGTGGTGGATCTTCGTCTTCATATTCAAGCTTTGATCCAAATTTTACAACACCAAGTCCTCAACAAAAGAATTCTACAAATCTGCAGTGCAATGTTACCTTGAACATTCAAAATGGTCAAAATATTTCTCCAGAAATAGCTAAGCAACACATGGCATCACTCGTTGCTATGTTGGAATCATATGAAAGTTTGGTTGCTGGTAGAATTGGAAATCCGATGCTTACCAAAGAGGATTATGACCAAATTGATGCGGAGGAACTTGAGTTGATGGATATCAAGTGGTGTCTAGCCAGTGTAGTTAGAAGAGCAGAAAAATTTACACAAGTCACCGGAAGAGATGATTTTAGAGAAATGAGTGCATCTCCGATAGGGTTTGACAAATCAAAGGTCACTTGTTTTCGTTGCAAAGAAAAAGTCATTTTAAGCGTGAGTGCAAAAACAAAGAAGCAAATGGAAGGCAAGATCAGTCTGGAAAAAACAATTATTATCAAAAATCAATTTTTCATCAGATTGTTCAACAACCACAAACTGCACATGCACGTACCATTGAAGAGAAAAGAGCTTGTTATGATATAATTGACCAGGATGATGAAAAGGTTGCAGAGGGATTTAGCTGGGATAAATACATTCCACCGGGTTCAGGACTTGTTGCTAGAATTTAGAAGAACAAGGAATCAAAAGAACGAAGATCTTTAGATCATCAGAAAGTGATGATGATACTGATGACGAGGAAGAGTACATTAATAATGCAAGAAAAAGTTTAGACTCATTTAGTTTTAATTTGTTTTTTGCAGATAAGATCGAGATGTTGAATAAAAAGAAGGATGCTAAATTGAAGAGAGAATTGGAAGCAAAAAGAATTGCTGAAGAAAAAGAAAAACTAGAAGCTGAGAAAGCTGAAGTTGCAGAAATTTTTACAAAGAAAGTTGAAAATGAAGAGTGTGAGATAAAAACAGAAGTTGATGAAGAAAAAGTAGTTGAAAAGATTGTTGAAGTGGAAAAGATAATTGAGAAAATTGTCGAAGTTGAAAAACTCGTCGAAGTAGAAAAAATTGTTGAAATTCAGAAGATTGTCAAGGTTGAAAAAATAGTTGAGGTCGTTAAACCTTGTCCGAAATGTTTGTAATCTTGCAAAGATTGTGAGGAGAAAAACAAGAAGATTAGTGAATTAGAAAAGATGAAAGAAAATTTATTGTCTGATGTGAAATATGTGAAGGAATCTTATGACGTGCTGAGCAGAACTGTTGATGGTTTGAAAAAGACAAATTCAGAAGTTGATGCTGCTATGACAATGATGAGTTCCACTTTAATGACAAAGCAGAAAGTCATCAATGAGTATATTGAAGACTGTGCAAAGCTAAAGCAGGATTTGGAACTTGAAAAGATTGAGAGTGAAAGAATCAAACCTTTGTTGTTGAGTTATACAACATGTGATTATTTGATTGATCGAGTTTATCCTACTGTTGTAGGTCTTGAAGCGTTTCAAGATAAAAAGACAGAAGATACGGATACTGGTAAGAAACAGAGTGTCAAGTATAACAAGTGTCCGCCCCCGATTTGGAATAGTTATTCTCCCAGAAAGCCAAATGAGGAACGTTTAAATAAGGCTCTCAACATAAAGTTAAAGTCTGAAATCATTGTTGAGTTACCAGACAATATTGATGTCACATTAACAGCGTCTGACACTGATCACGAGTCTGAGTTGTTAAAGAAAGTGGTCGATCAGGTGTTGGATATGGATGAATAGTCAAAGTCGGAGTCAAAATCTGAAAGTTCGAGTTCGTTAGAAAAGAGTCCGAGTTCACCGGTTAAAAGGGTTTATAATAAAGAATTTCTTTTTTCAAAATCTAATTTGAATGACTAACTAATCAAAGTGGCATATACTTTGATTGATTCGGACAAATTATATTCTGATGAGGAATTTCCAATAAGAAGTGTCAAATCTGAAATGATCAAACAGGTTTTCAAATTAACAGAAATTAATATTTCTGAGATAAAAGATTTAAATCTTGATGACAAACCTAAAAAGTACACTTCAAGAGTTCAACAGAGATTGAACAAGAAAAGGGGTTACAGTTCTGGTTCTGGTTTTCAAAAGAAACCAAACCATAACAGTAATTTCAAAAAGAAAGGTCTAGGTTTCATTTCCCCGAAAAATTATAAAAATGAGAAAAATTATAAATCAAAAACAAAATTTGTTGCAGGAGGAAGTTCTGAAGAAGAGTAGAAGAAACCTTTTTGGAGACAGTCAAACCAAGAGTTTCTTGCTGAAAGAAAGAAGAATTTGAAGAAATTTGTTCCAAGAGTTGACAGAAGAACCTGTTTCAAATGTCACAAGATTGGACACATTGCTTGGAACTGTCAACAGTCCAACAACACAAAACAGGGAGTTTCTTTTAACTCAAGATTGGAAGAAATACATATTGATGAAAAGAAACAACCAACAAATTTTGAAGTTGGTGAAACTTCAAAACGTTTTTTATAAAAGAAAAGTTGATGAAAACAAACAAAGATGGGTTGTAAAATCTGAGAGTAGTTCTGACAATGAATCTGATTCCATAAAATCAGAGGAGTCATTTGTTGAGAAAAAGAATGAGAATTCCGTTCCTGAGATGAACGATGAAAACTTTCCAAAATTGTCAAAAGAAAATTTGAAGTTAAAGGTTGGTAAAACTGAGATTTCAGGTCAATTTTTCCCTGGAAAAGGAGAATTTGATGCTGAAAAGGCTTTCAATGGGAAAGTCAAACACATCTTTGGGAAGATGGTTGATGGGAAGGTTAAAGGTGCCAAAGAATTTTATCAATAAAAAAGATGGTGGGATAGATGTGTACCAAAATCACCCAAGGCTGGTCAGGCTTGGGTGACAGGATTTTCAAACTAAAAACCTGACTTGCCGGAGCTCCCAAGTTGGTAATCGTGGAGCAGGAATCGACATCTTTCTTGAGAAATTCACGTTTGTGATATTTCGACTTACAAGTGGTAAATCAGGGACATTAAGTTGTACTTTATTTTCTACAAGTGGTGTTTGTTGATTAAACTTAAAATTGTTATATTTTTCAAAAGGTTGAAAATGAAAGAACAATGTGATGAGATCCCCTAACCTACAAGTGGTTTATGATGAAAACAAAACTTATTTTCCGGAAAAACCATTTGATTAAAATAAACTTAAGTGTTTTGAAATCATAATGGGAAAATAGTTTGTTGTAAGGGGGAGTTATGATTGTTTATGCCAAGTGAATGGCGATTTGAAGCAATTCACAACAGTTGTCACTTTACCTTGTACAATTTGTTTTCAAATTTCCTTTAAATGATTTTGAATTTTAGGGGGAGTAAGAAATTTTGAAAAATCCAAAAACATTAGAAAATTTGAAAAAGGCAAAAACATGATAAATTCAAAATGAGTGTTGTTGTAAAAAAGAGGAAATGATAGTACATCAGTGGACGATCACAGCATGCTAAAGAATTGGAAAGTCAAATGTAATAAACGGTCTCACTGATGATGTGCCAGTATGTTTTTACACATTTAGTAGATTGTAACGAGATATAAACCTAAATTTCAAACTTGCTTATCTCGTGGGGAACATCTCTCGGATATATGGGTAACCCCCGAAATCTTGATTGAAAGGTCCCTATTTCTGAGATACTAGGTCTTTATGCTTAGTGATATCTGGGGTATTATCCCGGGACTTCTGATTTTGCGGAAGCAATGGCCTAGTCCCCGTATAATACTTTTCGCTTGCTTGAAATATAGCCTACCCTCAGCATAAAAAATGATGAAACATTGCAAAATGCTAATCATGTGCTGTTGAAGAAAAGATTCTCTAAAGGGAACACACCAAAAGTCGAAGCCGTCATCTCTCTGATTTTGCGGAAGCAATAGCCTGAGCTCTCACGACCCTCGCATTTAACCCTTTACAGATATCATCTAGGTATACTTACTTGTAAGACTGAATATTGGGATCTAGATACGGGAGTATATTCTGAGGTGGGACACGCGAATAAGTTTAAGTCTCTAAAACATTAATCTCGTATCTCGAAACAATTAAACTTTGTGTGAAAATTTAAGTGGATCAGTATACTGACAATCTAAGTGAATCGTTTAGAACTTAAAATGTTTAAAGCTTAACGGTGTTGGTGATTTGTCTCAAAAACTGATATGATCCTCTTACACAAACTCACAAAAAAATATTGTTTGTAAATATTTCTTTACTGCATTTCTTTAATATCAAAAATACAAAAAGATTTTAGTGTGTTTTAGCATAAATTTTTGAAAATTCAAAAAGATTTTCGACAACTGATGTTGCAAAGCTGATTTTCAAAATTCCGAGTGCTAAACATGATGAACAACAGGGTTGGGAAAGTTTGTTTGGAATAAAGAAGATTTGATTGAAATAAAAAAAAATTGAATATTTTGTATACAAGTGGTTCATCAGAAGTTAAAATTGTAAAACTATTTCTTAGTTGGTGTCTCTTGAAAAAGTTTATAATTTGTCAATATTTTAAAATTGTAAAATTTACTTTGAGGTAGAGAATGTGCAGGTTATGGCTATGAAAGAGTCAGGTTGCAATTCTAGAACTTGTGAAAGCCAGACTACGATCCCAAGCATTCTTTAAGGGGGAGTCTGTTGATGTAGAGCTTAAGGAATCAAGAGATCTGATCAAGAGGATGTAAGAGCCAGCTCCAGATACTGAAGTTAGAAAGAGAAGATATAAAGTTTGATGGATGCTTACACTGTCAGATTCTGAGAAAAGAAGCCCAAAGACTGATAAAGACTGAAGACTGTGAAGACTCGACACTTAAGACTCGTCAACATCCGAGGGGGAGTCTGTTGGTGCATACGTCTGTCGACTTCGTCTTGTATCAAGTCTTGTATTAAGAATGTTAGATCAGGGCACGTAGTTCGAGAAATTAGGGTTTATATGTAAGTGTGTAATTTCGCATGAAATAGCCACTGGCTATTTCAAACGAAATTAGACATTGTAATTTCGCTTGAAATGGCCAGTGCCACTTTCATGCGAAATCACCTCCACTATATATAGCTGGGTGGTTGGTTCATTTGTAACGTTGGTAATTCCAGTACCGAAGTGCTGCCGACGTGTCTACTGATCTGGAAACTTGTTATATTAATAAAACAAGACAATTAAGTGTGAAACAAGCTGTTTTCCATGTCAATTCATCTGTTTCTGCCTCTTGAATTGATAAGAACTCTTCTGATTGACTCGTTTGGGTCATAAAACGATCCTACATTTCTCTTATTTCTGCCCAACAAACTGGAGTTCTGCACTTTCGTCCATACAACGCTTCGAATGGGGCAGCTTCAATGCTTGCATGATAACTATTGTTATAGGAGAATTTGATTAAGGATAGGTGGTCATCCCAGTTTCTACTAAAACCTATTTCACATGCCCTAAGCATGTCCTCCAGGGTTTGGATCGTCCTTTCACTTTGTCCATCTGTTTGAGGATGGTATGCAATACTTAAATTTAGTCGGGTTCCTATTGCTTCCTGGAAACTGGTCCACAAATGGGAAGTGAATCGACTATCTCTATCTGATACAATGGAGAGTGGGACTCCATATAAGGATACTACTTCGTCTACGTATAGCTTGGCTAACCTTTCCATGCTAAAGGTTTCCTTTATAGGTAGAAAATGAGCTGATTTGGTTAATCGATCCATAATTACTCAAATCGCATCATTACCTTTTCTGGTTTTGGGCAACTTAGTAACAAAATCCATTGTTATTAGTTCCCATTTCCATACTGACATTTCTAATTGTTGGAGTAACCCTGAAGGTTTCTGGTGTTCTGCCTTAACTTGTGAACAAGTTAGACACTTAGATACATATCTAGCTATGTCCTTTTTCATTCCTATCCCCCAGAAATTAAATCTTGGTACATCTTATTATTACCAGGACGCATGGTATATCTAGATTTATGGGCTTCCTCTAAAATTTTATTTCTTAAGTCTCCTTGCTTAGGTACCCAAATCCTTTTCTTATGGAATTTCCAAATTCCATCACTTCCTTGCTCTAATTCCTTTATTCGTCCTTTTATTCCTTCAGCATCATCCTTGATTGCTGTTACTTGAACATTCTTCAGTTGTTCCATTAAATCTACTTGAAGATTTAATCTAAGAGCATGAACTCGCTTTTTCTTTTCATGATACTTACGACTTAAGGCATCTGCAACTACGTTTGCTTTTCCTTCGTGATATTGAATATCACAATCGTAGTCACTTAGAATTTCCATCCATCTTCTTTGCCTCATGTTTAATTCTTTTTGCCCAAATATGTATCTAAAACTCTTATGATCTGTATAGACTGTAAACTTACTTCCATACAGATAGTGCCTCCAAATCTTAAGGCAAAAATATGGCTCCTAATTTTAAGTCATGAGTCGTATAATTTTCCTTGTGCTTTTTCAATTTCCTATACGCAATTTCCTTCTTGCGTTGCATTAGCACACATCCTAATCCTAGATTAGGAGCATCACAAAAATCTTCTGTACCTTCTGGTAAAGCAAGAATTGGGGTGTTTGTTAACTTTTGCTTTAAAACTTTAAAAGCCTCTTCTTGCCTAGGTCCCCATTCAAACTTAACTGCTTTACAGGTTAGCTTAGCTAATGGCACAGCTAATTTGGAAAAATCCTTAATGAATCGTCTATAGTATCCAACTAATCCTAGGAAACTTCTAACTTCCATAGCTGATTGCGGGATCTTCCATTTGATGATCACTTCTATTTTGGAGGGATCTACGTGAATACCTTCATGATTCACCATGTGTCCTAAGAATTGCACTTCCTGTAGCCAAAATTCACACTTCGAGAATTTGGCGTAAAGCTTCTCTTTTCTTAGCAAAGCTAAGAGTGCATGTAGGTGCTTACACTGCTCCTCCTGACTTTTAGAATACATGAGTATATCGTCGATGAAGACAATTACAAATTATCCAAGTACGGTTTACAGATCCTATTCATCATGTCCATAAATGCTGCAGGAGCATTTGTTAATCCAAAGGGCATGACTGTAAACTCGTAGTTACCATACCTAGTTCTGAAAGCAGTTTTTTTTAAGTATGTCTTCCTCTTGTATCTTCAATTGATGATATCCTGAACGTAAATCTATCTTAGAAAAGTATCTAGCTCCTTGCAATTGATCGAAAAGATCATCAATCCTAGGTAATGGGTATCGATTCTTAATTGTAACCTTATTCAATTCCCTATAATCGATACACATTCGCATCGAACCATCTTTCTTCTGCACAAACAACACAGGTGCTTCCCAAGGGGATGAACTAGGTTGTATGAATCCTTTACTGAGCAATTCATCTAATTGCTTTTCTAACATTTCAGCGGGTGCTAATCGGTAGGGAGCTTTAGCTACGGGTGTAGTTCAAGGAATCAAATGAATTCTAAATTCTACTCCCTATCTGGTGGTAATCCTGGTAGTTCTTCTGGGAATACATCTGAGTATTCTGATACTACAGGAATTTCTTTCAGTTCCACGCCTCCATTGTTAATGAACTCCGAGACCATATATGCTATGTCTTACTTCCGTGCATAACTCGCAGCTTTCATCACAGAGACGAACTTTGTTGGCTGGTCTGTCTTGTCTCCTTGTGGTCACTTTTCCGGTTGGCTTGCATATCTCAATCCAAGTCATTGATCACCTCAGGAATCATTGTTGCTATTTTATTCCTTTTTATGAAGCAGACAGGATTCCTTCTCTGCCAGTTCTTTCTATTTCATGGCATATGTCTTGACCATATGTTTTGAAGATCGGGTTTCACTATCTAAATGTCTAAATTTCGAAGCATACCTTACTTCATTTTTCTTAACATATATACTAATGGTTAGGACAACTTTAGTCCTTTAAGCTCACATATTGTTGTAGCAATTCCTTTGTTATTGACAATCTTAGTTGGATTATAGGTGAAGAAAGTCTTTGCAAGTGCACCTAGTTGTGATTACTCTTATCTTTGCAAGAGTTCTCAAAGAAAGTAAAATTACTCTTATTAATGTAAGTTCTTAGATGTTTCGTGCCTAGCACAACTTTAGCGACAGGTTTCCTAATGCGTTAATAATCTAAGGTAACACAAAAGGAATTCTTATATTTTCGATGGCATCCCAACATAAAGGGTTCATATACTCCTTGTCGCATGAGTTAAGAGACATATGATCAAACGAAATAATGTTCGATATCGGAATTATAGATGTATACAAGAGATTCCTAATAAAGAAATCTAGAATTATCATTGACACACATGCTTGTGTTTTATTCTAAATTGTTAATCCTTAGGATTTTTGGATTTCCTTATAGATATACATATCTATATAATCATATATTTCACATACTGTAATATACATACCATTCATAAAGTCAATGTATTTAACAGATTCATATTTCCAAAGACAAATCAGATATCAGGTCATATTACTATTTAGGGAATTCTGTCACTTGTTTGACATATCCTATACCCCATCTTACCCGGTTCTCGCCGGAGAGGTAACCCCATCTTACCCGAACAAGCTGGAGAGTCTGCTATACCATGCCCAGTCTTGCCGGAGAGGTAATTTGAATTTGCCATAAATAGAATTTTCTCAATTCATGATTTAAAAATGAACCTTTTATTAGAGCTTTCCTCAAGGAACAAGGAAATTAGCATTCCCAAGACGGATCATATTCTAGAACCCAGTAGTACCAATAAATAAGAAATAACAGTGGCCAAGTGTTATTGCTTATTTACCATACTTGCAACGTTCTAGTCATTATCCTCACGGCATACCAACACCCATTACACTTTATTTACGCAAGTAATTAGCTTATCTCGAAGCTTATACTAAGGCATCTTTCTTAGGTTCAAGGCTAAATACTATCCTGGGTGCTACCAGTTAATAACAATTTCCTAACTCTTTTGTTTAAGTTTAGGTATGATTACAACACCCAATTGCTTAAACCAGTGGCTCTGATACCACCTTCTGTCACGACCCCCGACCACACCCTGGACGGGAGCCGCGAGCAGTCAAGTGGTACCGGTGGTTATTTTGAAAACTATTGCAGCGGAAATTTCATCAGGACCGTGAGTTAGGAAAATACTAGAGTTTAGAAACACCGGATTTTTATTTATTAAATAGATGGGAATAAACCCAGGTTTTTCAAAGGTAGCTTTAATATGGGATAAACCCGAATATATATTAAACAACATTTAATTTAATTTAATTTAATCTATTTGATAAAATAAGCCACTTCTTTAAGCCTTTCGGTGCCGTCTCGCCACTCATGTTCCAATCTACTGTAATTACCTGAAACGCGTTTAAAAACATTTTGGTCAGCAGGAAATACTGGTGAGTTCATTCATTTTTGTACAAAAATATATTTGTTATAATTCACAGCATTAAGAGTTTTTACATTTGCTTCTTTAAGATTGGCAAAGACTTAATCACTGCAATTACAACTTTGTTGTAACTTACAGTATTAAGGGTGATTACATTGTTTATATCAACCAATTACCCAACGGTATTTGTCACTCGACTCGTTTCTGTGACTATGGTCATATCACCCATTCGCTAACTCGTTGTCCAATGGTGACGGTTATCAAGTAATGTATACAAAACCCCACATACCGGCTGTAATTGAAGAATACAAAGACTTAATCCCTGTAATTATAACTTTGAAAACAAGTAGATTTTTAAGAAAACAAATTTATAAAAAGAGAATGATTCACATTGCAGATTTAAACGGGCAGAGCTTAGCCTACTGATAAGCCTGTTAACCTAATTCAAATAACAATGCACACGAAAACTAGGTTAGTAACTTTAATCCAACTTTTACGACAACTCACGAGATCAAAACCCTCACAATGAATGACAAAGTGCGATACTTAAACATCCATCGAATTCACGACGAATGATAAAGCATAACCCGAGTTTGGGCAGCACTTAAAACATCCATCGGATTGGTTTCTATCGATCGGACATTAAATCGTAGCAGTGATTGAGTTATTACCCTGTTATCGCGGCATAATTTCGTGTTTGTGTGTGTTTTTATATTAAACAGACGATATCTCGGTGTAGAAAACGAATTTTAACGTCGAACCAACGCCAAACTTCAAGTGCCAAACCCCTGAATTTATACTGGAAAAACGGCGCGCCCGCGTGTCACGAGAGGCTCTCGCGTGGCGCGATAGGTCACTTTTAGCATAGGGTAGCCACGTGTCTCAGTAGCTTGGGTGAGTCGACCGTTCGTTAAAATTCGATTTCTATCAAAAACTGTTTGGATAATACTGACTAGGAAATACCCACCCCTGAGTTTCAGGGGCCCTGATCCTGATTCCGATTGTTCTGAAAATTTTAGGGGTCATGCAGTATTACTTGGGGATCTCAATTAGGGTTTCCTATTAGACAAAATAAAATAAGAAATAGGACTTTTGGTGAGAGTTGTTACAAAAATCAAAACATGTAAACAGGTAAAAACCACATAAATCGCATAAAAATCACATAAAAAGCGACAAATATCAGAGTCAGCAGTTGCGGCTCAGAATCGAAAACACATAAAATCACTAAGTGCGAGCATGAAATCGAATATAGATTGTCTTAGGCTGATAGACTTTGACTTCCCAAAGTGATTCGACTATTCTCAAGGACTTTTGGTGCACACTTTGGCTTTCGGGACTATGCTCTCGCCTCGATTTGGGCGATCGGCACGCATCCCTCGAGTTACAGTGTGACTTCAAGTCGTTGGAGTCCGTCGAGACTTTGGTGAGAGTTTTGTAAAACCAAAATAGAGGGCGGAATGAGTCATCAAGATTCGGGTTTCACCCCAAACTTAGTGACTACGTTCCTGTTTGATAAAATAGAGGGGAAAAGTTGCGTTAAAGTACGGATTTCACTCCTGATTCAACGCAAATTCTCCTGTTTGTAGATAAAAATGCGGGTCGAACAAGCGATTTAATCGAGAGTTTGCGGTTTTCACACCTAATCTCGATCTAATCACTCGCTCACTTTGAAAATAGTGTAGTGCGACTTCCTTAGGAAAGGTAGTGTGATAGTATAGCGTGAGTGCGATTCGATCGAGGAATAACAATAAGCTCGTATGGAACCCCTAATGGGTTTGCACAAGACGGTATGTTGGTACTTAGACTATAGACTAGGTCGTTTCTAAGATATCGACCCGGACTAGGTCGAGTCTTGCCTAATTCTCTATAGTTATGGCCCTGATACCAATCTGTCACACCCCAACCGATGACGGAAACATCGGGGCACGGCACTGAGCGAAACAGATTGTTTAAGAGAATCCACAACAACTATTAAATTACCAAATCCTTAACGTTAATATCCCATACTACTAACAGATAAAGTAAAAATAGTTATTACAGATAATTGTCTCAAAAACAAGCAAACTGGTCCGACAACTCAGATTTTTATTAGGTTTGTTTCTAGACTCCATCCTAGCTTGATTCCAGCAAATAACAAGCAAGCTTCCTAAGCATTCAAACACCTGTCACATATGTTAAAATAGAGGTCAATACACATAGTGTAAAGGTGAGCATACAAGTTTGGTAGATATAATAGAGTTCGAAGTCGTTTACGCATAACCAGCATGTAACATGTATAAAGTGAAGGCTAGTAGGTTATCCACAGAGAAATATGCACAGACGTGACTGCGAGATGTAGAATGCGCAACACATATCCCCACTGGGACATGTGAAGTAAAGCCCTTAACAACCCCTGTCCACGACAGGTGCTGAGTCCAAACTATAGTACTATCATTGCTAAGGTGTCAGGCAACAATCACTGTGTTAACATAACATACAAGCATTCATCGAATAACACGTAGCATGCAATAACGGTTAGCGTATAAATAGTGTTTGTGTTGTGTGATTGATGTAATTTGAATATAGATAACGTATGTAACACCCAAAAGTGCGTAAAGCAAAAAGGGTTCGAGTATACTCACAGATTGTGTTTAACAAGTAAACACTCTCTTGGATGAAGGGAGCGCTGAGAAAGATTAGCCTGAACAATTAACGATAGCATAAACGATAAGCGGCGCGTAAAACGGTGCAAAGTACCAAGTGTCAGATGGTAATCCGATCGGATGGCAATCCGATTGGATGGCCACTCGATTGGTTGTCAAACCGTTCGGATGGTCATCCGATCGGATGGCCATTCGATTGGATTGATACCTTGTTTGGTAAGGATGTGTTTGTGTATGATGGCTTTGAAGTTTTTGTTGTAGCATTTTGAAAACAGAGAAGTATCTCTACCCTTCAGGTCGATCGATCAAACGACGGTTCGATCGGGTGGCGATTCGATTAGTAGGACACTTAGTGAGAACAAGTTCACAGTAGGGTTGTCACTCGATCGGATTGCAATCCGATCGGGTGGAAATCCGTTAGTTACTGACGTTCTTTGAAAAGTATGAAAATGATTAAGTGTCGAAGTTCCAAATGTCACATGGTCGGATGGTCGTTCGATCGGATGGCAATCCGATGGGACGGTAATCCGTTCGACGTTCAGATCCTTGCAAAGTTGAAATAAAAATTTAGGTGTGGAACCAAGTGTGAGCCGATCGGATGGTTGTCCGGTCGGATGGCAGTCCGATCGGACGACAATCCGTCCCAACAACCTGATCGTCTCTGACACTTGATTGTTTTGAAGGTTTTGCAGTTTTGATCGAGACGGTGTGATGGCGTGCTAGACAACAGAAACCCCATCTTGAACCAAGTGACCCGATCGAACATGAATCACCCAAGTCCGACCAGTTACCGGTTCGAGGCGGTTTTTCATGTTTAACCCGAAATCGGTAGTCTCTTTGATAGAAACCAGATCTTGAACTAATACATCACTAAGAAGGAGTAGAAGATCAGAACGAGCTCCGATTTTATCGGTTTTGAGTGCATTGAGTGTAAAAGAGTTGAAAGAAAGTTAGAAAACCATATTTCAATCCTTTTAACCATGAACATGTGTAGATCTATGCGAAAAAATTGCTTAATCTTGTGGGAATCCTTCAGATCTGAGTTGTTCTTGGTGGAATAAGGCCAACACTTGAAGTTCATGAGAACTCCATGATGACATCACCCTAGAAAACCTCAAATCCGCTGATTTCACGGTTAAAAGTTAAGATTCAAAGGTGAAAAAGATGAAGGAGTGCGTGTAGATCATAGAAGTACAAGATTTAGTTTGGAAACTTACAAGAATCGCGAGAAATCAAGAGAAATGAGTGCTTGAGCGAGCTGGTCGAGTGAGAGAGCTGTCACATCACAAATGATGTGACAGGTGGGTATTTAAAGGGTTTCCAAAAAGGGAAAGTGTGCATGGTCGGATTGGTCACCGATCGGATGGCAATCCGATCAGATGGCCACTCGATCGGGTGGGCCACTCGATCCTGGTGTCCGGCGTGTTGAGTTTCGTCGTTTCGATTCGCGTGTTGAGTGTTGCAATGCGTTTCGAGCGAGTTTGCGATGAACTAGAATTAATCAATAAATAACCTAATCATCCCTAACATACAATCACTATAAATAACTGACATTTAGCGGTTGCGATTCGATTACGATAGAGTTGCGATTGCGTTGAGATTAATCACCACAAACATACACATAATTAAACATGCACAAGTAACACATAAAAGGCACACACACGTAAAACAATATCCAGAACGCATAATTCGAGTTGCAAATGCGATTGCGATGCGATAAGCGATAAAACATGCGATAAATAGCGATTAAACCTTGATCATTAACAAGTACTCCACATAATACAACTAATGCGATAAAATAAATAGATTATCTACAAGTCAAAGAAGTGAAAACATGAGTTGACCAAGGAGTGACAGATCGCAATTAGCAATCTGTTCTCTCTTTGACTTCAATCTTGTCTTTGACTTTGACTTTCGAAACACGGGGTGTTACACCCTCATGTGCAAGGCACATGTCTAACGTAACTGAAAATTTTAATCAGGTTAGTTCTAAAGGACGTAGGTTATAATGGGTTTTTCAAATATAGGAATGTGACTGTAATTATTGAAGTTAAAGGGTATCCACTGCAATCCGATACAAATATAAAGAACAAAAAGTGTAATTTACCCTATATTATTTTAAGAACATTAAATTTACATAATTTAATTATTATTTTATGGATGGTGGATACTGAATACTAGTAAAACCATTGGCGGAGCTTGGTGTAAAGTGAGGGGTGCACCCGCCCCCCGAATATTTCGGTTAGAGGTGTTAAATTTTCTATTTTTCGTCCGAAAATTTTAAAATTATTTAGGATTGTCCCCCAATTATTTTGCCTAAATATTTATATAATATATAAATTGGGTCATGTTACTTTCCGCCCCCTCAAAACTTTTGGTCAAATTCCGCCACTGAGTAAAACCATTACATTATACAACGGAAATTATTTTATGAATGGTAGATACTGAAAACCAATAAAACCATTACATTGTACAATGAAAATAAGTAAAAGGAGAGGGTAACGTGGCTCACTTTACTAATGTGGCAATGAAAACAAATGAGTCTATTACACATAGCAATTACACTGTACAATGAAAATAAATTTTTTTTTCAAATAGAGAAAATCAAATATATTGAAGATTACAAGTGTATCTAAAAATATGAAAAGAGAAAAACAAAAATAAAATAATAAAAGTTCTTTTTAAAAATACTGAAAAGAGTCGCTTTTATATGGGTTGATAAGGGAAAAACAAAAATAAAATTATAATTTTTTTTAATACACTTAACCCGTTTTTTCTACAGGTTGATAAGGGAAACTGTGATAAGGGAAAAACAAAAAGAAAATTATAAGAGTTTTTTTTTAAATACTTAACACCTAACCCGTTTTTTATACAGGTTAACCCAAACCGAACATGTTTTAAAACAGGTCACTCGAACCCAATCTATTTTAAATGGGTGAACCCGAACTTGACATGTTTATAACTGGGTCATGTTTGTCGATTCACAGCCTGCTTTTTTAATGTCTTATTAAGAATTTATGCCCCTAGGGGCAATCATAGTTACCTTTATTTTAGAAAGTCAGGAGTGATATTGGTTACATCTTCGGTATCGATTATCATCAGCTAATGAATAGTAGTTTTACTTTTTTTGGATAAAAAGCTTAAAATATGATTAGAAGAAAATCGAACTTGATATACATGAGACATTGGTATCTATATGTATCACTCTATTTTGCACCTTCTGTACTTGAACCATCGTCACTCTCATCATCCTGGTATCCACTGTAACTTCTTGAATCTGCACCGAACCTTGAAATCGTACTTTTGAACCTTTGAGGTTCAAACTCATCGTCACTTTCGTCTGCATACTCTATATCAAATCCCCTCGAATCGGATTTACGCATGCTTTTGCTCTTACTACTTTGATCATCATCAACTTTAGATTTATAACTTGAATCTACTCCTTTCGTGCTGCTTGGCTTTATCGAGTCGCTTTCTTCTATTTTGAACATCACTTTCTTTTTGCTGGATTTAGCTTTCATTCTGGCCTTAGATTTTGAGTTTGTGAGAATTGTTGTGCTACCTTTGTCTTCGTCCGAGAAATCCTCTTCACTGTAAGCATCTTCACCGTATGCGGTTCCTGATGAACCATCAGAACCATGGTCCGACCCAGATTCATCCTTTTGACCAAAGGATGGTTCAGGCTTCAGCACTGGTTCTGGCTTGGACACTGGCTCGAGCTTGGACTCTGGCTCGACCACTTGTTCATGCTTGGACTCTGCTTCCAGAACTGGTTCAGGCTTGGACTCTGCTTCCAGAACTGGTTCAGGTTTGGACTCTGGTTCGAGCGCTGGTTCTGGCTTGGACTCTGGCTCGAGCACCGTTTCAGGCTTGGACACTGGATCGAGCACCGGTTCTGGCTTGGACTCAAGCTCGAGCACTGGTTCGAGCTTGGACACTGGTTCCGGCTCTAAGTCGGAGTCTGAATCTGAATCCGAGTCTGTAGAATCAAGTTCTGGCTCAGGCTCGGGCTCAGGCTCAGGTTCGGGTTCAGGCTCGGGTTCGGGCTCGGTCTCTGTGTCTGTCTCTGATTCCCATTCAAGTTCGTGCTCTGACTCAAGCTCATGCTCCGACTCTGGCTCAGGCTCAGGCTCTAGCTCAAATTCATGCTCAGACTCGGAATCAGAATCAGAGTCAGGCTCAGGTTCAGGCCTAGTCTCGGGCTCAGGGCGGTTAAACGGCTCTATCTTTATACCTAACTCTGTATCTGAGTCAGAATCTGATGATGATGACGACGATGATGACGACGGGTATTTTTGTGGGGTAGTAAACTCTTCATGATGAGCTAGGGTGAGGAGGGTTAGAGCCCCCAAAATGTCCGATATCAACGGGCGGGCACTCGACTCATCTTGTAAACACATAGCCGCCACCTCAATTGCTTTATTTATATTCTTTTCTGGAACTACTCCTTTGAACATAGGGTCACCCAGTTCTTCGAATCTCTTTGGATCTTTAATATATGCTTGTGCCTGTTTCAAACTCAAAAATCAATATGAAATAAAGACACTTTTTTAGTCTTTTTTGTGGCGGAAGGAAGTCGTTATCTCAAAAAGCGACTAAAACGTTATAAAGATATAAATCTTGATATTCGTGTGATTTAATAAGATTTGCGTACTCCTAGAATCTAAAGTCGGTATCTAAGATAACATATAATCGGATTTATTATCATACATTTTCAGAATAACCCGGTTTTAATTATTATTCCACAAATTTTGCTAGTTATGAGAGGTCTTTAACAATTTTAGTGTATGATAATAAGAAGAATAATGGCACCATTAATTAGTAGATTATCACTGGCTCCGCCTCCGTTAAACCTGTAAGAAAAGGCTAAAAGAAGATTACCCAAGAAACAAGATTTTGCTCTTTAGTTGGCCGAGAGGTGTCCAATGCTTTTCTCCCGGTGATAAGCTCGAGTAGTATAACTCCAAAGCTATAGACATCGGATTTGACGGTGAGTTCACCTGTATGTTCGGATTCTGGAGCACAACCAACCGATCCCACCACACTTTTATGCACATTACTACCGGATGAGCTTTCTAGATTCACAAGCCCGTAATCCGTAACCTTGGGCTCAAAGTTTCTGTCTAACAAAACATTTGTAGATCTAACGTTACCACATAGAACTGGTGGATTAACCTTTTCGTGTAAATGCTCCACAGCATGTGCGACTCCTGCTGCAACTTTCATCCTTGAGATCCAATCTAATGGTTTTTTGCCTGGAGGAAGATCTGTCATTTATGTTCATTAAAAACATTAGGATCTTGATTATGAGAATGAACATTTTTCATGGAGGCATTACAATGGAAATTTTTTATTTTTACACAACAAAATGCAGTTAGTTACTAAAGAGTAAACTGCCAAAATGGTCCCTGAGGTTTGGTCACTTTTGTCACTTTAGTCTAAAACTCAAACCTTTTGAATCTGGGTCCCTGTGCTTTCAATTTTGTTGTCATTTTCATCCAAAATAAAAATCTGGTAAGATTTTTCAGTTAACATCCAGTTTTTTTTTGTCATTTTCCCAACTTTTAATGAAGGGCAAAATGGTCTTTTAATGTTTTTTTACAACAGATTAAAAAATCTGACAGTTTTGCCATTTATTAAAAGTGAGAAAAAAGACAAAAAAAAACTGGATGTTAACTGAAAAATCTAACCAGATTTTGTTTTTGGATTAAAATGGCAACAAAGTTAAAACCACAGGGACCCAGATTCAAAAGATTTGAGGTTTGGACTAGAGTGGCAAAAGTGACCAAACCTCAAGGACCATTTTGGCAGTTTACTCATTACTAAAAGTGAACATGATAAGAGAGAATAATACCATGTAGATGATCTTTAATCGAACCCATTGGCATGTACTCATATACCAAAATCCTGTTAACATGATCCGCGCAATATCCAATAAGTTCGACAAGATTTGGATGGTGAAGATCACTCAATTTGTTCACTTCTTCTATGAACTCCTTTTTTGCTTTTGTTCCTTGTTTTTTAAGTTGCTTCACAGCCACAACCTTCAGTCAATCATGTACGTAAAATCATATCGAATTACCATCAAACATATCCTTTATTTAATTAAAATAAATACTTTGGACATATATTCTATTTTTGGTATAACAAATTAAATCAATAAGATGTGTATTAAGTATTAACCTTGTCATCCACCAGCGTTCCTTTATAAACCTTTCCATTTCCGCTTTCCCCTAATAGAGATTCCAACTCGAAATTGTTGGTGGCTGAGGCCAAATCGTTGTATTTGAATCTACGGGCTGAACCTGTTGGTTGATCATCTATAGAATCGTCATCACTACTTTCATCTTGTTTGTTTGAAGCTGCATTTATGTTCATTTATAACATTAGGATCTTGCAATAATGCTACAAGAAGAAATCGGCCAATGTAAATTTATGAAAGAAAAAACTAACAAGAGGATTGTTTGGAAAGGGGGTCTTCTTTAGGTTGTGCCACAGGCAACTCCCCTTCACCTTCCTTCCCATCAGACTTCTTTTCACCTGATTTTTTTTCTTCTGGATTCTTCTTTCTAAGGCATGGCAAACAGTTCATTCTCTATGCTATCGTATAATATAATTTGTTTTGAATGATAACAAACAAATACAATCTTACGACAATGCACACGAAAAATAAATATATTTTGGAAGTCCTTCAAATAACAACCGATATCACCGTTCTATCCACTCCGGTATAACACCCATTATACATAATTTGTTTCACAGGAAGTTTTACAAGGAGACGAAAATCTAAAATTGTTAACGAAAAATTGAAAGAAAACGCAACAACGTATTTCCAGGAAACCAAGGGGATGGAGGAAAGGAGGATGAAAGGGGTCCTCCACGCTCCGAACACGGGGACTTGAAGGACCCGTAATGCACCTAACCGAAGCGTGTAAGAGTCTATCAAAATGAAAGATTAGGAGAGGTGATAAGTGCCATGGGTTTGACAAAGCTTTTTGTTGGAGAAATTTGTGGAGATTGTGTGGACATTCTTTGAAATGTCTTCCTTTTTCTTCGATATTAAATTAGTGAGAATGTGTACTTTCTGAAAATAATTTTTGATGGATGTTATATTTTCCAATTACTTTTTTTTTATCGGCAAGTAACTTCCATTTCATTCCACCCCAAAATATACAAACAGTTAATGACCAGCAAGTCACTAGTTTAAACTCTTGACAGGTATAGAGAATAGATTGTGTAATGGGTTTGAATTGTATTGAACAATTTTAGGGTTACAGAGAAGGGTGTTTATATAGAACACCAAGTTACACATTTAGCCCCTACACTACGACCAAGGCCGGCTCTAGCATAAGCCAAATGAAGCTTTTGCTTTAGGCCTCACATTTTGAAAGGCCCCCAATTTAGAGAGCTAATATTATGGGTCTACATATTCACACACCCAACTCCCTATTTCCACACCCTTCAAGACGTCTCGTATAGACCTATACGAGGCGTATTACCTTTTTCAATTTCCAAGAGAATCTCTGCTTATGTCATATTTTGTCTTATTTGCCTCGTATAGGCCTATACTGGACGTCTAGGCGAAAAAAGACCATTTAACCCCTGATTTAGGCCTATACTGGGGGTAAATTGGTCTTTTTTGCCTCTCTTATATGCCTAGTATAGGTCTATATGAGGCGTACGTATATAATTCAAATTACCATTTTACCCCTGAGTTAGGCCTATACTGGGGGCAAAACAGGGCTATAATGGTCTTTTGGACACCAGTATACGCCCAGTATAGGGCTATACTGGGGCTATACGAGGGGTCCAAAAGACCATTATAGCCCTGTTTTGCCCCCAGTATAGGCCTAATTCAGGGCTATAATGGTCTTTTGTACACCAGTATACGCCCAGTATAGCTCTATACTGGGCGTCTATTTTTATTTTTTTTGTTTTCTCTTTTTAAATATCAATAACACTAATATTAACTATGAAAAACTCATATTAATATCAATAACACTAATATTAATTATAAAAAACTTATATTAATTATAATAACACTAATATTAATTATACAATGCCTATACGAGAGCTATACGAGACTTATACTACACTATACGATATGATACGAAACTATAGGATATGATACAACACCCGTATACGTCGATAGGCCTATACAAGACCTATAAGAGACCTATACTACACTATATGATACGATAGTATCGTATTGTATCGTATAGTATGGTATCGTATTGTATCGTATAGTGTATAGTATAAGTCTCGTATAGGTCCCATATAGGTCTATACGAGACCTATACGAGACTTATACTACACTATACTATACGATACAATACAATACGATACGATACGATACTATAGGATATGATACAACGTCCGTATACGTCGATAGGCCTATACAAGACCTATAAGGGACCTATACGAGACCTATACTACACTATATGTTAAAAACAATGTAATATTTCTACGATCGAATATTTTTAAAGGCCGATCTTGAAAACGGTAAAATATTTTTATAAAAAAATAAAACTTTTCTTAAAAAACAACTCAAATTACCCCACCAAAACACCCATTTTTTTACTCAAAAAAACATCACCCTCAAAAAACAATCAAATTACCCTACCAAAACATCCATTTTTCAACTAAAAAAAACACCAACGAGGGGTCCTAATATTAATTATTTAAAATAAAAAACTTGTTTTTGTATAAAAGTTTGCTAAAACGATTAATATTGTATAAAATGTTTGTTAAAAAAAAACTTATATACGCTCAGTATAGGCCTATACGAGGCATATAAGGGGCAAAGGGTCATATATGAGACCTATACGAGGGGCCATATACGCCCAGTATAGGCATATACGAGGCATATTGAAGCAGTCAAACCAGAAGTGACATGAGTCAGACACTGACTTTGATGTAACCCTATACGCCTTGTATAGGCCTATACGAGGCATATACGAGGCAAATGGTGTCTAAATAGGCAGATAGGGTGTGTGAATAGGTTGAGCCAATATTATTCATTTTCATACGTAAATATATACATAATGATATAATATATATTTCTAGAGAGAGATGAGAAGAAAATTATAAAACAGAAGGAATAAGATAAATTTACAGTTCTGTATTTATTTTTTCTGGGTAACAAAGGTTAGAGAAGATGGGGAAGATGAACATTGAGAAGCTCAAGATACGTGAATATTAAAAATTTAGTTTTTTAGCCCTAAAAAGAATCATGCGTGTGTGATGCAAAAGGAAGTCAAATAATATATCAAACTATGTATATGTATGTATATATGATATAAAATTTCATATCATTTTTATATGTTATTCATATAGAAAAAGGCGTTATCTAGTACACTTTAAATTTTGCTTAACCTCGAATGTAATAAAAAGGCCTCAATTTTATTGTTTGCTTTAGGCCTCTAAAAACATTGAGCCGGCCCTGACTATGACACATCATTTACTTTCCGACACTCCCCCTCAAGTTGAGTGGTGGGGTCACAAATACTTAACTTGCTCAAGCAGCTACTAAACACGTTCCCATAACAGATTTTGTAAGAATATCTGCGAGTTGATCTTTTGAGGATACATATGGGAGCTCTATGATACCTTCCTCCAATTTCTCCTAGATGAAGTGTGGTCTACCTCAACATGTTTTGTTCGATCATGTTGGACTGGATTTTCTGAGATCTGTATAGCAGCTTTATTGTCGCACATGATTTTGGTTGCTGTAGTAGGAAGGAAGCCTATTTCAGTCAGGAGCTTGCGAATCCACAGAATCTCTGCTAGGCCACGTGCTACCCCTTGGAATTCGGCTTCTGCACTAGATATGGCGACTACCTTTTGTTTTTTACTTCTCCAGGTAACTAGATTACCTCCGACCATGGTGAAGTATCTTGACGTTGACCTTCTCGTTCCTTTATCCCCTGCCCAGTCGACGTCTGTATAAGCTTGGATTTCTAAGTGCCCATTTGATTTGAACAGTATACCGTGACCTGTTGTTCCCTTGAGATACCTGATGATTCTTAATACTGCTTCCATATAACTAGCTTGGGGCTGGTGCATAAACTGACTCACCACTCCTACTGCATAAGCTATATCTGGACGAGTGTGGGAAAGGTATATCAGTTTTCCCACCACTCATTGATATCTCTCCTTATCTGCTAGTTCTGCTCCATCTTCCATGTGTAGGCCGTGATTAACCACCATTGGGTGTCCGCAAGTTTGCACTCAATCATTCCTGTTTCGGCTAGCAGATCAAGGATATATTTCTTCTGATAGATAAAAATCCCTTGTTTAGATCTTAGAACTTCAATTCCAAGAAAATACTTCAATCTTCCCAGGTCTTTCATCTCGAACTCCGAAAAAAGTTTATCTCTCAACATTGACATTTCCTCTTCATCGTTTCCCGTAAGTATCATGTCATCAACGTAGATAATTAAGCAGGTCACAAGATTGCCCCTACGTTTCAAAAATAGGGTATGGTCAGAATTGCTTTGTTTGAAGCCATATTTCTTCATAGCAAGGGTAAACCTTCCAAACCAAGCTCTAGGAGACTGCTTAAGCCCATACAGAGATTTCTTTAACCGACATATTTCTCAAGCCTTGGAATTCTCATTGAATCCCGGTGGAGCATCCATATAGACCTCCTCGTTCAGTTCTCCATGAAGGAAGGCATTTTTTACATCAAATTGATGAAGAGGCCAACTTTTATTGGCGGCTATTGAAAAAAGAACTCTGATTGTATCGATTTTGGCTACTAGGGAGAAGGTTTCAGAGTAGTCAATTCCATAAGTCTGAGTATAACCCTTTGCAACCAGTCGTGCTTTGTATCTTTCAGTCATGCCATCAGGCCTGTGTTTAACTGAAAACACCCACCGACATCCCACTGGTTTCTTTCCTGGTGGAAGAGTGCATTTCTCCCATGTGTTATTCTTCTTGAGTGCTTCATTTTGGTCTCCATGGCCTTTTTCCACTCTTCAGATTTCAAGGCTTCCTGTGTTATAGATGGCATTTGTTCAGAGCACAAGGCAGCGGAAAATGCTTTAGCTTCCTTAGACAAATTTCTAGTGGCAATGTTTGCCACAGGATACCTAGACCTTGGAGCCACCTTTTTGGGAGAGTATCTCTTAGGAGGAACTCCTTTATTTTCTTTAGGAGGGAAAGAGTATCTTCCAGTTGTCTCTACTGCACCTGGTTCAACATGTTCAACAACTGTGAATGCAAAATGTCTATCACTTCTGTCAATCACGTATCCTGGCTTAAACAGATGAAACAAGACTGGTGCTGAACAGAGCTGAACATAAAGTTGATATGTATTAGACTAGCTTAGTACGAAGGGAGTTATATGTAGCTTCGTACGAAGTGGCCAGCGTCGAACGAAGGGACCACACACAGCTTCGTACGAAGCCACATGCCCTATATATATGTGTGTAGTGTCTTGGTCATTTAGAACTTTGCAGACTTTGAGGCGAAGCTCTGCCCGTTTGTTTTCGTGGTTTTGTTACTGTTAAATATCAATAGAAAACAACTTATAATTACTTCTTTGTGTTAGGATCCACACACATATTTGGATTCCACACAACTTACGTGTTCGTACGCATTCAACGGTCAAGGAATCGATCCTCGAAGCGAATTCTACAATTGGTATCAGAGTGGGTGATTGTTTGCACGGATTGAAGACACAAAGATTCAAGCTTCTTCATCGATTCAGAGACAAGTTTCATCATTTTCTTCATATCTTCTTCTACACATTCTTTTTGAACTCAAAACTCTGATCTACAAAGTTTCCACGATTAAAATTGGCTAAATTTTAAATATTTTGTGCAAAAATCAGTTTTAATCAATCCTACAAAGTTTCAGATCAAAATTCAAACAAAATCAAAATCAAATCTGTTAAAAACATGAAAAACATGACTTGTTTCTTCGCAGCTTAGCTTCGTACGAAGCCACACATTCCAGCTTTGTACGAACCCAATTAATTAGTTGTAATTTTGCAGAAAATTTGGCTTCGTACGAACCCAGATTAATAGCTTCGTACGAACCCAGCTATTGTTTCGTATGAACCCAAGATTTTGCGTTCGTACGAACCGAGACAGTTATTGTTTAAAATTTCAAATTTGATCAAACTGTTTGATTGTGTTTGCAGATAATCAAGGCTGAAGAATTTTACAACGAGTTTTACAATGCGTTCACTTCTGAGTCATATGAAACAACAACTGTTTCACCAAAAAGCATTTCAAAAGCTATAACTGATAATATAAAACATGAAAACTTTTATGGAACTCACTCAAAACCACTAAAACTCGATAATATTGAAGATTATACTTGGTGGAAAGAAAGATTTCTTAACTGGGCAAAAGCACATGCTCATGAAAGTTGGTTTTGTATGGAATTTGGATATAATAGGCCAATAAATGATAGATATGAAGAAATTCCACTCGCAAGCTTACAAGAAGAAGACAGAAAGAAATTTTCTTATGAGCAGAGAATGATCGCATTAATTCAACAATGTTGGTGCATATGTCTGTTGACTTCGTCTTGTATCGAGTCATGTATAGAGATAGGATAGAACAGAGCTCGGTAGTCAAGAAAATAGGTTTTTAGGGTTGTTAGACCAGTTCACACGAACTGGCAGATCCAGTTCATGTGAAGTGGCGAAATGCCAGTTCATATGAAGTGGTAGTGTCCAGGCCTATATATAGTGAGCTCTTGTCTTTCATTTGTAACCTTGTGATTTTGGAGCCGAGGTGCTGCCAAATTGTCTCCAGCCATTGTAACGTTGTATAATCAATACAAGAGACAGTTAAAGTGTATAACAAGCTGAACGAAGACTAAATCAATGAATTCCACCTCTGATTTAGTCTGAGAACTCTTCTGAACGACTCGTCAGGTCGCCAAAAACGATCCTACAAGCAATCAATTAGAGATGACATCTTTGCATTACTTAATCATGACGGGTCATCAAAATCTGTGTGGGAAGCGTTACGAGTGAAAGCTGAGGGAGGAAAGCAAATTAAAAAGAACAAAATATCATTGCTTAAAAAAGAATTTGATTTGTTTGATCGTATAAAGGGTGAAACTGTGAGACAAATGATTGAAAGATTTTGTCAACTTAAAATTGAACTTGATAGGTTTGGAATTACAAAAACCAGAGAAGAAATTATTGACAAGGTTATCAAAGCTTTGCCACGTGTAGATCATTGGCAAACATTTGTCTTCATTTTGAAAAATGATGCACGGTTTGATGAGGTTACTTTGGATATATTGATTGAGAAGATTGAGAGTCACGAACTGGAGTTGCAAAAACAAAACAAATTGAGCAGTTCTACTTATCAGCAAAATGTGGGTCTTTATTACAGGGGAAGCGTACCTTCAACCATTCAGTCACCAAAGATTGGTACAACTTTTAGTGTTGAAAAGTCATTTTTAAGGTGTTTTATCACCAACACTAGCTTTGTATCATAAAAACAATGCTTCTAGTCTAGTTTTGATGTTTTGGGTAGTGTCCGGTTATTCGTTCGGTTATCGGTTCGTTAAAGTGCCAAATTGCGCAGTTTTACTAGGTATGAAGCACCTTTTGTGATAGTTTTAATTCCCGACACTTTAAAAGTTATTCTGGACACTTAAACGTCAATTTTGCATAGTTTTAAGTGTTTAAATGCTGATTTATAGCTGAATTCTGTAAGGACCGGGTTCGCGACCTAAACGAGTCGGTTCAGAGGAATTCCATCAAATACAGGTGCGGAAAACAAGTATTTGACTTGTAAACAGCTGAATCTTCACTTTAACACTGATTTGTATTGATATGAACACGAATACAATCAGTTCTCACACCGGCAGCACCTCGGTATGGAAATATCACAATAACAACTTATGATTTCGCTTGACACTAAACTCCTATATATAGACTTTGAGATTTCGCTTCAGCATCACTCAAGCGAAATCTGATATGATGATTTCGCTTGAGGCTTCAAGCGAAAACTCAAATACATTACACACTTTCAAGCGAAATCTTCTAATTCTCTAATTTTCTCATTCTACGTGCCCTGATCTAATCTATCTAAAGTAAGACTCGATACAAGACGAAGTCGACAGATGTAGTGCACCAACAGACTCCCCCTCAGATGTTGACAAGTCGACTATCGAGTCACACCAATGCTGTGTCTTCACATCTTCATTCTTGATCAGTCTCCGGGCTTTTCTCTCTCTATCTTCTTTTCCAGAATCACCTAGCTCTATCAGACTCCCCCTCACGATTTGCTGGTATTCATTTGTTCTTCAGCAACATCTGCTTTAGGATCGATGTCTGACTCAAATGTTGTTTACAAGATCATTGCCTGGATTTCATCTAATTCTCTTGATCAGATCTCTTGATTCCTTAAGTTCATCAGCATCAGCAGCTAGCAAACTTTAGATTCATGATCAGATTCTGACTTCCATAAGCTTTGAATGAATTAATCTGGCTCACCTGTAACAACCTTAACCCAGAAATAAATTTTCTAAATTTAACAATTTAAATGCACCAACAATCTGATATAATCAGATAATTCTTTCTCATATCACAAATCAATGAAGAACCAAATGTAGGTTGTTTTATTTTTTTAAAAAAATACCAATTTTAGGATTTTAACAAACCTTTTTGACATTTTAAGATTCACTCCCCCTCACAACCAAGTCATCATGTTTAGCACTTGAAATTTTGACAATCAGCTTTTCAATATCAGTTGTCGAAAATCTTTTTGGATTTTTCAAAAAGTTATGCTAAAACACACTAAAATCTTTTTGTAATTTTTGATTGTAAAGGAAAGCAATACAATAAAGAAATATTTACAAACAATATTTTTGTGAATTTGTGCAAGAGGATCATATCAGTTTATGAGACAGATCACTAACACCGTTAAGCTTCATTTCATATTAAGTTCTAAACAATTTACCTAGATTGTCAGTATATTGATACACTTAAATTTTCACACAAAGTTCAATTGATCCGAGATACGATATTAATGTTTTAAGCACTTGAACTTATCCGTGTGTCCCACTACTTGAATATACTCCCGTATCCAGATCCCAATATTCAGTCTTACAGGTGAGTATACCACAGATGATATCTGTCAGGGGAATAAATTATAGTACGAGGGCCGTGAGAGCTCAGGTCGATCTTTCGATACGCAGAGAGATGACGGCTTCGACTTTTGGTGTGTCCCCTTTAGAGGATCTTTTGCATTACAACAGCAGCGACTATCAATTTTATTGTTTCATCAGCTTGCTGAGGGCGATGCTATGTTTCAAGCATTTGCAGAAAGCATTATCCGGGGACTAGGCCATTGCTTCCGCAAAATCAGAAGTCCCGGGATAATACCCCAGATATCACTGAGCATAAAGACCTAGTATCTCAGAATAAGGGACCTTTCAAACAAGATTTCAGGGGTTACCTATATATTCAAGTTTGTGTTAACCCACAGAACAAGCAAGTTTGAAATTTAGATTTATATCTCGTCACAATCTACTAAATGTGCAAAAACCTACTGACATATCCGCAGTAAGATTGTTTATTACATTTTACTTTACATTTCTTTAGCATGTTGTGATAGTCCACTGATGTACTATCATTTCCTCTATATGCAACAAAAACTCATTTTTGACTTTTATTATGTTTTTGTCTTTTTCAAATTTTCAAATGTTTTTGGATTTTCTGAAAAAAAAATTACTCCCCCTAAAATGCAAACACATTTTAGGAAATTTGAAAATAAACTGTACAATAAAGTGACAACTGATATCGAATCGCATCAAATCTCCATTCACTTGGCATAAACAATCAGAACTCCTTCTATCACAAAACTATTTTCTCATTTAGATTTCAAAACACTTAAGTTTGTTTTAATCAAAATGATTTTTCCGGAAAATAAGTTTTTATGATATAATCATTTGAAGATTCGGAGTGTGGTTCATCACATTGTCTATTCGAAATACCAATTGTAAGTATGGTCTAATCAAGTTCAACTTAATGACCTTGATTAACCTTTTTCATGTATGCACCTATTATACCAAATGTAAGAATTACCACATGTAGGAATGTTACGTCTACATCAACATTTTACCAATCAGAATGCCGATTCCTGCTTCGCTCTTACCAACCTGGAAGCTCCGGCGTAGTCATACAACCTGTAAACATTCAAACACTATCAAAAACTTTCAATCAAAAACTTCAAACATTAGAAAAATGCCGATTCCTGATCCACGATATAATCTTGGGATCTCCGGCAAGTCCTAAGACTTTAAGGAAAGCAAACTTCCACCCAAGTCTTCTTAGACTTGGTGGCTTCCAATTCTTGTGCAGTAGGGTTGTAAGTTGCCTTTTTAGTTGCATAAAAATCTTTAACCCCCTTTACTTTCCCATCAAGCATTTTCTTGAAAATTTTCTTAACATTTTCATTGAATGTTTTTTCAATATCAAAATCTGAGATTTCTACTTTACCAACCATTTGTTTAATCTCTTCCACACTCGGTGATTTAATGTCAACATTATTCATCATATCTTTGATCTCATCTTGTGACTCCTCTGATTTTGTGGAATCAGAATCATCGTCAGATTTTTCACCTGATTTTTTAACAATCCATTTTTGATTGTCTTTTGCACTCTTTTTGTACAATCTTTTAGAATTTTCACCAACTTCATTCTTTGAATTTTCAAAATTTTTGAAGTTTGTAGTTGGTGAATCATTCTTTTCAATCACTTTTTCTTTAAGTTTTTCAGAGACTCCCTGTTTTTTGTTGACTTTGTTTGGACAATTGTGAGCAATGTGTCCAACAACTTGACATTGAAAACAAGTTCTTGTGTCTCTGGTTTGAAAAACTCCAGTTGGATGAAAAACTCCAGTTCCTGTCTTTTTCCTTTCAGCAAGGAACTCTTGATTTGATTTTTTCAAAGATAAGCTATTTGACTCCTCTTCATAGCTTTTTCCTGCAACATATGTCATCTTTGATTTAAAATCTCTAACATATTTTTCATTTTTACGATTTTCAGGTGGAGTAAAACCAAGACCTTTCTTTTTGTAACTACAATTTTGATTTGTTTTCTTTTGAAAACTAGAATCAGAATTGTAATTCTTTTTTCCTTTTTTCTTGTTTAACCTTTGTTGAATTCTAGAAGTGTATTTTTTAGGTTTTTCAATAGATTTTAGATCCTTAATTTCAGAAAAATTAATTTCTGTCATTTTGAAAACCTTTTTAATCATGTCAAAACGAACACTTCTAATCGGAAACTCTTTGTCAGAGTATAATTTGTCCGAATCATTTAAAGTATATGAAACTTCAAATGTTTCATCATCCAAATTTGCTTTTGATAACAAAAATTCTTTACTGTAAGACTGTTTTTCCGACAACTTTGAACTGTTGACTGACGAACTTGAACTCCCAGACTCAAACTTTGACTCAGACACCTCCTCAGTATCCAACACCTGATCGACCACCTTTTTGATTAACTCAGACTCATGATCAGTATCAGACGAGGTAAACGTGATATCAATATTATCTGGTAAAACGTCAGTTGTCTCGGATTTTAACTTTATATTGACTGCTTTTTCGACTTGCTCCTCATTTGGTTTTCTAGGAGAATACCCTTCCCAGATAGGAGGCGGACACTTGTTGTATTTAACAGTCGATTTCTTACCAGTCTCATTCTTTTGCTTCTCATCCTGAAATGCTTCAAAACCTGCAACAGTAGGATAAACTCGATCAATAATATAATCAGAACAAGAATAACTCAGTAATAACCTTCTGATCCTTTCATTCTCAATCTTTTCTTTCTCCAACTCTTGCTTTAGATTAGCATTTTCTTCGATGTAATGATTAATTGCCTTTTGCTTTGCCATCAATGTAGAATTCGTCATCGTTAAAGCTTTTTCTCTTTCAGAGTTTGTTGTTTGAAGACCTGTCACAGTTCTGTTCAACACGCTATACGATTCTTTCACATAGCTGATGTCAGATAGTAGCTTTTCTATCAGTTTTTCTCTATCAAATAGAATCACATCTTTTTCTTCACAACTCTTACAAATTTCCAAACATTTCTTGCAAGGCTTTACAACTTCAACAATCTTTTCAATCTCGATTGTTTTTACCACTTCAATCACTTTTTCTTCATTAGTTACCTTCTCAGCTTCAGTCACCTTTTCTTCAACAACTACTTTAACTTCCTCATTCTTTTGTTGTTCTTTAGCAGCTTGTTTCTTCTTCAGTTTCTCCATGCGATCAGAATCAGATGATGTTTGATCAAAAACAACTTCTTTTTCTGAAGTATCCTCATTTTGCACACTCTCATCTGTACTTAATGACTCAGAATCAGCACTTTCTGAACTTTCTTCAGATGTAATTGATTGATCTTTCACTTTTTCACCAATTGAACTCATCCAGTTTGCAAACAAGTCTGGTTCTCTAACAATCTTTGCAATGAAAGCTTTGAAATCCCCTTTTTCATCAACAAACATATCCCAGCTGAATCCTTTAGGTAGTTGTTCATCAATTTGATCCACTATACATGCTGTGCTGTTAGAAGAAATGTAGTTGCTCCAGTTGAAATCTACCAAACATCCTTTCTTTGAATCTTCAATCTTTCTACCATGAGCCGTCTGTAATTCTTGTGTCTGACCAACTTGCTGATAAATGGCTTTCCGGTAGTAGTCATCTTTTCCAAATGGATTTTGAGCACCACTAACTTCTCTGTTCTTGCACTCCCTCTTAAAATGACCTTTTTCCCTGCACCTGAAACAAGTAACTTTAGATTTATCAAAACCTAAAGTAGAAACACAAGCATCAAGAAAATCATTTCTCCCAGTAATTGTCTTGAACTTTTCAGCACGTCTAAGAACACTTGCAAGACACCATTTGATATCCATTAGTTCCATCTCTTCTGCATCTATTTGGTCGTAATCCTCTTTGGTAAGCATAGGATTTCCAATTCGACCAGCCACTAAACCTTCATATGAGATAAGCACGGAACCAAGTAAAGCCATATGATCTTTTGCAATGTCTTCAGAAAAACTTTGACCTTCTGGAAGATTTAGAGCTATATTGCATTGAATCACACAACCATTTCCCATCTTTGTGCTTTGAGACTGAAAACTTTCTGATGAAGTCTTTGGATTAACACTTGGATAAGATGAGAATCCACTGCTTTTGTTTGTGCTTTGATCAATTTTTTCTGTAGTATCCCCAACACCAACACTGTATGCAGTCTGAATTTTCGGACTTCTTTCAGCTTCTGAATTCGGAACACTACCCTTGTAGTACATCTTTACATCTTGTTGACCACTTGGATTATTCATCCTAGCAATCTTCTGCTGTTCCAAATCCTGACTTTCAATCTTTTCAATGAACTGAGAGATTGATAATCTATCATAAACTCCAGTATTCTTCAGTATCATCAAATAAGTTCCCCACTCTTTCTGAGGTAATGCATCAGCAAGTTTATCCACCCATTCTTCATTTTCCTTTTTTAATGCTCATCATTGACATTGTTCTCACTAAGTGACAATAACGTTCAATGAGTTTCTTCGTATCTTCTCCGGGCAAACTTGTGAACAAATCAAATTCCTTTTTAAGCAATGCCTTCTTGCTTTTAATCATACTCGTACTACCTTCAACCTTGATTTTTAGAGCATCCCATATTGATTGTGATGTTTTGTCATGTTGAAGTAGTATGAAGATGTCTTCTTTGATGGCCTGTTGAAGTAAACTGATCATCATTTTTTCAGCTCGGTATATTTCCCGTTCTTCTTTACTAAAATCTGAAAGCTGTTTTTCAGTCTGCATTTCGGTTAGTGGTAGAGCATACTTTGTTAAAATACATTCCCATGATCTCAAATGATTTGCCTGCACCCAGTTTTCGAATCTATCTTTCCATCCGTAGTATTCTTCAATTCCCATTAGCTTCGGGGGTTTCTGAGTAGTCCCCATTTCATTTTCAGAATTCATGTTCTGAGCAATGGAAGATGAACTAGACGATGTTGCAAAAGCGTTGTGGAAATCGTTGTCCATGTTTCAGACACTTTCAACCGAAATACTATCTTTCAAGCGGTACCCTTCAAGCAAAACAATTAAACTGAACAACTCTCAAGTAAAGTTTTTGAAGCGATCCTGAATAAAAAACCCTGAAGCGAACACCTTGAAGCGAAAATCTTGAAGCGAAAACTAACTCTGTTTGAAGCGAAATGTTAAGTGTCGCTTGAAATTTCAAGCGAAATCGTCCAATAATACTAAACTGTTCAAGCGAACTCCATTCAAATGTCGATTTTGATCACTTTTAGGTTGAATTTTGCTGTGAAACTTTCAAGGGTTTGTTATCTAGTACTTTTAAACAATCTGTGAGAAATTGAATCAATTTTGACCGTGAAATATTTCTGAACTAAGAAAAAAAGGTGTAGAAGTAAGAAATTTTGATCGATTTTGGCTGAATTTTGCAGAACTCCTCCTCCTGAGCTCTGATACCAATTGTAAGGACCGGGTTCGCGACCTAAACGAGTCGGTTCAGAGGAATTCCATCAAATACAGGTGCGGAAAACAAGTATTTGACTTGTAAACAGCTGAATCTTCACTTTAACACTGATTTGTATTGATATGAACACGAATACAATCAGTTCTCACACCGGCAGCACCTCGGTATGGAAATATCACAATAACAACTTATGATTTCGCTTGACACTAAACTCCTATATATAGACTTTGAGATTTCGCTTCAGCATCACTCAAGCGAAATCTGATATGATGATTTCGCTTGAGGCTTCAAGCGAAAACTCAAATACATTACACACTTTCAAGCGAAATCTTCTAATTCTCTAATTTTCTCATTCTACGTGCCCTGATCTAATCTATCTAAAGTAAGACTCGATACAAGACGAAGTCGACAGATGTAGTGCACCAACAAATTCTGCAGAATTCAACATTTTAGTGAGTTTCGGGTGTCTTTTAGTGCTTATTTTAGCTTCCGGAAAGTGTATACGTTATCCATTGTATCCACACTTGGGTTTTAATGTGTTTTTGATGTTGGACCTACTCCTAGGCCCTAAATCTACTGTCTGATTGCTTTCAACGGAAGTGCTGACACAGCGTGTCTTACCGGTGAGTTTACTAGTCTTTCTGACGTAACGCTTAATGTAATGCACTATGCAATATTTGAAGTATAAAACATGCATGAATTCATATGTAAAGCAATAATCACATAATGTTGACGTTTAAGCACATAATTGCATATAATAAATAATAATTAAAATAGTACGGAAATTGTCGGTTTTGTGCCAGTTGTCACACTCTCGATTTGAATTCTGTTTTAGCATGGTTAGGCTATTTTTTGTTGTTGTTGTTGTTTTTGGTTTTTTTTTTTTTCGCAATGGCAGGCAACTAGAAAACGAAGATAGAGAAGTTCAATGGTCAAAATTAATGATAGTGGAAGATGCAAATATCAGATTTGCTAATACTGCAGAATTTGGATTTGAACTGGCTAGCTCTTAACAAGAAGGCTAAGTGTACGATTAGGCTTGCTATGTTTATGTACACTGTGTACAACGACTACAAGAAATTTGGTTTTTTACCAACACAAAGTATACGTGGGAAAAAGCCTATTGATGTGTGCCGTGTGTATAATTTTATGTATATTTTTAGCCCTTTTTACACTTTAGTCAAGTTTTAAATTTATAAAACACGATATTTTACTAACACGAAACACACATATGGGAAAATGCACCCATCGTGAGCGTAGTATAGCGTTGGTAAGATACCGAGGTCGTCCAAGGAAACAAGAGCTTTTAGTACCGGTTTATCCTCAACGTCTAATCAAATCAAAATTTTAGAAAAAGGTTTAAACATGAAAATAAATACTAAAAAATGCTGAAAATAGAAAATAAAAATAAAAACAGATAGACAAGATGAATCACTTGGATCTGACTCGCCTTTAGTGTAACCTTTGATTATTTCCGCACTTTTGCACTTTTTAAGAGATTATCTTAGTTATAGTAGTAGGCCCATCTTTTGAAGGTGACGTTACCCTCAACCTAGTAGTTTGATTCAGCAAGGATACAATCCTAAAGGGTTGGATTATTGAAAGATAATTAATTAAGTTATTAATGCGTAATGTGGTAGGCCCCTCTTTTGAAGGTTACGTTACCCTCGGCTAAGTAGTTTGAGTCAGCAGGGATACAATCCTAAGTAGCCGGGTTAATGTTTTAATAGTAGTTTACATATGAGGGGATCAAGAAATTCGAACCCCCGCCCTCCAATACCAGTGGGTATTGAAGGAGGTCCTACTAAGCTCGACCCAGGTCCTTGCAGGATCAATACACTGAATAAGGCAAGACGCTTACCAAACCATTCCCTTAACTGTAACACCTCGAAAATTCACGTCCTATAATGTGTTGACACGTGTCATGAAGTTTGAACGTGTGAAAGAAAGTTATAAAAGGACTAAAGTTGACAAACATGGAAAATACGTAATTTTACGGGTTCTAAATGTCAACAATGAATAAATATACTTCATAATAACCCTACATGATGTTTATAACCTCAAACGAATAAATCATGGATCATACGAAGCAGAAAGTGAGTAATTACAAACTACAGGGGTTAAATGTGTCAGCATGTTTAAAGATATACCTCTGAGTGACCTTTTGACAAACCCGAAGCTTTGTAAATGCTAATTATGCTCACTGGAAGGCACGATTAAAATTTCATAAAGTTTCGTTATCGTATGAGAAAGTTATGAGCAAATTCGTGTGCGAGGGGTTAAAGTGTTAACGTTGAAAGTTAAGGCTTTTCGGGTTAACCGGAAGTGTTCAAGGACTTGGCAAGGTGGGTATAAGTCCTAAAGCCCTTGATGGTAATTATAAGGGATGCAATAAAACACTTGTTTGCCCTTTCAAATAAACCAAGAGCCAAGTTACAAAACAATTGAAAAATAAAAATCTGAGTTTTAGGGCCATGCGGCCCACTTTGGGTTTGCTTATACGGGACGCGGGCCGCGTCCGAGCCCCAGATACAAAATACGGGGACAGACCCCTGTATACACGGAGAAACGACTTTTAACCGGATTTTTCACATGGTGGGCGACCCCTAACTGTGCTAGAGCACTAGGTACAGGTGTTGGATGGTTGTGGTTGATCCTAGAGTTGGTTGTCAACATGTTATGGTGAGTGATTCACTATAAAAGGCACCCTTATGCAACAATCATTCTCACACCATTCTCTGCATTGTTGGATTGATTCTGGAGCTCAAGCTTGCTTCCTAGTGATCATATCTCGTGCATAGGAATTCAGTAAGTATTCTTCTCCTTCTCTAATTGAGTTTAGCTAGGATAATTAGCTAAAAGTCAAACCGTCGTAATTACGGTTTGACTTCGAGATTAGTCAATAATGGCTCAGTCATATCTCGAATTAAAAGTAGTTATAGGTTGGTATTTATGTGGGTAATAAAACCCCAAGAGGGTTTCCCCTGATCACCATCCTAACCAGGTCAAATGTCGGGTCAAACTTTTAATTAAAAAGTCAACATAATGCTTAAAATGTCATTTATGCATAATTAGCTATCTAAAACATATATAACCTGTTTGATCATTGTTATAACTTAGTAATAAGTGTAAGAACATGTTTAAACATGTTCAACCCGACTATTTCCTGTTTAGACCCGGTTCGGAACCAAAAGTCACATAGTTTGACTTTCACTTTGACTTTCAGTTCTGACCCGTTTAGGCATGTTTTAGAAATGCCTCAGAGCTTTAATTGGATTAGGTTACTTGTTAGAACAACCCTCTGTAATTATACACCTTGGTTCACTAGTTATCCAATTAATATGCATATTTCCATTAATTGCTCATATGTTGACCGTTATGCCCTTATTACCTTAAAACGGGATTTATGAAAATGTAAAAGTGTAGAAACCTTTGTTACTGATATATAGACTTGTATGCAAAGTTTGACATCAGTTTGAGTTGTAGATTAAGATTTATGCTCATTATCGCAAAAATTAATGCTTTATGTTAATAAAATGGCGTAATTAGCGTATAGCCTAGTTAAACATACTTTTTGGTATCAAATCTTTTACCCACTGATGTAATATATTATTTTGGGATTTTTAAAGATTTTTAATTAATATTAGGCGGAGCATAACTCATAGTCGTAGGCTTAATTCGGTAATTGTCGGTTTTGCCCTCACGGGCCATAAAATGAGTTTTACACATCTAAACGACTCCAAACCTTTTGCCACTGATTAGTTATGATAAATACATTATTTTAAGCCTTCTGGAAATATAAAAATATCATATTTAAGTATCGAACCCGGTAATGGCCTTTAATCGCCTTAATTAGCGTTTTTAACGCATAGTATGTTTTAAAATCATATTGGACATACCCGGGTTGATACCTACTGATAAAAGAGGCAAACTATAATATTTTAACAGTAATCAAAGGTTGATAAACTCAGACTTCAGTTTTGAGCTTTTCGGCTTATGTGAAATTACCAAAATACCCCTACGGGGCCTAGTTTGGTTAAAAATGATAAGTTTCACATATATGCTTTAGCCTACTGATATAACATATCAAATTGAGTATGTTTTCTGTTCACATCAGACCTATAACTCAGTTAAACATCTAAACCCTTTTACAACCTTTAAAATGACCAAACTACCCCTACGGGGCATAGTTTGTGTTTAAATTCGTTTCGGGCATAATGAAAGACATCCTACAGATGTTACAACATATTTGAAGCATATTAACCTAGGAAACCTGTATATGGCTCTTACGGATACCCGTTACGCTTATTTCGCGTTCGGTTCGGTTTATGTAACAAGTTCACATAAATTAGCCGAAACGGGTCAAACCTTAACGGTTTTATCTCAAAATCCAGAATGTGAATAATAAACCCATATTAAACAAGTCTTCAAACTTGTCGGGTCTGAATCACATTCTATCCGGTCTTCGCTTAATCGTGCGTACGAACCGTATCTTGAAACTAGCCGGTCTAAGCTTAAGCTTAATAAAAGACCCGTTAGCATTCTAATAGGTTATTATAAACCTTCGTTCCAGATTAGGAGAACCAGCAAAAGCTACGTGCATTTTGCTTGTTGTGATTAATACTTACTCAAGTAAATACTTTTAACTTATTTTCCCTATACGGCCTTGGGTTACGGTACATAGCGTACCGCTTGATCGAGCATCAAATCTCCACATTAAGTGGGTAGTTGAATAATTTGATCGGCTCGTTTAAACAGTCTTGTTTACTTTACAGCCTTTGGGGGGGGTTAATGACCATGTCCCGGATATCCTTGGCATCATCTTACGAGATTGGCCACGACCTGAGCACGGGGTGTAGGCGTACACCGTCCGTGTATAACTCAATGATGTGGTGTGTCTATTGATCTTTAACCCGGACTAGATCCGGGCTACTGAACGCATAAGTAACATGTAATTCGTTCACAAGATTATAATATTAAATAATTCTCCCAAGTTAAATAAAAACGTTTATGCCATGTGCATCCAAACCAATTTTCAATCATTTTCCAAAATGAGTCAGTTGAATGTATTTACTAGTGTAAACTGACGTATTTTCCCAAAAAGACTGAATGCAGGTACTAAACGAAATTTGGCTGGATTGTCTCCTAAGCATCAATAAAAAGTCTCGCAAGCTTAGGATGCCAGAAGTCTGTTGAACCATAAATGTTATTTTGTTTCGATCCTACTGTGGATAAACTTCCGGATATTGTTACATTGATAAACAATATTAAATTTGGTTGTATCATATTTTAAATTTGCTTCCGCTGTGCATAATAATATTGTGTTGTTTGACTATTACGTTGCCAACCACGTCACGATACTCCCCCACCGGGCCCACCGGTGACACGTGGAAATCGGGGTGTGACAGGTTGGTATCAGAGCCAACTCTGAGTGAATTAAACACTAGCCTTTTGTGCTTAATCTCAGTTACACAATTGCACATATCTAAACCTTCGAGTCTAGACTTATAACATAGGAAAAATTCCACCTTATTCGGGTTTTTGTTTTGTCCTTTGAATTTTATATTTTGTTATTGTTATCTCATGCTTTATTGACAGGAATATCAAAATGCCTCCAAGATTTTTCCGGACACGAGGACGAGGCAAGGGGCCAGTCACCGCCCCCAATGACCATGAAGCTGGACCGTCCAATGTACGAGCTCCAACTGCTACGGAGAGCGAAGATCCACGTCGGAACAGGAGAAACCTGTTCGAGCCGGCGAGACGATCTGTTTCGCACAGCTCTACACCTCCGGTCCACAATTCATACGGGCCACACTCGGAAGACGAGCCCAACAACCCTCTGCCTTCCTACATACCGCTGCAGAGATCTTTGTCCCATCATTCCTATGGGGACCCTACTCCAGTGTTCAGAGGCCAGTTTAACCCGGCCAACTACTTACAAGAACCCGTGGGTTTTAACCCACTGGGTCCAGATGACCACTTTTCAGGAGATCACGCAGATGATATGGATGAGGATACGGACCCCGTCATGCCGGCAAGTGGCACTCCAAACCATCCGATCGAGATCTCCGACGGATCGTCTTTTCACGGATCACCCTATGGTGGTCCAGACAGTTTCCAAGCCCTGTTCAATCAGAACGAGTGGTACTATACACCTTCTCACCACTCGTCGTCTCATGGGCAGCAACATGAGCAGCAGGAGCCACAGCCGCAGCCGCATCATCAAGATTCATCTGAGGATCACCGATTTGTGGTAGTTACGCCACCACCTCCACCGCCACCAGTTCAGCCAGCACCTCCTCAACCGCTGAGGCGTAGGAGAACCGGTGCCCGCATATCTGTACGACCGGGGGGCTTTAATTTCAGTTCCCCACATCAGTCAAGCGCCAGCCACTACCCACCGCACCAGGAGGACCCGCAAATGGGTGGACCCTCCAACCCTGCTACACTACAGCCACCGCCGATGGGATTTGATAACCCAATCCCGGTATATACGGGTGGCATAGCTTACAACCCGTTTGAACCCCCGACGCATCACAACTATGGGTACGCGGAGGCTGATCCGTACATGGTAGCAGCGAACTACAACACCCAAGGACCCTATGGGGATCCATGGGGGGTGAGTTACCCGACTCAGGGATACCCGATACCTCCTAGACCCATCATCTGGGCTCAATCGCAGCCACCTAGATTCTCACCACCTGAACGCGAAGAAATCCTGCAGAGGCTGGACGAAGTGGAGCGAGGCTTCCACCGTGACCGTAGGGAGAGGAAAACTTTCCTCCAAGGATTAGTGGGATTGATCAAGGGGAAGAACAAGAAGGATCATTGAATCCTTCCATTTTCTGTGTAAGCCCCTGCGTGGGTGTATTTGGTTGTTAAGTCCCTATGTGGGTATGTGTGTTGTATGTTTGTTTTGAGCCCCTGCGTGGGCCTATCTTTCTATTTTCCGTTAACCCCTGCGTGGGTATGATGTTTAGTTGTTAAGGTCCCTGCGTGGACTAGTTGTTTGCTTAAAGCCCCTGCGTGGGCAAGTACTTGTTTAAAACCCCTACATGGGTAATGGTTTGTTTGAAAAGACCCGTTTAGGGCAACTTGTAACCTATGTATAATTAATGGAATGTTGTTTTTATAAATTTCATGATTGCCATTGCGTGCATAAATAATATATAAATGAAATAAATAAATTAAAATCATTCCTTTTGAAATAATCTGCCTATGTAATTATTTAATTAAGAATCTTAAAGTGTGAAACCTAGCCTCGTGTCAAATATAAGACCGGGCCAAAATGGTAAGACCTGTTTAAAAGATTCAAATCTCTGTTAACATCTTAAAACATGTTAACACTCCTGGCAGAAGTGATTCGTTAAAATCACATGTCATTCTTATATGTATAAGGATTCTTTAGAAGATTCCAAACCCAGTTATATGATCTCTGAATCATGGGTTAAGATCATCAATTAAGATGATCATATTTTACCATACGTGGTAATATGATGCCTACGGGCCCAGCTCACTCCCATATGAGCCAAAAGGCAGTGGTAGCTATGACTCCCTGTCTGATAAAGGTAATGAACTAGGTTCAAACCTTAAAAGTCTTGATTCTCTGAAATCATAGCTTAAAATCTACATTGTCCATGTGACTAAGCCTTATGTGCTAATATATATTGTTATTGTTTATGTTTAGGATAAATTTTAATTGAAATCCTAAATTAATACGATTAATAAGTTAACCAAATATGGTCTCTGTTTTCCATGGTTAACGAGTTACCCTAAGGGGTAATTCCATAATAAACTCCTAAGTAAAATATTGTTCTTGTTTTCTACAACAGTTCAATTCAAATGGCTGAATCAAATGAAATCAATAGCCATCCAGTGGAGCCAAATGTGAACGCCCAGATTACGTTAACGGGTGCCGAATTAAAAGCGATCATAGACGACGCTGTTACACAGGCTTTGGATAGGCAGTATGAGTAATACAGTGGTACTCGAAGTAGGACCCACTCTGCATCACATTCAAAGCCCAAGACACATTCTGAGGCTCATAGCAAGCCTCCGCCCAAAAAGAATGGACCCAAGAAAGATGGTGATGACCGTCAGTCCACCAACCATCAAAGTATCCCATCTCAGCATATAGTACTGCATCAAGAACCCCGTAACTAGGGTTGCTCCTATAAGTACTTCGTGTCTTGTAAGCCCAGAGATTTTACTGGGGAAAAAGGAGCCGTCGACTGTATGACTTGGCTGGACGAGATGGACATGGTGGTAGATATCAGCGGGTGCGCTGAAAGGGATATAGTTAAGTTTGTGTCACAATCCTTCAAGGGTGAAGCGTTGGCATGGTGGAGATCTCTGATGGAGGCCTCCGGAAAGATCCCATTGTATAATATGCCATGGGATCAATTCATTGCCCTAATCAAGGAAAATTTCTGCCCTCAACATGAGGTGGAGAAGATAGAATCTGACTTTCTATCATTGGTGATGACGAACCTCGACTGCCAAGCTTACCTGACAAGCTTCAATACGCTGTCCCGGTTGGTTCCTTACCTGGTAACCCCGGAGCCAAAAAGAATCGCTCGCTTTATTGGTGGTTTAGCTCCGGAAATCAAGGCCAGTGTAAAAGCTTCTCGGCCAGTTACCTTCAGGTCTGTAACTGACCTTTCCTTATCCCTCACTCTGGATGCGGTCAGGCAGAGATCGCTGAGGAATAAGGAGGCCGAGAAGAGGAAGCGTGAAGATGATGGTTCGCGAAAGTCGAATAAGAAGCACCGTGGGAACGGTGATAACAAGAAGGGATCTGAGTCGAGGAAGGATGGGCATAAGTCTGATGAGAAGCCCAAGTGTAAAATTTGCAAGAAGCAGCACTATGGAAAGTGCAGACTGGAGTCGAACTCTCAGACTCAGTCAAAATCCTTTGCTTGTGGAATTTGCAAGTCCACGGATCACAAAACCCTGGATTGCAAGAAGATAAAAGACGCAACGTGCTACCGTTGCAATGAAAAGGGGCACATCAAGACCAACTGCCCAAAGTACAACAAGAAGCCTGAAGAGGCTAAGAAGACTAATGCCAGAGTCTTCAGGATGGACGCGAAAGAGGCTGTGCAAGACGATAATGTCATAACAGGTACTTTCCTTGTAAATGATGTCTTTGCAAGAGTACTTTTTGATTCAGGCGCAGATAAGTCTTTCGTAGATCATAAGTTTTGTAAATTGTTGAATTTACCTGTCAAAACCTTAAGCGCAAACTATGAGGTAGAGTTAGCAGATGGTACCATAGAAACCGTCTCTACTGTGTTAGATGGATGTGTTATGTCCATTAAGAACCATTCTTTTCCTCTGTCTCTACTTCCGTTTAAATTGGCTGGTTTTGACATAGTTCTGGGTATGGACTGGTTATCTCATAACCAAGCCCAAATTGTCTGCAACCAGAAACAAGTGGTAATAAAGACTCCGTCTGGTGAATCACTTACCATTCGGGGAGATACCCAGTATGGGCTGCCTGAGCAGGTGACTATGCTCAAGGCTTCCAAGTGTTTGAAGAAGGGGTGTGTCATTTACATGGCGCAAGTGATTATTGATGAGCCTAAACCGAAGATAGAAGACATCCCTGTCATTTTTGAATTCCCAGAAGTGTTTCCTGAAGATCTACCTGGGTTACCACCAGATAGGCAAGTCGAATTCAGGATCGATATCATCCCCGGAGCGGCACCAGTTGCTAGAGCACCATACAGATTGGCACCCACATAAATGAAGGAGTTGCGGACGCAGCTAGATGAATTGCTGGCTAAAGGTTTCGTTAGACCTAGTTCATCTCCGTGGGGAGCGCCAATCTTGTTTGTCAAGAAGAAGGATGGGTCGATGCGTCTGTGCATCGACTATCGCGAGCTTAACAAAGTCACGATCAAGAATAGGTATCCTTTGCCCAGGATCGACGATTTGTTCGATCAGCTTCAAGGGGCAAGCTACTTTTCGAAGATTGATTTGAGGTCAGGCTACCATCAGTTGAAGGTAAAAGATGAAGACGTCCACAAGACTGCATCTAGGACTCGTTACGGTCACTACGAGTTCCTAGTGATGCCTTTTGGGCTCACTAATGCACCAGCCGCGTTCATGGATCTCATGAATCGCGTCGGCAAGCCTTACTTAGATAAATTCGTCATCGTCTTCATCGATGACATCCTTATTTATTCTAAGAATCAAGCTGACCATGAGAAACACCTTCGTTGTATTCTCAAACTTCTACATCAGGAGAAGCTCTATGCCAAATTCTCTAAATGTGAATTTTGGCTTCGTGAAGTCCAATTTCTTGGACATGTGGTCAGTGAGCGTGGTATCCAAGTGGATCCCGCTAAAGTTGAAGCTGTTATGAATTGGCAAGAGCCAAAAACGCCTACGGAGATTCGTAGCTTCCTGGGATTGGCAGGATATTACAGGCGTTTCATTGAAAATTTTTCAAGGATTGCTGCACCCCTAACTTCCCTGACCAAGAAGAAAGTAATGTTCGTTTGGGGCCCTAAGCAGCAAGAGTCCTTTGATGTGTTGAAACAGAAGTTGAGCAACGCTCCTGTGCTTACATTACCTAAAGGCACTGAAGAATTCGTAGTTTACTGCGATGCTTCACACACCGGCATGGGGTGTGTGCTTATGCAGAAAGGCAAGGTTATTGCCTATGCATCACGACAGTTAAAGGTGCACGAAAAGAATTACACCACCCACGACTTGGAATTGGGTGCCGTTGTATTCGCACTAAAGCTTTGGAGGCACTATCTTTATGGTGTCAAATGTGTGATTTATTCTGATCACAAGAGCCTCCAACATCTGTTTAATCAGAAGGAATTAAACATGAGGCAACGCCGTTGGATGGAAACTTTAAATGATTATGATTGTGAAATCAAATACCATCCCGGCAAAGCGAATGTAGTCGCCGATGCCTTGAGTCGGAAGGAAAGGGTTAAACCCATCCGAATTAACGCCAAGCGTATGGAGATAAAGAATAATCTGATGGAAAGGTTGTTAGTTGCACAGAGGGAAGCTGTGTTGGAAGCTAACTATCCTAATGAAAAGTTAGGAGTAACTGAGGAGCAGTTAACTCTTAGCAAAGACGGAATTTTAAGATTGAATGGACGAATATGGGTTCCAATTTATGGGGGACTTCGTGATGTTATCCTCCAGGAAGCTCATAGTTCCAAATACTCCGTTCATCCTGGAGCTGATAAAATGTACCAGGATTTAAAGGTAAATTATTGGTGGATAGGCTTGAAAAAGTCTGTAGCCGCCCATGTAGCAAAATGCTTGACATGTGCGCAAGTCAAAGCCGAGCATCAGAAAATGTCAGGTTTGCTACAACAGCCTGAACTTCCTACGTGGAAGTGGGAAATGGTAACTATGGATTTTATTACCAAGTTACCCAAGACAAGGAAAGGAAATGATACGATATGGGTTATAATTGACCGACTGACTAAGTCAGCTCATTTCTTACCCATCAAGGAGACTTATAGCTCCGATATGTTAGCCCAGTTATACGTTGATAAGATTGTAGCCCTACATGGCATACCTGTAGCTATTATCTCTGACCGGGATACTAGGTACACGTCACATTTTTGGAAAAGTTTCCAACAATCTTTGGGCACACGTTTGAACTTTAGTACGGCTTACCATCCTCAGACAGACGGTCAGAGTGAGCGTACTATTCAAACGTTGGAAGACATGCTACGTGCATGTGCGATCGATTTGGGTGGTAGTTGGGATAAGAACCTACCGTTAATCGAATTCTCCTACAACAATAGCTACCACACCAGCATCAAGGCTGCGCCTTTTGAGGCATTATACGGTAGAAAGTGTAGATCGCCCGTTTGTTGGGCGGAAGTTGGAGATGTCCAGTTATCTGGACCAGAGATCGTGTTCGAAACGACGGACAAGATTGTCCAGATTCATGACAATCTCAAGGCCGCCCGGGATAGGCAGAAAAGTTATGCTGATCCAAATCGTAAGGATTTTCACTTCGAAGTAGGTGACAAAGTCCTACTTAAAGTGTCACCCTGGAAGGGGGTGATGCGATTTGGTAAGAAAGGCAAGCTAAGCCCGAGATACATAGGGCCTTTCGAGGTTATCAAACGTGTCGGGTCAGTTGCCTATAAGTTAAACTTACCAGAAGAGCTCAGTGGAATTCACAATGTGTTCCACATCTGCAATCTAAAGAAGTGTTTCGCTGACGAATCACTGGTTATACCACATACAGATGTGCACATAGACGCGAGCTTAAAATTTGTTGAAAAACCTTTGTCGATTGAAGATCGACAGGTAAGGAAGCTTCGGAGAAAGCATATACCTTTTGTGAAGGTCAAATGGGATGCCCGTAGAGGTCCCGAATTCACGTGGGAGGTAGAATCCACGATGAAAGAAAAGTACCCTTACTTGTTTCAGTAAAATTCTGCATAATTCAACATTTTAGTGAGTTTCGGGTGTCTTTTAGTGCTTATTTTAGCTTCCGGAAAGTGTATACGTTATCCATTGTATCCACACTTGGGTTTTAATGTGTTTTTGATGTTGGACCTACTCCTAGGCCCTAAATCTACTGTCTGATTGCTTTCTACGGAAGTGCTGACACAGCGTGTCTTACCGGTGAGTTTACTAGTCTTTCTGACGCAACGCTTAATGTAATGCACTATGCAATATTTGAAGTATAAAACATGCATTAATTCATATGTAAAGCAATAATCACATAATGTTGACGTTTAAGCACATAATTGCATATAATAAATAATAATTAAAATAGTACGGAAATTGCCGGTTTTGTGCCAGTTGTCACACTCTCGATTTGAATTCTGTTTTAGCATGGTTAGGCTATTTTTTGTTGTTGTTGTTGTTTTTGGTTTTTTTTTTTCGCAATGGCAGGCAACTAGAAAACGAAGATAGAGAAGTTCAATGGTCAAAATTAATGATAGTGGAAGATGCAAATATCAGATTTGCTAATACTGAAGAATTTGGATTTGAACTGGCTAGCTCTTAACAAGAAGGCTAAGTGTACGATTAGGCTTGCTATGTTTATGTACACTGTGTACAACGACTACAAGAAATTTGGTTTTTTACCAACACAAAGTATACGTGGGAAAAAGCCTATTGATGTGTGTCGTGTGTATAATTTTATGTATATTTTTAGCCCTTTTTACACTTTAGTCAAGTTTTAAATTTATAAAACACGATATTTTACTAACACGAAACACACATATGGGAAAATGCACCCATCGTGAGCGTAGTATAGCGTTGGTAAGATACCGAGGTCGTCCAAGGAAACAAGAGCTTTTAGTACCGGTTTATCCTCAACGTCTAATCAAATCAAAATTTTAGAAAAAGGTTTAAACATGAAAATAAATACTAAAAAATGCTGAAAATAGAAAATAAAAACAGATAGACAAGATGAATTACTTGGATCTGACTCGCCTTTAGTGTAACCTTTGATTATTTCCGCACTTTTGCACTTTTTAAGAGATTATCTTAGTTATAGTAGTAGGCCCATCTTTTGAAGGTGACGTTACCCTCAACCTAGTAGTTTGATTCAGCAAGGATACAATCCTAAAGGGTTGGATTATTGAAAGATAATTAATTAAGTTATTAATGCGTAATGTGGTAGGCCCCTCTTTTGAAGGTGACGTTACCCTCGGCTAAGTAGTTTGAGTCAGCAGGGATACAATCCTAAGTAGCCGGGTTAATGTTTTAATAGTAGTTTACATATGAGGGGATCAAGAAATTCGAACCCCCGCCCTCCAATACCAGTGGGTATTGAAGGAGGTCCTACTAAGCTCGACCCAGGTCCTTGCAGGATCAATACACTGAACAAGGAAAGACGCTTACCAAACCATTCCCTTAACTGTAACACCTCGAAAATTCACGTCCTATAATGTGTTGACACGTGTCATGACGTTTGAACGTGTGAAAGAAAGTTATAAAAGGACTAAAGTTGACAAACATGGAAAATACATAATTTTACGGGTTCTAAATGTCAACAATGAATAAATATACTTCATAATAACCCTACATGATGTTTATAACCTCAAACGAATAAATCATGGATCATACGAAGCAGAAAGTGAGTAATTACAAACTACAGGGGTTAAATGTGTCAACATGTTTAAAGATATACCTCTGAGTGACCTTTTGACAAACCCGAAGCTTTGTAAATGCTAATTATGCTCACTGGAAGGCACGATTAAAATTTCATAAAGTTTCGTTATCGTATGAGAAAGTTATGAGCAAATTCGTGTGCGAGGGGTTAAAGTGTTAACGTTGAAAGTTAAGGCTTTTCGGGTTAACCGGAAGTGTTCAAGGACTTGGCAAGGTGGGTATAAGTCCTAAAGCCCTTGATGGTAATTATAAGGGATGCAATAAAACACTTGTTTGCCCTTTCAAATAAACCAAGAGCCAAGTTACAAAACAATTGAAAAATAAAAATCTGAGTTTTAGGGCCATGCGGCCCACTTTGGGTTTGCTTATACGGGACGCGGGCCGCGTCCGAGCCCCAGATACAAAATACGGGGACAGACCCCTGTATACACGGAGAAACGACTTTTAACCGGATTTTTCACATGGTGGGCGACCCCTAACTGTGCTAGAGCACTAGGTACAGGTGTTGGATGGTTGTGGTTGATCCTAGAGTTGGTTGTCAACATGTTATGGTGAGTGATTCACTATAAAAGGCACCCTTATGCAACAATCATTCTCACACCATTCTCTGCATTGTTGGATTGATTCTGGAGCTCAAGCTTGCTTCCTAGTGATCATATCTCGTGCATAGGACTTCAGTAAGTATTCTTCTCCTTCTCTAATTGAGTTTAGCTAGGATAATTAGCTAAAAGTCAAACCGTCGTAATTACGGTTTGACTTCGAGATTAGTCAATAATGGCTCAGTCATATCTCGAATTAAAAGTAGTTATAGGTTGGTATTTATGTGGGTAATAAAACCCCAAGAGGGTTTCCCCTGATCACCATCCTAACCAGGTCAAATGTCGGGTCAAACTTTTAATTAAAAAGTCAACATAATGCTTAAAATGTCATTTATGCATAATTAGCTATCTAAAACATATATAACCTGTTTGATCATTGTTATAACTTAGTAATAAGTGTAAGAACATGTTTAAACATGTTCAACCCGACTATTTCCTGTTTAGACCCGGTTCGGAACCGAAAGTCACATAGTTTGACTTTCACTTTGACTTTCAGTTCTGACCCGTTTAGGCATGTTTTAGAAATGCCTCAGAGCTTTAATTGGATTAGGTTACTTGTTAGAACAACCCTCTGTAATTATACACCTTGGTTCACTAGTTATCCAATTAATATGCATGTTTCCGTTAATTGCTCATATGTTGACCGTTATGCCCTTATTACCTTAAAACGGGATTTATGAAAATGTAAAAGTGTAGAAACCTTTGTTACTGATATATAGAGTTGTATGCAAAGTTTGACATCAGTTTGACTTGTAGATTAAGAGTTATGCTCATTATCGCAAAAATTAATGCTTTATGTTAATAAAATGGCGTAATTAGCGTATAGCCTAGTTAAACATACTTTTTGGTATCAAATATTTTACCCACTGATGTAATATATTATTTTGGGATTTTTAAATATTTTTAATTAATTTTAGGCGGAGCATAACTCATAGTCGTAGGCTTAATTCGGTAATTGTCGGTTTTGCCCTGACGGGCCATAAAATGAGTTTTACACATCTAAACGACTCCAAACCTTTTGCCACTGATTAGTTATGATAAATACATTATTTTAAGCCTTCTGGAAATATAAAAATATCAGATTTAATTATCGAACCCGGTAATGGCCTTTAATCGCCTTAATTAGCGTTTTTAACGAATAGTATGTTTTAAAATCATATTGGACATACCCGGGTTGATAACTACTGATATAAGAGGCAAATTATAATATTTTAATAGTAAGAAAAGGTTGATAAACTCAGACTTCAGTTTTGAGCTTTTCGGCTTATGTGAAATTACCAAAATACCCCTACGGGGCCTAGTTTGGTTAAAAATGATAAGTTTCACATATATGCTTTAGCCTACTGATATAACATATCAAATTGAGTATGTTTTCTGTTCACATCAGACCTATAACTCAGTTAAACATCTAAACCCTTTTACAACCTTTAAAATGACCAAACTACCCCTACGGGGCATAGTTTGTGTTTAAATTCGTTTCGGGCATAAAGAAAGACATCCTACAGATGTTACAACATATTTGAAGCATATTAACCTAGGAAACCTGTATATGGCTCTTACGGATACCCGTTACGCTTATTTCGCGTTCGGTTCGATTTATGTAACAAGTTTACATAAATTAGCCGAAACGGGTCAAACCTTAACGGTTTTATCTCAAAATCCAGAATGTGAATAATAAACCCATATTAAACAAGTCTTCAAACTTGTCGGGTCTGAATCACATTCTATCCGGTCTTCGCTTAATCGTGCGTACGAACCGTATCTTGAAACTAGCCGGTCTAAGCTTAAGCTTAATAAAAGACCCGTTAGCATTCTAATAGGTTATTATAAACCTTCGTTCCAGATTAGGAGAACCAGTAAAAGCTACGTGCATTTTTCTTGTTGTGATTAATACTTACTCAGGTAAATACTTTTAACTTATTTTCCCTATACGGGCTTGGGTTACGGTACATAGCGTACCGCTTGATCGAGCATCAAATCTCCACATTAAGTGGGTAGTTGAATAATTTGATCGGCTCATTTAAACAGTCTTGTTTACTTTACAACCTTTGGGGGGTTAATGACCATGTCCCGGATATCCTTGGCATCATCTTACGAGATTGGCCACGACCTGAGCATGGGGTGTAGGCGTACACCGTCCGTGTATAACTCAATGATGTGGTGTGTCTATTGATCTTTAACCCGGACTAGATCCGGGCTACTGAACGCATAAGTAACATGTAATTCGTTCACAAGATTATAATATTAAATAATTCTCCCAAGTTAAATAAAAACGTTTATGCCATGTGCATCCAAACCAATTTTCAATCATTTTTCAAAATGAGTCAGTTGAATGTATTTACCAGTGTAAACTGACGTATTTTCCCAAAAAGACTGAATGCAGGTACTAAACGAAATTTGGCTGGATTGTCTCCTAAGCATCAATAAAAAGTCTCGCAAGCTTAGGATGCCAGAAGTTTGTTGAACCATAAATGTTATTTTGTTTCGATCCTACTGTGGATAAACTTCCGGATATTGTTACATTGATAAACAATATTAAATTCGGTTGTATCATATTTTAAATTTGCTTCCGCTGTGCATAATAATATTGTGTTGTTTGACTATTACGTTGCCAACCACGTCACGATACTCCCCCACCGGTGACACGTGGAAATCGGGGTGTGACATTAACCCCCGACCAGGTAGCCAACATATCTCCATATAGACCGTGGAGATATGAATGGTGTAAATATTTTATTTTATATAGACAGTAAAATAACGCCAAGACACCACGGACAAATGATAAGGAAGTTTCACCTTCAACATAAGAAACTAGTTATTAAAGTCATTAATACATAACCAAATAAAAAGTGCGAAAAGATTAAAAATAAAAAGTATTACACTAAATGTTTGTCTTCACCAAGTGATGTAAGAGACTTAGGCAAACATGGCCTTTGATTGTCAAGAACACTTACTATCAATCTTGGATCCCGAGACTACTACACACACTCTATGATGGATGATGGTGGTGGATGTGGGTTGTGATGGTGGTGGTGGGTGGGTGAAGTGTGAGAGAGGTGGTTTGCCAAGGGATGCCTTTGAAGTGAACCAAGCACCTCTATTTATAGCCTGCACCGTGTCCATCCATCTTCTCTTTCTTCATTAAATGCAGTTTGCCTGCATTAGTTGACCACGCCCCCATGTCTGTTGGGCACGGCCCCGTGTGCAGAAGCGTATCTGTACTATCAAGATTTGCTTGGATTCTGCGAATCTTAGCGTTGACCACGGCCCCGTGTCCGCTGGGCACGCCCCCGTGTCGGGAAATAGAAGCTTCTATAACTTTGTCTTTTCTGCAGACACTTGGGCACGCCCCCGTGTTTAATGAGCACGGGGCGTGTTCAACCTTCTGATCTCTTATTTTTGCTTGGGAAGATGCTATCGAGGGGTTGGGCATGCCACGTTTATTCCTTTAGCTGCATTTTTGCTTCTTTTGTTCATTTAAGCTCATTTAACCCTGAAAATACAAAAGGAAGACATAAACACACTTTTTCCAACATTAGTACTAAAAAAGGGTTAGTTTTATGTCACATTTGATGTAATTTATATGTTGCATTTTACACACATCAAATACCCCCACACTTGAATCTTTGCTTGTCCTCAAGCAAAACTCCTTATAATGTGGCTTACACACCCAAATGGAATGGGTAGAAGAGAAGCTTTTGGGGTTGTCTTGAGTGTCGGGAATCCAAGATTTTTATTAGGTTTTATTTTTATTTTATTTTACAATCCTATTCGTTTTGATTTATTTAGAACATTACATAAGAGAAATTATTTATTTGGGTATAAAATGCCTCTTTAAAATTCCATTTATATACAAGTTCACATACCTCACGGGAGATCACTCAACACTCGGCCAAAGATGTATTTTTGTGAAGCACTAGGGACCGGCATGGAACTTACTTCTACCATATGCTTGCCAAGCAATCAATCCTCTTCCTTTTTAACTATACACCTTTGTAAATGTCAAGAGGACTTTGGGAAAGGGTTAGGCTTGGGTTAAAGGTAGGTGGTTTTGGGTTAGTGGTTAGTAGAAAAGGGCGAAAGGCGTAAAAAGCGTCGGTTTTCGTAAGACTTTTTATTTTTATGACTTTTTATTCTAATGAAGCAATTCCTTAAACAAAGTTCTTTTTGATGAACTTGTTTGTTTATTTTTTAACATTTTTTTAAGGATTGTCACATGAAAACCGAGCTTTTTTACTAAAATGAAAGGTTTAAAATGAAAAAGGGTTTTGGTGGGTAAATGGTGTTTGTTTTGTGGGTTTAGAAATGAAAAAGGTTTAGGCTCAAAGGGGTTAACTAGGGGGATTTTGGGTAGGTGGTAAAAAAAAATAATGGTGTTGAAAGAAAAAAAGTTAGTCCTAATGTCTCCATCATTTACTTACTTGGGTTTAAGTTGGTGAGGACCGGGAATGTATTGTCATGGCAAGTTCTAGAGTCGTAAGAAACCAAGCGGCTATTCACACAACACACGAAAAATGAGCATTTAGTTTAAAGATGTGTATTTGTATGCTCAATAAAGGCTCAAAACTCACTTTTCGTGGGAATGGGTTTTATGTGATCAAGTATATATAATCAAATTTTAACTAGATTTGTCATGCCGTTTCATAATTTTCTTGTGTTGGTTCTTTTTATCACGACGCTATCGGTTGTAAATTTGTAAAAATATAACCTTTTTAGAACTTGTTATTCCCAAATTAAACCAAGACAAGTAAAAAAAATGAAAAGTTTTTGAAAAAAATTTGGGGTGTTTAGCGGTTCCAATAGAGTTTTTTGTAAGGCTTGTAATTAGGAGTTGCAAAATTCAAGGTTTTAGCATTCCCCCTCACACTTAAATTACACATTGTCCTCAATGTGTCCCAAAAATAAGTTTTTAGGTTGATTGAATGTGTAAAAAGGTGTGTTAAAAACAAAATTTAATGTTACTGGGCAACTGGACACGGCCCCGTGTCGGATGAACACGGCCCCGTGGTCAGATTACCAGTAACAAAGACTTACAGAAGGTGGACACGGGGGCGTGTCTGGTGAACACGACCCCGTGTTGGCACAAGTTAAACAGGAATCTGCACATTTAAACAAACAGCAGGTCTGGGCGATGGACACGGGGGCGTGTCGGCTAGGCACGACCCCGTGTGGACAAACTGCAAAAATGTAAAACAAGTTTCTGCCTTCGGTTTTGCTATCCCGGCTTTAGTAGCACTAATGTTTAGTGCCTTAAAGCCTCGTAGGTACCTGTTTTACTAATAAATACCACACCAATCATAACAAACATCCTAATTTACCAAAGTTTAATCATCCACACCACAAGTTAAAAAGAAAAGAAATGCAGAAACATAAAAAGTGTTAAAGGAAAGTAAATTGTTCAACCAGTGGCACGCATGCCAGAAATTGTTCATGAGATAAGGAGGTTAACCTGTGAGACCTCCAACCGTGGGATGCTACCTCCAACTCCTCCCGCTCAATCCATATCCTCATCTTTATCTTCATCACCTCCTCCGTGGCCCGCCATATACTCCCGGATGTTTCCAATGTCATCCTGCATGTCTGAGATATTTCTCTCTATCACTCCAACCCGGGCGTATGTGTTGCTGGCCATGTTGTAGGTGTTCCTGGTGCACTTAAGGTTTTCCTGCAAAAAATCATGTAAGCTTTGAAAGTTAGGAAAACCGCCTCCTTAAGAAGAGGATTGACCCGGATCACCCTGGTGCTGGTAGTGGTACTGAGGAGGAGGACGAATGTGTGGAGCGTGTAAGATGAGTGCTTCTTGCGGGTTCCATGCATGCCCTTGAACCGTTTGGAATCTGATCGTCCTATCATCCACTTCATAAATCAAATTCATGGAGCGGCAAATGACCCTGTCCACTTTCCCCGACCATGGGCTCTTTTGAAAAGACCTCGGCATCCTAGCAACAAAGTGTTTGAAAAGGCGGTAAATCCACCCTCCAAAGAAGATAGGAGTCGAGGGAGTAGCAAGCTGGTTCAAGTGCATGTTATGGAGTAGCAGGTATGGAACATCAAGGTTGACCCGGTTGTGGATGCAATGGAGGACTAGCAGATCCCGTAACCCTACAACACCGCTGCTATCGTATCTCTGGCTAAGAGAGTAGGTTAGGTCCCTGTGGATGTAGCGGTAGAGGGGGTCCCTTAACAGTGTGCTCTTAGTTCGGCTCGGGTTGTAGTTGCCTTCCCCGATTTGAGCCCAAGCAGCTTGACGTTGATTTTCCGGAATCTCGCGTAGACCGCTGGTGTTCTCTTCATCTCCATCATCCTCTTCCGAGTACAATCCAACTATAGCCCTGAATTGTGCGATTGAAATCGAGTATATGGTCCCTCCACAAAGGAACTCTACCCCATCATTGTCAAATGGATCAGCTCTTGTCTTGAAGACGAACGTGCTGTAAAATTCCATGTTGTATTCATGCACGGAATGAAGCCGAGTGCAAAGGGCAGCTCGTAGTGGGCCGGTGACAATGTTGTTGAAGCGATCTATCTGGTTCACTTTTTCTAGATGATCCATGCATACTTATCTTGGATACTCCTCGGGCCTAGTTCTTAGCACATCATATCTTGCTTGAGCAGCCAACTCACTTGCAGTGAATCTTGTAAATTTCTTGGCCATCTGAAAGAAAACACCAAACAATTAGCAAGAAACAGTGAAATTTTCCAAGAAAACTGAAAATAGTCGGCTGAACACGGCCCCGTGTTCAGCGGACACGCCCCATGTTGGACTAAATTCGGCTGGACACGCCCCCGTGCTCGCTGAGCACGACCCCGTGTCCAGGCGTCTGTTTACCAAAATTCCCATTTTTCGACCCGGTCCCAAAAACTTGAAAAATTTTGCTCCAGTAGGGGCGGTTTTCCACGAAAATGAAACCCCAAGTGCCGTTTTTCTCAAAACAAACCGATTACCCCTTCAATTTTATCTTTTTCGGTTCAAAAACAAGGTTTGGGGTTTTTGTGAGAAATCGCGGGAATCTACAAACAATACAAGTTGATTTACTTCCTATAACATGTATCTATACTAATGCTAACAGATTTATGCAAAAATTTGAGGTTCGATCCGGTTCAAGTTGAAGAACCCTAGATTTTTCCCCAAATCTTAATGTTAAACTACATGCAAGTACTTAATCTAACTAATTAGGGTGTGAGAATCATACCTTAACGTTGTTAGACCTCGGGGGAACGTAGAAATCTGCAGAAATTTTCACCGGAACCAGAGAGTTTTTGGGAAAACGGGGCGTGTGGAATGAAGAAAGTGAAGGAAAAGGGGGTTTTTATCCCGACAGTTGCGCGGACACGGCCCCATGCTCGCTTAGCACGGCCCCGTGGGCGGGCAAATTTAAAATATATATATACTTTTTTTTAAGTGCTCGTGTGAGTGCCCTGTTTCCCAAAACTTGGTTCTAAAAATCTTACCGGTTCAAATGTCTTCCAGATTGTTCGTAACTTACCAGGTATGATGTTGATGCTTAAACCTTTGTTTCATTCTTTGACCGTTTGAAGCGAGATTTCTTCCTCTTTATCCTCAATAAATCCTTGCTAGAGCTTCAGTCATTGGCCATTGACTTTGAATGGAATTCCATTCCGAGATTTAATTTCTACTGCACCGTGTGGGAAAATATGGGTGATGGAAAAAGGTCCTGACCACCTAGACTTTAATGTACCAGGAAATAATCGAAGTCGTGAATTAAACAATAGAACTTGATCTCCTACCCAAAATTCATTAGGCTTAATGTGTTTATCATGCAATTTTTTCATTCTTTCCGTATAAATTTCGGAGTTAGAGTACGCATAATTACTTAATTCGTCTAATTCATTTAATTGGCAAAATCGATTTTTACCTGCAATTTCTAAGTCTAAGTTTACATTTTTAATTGCCCAATAGGCCTTGTGTGCTATTTCTACTGGCAAATGTCAGCTTTTTCCATAGACGAGCTTATATGGGGTTGTACATATTGTTGTTTTATACGCTGTTCGAAAAGCCATAAAGCATCGTCTAATCTATCGGCCCATTTTTTTATTTAACCCTATGGTTTTTTCAAGTATTCTTTTTAAACCTCTATTAGTCACTTCGGCTTGTCCATTTGTTTGAGGGTGATATGCCGTTGAGACCCGGTGATAGACCGCATATCTTGTTAAAAAAATTTCAAGTTGATGGTTACAAAAATGGGTACCTCTATCACTTATTAATGCTTTTGGTGTTCCAAAACGAGAGAATAATCTTTTCAGAAATCTTACCACAACTCTCTCATCATTTGTTGGAAGTGCCTCGGCCTCGGCCCATTTAGACAAGTAATCTACCGCCACAAGTATATATTTGTTTCCTTTTGACGGTGGGAAGTGTCCCATAAAGTCGAGTCCCCACACATCAAAAATTTCACAAACAAGAATGCCATTTTCTGGCATTTCGTTTTTGGAAGAAATATTACCTGATCTTTGGCAAGCGTCACATGTCTTGACAAGACTTTGGGCGTCTTTGTAAATGGTTGGCCAATAAAATCCTGAATCAAATACCTTTCGTGCGGTACTTGCGGCACCATGATGTCCTCCGTATGGACTTTCATGACAATGGCGGAGAATTCTTCTTGCTTCACTACCATGTACGCATCGGCGGATGAGTTGATCGGCACACATTTTGAAAAGATAAGGATCTTCCCAAAAATAATGCTTCACATCGGCAAAGAATTTCTTTCTTTGATGATGTGGCCATCCTTTGGCGACTTTACCGCTAGCTAGGTAGTTAGCATTGTCGGCGTACCATGGCTCTTCTCGGTATTCCACCATTTCCAGGGCTCCGTTGGGAACTTTTCATTGATTTGCTCGTCCCTGGTTGCCTCCAAAGCTGGGTCTTCCAAGCGCGAAAGATGACCTGCTGCGGTGTTTTCTGCTCCTCTTTTGTCTTTTATTTCAATGTCAAATTCTTGGAGGAGTAGAATTCACCGAATCAAATGTGATTTAGCATCCTGTTTCTTGAAGAGATATCGAATGGCTGCATAATATGTATAGACTATTGTTTTAGAAAGAACAAGATAAGAACGAAATTTATCAAAAGCAAATACCACGGCTAGTAACTCTTTTTCTGTTGTTGTGTAATTTTCTTGTGCATCGTTAAGTGTTTTACTAGCATAATAAATTGGGTGAAAATGCTTATCTTTTCTTTGTCCCAAGACGGCTCCAACTGCAAAGTCACTTGCATCACACATGATTTCGAAAGGTAATTTCCAATCAGGCGCTATCATGATAGGTGCATTGACTAGTGTCTATTTTTGCTCAATCAACCTCCATTCCTTCGCTTGAGATTTTGTGACCGAGTACTATTCCCTCTATTACCATGAAATGGCATTTTTCCCAGTTAAGGGCAAGGTTAGTTTCCTCACATCAGGATAGCATTCGTTCAAGGTTATCGAGGCATTAGTCGTATAAATCTCCAAAGATAGAAAAGTCGTCCATGAAGACTTCCATTTTCTTTTCTATCATATCATGGAAGATGGCCACCATGCAACGTTGAAAGGTTGCGGGGGCATTACATAGACCAAAAGGCATGCGTCGATAAGCAAAAGTTCCATAGGGACATGTAAATGTTGTCTTTTCTTGGTCTTCGGGTGCTATCGGGATTTGAAAGTAACCTGAAAAACCATCTAAGAAACAATAAAATTTGTGACCGGATAATCTTTCTAACATTTGATCAATAAAAGGTAAAGGAAAGTGATCTTTCCTTGTTTCTTCATTCAATCGACGATAATCTATACATACCCTCCATCGTGTGACGGTTCTCGTTGGTATTAATTCATTTTTCTCATTAGTTATTACCGTCATACCTCCTTTCTTTGGAACTATATGGACGGGACTTACCCAATGACTATCGGAGATTGGGTAAATAAGTCCGGTGTCAAGTAATTTGATGACTTCATTTTTAACCACTTCTTGGACATTTGGATTTACTCTAAGTTGTGGTTGTACTACTGATTTATAGTCATCATTCATCAAAATTTTGTGTGTGCACATGGAAGGACTTATTCCTTTGATATCTACAAGCTTCCAAGCGATCGCATTTTTGTGTTTTTTCAAAAGCGTAATTATTTTTTTTTCTAAACTAGTTAATTTTGACGAAATAATTACAAGTGATTTACCATCTTTGTCTAGAAAAGCATATTCCAAACCCTTTGGGAGTTCTTTGAGCTCAAGAGGTGGGTCTTTAGGAGACTCCTTATTTGGTTGCTCATTTTTGTCAAGAATCACAAAGGTTTGTTCTATGGGGACCTCTTCTTCAACAAAGTGGTCAATTTCTTCTCTTGTATCGGGTGGTTCATCTTCATCTTCAATTAGGGGGTCATTATTGCCGAATGGATATTTCATTGAACGTTCAACATCGACACTCTTTTTAAATGCCCCTAATTGAATAGATAGATTGTTGTACTTCCGATTTTTCAAAGCTTCGTAGGTTTTTACAAAAGGTCATCCCAACACTAGAGGAACGTCATCAAGAATGACAAAGTCGGTTGGGATTACCATTTGGTTGGTTTGGACCAAGACATCCTCAACTACCCCTATTGAATTTATTACTTTCCGATTAGATAGAAAAATGGGTATTTGAAGTGGAGAAAAATCACTAATACTTAATTTTTCGAAAAATGTAGTTTGGCATTATATTAACACAAAAATCTTTGTCAATTGTGATATTACTAATAAAGGAGTTTTGAAAAAAACATGGAACCGGTGTAATGTTAATTTCAAATGGGTCTCCTTTTATTAGCGATGTTTGATCAATTGTTAACTTAATGCTTACTGTTTCGTCAATTTTAGTGTTAGTGCTTAACTCTTTTAAAAACTTAGCATGAGTGGGTACTAAACAATGATTTTCGAAAGAAGGTGACAAGAGATTAATTTTTTCAAAATCAGACTCTTCTTGAATTTTAATGTTATCGGACTCACCTTTCTCGTTGTTTAACTCATGTGTCGGTTTTTCACTTACCTGTTCTTCCATTTTTACATTTTCAACTATCTCTTCTTTATTACCAGTGAGTTCTTCCCTTGCGCGGGACTCCTCTTCCTTTGTGCGAGATTCTTTTATGCAACGTTCGATAGTTTTAATGTGTTCTATTATCTTATCGGCTATGTGGGTGATAGAGTAAGGATCAGGATCCTCAAAGCTTGAATCCGGATGTTTGATCGTTTGTTCCTCATAATACTCATAGGAAGTAGATGGTTCACACCATTGTTCTTCATTGTAAGTATATGATGGATAAGGGTTGTAATTTTGTTCTTCATAATACTCATATGAGGTGGGTTGTTCATGCCATGGTTCCTCATAATAAGCATATGAAGGTGGAGGCTCATATCTTGATTCCTCAAAGTATGAGTATGAAGGCTCATACCTTGGTTCATCAAATTATGAGTATGAGGGAGAAGGTTCATACCTTGGGTCTTCATAGGTTGTGTATGAAGTTGATGGCTCGTACCTAGGCTCCTCATAGTAAGTGTATGAAGTGGATGGTTGAAATAAGTCACAATATTGTACTGAGTGAGGGTTACCACAAATGGTGCAATAGTCTTCCCTATAATCATCCTCCTCATAGGTATAGTTGTAACCTCCTGAGTATTGATCCATAAAAATCACTCAGCAGATCACAACAGAGTCTCGAGACTAGAAAACAAAAATAAAAACGGAAACAGAAACAGAGGCTGGACACGGCCCCGTGTTCAGTGGACACGGCCCGTGTTCAGGTTCTGTATCTGGGCATTTTAATAAAAGTAACTGGGGCGTGTTCAGTGAGCACGACCCCGTGTTCAGACTCTGTATCTGGGAGTTTTTTATAAAAATGTGCAACACAGCCTCGTGTTCAGTGAACACGGCCCGTGTTCAGGCTACTGTAAATGCAAAAACTAACTAAAATGCAGAAAATGTGCGACCGTTTTAAAAAGGCTTTGAAAAACTAATTAGGCCATCGATTTTAAGCTTTATTAAAATCCTTGTGTCCTCGGCAGCGGCGCCAAAAACTTGATGTGTGCGGTGTGTTATATAATTTTATGTATATTTTTAGCCCTTTTTACACTTTAGTCAAGTTTTAAATTTATAAAACACGATATTTTACTAACACTAAACACACATATGGGCAAGTGCACCCAACGTGAGCGTAGTATAGCGTTGGTAAGATACCGAGGTCGTCCAAGGACACAAGAGCTTTTAGTACCGGTTTATCCTCAACGTCTAATCAAATCAAAAATTTAGAAAAAGGTTTAAACATGAAAATAAAAACTAAAAAATGCTGAAAATAGAAAACAAAAATAAAAACAGATAGACAAGATGAATCACTTTTATCCGACTCGCCTTTAGTGTAACCTTTGATTATTTCCGTACTTTTGCACTTTTTAAGAGATTATCTTAGTTATAGTAGTAGGCCCCTCTTTTGAAGGTGACGTTACCCTCAACCCAGTAGTTTGAGTCAGCAAGGATACAATCCTAAAGGGTTGGATTATTGAAAGATAATTAATTAAGTTATTAATGCGTAATGTGGTAGGCCCCTCTTTTGAAGGTGACGTTACCCTCGGCTAAGTAGTTTGAGTCAGCAGGGATACAATCCTAAGTAGCCGAGTTAATGTTTTAATAGTAGTTTACATATGAGGGGATCAAGAAATTCGAACCCCCGCCATCCAATACCAGTGGGTATTGAAGGAGGTCCTACTAAGCTCGACCCAGGTCCTTGCAGGATCAATACGCTGAACAAGGCAAGACGCTTACCAAACCATTCCCTTAACCCCCGACTAGGTAGCCAACATATCTCCATATAGACCGTGGAGATATGAATGGTGTAAATCTTTTATTTTATATAGACAGTAAAATAACGCCAAGACACCACGGACAAATGATAAGGAAGTTTCACCTTCAACATAAGAAACTAGTTATTAAAGTCATTAATACATAACCAAATAAAAAGTGCGAAAAGATTAAAAATAAAAAGTATTACACTAATTGCTTGTCTTCACCAAGTGATGTAAGAGACTTAGGCAAACATGGCCTTTGATTGTCAAGAACTCTTACTATCAATCTTGGATCCCGAGACTACTACACACACTCTATGATGGATGATGGATGATGGTGGTGGATGTGGGTTGCGATGGTGGTGGTGGGTGGGTGAAGTGTGAGAGAGGTGGTTTGCCAAGGGATGCCTTTGAAGTGAACCAAGCACCTCTATTTATAGCCTGCACAAAAGCCCGGACACTGCCCCGTGTCCATATCTCATTTGAATGTCGCATAACAACACACAACCGGTGAATGTTCTAATTACACAAGTCAAACAGGTTTCTCATTCACAACCAACTTTGCTATCATGTATCAGGTAGTAATCATAACACAATATCCATTATCACATTCAACATACACAGTGGGATACCTACCCGACGAAGAACCTTCATGATGAAGATCCTTCATGGCGAAGGTCCATACTTCGTCCAGAAGTAATTGTGACGAAGATTCTGATTGTTCGTCAACCGGCTTGTCGACGAAGGTTAATGATGGTTTGTCAAAACTGATTCTGACGAAGGTTCACAATGTTCGTCAAAAGGCATGTCAACGAAGAATGAAATCCTTCGTCGACTTGGGTTGTTCGTCGGAGACTAATTGTCGTTGAACCCAAACAGTTTCAACATTTCCTAAACCCTAATGATTCTCACAGTTACTCTGTCGATGATCATGATCCAATTGATTACCAAGTTTATTAAGCGAACACAATCATCGTTACTATCAACAGTTTACAAGACTTTCATATAAGTCACATAACCCTAGTCTATCACATCACATCATAACTGTAACTGATAATTACACAGATCTAGTGGTTTACTATTATCAAGAATTATCAACTAATCGTAATCCAACATTCAGATCGGATCCTATGAAAACATCTGTTTATCATCTCCATACAGAGTCTAGGTTAACATAGCAATCATCACTCTCGTGATCATAACAATCGAAACACCAAGCATTACATAGCAAACAACCAATAATGATTACAAAGCAAACTGCCGAAAATGATGGGGCACTAACCGAGAAATCGAAGCGACTAGATTGTTCGAAATGGAAGGCTTCAAGGACCCAAGGTCGTCGCCGTACAGAAAAGAGAGAGAGAGAGTTATAGGGTTTGAAATAGAGTGATTATTGTGAGACAATGAAACCCTACGTGCGTATATGTTTGGATAGGCGAGCCGGGCCCTTTCTGGGCTTCAAATGAATTTGGGCCGGGAGCTGTTTAGGCGAACCTTCCCTCAACGAAGTACCATGCTTCGTCCAAATGTTAATGACGAAGACTCATTCTTCGTCGGGATGGGTGATGACGAAGGTTCACTTTTCGTCGGGCAAGGTTGTGGCGAAGAATCCATTCTTCAGCACAAGGGGTCTTTGCCATATGAGTTTTCATTAAACATTAAACCACTATGCATAACTAAACAATAATAATTCCAATAAACCACACATGACCCCACGTAAACAAATTGTAAAGAGAGGATTATGAAACAAGCGATACGTAAAGAAAAAGACCTCGAAATCTCAGGTTGTCACATAATAGGCTATACGTACATATATATGTGTGGCTAAAAGAAATTTATATGTGTGGTTAGAAGCATAACAATTTGTTTAGAAGACACCTGTCATGGTAATTAACGTAACATCTGTTGTGGACTATAGTATTGACACGTGTCATCGATATATGTGTGGGTAAAAGTAATATTATGTATAGGTAAATGTGGAAGATGTGTAGGTATTGATCTTAATTTGTGTAATAAAAAAAGAGTGATGTGTAAATATATTTTAATGTGTAGACGTTAACCACACTATAAGTAGACAATAATCTTCAAATATGTACAAACAAATACAAAAGCAATAGCAAGATGGAAACATGACCAAATTAAAATTATTAATTAAAATTAATGAAACATCATTTATTCAAACAACCAAATAAAGGTACTAGTTACAAAAATTTAAATACTAAAACAAAAATTGTCTATAAGTTACTAACGAGTTATAGAAGCTACTAAAATGACTTCATTCATCTGTTTTCAACACCCTCTAATGTATCACATTGAGATTGTTCTACTGTGCTTGATGGACGAGGCATAATATTATTCTCAATCAACGTTTGTTCCAAAATTGCATATTTAGGTTTCACCATTTCAAGTTCTTCCACCAGCTCATCGTAAGCAGGACACTTTGATTTTTTAGTAGCACCCATTATGCTACTCGAACTATTTGGATCATGTCCCCACCATTGCAAACGAACAGAGCTTCTTCCAAGTACAGTCTCAATAATTGACTTATCGCTCATTAATTTCACAAGATACTCATTTCTTAGCTTCATCATGTTTCCCTTTTAGAAAGAAAAAAAGAAGACATGTACACTAAATTAATTATATACCTAATAATTAATATTTAGCATAGAAATGAACAAGTAAACTTACATATTTTGCAGCTGCATCAGTAGATATCCAACCTTTTTCTGCTTCCCAATGTGTTAGCCACCAAGTCTCAAGTTATCGGATGAAGATTCCAAATCCAGTCCACACTCAATATGATAATGTATTGTACTTTTCCATATATTTTTGCTATTTAAATTTAGCTGTGCACGTGCCATAACTTTCTTTTTTGCATTTTCCTTCTAGACAAACAACCAAATAAAACATAAAATATTAGACCGAATTCAATAATAATTAACAAAATAATAGAGTATTATTAAAACATTACCTTGTATTTTGTCTCACACCACATATCACAAATATATTCCCAATCCTCTTTGCTAACATTAGAAGGGGTGTGGTCTTTACCTTATTGGATCTTTCAATCCTCCAATCTATTTGAAGTCATTATAGTCATCATGCAACTTACCTAAGTAATTTGTCCATGCCCTCACCAATCTATACAACCTAATAAAAGCCATTCCTAGGGGACACATGTCCACCTACTAGGCCCTCAATTTCTCATTTTCCCGCCAATTCTATAATCCTTCATTTCCCTGAGTGAACCTGATAGTCATCAACAACACCATTTCTTCTCAATTGACGGAGATTACCTGTTCTAATTGCTACCATATAATCAAGCGGTGTAGAATCAATCGGTGGGAAAATTAATTGGTGTAACTCTTTGTTCCGATTTCAGGTGAGGAATCCATTCAACCAGTTCCATTCTCTTCTCAATCTCTTTTTTTCTCTCCTTTGAAGCTGCCTGATCGGTGTAACATCCTTTCATTTCATAAAAAATCTGACATAAATACATACAGAACGAAATTGGCGCCCCTTTTTCTCCTGCACTGTTGATCCCAATCTCTCTTTCTCATCACTTTCTCTCTCTAGATTTGAACTCGTTTACAGTTTCTTTCACCATGTCTTTGCGAAGAAGAACTTTGCTCAAGGTTATTGATCTCAGAGACAGCGGGTACGTATGTTGAGTGTGTGAAATTAGGGTTTCTATTTGACTTTATTTTATTTTTTTTGTGATTTTGAATTTAGTTTTGTGTGGTTTTCAGGGTCGGTAAGACGTCACTGATGAACCAGTATCCTGTTCGTACTGAATATTGTGATTGTTTGGAGTTAATTTGTGTGATTTTTGTTTGTAACGTTAAGTTGATTTAGGATAACTTTTATGAAATTGATGCTAAATTGTGTTGAGTTTTATAACTTTATCCTGAAATCTGAATGTGAATGTAATTGTTTATAAAGTTGAGTATCGGAATCTACTCAATGATTTAGGTCAACATTAACCAAATTGATGTTGAGTTGCTTTTTGTTGTTTGAATTGTGTTGCATTTGTAGCTTTATTCTGAAATTTGAATCTGAATATGCTAATGTAATTGTTTATACTGCTGAGTATCAGGATCTGCTAATTTAGGTTAACATTTACCAAATTGATGCAATGCTTTTTGTTGTTTAAATTGTGTTTACGTTATCGCGTTATTATGAAATCTGAATCTGCTAATGTATTTTTTTCTGTGTTTAAGATTTGGCTCATGCAAAAGGTGTTTCTGAACTTTAGCAAGGACTAGCCAGGTTCAATTATGTTGTGGGTATGCTTGGAAGTTATATATTAAAATAATTTATTAGGTTCTTTATATTAATGTATATCTTATTAGAAAGTTTCAGAGATAAAGTATATTGATGATCTTTATATTTCAGGGCTAACCATCAAAATCAATAAATCATCCCTCAGTTTAACCGGTAACCCATCACCATACCTCTTGCTTGCAATAACGGTAACCATTGTACTCCTTTTTGATATATTTTTCACAATTGTTGTTAGTTTTTATGTTTCCAAACAAAGGGACCCATATTCGTTCCATGAAGTAGAGTATACCATCAGATCTCTCTACAAGTCGTTTCTCCATGCCCCGCAAATACTCAGCCTTAAGGTTGTCTTCTTTCAGTGCTTCTGCTTGAGCAGAACGAATCCGGTCAGGGAGGTTAGAATAGATAGTAAGCTGTAAGGCGCGGACACGTTTGGGTTTCGTTTCTGTCACACCCCCAAAATCCAACCTGCGGAGTACCACCGCTTGGAGGCGTGACATGACCAGGATCGAGCCACCAATCATATTGAACATCGTAATTTAGTAAATAAGACCAACCGCAATACGATTGGTGACCAAAGCTAGTTAACCATGTTTAGTTTAAACAGCGGAAGCATAAAAGTAAATCCAAAAGCATAAGTCCATAGTTTATAAGTTAAAGTTCAAAACGCAAGTTTAATAAGTTCATAAGGATTTAAATAATAAGCACGGAACATAACAGTCCGTACACCACAACGACTCCTTCCTCGTGCAAGCTCCAAGCGTTTAACGACCTGTAAGGTATGTAACAACGAGTCAACAACAAAGTTGAGTGAGTTCACGTTTGGTTGTTTAGTTTTAAGTTGTTTCTGATGATGAGATAGCCAATCCATCCCGATAACAACGTCGAAACTACCCAGTGTGATAGGAATAAGATCGATAGCGAAAGTCTGACCAGCTAAGACGAGGTTACAACCTTTAACTACGTGTGTGGCTTCAAGACTTTTACCATTTGCTAGCTCTATCGTGTGTTTGGTGTTTAGAAGTGTTGGAGTACGCTTAAGCATCTGACTAACTTTTAAGGACACATAACTAGTATCGGCACCCGAATCGAATAAAACAGTAACAAAGAAGTCGTCCAGAAGAAACTTACCCATCACAACGTTGGGATCGTTCCTTGCATCACCTTGCCCAATCACGAACACACGACCCCTTGCTCCATTACCATTGTTGTTACCCCCATTGTTGCCTCCATTGTTGCCTCCATTGTTGTTCCCGTTTCCTTGATTGTTGTTGTTCTGATTCTGGTTCAGTTGGGGGCAGTTCCTCTTAAAGTGACCTTCAGCGCCACACTGAAAGCATCCTTTATTGCCATGTTGTTGCTGTTGCTGGTGATTCTGTGGAGCTTGTTGTTGTTGTTGGCGATTCTGATTTACAGGACGCGGGCTCCTGCAATCCCTAGCTTCATGGCCCAGCTTGTGACATCTCTGACATCGACCCTTGTTGCACTGCCCGCTGTGATGCTTGTTGCACCGGTTGCACTTGGGGTGGTTTCCTCGGTATCCACCCTGTCCTTGATTACCGAAAGATTGCTGACCAGGACTCTGGTAGTCATCAGTCTTTCACTGCTGAGACTGAACCGAAGCAGAACCCTTACTGGAGTTCCCATCCCATTTTCGCTTGTTGTCGGTAGGTGCATCAGAAGTAGCTGTGGCACTGATTCGTTTGGGCAGCCTGTTTTGCTCCACCGCCTGGTCAGTGAGTCGATGGGCCAACTTGATGATTTGCTGTATGGTACCCAGGTTGGCTGAAGTCACGTGACTTTGAATCTCTGGTACAAGGCCCTTGAGATATAGCTCAATTCATTTGATGGGAGGGTCCACCATGGTTGGACACAACATGGCTAGCTTGTTTGACCTCTTAGTATACGCCTCAATCTCCGACCCCGTCATCTTCAGATTGAAAAATTCCACCTCTAGCTTGTGGATATCATCCCGACTACAGTACTCCTCTTTGATCAGTTCTTTGAAACCATTCCAGGGGGTGGCATTAGCAACTGCCAGTCCTAGTAGTTGAACCTGTGCTTTCCACCAGGTTAACGCAGCGCCTTCAAGTGTTCCGGTAGCATATTTCACCCTACGGTCTTCAAGGCATTCGCACATCTCGAAAACAGACTCAAGCTTTTCAAACCAGTGAAGAAGGCCTACTGCTCCTTCTGTGCCACTGAAAGTAGTAGGTCAGCAGTCCATGAACGTTTTGAACGTGCACACAGGAGGCTGAGCATGTTGACCTGTTGGGCGAGAATAAAAGTCAAGATTAAGCATGAGGGTTGGTTTGCGAAGGTAGGATCTAAACGTCCTAAGGTGAGTTGGTATGGCAGGTTATACCTCCTGCAGGGTTAGCTGCGAGTGCCTCAGCGACTCGTTCGTTGATCAAAGCCGTCAACTGGGCTTGAGTGAGGTTGATACGTCCTCCGCGTCCGCTCATGATCTTCATAATGAAGCAACGTAAGTGAGAAAAGTGTCGCGAAGGTGCGTAAGTGTGGGACGACAGTAGAGAGTAAGCACACAGGGTTCAAATAGTAATTATCACATTATCTAGTGCACGGTGAGAACTATCTAACCGACAATATAACATAAATCATACCACTTATGGTGTCGAGTCTTGCACGTGGAGCGAAGCGTCGTTGTGGATCGTTGAACACTGTACAGGTTATAGTCTGGTTTTATCAAAAAGCTTTTCCCTTTTTAAAACCAAGTTCACTATAACCAATGGCTCTGATACCAATCTGTCACATCCCCAAAATCCACCCTGCGGAGTACCACCACTTGGAGGCGTGACATGACCAGGATCGAGCCACCAATCATATTGAACATCGTAATTTAGTAAATAAGACCAACCGCAATACGATTGGTGACCAAAGCTAGTTAACCATGTTTAGTTTAAACAGCAGAAGCATAAAAGTAAATCCAAAAGCATAAGTCCATAGTTTATAAGTTAAAGTTCAAAACGCAAGTTTAATAAGTTCATAAGGATTTAAATAATAAGCACGGAAAATAACAGTCCGTACACCACAACGACTCCTTCCTCGTGCAAGCTCCAAGCGTTTAACGACCTGTAAGGCATGTAACAACGAGTCAACAACAAAGTTGAGTGAGTTCATGTTTGGTTGTTTAGTTTTAAGTTGTTTCTGAAAAACGTGGTTTGACTTTCGTTGGCTTAATTGCCGTGGGGGTTACCCCATAGTTGAAAGTATGTTTAACCAGTTCCTTTGTCATTACCCAAACCATAACCATAATCAGTGGGGGCTTTCCCCGTTTGAACTACTAGACGGTATGATATCGACTGCTACGCAAATAAGTTGTGCCCTATATCAGCGTCTATCATCACTGATAATCTGCCATAGTCCATTAGTACACGCCCGTCCGACCGGCACGGTGTGAGGTTTGTTAAACCTAATAGCGCTATTAACTAATGACCCGCTCGCCATTGGCCTCGGCGATTAAGTCGATATAATGAAGAGGGACTTATTGATAGAGTTTTGTCTAGCTAGTTTTTAAGGTTGTTGTCCTGCACCAGGAGGACGAACATACGTATTCTGCACCAGGAGAATTCGTAGGATTAATAATGGCATCCTACCCATAGGGAGGATGGCCGTACATATCTCCCCAAAGGGATATGTAGATTCAGTTTTAATTCTTTAACCCATTCCCAAACCACCGGGAATCCCATGCCTTGTAGAAAGTGTGAACTCACCTCGGTTGCTCAGTTTGACTCTCAAAAATAGCTAACAGTCAAGGTCGGTCAATCACGTCCTAATATGATTACCAATTAGTCATTTAGTGGTTTTCAAATAGAGCACAAAGTTCCTACACTTATCTATCACATAACATGCATCACTTTAACAGTTTATGCCCATATGAGTTTCCCATCCATTCCCCACTCATAAACAAACATACGATGATGCACATAACACATATAACATGTTATATCGTTCACAGATAACATACCCGACATTTAGACACGCAATTTACGACTTAAGTCATTTCAGCTTTTATATTAAAAAACTGGGCTGTTTTCGGAGATTTTAATAAAATAGTTAACATATTCCAAAAATTCCCAACTTTTTACAGAAGTTCTTAATCGATCCAAATATTATTGTGTAAAAATCTCGGGATCCAATTCATCACCAATATTTTATAAAAATTCATTTTCCGAACTGAACTCAGATTTATCTTTTTCTGACCACAGTCCACGGAATAATTTATTTAAAATTCATCGAGCGTCCGATTTACGAAATTCCAGTGGGGTAATTACAAATACATCAGTTGTCATCTACTGTACAAATTTCATGAGCTGATTCATCATAGATTTCCAGTTATGACCAAAAATATAACACCTATTTTCAGCAGCAAAAATGCAGCTTGAGCTGCTGTTACAAAATGACCCTTTAAAAATAGTAAACGAAGTCCAAAAATTATGATTCCAGTGCCATTAGAACCGTATTTCATCATACATAAATCTAGAGTTTAGAAAACACATTTTTCACTTTATTAAGGTTCAGTTACAGCCAACTGAAGTTGGCTATAATCAGCAAGCAGCTTTCTGTTTTTCAGCTTTTACATTCTAATGCGAGTTAGATTGGTTCCGTTAACATGCATAATGATCAACAACATTTCTAGTACTCAATATTAACAAGTAAATCAGCAAGTAATCAACAATATATCCAAACAACTTCATACTAACATTTTTACATCATGTTTCATCTTCTTGTTTAAACCCTTTTTAGTGTTCTTGTAGATTTAACATATTACATCTTTTAATCATGAAACAAGATGAACAAAGGTGACATAAGGAACTTACTACTAGCTTAAAGCTAGGGATGATTCTTAGTGAAGAAGATGGAGAGGATGAAAAGCAACAACAAAGCTCCTAGAATGCCCTTCAAGATGCAACCTCTATGGATCACCTTCAAGCTTGTATGGAACTTGAATATGATGAAGATGATGGTGGTTATGTGGTGGTGAGGGTGGTGGTTATGTGCAGCCAAGAGGGAGAGAGAGAGAGAGAGAGTTTTGAGGGAGGTGAAGTGAACTTGTGAGGATTGAGATCTTATAAGATTTCTTGGAAATCCCCTTAGCCACCCTACTTGATCTTAGTGTAATCATCACACATATTTTTGGCCAATCAACAAGCAAGATAGAAAAATAAAATCTAGAGAATATTTGGTGATGATGATGACCGAAATAGGCTAGGGGGGGTTAATTGTAACATTTTGATGGCTAGTTGGTAAATATAAGTTCAAATCCAAGTATGTGGTTTCATATGTTAGTTAGTGGACATTCTAGTGGGTGTTATGGTATTCGGAGATCATAACTATCCAAGAAATATTAACACAATGTTTTTGACAAATATTTGGTGTCCCGGTTAATGTCCGGTTGTTCGGTCGGATACTGTTCCGTTAAAGTGCTTAATTAATCCGTAAAGTGTCTATTATGTATATTTTTGTAACACAATTAATTCCTAACACTCAGGAAAGCATACCGGACTATTTAGTGACTTTTCTGTATACTACTAGTATGTTGACACGCACATGTAAGTATAACATCGTAATCAGAGAGCAGTTAAATGATTCAGCACAGTCATCAAGCACTTTAATTATCATTAATAAATTGTACGGATACATGGAATTTCGAGGGTTGTCACATTCTCCCCCTGTTAAGAAAATTTCGTCCCGAAATTTAGTGTGTAGTTACTGAGGAAGCTAGTTAAGTTGCGTTGTTTTCCTGATTTTCCTGGGGTGTCACATCATCCCCCCGTTGATTTGGAATTTTGTCCCGAAATTCTGCAGTAGCTTCAGCCTCAGTAGTGGTTGCGTTTTTCTTAATCAGTTGGGAATACTTGAGTTTCATTTGGTCTTCTCGTTCCCAGGTATACTCTGGACCACGACGAGCATTCCAACGAACTTGGACCAGGGGTATCCTGGTACGCTTGAGGATCTTAACATCTCGATCCGTAATCTCTACTGGTTCCTCGACGAATCGCAGCTGGTCGTCGATAGTGAGCTCCTTCAAAGGAACTATGAGGGTCTCATCTGACAGACACTTCTTCAGATTTGACACGTGAAAAACGTTGTGAACTGCACTGAGTTCTGCTGGTAGATCCAGTTTGTAGGCCACTTTGCCTATTTTCTCTATGATTTCGAATGGTCCGACATAACGCGGATTGAGTTTGCCTCGTTTGCCAAAACGGACTACACCTTTCCAAGGTGAGACTCTGAGTAGCACCTGGTCCCCAACTTGGAACTCGAGTGGTTTTCTTCCCTTATCAGCATAGCTTTTCTGACGATCACGAGCTGCCGCCATTCGTTGTCGTATCTGAGCAATTCTCTCGGTGGTATCTACCACAAGTCTGGGCCAGTGATTTGGCTATCACCAACTTTTGCCCAACAGAGAGGTGATCGGCATTTGCGTCTGTACAATGCCTCGAATGGAGCGGCTTGGATGCTGGTGTGGTAGCTGTTGTTATATGAAAATTCCACTAACGGGAGATGCTTTTCCCAGCCATTTCCAAAGTCGATTACGCATGCCCTAAGCATGTCTTCAAGGGTTTGGATGGTGCGTTCAGATTGCCCATCCGTCTGTGGGTGATAAGCGGTGCTCATATCTAAACGTGAGACAAAAGACTTGTGCATGGCTTGCCACAGTTCAGAAGTAAAACGCGCGTCACGATCAGAAATGATGGAGGTTGGCACTCCGTGACTTGATACCACTTCCTTTAGGTAAATGTCTGCAAGAGTAGAAAACTTATCCGTTTCTTTGATAGCCAGAAAATGTGCAGACTTGGTCAGTCGATCTACGATCACCCAAATGGTATCGTTTCCGCGTTGAGATCTAGGAAGGCCAGTAACGAAATCCATGGAAATTTGCTCTCATTTCCATGTCGGGATCTCTGGTTGTTGAAGTAGGCCTGATGGTTTCTGATATTCAGTCTTGACTCTCGCACAAGTCAAGCACTTACTGACGTAGGTTGCTATGTGGGCTTTCATGCCAGGCCACCAATACGTAGTCTTGAGGTCGTGGTACATTTTATCCGAACCAGGAAGTACCGAATAACGAGACTTGTGTGCTTCATCCATCACAAGCTCGCGTAGGTCTCCATACAGTGGAACCCAGATGCGTCCGTTAACATAGTAGGCGCCGTCTTCCTTTCGTTCTAGGCGCTGCCTCGATCCTCGTAAGGATTCAGCCCTGATGTTTTCTGCTTTCAACGCTTCAACCTGAGCATCTCGAATCTGAGCGGGAAGGTTGGATTGGATGGTAAGCTGTAACGCACGTACACGCTTAGGTATAGTATCCTTTCGACTGAGGGCGTTAGCCACAACATTGGCTTTGCCCCGATGGTACTTGATCGCACATTCGTAATCGTTCAAGAGCTCGACCCATCGACGCTGTCGCATGTTTAACTCCTTTTGCTTGAAGATATGCTCGAGACTCCTGTGATCGGTGTAAATGGTGCACTTGGTACCGTACAGGTAATGTCTCCATATCTTAAGCGCGAAAACAACTGCTCCCAATTCCAGGTCTTGCGTAGTGTAGTTCCTTTCGTGAATTTTAAGTTGGCGCGATGCGTAGGCAATGACCTTGTCACGTTGCATTGTAGGTCCCCTTTATCGTATGGATCTTTAACAGAATTGTCTTTCCAATCAAGAGTGCGGAATCCTCTTGATCAGAATATAGCAAAATGAGTAGAAACAGAAATCACTTTCAAACTGGGTTTCTATTGATTATCAATCACTCAAGAATTACAATCAATCAAACCCTAACCAATTTCGTCCAAGCCTATGTCTATTACGAAATTGCTCTTTCTCAAACTCTGTTTTGGCTGATCAACCTAAACCCTAAAGCCTAACCTTGTTTATATAACACAAGGTTTGCTACTTGGGCTAGAGTTTCCTACATGGGCAAAGCCCAAATCGTCCACCCTTGTCCCAACTGGGTTTGGTTAGCCCGAACATTACAACTAACTATTACAAAGCTAAACCCGCTAACTGTTTATCGTTTAACTAATTACAAGATATCCAAAGACCAAATCTAAGCTGTTGTCACAAACATGCACCAACAAACTCCCCCTTGACAATAGCTTCATAAAATAACTTTGTCTTCAGTCGTCTTGCAATCTTCATGTAGTCTTGCACTGTCTTTGGTCTTTGGATAGCTTCAGTTTCAATAGCTTCTGTCAGCAACAGACTCCCCTAAGCTAATGCATCCAATCACCAAATCTTCAAAAAATTTAGCGTTTGAGTAAACTCCAGTTCAGCATTTGTAAAGCAATCTTCAAACTCTTCAATCTTTGTCTGCAATATAGAAAGGAGGTTCTACCATGCATCCAATCAAACTCTCATCTTCACAGCAACTTCTCAGCAACATACTGCTTCAATCTGTATACTATAAAACAAACATCTCGAGAAACCATAAGAATTTTTTAACAAAGTTAAATAAATTATTATTATTCAAGAGATAGTTAAATTGTATCACAAATTAAGCATTTTCAATTTCATCACCAACACGCAAAACTTTTTAATCACACACCCTATAACCCGCATGATTTAAAATTTTGAACTCACTTTCTAACACCGTCTCCCCCTATCAGTAACAATTCCTCCAAGAATAACAGTTTTCCGTACGTTAAGAATTTTAAACAGAAAAAGACACTATTTTTGGATTTTTGTATTTTCTGAAAGCAAGTAAATACGAAAAGCAATAAACACTCTATTTTTGTGAGAATCACTGGTAAGAAGATCATATCAGCACAATCAAACTGTTTCACACAATTAGATAATTCTTTATTTAATTTTTCGTGAAAAGCAGTCCAAAACGATTACCAGTATGTTTGTCCTTTTAACCAAAATGCATGAACATTTCAAGTTCCATTACCATATGATACGTTAAGGTAATTTTATTACTGATATACTAGTGTGTCCCACTTCAGGATATACCCCCGCGATCAAGGTATGCACAAAGATTCATCGTAGTAGGTGAGTATACTGAATTCATCCGTTTTGTTTTTCAACGTTTAGATAATTGGTGAACAGGTCAGTACTTCCGTACAACAAAGAGACCAAAATATCTAACGAGGGCTAAGACAAATACCATTTTTTTGGTACGATTTGTGCTTTTTGCACTTTTTGAATGACTCTCTTTGAGAGCTTCTTCATTTTCAAGGTTTTGGCATTTATAGCTCTTTTAAGATATCCTGGGTGTGTCTAGGTCAGCATATATCTGGATGCAGCAGAAGGACACCCCTGATATCCCCAGATGAAATAACAGTATAAAGACCCAAAACTTCAGATTTTGGCAATCTATCAATGCAAGATTTAAGGTCATTAAACCATACACCACTGATGTGTTCCCCACTCATACACAGTTAATTTAGGTTTATATCACATTGGTACGTTGATTATTTCATGTTTTTTGCCTACTGGTACATCGTATGATGAAGCTGCTATCACACTTAAGCAATTTAGTTTATTTTCTGTGTGACAGTCTAACTTGCTGATGTACTATCATTTCTCCTTTTTCACACAGTGATAACTCATTTTTAATTTTCTATTTTTTTATGTTTTGGATTTTTCGAACTGTTTTTGTATTTTTGATTTTTAAGAAAACAGTAAACTATTTACAAAAATTCTTATGAAAAACCAGTTATTCAGGATTCCTCATCCCGTTGAGTTCGGCTAAATGTTCAAAGCGAGCCCTGTCAAAAGTTTTAGTATAAAGATCTGCCAGGTTATCTAGTGTGTCGACTCAGCACTTTGAACTTCAATTTAAATCAATCAATATATAAATATCAACAATCTCACATTCCCCTTCATATGCCTAGAGCAGCCATTATCATCATAAGTTGATAATCCTCCTTAGCAGCTCCTGTACACACCAACTAAGAAATTAGTTAGATTGGGGGACCCAAGCCTTAATGGTCTTGGGTCGTCCAAATTCACCAACCACTTGCACATCCATCCAATATCCATTACTCCTAACTGGAGTCTTGGATCTCAGACCTGTTGATGGAATTTGATTTTGATTTCCATAAGGTCTCTGGTCCTGAGGGTTCCTATACGTGTTTGGACTAATTGACCTTTGAAAATTTTGATTCTGATATCTTGAATTTTGATTCCAAGAAGCATTATTGTGGTAATTTCTAAAGCCATTGTTATAAAAAGTTCGACCACCATTATTTTGGTATCGATTTTGATATTGACCTTGACTTCTAAAATTATTAGCATTATAATTGTTCATTCTTGGTGAACTGCTTCTAGGTCTCTCGTATCTGCCTGGTGGAGATCTAGGCTGAAATCTTGGTTGATTTCTTTGAAAACGAGGAACTTGTGGAGTTCCTTTTTCAGCCTTATCTACACCAACAACAACATTTTCTGGTTGCTTAGGAGCAGATTTCTTTGGAGAATTTGCAGCTTTCTCCTGTTTATCACCACTATTCTCTGGTGACTTCTCTCTCTTCCTCTCACTCACTTGTGCTTCACTCTTTTTGTTAGGACAGCAGCTAGCTACATGTCCTTTGACGTGACACTTGAAGCACGATCTCCTTTTCAAAGTCTTCTTAGCTGGAGTCTCTGAGGTAGATCCCTTATCAGATGGTGATGATCCCTTGGATGAACCTTGTTTAGTTTGCTTGGATTCAGATTTTTCTTTGTTTTTATTTTTAGCAAACTCTACATTTGATTCATTTTCAATAACAGTTGTTTCATTTTTCATATCACTACCTTGAACAAAATTAATCTTTTTAACAAAAGCTTGATTTTTATTCTTAGGCGGTGAATTTTTCCTTTTCAAAGGTTCCCTGTTATTGTTTTCCTTAGCCTCATCACTCTCAGATCCATCACCTTGACTTGATGTGGATGTGAAACTACTAGGTGCAGATGCCATAAAGTTTGCTAGCTCATCTTCACTAGGCAGGAATGAATAGTCATGACTAAGAGGAGGTGGAACTTCATTAAAGCCCTGGAAGCCCACACTGGTCTTGTCATTACTCTTCTTTAACCCACCCATCATGTGTTTCATTACAAAAGACGAATCTCTGAATTGACTCAATTTCTTTTCAAGTTCAACAATTTTGAGTTGTGCATCTGACAACTCTTTGCATTTTTCAGAAATCTCTTTTGTTTTCTCAGCCATCATGTCATGAGCTAAGTCTATGACTTGAAGTTTTTCATTTAGTTTGCAAGTTAAAGCTTCAATTTCAGCTTCATAACCTTTTATCTTCTTCAAGTATGACGATTCATTTCTTTTAGCAAAAAAGTTTGATTCTTTAATGTTAGACATCTCGCTTATCAAACTTTGGTTTTGTGTTGACAACCTGTCAACCTCACCCTGTAGTTCACGACATCTCAAACATACAGAATTAGATTGTACCTCTTTCTCATGAACTTCTGTATTTTCATCAGCAACAACCTGTTCAGCTTCACTTTCTTTCTCTACTTCAGCATCCACTTTTGCTTCAGCATTTTTCACTTCAGATTCAGCATCACTCACAGTAGTTTCAGCCTCATCAACTGGCACTATCTCTGCCATGAATGCCTGAGTGGCACTCTCATTCCCCTGATATCGCTTCTGTAATGCATCCCACATATCCTTTGAATTAGTGTACTTTGTGAAGGTATGCTTGATGCTATCAGGTAAGGACATCTTTATCGCAGCCAAGGCTCTCTTTTCAGCCTCATACATCTTTTTATCATCCTCTTTCATGTTCACATAGTCAGTTCTACGTGGTCTGCCCTCATAATCGTGTGTTGGGTTTATGTACCCATCTTCAATACAGATCCATCCACATGCGTGCATCCTGAGATTTAATGAATGATTGGAAGCTGGCCTTCCATGTAAGATAATTCTCCGTTAAAGTGCTTAATTAATCCGTAAAGTGTCCCGGTTAATGTCCGGTTGTTCGGTCGGATACTGTTCCGTTAAAGTGCTTAATTAATCCGTAAAGTGTCTATTATGTATATTTTTGTAACGCAATTAATTCCTAACACTCAGGAAATCATACCGGACTATTTAGTGACTTTTCTGTATACTACTAGTATGTTGACACGCACATGTAAGTATAACACCGTAATCAGAGAGCAGTTAAATGATTCAGCACAGTCATCAAGCACTTTAATTATCATTAATAAATTGTACGTATACATGGAATTTCGAGGGTTGTCACAGTTTCCTTCTGACTAAGGGCATCAGCTACAACGTTAGCCTTACCTGGATGATACTTGATTGCACAGTCGTAGTCGTTTAAAAGTTCTACCCAGCGACGCTGTCGCATGTTTAATTCCTTCTGGTCAAAGATATGCTGAAGGCTCTTGTGGTCGGTATAAATAGTGCATTTAGTACCGTACAAGTAATGCCTCCAGATTTTGAGCGCAAACACCACGGTCCCCAACTCTAAGTCATGAGTCGTGTAATTCTTTTCATGAACCTTCAACTGCCGAGAAGCGTAAGCTATCACCTTTTCACGTTGCATTAGCACACAACCGAGACCTTGAATAGAAGCATCACAATATACCACAAAATCTTCAGTACCTTCAGGTAGAGACAAGATTGGTGCACTGCAGAGTCTTTGTTTTAACAACTGGAAAGCATCTTCTTATTTCGTTCCCCATGAGTATGCTACGCCTTTCTATGTTAGTGCGGTGAGAGGTTGAGCGATCTTCGAAAAGTCTTTAATAAATCTGCGATAATACCCAGCGAGACCAAGAAACTGTCGCACCTCCGAAGGATTCTTTGGTGCCTCCCAATTTCTAATGGCATCAATCTTTGCAGGATCCACGTGTATCCTCGATTCATTCACAATGTGGCCAAGGAAGTGTACTTCTCGAATCCAGAAGTCACACTTAAAAAATTTCACGTAAAGCTGCTCCTTCCTCAGAAGCTCCAAGATAAGACGCAGGTGTCGCTCGTGATCCTCCTTGCTCTTTGAATAGATCGGAATGTCGTCGATAAACACGATAACGAAATCTTCAAGATACGGTTTGCACACACGGTTCATGAGGTCCATGAAGACCGCTGGTTCGTTCGTCAACCCAAACGGCATAACCAGAAACTCATAATGGCCATACCGCGTTCAAAAAGCCGTTTTAGGGATATCCTCCCCTCAGACTCTCATCTGATGATAGCCCGATCTTAAATCGATCTTCGAGTAAAAACTTGACCCTTGCAACTGGTCAAACAGATCGTCGATACGTGGTAAAGGATAGCGATTTTTGACAGTCTCCTTGTTGAGTTCTCGATAATCTATACACATGCGAAAGGACCCGTCTTTCTTCTTCATAAACAGAACTGGGGCTCCCCAAGGCGAAGAACTGGGTCGAATAAAACCTCTATCCAACAGTTCCTGAAGTTGATTGGATAACTCTTGCAACTCCCCTGGTGCAATACGATAAGGAGCTCGAGCAATTGGGGCCGCTCCTGGTGTAATATCAATATGAAATTCCACTTGACGGTGAGGAGGTAAACTAGGAAGTTCCTCAGGAAACACATCAGAAAATTCACGAACAACTGGCAGGTCTTCGATCATCCTCTCTTCAGGCTGAGATCTGTAACAAGTGCCAAAATAGCAGGATACCCCTTTCGTAGACACTTCTGAGCTTTCATAGCTGAGATGATACCTACCATCGCACCACTGCGATGCCCTTGGACTGATAGAGATTCTCCACTGGGGAGAGGAATACGCACGATTTTCTCTTTACAGAGAATGTCAGCACGGTGCTTGGACAACCAGTCCATACCAACCACTACGTTGAAACTTCCGAGGGTTACAGGAAGGAGGTCAATGTCAAACACTTGACCCACAAGATCAAGTTTGCATCCCATAATAATGTGTGAAGCTTCAATCGTCTTACCATCTGCTAATTCTACTACATGCTTAACTTCTAGAGGTGTTGGAGTTAACCCTAATCGTTGACTAAACTCTAAGGACACATAACTCCAATCGGCACCAGAATCAAATAACACAGAAGCAAAGAGATTGTTCACAGAAAACGTACCAGTCACGACATTGTCGTCGTTCCTAGCATCACCTGCTACAATCGTAAATACCCTCCCACAAGCACCATTGCCCCCATTGTTGCCATTACTGTTATTCCCAACATTGTGATTGTTATTCTGACGGTTGTTATCATTGACGTTTTGATTCAGCTGAGGGCAATCCCGTTTAATGTGACCCTCGTCCCCACACTTGAAACACCCATTCCTATTGCCTTGATTCTGATGGGGCTGCTGCCTCTGTTGTTGCTGATGCTATTGTTGTTGCTGTTGATTCTGCTCCTGCTGTTGCTTTGGGAACGGAGCTCTACAATCTTTTTCCATATGGCCCACCTTATCACGCCTATAGCAAGCTCGGACATATGGTCCATGATGATGATAACCACACTTGTTGCACTTTGGCTTCCTACCAACGTAGGAGCCTTGGCTCTGATTGCTGCTCTAGCCTTGGTTAACTGGGGACAACTGACTGAAACTATGATTATTGCTGTTGTCTGGCCTTTTCTGTGATTGGCTTGCATTGGTCGCTTTGTCAGCATCATTCCATTTACGCTTGTTGTCACCTGCAGGTGTAGTAGTAACAGTAGGAGTAGTAGAAACACGAGGCGGTAGCGAACCACGCTCGACCTCTTGGTCGGTAATCTTGTGTGCTAAACGGATGATCTGAGGCAGGTTGTTAAGATTTGCAGCAGTGACCAAACTCTTTACTGATGGTGCTAAGCCCTTGATGTACAATTCGATTCTTCAAGGTGGGGGGTCGAGACAGGTTAGGGCACATGTTTGCTAGCTCATGAGATCGTTTTGTGTAAGCCTCAATCTCGGACCCTTCCATCTTCAGATTGTAGTATTCGTTCTCGCGTTTTTGAATCTCGTCACGAGGACAGTACTCCTCCCGCATCAACTCTTTGAAATCATCCCAAGTAGTTGCATTAGCCATCTCGATGCCCAACATTTGCACCTGGGCATTCCACCAAGTTAAGGCACCATCCTCCAAAGTGCCTGTAGCGTACTTCACCCGGTCCCCCACGGGACAGTTACACATAGTGAACACTGACTCAGCTTTCTCAATCCAACATAGTAACCCCACAGCCCCTTCAGTCCCACTGAATGTCTGTGGCTTACAATCCATGAACGTCTTAAACGTGCACACATGCGGATTGTTTTGATTCTGATTCACTTGTTGACCTAAGGACGAAAGAAAAGACAATACACGGGTAAGACTTGAGTTCGCGACACAGGAATAAAGAGTATTTGGCATATATCGTACCATCCTGATAAGCCGCTAGGGCTTCAGCCACATGAGTGTTGATTAGGTCTGTTAATTCGGCCTGAGTCATAGCAATGTGGCCACGTCCACCGCCGCGACCACCATTATGTCCACTCATGATTCTATATAAGAGAAGGGAAAAAGGTTAAGGGTCAAAATTGAGTAGGAGTCAAACATCACAATCACTTCTACAGACTACCAGGTTTACATCAGATAACAGAGCGGAACCCCCTTCACACTCATTGAGCCTCACTGGGACTCACATACACCCCACATTATTATTATGTGTGCACCCATAATAACAATGCAATTTGCATGTTTATCTCAGCTCCTCCCAACTCGTGCTAAGAGGTTCCTCAAATTCCAGTAACACGACAAAGGTATCACAAAACATGAATCATGAAAGTCTAGAGGAATATTGCATTGTGGCTCTATCAACCACATAACATAGGTAAGTAACACAATGAATTCAGTCTGTAGTGCCAAGTGTGCAATCACATGCAACATCATACACAAGTGTACACTAGATATGTTATGCAATAAGTAAACGAGAGATGAACCTTGCAATCTGGAGCTGAGTGTCATGGTCGACTCCGAAAATGTTCGGTTATAGTCTGGTTTTATAAAAGCGTTTTAAAACCTAGTTCACTATAACCAGTGGTTCTGATACCAAACTGTCAGACCCCCAAAATACCACATGCGGAAACACCGCGGGATGTGTGACGTACCAGGATCCAGCCACCAATCACATTGAACTATAACATGGTATTAAATAAAAGTTCCCATTTATTTCATAAAATAATTCCAAAACACAACTTAAGACAAATACGTTCAGCGGAAGCATATTGTAAATCGTAATTCAAGTATCTCAAAACAAGTATGCGAAAACAATGAACATGTATCCAAGAGCCACGACCCATGACCACTCCAGCATTCCCAGATAGCAAGTTCCAACCATGAATCTAACGACCTGCAAGCATGCAGACAAGTGTGCCAGACGACGCTGGTGAGTTCAAAGTTTGTTAACATGTTTAGTTACCAGATATAAGTTTACAACATTTCAGAGATTCGATGTTGTTAATAACTCGATTACCGTAGATGGCTCCAAATTATTTGCCCTTCCCCAATGCTCTATCAAACATTGGTCGAGTGGTTAAGGTAATTAGTTCACGACCGTCCTCCCCGGTATGATGTGAGGGTGCCAAACCTAATAGCGCTATCAACTAATAACCCCGTTGCCTCCCCGGCAACCAATTCGGTATACGATGGGACTTAATGATAGATATAAGTGTATTAACCAACATCCCGAGTTTAACATTCCAGTCAAACCCAATAACCCAGTATTCCTCCCCGGAATACCTACCAGATGTCCCTCCCCGGGACTCATGCTTGAAAAAGAGCAGTGAACTCACCTTATATTTGCTCGGCATACTAAGTTACCAGATCCAGTTAGTCAACCAGCCCTACCGTGGTTACCAATGAAGTCAGTTTCGTAATAAATTAAGCCACGTGTTTACACAGTTTACATTCATCACAAAGATCACTACGCAACATGTAGCACATATCTGATTCTCATACAAGTCCATATCTCATTTGAATGTCGCATAACAACACACAACCGGTGAATGTTCTAATTACACAAGTCAAACAGGTTTCTCATTCACAACCAACATTGCTATCATGTATTAGGTAGTAATCATAACACAATATCCATTATCACATTCAACATACAAAGTGGGATACCTACCCGACGAAGAACCTTCATGACAAAGATCCTTCATGGCGAAGGTCCATACTTCGCCCAGAAGTAATTGTGATGAAGATTCTGATTGTTCGTCAACCGGCTTGTCAACAAAGGTTAATGATGGTTCGTCAAAACTGATTCTGACGAAGGTTCACAATGTTCATCAAAAGGCATGTCGACGAAGAATGAAACCCTTCATCGACTTGGGTTGTTCATCGGAGACTAATCGTCGTTGAACCCAAACAGTTTCAACATTTCCTAAACCCTAAGATTAATAGACACACCACATAATATAAACCCACGGTGAGTTATCCTCAACAAGCGGGTATATCTTTTTACATACGCACCGGCAGGTGTATGCCTACACCCCGTGCTTAAGTCGTGGCCATTTCAATTAATGAGCCGAGGATATCCAGGAAATGGTCATTAACCCCCCAAAGGCTTAAAACAAACAACACAGATTAAACGGGTTATCTCAATGATTTAACCATTATGCGATTAAAGATTCAATACCCGACCAAGCGGTATTATTAAATACCATACCCCAAGCCCGTATAAGGGAAAATAAGTTAAAAGTATTTACCTGAGCAAAAATAGAATTTAATCTCAGCCGTATAACAATCAGCAAGTGCAAATAGCTTTTTGTGGGCTCCTAAATCTGGAACGAAGGTTTTAATAAACTATTAGATTCCTAACGGGTCTTACTTAAGTTTAAACTTAGACCGGTTAGTTTTAAAGAAAGGTTTACGGTTCAAAACGCAAGATTAAGCGAAGACCGGATTAGAATGGGATTTAGACCCGACAACTATGAATACTTGTATAATATGGGTAAACTAAACACATTCTGGATTTTGAAGTAAAAATGATAAGGTTTGACCCGTTTTGGTTAATTTATGCAAACTAGTTACATAAACCGTACCACACGCGAAAAATGCATAACGGGTAACCAAAAGAGTCATGAACAAGTTACACAAGTTAATATGTTTTTAATATGTTGTGATATCAGTAGGATATCTTCCATTATGCCCAAAATGAATTTAAAATCAATTTAAGCCCCGTAGGGGTATTTTGGTCATTTTAAAGATTATAAAAGAGGTTAAATAGTAATCTGAGGTTCTGGTCTAAAATGATCAGTAAAAATATTTATTTTTACAAGTTATATCAGTAAGATATTGTATATATGTGAAATTTATCATTTATAGCCAAACTATGCACCGTAGGGGCATTTTGGTCATTTCACATAAGCTTTAAGGGTTAAATTTGAAAATCTGAGTTCAAAACTTTTACTTACTGTTAAAGTATAAAAAAAATTTCATAACATCAGTAGGTAACAAGCCTTAGGTGCCAAATATGATTTTAAAACATACTATGCGCCTAAATCGCATAAAAGGCGGTATTTGACGATATTCGGGTTGATTAAGGAAATCTGAGATTTTGATCAGCCTTTACTGTTTAAAATAACTTATTTAATATATAAAATTAGTAGAAAAAGGTTTGATATGTAAAGGATGTGTAAAACTCATTTTATTAGCGAAAAGGGCATTATCGTCAATTACCAAGTCTATGCAAGAACTCTATGCTATGATCAGTTTAAAATTTAATAAAAATTTCCAAAAATCCCTAAATATTATATTACATCAGTAGATATAAATTTTGCTGACAAAAATTTAGTTCGAATATGATTTATACTAAAAATGCCATTTAAATAATAAAAATCCTTCAATTTACGATATCGAGCATAACTCCTAATTTAGACCACAAACTGATGTCAAATTTTTAGTACATGCTTATAAATTAGTAATAAAGGTTTTTGTCCTCTCACATTTTCAAAAATCTCGTTTTTATATCAAAAGGGCATAATGGTCAACTTTTAAGCAATTAACGGGAACATGCAAATGATTCAGATTTCAAAGGAACCATATTGTATAATCTCAGAGGGTTATATTAACATGTAATATGGTCCTAATGGAACCCTAAGGCATATCTAAACTAAGCTAAATCGGGTCAGAACTGAAAGTCAAAGCAAAAGTCTACTTTTGCGACTTTCGGTTGTGAACCGAGCCTAAACTCAGAATTGTCGGGTTGAGCATGCCTAAACATGTTCTTATATTATTTACCAAGTTATTTTAGTGTTAAAACATGTTCCATAACTTCTACATTATCAGTTATGAATTTATTTGCAAAAATTGATTCTGTTGACTTTTTATTAATAAGTTTGACCCGACATTAGACTGAGTTAACGTGATAATTAGGAGGTGCCCTTTTAAGGGTTTATTACCCACATAATTACCAACTCATAGCCACTTTCAATTCGAATAATGGTTGGACCGTTTGTGATTAATCACAAAGTCAAAGCTTAATTACGATAACTTTGACTTTCGGTCATTAAGCTAATAAAACTTGAACTAGAGAGGCTAAGAATGCTTACAAGAACTCTTAGCACGAATTAGGAACAGAGGAAAGCTTACTAGAGCTCCAAGGGACTCCAGAGAATGAGTTGTGAAGTAATTTTTCAAGTGTGCAAATGAACTAGTGCAAACAAAGGGCCTTATATAGGATTTTTAGAGCTCTAAGATCATTCCATCTGCAATTCTATAGTAACCAGATGATCCCATGTGTCCCTAGTGCATGAAAAACTGTTGGCTCAGACCCTAGTTTCGAAAAATTGCATGCAAAGGCGGTGTAACAGGCTGAACCTGCAGCTGTGCAGATTTTTGGTCGCTGGTGACTTCTACGCGGGCCGCGAGGCTCCTTCTCAACCAGAAAACAACTTTCAAACTTTGCAATTTTGGTCCCTGGTCCAAAATAAGTTTATTTAACTTCTATTTATTGTATTTAGGACCCCCATAGTTAACTATTAAGGACCTTGGGTCATATTTTAACTCCGTTAAGCTCCCGGTTAGTTGTAAGATCACCCGAAAAGTCTTGTTTTCATCGAAGCTCCACAAAATTAATATCCAATACTCTTGAGAGCAAAATATATAATTATTACAATGTTTTTGGGTTCGTTAAAAGGTCACTCAGAGGTAACAATTAATATGTTGACACTTTTAACCCCTATGTTTCATAAGATCCTTAATTTAAGAACAAACGACTTCCAATGTTCGACAAATTATTCATTAAAGAATACGAACGTTGTATGAGATCAATCAGAGGCACAAGAATGGCATGTTGACACTTTGGATCCTTTTACTAACATATTTACATTGATTGACAATTTTAGTCCCTCCAGATCAATCCATTACACGTTTAAAGTCCATGACACGTGTCTTCATTATATTAGTCGTGATTTTACGAGGTGTTACACAAAGACTCATTCTTCGTCGGGATGGGTGATGACGAAAGTTCACTCTTCGTCGGCCAAGGTTGTGGCGAAGAATCCATTCTTCGTCACAAGGGGTTCTTTGCCATATGAGTTTTCATTAAACATTAAACCACTATGCATAACTAAACAATAATCATTCCAATAAACCACACATGACCCCACATAAACAAATTGTAAAGACAGGATTGTGAAACAAGCGATACGTAAAGAAAAAGACCTCGAAATCTCAGGTTGTCACATAATAGGCTATACCTACATATATATGTGTGGCTAAAAGAAATTTATATGTGTGGTTAGAAGTATAACAATTTGTTTAGAAGACATCTGTCATGGTAATTAACGTAACATCTGTTGTGGACTATAGTATTGACACGTGTCAATGATACATGTGTGGGTAAAAGTAATATTATGTATAGGTAAATGTGGAAGATGTGTAGGTATTGATCTTAATTTGTGTAGAAAAAAAACAGTGATGTGTAAATATATTTTAAAATGTAGACATTAACCACACTATATGTAGACAATAATCTTCAAATATGTACAAACAAATACAAAAGCAATAGCAAGATGGAAACATGACCAAATTAAAATTATTAATTAAAATTAATGAAACATCAATTATTCAAACAACCAAATAAAGGTACTAGTTACAGAAATTTAAATACTAAAACAAAAATTGTCTATAAGTTACTAACGAGTTATAGAATCTACTAAAATGACTTCATTCATCTGTTTTCAACACCCTCTAATGTATCACATTGAAATTGTTCTAGTGTGCTTGATGGACGAGGCATAATATTATTCTCAATCAACGTTTGTTCCAAAATTACATATTTACCTTTCACCATTTCAAGTTCTTCCACCAGCTCATCGTAAGCAGGACACTTTGATTTTTTAGTAGCACCCATTATGCTACTCGAACTATCTGGATCATGTCCCCACCATTGCAAATGAACAGAGCTTCTTCCAAGTACAATCTCAATAATTGACTTATCGCTCATTGATTTCACAAGATACTCATTTCTTAGCTTCATCATATTTGCCTTTTAGAAAGAAAAAAAGAAGACATGTACACTAAATTAATTATATACCTAATAATTGATTTTTAGCATAGAAATGAACAAGTAAACTTACATATTTTGCAGCTGCATCGGTAGATATCCAACCTTTTTCTACGTCCAAATGTGTTAGCCACCAAGTCTCAAGTTTTCGGATGAAGATTCCAAATCCAGTCCACGCTCAATATGATAATGTATTGTACTTTTCCAGATATTTTTTCTATTTAAATTTAGCTGTGCACGTGCCATAACTTTCTTTTTTGCATTTTCCTTCCAGACAAACAACCAAATAATACATAAAATATTAGATCGAATTCAATAATGATTAACAAAATAATAGAGTATTATTAAAACATTACCTAGTATTTTGTCTCACACCACATATCACAAAGATATTCCCAATCCTCTTTGCTAACATTAGAAGGGGGTGTGGTCTTTACCTTATTGGATTTTTCAATCCTCCAATCTATTTGAAGTCATTATAGTCATCATGCAACTTACCTAAGTAATTTGTCCATGCCCTCACCAATCTATACAACCTAATAAAAGCCATTCCTAGGGGACACATGTCCACCTACTAGGCCCTCAATTTCTCATTTTCCCGCCAATTCTATAATCCTTCATTTCCCTGAGGTGAACCTGATAGTCATCAACAACACCATTTCTTCTCAATTGACGGAGATTACCTGTTCTAATTGCTACCATATAATCAAGCGGTGGAGAATCAATCGGTGGGAGAATTAATCGGTGTAACTCTTTGTTCCGATTTCAGGTGAGGAATCCATTCAACCAGTTCCATTGTCTTCTCATACTATCACCAATTTCTTCCTCGGTATCATAAGTTTTGTCAACAAACAAGTACAAGAACATTTACATTTACAACACTACTTACAAAGAATATTAACATGTTTTTTGTACTTGTCATACCATTAAAAAATTCACTCTCTGGTCCTTGAGATTGTTTTGCATTAATAACATTTTAAATTGTGGTTATGAGATCGAATGATAGTTTTAGATTTGATGCCTGATTTCCTCCTTAGATCTCCATTTTTATCTTTGAGATGAAAAAGAGAAGGAGATGAATAGTTTTGAAAAGATTACGGCCCCCAAAATTGTGACGCCGGTGGTTATCGGGAGTTATAGTCACCTCTCCTACAGTGTTGCTTTGACTAACAGGAAGATGTTGACAGTGCTGTAGGCCTGAATAATCGTTGGACTAGGGCGACCGGCCGAAGGCCATGACCCGATCCATTTCTGCATTAATCTAATCTATCTATCTCTTTATTTGTGTAGAATGAGTAGAAGATTAAAGCGGAAGCTGCTATATTGGGGAATTCAAAATTTAAAATTAGAGCTTGAAAAAACCTGCTCAACGAAAGTTACGTTGTTGTATTTAGTGGTATATTATACTTTAACATTTGTACCTTTAACCCAGTTAAAAAGGGGAAAATGTAAATACTAAATAATTATTTAAGATTTGGTTGGTCAAAAATAAAGAATTAAAATGTAATTAATATTAGGGGTTAAAATATAAATTATCTTTAAGAGACTAATTTACTCACATTTTACGGTCTATCTTATAAATTAAAAGGGAATTTCTTTTTTTTTTTTTTTTTTTTTGTTAACTTAAAATGGATTCCCTCATGCTATATATATCTATACTATATTATAATGCATGAGGGAGGGATACCCAAAAAATAAGAACTTTTCCCCCCTTTATTTATAAATAGACCCCTAAAATAAGGGTAATTTAGTCTTTTAAATACTATTTATTTTTTAGCCCCTAAACTTTTCACCCTCAAATCTTCCAAACACGTGCGTATCTGAGAAAGCTGATTCAAAATTTGAAAACCCTAATGCTTTCGCAACACTCTCTCCCTCTCCATAAAATCCGGCGAAGATGGAGGTGACGACTCACCCATCTTCTCCCCTTTTCTCTTTTTCTCTGGTAACACCAAAATTATTTTCTACTCTTTCTCGCTCGGCATTCCAACAGTGGTAGTGAAACCGACGACAATATAAGCGATCACGATAATGGCAGAGTTAGATGGAAAAAGCGGCCACTACGGCAAAACTTCGGTGAGCACATATCTTCTTGCTTCCAGTCTTATTTGTGTTCGACACACAATTTTAAGAATCCTATTCATTGATTTTAATCGATTATTTAGCTTACTTTATTAAGCACGTCATTAGTTCATTGATTTACACCAATTCGTTTCTAACAGTTATTATTTTTGTAATTTCAACATATATCCGATAATTGAAGTTCTTTATTGCAATACTGGTGAATTTTGTATGGTCTAGGCTTTATTTGTTTCATGATATATTTATTGAATGATGAATACGGAATGAAATTTTGACTTTTGGGAATTTGAATTTATATAGATTGTGCAATGGCTGGATTTAAGGAGAATTATCTAGATGTAATTTGCCCCCTAAAAAAACACATCGTAAGTAAGTTCAATGAAGGATACGAGTTATATTGTTTAATAATGCAAATGAACTGTTTGATGAAATGTCTGAGTGTAAACCAACTATTATAAACCTTACTAAAATCTGAAACCTTGATATGGAAAATCAGGTGCCCCAATCAGGCAAAACATCATCGGTGATTATATTCTCTATACAATACCCAACCCCTCATACAGATTCTCTCTTCATCAAGAGTAAGAATTCCCAACTTCGGATAATTTCCATCTGCCTTCCTATTCTGCAACGCATCTCTCCATATAAACCATAGTTTTAACAATCACGCCCAGGTGCGTGTATAACTATACTTTTTATTAACTGTTAAGTTCTTTCAGTAAAGCACTTCAAACGTAAGCTTAGGATGCTTTGGAGGTCAATTGTTATTGTCAGTTTGTTTGTCAATTGTGCAGGTCAACGCTTTGGAGGTCGTCATCTGGCTTGCGCATACAATATACTACGCATGCGAGCTATTGATTCGAAGGGCGAATTGGTACTTAACGTTACTTCTTTTGGCTTGCACATACACGATACTCGATATTTATGTTTCCCTGATCTAAATTTGGATGATCAGGTCTCTCACTTGTATTGCATTGGTAATGCTAATGGAAATCAATTTAGTTGGGTTAACTGTGGTATGTTTCAATTAGATTAAGTTTGGTTATCTAAACTTGTAACTTGATGTTGATTTACAGGTTATTGATCAATCATTTGGGTCAAGCTGCAAACAAGCAGGGAGTTGTTTTGGTGAAGGGATGTTTAGAGTTTCGGTTCCCAGCATGAACTAGGTAAGCAACTCATTTTATGGGTTTAGAACCGCTGATCTTGAGCTAATTTGTTTCATGTGTGCGTAATGGGTAAACCCTAACAAATGGAGACGATTTTGGGACTGTTGTGAGTCAAGATGAAGTTCATTCTAACCCGTTAGGGGCTGCTCACGAAGGTGCTGAGTGGAATCACAATTTTCAGCAGTTACAAGGTGAGTTTTGAATGTATTTGACTCGGTTTTGATTAATTACATCCGGTTTAGTCTTAGGCAACGAGTGTGGTGTGCCTTTGTTTCCTTGAAGCAAGTTGTGAGGCTGTTTTGAACTGATTCGAGACTGCTATGATATGAAGGTTGCAAGCTCTTGGTTTGGATTGTTTTGGTGGAGGAATCGACCCCTAATCGATGATGGTAAGTGGTTTGGTTTGTTTTGGTTTGGTTTGGTTTGGTTATGCTTAATAAAGGATCACTATTATCTCTGCTTTCGATTTCTATTTTACATATCTTTTGAATCTGATGAGTCGATGTGGCTATGTTGATCCGTGTTTGTTAATAATTGCATTTTATTGTAGACCATTTTGAGTTGGATGTGTTTGAAACCAACAAAGTTATGTCAAAGAGTTCAAGCAAGAGCTTGTTGCTCTAATTTATCCCAATGTTCTAGAGGTTCAGTTGTTGTTGCTGCTACAGTGAGCTTGTTGATGTGCTATTGGTATTACTTTATATCCAGGTACATCTTTGAATTTTGTTTTTTGATAGTTATTGCTTAGATGTATTCCTGCTACTTTAAATGGTTTGATTGGTTGCTGGTTTGTTTTATAGGTTCTTATTCCATCAATAGTAAATCAAATCAAATTGAAATCTATTCTGCATTCTACATGAGAAATATCAATCTTGTTTAGTTTTTTACAACTCAGTTACTAAGAAGCATGAATCCTTTTATGTACAGTAATTTTTCAGATAACTTAATAAATGGATCGATGCCCGAAGGTTAGTCCAATCTTCTTTTTTTTCGAAAGCTTTGAAGACCTTTTTCATTTTCCGTTATTTATAAAATAATTTTATTGGAAGTTAACAAGTAAATTTTATATTGTGAAAATTGCAGGTTCTTGGAGAACAATTTTCTAAATGGTATTATCTTAGCTGATCTATGTCGGAACAATTTGTTTAATGCAACCTCTAAACTTCTACTATAAGCTCCTGAGTAAATACATTGATGGTAAAGGCTTATTGGGGACGAAGCGTTGTTTAGGTGATAATCGAGTTGTGATTCCAATTCTCTCCCTTTCTCAAATGCAAATGGTTTTGCATCAAAAAGCCACAACATTGGTTCTCAGTCTCATCTTGTGGTAAGGTTTTTTCTTATTGTTTTATGTTTTCCTTTGGCAAACTGCACGACATAGAAATACTACATGTTCTTGTTATTTATTTTAGCAACCAACTTTAAAATGCGAGCAAAATAGAAGCTAACTTGCCATCTCAAAAAATGATATAAGTTTTAGAAGTTATTTATATCATCTGGCATATACATGTATGCTAACATTGACATATAAGATGCCATGTAAGTAGTACTGAAAAGAGCAAAAGAAATGCCATGCTATTGGCTGAGTGTGTCATTTTTTGCTACAATTGGTCATGTATTTTACTTATAATAATTAGTGATAAATGTAAGTTGGTTATATTTTGTGCTTAATTTTAAGTTGGTTGCAAAAGTTGAGAAAAAGTGTAAAGTTTATTTCTTCTTCTTCATCCAGTTTGCTTAGCTCTTTTTGTAATCTTGTCGGTTGTGATAATTTATTTATTTGGTCTGTAGAGCCCAAGATCATTTTCAGCCATAAAGACAAGTGGATATATGAATGGAGTGTACTCAAACAAGTTATACGGGCAGTACAAAGGAGATAAAAAGCCAATAATTGTAATTATTTCTTTTGACCCTCTTTATCATGAGTAATGTGACACCTGTGTCACTGCGACCATCAAACAAATACCAAACCAATGAAATATTGTATTTCATACTTTGGACTTGTATAAATATGTGTATCTTTTGCACATATCAACTCTTGTTCGATTTCAAGCTCTAAATCGCCTTCTGGAAGGTTATACGCGCACTGATGCGTAAATATAACCAGTTTAATGCAACGAACACTCTGTAATAGTGAAATAGGCTTAACATACCTTAAATAACCTTTACATAACTTAGAAATAAGTTTTGAAGGCTTTGGTATGGCAAAATCAAGTTAAATCGCTTACAGGGACTAAAGTTGACAAACTGCGAAAGTATGCCAATTTGAACTATAACAGACATTCCGGAACATGACCATAAGTTAAACATACCACAAATATCCTTTACATAGCTTAGAAATAGGCTTTGACGGGTTCGGTATGCTAAAATATACTTTTGGGACATTCAGGGACTAAAAGTGTCAAAAAGTGCACAAGTTTGCACTTTCGCGCATAACTTACGTTCTGAATACTTCCGGACATCCAAAAATTTATGTAAGCACTAAAATATTTTATTTTAGTGTTTGGCATAAGAAAAATCCACTCGTTGCGTCTTTTGGATCTTTTTTCGCGCTTATGCGCATTCCGTCGTAATTAAGCGAACATCGCGATCGTACGACCAAACGAACCGACATCCGACATATTTTTGAGCATGTTTCATGTCCACAATGTTTAGTCATCATTTTAGGGCCTTAAAGTTGGCTTAACGGGCCTTAAACATGCCGGGAATGGCTTAAACACACAACAGGGACCAAAACTGTCATTTCTGAAGGATGTTTGCTGATACATCGAATCTGGTCCATTCCACTTGTTGCAAATGGTTTTGGGGAATCTATGGGCTGGTTTTGATGTGCACATGGTTTTGGGCAATACCATGGGCTCACATGGTTTTGTAAAACCATTATCTTGAGGTGTATGGCCAAGATCAAAGCACGATTTCCAAGAAACGATCTTAACGGTTCGGGAAATCCTATAAATACCCCACCCCCATTTGCTTCTAAACTCACTAGAATCTGATTTGAGAAGCTCTAAGTTGAAACCATTGTTTCATACTTGAGCTACTTAAATCACGATTAGCATTCGGGGACCCTTCGTAAGTATTCTTTCGTTCTTTTATTGCTTTTCGAGTCCGAAAGTCAAACTTTGTTTGACTTTCTGCGTTGACCAGTTTATGGTCAATGCGAAGTTCGTTTGAACTTCGCATCGTGATTGTAATCACGATGGTTATAGTCCCTTGGGACTATGCCTACTGATTACCACGTTGTCTAGGGTCGTAAGGGTAAGCGATCTCATAAATCGCTTATACCTTCGAACCCGACCCATTTGGTCGATCATTAGGATCCGACCAAACACATTAGGTGACCATAATAGGTAGGGAATAACCTTCCGAGGTTATACCTTATGGTCACGACGTTTAAGTAGTTGTATGATAGGTAGTTTATATGCCTTAGGTAAATTACCAAAATACCCCTTTGATGCCAATTTTCATTATAAACCTATGTGACGTAACTTTTGACATCTAAACTGATTTGGCGAAAATATTAGGCATGTTAAGGCATATTCTACTTGTCATAGGACTAGTTAGGCGGTCCGAACGCGTCTCACGCGAACGACGCGTTAAAGTAGCATAAGCTACCTAAACGGGTCGTAATGGGTCGTAAGCACTTATGTTAGGTTTCATTTAGTATGTAGGCTTTGTTAAACCATATTACACGAGTCTCCATACTCGTTTGGTTTACGAACCCTCATTCTATCCGATCCTCCGATTTAGGTCCGGTTCATTAACATAGTTACCTATATTAGGTGACGTTTGATTCCGAGATCTCTAGCATTGCTTGGTGGTTATCTTAGGACTTCTGAGCAATCTCAAGTGAGTACATAGACCCCTCTTTTACTGTTTTCCAAACTGTTTTGGGGTGAAACACATGTGCCTACTTGTTACTTTCATGCTTTCCTGTTTTCACATCATATACCTGCTATGTTCGTTAGTACATTATAGTACATGATTTCATTACATTACATGCTATGTATGCCCATTGTGTGCGTACTTAGTACATCGTTCTACATTACATTTCATGTTATGTATGTCCATTGTGTGCATACTTAGTACATTGTTTTACATTGCATTTCTGTTGCATATGCTCATCCAGCATATGAACACATTATACTACATTTTGAACCGTTGTAACTATTTGACTGTGTGAACCATCGCAACCATTTGATTTATATGAACCGTCTGTAACTGTTGAACCATGTGAATCATCTGTAACTGTTGAACCGTGTGAACCATTTGTATCTGTTGACCTGATTTACATTTGACAATAGACATTTGACTATACATAAACATTTCTACAATTGTTAAACATTACATCTTGGTGGTTTGGTTTGAGTAAGTGATTTAAGTAACGATGCGTGTGTAATATGATACAAGCATGGTGGATACGCCGCTGGTACTTCCTATATATAAGTGTCTGTATGGTATTACATATCGTAGCGTTATTTGAACCATTTCAATTTGAGACATATAACATTTTATACAAATAACATACTTTTCACAAGACATTGTTTTACAAACAACTTATCTTATACAAACCCATTATACATGGTTATTCATTTAACCATACATTATTCTCTTATTTACACATATCATCTGATCTTATCGTTTTTCAAATGATTTACAAGACAAAGCAAATTACAAGGTTCATGACTAAACATCTTTCTCAAACATAAGTCATGAATTCTGTTTTCACAAAACCTATGTATCTCACAGGCATTTTTATGCTGACGTACCTATTTTCACATGTGTTTTCAGGAGATGATGCATAGGACTTATCAAGATATACTTAGGCGGACATGTGCCTTAGTGACTTAAAACGAGACAAGAACTAGTTAATTTATGTTATGTACTCTTTGTTTCTTGTTTAAAACAATGTAAACTCTCATGTTTGATTAATAAAATGAAACTTCAATTGCCATGGATTTGAAACAATTAATTCTGTTACAACACTCCCCGACGTTTCCGCCACGTTTTGTATGTTCTACGTGGTCGGGGTGTGACAGAAAAGATGGTATCAGAGCCAATGGTTATAGGTAATTAGGTTATTAGTAATGCTTTGACCTAGTCTATAACCTTTCTAGGACCCTAAAGCGAGTTTACTTGCGTTTAGTCATAAAACAATACCGTCACCTATCCTTAGGCGAGGACCACAACAAGAACATAAATTTCAAAACCGCTTTGAAAACTAATCATCTGTTCTAGGATGATTGATTACTAGGTTTTGAACCCTCTATTGTAAGGTTTTGAACCCCTTTGAGTTTTCAAAATCTCGTCAAGGTTTTGGGTTTTAAATAATGTGAACACATGCAAACTGGAAGGGTGAATGCCTGTATTCTGGGTTTTCTGTCTAGGCAAGCACTTCGTATATATCTCATCAGACGCGAGACCAGTTGTGCTTACCTGGGAATTCTTGGGATGAGTGTTCACTTATAGGTGAGCATGTCTTCGCGATAGATTATTTTTGACCTATTTACTTTGATTAATCACTGGGGTCGTTTGTTGCTTTGTAGTAACAAAAAAATGACCACTATCCTTGCTTTCATCAGATTTGTTCATCTCATTCTTTTCGTCTCATTCTCTCACTCGTTTCATTTCATGTTTCCTCTTTTAGAATGCCTCCTCGACGCGAAAACCAGATAGCGACTGCCGAACTGGCAGAAAGCATTGCACAGCAAATGGCTGCTCAATTCCCAAACCTCTTTGCTCAATGGAACCAAGCCAACAACAACAACAATGGTCCATGCAATTTCAAGAGTTTTAACTCGGCTAAACCACTCAATTTTAGTGGTTCTGAGGGAGCGACTGGGCTTCTTCAATGGTTCGAGAGCATTGAGAATACTTTCCGCCACGTGCAGTGTCCTGACAATCGCAAGGTCGAGTTTTCTTCGAGTGTGTTTCAGAAGAGGGCCCTTACATGGTGGAACGGGGTTATGAGAGACCGTGGTGCAGAAGTTGCTCTAGCACAGACATGGACTGAACTTAGAGCTCTTATGATGAGGGAGTTTTTTCCTCGTCATGAACTGCGAGCATTGGAAAGAGAGTTTGATGGTTTGAAGCAAGATAGCGGTGAGCATCGAGCCTGCACGGACCGTTATGAGGAGTTAAGTCTGTTATGCCCAAACATGGTCACGCCGTTGGATAAGGCAATCGAAAAGTACATTGATGGCCTCCCTGACTCAGTTCAGGACATTGTTACTGGTAGTAACCCTACTACAGTTAGGCAGACCATTGAGCTAGCTGCAACCTTGACTGAATCTCAGATCAGGAAACGTAAGCTTTTCCGAAAGGGTGACAAGAAACCGGTCGAGGAATCGAACCCAATCGAGGAATCAAAGACCATGGATGAACAGACTGGATCCCCTAAGAAGTCAAAGAAGCGAAAGGCTTCTCAGAACTTCGCCATGGTTACTCACAATGATCCGTTGAACCCGTTGAATAAAATTGACTCTGTTCATTCATTTTCGCTTCCGAAAAATATCCGTTGAGGAAAATAACAAAATTATGCTTTACATATCTTTGATGGCTATTTAACACAAAGTCACAGACAGACTCTTACGAATAAATTTCGGGACGAAATTTCCTAAAGTAGGGGAGACTGTGACACCTGTGTCACTGCGACCATCAAACAAATACCAAACCAATGAAATATTGTATTTCATACTTTGGACTTGTATAAATATGTGTATCTTTTGCACATATCAACTCTTGTTCGATTTCAAGCTCTAAATCGCCTTCTGGAAGGTTATACGCGCACTGATGCGTAAATATAACCAGTTTAATGCAACGAACACTCCGTAATAGTGAAATAGGCTTAACATACCTTAAATAACCTTTACATAACTTAGAAATAAGTTTTGAAGGCTTTGGTATGGCAAAATCAAGTTAAATCGCTTAAGGGACTAATGTTGACAAACTGCGAAAGTATGCCAATTTGAACTATAACAGACATTCCGGAACATGACCATAAGTTAAACATACCACAAATATCCTTTACATAGCTTAGAAATAGGCTTTGACGGGTTCGGTATGCTAAAATATACTTTTGGGACATTCAGGGACTAAAAGCGTCAAAAAGTGCACAAGTTTGCACTTTCGCGCATAACTTACGTTCTGAATACTTCCGGACATCCAAAAATTTATGTAAGCACTAAAATATTTTATTTTAGTGTTTGGCATAAGAAAAATCCATTCGTTGCGTCTTTTGGATCATTTTTCGCGCTTATGCGCATTCCGTCGTAATTAAGCGAACATCGCGATCGTACGACCAAACGAACCGACATCCGACATATTTTTGAGCATGTTTCATGTCCACAATGTTTAGTCATCATTTTAGGGCCTTAAAGTTGGCTTAACGGGCCTTAAACATGCCGGGAATGGCTTAAACACACAACAGGGACCAAAACTGTCATTTCTGAAGGATGTTTGCTGATACATCGAATCTGGTCCATTCCACTTGTTGCAAATGGTTTTGGGGAATCTATGGGCTGGTTTTGATGTGCACATGGTTTTGGGCAATACCATGGGCTCACATGGTTTTGTAAAACCATTATCTTGAGGTGTATGGCCAAGATCAAAGCACGATTTCCAAGAAACGATCTTAACGGTTCGGGAAATCCTATAAATACCCCACCCCCATTTGCTTCTAAACTCACTAGAATCTGATTTTAGAAGCTCTAAGTTGAAACCATTGTTTCATACTTGAGCTACTTGAATCACGATTAGCATTCGGGGACCCTTCGTAAGTATTCTTTTGTTCTTTTATTGCTTTTCGAGTCCGAAAGTCAAACTTTGTTTGACTTTCTGCGTTGACCAGTTTATGGTCAATGCGAAGTTCGTTTGAACTTCGCATCGTGATTGTAATCACGATGGTTATAGTCCCTTGGGACTATGCCTACTGATTACCACGTTGTCTAGGGTCGTAAGGGTAAGCGATCTCATAAATCGCTTATACCTTCGAACCCGACCCATTTGGTCGATCATTAGGATCTGACCAAACACATTAGGTGACCATAGTAGGTAGGGAATAACCTTCCGAGGTTATACCTTATGGTCACGACGTTTAAGTAGTTGTATGATAGGTAGTTTATATGCCTTAGGTAAATTACCAAAATACCCCTTTGATGCCAAAATTCATTATAAACCTATGTGACGTAACTTTTGACATCTAAACTGATTTGGCGAAAATATTAGGCATGTTAAGGCATATTCTACTTGTCATAGGACTAGTTAGGCGGTCCGAACGCGTTTCACGCGAACGACGCGTTAAAGTAGCATAAGCTACCTAAACGGGTCGTAATGGGTCGTAAGCACTTATGTTAGGTTTCATTTAGTATGTAGGCTTTGTTAAACCATATTACACGAGTCTCCATACTCGTTTGGTTTACGAACCCTCATTCTATCCGATCCTCCGATTTAGGTCCGGTTCATTAACATAGTTACCTATATTAGGTGTCGTTTGATTCCGAGATCTCTAGCATTGCTTGGTGGTTATCTTAGGACTTCTGAGCAATCTCAAGTGAGTACATAGACCCCTCTTTTACTGTTTTCCAAACTGTTTTGGGGTGAAACACATGTGCCTACTTGTTACTTTCATGCTTTCCTGTTTTCACATCATATACCTGCTATGTTCGTTAGTACATTATAGTACATGATTTCATTACATTACATGCTATGTATGCCCATTGTGTGCGTACTTAGTACATCGTTCTACATTACATTTCATGCTATGTATGTCCATTGTGTGCATACTTAGTACATTGTTTTACATTGCATTTCTGTTGCATATGCTCATCCAGTATATGAACACATTATACTACATTTTGAACCGTTGTAACTATTTGACTGTGTGAACCGTGGCAACCATTTGATTTATATGAACCGTTTGTAACTGTTGAACCATGTGAATCATCTGTAACTATTGAACCGTGTGAACCATTTGTATCTGTTGACCTGATTTACATTTGACAATAGACATTTGACTATACATAAACATTTCTACAATTGTTAAACATTACATCTTGGTGGTTTGGTTTGAGTGAGTGATTTAAGTAACGATGCGTGTGTAATATGATACAAGCATGGTGGATACGCCGCTGGTACTTCCTATATATAAGTGTCTGTATGGTATTACATATCGTAGCGTTATTTGAACCATTTCAATTTGAGACATATAACATTTTATACAAATAACATACTTTTCACAAGACATTGTTTTACAAACAACTTATCTTATACAAACCCATTTTACATGGTTATTCATTTAACCATACATTATTCTCTTATTTACACATATCATCTGATCTTATCGTTTTTCAAATGATTTACAAGACAAAGCAAATTACAAGGTTCATGACTAAACATCTTTCTCAAACATAAGTCATGAATTCTGTTTTCACAAAACCTATGTATCTCACAAGCATTTTTATGCTGACGTACCTATTTTCACATGTGTTTTCAGGAGATGATGCATATGACTTATCAAGACATACTTAGGCGGACATGTGCCTTAGTGACTTAAAACGAGACAAGAACTAGTTAATTTATGTTATGTACTCTTTGTTTCTTGTTTAAAACAATGTAAACTCTCATGTTTGATTAATAAAACGAAACTTCAATTGCCATGGATTTGAAACAATTAATTTTGTTACAACACTCCCCGACGTTTCCGCCACGTTTTGTATGTTCTACGTGGTCGGGGTGTGACAAGTAACTTCAAAGCATACTACAAGATTATCGTCTTCGTAACATTGTGCGCTTTTCCTACCAGATGGTGATGTTGTAGCATAATGTCAGTCTACGACAGATACTATTTTAGTTTGATTTTCAACGTTAATGGACAGTTTTACAGCGCATCCATCATATTGTTTTTCTACATTTCATCGGGTCGGGTTGATGGATATACTGTTAGGCTCATGGTATATATAGACCATGTCGATACTATCAATAAAAAAACTAACAGGCGTAGTATACAATATATCACCAAAGGGTTAATAAATTACGAAAAACAGGTGTCGCAATGCAAAGTGTTACTCACGCCGCATCGCGCGGGCACCCTACTAGTATATATATATATATATATATATATATAGGGTTAGGGTAAAATAAAAACTTATACGAGTTGTGAGAACTTAGAGAACTGGGTCTTAAAAGGTTTTTTGTCAAAAATAAAAGTTACCACAAATCCTTTAAAAATCAACATTTCCAAAAAAAACTAGGTTTTTTTATTTACGACAACCGTAAATGCTGTAAAAGGTGATGTCATGCTTATGTTATCAGCTTTTTTACAGCTGCTGTAAGGGGCCGAAAAACATCACTTCGGCATGCTTTCTAAACATTTTAATCTATGGGTGTAAAGAAATTGGAGCAAAACTCGCACAGAAAGGCCGAGTTCTCTAAGTTCTCACAACTCGGAGTGTTTTTCCCTTAATCTTGATCCTATATATGTATATACATAAATATATACACACACACACACACACATATATATATATATATATATATAGGACAAAGATCCGTTAGGAACCACCCCTTATTGCGAGAACCGCGAGAACCAATGTGAACACAAAAAAAATGCCTAAAAATAGCTAAAAAACACACAAAATTTTTTTTTTAATATTTTTTATGCTAAAATCGCTACTTTTAGTAGCAAAAAAAAATTTATAATCTAAAAAATCCAAAATTAAATTTTTTTTTGCTACTAAATTTAGCGATTTTAACATAAAAAATATTAAAAAAAAATTTAGATTTTTTTTGATTTTTTTTTTTTTGGATTTTTTTAGGTTTTTTGGGGGTTTAGTTTTTAGCATTTTAGCTTGGGGGAGGGGGGGGTTTAGGTTTTTGGCGGGTGGGGGAGGGGGGTTAGGTTTTTTGGGGGTTTTAGTTTTTAGTATTTAGCTTGGGGGGCAGGGGGTTAGGTTTTTTTTTTGGGGGGGGGGGTGGGGGTTAGGTTTTTTTTTTAGGTTTTTTTAGCTATTTTAGGTTGTGTTCACATTGTTTCTCGCGGTTCTCGCAATAAAGGTGGTTCTCGCATGAACCTTACCCTATATATATCTTAGTGTAGCATTTTAGGCTGATCGGTGTGGGGGACGTCTCTGGTGCGGCTTGGGACCATACCCCTTCAAGTCCCCCAGTCCAGTGCTGCTTCCATGCGCGAAGTAAATGGTTGGAGCTCTGGACTCAGAAAAAAGAAAGTGTGTTAGTCTTTTAAAGTGTTTGTTAGGTCTTGGTAGATGGCGCGCGTGTGAGTGGTTATCGATTATTACGGCGCGGCTACCAAGCTTGCCTATTGATAGCTGTTGCTCTTAAGGGTTAGCGCGCATGCTCATTGGCTAATGATGTATGCGGCGCGGTCCTTGCTACCTTCTGCATGAAGTTTTATAGTAAATTTAGGCGGGAAAACTCTCGAAATTTGAATTCTGACAGGTTGGTGCAAATGTCGTTGATGGTGACGGTTGAGTTGACTGCTGACATGGCGATCATCATGTTGTCACTGACGGTTCGGCTCTCTGTCAGGAGAGTGAGGACCACGCATGCATGTTAACCGTCACTCCGGGAATCCCGTCTTACATGGCAATTGCTGATTGGATACGCGTGCGGTGATTTCGACACGTTTACCCATCGCATTAAATGCGATGGGTATAAATACTCGACGATAGAGAGAGAATTGCACATTCGTTTCTTTGCATCCTCTCCCTTCTTTCTTTGATCTTCATCTTTCCTTCAAATCTTCAAAGATTTCATAGGAGATCTTCAAGTTTTTCCAAAACTCAGTGAACCTTCATACTCAAATATTCATGGCTGACGAGGAATCGGTGCAAGTCGAAGAAGGTCCACTCCTTGTCCTTAAGTGGGATCAGGGATTGTTCGAGCAACCGGTCAGAGGTTTCCAATTTTCGGCGGAGTGGGATGCCCGGTATCCTCAACAGGGGCAAACGGCGGCCGATGCACCACCGGGTTATATTACTCTTTTTGCCGATTTCTTTCTTGAAGGCAATTTCCGTTTGCCGGCTACTCACTTTATGGCCACCATACTGCACTTTTATGGTTTTCACATTTCACAGATGAGTCCCATGGGGATGGTTAGGGTTCGACACTTTGAGTTCCTCTGTAGATCCCATGGGCTCGAGCCTGACATTGAGATATTTAGGTCGATGTTTCAGTTAATCAGGAACCTGGGCTTTTATTCTTTCGCTTCTCGGAACGTAAAGAAAATCTTGCTGAAACCTCCTAAAAGTTTTCACGATTGGAAGATGAAGTTTTTCTTTATCCGAGAGGAGGTTATACCAATCGCGATGATATTCCGGGAATCTGGTGGGATTGTAAAGGAGGATGTCCCTGTTCCGAAGAAGGAGGCGTGGTATGTGCGCTTGACTGCGACACCCAACAGGATCTTTGGTGAGCAGGTGCTCGTTGATGCAGGCATGAGTGATAGGTGGCTTGCGCATGGTGAGGACATTCCCGTTTTGTTGCGTAACGGTGAAGGTATGTCTTGACCCTTTTGTTCTTTACTTCAATGCTATTAGTGCCTGATCGTTGTTTCTTGATGTAGTTATGCAGCTGTATCAAGCTGCTTTCACTACTTTTGGTGGGGCTATGGGCGTGCGCCCCTTGGAATCTGGCGAGGCGTACTGGTATGAGCAGATCAAGGACAACTTCTTATACCCTCCTGTTGGAAGCTTTGCCAATCCTCCCTCTACAACTGAAGGTGCGCATCTTCCCAACCCGTTGCGGGCTGTGACTTTCGCTGGGAAAGAGATTCTTTATCTTTTCAGCGAGGAGTCTGTAGGTTCGTCGAATAGGGAGCTAAGTTCCTAGTCTAACATCTTTGTAGGTGTGTTGCAAAACTTGGGGATAGATCCTGAAGAGAAGAAGAAGAAAGCTGCGACCAAGAAGAATATTACGAAGAAGACGGTGACTCTTGATACTGGCGCGACCAGTAAGAAAACTGGGGGTAGTCGCGCGACTGTTGTGCCTCCTGAAAAAGGTACTCTTCGATTTTGATAGAGTAACCTCGAGGATTATGTTGTCACGAGTGACTCACTAGAGGGTTTGTCCGGTATAGGTGAGAAGAAGAAAGGTGGCGCTGCTGGATCAAAGAGCTCCGGGAGCGCTGGGTCCAGAGTACCTGAATCTGGCGCGACTCCATAGTCAATCAACCTGGATGAGGAGGAAGAACACGAAGAAGAAGAGGCTGCTAAGTTAGTGACCAGGAAATGGTCATGTGAGGAAACTGCTGGGGCTGGACCGGCGCAGAAGGCTGATGAGGGCCCAGTGATATGAAGAACACGAAATCAACCTGGATGAGGAGGAAGAACACGAAGAAGAAGAGGCTGCTAAGTTAGTGACCAGGAAATGGTCACGTGAGGAAACTGTTGGGGCTGGACCGGCGCAGAAGGCTGATGAGGGCCCAGTGATAGAGAAGCAGAGCAGGCTGCACTCCCTTTACAAGTTTTCCCCAAGTTAGTGTTATGAACCTCATGCTTTATGTTTTCCACCTTGGTAAAATTTCTGACATTTAACTTCTGCAGAGGCTTTGAAGAAGAATCCTAAAAAAGTTAAGGGTATTGAGCTGGAGAAAACCAAAGAGCCAGCGGCAAAGAAAACCAAGTTTATTATCAAGCCTCCTAGAACAACTGAGAAGGAGGTTGAGAAGACGATTGAGAAGCCCGAGGGCGGTGTAATCCCTGAGAAAAAGAAGGCGAGGACCAAGACTACTGCAACCACCCAACACGACGAGGCGCAGGGTCCGGAGATCGTACATATCACAGGGTTTGACCAACCCTTCAAGGAGAAAGAACTGGATGTTGTTAAGCCAAAAGAACTTGAAGTTGTTAAGCCAACAGAACCTGCGCAGCATGACGCCCACACCCAAACTGTACAAGTGACATCTGTTGCTGGGGGGTCAACTGCTACCGTACTAGAGCAGGCAGCGCATAGAGACACTTTGGTTGTTGCGGGTGGTGCAAGTGATGGAGGTTCTAGTGCAGGTGGCCAGAAAGGTGAAGGAAGCAAGTGGGCGATGCCGCAAACTCCCATAGGTCCGAAGGATACCTTGGGGGATATCTATTATAATACTTACACTGAAGAGGCTCGGGGCGATGCTCCCCACCAACCTGTTTGGGGTTTGAAGCAGAAGGATACGTTTGTTGAGTTTGGAGCTTGCCGAGACTAGTTCTTAGGTTCTTTTCCCCCTGGGGAAGTAAACTGGCAAAGGGCACAAAACCATGAGGGTTTGTATCGCGACTATATTATTGGGGAGGCCAACTCCCGCTCTGCTAACTATCAGATTGTGCGCGAATGGTGCACAATGAATAAAGAGCGAGCTGATTGGGAGAAGTACCGGGAGCGACTAGTGAAAGAAGTCCGGGATTTTAAGCAATTAAGAAATAAATTTGCCGAAGAGAAGGCCTCTTTTGAGGTGGAGAAGAAGGCGGGAGAGTGGGGTTGCGAGGGGCTGAAGAGCAAGCCCCAAGATAGTGAAGAGCTTTTGTCGAAGGAGCGCGCGAAATGGAAGAAGGTATGTGAGAAAGATAACCAACGCATGTATGCAGCGCGCTCCAAGATTACCAACCTCGAGGCTGACATCGCCACTCTTAAAGGGAAGGTTGAGGAAGCTCAAGCAGACAAAGGGCGTGTTGAGGTTCAACAGACTTAACTCTTTTCCCTCTTGTATTTCCTCACTAATCGAAATATTTCTAACTCCTTATTTCAACACTTGCAGGCTGAGCTGAATGCACGGGTTGAGAATAAGGATAAGGTGCTACCTGCAAAGGATGTGGAGATTACAGAGTTGAAACGTCGATTGTTTGAGGCTCATGATAAGAATGAATCGTTAGAGATCGATCTTGAGGCCGAACGGGTGAAGACTAAGACTGCCGAAGAAGCCGAAGAAAAAGGCCGAGGAGGCGCGCGACATCAGCACTTCTGCCCTGAATGTGGCTCAGAATAATTACGCTGAGGCTCAAACAATCATTGATATGCTTGTTTCTGAGTCCGAGTGGATGCGAAGTCGAGGAGTAGCTGCGGTGAGTTTCTCCTCTTTTGCCTTAGATTTTATTTGTTGACTTGTTTTAATTATTTCCTTCTTTTGTGTAGATTGCCAACTCTATATTAAACGCTACTGAGATGGATGAGGCTGTTTCCGCGCTGACTGATGTTGCGCGTGCCGTTGGGCACCACGGTGGCTATCTGGAGTGTGCTCATCATGTCGAAGAGGCGCTTGGCTAGCCGTTCGATACTAGCCACTGCTCAGTGTTTGACCAGGCTGACTCTATGCTTTCTCACGCTGAACATGTTTATGACCATCTTTCATTACCTGTTATGGAGTTGCTCATTGATGCACTAAAACATGATGATTGGAGTGCGCGGCTGAAGTCCATCCTTGACCCTCCAGAGACTGTGGAGTTGACAGATGAAGAGAAGGAAGCCGGCGGTGATGGTGATGGTGATGGTTAAGAATAGGTGGTAGGATTTGTAGGCTGATGCCTTGTAATTTTCCTTGTTTTTAGCTTATGTAATCGTTGCGTGGTTGCGCTTTTTGAATGGACTATATTTTGTTTGCTTTTTATTCTTGTCAAGTTACAATTATTGCATTGTTGCTAGAAACTTTGTTTAAGTTAGCGCGAATAAATATAAGTGTGGCTCGTTTATGAGTGTTGTTGCCCGGTCTCGCGCTATGTTCGTGGAGGACCTTGGAGGCGTAACTCAGGAGCTCGTAATTTACTGAAGTGTTTTCATGCTAATCAAAAGTTTAACATGCATTTGTAACGTAGAAGACATATGATGATAATCATAAGGCATCGCCAACATTTGCATTAAGTAGCTAGAAACAGGCGCAAGGCCATCATACATAATCGAAAAAAGGAAAGGCGCGTGGCCAACATAGATAATTAAAAGGCGCGTGGCTAACATAACTAATAGAAAAGGCGCATGGCCATACAAATATGGTAATCACATGTAGCACTTGCGCAATTATTGCGCGTTCCATGTGCGCGGGATGATGGGGCCATCTAAGGTGCGCAATTTGTACGCCCCTTTTCCTAGCACCTCGTGAACCAAGTATGGGCCTTCCCATTTAGGTGCTAGTTTTCCAGGGCGCTCGGCATTAGAGGCTTCGTTGTCCCTGAACACATATTCTCCTGGGGTATATGTACAGATGCGCACTCTCGCATTGTAGTATCGCTCCAGCTGGGTTTTGTACTTGCTCTCTTTGATCCGCGCGATCTCGCGCCTCTCTTCAAGTAAGTCCAAGTCTAAGTGGCGCTCCGCTTCGTTATTAATTTTGTTTACTGCTGATAAGCGTGTCAATGGGAGGCCTATTTCTACTGGGATAACCGCCTCTGAGCCGTAGACAAGGCTAAAGGGGGTTTCACCGTTGCTTGTTTTTGGCATGTTTCGATGAGCCACAAAATGCTAGGAAGCTCATCGACCCAGCCTCTTCTTTTGGTGCCCAGACGGGCCTTTATCCCTTCCACAATGCTTTTGTTGACACTTTCTACTTGAGGGTGCGCAACGAAAGAGAAAGTATGCTCAATATTCAGCTCCTTCATCCATTTCTGAAGATCTTCGGATGCAAAGTTGGTTCCATTATCAGTCATGATCTTGAGTGGAAGGCCAAATCTGCAAATGATGTGCTCCCATTTGAATTTTCGCACCATCATTGCGGAAGTTGAAGCAAGGGCCTTAGCCTCCACCCATTTAGTGAAGTAGTCAACAGCAACAATTATAAACTTCACTGCGCCGGGAGCTTCAGGGAAGGGTCCCACCATGTCAATCCCCCATTGTTGAAAGGGCCAGGCAGTTGATACCGGATCAGATCATTCTTTAGACGTAGGGTCTTCGGCGCGTGCCTCTGACAGGCATCACATCTGCGCAATTCTTTCAAAGCATCAGCGTGCATCCCAGGCCAATAGTAGCATGCGTTCATTATCTTTGCTACGACCATGCGTGGGCCCGCATGAATGTCGCAGATGCCTTCATGATTTCCCTGATCAAATAACTTGCATCTTGGACGTCTACCCATCGTAGTAGTGGTCCTAAAAAGGATCTTCTGTAAAGAATGCCCCCATTCATCTCGTAAAACAGAGGTTTGTTTTGTATTTTCCTAGTTTCCGCCTTGTTCTCCGGGAGAATTCCCTCTTGAAGATACTAGATGATAGGGGTTATCCATGAAGGTGGCCCTATCTCAATCACATTGACCTGGCGCAGTAATACTGATGGGTTTTTCAAGACTTCGATTCTTACATCCTTGGCGAGGTGCTGAAATGCTGTTGAAGCGAGCTTCCTTAGCGCGTCGGCTGGCTTATTTTCTGACCGGTTGATATGAACAACCTTGTATGATTTGAACTTTTAAAGTAGCTCATTTTCTTGTTCCAAGTATAAAGCCATGACCTCGCCTTTTGCATCGTACACCCCATTGATTTGACTCGCGATCAGGAGAGAGTCGACATGCGCTTGTAAATTCTGTGCTCCCATCTTGATGGCCAGGCGCAAACCTACCAAGAATGCTTCATATTCTGCCTCATTGTTGGTGTTTTTGAAGTCCAACTTGATGGCATAGGTAAACTCATGCTTCTCTGGGCTGAAGAGGCGTAGACCAGCTCCTGCGCCGTCTTCATTTGAGGCTCCATCAGTTAATAACAGCCATAATTCATCCGATGTGTCTTTGATGGGAGTATCTACTGCTTCACATTCCTTGATCTTATTCTCTGGGACTTCAGTGATGAAGTCTACTAATACTTGGCCTTTGATAGCTGGGCGCGGCCTATACAGGATGTTATGCCCCCCCAGTTCAATTGCCCATTTCGCCAAACGGCCTGAAGTCTCTGGTTTTTGCAAGATGGTGCCAATATGGAAGTTAGTGAGTACAGTGATTACATGCCCTGTGAGATACTTGCGCAGCCTTCTTGAGGCGTGTAGCAGTGCGAGCACTAACTTCTCCATGGTTGAATATCGTGTTTCCGGATCCGTGAGCACCCTACTAACATAGTAAATTGGAGTTTGAACTCCGTCTCTTTCCACTAACAATACCGACCCAATTGCCTTGTCTGAAGAGGACAGGTACAAAATGAGCGGTTCTTTCTCGAATGGCGCGGTTAAAGTAGGGAGCTTAATCAAGCACTCTTTCATCCGTTGGAAGGCTGCTTCCGCTTCTGGCGTCCATTTAAACTCTTGTTTTTTCATGCAGTTGCGCAACGTACTGATGAAAGAATAAGATTTCGCTGCATGATTTGATAGAAAACGATTGAGCGCGGCTAGGCGTCCGGCTAATCTATGCATTTCTTTGATTGTGCGCGGTGATGGCATCCGCTCAATGGCTTGAACCTTTTTCAGGGTTAACTTTGAAACCGCCGTTTGTAACGACGAAGCCTAGAAACTTGCCTTACTCCATTCCAAAAGAACATTTCGCTGGGTTCAGCTTCATGTTCATGCTTCTTAGAGAATTGAACGTCTTCTCTATATCTTTCAGTGTCTGGTCCTCTTCGGGACTCTTGATCACAAGATCGTCAATGTATACTTCTATATGCTTTCTAATGTCATCACCAAATATTTTGTCCATTAATCGCTGGTAAGTTGCGCCAGCATTTTTGAGCCCGAAGGGCATCTTTGTGTAGCAGAACATTCCGATGTCAGTGCGAAAGGCTGTTTTATCTTCGTCTTCTCGCTTCATCTGGACTTGGTGATATCCCTTGTAACAATCTAAAAAATATTTCCACCTGAATGGTGCGAGAGAGTCTATTTTCTTGTCGATCTCAGGCAATGAATAGCAATCTTTGGGGCATGCCTTATTGAGATTTGTATAGTAGACACACATGTGCCATCCTCCTGTAGACTTCTCAACCATTACAGCGTTTGCAACCCAACTTTGGTAGCGCACCTCCCTCAGTATTCCTGCCTTTAGCCGTTCACAAACTTGCTCATTCATAGCTTTTGTTTTATCCGATCCTAGGCTACGCTTTCTTTGAACCTTCGGTCGACTGATGGATAAGTATTCAAACAATGCTCGGTGACGTCGCGCGGGACGCCTGTCATGTCAGACGGGGTCCAGGCGAAGATGTCCATGTTTCTAAACAGTAATTGCTTGAGGTGCATCCTGATACTTGGGGAGATTGCATGGCCAATCGTCACCGTCTGTTCTGGGTACTTGCGGTTCAAGACCCATTTTTCTGGCTCAATTGGTGAGATCTTGGCTGCTTTGACTAGGCGCGCATCCTCTATTGCCATCACCTCTTTCTTTGAGTAGATAATCGCCACCCCTGTTTCAGTTGGAAACCCGATGGCTGAGTGGGGCGTGGAGGTTACCATGTTCATTTCTCCCTGAGTTTCTCTTTCAATTAGGACGTCGTGTTTTGAATTGACCGGCATCACCATGAAATTAACATTCGTGGTTCTTGAATGCTTCCCGTCAGACAACGTGACGGGGAAGTTGATTTGGCCCAATGGGAAGACTGTCTCATTGCAAAATCCGGATAGAGGATAATCAACAGGCTCGAGGCGCGCTTTGTCTTCTTCATCAAACTGATTGAAACATTGTTCATAAATGATATCAGCTGTGCTTCCTGGATCGATGAAGACGTACTCTGTTTCATAGTGGCTTATGATGCCGGTAATGACAACGGGGCGCATGGTCCCCAACGCACTACTGGAAAGATGACTTGTTATTCCTACCATGCTGGTTCAAAGGGGCGCTTACCCTTGTTTCTCGTGTTGTGCCTTGGTCCATCGACCATGTGAGTTTCCAGGTGCCTAACCTTCTTCTGGCTTCCATCGTCATTCCTTTGAATCTGGCGCGTTTCTTTGCGCACGTTCTTAACCAGGTGGCTTAACTTGCCGTTCTTTAATTCCTTCTCGATCTCTTACCTTAGACTGATACAGTCATCTGTCAAATGACATGTATCTTGTTGGTCATTGGCTTAGGCGCTTTGTGAAAATCGCTGTACTTTAATGCCTTCTCGATCTCTTGCCTTAGACTGATACAGTCATTTGTGAAAATTGTAGTACAAGTGTGGGTCTTGCCCCTTCTTGTTGGTCATTGGCTTAGGCACTTTAAAATCGTGGTTCTCCGTCATGAGCACCTTTTTCGGCGTTTTAGTGAGCGAAGTCCAATGCTTCTCCCGGTTCTCATTCTTGACGGCCTTACGATAGCCGATACGATCAATTGTGTCTTGCGCGTCTTCTTTGAAGTGAGGCCTTTCATCATAACCACTGGACTGGCCTGCCTTCCAGCCAGGGTTTCTATTTTTGTTACGCCTTCCATTATCACGCGTCTTGAAAAAACGATCTTCAGTGTAACAGTTTTTGGTTCCTGCCAATGATTCTTCAATCTGCGCAACGATCTTTGCTGTTGCCATGAGTTTGTCCCATTCCTTTGGCATACCGTCTTTCCCTGTGATAGTTCTGATTAGACTATCACAACAGATGGCCTTTTTGAAATGGGCATGCATTAAGTCTTCGCTTACACCTCCAAACTCTAAACACTCCTTGTTGAAGCGAGTGATGAAGTCCTCTAACCCTTCGTTTTCTCTGCGCCATATTTTTGTTACTTCTGACGTATCGCGCTGATAGCGTCGTTGTTGGCTGAAATGGGTTACGAATTGGTCTCTGAAGTCAATCCATGACTTGATTTTTCCAGCTGGGAGGCTGTCGAACCACGCGTAAGCAGCCCCTGTGAAAGTCTGGACAAAAAGGTGGCACCACATTGGCATGGTCCACTGTCCTATAACGCTGACGCTTGTGAATACCCGCATTTGATCATCTGGGTCGGTGAGACCATTGAACTTACCAACGGTTTGTGGCAGCTTTGCCTTTTCAAGCGGAGCTAGAGCGATGCTCCGGAAAAACTTCGAGTTCTCAGCAGTTTCAGCTGGCATGTAGATAAGACTAAAATCATGCTCAGCTGATTCATTATAGACGGCGCGCGGCCTTGGTCTATAGGATTCATGATTCCTTGGTAGGCAGTTGAAAACCGAAGAACCTTCGTCTTCTTGCCATGTAGGGTCATCTGCATCTGTGTCGTCCCACTCGTTGTTTATGTTGTGCGGCCCCAGCCGGCTGTGAACTGGACACCTATGTTGAACATTAGACGGGTGGTCATAGTAATTAACTGTCTCCCCGTAGGTGTCGCGCATGTCGTGCATGCTCAGTCTTCTCTAGGGATGATGTGCGTGAGTGTTATTAGTTTTTAATGTATATGTTAAGCCCTTTTTAACACTTTTTAGTCAAGTTTTAAATTTATAAAACACGATATTTACTAACACTAAACACACATATGGGCAAGTGCACCCATCGTGAGCGTAGTATAGTGTTGGTAAGATACCGAGGTCTTCCAAGGACACAAGAGCTTTTAGTACCGGTTTATCCTCAACGTCTAATCAAATCAAAAGTTTAGAAAAATGTTTTAAACTAAGAAAATAAAAACTAACTAAAATGCTGAAAAATAAAAATAAAAGAAAAAAACAGATAGACAAGATGAATCACTTGGCTTCGACTCGTGTTTAGTGTAACCTTTGATTATTTCCGCACTTTTGCACTATTTAAGAGATTATCTTAGTTATTGTAGTAGGCCCCTCTTTTGGAGGTGACGTTACCCTCAACCAAGTAGTTTGAGTCAGCAAGGATACAATCCTAAAGGGTCGGATTATTGAAAGATAATTAATTAAGTTATTAATGCATAATGTGGTAGGCCCCTCTTTTGAAGGCGACGTTACCCTCGGCTAAGTAGTCTGAGTCAGCAGGGATACAATCCTAAGTAGTCGGGTTAAAGTATTAATAGTAGTTTAACTTATGAGTGGATCAAAGAGTTTAGACCCCCGCCATCCAATACTGTTAAGTATTGAAGGAGGTCCTACTAAATTTGACCCAGGTCCTTTGCAGGATCTATACACTGAACAATGGCAAGACTCTTACCAAACCGTTCCCTTAACCCCCGACCAGGTAGCCAACATACCTCCATATAGACCGTGGAGATATGAATGGTGAAAATATTTTATTTTATATAGACAGTAAAATAATGCCAAGACACCACGGACAAACGATAAGGAAGAATCACCTTCAACATAAGAAACTAGTTATTAAAGTCATTAATACATAACCAATTAAAAAGTGCGAAAAGATTAAAAATAAAAAGTATTACACTAGACACTTTGTCTTCACCAAGTGATGTAAGAGACTTAGGCAAACATGGCCTTGATTGTCAAGAACTCTTACGATCAATCTTGGATCCCGAGACGACTCACACACTCTATGATGGACAATGGATGATGGTGGTGGATGATGGTGTTATGGTGGTGGTGGGTGAAGTGTGAGAGAGGTGGTGTGCCAAGGGATGGTTTGAGCTTGAATCAAGCACTCCTATTTATAGGCTGAACAAAAGCTCGGGCACGGCCCCGTGTCCACATCCTTCTCTTTCTTCATTAATTGCTCTTGTCTTTATTAGTTAACCACGGCCCCGTGTCCGCTGGGCACGACCCCGTGTGCAGAAGCATATCTGTACTATCAAGATTTGCCAGGATTCTGCGAATCTTATAGTTGACCACGACCCCGTGTCCACTGAGCACGGCCCCGTGGTGGGCGATGGAAGCTTCTACAACTTTGTCTTTTATGCTGACACTTGGGCACGCCCCCGTGCTCACTGAGCACGGGGCGTGTTCAGCCTTCTACTCTCTTGTTTTGCTTGGGAAGATGCTTTCGGGGAGGTCGGGCATGCCACGTTTATTCCTTTTCTTGTATTTATGTTAGATTTAGCTGCCTTTTTTGCTTCTTTTGTTAATTTGAGCTCATTTAATCCTGAAAATACAAAAGGAAGACAAAAACACACTTTTTCCAACATTAGTACTAAAAAGGGTTAGTTTTATGCCACAATTAATGTAATTTATATGTTGCATTTTGCACACATCAAATACCCCCACACTTGAATCTTTGCTTGTCCTCAAGCAAAACTCTTTATAATATGGCTTTACACTCCCAAATGGAATAGGTAGAAGAGAAGGTTTTTGGGCTTGTCATAGAGTGTCGGGATTTCCAAGATTCTTTATTACGTTTTATTTTTATTTATTTACAATCCTATTCGTCATGATTTATTTAAAACTTTTCATAAGATAAATTACTTATTAGGGCATAACATACCTCTTTAAAATTCTATTTATATACAAGTTCACATACCTCACGGGGGATCACTCAACACTCGGCTGAAGATGTATTTTAGTGAATCACTCGAGAGCGGCATGGAACTTACTCCTACCATAGGCTTGCCAAGCAATCAATCCTCCTCCTTTTTAACTATATACCTTTGTAAATATCAAGAGGACTTTTGAGTGAAGGGTTAGGCTTGGGTTAAAGGTAGGTGGTTGGGTTAGTGGTTAGTAAAAGGGCGAAAAGCGTAAAAAGCATCGGTTTTTCATAAGACTTTTTATTTTTTGCAATTTTTTTATTTTGATGAAGCTATTATTCAAACAAAGTTATTTTTGATGAACTTGTTTGTTTATTTCTTTTGCTTCATCATCAATATATATATATATTTTTTTGAAAGTCATACGAAAAAAAACGAGCTTGTTACTAAAACAAAGGGTTAAAAATAAAAAAGGTTTTGGTGGGTGAAATGGTGTTTGGTTTGGGTTAAGAAATGAAAAGGTTTAGGCTCAAAGGGGTTAACTAGGGGGATTTTGGGTAGGTAAAAAAATAATGGTGTAGAAATAAAAAAGGTTAGTCCTAATGCCTCCATCATTTACTTACTCGGGTTTAAGTTGGTAAGGACCGGGAATGTATCGTCGTGGCAAGTTCTAGAGTTGTAAGAACCAAGCGGCTATTCACACAAGAAACGAAAAATGAGCATTTAATTTAAAGATATGTATTTGTATGCTCAATAAAGGCTCAAAACTCACTTTTGTGGGAATGGTTTTTTATGTGATCAAGTATATATAATTAAATTTTAACTAAGCTTGTCATGCCTTTTCATAATTTTCTTATGTTGGTTCTTTTTATCACGACGCTATCGGTTGTAAATTTGTAAAAATATAACCTTTTTAGAATTTTGAAATTCTCAAATTAAACCTAGACAAGTAAAAAAATGAAAATTTTCAAAAAAAAAATTGGGGTGATTAGCGGTTCCAATAGAGTTTTGTGTAAGGCTTGTTATTAGGACTTGCAAGATTCAAGGTTTTAGCATCCCCCCACACTTAAATTACACATTGTCCTCAATGTGTCCCAAAAATAAGTTTTTAGGTTTGATTGAATGTGTAAAAGGTGTGAAAAAGCAAAATTTTGTTGTTACTGGGCGCTGGACACGGCCCCGTGTTGTCCGGGCACGGCGCCGTGTTCAAGTGCCAGTAACAAAATTTAAACAAAAGAAACAGAAGCCTGGACACGGGGGCGTGTTGGGTGAACACGGCCCGTGTCCAGTTTACCTGAACTGGTCATTTCTGCAGATTGTGCAGCACAGGGCCGTGTTGGGCGGACACGGCCCATGCTGAATCTACTGTAATGAAGAAAATTGTCGGATGGCCCTGTTTTCCTGCATGGGGTGCTGGTTCAAGTTTCCCTTGTTATCCTTTGCCATCCCGAGAGTGTTTTATTCATTTCAACACCATCCAAACACCAAGTTAACTAAAACCATCATTCATTAAGTCATAGAGAGAATTACATAATAGTCCTAAAAAATGGAAAACAAAGCAGAAAATAAAAGTTAATGGTCCTAAATTAGATAGGTCAAGTGATACGCAAAATCATCCTAAGGAGTTCTACTTCTACGATAAGAACCAAAATTCCAGAAATAGTCTTCCGGTATCTAAAAGTCTTGTAGAACTCCGAGCCGAGGGGCGTTAAAGCCATTCTTCTATCTCTCTTGGGAGGAAGAAGGCAGCGTCATTCTCTTCAACATCTTGTGGAGGAGCGACACCAACCAGAACCCCTTGTAGCACTTCCCGAGGGGGCTCCGGATGCATGGCGTACCACTCGGCCGGTATGATGACTTCAGGAACCACATTCCATGCCCTTTGGGTAATGATTGGTACCAAAGGAGGAGATGCGAGAATGTTCAACCTTTGGTGCAAAAGGTTGACCTCTCGAAGACATCCTTCTAGTCCCACCGTCAAATGATTAATACGGTCAACCAATGCCTCTTCCACCCCCGTCATTTCATCAAGGGCCTCTCTTAAGGCGTAAACATAGTTTACAAGAGAATCTTCAACCGTTGATGATCTTCTCCCTAGTCGGTTGTTTCTGGAGTGTGATGAAGATGTTCCGCTAGTTCTGCTCGCCATTCTGAGAAAACAAACCGAGAAGAGTTCATTTTTATGAAATCAGTACTTCGGACACGGCCCCGTGTTCAAATGTTTGCAGATTTTTAGGATAAGGGATCTTGGAGTTTTAATTTGTTTTTATGATGTTTAAAACGTTTTTAAGCAGAAACAACTTAAAACATTGTTGTAGAACTTATTTTTAACAAGATCCCATGAATAAAAATCTAACAAACATCTCACTAAAGCTTGAAATCATGGATATTTCAAGTTCTAATGGAAGCATGAAGAAGATGGAAGTGGATAAAAGAGGAAAGGACAAGAAGGGTGTTGAGAAACTTCTTTTAGAAAATACCTAGGATGGTATGTGAGAATATTCCCCAAATCTCTGTCCCTTGGATGGTTCAAATGTGCAGGATTCTTGGCTGCATTTACAGAAAACGACAGTACGCTGCACACGGCCCCGTGTTAGCTGGACACGGCCCCGTGTTCAGGGGGAATCCTGACACATTTTGTCCGTATTCTGACATGAAATCAGACGGGAATCTTGAGTGGACACGGGGGCGTGTTGACCTGGACACGGCCCCGTGTCTAGAGGCTGTCTTATGGAGTTTTGCATATTTTTAAGGAACTTTTTCCGGATCGGGCGGTTCCTTACTGGATGGAACAACCCCAAAGTGCCTAAGATACCTTAATTGTTCTAGATTGAGACGAGAACGCAAGAGGTTGTCGGTGAGGGTGATTCCTATGCTATATGTAGGTGGACAAGTCCAACCCTTTCCCGGGCTCTCGTTAAAGAAGGTGTATGCCGAATCGCTCAGGTCTATGTATGCATCAAACGAAGTTGATGGGGAGTCCTTCGCGACACAATCGGCACAGGGACGACTATCGCTCAAGTCCTCACTAGAGTTAGAAGTATCGTCGGGAACAACGAAGTTGTTTGAATGCGATTCCAACACTTCTTCTTGGTTATCTTCTTGAGATAAATTATTGAAATCTATCCTAAGTTCTTTTAACCAATTAAGAATTAGATCTTCTAATTGAAATAATTCATCAAGAAGCATTTCTCCTAGAAAATCTGGTTGAGAGCATTCAAGGGAGAGATAGGGATTATTTTTACTTTCGCCCCTCTTAAGGATACAAGGAAATGATGGGTCTATATAGTGGGGCTTATAATTTAGAAAATAACATTCTAATTCCTTATGGGTACCACCACATAATTGACACCACGTACCATAAGAGTGCCGAAAGTAAAAAGTATCAGTATCACTCATGTTTGTGTCAGAAATTACCAACCGTCGGGATCGTACGGTTCTGTTTTCAGTAACTGAATCTTGGGCACGGGGGCGTGTTGAGTGGGCACGGCCCCGTGTTCAGCTTACTGTCTGACTTAAAACAAGATTGCCAGTTCCAATGATTGGGCACGGGGCGTGTTCAGCGGGCACGGCCCGTGCTGAGTTATGCAGAAGCTGAAAAACTAAGAAAAATCCTAAAAAAAATAGAAAAATAAGAAAAAACGATTAGGCCGCTGATTCCTAACTTTCTTAAAATCCTTGTGTCCCCGGCAACAGCGCCAAAAACTTGATGTGCGTGAGTGTTATTAGTTTTTAATGTATATGTTAAGCCCTTTTTAACACTTTTTAGTCAAGTTTTAAATTTATAAAACACGATATTTACTAACACTAAACACACATATGGGCAAGTGCACCCATCGTGAGCGTAGTATAGTGTTGGTAAGATACCGAGTTCGTCCAAGGACACAAGAGCTTTTAGTACCGGTTTATCCTCAACGTCTAATCAAATCAAAAGTTTAGAAAAATGTTTTAAACTAAGAAAATAAAAACTGACTAAAATGCTGAAAAATAAAAATAAAAGAAAAAACAGATAGACAAGATGAATCACTTGGCTCCGACTCGTGTTTAGTGTAACCTTTGATTATTTCCGCACTTTTGCACTATTTAAGAGATTATCTTAGTTATTGTAGTAGGCCCCTCTTTTGGAGGAGACGTTACCCTCAACCCAGTAGTTTGAGTCAGCAAGGATAGAATCCTAAAGGGTCGGATTATTGAAAGATAATTAATTAAGTTATTAATGCATAATGTGGTAGGCCCCTCTTTTGAAGGCGACGTTACCCTCGGCTAAGTAGTCTGAGTCAGCAGGGATACAGTCCTAAGTAGCCGGGTTAAAGTATTAATAGTAGTTTAACTTATGAGGGGATCAAAGAGTTTGGACCCCTGCCATCCAATACCGTTAAGTATTGAAGGAGGTCCTACTAAATTTGACCCAGGTCCTTTGCAGAATCTATACACTGAACAATGGCAAGACTCTTACCAAACCGTTCCCTTAACCCCCGACCAGGTAGCCAACATACCTCCATATAGACCGTGGAGATATGAATGGTGAAAATCTTTTATTTTATATAGACAGTAAAATAATGCCAAGACACCACGGACAAACGATAAGGAAGAATCACCTTCAACATAAGAAACTAGTTATTAAAGTCATTAATACATAACCAATTAAAAAGTGCGAAAAGATTAAAAATAAAAAGTATTACACTAGACACTTTGTCTTCACCAAGTGATGTAAGAGACTTAGGCAAACATGGCCTTGATTGTCAAGAACTCTTACGATCAATCTTGGATCCCGAGACGACTCACACACTCTATGATGGACAATGGATGATGGTGGTGGATGATAGTGTTATGGTGGTGGTGGGTGGTGGGTGAAGTGTGAGAGAGGTGGTGTGCCAAGGGATGGTTTGAGCTTGAACCAAGCACTCCTATTTATAGGCTGAACAGAAGCTCGGGCACGGCCCCGTGTCCACATCCTTCTCTTTCTTCATTAATTGCTCTTGTCTTTATTAGTTGACCACGGCCCCGTGTCCGCTGGGCACGACCCCGTGTGCAGAAGCATATCTATACTATCAAGATTTGCCAGGATTCTGCGAATCTTATAGTTGACCACGACCCCGTGTCCGCTGAGCACGGCTCCGTGGTGGGCGATGGAAGCTTCTACAACTTTGTCTTTTATGCTGACACTTGGGCACGCCCCCGTGCTCACTGAGCACGGGGCGTGTTCAGCCTTCTGCTCTCTTGTTTTGCTTGGGAAGATGCTTTCGGGGAGGTCGGGCATGCCACGTTTATTCCTTTTCTTGTATTTATGTTAGATTTAGCTGCCTTTTTGCTTCTTTTGTTAATTTGAGCTCATTTAATCCTGAAAATACAAAAGGAAGATAAAAACACACTTTTTCCAACATTAGTACTAAAAAAGGGTTAGTTTTATGCCATAATTAATGTAATTTATATGTTGAATTTTGCACACATCAAGGGAGGAGGTCTGTTGAATTGCCGTTGAATATTTTGCTGAGGGGGTGTCTGGCCCGTCCCCTGTGTTGGGCCTGGCAGTGTGACCAAGGATGGTTCCGCCTGCAGAATCGCTTGCTGCGCGCTCAATGACTGATAAGCAGCATTTATAGTAGCAATTTGTTTGGCGTACCAAGAGGCTAGGTGTAGGTCCCTATCCCTTATGGATCTTAACAAAACTGACAATCTACCAAGGGTGCGGAATCCCCTTGATAAACCAAATAAACAGAAACAAGAACACCAGACAATTTACCAACCGATCTTCTATGATTATCCAACGAAAACGTTTACAATCACTCAAGATCTTCACGAACTCACAGTCAATAATCTGTGTTTTCGAACTCTCTCTCAATTGCCTAAAAGTCTCCAAAAGTCTCAAAATGTCTAACCCTAAAACTCTAGGTAAAGGTTGTTTATATACACACAACCATACAATTCGAACTGGGCCAAGCCCATACGAATTCTAGATACAATTCGGGCTAAACTAGATAGACTTAAACTTGATACAAACTTGGACTAGATTGGGCTTCAACAAACTCGAATTCCTTTCAGTCTTCATAAGTCTTCGCGGCCCAAACTCGTTTAATATCCAAAGACCAATCCAACGCTGTTGTCACATAAAATGCACCAACAAACTCCCCCTTGACAATAGCTTGCAAAGGAAACTTTAGTCTTCAGAATATCACAGTCTTTGGTCTTTGGATAGCGTCAGCTTCAACATGAACTCTGTCAGCAACAGACTCCCCCTAAGCTGATGTATCCAATCACCAAATCTTCCAAGTTTTATTCAGCATTCTCAATAAGTCTTCACAGCATCCACTCTGCATTGTAGAAGGAGGATTCTACCAAGCAGCAACAAACTCCTCATCTCTTCAAAGCAACTTCTCAGCAACACAGCAACTTCACAGCAACATACTGCTTCAATCTGTATACTATAAAACAAACATCTCGAGAAACCATAAGAATTTTTCAACAAAGTTAAACAAATTATTATTTTTCAAGAGATTTGTTAAACTGTATAACAGATTAAGCATTTTCAAATTAAGCACCAACACGCACAAATTTTTTAAACAAACACCTTATAACCTGCATCATTTCAAAATTTTGAACCCACTTACTAACACCGTCTCCCCCTATCAGTAACACCTCCTCCACGAATAACAGTTTTCCGTACATTAAGAAGTTTAAACAGAAAAAGACACTATTTTTGTATTTTTGTATTTTTCTGAAAGCAAATAAATACGAAAAGCAATAAACACTCTATTTTTGTGAGAATCACCAGTAAGAAGATCATATCAGCACAATCAAACTGTTTCACACTATTAGATAATTCTTTATTTAATTTTTCGTGAAAAGCAGGTCAAGACGATTACCAGTATGTTTGTCCACTTAAACAAAATGCATGAACATTTCAAGTACCATTACCATATGATACGTTAAGGTAATTTTATTTCTGATATACTAGTGTGTCCCACTTCAGGATATACCCCTGCGATCAAGGTATGCACAAAGATTCATCGTAGTAAGTGAGTATACTGATGTTATCCTTTAAGATATCCTGACAGTGCCTAGGTCTGCATATAAGCTGTTTTATCATGTTTTGATTGCTTAACAATGAACACCCAAACAAATACTAATCAAATCCTGGAAATATAAACAACACACTCTATCATGCAAGTATCTTCCCTACCACATATTTCACAAGTCCAATCCAGATTTCTGAAATCTTAACTGGGAATAGGTTGAGAAGAGAACAGAATAGATCTTTAGGAGAGATGGTATAATATACAGATCAAATGAGTTTCCTCAGTTTGATATAGGTTTATTGGGTTTCTTTTGGGCACTTGAGGGCCTCTTTCGGGTGTATTAGATCTATAGCACGACAACGTACAGCTAGGTCAGCATGTATCTGGATGCAGCAGAAGCTGTCGTTGCCTAGCACCTCCAGGTCAGCATATATCTGGATGCAGCAGAGGAGGTACACGACTTTTTTCAGAGAAGATTTCAGAATCAGATCAAAATTGTGTGTATCGGGACAACATACAGACATTCAAATAGAAATGTGCTAATTCCAAGTGACTTTCTTTCCTGGGGTCATGTACAATTTTAGTTCTGAACAGAAAGACAGTCAAGATATCCCCAGATGAAATAACAGTATAAAGACCCAAAACTTTAGATTTTGACAATCTATCAACCCAAGATTTAAGGTCATTAAACCATACACCACTGATGTGTTCCCCACTCATACTCAGTGCTTTTATGTTTATATCACTTTGGTAAGTTGATTATTTCATGCTTTTGCCTACTGGTATATCATATGATGAAGCTACTATCACCCTTGAGCATTTTAAATCAGTTCGAGTGTGACAGTCTAACTTGCTGATGTACTATCATTTCTTCCTTTTGACACAGTGAAAACTCATTTTTGATTTTCTATTTTTTTATGTTTTTGATTTTTCAATGTTTTTGTATTTTTAATTTTTAAGAAAAGCAGTAAACTATTTACAGAGAATTCTTATGAAAAACCAGTTATTCAGGATTCCTCATCCCGTTGAGTTCGACTAAGTGTTCAAAGCGAGCTCGATCAAAAGCTTTTGTGTAAAGATCAGCAAGGTTATCTTCTGTGTCGACTCGATGTAATTCAATTAGTCGTTTTTCAGCACAATCCCGTATAAAGTGATGACGTATGTCAATATGTTTAGTTCTACTGTGCTTTACGGGATTGTTTGTGATTGATATAGTGGCATTATTATCTATCATAATAGGAGTACGAGTGAAATCCAAACCGTAATCGCGCATCTGCTGTTGAATCCAGAGAACCTGAGAGCAACAGCTACCCGCAGCAATATATTCAGCTTCACACGTAGATGTAGACACACAGGATTGCTTCTTGCATTGCCAAGACACGATCCTGCCTCCTAAGAACTGACAACCACCTGTTGTAGACTTCCTGTTTGATTTGCATCCTCCAAAGTCTGAGTCAGTGTAAGCAACGAACCTCAAATCACTATCAGCTGGATACCACAACCCAAGTTTAGGTTTCCCCTTCAAGTAACGAAGAATACGCTTCACTGCTTTCATGTGTGACTCTTTCGGATTCGCCTGATATCTGGCACACAAGCATACGGCAAACATGATGTCAGGTCTTGAAGCAGTCAAGTACATTAGAGAACCAATCATCGCCCTGTATTGAGTAGGATCAACATCTTCAGTACTTTCATGATCTGGGCCGAGATTGTGATTTTCGCAAATGGGTGTGTTGAAAGTAGAGCAATCATTCATTTTGAACCGATCCAAAATGTCATACACATACTTTGTTTGATGAATAAACATCCTATCCTCCTTCTGTTCAACTTGTAATCCCAGAAAGTAAGACAGCTCACCCATAGCGCTCATTTCGAACTTGCTCTTCATCACCTGTTCAAACTCCTTACACATGTTCTCGTCTGATGACCCAAAGATGATGTCATCCACGTACACTTGTACCAGCAGAAAATCTTCCTTCTTCCTCTTTATGAACAGTGTACTGTCAATCTGACCTCTCTCAAAACCATTCTTGATCAGATGTGTAGACAGTGTCTCGTACCATGCCCTAGGAGCTTGATGTAACCCATATAAAGCCTTATCAAGTTTGTAAACTCGATCTGGATAGTCTGGATCAACGAACCCATCTGGCTGTGAGACATACACCACTTCTTGGACTTTCCCGTAAAGAAATGCACTCTTCACGTCTAGTTGGAAAACTTTAAAGCCCTTGAATGAAGCGAAAGCTAGAAACAAACGAATTGCCTCCAACCTTGCCACTGGTGCAAACACTTCATTATAATCTATCCCTTCTTGCTGATTGAACCCTTTTACCACTAACCGAGCCTTGTTGCGTGTGACAATACCTCTATCATCCTTCTTGCACTTAAACACCCACTTAGTGCCAATCTCTCTTTCACCTTTAGGAAGGTCCACTAACTCCCAAACCTTCAACTTCGCAAACTGGGCCAATTCTTCTTGCATAGCTTCAACCCATGAATTGTCTTTAAGAGCCATGTGAATGTTCTTCGGCTCCTCTTGGGAAATAAAGCAACTAAACAAGCATTCATTCACTATCCCAGTCTTCTCAATCGAAACAAATAACCCAGAATTCGCTGCTATGCTTCTTCTCGTCTGAACACCTGCAGTAGGATCTCCAAGTATCATGTCAACTGGATGATCTTTATTTGCTCGTGTAGAAGCAACTGCATCAACTTCAAGATTATCACCCAGGTTTGATCCACCCTCCCCCTGAATATTCTGATTTGCAAACGGATTAATGAACTCCTCCCCCTGAATAGGTTCAGAGTCACTATCACTTGAATCAGGATCAGCAGCACCTTGGGAAGTTTCCGGAGCATCTGTCACATCAACATTCGATCTAGGCATAAAATCGCCTTCATCGTCTACACCAATCACTGTTTGAATCAGCTGAGAATCATCTGCATCAGAAACCTCAGGAATATTAAATGATTTAAACACACTTTCATAATCATACAGTATAGCAGGACCACTCGTTGATTGTTGAGGTTTGTAGGAAGTAATTTCCACATTAAAAACAACCTCAATTTTACCAGTTTTGAGATTAAAAACCCTTTTATTCGGTGTGCCAGGCACGTAACCCAGAAAGTAGCCTTCGTCAGCCACCTCACCGAATTCTTGTTTATCTTTGTTTCGCACAATGGTGCAGGGTAATCCAAATGGTTCAAAGCCTGTTAAGTTTGGTTTTTCGTTAAACATCAACTCATGACAAGTTTTGTTAAAACGTTTAACAGTTAAAACTTTGTTTAGGACATAGCAAGCTGTATTCACAGCTTCTCCCCAGAAAAGAACTGGTAGCTTTGAATCTGAAAGCATCGTCCTAGCGGCTTCAATCAACGTCCTGTTTTTCCTCTCAGCAACTCCATTTTGTTGAGGTGTATAAGGAGCAGAATATTGATGTTCAATTCCTTTTCGAAGACAGTAGAGATCCAGAATCCGATTCTTGAACTCCGTGCCATTATCACTCCTTATCCTCTTAATTCTTGCATCATGGACGTTTTCCAATTTCGTAAAAAGATCTATCAACATCTCTGCTGTTTCATCTTTTGTACCTAAAAAGAAAACCCATGAATAACGTGAGTAATCATCAGTGACAACAAGACAGTAGTACTTTCCACCTATGCTCCTCACGTTCACTGGACCGAATAAATCCATGTGAAGTAATTCATAAGGGGCATTAATGGAATTTACTGTTTTAGACTTATGAGGTTTCTTGTGTTGTTTTCCCTTTTGACATGGAAGACATTTATCTTCCACTTGAAACTTCAGCAATGGAACCCCTTTCACTAGCTCATTTTTTATGATATAATTCATTTTGCGATAGTGAATGTGGGCCATGCGTCTGTGCCACAACATAGATTCAGCTTCAGATGCTTTTGACAGTAAACACGCCACCGCAGCAGTTGGATCCTTGGCACCCATGTCCATGACATAAGTATCATTTTTCCTCGGTGCACGCATCACTATCCAATCGTCCGGAATAACCAAACCCGGTTGCAACACCAATGCCTCAGTATTTGTAAAATGGACCGAGTGACCCTTGTCGCAGACTTGTGACACGCTCATCAGATTGTGTTTAAGCTACTCAACATAGTTCACTTTGTCCAAAGTGATCTTCCCATTCGTCACTTTTCCTCGTCCAGTTATCCTACCACCTTTAGCACCAGCAAAATTTACATGTCCACCATCATATTCTTCAAATTCAGAAAACAACCTCGCATCCCTCGTCATGTGCCTGGAGCAGCCACTATCAACATACCATAAGTTGATAATCCTCCTTAGCAGCTCCTGCACACACCAACCAAAAGATTAGTTAGATTGGGGGACTCAAGCCTTAATGGTCTTGGGTCTTCCGGATTCATCAACTACAGGAACATCCATCCAGTATCCATCACTCCTAGGTGGAGTCTTGGATCTTGGGCCTGTTGATGGAAATGGGGCATGATTTCCATAAGGTCTCTGGTCCTGAGGGTACCTGTTTGTGTTTGGACTATGTGACCTTTGAAAACTTTGATTTTGATTCCAAGAACTTTGATTGTTGTAATTTCGAAAGCCATTGTTATAAAAATTTCGACAACCATTATTTTGGTATCGATTTTGATATTGACCTTGACTTCTAAAATTATTTGAATTTTGGTTGTTCATTCTTGGTGAACTACTTCTTAGTCTTTCATATCTGCCTGATGTAGATTCAGGCTGAAATCTTGGTTGATTTCTTTGAAAACGAGGAACTTGTGGAGTTCCTTTTTCAGCCTTATCTACACCACCAGCAACACCCGATTGTTGCTTTGGAGCAGATTGCTTTGGAGAACTTGAGACTTTCTCCTCATTATCACCTTGCTTCTCAGGTGATTTCCCTCTTTGTTTCTCACTAACTTGTGCTTCAACCTTTTTGTTAGGACAGCAGCTAGCTACATGTCCCTTGATGTGACATTTGAAGCACGATCTCTTATTCGAAGACTTCTTAGCTGAAGCCTTTGAACTAGATTCTGGTTTAGATGATGATGCCTTAGAAGGATTTGGTTCAGTTTGCTTAGTTTCAAGATTTTCTATGTTTTTGTTTTTAGCAAACTCTACATTTGATTCATTTTCTATAACAGCTGTTTCATTTTTCATATCACTTCCTTGAACAAAATTAACCTTTTTAACAAAAGTTGGATTTTTATTCGTAGGATTTGAATTTTTCTTTTTCAAAACAGGTTTGCTGTTATTGACCTTCTTAGCATCATTATCTTCAAACACATCACCTTGACTAGATGTGAAACTACTTGGTGATGTCGACAGAAAGTCTGTGAACTCATCTTCATCAGGTAAGAAAGAATAGTCATGACTAAGAGGAGGTGGAACTTCATTGAAGCCCTTGAATCCCACACTTGTCTTGTCATTACTCTTCTTTAACCCACCCATCATGTGTTTCATAACAAAAGTAGAATCCCTGAATTGACCTAATTTCTTTTCGAGTTCAACAATTTTGAGTTGTGCATCTGACAACTCTTTGCATTTTTCAGAAATTTCTTTTGTTTTCTCAGCCATCATGTCATGAGCTAAGTCTATGACTTGAAGTTTTTCGTTTAGTTTACAGGTTAAAACTTCAATTTCAGCTTCATAGCCTTTTATCTTTTTCAAATATGATGACTCATTTCTTTTTGCAAAGAAATTTGATTCTTTTACGTTAGATATTTCGCTCACCAGACTTTTGTTTTGAGTTGACAACCTGTCAACTTCACTCTGTAATTCACGACACTTTAAGCAAACAGAAGTAGCAGAGTTACTTACCTCTCCTGTCGATTTGTCTGAGTTGGCCATAAGAGCAGCAAGTTGAGCTTCCATCCTTTTGATGATTTCATCCTTCTCTTCAGCTTCCTTTTCATGCTCAGACTTTGGTGTTTCTTTTTCAGCATCTGTTGTCTGATCAGCCTTATCTTCCTCAGCTTCACTTTTCTTCTCAACTTCAGCATTCATGTTAGCTTCAGCTTCATCAACGGGAACAATCTCTGCCATAAATGCTTGAGTGACATTCTCATCATTTTCCAAGTGAATACTCCAGTCATATGAACCTTCTCGTGCAGTAGAGATCAGCGCTCTTGAGTTAGAGTTGTTTGATGAATTTCTATTGTTTGAACTCTGACTTGAGGTTTCATGCTTTTGTTTCTGACATTCCCTAGCAAAATGACCATAACTTTGACAGTTAAAGCACCTCACTTTGGTCTTGTCAAAACCAACAGTTTTCCCTACAAATTTCCTTCCAGTTCTGTTCATGAACCTCTTCACCCTTCTAGTAATCATGGCCATTTGCCATTGCAAATCCATATCTTCAAGATCATCAGGGTCAATCTGATCGTAATCTTCATCTAAAACGGCAGGATCAGATATCTTCCCCTGAATGTAGTTTTCATAAGAAGCAACAAAAGAAGCAAGTAGAGCAAGATGTTCTTCAGCAGACTTCACACTCATTGGCATTGACTTTGAACTACTACTTTGCTTAGCAGTTGATGTTCTCTTAGCTCCAGTTGATCCTCCTGAAGCAGCTACAAAACATACATCACCATCCTCATTTACTGTGACCTGCTCAGTTTCACGCGAGAGAAAAGCAGTGGCAGAGTCGCTAGAAGCATCATGAGATGAAGAAGATGTAAGCCCATTGTAAATCCCTGGATCTTGAACCTGATCATATCCAGTGTCCTTCTTCTTCATGCTGAGCTCATAAGCTCTTAGCTTTCCAACTACTTCTTCCAGTTCCTTTGTTTCATAATCAGCTTCTCCCTTTATCATGAGAGTGTAAATATCCCATTTAGCAGGCAGAGCATCAAGCAGCTTGTCATTTTTCTCTATGTCAGAATAGCAATCTATATCATAATTGTCCAGTTCTGACATCAGATGGTAGTATCGAGTAATGACGTCCTCAAGTGACTCATTTTTCATGTACTTGAACACAGCAAACTGCTTCTTCAGTAGATCAATTTTGTTCTTCTTGACATCAGAATTCCCTTCATATCTCTTCTCTAACGCATCCCACATTTCTTTTGAAGTAGTGTACTTCTTAAAGGTGTGTTTGATGCTATCAGGTAGGGACATCTTGATAGCTGCCAAGGCTTTCTTTTCAGCCTCATACATCCTTTTATCATTTTCTTGCATGTTCACATAGGCTGTGACACGCGGTCTGCCTTCAAAGTCATGTGTAGGGTTTGTGTACCCATCTTCAATACAAATCCACATGCGTGTGTCCTGATATTCAATAAATGATTGAAACCTATCCTTCCATGTCAAGTAATTCTCCACCTTCATCATCTTAGGTGGTTTGTTTGTTGTGCCTACCTCGTGTTCCATCCTTAAAAGGTTTCGTTCAATTTAGACATGTTCGACATTTTAACTTAAGCAGACTGGTTAAACCGTACAATTTTAGTCCGAAACCTGTTTTTACTAAATTATACCGTTAGATTCGTCTCGTGATTACGATTCCAATGATATATAATGTCTAAAACCTATTTCGGGATTTTCCAGAGTTTTTTTTTTTTTTTTTCCTAAAAATCCAAGGAGTCCAACGGTGCAAACGGTTTGTCCAGATGAGTTTTTTTTTTTTTTTTTTTTTTTTTTCCTAAAAATCCAAGGAGTCCAACGGTGCAAACGGTTTGTCCAGATGAGTTACGGATAATTCTCTAAACACGAAACTGTGAAATTTTTCCTACGATTGCCTAGAAAAATTCCACCACTTTCAAAAACACTTGTTGCGAGTCGAGACCCTAGTTTCGAGTCGAGACCACAGTTGCGAGTCAAATCAGCACAAGCCGAAACCACTAGTTACGAGTCGTAACCACTGTTGCGAGTCGAAACCTTAGTTTCGAGTCGAGACCACGGTTGCGAGTCAACCAGCATAAGTCGCAATCACGGTTGCGAGTCAACCAGCACAAGTCGAAATCACGGTTTCGAGTCAACCAGCACAAGTCGCAATCACGGTTGCGAGTGAACAGTACCAGTCGAGATCACTTATTTTTCAACCAAAATCTCGAAAAATCAGCACCTTTTAAACCGTAGAATCTTCTGATTGATAACTTTCCAACTAAAACTCCAAAAAATCAGCAAACAACTTCCAAATAACACCAAAACAGATCAAAATCGTGAAAATTTTGACTGTTCTTCAATGTTCTTCGTGAATTCAAACAGCAACCCGAAAACTTGTTTCCTTCCGATCAGTTTTGAACCGTACACAAGAGCAAATGCTCTGATACCAATTGTAGGTCCCTATCCCTTATGGATCTTAACAAAACTGACAATCTACCAAGGGTGCGGAATCCCCTTGATAAACCAAATAAACAGAAACAAGAACACCAGACAATTTACCAACCGATCTTCTATGATTATCCAACGAAAACGTTTACAATCACTCAAGATCTTCACGAACTCACAGTCAATAATCTGTGTTTTCGAACTCTCTCTCAATTGCCTAAAAGTCTCCAAAAGTCTCAAAATGTCTAACCCTAAAACTCTAGGTAAAGGTTGTTTATATACACACAACCATACAATTCGAACTAGGCCAAGCCCATACGAATTCTAGATACAATTCGGGCTAAACTAGATAGACTTAAACTTGATACAAACTTGGACTAGATTGGGCTTCAACAAACTCGAATTCCTTTCAGTCTTCATAAGTCTTCGCGGCCCAAACTCGTTTAATATCCAAAGACCAATCCAACGCTGTTGTCACATAAAATGCACCAACACTAGGGTTTCGCCTTCTGGTAGCCCTAGTAGCGCTGAAATATATGGATTTGGAGCTGGGTTTGACGGACCAGCGATATTGCTTGCTGGGGTACCCGTTTGAGTGATGCAAGTGATACTCGCGCGGGGTCCCCCAGTGTTTGTTGCTTCACCCTCGATTAACTCATTAGTAGGTTGGAGTTGGACGTCCGAGTTGTCCTCCCCCGCTCCCACGTTAGAGTGTGTACCAAAACAGAAATCGGGCACTCCCTGACTAGCCATGATCGAGAGAGTAGAAAAAGCTCAGAAAAAAGAAGATGAATTGATTGTAAAAAACCGGTGGGCGCCAATGAAGAAACACGGAACTAAATTTACGGATTATTAGTTGGGTTTATGTTTCAAACATGAGGGTTAATCTTCTTAATCTTTCATGAGCTCATGTGTGATCCTTCCTGCAAAACAATAACACCCCGTTAGCTCGTTAAGAGGGGAATATGGGGGTTTCCCTCTTAACTAGACTCCGGCGAGAGAATAAGTAACTGTCTTGAGGAGATAAAAGTGTGTGTTAAGAGTGAGAGTAGAGAGAACGAAATGTTTAACCTGTGTATGAAGGTCCCTATTTATAGCCGGGGTGGTGTAGGAGGAGATGGGTTGATAGGCCTTGGGCCAGAAGGCGACAACAGGGGATATCCTCTTTGTCTCTCTTGTGTCGACCATTAGTGGCTTCTAGAAAATCTTCTGTGCTGGCGCACCTTGATTGGAGCCACGTGTCCGGGTTGTCGGCCCTGTTGTCCTTCTGATATCAGTAGGTGAGTGGAGATCATGGGGCAATTGTCTCCGCCCCCTGATTGGTGCCACGTAGGCGTCCTTGTGTACTTTCTGTCTCCTGCACGATTGTTAATCGTGGAGCATGATAGGGTACAGCCTGTCGGACCATGATTGGCTCGTTCTTCTGCCACTTGTACCTTTGACGCTTCCTGACATGGCCCTGCGCCGCTACCGTCGCGCGACCCTTGGTGTGTGTCCAAGTAGTCGGCGCAAGGCTTAGAGGTTTAGGGCTGTTATTCAGGATGCTAAGTGTGAACCCTGATGTTATGTCTTGCCTGTACCTCGCGCGAGGCTTAGGTATTGTCTGAGTAGCTCGCGCGGGGTCTGCAGAATAATCAGGTTAGTGAATAAGGAGTATGGTTCGGCGCGCGACCTGATTGGTCCGCGCGGTTTTTTGTGACCATACCCCCTCAGAAACCAAAGGCGCAACCATGGTCAAAAATCGAGGAGGAGACGCTATCTAAGGCGTGGATTAGTACGCCAAAATGCCCAATTGTTGGTATCTAAAAGTATATAAATTTTATACTTTTTAATTTATAAATGTTAAACTTTTTAATATATAAATTTTATTACATTTTAAAATATAGGAAACAAGCAAACCGGCGATGGTTTTTGGAAGGAAATACTAGCAAAATTCCTTGCGATTATGAACAAGATTCGTATCGAGATCTCGATTCCATCGCTTCGAAGTGGCGAAAGATGCATCCAGTCGTCAACCGTTTTTGTGGGTATCATAACAACTTATATATTAATTGTCCAAGTGGGTAGAATGACGAAAGCATTTTTAAAGAGGTGATGCGTAGATATGAAGATGAGCATCGGCAGGTTTTACCACACGTCCGGGCATGGGAAGTTATGAAGAACAATAAGAAGATGGTGTTGGTTCCAAACGAGATTGCAAGCGCTAAACGGACGAAAAACTCGAAGACTGGAAGCTATTGTGCGGGTGGCTCGGACACACAATGTCATATAAATATAAACGACGAGCCTGAATTTGACGAGAAAGAGAATGTAGTTCGAGATGAGGTACGTCCCACTGGAAGGGACAAAGACAAAAGGGCAGCGACTGCAAAAAACAAGCCTCATCAGGGGGCAGTTCGAAAATGGAAGAGTTAATGGCCTAGTTCAAAGCATACGTCGCGGTCACAGCCGAAAAGGTAAAAGTGAAGTAACGTGAAGTAGATGAACGGGTAAGGTTGAAGCAAGTGGCGGCAGAACTAGAGGAATGGAAGAAAATGATAACCGATATCAATACGTATCCGGAAGAAGTCTGTCACGTTTTGTGTAAAATAAAAGAAAATATCTCCAAAATTGTAATTCTTATGATTTTTAATTGTTAGCAATCTGGTATTTTTTTAAGTTAAGGTTTTTTTTAAGTTATGTAATTTTTTTTAATTTATCTAATGTTTTTTAAGCTATGTGATGTTTTGTTTTATAAGTTATGTAATGTTTAAAAATGTTAAATTTTTATTAAAATATAAAAAAATGAGACCCATCCTCCACTAACCGAGCCTTGTTGCGTGTGAGAATACCTCCATCATCCTTCTTGCACTTAAACACCCACTTAGTGCCAATCTCTCTTTCACCTTTAGGAAGGTCCACTAACTCCCAAACCTTCAACTTCGCAAACTGGGCCAATTCTTCTTGCATAGCTTCAACCCATGAATTGTCTTTAAGAGCCATGTGAATGTTCTTCGGCTCCTCTTGGGAAATAAAGCAACTAAACAAGCATTCATTCACTATCCCAGTCTTCTCAATCGAAACAAATAACCCAGAATTCGCTGCTATGCTTCTTCTCGTCTGAACACCTGCAGTAGGATCTCCAAGTATCATGTCAACTGGATGATCTTTATTTGCTCGTGTAGAAGCAACTGCATCAACTTCAAGATTATCACCCAGGTTTGATCCAACCTCCCCCTGAATATTCTGATTTGCAAACGGATTAATGAACTCCTCCCCCTGAATAGGTTCAGAGTCACTATCACTTGAATCAGGATCAGCAGCACCTTGGGAAGTTTCCGGAGCATCTGTCACATCAACATTCGATCTAGGCATAAAACCGCCTTCATCGTCTACACCAATCACTGTTTGAATCAGCTGAGAATCATCTGCATCAGAAACCTAAGGAATATTAAATGATTTAAACACACTTTCATAATCATACAGTATAGCAGGACCACTCGTTGATTGTTGAGGTTTGTAGGAAGTAATTTCCACATTAAAAACAACCTCAATTTTACCAGTTTTGAGATTAAAAACCCTTTTATTCGGTGTGCCAGGCACGTAACCCAGAAAGTAGCCTTCGTCAGCCACCTCACCGAATTCTTGTTTATCTTTGTTTTGCACAATGGTGCAGGGTAATCCAAATGGTTCAAAGCCTGTTAAGTTTGGTTTTTCGTTAAACATCAACTCATGACAAGTTTTGTTAAAACGTTTAACAGTTAAAACTTTGTTTAGGACATAGCAAGCTGTATTCACAGCTTCTCCCCAGAAAAGAACTGGTAGCTTTGAATCTGAAAGCATCGTCCTAGCGGCTTCAATCAACGTCCTGTTTTTCCTCTCAGCAACTCCATTTTGTTGAGGTGTATAAGGAGCAGAATATTGATGTTCAATTCCTTTTCGAAGACAGTAGAGATCCAGAATCCGATTCTTGAACTCCGTGCCATTATCACTCCTTATCCTCTTAATTCTTGCATCATGGACGTTTTCCAATTTCGTAAAAAGATCTATCAACATCTCTGCTGTTTCATCTTTTGTACCTAAAAAGAAAACCCATGAATAACGTGAGTAATCATCAGTGACAACAAGACAGTAGTACTTTCCACCTATGCTCCTCACGTTCACTGGACCGAATAAATCCATGTGAAGTAATTCATAAGGGGCATTAATGGAATTTACTGTTTTAGACTTATGAGGTTTCTTGTGTTGTTTTCCCTTTTGACATGGAAGACATTTATCTTCCACTTGAAACTTCAGCAATGGAACCCCTTTCACTAGCTCATTTTTTATGATATAATTCATTTTGCGATAGTGAATGTGGGCCATGCGTCTGTGCCACAACATAGATTCAGCTTCAGATGCTTTTGACAGTAAACACGCCACCGCAGCAGTTGGATCCTTGGCACCCATGTCCATGACATAAGTATCATTTTTCCTCGGTGCACGCATCACTATCCAATCGTCCGGAATAACCAAACCCGGTTTCAACACCAATGCCTCAGTATTTGTAAAATGGACCGAGTGACCCTTGTCGCAGACTTGTGACACGCTCATCAGATTGTGTTTAAGCTACTCAACATAGTTCACTTTGTCCAAAGTGATCTTCCCATTCGTCACTTTTCCTCGTCCAGTTATCCTACCACCTTTAGCACCAGCAAAATTTACATGTCCACCATCATATTCTTCAAATTCAGAAAACAACCTCGCATCCCTCGTCATGTGCCTGGAGCAGCCACTATCAACATACCATAAGTTGATAATCCTCCTTAGCAGCTCCTGCACACACCAACCAAAAGATTAGTTAGATTGGGGGACTCAAGCCTTAATGGTCTTGGGTCTTCCGGATTCATCAACTACAGGAACATCCATCCAGTATCCATCACTCCTAGGTGGAGTCTTGGATCTTGGGCCTGTTGATGGAAATGGGGCATGATTTCCATAAGGTCTCTGGTCCTGAGGGTACCTGTTTGTGTTTGGACTATGTGACCTTTGAAAACTTTGATTTTGATTCCAAGAACTTTGATTGTTGTAATTTCGAAAGCCATTGTTATAAAAATTTCGACAACCATTATTTTGGTATCGATTTTGATATTGACCTTGACTTCTAAAATTATTTGAATTTTGGTTGTTCATTCTTGGTGAACTACTTCTTAGTCTTTCATATCTGCCTGATGTAGATTCAGGCTGAAATCTTGGTTGATTTCTTTGAAAACGAGGAACTTGTGGAGTTCCTTTTTCAGCCTTATCTACACCACCAGCAACACCCGATTGTTGCTTTGGAGCAGATTGCTTTGGAGAACTTGAGACTTTCTCCTCATTATCACCTTGCTTCTCAGGTGATTTCCCTCTTTGTTTCTCACTAACTTGTGCTTCAACCTTTTTGTTAGGACAGCAGCTAGCTACATGTCCCTTGATGTGACATTTGAAGCACGATCTCTTATTCGAAGACTTCTTAGCTGAAGCCTTTGAACTAGATTCTGGTTTAGATGATGATGCCTTAGAAGGATTTGGTTCAGTTTGCTTAGTTTCAAGATTTTCTATGTTTTTGTTTTTAGCAAACTCTACATTTGATTCATTTTCTATAACAGCTGTTTCGTTTTTCATATCACTTCCTTGAACAAAATTAACCTTTTTAACAAAAGTTGGATTTTTATTCGTAGGATTTGAATTTTTCTTTTTCAAAACAGGTTTGCTGTTATTGACCTTCTTAGCATCATTATCTTCAAACACATCACCTTGACTAGATGTGAAACTACTTGGTGATGTCGACAGAAAGTCTGTGAACTCATCTTCATCAGGTAAGAAAGAATAGTCATGACTAAGAGGAGGTGGAACTTCATTGAAGCCCTTGAATCCCACACTTGTCTTGTCATTACTCTTCTTTAACCCACCCATCTTGTGTTTCATAACAAAAGTAGAATCCCTGAATTGACCTAATTTCTTTTCGAGTTCAACAATTTTGAGTTGTGCATCTGACAACTCTTTGCATTTTTCAGAAATTTCTTTTGTTTTCTCAGCCATCATGTCATGAGCTAAGTCTATGACTTGAAGTTTTTCGTTTAGTTTACAGGTTAAAACTTCAATTTCAGCTTCATAGCCTTTTATCTTTTTCAAATATGATGACTCATTTCTTTTTGCAAAGAAATTTGATTCTTTTACGTTAGATATTTCGCTCACCAGACTTTTTTTTGAGTTGACAACCTGTCAACTTCACTCTGTAATTCACGACACTTTAAGCAAACAGAAGTAGCAGAGTTACTTACCTCTCCTGTCGATTTGTCTGAGTTGGCCATAAGAGCAGCAAGTTGAGCTTCCATCCTTTTGATGATTTCATCCTTCTCTTCAGCTTCCTTTTCATGCTCAGACTTTGGTGTTTCTTTTTCAGCATCTGTTGTCTGATCAGCCTTATCTTCCTCAGCTTCACTTTTCTTCTCAACTTCAGCATTCATGTTAGCTTCAGCTTCATCAACGGGAACAATCTCTGCCATAAATGCTTGAGTGACATTCTCATCATTTTCCAAGTGAATACTCCAGTCATATGAACCTTCTCGTGCAGTAGAGATCAGCGCTCTTGAGTTAGAGTTGTTTGATGAATTTCTATTGTTTGAACTCTGACTTGAGGTTTCATGCTTTTGTTTCTGACATTCCCTAGCAAAATGACCATAACTTTGACAGTTAAAGCACCTCACTTTGGTCTTGTCAAAACCAACAGTTTTCCCTACAAATTTCCTTCCAGTTCTGTTCATGAACCTCTTCACCCTTCTAGTAATCATGGCCATTTGCCATTGCAAATCCATATCTTCAAGATCATCAGGGTCAATCTGATCGTAATCTTCATCTAAAACGGCAGGATCAGATATCTTCCCCTGAATGTAGTTTTCATAAGAAGCAACAAAAGAAGCAAGTAGAGCAAGATGTTCTTCAGCAGACTTCACACTCATTGGCATTGACTTTGAACTACTACTTTGCTTAGCAGTTGATGTTCTCTTAGCTCCAGTTGATCCTCCTGAAGCAGCTACAAAACATACATCACCATCCTCATTTACTGTGACCTGCTCAGTTTCACGCGAGAGAAAAGCAGTGGCAGAGTCGCTAGAAGCATCATGAGATGAAGAAGATGTAAGCCCATTGTAAATCCCTGGATCTTGAACCTGATCATATCCAGTGTCCTTCTTCTTCATGCTGAGCTCATAAGCTCTTAGCTTTCCAACTACTTCTTCCAGTTCCTTTGTTTCATAATCAGCTTCTCCCTTTATCATGAGAGTGTAAATATCCCATTTAGCAGGCAGAGCATCAAGCAGCTTGTCATTTTTCTCTATGTCAGAATAGCAATCTATATCATAATTGTCCAGTTCTGACATCAGATGGTAGTATCGAGTAATGACGTCCTCAAGTGACTCATTTTTCATGTACTTGAACACAGCAAACTGCTTCTTCAGTAGATCAATTTTGTTCTTCTTGACATCAGAATTCCCTTCATATCTCTTCTCTAACGCATCCCACATTTCTTTTGAAGTAGTGTACTTCTTAAAGGTGTGTTTGATGCTATCAGGTAGGGACATCTTGATAGCTGCCAAGGCTTTCTTTTCAGCCTCATACATCCTTTTATCATTTTCTTGCATGTTCACATAGGCTGTGACACGCGGTCTGCCTTCAAAGTCATGTGTAGGGTTTGTGTACCCATCTTCAATACAAATCCACATGCGTGTGTCCTGATATTCAATAAATGATTGAAACCTATCCTTCCATGTCAAGTAATTCTCCACCTTCATCATCTTAGGTGGTTTGTTTGTTGTGCCTACCTCGTGTTCCATCCTTAAAAGGTTTCGTTCAATTTAGACATGTTCGACATTTTAACTTAAGCAGACTGGTTAAACCGTACAATTTTAGTCCGAAACCTGTTTTTACTAAATTATACCGTTAGATTCGTCTCGTGATTACGATTCCAATGATATATAATGTCTAAAACCTATTTCGGGATTTTCCAGAGTTTTTTTTTTTTTTCCTAAAAATCCAAGGAGTCCAACGGTGCAAACGGTTTGTCCAGATGAGTTTTTTTTTTTTTTTTTTTCCTAAAAATCCAAGGAGTCCAACGGTGCAAACGGTTTGTCCAGATGAGTTACGGATAATTCTCTAAACACGAAACTGTGAAATTTTTCCTACGATTGCCTAGAAAAATTCCACCACTTTCAAAAACACTTGTTGCGAGTCGAGACCTTAGTTTCGAGTCGAGACCACAGTTGCGAGTCAAATCAGCACAAGCCGAAACCACTAGTTACGAGTCGTAACCACTGTTGCGAGTCGAAACCTTAGTTTCGAGTCGAGACCACGGTTGCGAGTCAACCAGCACAAGTCGCAATCACGGTTGCGAGTCAACCAGCACAAGTCGAAATCACGGTTTCGAGTCAACCAGCACAAGTCGCAATCACGGTTGCGAGTGAACAGTACCAGTCGAGATCACTTATTTTTCAACCAAAATCTCGAAAAATCAGCACCTTTTAAACCGTAGAATCTTCTGATTGATAACTTTCCAACTAAAACTCCAAAAAATCAGCAAACAACTTCCAAATAACACCAAAACAGATCAAAATCGTGAAAATTTTGACTGTTCTTCAATGTTCTTCGTGAATTCAAACAGCAACCCGAAAACTTGTTTCCTTCCGATCAGTTTTGAACCGTACACAAGAGCAAATGCTCTGATACCAATTGTAGGTCCCTATCCCTTATGGATCTTAACAAAACTGACAATCTACCAAGGGTGCGGAATCCCCTTGATAAACCAAATAAACAGAAACAAGAACACCAGACAATTTACCAACCGATCTTCTATGATTATCCAACGAAAACGTTTACAATCACTCAAGATCTTCACGAACTCACAGTCAATAATCTGTGTTTTCGAACTCTCTCTCAATTGCCTAAAAGTCTCCAAAAGTCTCAAAATGTCTAACCCTAAAACTCTAGGTAAAGGTTGTTTATATACACACAACCATACAATTCGAACTGGGCCAAGCCCATACGAATTCTAGATACAATTCGGGCTAAACTAGATAGACTTAAACTTGATACAAACTTGGACTAGATTGGGCTTCAACAAACTCGAATTCCTTTCAGTCTTCATAAGTCTTCGCGGCCCAAACTCGTTTAATATCCAAAGACCAATCCAACGCTGTTGTCACATAAAATGCACCAACACTAGGGTTTCGCCTTCTGGTAGCCCTAGTAGCGCTGAAATATATGGATTTGGAGCTGGGTTTGACGGACCAGCGATATTGCTTGCTGGGGTACCCGTTTGAGTGATGCAAGTGATACTCGCGCGGGGTCCCCCAGTGTTTGTTGCTTCACCCTCGATTAACTCATTAGTAGGTTGGAGTTGGACGTCCGAGTTGTCCTCCCCCGCTCCCACGTTAGAGTGTGTACCAAAACAGAAATCGGGCACTCCCTGACTAGCCATGATCGAGAGAGTAGAAAAAGCTCAGAAAAAAGAAGATGAATTGATTGTAAAAAACCGGTGGGCGCCAATGAAGAAACACGGAACTAAATTTACGGATTATTAGTTGGGTTTATGTTTCAAACATGAGGGTTAATCTTCTTAATCTTTCATGAGCTCATGTGTGATCCTTCCTGCAAAACAATAACACCCCGTTAGCTCGTTAAGAGGGGAATATGGGGGTTTCCCTCTTAACTAGACTCCGGCGAGAGAATAAGTAACTGTCTTGAGGAGATAAAAGTGTGTGTTAAGAGTGAGAGTAGAGAGAACGAAATGTTTAACCTGTGTATGAAGGTCCCTATTTATAGCCGGGGTGGTGTAGGAGGAGATGGGTTGATAGGCCTTGGGCCAGAAGGCGACAACAGGGGATATCCTCTTTGTCTCTCTTGTGTCGACCATTAGTGGCTTCTAGAAAATCTTCTGTGCTGGCGCACCTTGATTGGAGCCACGTGTCCGGGTTGTCGGCCCTGTTGTCCTTCTGATATCAGTAGGTGAGTGGAGATCATGGGGCAATTGTCTCCGCCCCCTGATTGGTGCCACGTAGGCGTCCTTGTGTACTTTCTGTCTCCTGCACGATTGTTGATCGTGGAGCATGATAGGGTACAGCCTGTCGGACCATGATTGGCTCGTTCTTCTGCCACTTGTACCTTTGACGCTTCCTGACATGGCCCTGCGCCGCTACCGTCGCGCGACCCTTGGTGTGTGTCCAAGTAGTCGGCGCAAGGCTTAGAGGTTTAGGGCTGTTATTCAGGATGCTAAGTGTGAACCCTGATGTTATGTCTTGCCTGTACCTCGCGCGAGGCTTAGGTATTGTCTGAGTAGCTCGCGCGGGGTCTGCAGAATAATCAGGTTAGTGAATAAGGAGTATGGTTCGGCGCGCGACCTGATTGGTCCGCGCGGTTTTTTGTGACCATACCCCCTCAGAAACCAAAGGCGCAACCATGGTCAAAAATCGAGGAGGAGACGCTATCTAAGGCGTGGATTAGTACGCCAAAATGCCCAATTGTTGGTATCTAAAAGTATATAAATTTTATACTTTTTAATTTATAAATGTTAAACTTTTTAATATATAAATTTTATTACATTTTAAAATATAGGAAACAAGCAAACCGGCGATGGTTTTTGGAAGGAAATACTAGCAAAATTCCTTGCGATTATGAACAAGATTCGTATCGAGATCTCGATTCCATCGCTTCGAAGTGGCGAAAGATGCATCCAGTCGTCAACCGTTTTTGTGGGTATCATAACAACTTATATATTAATTGTCCAAGTGGGTAGAATGACGAAAGCATTTTTAAAGAGGTGATGCGTAGATATGAAGATGAGCATCGGCAGGTTTTACCACACGTCCGGGCATGGGAAGTTATGAAGAACAATAAGAAGATGGTGTTGGTTCCAAACGAGATTGCAAGCGCTAAACGGACGAAAAACTCGAAGACTGGAAGCTATTGTGCGGGTGGCTCGGACACACAATGTCATATAAATATAAACGACGAGCCTGAATTTGACGAGAAAGAGAATGTAGTTCGAGATGAGGTACGTCCCACTGGAAGGGACAAAGACAAAAGGGCAGCGACTGCAAAAAACAAGCCTCATCAGGGGGCAGTTCGAAAATGGAAGAGTTAATGGCCTAGTTCAAAGCATACGTCGCGGTCACAGCCGAAAAGGTAAAAGTGAAGTAACGTGAAGTAGATGAACGGGTAAGGTTGAAGCAAGTGGCGGCAGAACTAGAGGAATGGAAGAAAATGATAACCGATATCAATACGTATCCGGAAGAAGTCTGTCACGTTTTGTGTAAAATAAAAGAAAATATCTCCAAAATTGTAATTCTTATGATTTTTAATTGTTAGCAATCTGGTATTTTTTTAAGTTAAGGTTTTTTTTAAGTTATGTAATTTTTTTTAATTTATCTAATGTTTTTTAAGCTATGTGATGTTTTGTTTTATAAGTTATGTAATGTTTAAAAATGTTAAATTTTTATTAAAATATAAAAAAATGAGACCCATCCTCCACAACCTTAGTTAGGGGTGTAAACGAACCGAACGTTCAGCGAACAGTTCGTGAACTGTTCGGCGGGAAGTTCGTTTATGTTCGTTCGATAAGCTTAACGAACGAACACGAACAAAAAATTTTGTTCGATAAGCTTAACGAACGAACACGAACAAAGGTCTCGTTCGTTCGACTGCGTTCGTGAACGTTCGGTAATATGTTCGTTCGTGTTCGTTCGTTTATGTTCGTTCGTGTTTGGTTTTTTATGTTTATTTTTCTAAAAGTTTTTAATGTTTTATTAATTTTTTACTTTCCCCATATGTATTATTTCCCTCTCTCTAGCCCTCTCCCTCTTTTGATATCACGCTCCTTCATTCAGCTTATCTCCAATCGATTGAACCCAATATTATCCATCCCTTCAATCTTTAAATGGTTATATTTAACTACTTTCGTTGTGTACAATGTTTAAGATTAACGGTGCCTTTTTTAATTTTCAAATTAAAGTTCATTTGTGTTCGTTTGCGTTTGTGGTTAGTGTTCACGAACTGTTCGCGAACAACCAAAATTCCTTAACGAACGAACACGAACACAAACTTCTGTTCGTCATGTGTTCGCGAACAGTTCACGAACATCAAAATTTCCTTAACGGACGAACACGAACATAGCCTTGTTCGTGTTCGTTCGGTTCGTTTACAGCCCTAACCTTAGTCCATCCTTGATGAGGCATCCCTCTTGGATTGTGACATGATGAGTGACGTGGAAAACCATTCTCAAAGAATGGGGTTCCTCCACACCCATAGTCTTAGAACCTTAATCCACATAAAATCGTCCACGTCCATATGTCGTATCCAACATTTTGTCTCTCTCCTTGTCATCATCACGTGCCTATTTTAAGCCATAACAAAAGCAATTCTTCACCCCTAAGCAACATCATCGTGCCACCAGCGGAATCACCTGATCATATCCATCTCCATTAGGCATAATGCCTATACACCAATTCAGGAGGAAACCCAATAAATATGAAAAAGCCTCGTTGTAGGAATCGAAACAAGGACCTATTGGTCCCAAAGTCTTATCCCACCCGTAAAATACCACTAGGCTATAAGCAACATTCTATTAAGCCATAACAAAAGTAATTCTTCACCCCTAAGCAACATTCTATATTTCTATCAATAACATACAAACCGTTTTACACAATCAAGTGTTAAGATCTCGTTAAAAATGGAAAAACAAGGTGAAATTGTTGGTAATTTCTTTGAACATTTGCCTGAAGGGTTCATAGCAAACGCGATGGGTCGAACGAGCCCACAGGATGTGTGTAGGTTGTCGTTGGTGTGTTCTGTTTTTCGATCGGCAGCCGAGTGGGACGCTGTTTGGGAGAAGTTCCTGCTGCCGGAATACCACAACATTCTTGCAGCTGGTGGTGGTGGTGGTTCAAAGAAGGAGTTGTACCTACGTCTTTGCGATAATCCCGTGATCATGGATGATGGAAAGGTTAATTCTTCACCTTTTAACATTTATTATTTTTTTATGTTTTTTAGTTTTTATTTTATTCAAAAATAAATACATTATGTGTGTGAAAAAAAAAACCCTTATATAATCCTTATAATTATCTTAAAATTCTATGCAAAATTAGGGTGGAAGGGGTGCTCTCTACATGTATGTAGAAATTGATTGTGCCATGTTTCTCAAAATTCAAGAACATGTATTTACCACTTGAGTCACCAAATTGTATCCTTTTGGCTAGCTTTTTGTATTTAGAACACTCCCTTTTTGTGTTTTTGTTTGTAACAGAGCTTCTGGTTACATAAACCGAGTGCGAAAAAATGCTACATGTTGGCTGCACGAGACCTGTCGATCGTTTGGGGCGATACCCCGAGGTACTGGGGATGGATTTCCGTCCCTGAATCAAGGTTATGTTAGTTAGTTAGTTTCCTGCCATTTTTCATATTTAATATTTCATTGCACTAAAATTACGTATTTGATCCCAACGGGCAGGTTTGCTGAGGTGGCTGAACTTAGGGATGTATGTTGGTTTGAAGTTCATGGTATAATAGACACTTGCATTCTGTCAACCGACACGCGATATGCGGCTTACCTTGTGTATAAAACGACGCCACACATCTATGGATTTGAAAACCATCCTGCTGATGTTTCAGTTGCTTTAATTGGTGTTGGGAGTAGTAGGATAACAGAAACGGTTTTTCTTGATCCGGAAGCAAGAGGTCGGTTTAATACGGCCCCCCCTCAAAATGGCCCGAAACGCAGGCAAGACGGGTGGCTGGAGAGCAAAATAGGCGAGTTTTATAATGAAAATGGTCGAGAAGGGGAGCTTGATATGAGAATCCTGGATCTGAAAGGAGGGAACTGGAAGAGTGGTCTAATCATTCAAGGGATTGAGATTCGTCCTAAGGATAGTTAAAAAAAAGGTTGGATTTAACGACAAGATTTTCAACCACAAAAGGCTTTGGATTGGATAAAATATTTGAAGCACATATGGACAAGTGCATTTTCTATGGATATAACATATGGCCAGGGTAAACTATATAGAATGGAACTCGTGGTGTAGTTTCTAATTTTTAATCTTTAACGATGGTTAGTTTTAATCATATCCTTAATTTATGTTTCGTGTGGTGTATCTTCTCTCTAGCTTCTTGCTATCTCCTTATATAAGATCGTGCGGTATGGGGGTCGGCTCCCCTCCGTCCCGGCTCGTCCTCGGCGTCCCGCCCCGCCCCGCCTGCATGCGTCGCGTCCTTGGCGTCTTCTCCAGGACGTTGGAGACGAGCCATTGATTGGCTTGTGGTGGGCCCCCTTTAGTTCTTCTCTCTCTCTCTCCTTTATTTATATATTAGTTTTTTATTATTGGGTAGTCCCCACACCCTTGAGTAGTCCTCTTTAGATGGTCCTTCATCGAATGTGACGTGGCGCCTACGTGGCGGATAGTCCCCAAAGGGACTACCCAAACCATACCATATGGTCTAATCTTTTCGCCTTTTCAAGTCAACAATGTTAAAAGGTTCTAGGCTCTAGTCTTGTACTTAGTTATGATCAGTGGCGGACCTAGCCCATTAATTTAGGAGTATCCCAAAAATAATTTTTTTACCGAACAACCATACAATAATATATTTGGGCTTGGGCTATGTTTATCAATTGGGGGTCTTTCAATTATATTAGGGTGAAGGGAGTGGTTAGACATTTGTAACATGTAAACTCCCAAATCATCCAATCACATAGCGCCATGTCAATTATTTACCTAATGCTCAAAAACGTTGGCGATGGTTTACCTAATAGGGTTTAGGTAAACTATTTAAAAAAAGGAAAATGTGTTATTGGTTGAGAAGACATGGACCCCACCACACACCCTCTCTCTCCCCTTCCCTCCCTCTCCCCGATTCGGTGAACCTTCACCAAAAACACCCCCTAAATCGTTAAACTTGATCGGTAAAGTAAGGTGGCAGTGGTCACCGATTCGGTAAACTTGTGTTTACCGCTGCCACTCCGTTCCCCCTTATACTTAATTTGTGCTTAATTATTATACAAGTTTGGTGTTGTAAAATGTTTGTGCTTAAAAAAAATTGGAATGTTAATAAATTAAAGTATCCTATTTTTTAGGGGTATCCCCGTATTTGTTCAATGGCATCTTTTATATAAAACCGAAAAAAAATTACACTACGAAAACGGGATTGAGCCGTAGCCCGTGATACTCCTCATTATATTATAAGTCCGCCACTCGTTATGATAGTTTTAAAAACCTGTTTTTGCCCTATATCGTGCCTAATTTAGGGCTAAGGATTTTTGATAACACAACACGTATGATAGTTTTAAAAACCTGTTTTTGCCCTATATCGTGCCTAATTTAGGGCTAAGGATTTTTGATAACACAACACGAAAATAAACAGGTTTCAGGCTGTTATTTTTAACTTGGGTTCATTTTCTAGATTGATTTATTTAAGTAAATGGGTTTTCGTCTGGTTTACCTCACTTACCCGGTCAACTTGCTAACTCCATTAAAATGTTCACAACTTAATTATTAACTAGAATTAACCAACCCCCGCGTTGCGGCGGGGGCCTAAAACTATGCCAAATAACATCAATGCCACACCGCTGGTAGCGACCACCAACACTGAAGTTGTGGCGTGTTAATGCGGAAATATAAGACCGAAACATATAACATGAAAAAAATAACTATGTCGATTTAGGACACACGCGTTGCGACGAACTTATTACATGGAAAAAATAGACGTAAAAACGTTGAACCACACACGCACGTTGCGCCGTGTTAACTCGCAAAATAACGTAGAAAAGAATAACTAAGTCAATGTAGGATCCGTCCGTTGTAGCGAACTTGCCAAAGGGGAAAATAGACACATTGCGACATACCTATCAAATGTGAAAAAATAGACGAAAAACGTTGAACCACACACGCACGTTGGGACGTATTAGCTCGCAAATTTAGAACGAAACGTAAAACGAAAAACTTGCGAAAGATAAAAAGTATGGGGACCAAAGTTGTAAATAAAAAAGTTTTGGGTTAATTTACAAAAGGTGAAAAGTTTTGGGTTAAAACTAAACAAATTAAAAGTGTTAAAATACAAATGATTAAAACTTTTGGGTTAAAAATGAAAAATCACAATTTTTTTTTGGAAAACCCTCAATGCTTGGGGTACAACACATAATGCAACAATTTGTTGCAAATTTATATTATGGAAATTTATTACAGTCTTGATGATGTGTTTGACGTAGGACATATATAATTTGAGATTTTGTGTTATTAAATTAACAATATCTACTTTTATTTTTACATGTATCCAAATCAAGCGAACCTCTTTCTCTGTATTACTTGTCAAGGTGTTAATTTATGGCAACACACGAAAATGTAAAGCGAACCTAACATAAAATTTACTAGTTTAGATTTAGTCTAAACAGATATCGGTATGTTTGGGGTTGAACCTATAGCGAGTTTGCTAACACGTTTTTCTTTTCGGAAAATTGTTTTATGTCCTAAATTAGGTATATTGTGCTAAAATATAAAAGTTAAAAGAGTAAGTGGCATATTTTATGGTTGAAACATAATTTCCTATGTGAATTTGTATCTTATTATTCTAACTTTGTATCTTTCAAGTAGGTTTCAAGTCGGGGTAATTTTGTAGAATAATAACCAATTTTTAAAAGTGTTCCAATTAGGTCACTCAAGTTTCAAAAGTGTTTCAATCAGGTTACTCAACATTCATTTTTCATTAAAATTAAGGGTTTTTTCATTCATTTCATAGGTAACCGTGGTGATGTACATTTTTGTTTCTTTTTCTCTTTTAATTGATGCTAACGTCGAGTGATGACGTGGATTGTAATTTGTTTTATTTTTATTTTTAATATAATTGAAGTGTTTTTATTTTTTATAAATATAATTTCATATATTAAAATAATCCGACCCTAACATCTTATGCTCTATTTTTTTTTTCTTGACACATGGAAAAAGGACATGACTCGATTTGAATGTTACGTTATCTTATTTGGACAAAAACGATACAAGTGACCTAATTATAACACTTTTAAAACTTGGTTACTATTCTGTGATATTTTCACTTTCTTCAAGTATTTATTGGTAAAAGAGACAAAATAAACCTTTTTTGGGTTAAGTAGGTCGTGTTTTGTCAATCCGGACAATACACTGTGTTCGGCTTAATGTTTGTGATATGATTTCGGAAGTCGGATTTGTGTGAGGTTTAGTACACCAACCTACAAACACGATTTGTTTAAGGTCGCTGCACAGATCCCAAACCAAACACACTTTTCAAGTGTTGTAATGAGACTTAATGAGTTCTAGGATTTGATTTAGGACTGGGTTCCCTACTAGAACAATAACATTTATTAAATTTATAGATCATATTCAGTCATTAGCAAAACAAGCCCTATAGGACTAGCATGCCTCTCATGTTTAATCTGAGCCATTAGCTTTGTAAACAAATATGCTTAATTTAGCAGTTGTTTGGCAACCTCTATGGAGTAAGTGTTGGGCCAGTAAACGGTTTGACAAGGTAAGAGACTCTGAACGAGTAGGTGTTGAGCCAGTAAGAGTACGACAATGTCCTGATGGTTGGCGGTGGATGAAGTGGTGGTGGGTCAAGGAGGTGGTGCTTGAGTGGTCGGGTGAGGGTTATAAACATGATTGAATGTACAAAGGAGTAAAATTTTCATTTAGCGTCATTTTGAGAATCAATAGGTAAAAGGCTTGCTATTTAATTTAGAGGTGTCATTCAGGTGAAACAAAAACACCCTGATTTAGATTTAAAAAAAAGATTGAAAACACATTTAGTATTGGGATGTGTAATAGATTGAAAATAATCATGAAGTCATGTGGGTCCTCACCTTAGAAGAAATAGCAAAGTCAAAAATAGTATAGGAATTAGGTTCACTTTTTATTAAAATATATTACAAAAGATATAATAACGAGACTCTCGTTATTCGTAGGAAATATGATAGTACAATCCGGTTACAAAACTATACGAAAAATAAATAAAATATAAATACATTTTACCAAACTTGATTCAAGTCGACGTATTTGGAAAACTTCAACCGCACCTTCTAGTACGAAACTCCACTGCAAGACAAGCAAAATATCGTTGACGGTTTTAGTTGAGGATCTTGTTTGACACGATGCCTTTAAAACAGATTCGCGCCTTCTCTCAGACGGTCTGTTTCCAGTATACAATAACCGAAGCAGTAGTTGTACTGCCGGAGATGGCTCTCATGCTCGACATTACACCGGGTATATTTTGGTGTTTTAGACAATAAAGAAAAGAATTTGTATATATTTAGAGTACTCTAAAATATGTTGTGAATGTTTCTAATGGTTTTTATGAGATCCTCTCATTTCGTATATCCTCAAAATGTGAACCCAAGGTTCATATACATACACATTCACAAGAAGTTGAAACATTCCTTGCCTTTAATCGTGTAATTAACGAGGCAATAAATCTTGTAATAAACAAGATTTAATTATATTAAAATGAAATTCATATGGTCAACGAAACTGTCATATTCATTCATGACAGAATTAAACGAGTTGAAATCGTTTAGACTTTCATTCACTAGTGGAGTTTGACTGGTTCCCCGTGCGCGTAGGCGGACCAGCGCCAAGACTACTGTTCGACAGGCACTTCGTGCCGCGCCACGTAAAGTTCGCGTACCCGCGTTATTCAGAAGCCGCAGGTCCTATGCCTTCTAGACTCGCGCGCAAGCTGCTCATCTGCCATAGCCGATAATAGACACATAATGAACTTGCGTCATGCGCCTACGCCACCCAAGGTGCGCCATAAGCTGAGCTGCCACCCGCCATGTAACCGTACGATCGAACGAAACGATATCCATGACAATTCCGGAACAAAATCTGAGTTACACATGCCTTAACACCTTTATATAACCTAAATATTAGGTTAAAAGGGGTTAAAAATGATAAAACGCGATAATACAAGTCCAGGGGTCAAAACTACCAAAATCTGAAACTTCTACCCAGCCAAGGCTTTCTCTCTTCATTGGAGCTTGTTTCCAGCTAATTGGAAGCCTCCTACCTTGAGTTCTGAAAGTGTTCTTCAACACAAGTAAGTGCTCTTCCTAGTTCTTTCATTATTTTGGCATTTTTGAGCTAAAAGTCAAACATTTTGACTTTCTGTTTGACTTTCGGTTCTGACCATTTCTAGTCAAGTCAAAGTTCAATTGAACTTTTCAACGTGATCGTAATCACGAATGTATTAATCACTTGCGATTGCACCGTCTGATTACCACGTTTAGTAGGCGAGATGACGAGTCAAAGTTTTATGAATTAAAAGTCAAAAATACGCAAAAGTGCATTCAACGAAGAAGCTGTTTTTGGGTTTTAAAACTTAAAGTTTTGGCACCAAATCAGTTTTATAACATTATTAGAGATGTTCAAACATGTCTAACTCGTCATTTCTAGTTTAGTGCTTTTTATTTAGTCGTAAGTCGAGCGGTTTGACTACCGCTTTGACTTTCGAATCTGGCCCGTTTGGTCAATCTTAGGATTTGACTAAGCGCATTTTTATGACCATAATAATATAGGAAATAATCCTCTGAGGTTATACCTTATGGTCATATAGTTTGATTAGTTATATGATGAGTCGATTTTATATACTTTTATAATGCCGAAAACGCCCTTTTGGCGCATAAAATGGTTTTAATCATATAATGCCACACCCCTTTCTAAGGCGGAAGCACGAGGTGTGATCCTAAAAGGTTCTCATTGCATACGAATGGTAAACATACTACATGATCATAAAACAAACTCCATGATGCCATTGACATTAAATATCCAAAACATAAGTTATGTTAAGTGTTTACATCACTCAAAAGATAATTGTTTAAAAGGTTTACAACTTTATTTCAAAGACAAACATCAAGGTTTTGCTCATTATATCACCACACGAGGTGGAATACAACAACCAAATCCCACAAAAGAGGCATTGGAGTCCTAACACGACATAACTAAAAACTTAAACGGCATCCTTGAGCAGGACGAACCGCACGTACATTCACTTAGTTACTGAAATACATGTAAGTTTTGGAAAATCGTCAACAAAACTTGGTGTGAATTCATGCAGTTTTGTGTAAAACATTTAAGTATTGTTGTAAGAATGATGGTATGAGATTGTACTTGAAAAAGTATACTGTAAATGTAAGGAAATCGAGATCGCTAATGGTTTGCAAGGCCATTAACATGTGTGACGACATAGGAAGCATCCAAACCATAGGTATTTTACTTGTTGATTCACGACTAGAGACACAAAAGCACTCTCGGTAAAAGTGTGGCCAAGAGTGTGGCTGGCTGAAACCCATTAGATCTAACCTTTTGTTCCGCGGTCTAGGACTTAAGTTGATTAATGGTGCTTATGGCACCCTATTCGTGACATGATCTATAGTATCATTTCTTAGTTTTGTTTCTACATACCACAGTACATGTAATTTCCCCAAGTTTAGAAGACAAGAAAAATGTTTAAAAGTGGGGACATGAACTCACAGTTTTGCGTAACTCGCGCCGTAAACTTCACCGGATTTGCTTAGTAAGCGTCGTGACCTATAATTATTCTATGTATGTTAGTCACTAGACTTGTAACACACAAGTCAAGTCACCATCTTTTGTTTATGTATTTATTCTTTGTATGTTCATCTTTCATGAGGGTCGTGCCCTTGTTTGTCGGGTTCTGCCCGTACTTTGTGTCTTGCATTTTGAATATGTATTATTTATTCGTAAATATATATTTTATTTCCCAAAATATATATTTGTGTACGTGGTCTTTGCCAAAATAATTAAGTGTTAAAAATAAAGTTAATTTTTAACTTGTGTATACACGTTACTTATATTATTTTCCTAAAATAAATATAAGTATTTTGTGAAATAATATTCTCAATATTATTTTTGTTCAAGTATACTTAGGAAAGTATACTTATATTTTTATGTAAATACTTGTGTATTTTACATTATTTGCCAAAAATCAATATTTTGATTTTTATTATTTTCCGGAATTATATTTCTTAAAAATAATGTATTTTTAAGTCTGGTGTGGAATATATATATTTTGTCATGCTTTAAAATATATATAATTATTATTGTTATTCACCCGATTTTTGTGTAATTTCCGTTACTTGGTAACGGTTATATTTGTCCAAATATATATAGTTATGTCCAAAAATTGTCCAAAGTCCAAATATTTGTGGAATATATTTTTACAAATATATTTTCTTGTATTGTCCAAATACTCTTGTTTGAGAGGAATTTTGTATACTTGAATACATAGGTATTCTCATGTATTTGTATGTCTATTTTGGTATCTATACTCCTTGGGAGTATTATGTGTATTTTTAAGTTCCTAATACACTACTACATATAATACACATAATATACACTTAGCACAAAATTTGGTGATCACTAAATATATATATTTTCCTAAAATATACATACTTAATATAAATTTTAACTTGAAGAAATCATCATCTTTTAACTTGAAATTTCATACAAAAATTAGGGAAACCTTGGTAAATATTTTTAGGTGAATTTTTGGTGAATAAGTTTCACCAAAACTTATATTTTTCTAAGTGTCAAAATTTTATAAAAAATTTGACACAATATCCCCTAAAAATGGAGGTTTCTCATGTTTTCAAAACATGTGTTTATTTTCTTTTTATCACCAAAACCAATTTCCAACAATTTTCAACAACATCATACACTAAATACTTCATATGAAACATTATAGTGAACTTGATTTGTGGTTAAAAATGTGTAGTCTTTAAGGTCTACACTTAACATACAATGATCTTTCAAAAATCAAGTTCTCTTGTAATTTTTAAACAAACTTTTATGAAACTTTAAGTTACTAACAAAACCATTCATGAGTTTTGTGGTTTCAAAGTCTTGTATATCATGTTCTAAAACCATTTTTATGTTCATTAGAAAGATCTTCATGTTTAAAACCTTGTTTCATCATGGATCTTTCAAGATCCATACTTTACATCTTCAGATCTTGCATAAACAAGCTTTTCATAGATTTTAGTTTCAAAAGCTAGTTTTATACACACTTTGTCACTTCAAGATTACAAGTTCATGCATAAAAATTCATTTTTCAAGTTCACATAAGTGTTTCACATGTTCATCTTCAAGTTTAACCATGGATCTTTCAAGATCCATGCTTAAACATGTTAGATCTAAGCTTCTAACAAGCTTAACATACTAGATCTAAACATACACACAAGATTTAACAACATCAACTTCATCAGATACACCAAAAATTACTAAAATCACTTGTTTTCTTCATGATTATGTTAGATCTTCTCATTTTCATCTTTTAAAGTTTAGTTACTTAGATGGTGAGACTTGTACATAACATAGACATGAACTAATTTAGTGATTAAGAGGCTTACAACTAGCTCTAATGGCTAGGGAAGTGGCACAAGAAGGAAGATGATGAAGATGGAAGAAAGTGAGCGGTTAAAAGCTCCTCCAAGTGGTCCTTCAAGTTCTAGCATCTCAAGCCTTCTTAGTTAGCCTCCACACACCTTGTAGTGACCTTAGATTGCCTTGTAATGGATTGAAAATGTTGGTGTGTGTGTGGTGTGTGAGCCGAGAGCAAGGGGGAGTGGGAGGAAGAAGATGGTGAAAATTTTGAAGTGATAATGTTAAGTGTAATGTTCTTTGGTTTATAATGACCATCCTCCAACATTTGCAAGACCCTTTGGACTACATGTCCCATATCTAAGCTACCATAGTTAATATTTTAACGGAAAGCAATTATGGGGCCCATGGGGCCGGCCAAGGATGAGGGGGGGGGGTAAAATGTAATTTCTTGGAAGTTGAGGGTTTTAAATGGAAACTGGAAGGTTTAAGTTAGTTTAAGTGTGTTTCGGTATTTTTATGATTTTTAAGGTATTCTATCCCCATAACTAGTTTAATATCATATAAACATTGCTTCTAGTCAAATTTTGATGTTTCGGATAGTGTCTAGTATTCGTTTCGTTAAGGTGCGTTAAAGTGCTAAATTGCGCAGTTTCACTAAGTATGAAGCACCTTTTGTGACAGTTTCAATTCCCGACACTTTGTAAGTTATTCTGGACACTAAAGCATCAATTCTGCATAACATTTTGGTGTTAGAATGCTGTTTATAGCTGAATTTCTGCTGAATTCGGCAGAATTCAGCATTTAAAGTGAGTTTCGGGTGTCTTTTAGTGCATAGTTTAGCTTCCGGAAAGTTTATATGTTAACCCTTGTATCCATACTTGGGTTTTAGTATATTTTAGATGTTGGACCCACTCCTAGGCCCTATTTTATTGTTTGACTGCTTTCTGCAGAAGTGCTGACACATTGTGTCTTACCGGTGAGTTTACTAGTCTTTCTGACGCAAGGCTTAAAGTAATGCACAAGGCAATATTTGAAGTATAAAACATGCATGAATTCATAAGTAAGGCAAGTAATCACATAATGTTGACGTCTAAGCACATAATTACAGATAATAAATAATATTAAAATAGTACGGAAATTACCGGTTTGGTGCCAGTTGTCACAGTATCCCCCCGTTAAAAGAATTTCGTCCCGAAATTCAAGCTGAGTTATCTCTCACAGGAGCTTTCTCGAATAGGTGGGGGTACTTGGCTTTGAACTGGTCTTCGCGTTCCCATGTGTACTCGGGTCTGTGTTTAGAGTTCCAACGTACTTTAACAAGTTTAATGCGACACGTCCTTGTCTTCTGGATCTTCCAATCCATTGCCTCAACAGGTTGTTCTGTAAATCGGAGTTTGTCGTCGATATGCACCTCATCCGCAGGGATGATAACTGTTTCTTGGGTTGGACTCTTTTTAACGTTTGACACATGGAACGTATCATGTACACCATTCAGTTCTTCCAGTAATTCTAATTTGTACGCTACGGTACCAATCTTTTCCAAGATCTTGAATGGCCCAATGTATCGTGGATTCAGCTTTCCACGTTTCCTGAACCTTGCTACACCTTTCCAAGGTGAGACCTTCAACAAAACTTTGTCTCCCACCTCGAAATCTAAAGGTTTCCGCCTTCGATCGACGTAGCTCTTTTGTCGATCACGAGCCGCCATGATGCGTTCTCGGATCTGCATGATCTTGTCGGTTGTTTCTTGAACAAGTTCAGGACTAATCAATTGTTTATCTCCAGCGTCTGCCCAACACAATGGTGAGCGGCACTTGCGGCCATATAGAGCTTCGAACGGCGCGGCTTTTATGCTTGTATGGTAGCTGTTATTATAGGAAAACTCAACTAAAGGTAGATTAGCAACCCAGCTGCCGCCTAAATCCATCACACATGCACGAAGCATATCTTCCAGTGTTTGTATAGTCCGTTCGCTCTGACCGTCTGTTTGCGGATGGAAGGCCGTGCTTAGATCCAATTGATATCCGAAGGCCTCTTGAAAGGATTGCCAGATCCTTGATACAAATCGTCCATCTCTGTCTGAAATTATCGAGATAGGCACTCCATGACGTGCCACTATCTCCTTAAGGTATAGTTCAGCCAACTTTCCAGTGCTATCTTTCTCTCGGATTGGTATGAAGTGTGCAGACTTCGTTAATTGATCCACTATTACCCATATCATATCATGCCCTCTAGGGGTCCTGGGTAATTTTGTTATGAAGTCCATCGAAATTTGCTCCCACTTCCATACGGGAATTTCAGGTTGTTGCAATAGATCGGACAATTTCTGATATTCGGCCTTGACATTAGCACAGGTTAGGCCCTTTCCAACATAAACAACAACGTCGCTTTTGAGTTTTGGCCACCAATAATACTCTTTCAGGTCTTGGTACATTTTGTCCGACCCGGGGTGGATCCAGTATCTCGACTTGTGAGCTTCGTCAAAGATGACTTCTCGAATACCGCCATAGAGCGGAACCCAAATGCGTCCCATAAAGTATAAGGTTCCCTCTGAATTTGGCACCAATTTCTTCTCCATACCTCGGAGATATTCAGCTTTAAGATTTTCCTTCTTAAGGGCTTCTTGTTGTGCGTCATGTATGCGTGAAGTGAGATTTGTCCGAATTGTCATTTCTAAAGCTCGAACCCTTAGGGTCTTAACCCTTTCCTTTCCATGATGGTACTTAATCTCACAGTCGTAATCGTTCAGCAACTCAACCCATCGTCGCTGACGCATATTTAGCTCCTTCTTATCAAATATGTGCTGCAGATTCTTGTGATCTGTGAAGATAGTACATCGAGTACCATACAAATAATATCGCCAAATCTTCAAGGCAAATACCACCGCGCCTAGCTCCAGGTCGTGGGTGGTATAATTCTTCTCATGTACTTTCAATTGTCGTGATGCATAAGCGATGAATTTTTGGCGTTGCATGAGCACGCAACCCAATCCTTGACGCGAAGCGTCACAGTATACCACGAAGTCTTCAGTGCCTTCGGGTAGGGATAGTATCGGTGCATCGCATAGCTTGTTTTTGAGTAGCTGGAAGGTTTCTTCCTGCTTGTCTCCCTAGTCGTACTTCTTGTCTTTCTTAGTAAGGGAGGTCAGCGGTTAAGCTATCTTGGAGAAATTCACGATAAATCTGTGGTAATAGCCCGCTAATCCCAAAAACTATCGAACTTAAATCGGTGTCTTGGGAGCTTCCCAATTCTTTATCGCTTCGATCTTCGCTGGATCCACATGGATACCATTCTCGTTCACCATGTGACCAAGGAACTGTACTTCGCGAATCCATAATTCGCATTTTGAGAACTTTGCATAAAGCTTCTCTTTCTTCAGTAGTTCCAGAATGGTTTGGAGATGTTGCTCGTGCTCTTCCTTTGTTCGTGAATAAATCAGAATATCATCGATAAATACAATCACGAATTTATCAAGATATGGCTTGCATACACGATTCATCAGATCCATAAACATTGTTGGCGCGTTCGTCAAACCAAACGGCATCACAAGGAACTCGTAATGTCCATAACTAGTCCTGAACGCAGTCTTTGGTATGCTCTCCTCTTGAATCCTTAACTTGTGATAACCAGACCGAAGGTCAATCTTGGAGTAATAGCTTGATCCTTGCAATTGGTCGAATAAGTCGTCAATCCTCGGTAATGGATACCGATTCTTAACAGTGAGCTTATTCAACTCTCTATAATCAATACACATCCGCAAGGTTCCATCCTTCTTCTTAATGAACAATACTGGAGCTCCCCAAGGCGAGAAGCTCGGCCTTATAAATCCTTTATCCAACAACTCCTGGAGTTGTGCAGATAATTCTTGCATCTCGGATGGTGCAAGTCAATATGGTGACTTGGCTACAGGAGCGGCTCCTGGAACTAGGTCAATATGGAACTCGACTTGTCTATGCGGAGGTAATCCTGGCAACTCTTCGGGAAAAACATCAGGGAATTCCTTTACCACAGGAATGTCTTGACGCTTCGGCTCCTCAGCCTTCTTATCTACAACATGCGCCAAGAATGCAACACATCCTTTTCACAGGCATTTTTGTGCCTTCATGCAGTTGATGATTCTCAAGGGCGTGTCTCTTTTCTCTCCATGGACTATGAGCGTTTCGTCATTCGCAAGAGGAATGCGAATGATTTTCTTGTGACAAACAACTTCGACCTTATTCTCAGACAGTCAGTCCATTCCGACTACCACATCGAAGCTACCCAACTGAACAGGCAAGAGATCGATACTAAATCTTCGCTCACCAAGTTCCAATGTACATCCCCTAACAACTTCGCCCTATTCAACAAGTTTACCATCGGCTAGTTCTATGGAATAAGGAATGTCTAATCTACTAGATTCTATTCCAAGCATACGTTTAAATTCCACAGACATGAAACTATAATCGGCACCAGTGTCAAATAATATGGATGCAAAGTGATGGTTAACGAGAAACGTACCGGTGACCACATTAGGGTCCTCGATGGCGTTCCTTGCTCCTATCACGAATGCTCGAGCTTGAGCGTTGTTTTCCCTTAGGCAGTCTTTCTTGAAATGCTCTTTGCTACCACAACCAAAACATCCTTGGTTCTGCCCAGTTCCATTACCATTTCGATTACCAGTACCATTTCCATTCCTGTAACCGTTCCCATTACCAGCACCGTTGCGGTCTCCATTCCCATTTCTATTACCACTTCCACCTCTTTTTCCCCAGCAATCTTCGGTACGGTGACCCAATTTTCCACACTTATCGCACTTTGGAATGCGACAAGCTCTGTCATGGTAACGTTTGCACTTGTTACATTTGGGCAAAGTGCCCTGGTATCCTCTAGTTGCAGCATCATTCGCAGCTGCAAAGGTTTTTGTCTCCTTGGGTGGATTAGGGTCACACTTCTTGTTGTTGGAACCCTTGTTGTTATTACGTGTTACTTGACTCAGATTCGAATGCTTCCTTTTCTTATCACCAGACGACTCAGCATGCGTCTCGGTTTTCTCAGTAGTTTTCAGCGATAATTTTTTCATACGGACAGCATCTTTGGTAAGGCTGACAACCAGAGTTACAGCCTGAGTGATCGTTGCTGGTTCTGCCGCAGTCACCAAGCTGCGAAATTCCAGAGCCAATCCCCAGATGTAGTGCTCAATGTGCTTAAATTTGGGAGTCACCAGATAGGGGATCACTCTTGACAGATCATGAAATCTCTGAGTGTAACCAACAATGTCCGCACCAACCATGGATAAATTCCAAAATTCCGTCTCCAACCTTTGGAGTTTAGCACGCGAGCAATACTTTTCCCTCATTCTTTCCTTCAACTCATCCCAAGTCATACCATACGCAGCATCATCACCTAGAGTTTGGACTTGCAAATTCCACCAAGTTAAAGCTTCGTCGACAACAACCCAGTAACAAAAGTGACTTGCTGGTCCACGGTGCACTTACTCATGCGGATTGTGGAATCAATTTTCTCTGTCTAGCGTACAAAAGCCACTGCACCTCCAGTGTCATCGTAATTCAGTAGCTTGCAGTCGAGCAACTGCTTATAGGTGCAGCCTGGAATTTCTCCAACCAATTCACACGTGAGCAATCAATGAAACAATGAAACAAAGACCGTTCATAAATTTCATCAAGTTATAGCAAATCAGCTTAAGGTTACCTTGAGTCAGGGTTCCTCTTGTGACAACCCTCACTAAACCAGGTATCCGTACGACTTAATTAATAATTAATTACTGCTTAATTACTGTGCTTACTTGAAATTGTGGATAAACTGCTACTTGAATGCTGATACATGTACTTACTTGCATCATACTTTACTTGCTGACACCCCATGTTTTGCTTACAGCACCTTTGTGACAACCTCGATGCACCAAACGCACAGTAGCACAATGAACGGATAACCTACTAAACGTGCTGTCATAACTAGCACCAGGCAGGCACTGCCTCTAAGGCCTGTAAGAGCCAGAGATAGTTTACTACACTAATAGAAAGTGTAGGGATATAAGGGTTGTAGAACTGCGTCACTAGGAATGAGATTACAGTGACCGGATGTGCCTAAAACATACTTTAAGTACAAAATTCAGCACTTTAATTAAAATTCAGCATTAAGCTACCTAATAAAGTGCCAAAACATGGGAAAAATATTACTAGACACTTTCCAATGTGTCGGGAATAAGTTGTGTCACTGAAAATAATAATAACGACACTTTAAAGCTTTGTTAAGCACTTTAACGGATCACTATCCAACCTAATAATCGGACTTTATCCGGAACATAAAAATATTGCCATCTACACCGTTTTTCTTTTTTCTAAGCCAGTTAGGGTCCCCGAATACCCTAACACCCGTTACAACTTACTACATGCTAGTAACTAAGTTAACCTCCTAATTAACTAAATAGATCTTAACCGTTTAGTTGGAAATGAACTAGGAGACCCCCCCCCCCCAACGAAATCGGTCACCATATGGTGACACCCATTGTCCTTGTAAGATTAAAATAATCTTGGTTGTCTAATATCAAGGTGACACAATAACCTTTGGTTAAAAATGGAAAGATTTATCTATAAGTAACTATCTTAACCCACCATTCATTTCACCATTTAACCAACCAACACATAACTCTCTCTCTCTCCCTCTCCTTAAGCTTACGGCCGAACACCACCCACCATCCATCCATCATTTTCGATTTCCTTCAAGCCATTCCAAGTGACTACAAGTGTTAAGGATCACATACGAGGAAGCTTGGTGCATTCGGAACGTGAAGGACCTCACCCTATTGCTTTTATCCACCCAATCTTCGACTAGATTCTTCCCTAGCCTCGAGCTAGTAGTAAGTTGCTTGAAACACACTCTCGATCTATTTTAAAGTGGTTAAAATAGTATATAACGGTTAAAACTTAAGAACATGCAAGATGATATGTTAAAGTCTACTAAAATGTTAAAAATGTTGGTTAATAGCACAAGGGTTGTGTAAATCTTGTAAGATTTGTTTTGTGTAATTATTTAGTGCCGATCTATGATGTGGTAGCTCGGATCATCATCTAACCCGGATTAGTCATGATCAAGAATCATGGCATAGAGTTTGCTTAGTGTACAAAGGGTTAAATGATGAAACTCTACCACACACTAAACATGAACTTGTGTAAAATCAATATTACTTATGAAATAGTGTTTAAAACTAGTAGATCTACGGATCTACAAGCGGTATTTTCAAAGGACCAAGTGTCAAGGAAATCTTATTTTCTAAAACCGGATCTTACACGAACAAGAATGATTTTTATAAACACACAAGTGTGTAAACACTTGTGTAACACTAATTTTCGACAAGGAACTAGTTTTGTCAAATTTTACTAGAAGTTGTAAAGATGGAATTTCATTAAAAACAAGACTTTTACGAAACCGGATTGATTTATACAAAAGATCCACAAAAAGTGATGAGATTTACTTCATATTTTAGATAAACCACAAGTTCATGCATTTTTGCGATTTACATCTATTTTGACTAGTTTAATGCTTTGAACATTGTTTTGATCGAATGAGAAAATTGTTGGTTTGATTTGTAAAAGTAAATGATACGCTTGAAAGCGTGGCCACCTCCAGTTACAGGGGAAACTCTGGCGAAATTTTCCCAAAAACCTAACACTTAGAAATATTTTCACTACAAGTGTTAGAAATACATTTTTAACGTGTTTTCGAATTATAAAATTTCGCCATGACTTTATTTACAAAATATCGGAGGTGGGGTTTTCACAAAATAAAAACGGGGTAAATATATATATTTGATATATATATCTTTCATAGCATCACTTGTAAAATGTTTACGAATATTTTGTGAAGTATACAAATATTATTTTTAGGGTAAAAATAATATTACCGAATGTTAACGATTCCAAAATAATACAAACGCCTTCATAATTAATAATAAGTTACAACGGTATAATTATTACCACCCGGTCTTTGAATCGTAACTTACGCAATTCAGAAAATACCAATGAACGCGTATTTGTCAGGAATATTATTTTGGAAAATTGTATGAAATAAAATATAATATTTTTGGGAAAAAATGATTATATTTTGAAGTAAGAAATAAAATATATTAAGTGAGGCTTAATAATGTATTTCGAATATTACGAACACGCATGTAATAGATCCCCCATCCTTGGGAAGGAGAATAATTACCAAGTACTTACAAAAATATAAACACGAAATAGTTGTCTAACTATTTCCCAAAAACTTAAACCTTAAGCTAAGGCACGGCCGTCCGTCTAATAGACTTAGTACGTGTAGGTCGTCGCACAGCTGCTTGATCAGGAGATATACTTGGTAGAGACGCACCACTGTGAGTTCATGCTCCCCCTTTTCTCTAACTGTTTTCAGTTTTCTAAACTGCGGGGGTGAAATACATGTTACTATGATTACGAATATTTCTTACATGGTATGGTTAGCGTAAGGAGGGTTATTATTTAGATCATGTGAGTGGGTAGGCGGAAACTTGGGACTATTAATCCTCATAGTAGGACCGAGGGGCAGGAGCGGTAGATCTATCTGGGTGTAGCGAGCCCAGCCCCAGGCCCAAACAGTACGGACCTCGGGGTGACTTTGTACCCAACGCATAAATCTGCTAGGTTTGAGTCTTCCTACTTGCACCTCACAAATATCAATGGCCTTGCAAACCATTGGTGATCTCTTTTTCCTTATTTGCTACATACCAGGAATTTTATACTTACAAAGGTTTTACTTACTCACTACACATGAACTTGCTCAACAATTTTTGTTGATTTTTCCAACTTACATGTATTTCAGGTAATTAAGGATCTGGCATGGTATACTACGTTTTCCCGCTGCATAAGGGTTATGAGGTCATCCAAGTTTAGGAGATGTGGCTTTTTCCTGGATGAGTCACAGTCCTTAAACTGCGTTTATTTCACGTTGGTGCTGTGTCTTTTCAAACAACGTTACTTTTTATGTCATCAGGTTGTAGTGTCTATCGCATGAGTTAACGCCTTAAGACAATGATTGTGTTACTTATGTTTTAAAACTTAATCCAATGGATGATCTTGCATGATTTTTATTTCATATAGCTTTGTTATGATTAAGCTATGGTATTAAGAAGTCACACCAAATTAACCACGCTTCCGCAAAGCCAGGGTGTGACAGCTTGGTATCAGAGCTCTGATCATAGCGAACTAGGATTCCTTCTCGAGTCTAGACTATGATCACTAGGGCTCTCACGAAAACATTTTTACACTGCATACCACTTAAGTCCAGATCCAAAACGTTTTTATAAACAAATGTTGAGCACATTTTATTTATTATTTATAGGCTCGGTCTGGGAGGCCGAGGCTCGGCCTGGGAGACCGAGGTAGTTGGCTAGTGGGACTAGGAAGAGCAGTCTGAGAGGCTGGGAGAATTTGGCTAGTGGGACTAGGAAGAGCAGTCTGAGAGGCTGGGAGAATTTGGCTAGTGGGACTAGGAAGAGCAGTCTGAGAGGCTGGGAGAATAGGCTAGTGGGACTAGGGAGAGCAGTCTGAGAGGCTGGGAGAATTTGGCTAGTGGGACTAGGAAGAGCAGTCTGAGAGGCTGGGAGAATTTGGCTAGTGGGACTAGGAAGAGCAGTCTGAGAGGCTGGGAGGCTAGTGGGACTAGGAGAATTGTTTGATTGCTTACTTGGTGACTAATGTGCTTGTCTGATTATATGATCGATTATTTGTGCATATTTGTGTTTATGATACATACACCATGGATTCATCAGGCACAGGTGATTCGGACACCACGGACCCTAGACCCATAGTATCCGACGACTTAGAGTCTTCAGAGCACGAGGTCCACACATCAGATGTTACCAGCACAGACGAGGATGGCTTTCAGCCCTTTGCGCTACCCGACGCTGTCGATGAGCCCGCTGACGGTCCTTTTGCTGGGCACCTACCACTCGTAGTGTAACACCTGTGTCATTTCAACCATCAAACAAATGCCAAACCAATGAAATAATGTATTTCATACTTTGGACTTGTATAAATATGTGTATCTTTTGCACATATCAACTCATGTTCGATTTCAAGCTCTAAATCGCTTTCTGGAAGGTTATACACGCACTGATGCGTAAATATAACCAGTTTAATGCAACGAACACTCCGGAATAGTGAAATAGGCTTAACATACCTTAAATAACCTTTACATAACTTAGATATAAGTTTTGGAAGGTTTGGTGTGGTGAAATCAAAGTTAAATCGCTTACAGGGACTAAAGTTGACAAACTGCGAAAGTATGCCAATTTGAACTGTAACAGACATTCCGGAACATGACCATAAGTTAAACATACCATAAATATCGTTTACATAGCTTAGAAATAGGCTTTGAGGTGTTCGGTATGCTAAAATAAACTTATGTGTCATTCAGGGACTAAAAGCGTCAAAAAGTGCACAGGTTTGCATTTTCGCGCATAACCTACGTTCTGAATACATCCGAACATCCAAAAATTTATGTAAGCATGACTATATTATGCTTTAGTGTTTGGCTTGCCAAAAATCCATTCGTCGCGTCAGTTGGATCGTTTTTCGTGCTTGTGCGCATTCCGTCGTAATTAAGCGAACATCGCGATCGTACGGCAAAACGAACCGACATCCTAGATATTTTTGAGCATATTTTGAGTTCCCTATACTTTAACTTCATTTTAGATCCTTGAAATGAGGTTAACGGGGTTCAAACGCATCGAAAATCGCTTAAACAAGGTGCAGGGACCATTTCTGTAAAATCTGCCAAAACAGGGGCCTAGCGTGACGCGAGGGGCCTTAGCGTCACGCGAGCCCCCTTCTGGACCAGATTAAGTGTATTTGACAGCTGGTTGCAGCTGTTTTGCACTCCCTAACCCCTTGCCAAGTGTTGATTCCTTATGGTGGTGAGCATTTTGAGGCACCACAACTTCCCGACAAGTGTACGCCTTGGATCGTGGCACGTTTTCCATGAAACGATCTTAACGGTTCTCCGAATACTATAAATACCCCATCACCCCAACCTCATTTCTTACAAGAATTCTGATTTGAGAGCTCTAAGTTGAAACCTTTGTTTCATACCTGAGTTCTTGGATCGGGATTAGCATTCGGGGACCCTTCGTAAGTATTCTTTCGTTCTTTTCCTTATTTTATTGCTTTTCGAGTCAGAAAGTCAAACTTTGTTTGACTTTCAGCGTTGACCAGTAATGGTCAATGCGAAGTTCGTTTGAACTTCGCAACGTGAGTGTAATCACGTTGGTTATAGTCCCTTGGGACTATGCCTACTGATTACCGCGTTGTCTAGGGTCGTAGGGTAAGCGATCTAATAAATCGCTTATACCTCGAACCCGACCCATTTGGTCGATCATTAAGATCCGACCAAACATATTAGGTGACCATAGTAGGTAGGGAATAACCTTTCGAGGTTATACCTTATGGTCGCTTCGTTTAAGTAGTTATATGATAGGTAGTTTATATGCCTTAGGTAAATTACCAGAATACCCTTATCATGTATAATTGGTAATTAAGCATATGTAACCTAAACTTTTGTCACATAACTGATTATGTAACATGTTTAGGCATATAACACTTGTCATAGGACTAGTTAGACGGTTCGAACGCGTTTCAAGCGCACGACGTGTTAAAGTAGCATAAGCTACCTAAACGGGTCGTAATGGGTTGTAAGCTGTTAGATTAAGGTTTCAATTAGTATGTAGGCTTTGTTAAACCATATGACACGAGTCTCTACACTCGTTTGGTTTACAAACCCTAATGCTACCCGATCTTCCGATCTAGGTCCGGTTAATTAACATAGTTACCTATATTAGGTGCCGTTTGATATCCGCGATCTCTAGCATTGTTTGGTTGTTACTCAAGGACTTCTGAGCAATCTCAAGTGAGTACATAGACCCCTCTTTTACTGTTTTCCAAACTGTTTTGGGGTGGAACACATGTGCCTACTTGTTACTTTCATGCTTTCCTGTTTTCACATCATATACTGCTATGTTCGTTAGTACATTATAGTACATGATTTCATTACATCTTATGCTAGGTGTGCCCATTTTGTGCATACTTAGTACATTGTTTTACATTGCTTTTCTGTTGCATATGCTTACCCAGCATATGAACACATTATACTACATATTGAACCGTTGTAATCATTTGACTGTGATCCGTTGATATCTGTGAACCGTTTGTATCTGTGAACCGTGTGAACCGTATTTGACATAGACATTTCGGCATAGACATTTTAACATGATTGACATTTGATCATGCATTTCCCACAAAACATAACTTTGATTTAAACCAAGTTTTACTTCAATACTTTGTTTTTGTGCATATGGTTTAGTTGAGACATTTCACTTGCCATACATGACATTTTGACATAGACATTTGACATGGATATTTGACATAGACATTTGACATGGATATTTGACATAGACATTTTGACATTGTTTGGTTTGATTAAGTGATTAAGTAACGATGCGTGTGTAATATGATACAAGCATGGTGGATACGCCGCTGGTACTTCCTATATATAAGTGTTTGTATGGTATTACATATTGTAGCGTTATTTGAATCATTTCAGTTTGATACATATAACATTTTATACAAATAACATATTTTTCACAAGACATTGTTTTACAAACAACTTATCTTATACAAAATCCATTTTTAACTATGGTTATTCATTTAACCATACATCATTCATTTATTTATACATATCATCTGAACTCATTGTTTTTCAAATGATTTACAAAACAAAGCAAATTACAAGGTTCATGACTAAACATTTTCTCAAACATAAGTCATGGAACCTATTTTCACAAAACCTATGTATCTCACAGGCATTTTTATGCTGACGTACCTATTTTCACATGTGTTTTTCAGGAACTGTTGCATAAGATGATCAAGATACACATAGGCAGACTTGGGCTTTAGTGACAATAAAAGATGCAAGACTAGTTAATATTGTTGTTTTTCTTGTTTGTTAAGACATTGTAACACTTTAATCAATAAAACGAAACTTCAATTGCCATGGATTTGAAACAATTAATTCTGTTACAACACTCCCCGACATTTCCGCCACGTTTGTATGTTCTACGTGGTCGGGGTGTGACAGAAAAGATGGTATCAGAGCCAATGGTTATAGGGAATTAGGTTATTAGTAATGCTTTGACCTAGTCTATAACCTTCTTAGGACCCTAACGCGAGTTTACTTGCGTTTAGTCATAAAACAATACTGTCACCTATCCTTAGGCGACTACCACAACAAGAACATAATTTTCGAAACCGCTTTGAAAACTAATCATCTGTTCAAGGATGATTGATTACTAGGTTTTGAACCCTCTGTTATAAGGTTTTGAACCCCTTTGAGTTTTCAAAAATCTCGTCAAGGTTTTGGGTTTTAAATAATGTGAACACGTGCAAACTGGAAGGGTGAATGCCTGTATTCTGAGTTTTCTGTCTAGGCAAGCACTTCGTATACATCTCAACCAGACGCGAGACCAGTTGTGCTTACCTGGGAATTCTTGGGATGAGTGTTCACTTATAGGCGAGCATGTCTTCGCGATACATTATTTTTGACCTATTTACTTTGATTATTCACCGAGGTCGTTTGTTGCTTTGTAGTAACAAACAAATGACCACTATCCATTGCTTTCATCAAATTTGTTTCATCTCAATTCTTTTCGTCTAATTCTCTCACTCGTTTCCTTTCATGTTCCTCTTTTAGAATGCCTCCTCGACGCGAAAACCAGATAGCGACTGCCGAGCTGGCAGAAATCATTGCGCAGCAAATGGCTGCTCAATTCCCAAACCTCTTTGCTCAATGGAATCAAGCCAACAACAACAACAATGGTCCATGCAATTTCAAGAGTTTTAACTCGGCGAAACCACTCAAGTTTAGTGGTTCTGAGGGAGCGACTGGGCTTCTTCAATGGTTCGAGAGCATTGAGAATACTTTCCGCCATGTGCAGTGTCCTGACAATCGCAAGGTCGAGTTTGCTTCTAGTGTGTTCCAGAAGAGAGCCCTTACGTGGTGGAACGGTGTTATGAGAGATCGTGGTGCAGAAGTTGCTCTCGCACAGACATGGGCTGAACTTAGGGCCCTTATGATGAAGGAATTCTGTCCTCGACATGAGATCAGGGCTTTGGAAAGGGCATTCGACAATCTGGAGCAAGACAGTGGTGAGCATCGAGCCTACACGGACCGTTATGAGGAGTTAAGTCTGTTATGCCCAAACATGGTCACGCCTTTGGATAAGGCAATCGAAAAGTACATTGATGGCCTCCCTGACTCAATACAAGACATTGTGACTGGTAGCAACCCTACTACAGTTAGACAGGCCATTGAGCTATCTGCAACCTTGACTGAATCTAAGATCAGGAAAGGTAAACTTTTCTGAAAAGGTGACAAGAAGCCGGTTGAAGAATCGAAACCAATCGAGGAATCAAAGATCATGGATGAACAGACTGGATCCCCTAAGAGGTCAAAGAAGCGAAAGGCTTCTCAGAACTACGCTGTGGTCGCTCACAATGATCAAGCCGTCCTCAACCAACCAGCTCAACCCCCTGCCAGGAAACCCTACAACGGAACTGCACCTTTGTGCAACCAATGTGGCCTACATCATCATGCTGGGGTGAAGTGCCGCACATGCGAAGTTTGCGGACTTATAGGTCATACAGCTAGGGTTTGCCCAACCGCAGCTGCACCAAATCAAGCTGGCAACAATCCTGCTCAAGCTCGTTTTCCACCGGGATCTTGCTACAACTGTGGCGAGATGGGCCATTTTAGTAGGAATTGCCCAAGGCTTGCTAATGCAAATCCAGCGCAGGGATGAGCATATGATCAACCAGAAGACAACATCGTTTAGAAATAATCACGTCTTATGTATTATTTTCTTTTGTTGTTGTCAAGATCCAAGAAACAGTTGTTATCGTTGTTTATAAATAAATCTTTTATTTACATTGCAATGTATTTATGTGATTGTATGTATAAACAACATATCCCCTCCAATACCGACAATCAAGGAACCGCATTCCTTGAAGAACAGACTACTCCCAAATTTCTTCCATTGTATGATCTCTTGCGTTTTTCACGAAAATCCTAAGTACCTGTTTCTTCCAAGAGAAACGAAGTACGAGGTGCCAAGTTAATAGCAATCAATAACAAGATATTAACAATTAAACAACTATGTGATTATGTGCTTATGAACATTACAAGACAAACTGTGCGGACTATGCAAGGAATTACGTAATTATGGATGCATACATAATTATGGAATTTAGTGCACAGAAACCACAGCGAGCTTTGTCATGTACCTAGAAGTTAACCCTATTCATTTCCAATTCTGATGAAGTATCCGTTGAGGAAAAATGAACTAGCTATTCATTTTTCACTTCTGAAGAATATCCGTTGAGGAAATGAATATCCGTTTATCCTTCATTTCCAATTCTGAAGAATAACCGTTGAGGAAAATGACTCCGTTTGTGCATTTTCGTTCTGAAGAGTATCCGTCGAGGGAAATGAGTATCCGTTTATCCTTCATTTCCAATTCTAAAGAATACCCGTTGAGGAAAATGACTCCGTTTGTGCATTTTCGTTCTGCAGAGTATCCGTCGAGGGAAATGAATATCCGTTTATGAAATCCTTCATTTCCGAACCTGAGGAAACAACCGTTGAAAATGACTCCGTTAGTTCATTTTCGTTTCTGAAGATTATCCGTTGAGGAAATGAATATCCGTTGTGTAATCCTTCATTTCCGAACCTGAGGAAACAACCGTTGAAAATGACTCCGTTAGTTCATTTTCGTTTCTGAAGATTATCCGTTGAGGAAATGAACATCCATTTGTCTATCATCTTCATTTCCGAACCTGAGGAAACAACCGTTGAAAATGACTCCGTTAGTTCATTTTCGTTTCTGAAGATTATCCGTTGAGGAAATGAATATCCGTTTGTCTATCATTTTCATTTCCGTTTCTGAGGAAGCAACCGTTGAAAATGACTCTGTTTGTTCATTTTCGTTTCTGAAGATTTGTCCGTTGAGGAAATGAATATCCGTTTGTCTATCATTTTCATTTCCGTTTCTGAGGAAGCAACCGTTGAAAATGACTCTGTTTGTTCATTTTCGTTTCTGAAGATTTGTCCGTTGAGGGAATGAATATCCATTTGTCTATCATTTTCATTTCCGTTTCTGAGGAAGCAACCGTTGAAAATGACTCCGTTTGTTCATTTTCGTTTCTCAGAATTGTCCGTTAAGGAAATGAATCCCCGTTTGTTTATTCCTTCATTTCCGCTTCTGAAGAATACTCGTTGAGGAAAATGACATCGTTTGTTCATTTTAGTTCTGAAGAATGTCCGTTAAGGAAATGACAGGATTATGCTTTACATATCTCTGGTGGTTATCTGACACAAAGTCACAAATAGACTCCTACGAATTAATTTCGGGACGAAATTTCCTAAAGTAGGGGAGACTGTAACACCTGTGTCATTTCAACCATCAAACAAATGCCAAACCAATGAAATAATGTATTTCATACTTTGGACTTGTATAAATATGTGTATCTTTTGCACATATCAACTCATGTTCGATTTCAAGCTCTAAATCGCTTTCTGGAAGGTTATACACGCACTGATGCGTAAATATAACCAGTTTAATGCAACGAACACTCCGGAATAGTGAAATAGGCTTAACATACCTTAAATAACCTTTACATAACTTAGATATAAGTTTTGGAAGGTTTGGTGTGGTGAAATCAAAGTTAAATCGCTTACAGGGACTAAAGTTGACAAACTGCGAAAGTATGCCAATTTGAACTGTAACAGACATTCCGGAACATGACCATAAGTTAAACATACCATAAATATCCTTTACATAGCTTAGAAATAGGCTTTGAGGTGTTCGGTATGCTAAAATAAACTTATGTGTCATTCAGGGACTAAAAGCGTCAAAAAGTGCACAGGTTTGCATTTTCGCGCATAACCTACGTTCTGAATACATCCGGACATCCAAAAATTTATGTAAGCATGACTATATTATGCTTTAGTGTTTGGCTTGCCAAAAATCCATTCGTCGCGTCAGTTGGATCGTTTTTCGTGCTTGTGCGCATTCCGTCGTAATTAAGCGAACATCGCGATCGTACGGCAAAACGAACCGACATCCTAGATATTTTTGAGCATATTTTGAGTTCCCTATACTTTAACTTCATTTTAGATCCTTGAAATGAGGTTAACGGGGTTCAAACGCATCGAAAATCGCTTAAACAAGGTGCAGGGACCATTTCTGTAAAATCTGCCAAAACAGGGGCCTAGCGTGACGCGAGGGGCCTTAGCGTCACGCGAGCCCCCTTCTGGACCAGATTAAGTGTATTTGACAGCTGGTTGCAGCTGTTTTGCACTCCCTAACCCCTTGCCAAGTGTTGATTCCTTATGGTGGTGAGCATTTTGAGGCACCACAACTTCCCGACAAGTGTACGCCTTGGATCGTGGCACGTTTTCCATGAAACGATCTTAACGGTTCTCCGAATACTATAAATACCCCATCACCCCAACCTCATTTCTTACAAGAATTCTGATTTGAGAGCTCTAAGTTGAAACCTTTGTTTCATACCTGAGTTCTTGGATCGGGATTAGCATTCGGGGACCCTTCGTAAGTATTCTTTCGTTCTTTTCCTTATTTTATTGCTTTTCGAGTCAGAAAGTCAAACTTTGTTTGACTTTCAGCGTTGACCAGTAATGGTCAATGCGAAGTTCGTTTGAACTTCGCAACGTGAGTGTAATCACGTTGGTTATAGTCCCTTGGGACTATGCCTACTGATTACCGCGTTGTCTAGGGTCGTAGGGTAAGCGATCTAATAAATCGCTTATACCTCGAACCCGACCCATTTGGTCGATCATTAAGATCCGACCAAACATATTAGGTGACCATAGTAGGTAGGGAATAACCTTTCGAGGTTATACCTTATGGTCGCTTCGTTTAAGTAGTTATATGATAGGTAGTTTATATGCCTTAGGTAAATTACCAGAATACCCTTATCATGTATAATTGGTAATTAAGCATATGTAACCTAAACTTTTGTCACATAACTGATTATGTAACATGTTTAGGCATATAACACTTGTCATAGGACTAGTTAGACGGTTCGAACGCGTTTCAAGCGCACGACGTGTTAAAGTAGCATAAGCTACCTAAACGGGTCGTAATGGGTTGTAAGCTGTTAGATTAAGGTTTCAATTAGTATGTAGGCTTTGTTAAACCATATGACACGAGTCTCTACACTCGTTTGGTTTACAAACCCTAATGCTACCCGATCTTCCGATCTAGGTCCGGTTAATTAACATAGTTACCTATATTAGGTGCCGTTTGATATCCGCGATCTCTAGCATTGTTTGGTTGTTACTCAAGGACTTCTGAGCAATCTCAAGTGAGTACATAGACCCCTCTTTTACTGTTTTCCAAACTGTTTTGGGGTGGAACACATGTGCCTACTTGTTACTTTCATGCTTTCCTGTTTTCACATCATATACTGCTATGTTCGTTAGTACATTATAGTACATGATTTCATTACATCTTATGCTAGGTGTGCCCATTTTGTGCATACTTAGTACATTGTTTTACATTGCTTTTCTGTTGCATATGCTTACCCAGCATATGAACACATTATACTACATATTGAACCGTTGTAATCATTTGACTGTGATCCGTTGATATCTGTGAACCGTTTGTATCTGTGAACCGTGTGAACCGTATTTGACATAGACATTTCGGCATAGACATTTTAACATGATTGACATTTGATCATGCATTTCCCACAAAACATAACTTTGATTTAAACCAAGTTTTACTTCAATACTTTGTTTTTGTGCATATGGTTTAGTTGAGACATTTCACTTGCCATACATGACATTTTGACATAGACATTTGACATGGATATTTGACATAGACATTTGACATGGATATTTGACATAGACATTTTGACATTGTTTGGTTTGATTAAGTGATTAAGTAACGATGCGTGTGTAATATGATACAAGCATGGTGGATACGCCGCTGGTACTTCCTATATATAAGTGTTTGTATGGTATTACATATTGTAGCGTTATTTGAATCATTTCAGTTTGATACATATAACATTTTATACAAATAACATATTTTTCACAAGACATTGTTTTACAAACAACTTATCTTATACAAAATCCATTTTTAACTATGGTTATTCATTTAACCATACATCATTCATTTATTTATACATATCATCTGAACTCATTGTTTTTCAAATGATTTACAAAACAAAGCAAATTACAAGGTTCATGACTAAACATTTTCTCAAACATAAGTCATGGAACCTATTTTCACAAAACCTATGTATCTCACAGGCATTTTTATGCTGACGTACCTATTTTCACATGTGTTTTTCAGGAACTGTTGCATAAGATGATCAAGATACACATAGGCAGACTTGGGCTTTAGTGACAATAAAAGATGCAAGACTAGTTAATATTGTTGTTTTTCTTGTTTGTTAAGACATTGTAACACTTTAATCAATAAAACGAAACTTCAATTGCCATGGATTTGAAACAATTAATTCTGTTACAACACTCCCCGACATTTCCGCCACGTTTGTATGTTCTACGTGGTCGGGGTGTGACAGAAAAGATGGTATCAGAGCCAATGGTTATAGGGAATTAGGTTATTAGTAATGCTTTGACCTAGTCTATAACCTTCTTAGGACCCTAACGCGAGTTTACTTGCGTTTAGTCATAAAACAATACTGTCACCTATCCTTAGGCGACTACCACAACAAGAACATAATTTTCGAAACCGCTTTGAAAACTAATCATCTGTTCAAGGATGATTGATTACTAGGTTTTGAACCCTCTGTTATAAGGTTTTGAACCCCTTTGAGTTTTCAAAAATCTCGTCAAGGTTTTGGGTTTTAAATAATGTGAACACGTGCAAACTGGAAGGGTGAATGCCTGTATTCTGAGTTTTCTGTCTAGGCAAGCACTTCGTATACATCTCAACCAGACGCGAGACCAGTTGTGCTTACCTGGGAATTCTTGGGATGAGTGTTCACTTATAGGCGAGCATGTCTTCGCGATACATTATTTTTGACCTATTTACTTTGATTATTCACCGAGGTCGTTTGTTGCTTTGTAGTAACAAACAAATGACCACTATCCATTGCTTTCATCAAATTTGTTTCATCTCAATTCTTTTCGTCTAATTCTCTCACTCGTTTCCTTTCATGTTCCTCTTTTAGAATGCCTCCTCGACGCGAAAACCAGATAGCGACTGCCGAGCTGGCAGAAATCATTGCGCAGCAAATGGCTGCTCAATTCCCAAACCTCTTTGCTCAATGGAATCAAGCCAACAACAACAACAATGGTCCATGCAATTTCAAGAGTTTTAACTCGGCGAAACCACTCAAGTTTAGTGGTTCTGAGGGAGCGACTGGGCTTCTTCAATGGTTCGAGAGCATTGAGAATACTTTCCGCCATGTGCAGTGTCCTGACAATCGCAAGGTCGAGTTTGCTTCTAGTGTGTTCCAGAAGAGAGCCCTTACGTGGTGGAACGGTGTTATGAGAGATCGTGGTGCAGAAGTTGCTCTCGCACAGACATGGGCTGAACTTAGGGCCCTTATGATGAAGGAATTCTGTCCTCGACATGAGATCAGGGCTTTGGAAAGGGCATTCGACAATCTGGAGCAAGACAGTGGTGAGCATCGAGCCTACACGGACCGTTATGAGGAGTTAAGTCTGTTATGCCCAAACATGGTCACGCCTTTGGATAAGGCAATCGAAAAGTACATTGATGGCCTCCCTGACTCAATACAAGACATTGTGACTGGTAGCAACCCTACTACAGTTAGACAGGCCATTGAGCTATCTGCAACCTTGACTGAATCTAAGATCAGGAAAGGTAAACTTTTCTGAAAAGGTGACAAGAAGCCGGTTGAAGAATCGAAACCAATCGAGGAATCAAAGATCATGGATGAACAGACTGGATCCCCTAAGAGGTCAAAGAAGCGAAAGGCTTCTCAGAACTACGCTGTGGTCGCTCACAATGATCAAGCCGTCCTCAACCAACCAGCTCAACCCCCTGCCAGGAAACCCTACAACGGAACTGCACCTTTGTGCAACCAATGTGGCCTACATCATCATGCTGGGGTGAAGTGCCGCACATGCGAAGTTTGCGGACTTATAGGTCATACAGCTAGGGTTTGCCCAACCGCAGCTGCACCAAATCAAGCTGGCAACAATCCTGCTCAAGCTCGTTTTCCACCGGGATCTTGCTACAACTGTGGCGAGATGGGCCATTTTAGTAGGAATTGCCCAAGGCTTGCTAATGCAAATCCAGCGCAGGGATGAGCATATGATCAACCAGAAGACAACATCGTTTAGAAATAATCACGTCTTATGTATTATTTTCTTTTGTTGTTGTCAAGATCCAAGAAACAGTTGTTATCGTTGTTTATAAATAAATCTTTTATTTACATTGCAATGTATTTATGTGATTGTATGTATAAACAACATATCCCCTCCAATACCGACAATCAAGGAACCGCATTCCTTGAAGAACAGACTACTCCCAAATTTCTTCCATTGTATGATCTCTTGCGTTTTTCACGAAAATCCTAAGTACCTGTTTCTTCCAAGAGAAACGAAGTACGAGGTGCCAAGTTAATAGCAATCAATAACAAGATATTAACAATTAAACAACTATGTGATTATGTGCTTATGAACATTACAAGACAAACTGTGCGGACTATGCAAGGAATTACGTAATTATGGATGCATACATAATTATGGAATTTAGTGCACAGAAACCACAGCGAGCTTTGTCATGTACCTAGAAGTTAACCCTATTCATTTCCAATTCTGATGAAGTATCCGTTGAGGAAAAATGAACTAGCTATTCATTTTTCACTTCTGAAGAATATCCGTTGAGGAAATGAATATCCGTTTATCCTTCATTTCCAATTCTGAAGAATAACCGTTGAGGAAAATGACTCCGTTTGTGCATTTTCGTTCTGAAGAGTATCCGTCGAGGGAAATGAGTATCCGTTTATCCTTCATTTCCAATTCTAAAGAATACCCGTTGAGGAAAATGACTCCGTTTGTGCATTTTCGTTCTGCAGAGTATCCGTCGAGGGAAATGAATATCCGTTTATGAAATCCTTCATTTCCGAACCTGAGGAAACAACCGTTGAAAATGACTCCGTTAGTTCATTTTCGTTTCTGAAGATTATCCGTTGAGGAAATGAATATCCGTTGTGTAATCCTTCATTTCCGAACCTGAGGAAACAACCGTTGAAAATGACTCCGTTAGTTCATTTTCGTTTCTGAAGATTATCCGTTGAGGAAATGAACATCCATTTGTCTATCATCTTCATTTCCGAACCTGAGGAAACAACCGTTGAAAATGACTCCGTTAGTTCATTTTCGTTTCTGAAGATTATCCGTTGAGGAAATGAATATCCGTTTGTCTATCATTTTCATTTCCGTTTCTGAGGAAGCAACCGTTGAAAATGACTCTGTTTGTTCATTTTCGTTTCTGAAGATTTGTCCGTTGAGGAAATGAATATCCGTTTGTCTATCATTTTCATTTCCGTTTCTGAGGAAGCAACCGTTGAAAATGACTCTGTTTGTTCATTTTCGTTTCTGAAGATTTGTCCGTTGAGGGAATGAATATCCATTTGTCTATCATTTTCATTTCCGTTTCTGAGGAAGCAACCGTTGAAAATGACTCCGTTTGTTCATTTTCGTTTCTCAGAATTGTCCGTTAAGGAAATGAATCCCCGTTTGTTTATTCCTTCATTTCCGCTTCTGAAGAATACTCGTTGAGGAAAATGACATCGTTTGTTCATTTTAGTTCTGAAGAATGTCCGTTAAGGAAATGACAGGATTATGCTTTACATATCTCTGGTGGTTATCTGACACAAAGTCACAAATAGACTCCTACGAATTAATTTCGGGACGAAATTTCCTAAAGTAGGGGAGACTGTAACACCTGTGTCATTTCAACCATCAAACAAATGCCAAACCAATGAAATAATGTATTTCATACTTTGGACTTGTATAAATATGTGTATCTTTTGCACATATCAACTCATGTTCGATTTCAAGCTCTAAATCGCTTTCTGGAAGGTTATACACGCACTGATGCGTAAATATAACCAGTTTAATGCAACGAACACTCCGGAATAGTGAAATAGGCTTAACATACCTTAAATAACCTTTACATAACTTAGATATAAGTTTTGGAAGGTTTGGTGTGGTGAAATCAAAGTTAAATCGCTTACAGGGACTAAAGTTGACAAACTGCGAAAGTATGCCAATTTGAACTGTAACAGACATTCCGGAACATGACCATAAGTTAAACATACCATAAATATCCTTTACATAGCTTAGAAATAGGCTTTGAGGTGTTCGGTATGCTAAAATAAACTTATGTGTCATTCAGGGACTAAAAGCGTCAAAAAGTGCACAGGTTTGCATTTTCGCGCATAACCTACGTTCTGAATACATCCGGACATCCAAAAATTTATGTAAGCATGACTATATTATGCTTTAGTGTTTGGCTTGCCAAAAATCCATTCGTCGCGTCAGTTGGATCGTTTTTCGTGCTTGTGCGCATTCCGTCGTAATTAAGCGAACATCGCGATCGTACGGCAAAACGAACCGACATCCTAGATATTTTTGAGCATATTTTGAGTTCCCTATACTTTAACTTCATTTTAGATCCTTGAAATGAGGTTAACGGGGTTCAAACGCATCGAAAATCGCTTAAACAAGGTGCAGGGACCATTTCTGTAAAATCTGCCAAAACAGGGGCCTAGCGTGACGCGAGGGGCCTTAGCGTCACGCGAGCCCCCTTCTGGACCAGATTAAGTGTATTTGACAGCTGGTTGCAGCTGTTTTGCACTCCCTAACCCCTTGCCAAGTGTTGATTCCTTATGGTGGTGAGCATTTTGAGGCACCACAACTTCCCGACAAGTGTACGCCTTGGATCGTGGCACGTTTTCCATGAAACGATCTTAACGGTTCTCCGAATACTATAAATACCCCATCACCCCAACCTCATTTCTTACAAGAATTCTGATTTGAGAGCTCTAAGTTGAAACCTTTGTTTCATACCTGAGTTCTTGGATCGGGATTAGCATTCGGGGACCCTTCGTAAGTATTCTTTCGTTCTTTTCCTTATTTTATTGCTTTTCGAGTCAGAAAGTCAAACTTTGTTTGACTTTCAGCGTTGACCAGTAATGGTCAATGCGAAGTTCGTTTGAACTTCGCAACGTGAGTGTAATCACGTTGGTTATAGTCCCTTGGGACTATGCCTACTGATTACCGCGTTGTCTAGGGTCGTAGGGTAAGCGATCTAATAAATCGCTTATACCTCGAACCCGACCCATTTGGTCGATCATTAAGATCCGACCAAACATATTAGGTGACCATAGTAGGTAGGGAATAACCTTTCGAGGTTATACCTTATGGTCGCTTCGTTTAAGTAGTTATATGATAGGTAGTTTATATGCCTTAGGTAAATTACCAGAATACCCTTATCATGTATAATTGGTAATTAAGCATATGTAACCTAAACTTTTGTCACATAACTGATTATGTAACATGTTTAGGCATATAACACTTGTCATAGGACTAGTTAGACGGTTCGAACGCGTTTCAAGCGCACGACGTGTTAAAGTAGCATAAGCTACCTAAACGGGTCGTAATGGGTTGTAAGCTGTTAGATTAAGGTTTCAATTAGTATGTAGGCTTTGTTAAACCATATGACACGAGTCTCTACACTCGTTTGGTTTACAAACCCTAATGCTACCCGATCTTCCGATCTAGGTCCGGTTAATTAACATAGTTACCTATATTAGGTGCCGTTTGATATCCGCGATCTCTAGCATTGTTTGGTTGTTACTCAAGGACTTCTGAGCAATCTCAAGTGAGTACATAGACCCCTCTTTTACTGTTTTCCAAACTGTTTTGGGGTGGAACACATGTGCCTACTTGTTACTTTCATGCTTTCCTGTTTTCACATCATATACTGCTATGTTCGTTAGTACATTATAGTACATGATTTCATTACATCTTATGCTAGGTGTGCCCATTTTGTGCATACTTAGTACATTGTTTTACATTGCTTTTCTGTTGCATATGCTTACCCAGCATATGAACACATTATACTACATATTGAACCGTTGTAATCATTTGACTGTGATCCGTTGATATCTGTGAACCGTTTGTATCTGTGAACCGTGTGAACCGTATTTGACATAGACATTTCGGCATAGACATTTTAACATGATTGACATTTGATCATGCATTTCCCACAAAACATAACTTTGATTTAAACCAAGTTTTACTTCAATACTTTGTTTTTGTGCATATGGTTTAGTTGAGACATTTCACTTGCCATACATGACATTTTGACATAGACATTTGACATGGATATTTGACATAGACATTTGACATGGATATTTGACATAGACATTTTGACATTGTTTGGTTTGATTAAGTGATTAAGTAACGATGCGTGTGTAATATGATACAAGCATGGTGGATACGCCGCTGGTACTTCCTATATATAAGTGTTTGTATGGTATTACATATTGTAGCGTTATTTGAATCATTTCAGTTTGATACATATAACATTTTATACAAATAACATATTTTTCACAAGACATTGTTTTACAAACAACTTATCTTATACAAAATCCATTTTTAACTATGGTTATTCATTTAACCATACATCATTCATTTATTTATACATATCATCTGAACTCATTGTTTTTCAAATGATTTACAAAACAAAGCAAATTACAAGGTTCATGACTAAACATTTTCTCAAACATAAGTCATGGAACCTATTTTCACAAAACCTATGTATCTCACGGGCATTTTTATGCTGACGTACCTATTTTCACATGTGTTTTTCAGGAACTGTTGCATAAGATGATCAAGATACACATAGGCAGACTTGGGCTTTAGTGACAATAAAAGATGCAAGACTAGTTAATATTGTTGTTTTTCTTGTTTGTTAAGACATTGTAACACTTTAATCAATAAAACGAAACTTCAATTGCCATGGATTTGAAACAATTAATTCTGTTACAACACTCCCCGACATTTCCGCCACGTTTGTATGTTCTACGTGGTCGGGGTGTGACACGTAGAGATCCCTACTCCCATACCTTTGGCCGTTTATCCTGCTTACGATATGCTCCTCGACGCCGACGCTGACGACGACGTCGATCCGTTTGATGATGAGCCCCTGGAGGACGATGTTGAGGGCGAGGCCCTTCTAGCTGACGGTGGTCTTTTGTTACTCGCAGAGGCTCCAGCTGAGGAGTCACCTGCACACTCACCCGCTCCAGACTCCTTCGAGTCTGTGGCCTCTGCACCGTCACACACTCGGAGCGCGCAGCACTATTCACATGGTTCAGATCCTGACAGGGCATCATCTGCTGTCTCTGCTCCTAGATTTGCTTTCGATCACGACCTCGATGAGGATTCAGACCCTGTTTTTCCCTGGACTTGACCCGGACCAGGAGATAGAGTTCATCCACTTGGATCAGCCTATGGTTGACCCTGTAGACCCAGTTGACCCTGCATTCGCTGATCATGCAGAGTTTGATATGGAGTTCGTTGATCCCGAGCCTGCCATGGCCCTTGAGCCAGTAGCTGCTCCTGACCCAGTGTTTGAGCATGACCCTGTTCATGCTGGCATGCCCATTGATCCTGTGATTTCTGACCTACCCATTGATGATCACCCTGCTGATGCACCACTACTGGAGGGTGACCACGTTATTGCTGCTGGTCATGTTGATCCCCCACTTATCGCTGTTATACCTGCTGACTCTCCTGTTGCACCCCACCCTGACCTGTGCCTGTACAGTTCGATCGTGCACCTTTTGCAACCCAAGTTGATCCTCGATACGCGCACACCCGAAATGGGTGGATAGACGATGACAATGGTTACCCACCTTTCGAGTTTCCTGTGACGCTCTCTTGTGGCTCCTATTTCAGCCCCTGTTCCAGCTCCTTTGGATGCACCTTTGCTACCCACACTCACCGCTGATGTCCTCCACACCGTTACATGACCCGGAGCCTGCACTTGAACCAGCTACTACACCATTTGGGTCAGCTTGATGTTGCGCCTGCTGAACCTACACCTTTACGTGGTCATGATCCTGTTTCTTTTTGTCTGCCGGACGTTGCACCCCTTACATCTACCTGCATCAGACAACCCCCCCTCATCTGTGGAGAGGTTCGTTTTCCCTTGTGAAGATCGACGCCCGTGCACCATCGTGCCTAACACTTTCTGTCTGGACATACCCGCGCCTAGTAGAGATGCTCCAGGCCGCACCGCTTGCTATATTCACCTCTACAACGCTCGATAAGCCGATTTGATGGTCCCTATGAACGCACTATGCTAACTACAAACCCTCACCACTTCTCGCGTTATGAAAACCACACAAGTTGCTCCTGTAACATCAACTGTAGTTGAGGATATGAGTCGCGAAACGTGGAAGCTTGAGCTGACACCGCAAAGAGCAACGTCAAATGCAAAACGTTACATAACCAAAAACATGAGTTAAGTGTCTACATCACAAGACAGCATATTTTCTGAAAACTTTAAGTAAACACCACGCCCTCCACCAGCATGCCTTGATCCGCCACGTACATCAGGATCCCCTTTTATGCTCTTGACCTCTGAAATTTCACCGTCCTCAGGATCTCGATACTCGTTCCTTTTACCATTAAGCGGCAAATCAGTTGACTACTTCGAGGAATATACGAGCTCGCAGAGGAATTCAAGCATGTCGACAGTTTACTTTTCTTTCCTTCCCCCCCACCTTAGTCACCAGAAATGTTGGTGTCTGGATAACGCAGACTGCGTTATGATTGGGTAGAGACCCCAAGATTGTGGAAATTTGTGAAGACCACGTCTGACTACGTAATTTAGATATGCGGATATACTTGTTGGGCAAGGGTAGGGGGACCCGGTGACCCGGATAATGTGATACATTTTGTAAGACAATGAAGTTGTAGCTGGAAAACGATGGGAACCAATTGTCATTAAGCATGCACCCAAAGCACTGTGGCCAATAACCAACGAAAGCACAGTCGCCATGTCATTACTAAATGCGATCAGTAACGCTTATGTGCGTACTAAAATTTTAATACTACATGTTTACTTGCTATACTTTCATTAAACGAAACCCTCAAATTACGTACGAATGTTATGAGTTTGATGCAATGTGCTTACCCGTATAATGAAAACCTAATCATAAGACGTGATACCAATATAATGGGAATGTGCTATGACTGAGAAACACGTGTTTGTTTGATATACTTTCGGTAAACATGATTCCAATTACTTGCTTGATAAATGGCGTGATGTGTAATATGATGACTTAAACATGTGTGATACAAGTGTTTCGAACAACTATTTATGTTCCTCGAATAGAAGCGACCTAACTAACATAAACTTCTTCCTAGAAGATGTCGCATCAAGAGATCACCCGACTGACTGAGGCAGAATGGTTAGCGCACGCCTCTCGAGTCAGAGCTCGGCACGAGGTTCTTCGCTACCAACATGGCGAAGGTGCCTCGGGGAGAAACCTACCTAACGGTAATGTTTAAGTCACCTGAGACACATTACGATACGTTTGGAAAGTCCCCAAAGTGCCTTGCTAATACCTTATGTGATGATGAATTCTTGGATACAGGTTGTACCTACCAGCATTTCCTAGAATGCAACCCTCTGAATTTCGGTGGCACGGGAGGTGCCATAGCTTTTGTAAAATGGGCTGAGAATGTGGATGCCGTTGTGCGAATGAGTGGCTGCACGCCAGAGCAGCAAGTCCCGTACGTTTCCGGATTACTACAAGATGGAGCTCTATTATGGTGGGACCGTAAGGTTCGAGAATTGGGCGAGGCTGTAGCATATGCGATGTCATGGAGCGAGCTGAAAGAAATAATGCGGAAGGAGTATTGTTCACAGATTGATATCCAAAGGCTGGAATTCGAATTCTGGGAACTACAGAAGGAAGGTCCAGATGTGGTGAAGCACGTACGAAGGCTTTACGATTTGTCGCGGGTCATTCCGTACCTAGTGGAACCCGAGTTGAAGAAAATGGAGCAATCCATTTGGGAACTGACACCTCAAGCCTTGAGCTTGATGATGGTATCAACGCCACCATCACCCGTGATTGCCCATGTAATAGGACTGGAGCTCACTAAGGAAGCACTTAGGCTGGTGAAACTTTCGATCCCGGACGAGAAAAAGGAAACACCAGTGGAGACATCTGGGAAGAACAAAAGGAAGCTCGGTGAATTTCAGGGAGGTGATCAGGCAAATGAAAAGAATAAGGCCAAAAAGGGAAAGATGTACCTGGGTAATCTACCTAAGTGTGAAGTATGCCAGCGCCATCATAACGGGAAATGCGGTAATAGGAAGTGTGACAACTGTGGTAAAAGGGGACACGACAGGGAAACGTGTTGGCAGGAGACGAAAAGGGGAAAGGAAGGTTGTAACAGCGATGGTAAGGGGCAGCTTGGGAAGGATTGCCCAAGGGAGATTAACCAAGACCATGAAGGAACATCCAACACCGAAGCTAGTGAAGCATGCCAGGACCCAGATATGGTCGCTGGTACCAAAATTTTGCATTCATGTTATTTGATACCAGTGCCGACCATAGCCCCGCATCTCATGGAATTAGGAATCTACTTAGTTTAGTAGAGAGTAAGTTAGACAACCCACTCTTAATGAGGCTGGTTAATAAACGACCTCGTCATAGTAGCTAGGATGAAACCGTGGTCGAGCAACCAAGCGGAGAATCGTTATCCGCATCCCGGAGTCGAACGACGAAGCAATCATGACCCATGAGGCAATGGACAGGAGGAGCCGAAGAACTAAGCACGAAGATCTTCTTATTACAACGAAATGCCCTAAGGTCTTCCCCGAGGATTTGCCATAATGTTCTCTCCCACGGCTGATCCTGTTCACATCAGATAAATTCCCGGCGTCGCACCTGCAGTCATACCCCTCAACGACTTACATCTTCGGGAACGCAAGGATTGACAGTGAAGCTTCAGAAGCGGATGGAGAAGGAAGATAACAGACCAAAAATCCCCTGTTGGGGAAGACCCCATAACTGCTCGTTAAAAAGGGGGATGATGAGTTTCAAGTAAGCGTCAGCTACCAGGAACCGAACGAAATAACCCACCAGAGTCAGTAACTCTTGCTAAAAATTAGCGGACTTCTTACGCGAGCGACTATGATGATTCAACTACTACTTCACGACTGATCGACGATCGAACATCGTTAGCAGAGCAACTCAGGGAGTATACCAAGGTAAAATTGTGGGACAATGATTGTGCTTAGATATAAACAAAATGCTGCTTCCTACACAATGAATAAACCAGACCCACACGAGGTGCGGAATCTAGAAAAAAAAAAAAACTAGAAGCCTTACATCTAGGAACCATATCTGTCAACTCAATCAAACACCATTAACTTGACCAACTTGTCATTGCAGCTAACGAACCCGAAAGTACTTAAATTTTCTTCCGTTGGAACCTTCACTTTCACTTCTAACAAGTAGGAATTTGCATTTCTACTCCCCTCAAGTAGTTGCATCACGTTGTTTTCCTTCGCTGAGAGCGAACGCACGTTTGTTTCGTATATTTGGTCACTTCTTCGTTTTGGTAAGAACGCATCACTTCATCACTTGAAAACCTATATATAACCCATGCACCATTTGCTACGCATGTGGTTTCATTTCGAATAAACGCTTCATGAATGTTCAGATATTACGTTGTCAAATCTAATTACTGGTTGTAATTCGAATGACCTACATTTTTGTCATTGTTGACTCTTTTGTTATCAAGTCAACACACTTACTGGAACTACCTTCTTTCAAGTTACATGTTTGCTAGCATGTCAAGATTTCCTTGTTGATATGTACGTTTATTGTTTGGTTACGTTGAAACTAGGTTCAACTGCTTGAACTTATCCAGTTCACATGCTTAATTTGAGACGCCATATGATGCATTGAGAGCATCATATTCTAATACTTTGGCACAGATTCTTTTGTTTCGGGTCGTAATAGACTTATTTGGTCTAAGACTCCACTAAATCGTTGATAGATTTCGATACCTTACAGTGATACTTTCACAGAACAGAAGCTTGCGCTTATTTGACTACTCACTTCGTATACGGATTTAATTGATTATTTGACAACTTGCCCTAAATCCGTTTCTTTATCACAATTAAATCACTCTCAACACACTTGCGTGCTGAGTCAAAGGTACATAAATTCATTTCATATCATGGTGTACCCCCTAACGATTCTTTCATTACCAATCAATTGCCTTGCATTACTTAGTTTCACCTTCCGGCTTGTTTCGGTACACCTTCATCTGGTTTCAAACTCGGTAATTTTGTTCAGTCACCGCTATTTCGAATCTTGTCGTTGCGATACCTTGTGGTGTCATTACCAACTTGCAGCTTGTGCTAATCATGGTCAACCGTTCCACGCAAAATACATAAACTTTTGTTGACTTGTCATTTAAATATTCCTGATGCAACTACAATTCAAAGCAAGAATACACCAGATTCGTTTGTATTCATTCGGTGTATTCTCGCCGTTCAAAATGTTCAACGCACTGAACCTTGCCACTCGTCTACTTGGGAGTTGACAGATCACTTTACCATCTCATTTGATTTGAAAATTTTCTGAATTTATATAGAGAGTGCTATGTTTCGTGAAAACTCGCTGGGATACTGCGATCGGACATTTGAGGATGTTATTAGTTGAAACTCCTCTCTTGGGGACCCCCCTGCTAGCTGGAATACATTAGGCTATACGTAAAACACGTTTTGTACTTCTAACATCAACTGCTATGAGCACCCACCTTCTTAACCCTAGGGTACGGATTGTTAAGTATTCCTGGACCCCCAAGTGTGAGTAAGGGTTGATTCGGTTTGATGACTATCTACCTCGATATTAATTAGGTATCCATGTGTGACGTGACCATAAGGAGATAAGGTAGTACAAATTTCGGGGACGAAATTTCTTTAACGGGGGGAGAATGTGACAACCCTCACTAAACCAGGTATCCGTACGACTTAATTAATAATTAATTACTGCTTAATTACTGTGCTTACTTGAAATTGTGGATAAACTGCTACTTGAATGCTGATACATGTACTTACTTGCATCATACTTTACTTGCTGACACCCCATGTTTTGCTTACAGCACCTTTGTGACAACCTCGATGTACCAAACGCACAGTAGCACAATGAACGGATAACCTACTAAACGTGCTGTCATAACTAGCACCAGGCAGACACTGCCTCTAAGGCCTGTAAGAGCCAGAGATAGTTTACTACACTAATAGAAAGTGTAGGGATATAAGGGTTGTAGAACTGCGTCACTAGGAATGAGATTACAGTGACCGGATGTGCCTAAAACATACTTTAAGTACAAAATTCAGCACTTTAATTAAAATTCAGCATTAAGCTACCTAATAAAGTGCCAAAACATGGGAAAAATATTACTAGACCCTTTCCAATGTGTCGGGAATAAGTTGTGTCACTGAAAATAATAATAACGACACTTTAAAGCTTTGTTAAGCACTTTAACGGATCACTATCCAACCTAACAACCGGACTTTATCCGGAACATAAAAATATTGCCATCTACACCGTTTATCTTTTTTCTAAGCCAGTTAGGGTCCCCGAATACCCTAACACCCGTTACAACTTACTACATGCTAGTAACTAAGTTAACCTCCTAATTAACTAAATATATCTTAACCGTTTAGTTGGAAATGAACTAGGAGACCCCCCCCCCCCCAACGAAATCGGTCAGCATATGGTGACACCCATTGTCCTTGAAAGATTAAAATAATCTTGGTTGTCTAATATCAAGGTGACACAATAACCTTTGGTTAAAAATGGAAAGATTTATCTATAAGTAACTATCTTAACCCACCATTCATTTCACCATTTAACCAACCAACACATAACTCTCTCTCTCCCTCTCCTTAAGCTTACGGCCGAACACCACCCACCATCCATCCATCATTTTCGATTTCCTTCAAGCCATTCCAAGTGACTACAAGTGTTAAGGATCACATACGAGGAAGCTTGGTGCATTCGGAACGTGAAGGACCTCACCCTATTGCTTTTATCCACCCAATCTTCGACTAGATTCTTCCCTAGCCTCGAGCTAGTAGTAAGTTGCTTGAAACACACTCTCGATCTATTTTAAAGTGGTTAAAATAGTATATAACGGTTAAAACTTAAGAACATGCAAGATGATATGTTAAAAGTCTACTAAAATGTTAAAAATGTTGGTTAATAGCACAAGGGTTGTGTAAATCTTGTAAGATTTGTTTTGTGTAATTATTTAGTGCCGATCTATGATGTGGTAGCTCGGATCATCATCTAACCCGGATTAGTCATGATCAAGAATCATGGCATAGAGTTTGCTTAGTGTACAAAGGGTTAAATGATGAAACTCTACCACACACTAAACATGAACTTGTGTAAAATCAATATTACTTATGAAATAGTGTTTAAAACTAGTAGATCTACGGATCTACAAGCGGTATTTTCAAAGGACCAAGTGTCAAGGAAATCTTATTTTCTAAAACCGGATCTTACACGAACAAGAATGATTTTTATAAACACACAAGTGTGTAAACACTTGTGTAACACTAATTTTCGACAAGGAACTAGTTTTGTCAAATTTTACTAGAAGTTGTAAAGATGGAATTTCATTAAAAACAAGACTTTTACGAAACCGGATTGATTTATACAAAAGATCCACTAAAAGTGATGAGATTTACTTCATATTTTAGATAAACCACAAGTTCATGCATTTTTGCGATTTACATCTATTTTGACTAGTTTAATGCTTTGAACATTGTTTTGATCGAATGAGAAAATTGTTGGTTTGATTTGTAAAAGAAAATGATACGCTTGAAAGCGTGGCCACCTCCAGTTACAGGGGAAACTCTGGCGAAATTTTCCCAAAAACCTAACACTTAGAAATATTTTCACTACAAGTGTTAGAAATACATTTTTAACGTGTTTTCGAATTATAAAATTTCGCCATGACTTTATTTACAAAATATCGGAGGTGGGGTTTTCACAAAATAAAAACGGGGTAAATATATGTATTTGATATATATATCTTTCATAGCATCACTTGTAAAATGTTTACGAATATTTTGTGAAGTATACAAATATTATTTTTAGGGTAAAAATAATATTACCGAATGTTAACGATTCCAAAATAATACAAACGCCTTCATAATTAATAATAAGTTACAACGGTATAATTATTACCACCCGGTCTTTAAAACGTAACTTATGCAATTCAGAAAATACCAATGAACGCGTATTTGTCAGGAATATTATTTTGGAAAATTGTATGAAATAAAATATAATATTTTTGGGAAAAAATGATTATATTTTGAAGTAAGAAATAAAATATATTAAGTGAGGCTTAATAATGTATTTCGAATATTACGAACACGCATGTAATAGATCCCCCATCCTTGGGAAGGAGAATAATTACCAAGTACTTACAAAAATATAAACACGAAATAGTTGTCTAACTATTTCCCAAAAACTTAAACCTTAAGCTAAGGCACGGCCGTCCGTCTAATAGACTTAGTACGTGTAGGTCGTCGCACGGCTGCTTGATCAGGAGATATACTTGGTAGAGACGCACCACTGTGAGTTCATGCTCCCCCTTTTCTCTAACTGTTTTCAGTTTTCTAAACTGCGGGGGTGAAATACATGTTACTATGATTACGAATATTTCTTACATGGTATGGTTAGCGTAAGGAGGGTTATTATTTAGATCATGTGAGTGCGTAGGCGGAAACTTGGGACTATTAATCCTCATAGTAGGACCGAGGGGCAGGAGCGGTAGATCTATCTGGGTGTAGCGAGCCCAGCCCCAGGCCCAAACAGTACGGACCTCGGGGTGACTTTGTACCCAACGCATAAATCTGCTAGGTTTGAGTCTTCCTACTTGCACCTCACAAATATCAATGGCCTTGCAAATCATTGGTGATCTCTTTTTCCTTATTTGCTACATACCAGGAATTTTATACTTACAAAGGTTTTACTTACTCACTACACATGAACTTGCTCAACAATTTTTGTTGATTTTTCCAACTTACATGTATTTCATGTAATTAAGGATCTGGCATGGTATACTACGTTTTCCCGCTGCATAAGGGTTATGAGGTCATCCAAGTTTAGGAGATGTGGCTTTTTCCTGGACGAGTCACAGTCCTTAAACTGCGTTTATTTCACGTTGGTGTTGTGTCTTTTCAAACAACGTTTCTTTTTATGTCATCAGGTTGTAGTGTCTATCGCATGAGTTAACGCCTTAAGACAATGATTGTGTTACTTATGTTTTAAAACTTAATCCAATGGATGATCTTGCATGATTTTTATTTCATATAGCTTTGTTATGATTAAGCTATGGTATTAAGAAGTCACACCAAATTAACCATGCTTCCGCAAAGCCAGGGTGTGACACCTCTGTCGCAAACCCTGATCCCTTATCTGTCCCGGGAACGGGCGGACGCGAACTCAGAATTTTGGTGGTATCAGTTCGTTAATTTGGCAGCGGAAATTACATCAGGACAGTAGTTAGGAAATGTTTATTAGAGTAAAACCACCATATTTGATATTAATAAACATATGGGTAAAACCCAAGTTTCTTATTACAACACATTTATAGGGATAGACCCTATTTTATTGAATTTAAAACATCATCTTTTTGGTAACTTTTATAGCCACATTTTTCCCAAACCTTCAGTGCTCTCCAGCTGGCTTTTTACTAATTGGCTGTCACATTGTGTTACCTGAAACGCGTTTTAAAAATATTTGTCAGTGGGAAATACTGGTGAGTGAATCCCAGTTTAATCAAGATTTATTAATTTAATTTAAACTTAACAGTATTGAGGGCGATTACAATGTTTATATCTACCCAATTACTCATTCAGTACTGTCAATCCTGACTGGTGGATCATATTACACATTAGCTAACTCTTCGTCCAATGGTAACGTTACTCACATTTTGTATACAAAACCCCAACATACCGGCAGTAATCGTAGAATTACAAAGACTCAATCATTGCTAAATTGCATTGTAAAATAGTTTAGGTTTTGTAAAAACTGTTAACAAAAAGGAGATTACTCACATTGCTGTCTTAGATTTTTCGTAAGGGTTTCCTGGTGATAATCTAAAATTTATACAAATGTACACGCGTTAGTATAATAACCCATTTTAACATTAGCAATACCCTCCCCGAGACGGCATTCCAATGACTACGTCGGGCAGAACCACGACAGCCATTACGGAACCCTATATCAATCGGGCAGCGTATCTAATACGTATCCAGGGGTTATAATACTTACAAAGGAGCAGAACTTCGCTAATTAGGGGGTATAATGCCCGCTTATAAAGCCTAATATTCAGATTTTGAGATTGAGAAACGAATTGTGAGCGAATTCTGGTTGAACCCGATGGCCTTCTTATATAGGTGCTGAAACTGGTCCTCACACTGTGACACCTGTGTCACTTCAACCATCAAAAAAATGCCAAACCACTGAAATATTGTATTTCATACTTGGGATTTGTAAAAATATGTGTATCGTTTACACATATCAACTCTTGTTCGATTTCAAGCTTTAAATCGCTTTCTGGAGGGTTATACGCGCACTGATGCGTAAATATAACCAGTTTAATGCAACGAACACTCCGGAATAGTGAAATAGACTTAACATACCTTAAGTAACCTTTACATAACTTAGAAATAAGTTTTGAAGGCTTTGGTATGGCAAAATCTAGTTTATTCGCTTACAGGGACTAAACTTGACAAACTGCGAAAGTATGCCAATTTGATCTGTAACGAACATTCCGGAACATGACCATAAGTTAAACACACCTTAAATATCCTTTACATAGCTTAGAAATAGGTTATGAGGGGTTCGGTGTGCTAAAATATACTTTTGGGTCATTCAGGGACTAAAAGTGTCAAAAAGTGCACAAGTTTGCATTTTCGCGCATAACTTACGTTCTGAATACATCCGGACATCCAAAAATTTATGTAAGCACTAAAATATTTTATTTTAGTGTTTGGCATAAGAAAAATCCATTCGTCACGCATTTTGGATCGTTTTTCGCGCTTATGCGCATTCCGTCGTAATTAAGCGAACATCGCGTTCGTACGGCCAAACGAACCAACATCCGACATATTTTTGAGCATGTTTCATGTCCACAATGTTTAGGCATCATTTTAGGGCCTTATAGTTGGCTTTACGGGCCTTAGAAGTGCCGGAAATGGCCTTAAAACACAACAGGGACTGAAACTGTCAAAAATGGAAACTTGTTTTCTGATCAGAAACTCCAGGCGGCCCGCCTGAGCTTTGTCTGATCCTGAAGCGGGCCGCATCAGCCTCCCAGAACAGATAAGATCGATTAGTCAGCATAATTCAGCTGATTAAACCTCATCCACACATTCTAACTTGCCCTTTCAGCTCATAAGAGGCCATTTTTAGTTACCACAACATTTTGACAAATGTACGCACAAGATTAAATCACGTTATTCAAGAAACGATCTTAACGGTTCGGGAAATACTATAAATACCCAACTCATTTCACTTCATTTCTCACTAGAATCTGATCAATTGTGCTCTAAGTTGAAACCTTTGTTTCATACCTGAGCTATATTGATCTAGATTAGCATTCGGGGACCCTTCGTAAGTATTCCTTCGTTCTTTTATTGCTTTTCGAGTCCGAAAGTCAAACTTTGTTTGACTTTCTGCGTTGACCAGTGTATGGTCAATGCGAAGTTCGTTTGAACTTCGCAACGTGATTGTAATCACGATGGTTATAGTCCCTTGTGACTATGCCTACTGATTACCACGTTGTCTAGGGTCGTAAGGGTAAGCGACCTAATAAATCGCTTATACTTTCGAACCCGACCCATTTGGTCGATCATTAGGATCCGACCAAACACTTTAGGTGACCATAATATATAAGGAATAACCTTCCAAGGTTATACCTTATGGTCGCTTCGTTTAAGTAGTTGTATGATAGGTAGTTTATATGCCTTAGGTAAATTACCAAAATACCCCTTGATGCCAAAATTCATTTTAAACATATGTAACATAACTTTTGTCATCTAACCTGATTTGACAACCATATTAGACATGTTAAGGCATATTTTACTTGTCATAGGACTAGTTAGGCGTTCCGAACGCGTTTTACGCGAACGACGCGTTAAAGTAGCATAAGCTACCTAAACGGGTCGTAATGGGTCACAAACACTTAGGTTAAGTTTCGTTTTAGCATGAAGGCTTTGTTAAACCATATGACACGAGTCTCTATACTCGTTTGGTTTACGAACCCTCATTCTATCCAATCATCCGATTTAGGTCCGGTTATTAACATAGTTACCTATATTAGGTGCCGTTTGATATCCGCGATCTCTAGCATTGTTTGGTTGTTACTCAAGGACTACTAAGCAATCTCAAGTGAGTACATAGACCCCTCTTTTACTGTTTTCCAAACGTTTTGGGGTGAAACACATGTGCCTACTTGTTACTTTCATGCTTCCTGTTTTCACATCATATACTTGCTATGTTCATTAGTACATTTATAGTACATGTTTTACTTTACATTTCTGCTATGTATGTTGACTGATAGCATGCTAGCACATTGATTTACATGACTTTCTGCTTTGTATGTTAACTTAGCATACTTAGTACATTGTTTTACATTACAATTTGTTGCATATACTCATCTAGCATATGAACACATTATATTACATTTTGAACCGTTTATAACTATTTGACTATGTGAACCGTTTGTATCTGTGAACCGTTTGTATCTGTGAACCGTTTGTATCTGTGAACCATTTGTATCTATGAACCGTTTGTATCTGTGAACCGTTTGTATCTGTGAACCGTGTGAACCGTATTTGACCATACATAAACATTTCTACAATTGTTAAACATTACATCTTGATGGTTTGGTTTGGGTAAGTGATTTAAGTAACGAGACGTGTGTAATATGATACAAGCATGGTGGATACGCCGTTGGTACTTCCTATATATAAGTGTTTGTATGGTATTACATATCGTAGCGTTATTTGAATCATTTCAATTTGAGACATATAACATATTATACAAATAACATACTTTTCACAAGACATTGTTTTACAAACAACTTATCTTATACAAACTCATTTTACATGGTTATTCATTTAACCATACATTATTCTCTTATTTATACATATCATCTGATCCTATTGTTTTTCAAATGATTTACAAGACAAAGCAAATTACAAGGTTCATGACTAAACATTTTCCCAAACATAAGTCATGAATTCTGTTTTCACAAAACCTATGTATCTCACAGGCATTTTTATGCTGACGTACCTATTTTCACATGTGTTTTCAGGAGATGATGCATAGGATTTATCAAGACATACTTAGGCGGACTTAGTGACTTAAAACGAGACAAGAACTAGTTACTTTATGTTATGTACTCTTTGGTTCTTGTTTAAAATAATGTAATCTTTCATATTTGATTAATAAAACGAAGCTTCAATTGCCATGGATTTGAAACAATTAATTCTGTTACAACACTCCCCGACGTTTCCGCCACGTTTTGTTGTTCTACGTGGTCGGGGTGTGACAGAAAAGTTGGTATCAGAGCCAATGGTTATAGGGAATTAGGTTATTAGTAATGCTTTGACCTAGTCTATAACCTTCTTAGGACCCTAACGCGAGTTCACTTGCGTTTAGTCATAAAACAATACCGTCACCTATCCTTAGGCGACTACCACAACAAGAACCTAAAATTTCAAAACCGCTTCGAAAACTAATCATCTGTTCTAGGATGATTGATTACTAGGTTTTGAACCCTCTATTGTAAGGTTTTGAACCCCTTTGAGTTTTCAAAATCTCGTCAAGGTTTTGGGTTTTAAATAATGTGAACACGTGCAAACTGGAAGGGTGAATGCCTGTATTCTGGGTTTTCTGTCTAGGCAAGCACTTCGTATACATCTCATCAGACGCGAGACCAGTTGTGCTTACCTGGGAATTCTTGGGATGAGTGTTCACTTATAGGCGAGCATGTCTTCGCGATACATTATTTTTGACCCATTTACTTTGATTAGTCACTGTGTGTCGTTTGTTTACCTTGTGGTAACAAACAAATGACCACTATCCTTGCTTTCATCAGATTTGTTTCATCTCATTCTTTTCGTCTAATTCTCTCACTCGTTTCCTTTCATGTTTCCTCTTTTAGAATGCCTCCTCGACGCGAAAACCAGATAGCGATTGCCGAACTGGCAGAAATCATTGCGCAGCAAATGGCTGCTCAATTCCCAAACCTCTTTGCTCAATGGAATCAAGCCAACAACAACAACAATGGTCCATGCAATTTCAAGAGTTTTAACTCGGCGAAACCACTCAAGTTTAGTGGTTCTGAGGGAGCGACTGGGCTTATTCAATGGTTCGAGAGCATTGAGAATACTTTCCGCCACGTGCAGTGTCCTGACAATCGCAAGGTCGAGTTTGCTTCGAGCGTGTTCCAGAAGAGAGCCCTTACGTGGTGGAACGGGGTTATGAGAGATCGTGGTGCAGAAGTTGCTCTAGCACAGACATGGGCTGAACTTAGGGCCCTTATGATGAAGGAATTTTGTCCTCGTCATGAGATCAGGGCCTTGGAAAGGGAATTCGACAATCTTGAGCAAGACAGCGGTGAGCATCGAGCCTACACGGACCGTTATGAGGAGTTAAGCCTGTTATGCCCAAACATGGTCACGCCTTTGGATAAGGCAATAGAAAAGTACATTGATGGCCTCCCTGACTCAATACAAGACATTGTGACTGGCAGCAACCCTACTACAGTTAGACAGGCCATTGAGCTATCTGCAACCTTGACTGAATCAAAGATCAGGAAAGGTAAACTTTTCTGAAAAGGTGACAAGAAACCGGTCGAGGAATCGAACTCAATCGAGGAATCAAAGGCCATGGATGAACAGACTGGATCCCCTAAGAAGTCAAAGAAGCGAAAGGCTTCTCAGAACTTCGCCATGGTTACTCATAATGATCAAGCCGTCCCCAACCAACCAGCTCAACCCCCTACTAGGAAGCCATACAATGGAACTGCACCCTTGTGCAACCAATGTAGCCTCCATCATCATGCCAATGTAAAGTGCCGCAAATGCCAAACTTGCGAACTTATAGGCCATACAGCAAGAGTTTGCCCAGCTGCAGCTGCACCAAACCAAGCTGGCAACAATCCTGCTCAAGGTTGTTTTCTACCAGGTTCTTGCTTCAACTGTGGCGAGATGGGTCATTTCCGAAGAAATTGCCCAAAACTTGCTAATGCAAATCCAGCACAGGGATGAGCATCTGACCGAATGGAAGATAACGCTGTTTAGAAATAATCAATCCTTATGTATTATTTTCTTTAGTTGTCAAGGTCCAAGAAACAGTTGTTATCATTGTTTATAAATAAATCTTTTATATACATTGCAATGTATTTATGTGGTTGCATGTATAAACAACATATCTCTTACAATACCGACAATCAAGGAACCTATTCCTTGAAGAACAAACTACCCCCCAAAAATTTCCCATTCTATGATCTCTTGCGTTTCCACGAAATTCCTAAGTACCCGTTTATTCTAAGGAAACGAAGTACAAGGCGCAAGTTACAACACTGGACGAATACCCAAAGTACCACTATAAATCCTTAATAGGGTACATAAGGGTATTTCCGTAAATCCTAAAATTGTTGTGTTCCTTAATTCGAATATTACATTTCTTTGAAAACAAAATCGAATTTTTGGGAGATCTTCCTATCTCTTCAGATAGATCCCAGAGGACATTGAAGTCCATCGACTGGTTTCCATATCCGTTCTCAATCGATAACAAATTTATAACAAATTAATAACCAAGTTAAACAACTATGTGATTATGTGCTTATGAACATTACAAGACAAACTGTGCGGACTGTGCAAGGAATTACGTAATTATGGATGCATACATAATTATGGAATTTAGTGCACAGAAACCACAGCGAGTTTTGTCATGTGCCTAGAAGTTAACTCTATTCATTTCCATTTCTGAGGAAGCACCCGTTGAAAATGACTCTGTTTGTTCATTTTCGTTTCTGAAGATTGTCCGTTGAGGAAATGAATATCCGTTTGTCTATTCTTTTCATTTCCGTTTCTGAGGAAGCACCCGTTGAAAATGACTCCGTTTGTTCATTTTCGTTTCTGAAAATTGTCCGTTGAGGAAATGAATATCCGTTTGTCTATCATTTTCATTTCCGTTTCTGAGGAAGCACCCGTTGAAAATGACTCCGTTTGTTCATTTTCGTTTCTGAAGATTGTCCGTTGAGGAAATGAATATCCGTTTGTCTATCATTTTCATTTCCGTTTCTGAGGAAGCACCCGTTGAAAATGACTCCGTTTGTTCATTTTCGTTTCTGAAGATTGTCCGTTGAGGAAATGAATATCCGTCTGTCTATCATTTTCATTTCCGTTTCTGAGGAAGCACCCGTTGAAAATGACTCCGTTTGTTCATTTTCGTTTCTGAAGATTGTCCGTTGAGGAAATGGATATCCGTTTGTCTATCATTTTCATTTCCATTTCTGAGGAAGCACCCGTTGAAAATGACTCTGTTTGTTCATTTTCGTTTCTGAAGATTTGTCCGTTGAGGAAATGAATATCCGTTTGTTTCTCCTTTTCATTTCCATTTCTGATGAAGCACCCGTTGAAAATGACTCCGTAAGTTCATTTTAAGTTTCTGAAGATTTCCCGTTGAGGAAATGAATCCCCGTTTGTTTATTCCTTCATTTCCGCTTCTGAAGAATACTCATTGAGGAAAATGACTCCGTCTGTTCATTTTCGTTCTGAAGAATGTCCGTTAAGGAAATGGCAGGATTATTCCTTACATATCTCTGGTGATTATTTGACACAAAGTCACAAATAGACTCCTACGAATAAATTTCGGGACGAAATTTCCTAAAGTAGGGGAGACTGTGACACCTGTGTCACTTCAACCATCAAACAAATGCCAAACCAATGAAATATTGTATTTCATACTTGGGATTTGTAAAAATATGTGTATCGTTTACACATATCAACTCTTGTTCGATTTCAAGCTTTAAATCGCTTTCTAGAGGGTTATACGCGCACTGATGCGTAAATATAACCAGTTTAATGCAACGAACACTCCAGAATAGTGAAATAGGCTTAACATACCTTAAGTAACCTTTACATAACTTAGAAATAAGTTTTGAAGGCTTTGGTATGACAAAATCTAGTTTATTCGCTTACAGGGACTAAACTTGACAAACTGCGAAAGTATGCCAATTTGAACTGTAACGAACATTCCGGAACATGACCATAAGTTAAACACACCTTAAATATCCTTTACATAGCTTAGAAATAGGCTATGAGGGGTTCGGTGTGCTAAAATATACTTTTGGGTCATTCAGGGACTAAAAGTGTCAAAAAGTGCACAAGTTTGCATTTTCGCGCATAACTTACGTTCTGAATACATCCGGACATCCAAAAATTTATGTAAGCACTAAAATATTTTATTTTAGTGTTTGGCATAAGAAAAATCCATTCGTCACGCATTTTGGATCGTTTTTCGCGCTTATGCGCATTCCGTCGTAATTAAGCGAACATCGCGTTCGTACGGCCAAACGAACCAACATCCGACATATTTTTGAGCATGTTTCATGTCCACAATGTTTAGGCATCATTTTAGGGCCTTAGAGTTGGCTTTACGGGCCTTAGAAGTGCCGGAAATGGCCTTAAAACACAACAGGGACAGAAACTGTCAAAAATGGAAACTTGTTTTCTGATCAGAAACTCCAGGCGGCCCGCCTGAGCTTTGTTTGATCCTGAAGCGGGCCGCATCAGCCTCCCAGAACAGATAAGATCGATTAGTCAGCATAATTCAGCTGATTAAACCTCATCCACACATTCTAACTTGCCCTTTCAGCTCATAAGAGGCCATTTTTAGTTACCACAACATTTTGACAAATGTACGCACAAGATTAAATCACGTTATTCAAGAAACGATCTTAACGGTTCGGGAAATACTATAAATACCCAACTCACTTTACTTCATTTCTCACTAGAATCTGATCAATTGTGCTCTAAGTTGAAACCTTTGTTTCATACCTGAGCTATATTGATCTAGATTAGCATTCGGGGACCCTTCGTAAGTATTCCTTCGTTCTTTTATTGCTTTTCGAGTCCGAAAGTCAAACTTTGTTTGACTTGCTGCGTTGACCAGTGTATGGTCAATGCGAAGTTCGTTTGAACTTCGCAACGTGATTGTAATCACGATGGTTATAGTCCCTTGTGACTATGCCTACTGATTACCACGTTGTCTAGGGTCGTAAGGGTAAGCGACCTAATAAATCGCTTATACTTTCGAACCCGACCCATTTGGTCGATCATTAGGATCCGACCAAACACTTTAGGTGACCATAATATATAAGGAATAACCTTCCAAGGTTATACCTTATGGTCGCTTCGTTTAAGTAGTTGTATGATAGGTAGTTTATATGCCTTAGGTAAATTACCAAAATACCCCTTGATGCCAAAATTCATTTTAAACATATGTAACATAACTTTTGTCATCTAACCTGATTTGACAACCATATTAGACATGTTAAGGCATATTTTACTTGTCATAGGACTAGTTAGGCGTTCCGAACGCGTTTTACGCGAACGACGCGTTAAAGTAGCATAAGCTACCTAAACGGGTCGTAATGGGTCACAAACACTTAGGTTAAGTTTCGTTTTAGCATGAAGGCTTTGTTAAACCATATGACACGAGTCTCTATACTCGTTTGGTTTACGAACCCTCATTCTATCCAATCATCCGATTTAGGTCCGGTTATTAACATAGTTACCTATATTAGGTGCCGTTTGATATCCGCGATCTCTAGCATTGTTTGGTTGTTACTCAAGGACTACTAAGCAATCTCAAGTGAGTACATAGACCCCTCTTTTACTGTTTTCCAAACGTTTTGGGGTGAAACACATGTGCCTACTTGTTACTTTCATGCTTCCTGTTTTCACATCATATACTTGCTATGTTCATTAGTACATTTATAGTACATGTTTTACTTTACATTTCTGCTATGTATGTTGACTGATAGCATGCTAGCACATTGATTTACATGACTTTCTGCTTTGTATGTTAACTTAGCATACTTAGTACATTGTTTTACATTACAATTTGTTGCATATACTCATCCAGCATATGAACACATTATATTACATTTTGAACCGTTTATAACTATTTGACTATGTGAACCGTTTGTATCTGTGAACCGTTTGTATCTATGAACCGTTTGTATCTGTGAACCATTTGTATCTATGAACCGTTTGTATCTGTGAACCGTTTGTATCTGTGAACCGTGTGAACCGTATTTGACCATACATAAACATTTCTACAATTGTTAAACATTACATCTTGATGGTTTGGTTTGGGTAAGTGATTTAAGTAACGAGACGTGTGTAATATGATACAAGCATGGTGGATACGCCGTTGGTACTTCCTATATATAAGTGTTTGTATGGTATTACATATCGTAGCGTTATTTGAATCATTTCAATTTGAGACATATAACATATTATACAAATAACATACTTTTCACAAGACATTGTTTTACAAACAACTTATCTTATACAAACTCATTTTACATGGTTATTCATTTAACCATACATTATTCTCTTATTTATACATATCATCTGATCCTATTGTTTTTCAAATGATTTACAAGACAAAGCAAATTACAAGGTTCATGACTAAACATTTTCCCAAACATAAGTCATGAATTCTGTTTTCACAAAACCTATGTATCTCACAGGCATTTTTATGCTGACGTACCTATTTTCACATGTGTTTTCAGGAGATGATGCATAGGATTTATCAAGACATACTTAGGCGGACTTAGTGACTTAAAACGAGACAAGAACTAGTTACTTTATGTTATGTACTCTTTGGTTCTTGTTTAAAATAATGTAATCTTTCATATTTGATTAATAAAACGAAGCTTCAATTGCCATGGATTTGAAACAATTAATTCTGTTACAACACTCCCCGACGTTTCCGCCACGTTTTGTTGTTCTACGTGGTCGGGGTGTGACACACACGGCCCGCGTAACACATGGACTGGGCTTACGCGGCCTGCGTTGACTCCAGGTCAACGTGTAGCTCGTCCGGATCAGTGTATAGAATTGCCACGATGATGACACGTGTCATCACCGGGCTGCGCTACTATCTTGATCTCACGCGGCCCGCGTAGATTTATCAAGGGTCTTACGCGGCCCGCCTGGACTTAAAAATCAACGAAATCAGATTCTAACCTTCATACCGCCCGCGTAAGATAGGGGTGGGTCCTACGCGGCCCGCCTTAACTTAATATTTCTTGTTTTTCATTTATTTTTAATACTATATTGTATTTCGGGCTCGGTTTTCACATACAGGTTGTATTTACAGACATATAGAGATATTTTAAAATATACTAAGGTGTCGGAAAAATTATTCGAGAGTGTCGGTTTATTTAGGATTGTTACATCCTCCCTCACCTTGTTTTAGAGCTCGTCCTCGAGATCTACTAGAACAAGTGTGGATATTTCCTTTGCATTTCAGATTCAAGCTCCCATGTATACTCAGGTCCTCTTTTGGAGTCCCACTTCACTTTGACCAGAACTAATCTCTTATGCTTAAGGTTCTTGACTTTCCTATCTTCGATTTGTAGAGGCCTCTCTACAAATTTGAGTTGTTCATTTACCTCTATATCCTTAAGAGGTACCATTAGTGATTCATCGGCTAAGCATTTCTTGAGATTAGATACATGAAATACATCATGTATTCCTGCCATTTCATCTGGAAATTGTAGCTGATAGGCTACAGGTCCTATTCTTCTAATAATCTCAAAAGGTCCAATATACCTGGGACTTAGCTTTCCTCTTTTGATGAATCTTACTACTCCTTTCCAATGAGAGACCTTTAATAATACTTTATCTCCTACTTGAAATTCTAATGGTTTTCGTCTGTTATCAGCATAGCTTTTCTGTCGATCACGTGCTGCTTTTAGTCGTTCCTTGACTTGAATGATCTTGTCGGTTGTTTCTTGTACTATCTCAGGTCCAGATAGTTGTTTTTCCCCAATTTCTGCCCAAAAGACTGAGGTTCGGCACTTTCGTCCATAAAGTGCTTCGAATGGTGCAGCATTGATACTTGTGTGATAACTATTATTATAAGAAAATTCTATTAAAGGTAAGTGATCGTCCCAATTACCTCCGAAATCAATTACACAAGCTCTAAGCATGTCCTCCATTATCTGAATTGTCCTTTCGCTTTGTCCATCCGTTTGAGGGTGATAAGCCGTGCTTAGATTTAACTTGGTTCCCATTGCCTTTTGGAAACTTGACCAAAAATGAGAGGTAAATCGACTATCCCTATCAGAAATAATTGATAAAGGAATTCCATGTAAAGAAACAATTTCATTTACATATAATTTAGCTAACTGTTCCATACGGAAAGTTTCCTTCATTGGTAGGAAATGAGCTGACTTGGTTAGCCTATCTACAATCACCCAGATTGTATCATTGCCTTTCTTTGTTTTGGGTAATTTAGTAACAAAATCCATTGTTATCAATTCCCATTTAAATACTGGCATTTCTAACTGTTGTAGAAATCCTGAGGATTTCTGGTGTTCAGCTTTGACTTGAGAACAGGTTAAACATTTAGAAACATAGGCTGCTATGTCCTTTTTCATTCCTATCCATCAGAAATTCTTTCTTAAATCTTGATACATCTTATCATTTCCTGGATGCATTGTATATTTAGACTTATGGGCTTCTTCTAATATATGATGACGCAGGTTTCCTAATTTAGGTATCCATATTCTCTTTTCATGGAATCTCCAAATTCCATCTGTTCCTTGTTTTAATTCCTTAATCATACCTTTCAATTTTTCAGTATCATCCTTGATTACTGATTCTTGGGCTTCTCTAATTTGATCATTTAAATCTACTTGCAGATTTAATTTAAGCGAACGTACCCTTTTTGGCTTTTTATGATACTTTCGGCTTAAAGCATATGCCACTATATTTGCTTTTCCTTCGTGATACTGGATATCACAATCATAATCACTGAGCATCTCCATCCAGCGTCTTTGTCTCATATTCAACTCTTTTTGCCCGAAAATATACCTTAAACTCTTATGATCTGTGAATATGGTAAACTTACTACCATAAAGGTAATGTCTCCAAATCTTAAGGGCAAAAATTATAGCTCCTAATTCTAGATCATGGGTTGAATAATTCTCTTCATGGTTCTTAAGTTGTCTAGATGCGTAAGCTATAACTGTTTGACGTTGCATTAATACACATCCATAACCTAATTTCAAAGCGTCACAATAGACTACAAAGTCTTCAGCTCCTTCTGGTAATGCTAGTATGGGTGTATGGGTTAATCTTTGCTTAAGGATTCTAAAGGCTTCTTCTTGTTTTAATCCCCATTCAAACTTAACAGATTTACAGGTTAGCTTAGTTAAAGGAATGGCTATTCTAGAAAAATCTTGAATAAATCTTCTATAATAACCGGCCAATCCTAAGAAACTTCTAACCTCGGTTGGTGATTCAGGGGTTTTCCATTTAGTAATCGCCTCGATTTTTGTTGGATCCACATGAATTCCTTCATGATTAACTAAGTGTCCGAGAAACTGTACCTGTTCTAACCAAAATTCGCACTTTGAAACTTTAGCATAAAGCTTTTCCTTTCTTAATAAACTTAAAAGTGCGTGCAAATGCTTTGCATGGTCTTCCTTATTTTTAGAGTAAATGAGAATATCATCTATAAAGACAATTATGAATTTATCCAAATATGGCTTACATATTCGGTTCATCATGTCCATAAATGCGGCTGGGGCATTGGTTAAACCAAATGGCATGACAGTAAATTCATAATGGCCATACCTCGTTCTAAATGCGATCTTAGGAATGTCCTCTTCCTGTACCTTTAATTGATGATATCCTGACCTTAAATCGATTTTAGAGAAAAATCGAGCTCCTTGCAGTTGATCGAACAGATCATCGATTCTTGGTAATGGGTACCAATTCTTAATTGTGACTTTGTTCAATTCACGTTAATCAATGCACATACGCCTTGATCCGTCCTTCTTTTTAACAAATAAAATTGGCGCTCCCCATGGTGACGAACTTGGTTGTATGAATCCTTTTTCCAACAATTCATCCAATTGTTTCTTCAGTTCCTGCATTTTTGCGGGTGCCAAACGGTAAGGTGCTTTGGCAATCGGTGCTGTTCTTGGTATTAAATGGATTCTGAATTCAACTTCCCTATCTGGAGGTTGCCCTGGCAATTCTTCTGGAAATACATCTGAAAACTGAGACACTACTGGGATGTCTTTTAGTTCTTTTCCTTTAGTGTTAGTGATTATGGAAATGAAATACACTATAGAACCTTTTCTTATATAACTTGCAGTTTTCATTACAGAGATGAATTTCGTAGATCTAGATGATTTATCTCCTTTAATTGTGATCGTTTTACCTTTTGGTGAATCTACTTGGATTGACTTTTGATCACATAAAATACTGGCTTTATTGGCTATTAACCAATCCATTCCTAAAACAACATCGAATCCTGCCAGATTCATTGGATAAAGATTTGCAATAAACTTTTGATTTAAAATTTATATTCTTGCTCCCTGCAAGATTTCAGAAATCCTAACAGTTTCTCTATTAGCTGTCTCTACTAAGCATTCTTGTGGTAGTTTAGTTAATGACTAATTTAGAAGTTTGCAAAACGAAGTATTAATAAAACTTTGGTTTGCACCAGAGTCAAATAATACTTTAGCAAAAACATCATTAACTAAAAACGTACCAGCTATCACGTCTGGAATCATCTTGGCTTCATCTGCAGTCAGAACAAATGCTCTAGCATTTTTAGTGTTCTTGTTGTTCACAGCTGGAGCCAATTTTGGACAGTTTGGCTTGATATGACCTTGTTCTCCGCAATTGTAGCATACCCTATTATTGGCTTTCTTCCTGCAGTCTTCTTCCTTGTGACCTGATATTTTGCAGAAATTGCAATATATAGAGCATTTTCCAGAATGCTTCCTTTTGCAATGCTTGCAATAAGGTGCAGAGGTAGAACTCATATTCCTACGGTTGTAATTCCCAGAACAGAATTCTTGAGTAAGCCTATGTGCTAGATTTTTCCTCTGGTCTTCTTCTCTGGTACGGACTAGTTCATCTGTCAAGGTGTTGGTTAGTTCTACAGCTTCTTCTTTGGTTTGAGGTCTAGCTGCCTTGACTACATGTCTAATCTCTCCGATTAATCCCCAAATGTAACGGGAGATTAATACCGGCTCTGGTGATGCAAGGGTTGGTACTATTCTAGCATATTCAAAGAATAACTTAGTGTACCCCTTACTATCCACTCCATTCATCCTAAGATTTAGGAATTTGTTTGCTATTTGTTCTTTTTCGTTACGAGGGCAAAATTTCCTTTCTACCATATTCCTAAATTCTTCCCATTCCATATTGTAAACCTTATCACTTCCTCTTGATTGGAGGATAGTGTTCCACCATTCTAAGGCTGAGTTCTTAAACAAATTAGAAGCAAACATTATCTTGTCCTCTTCCGCATATTTACTTATTTTCAGAACAGCCTCAGTCTTTTCTATCCAGCGTAGAGCTGCAATGGGTTCTTCATTGCCCGAGAATTCTATCGGTTTACAGGACCAGAATTCTTTGTAAGAACAACCGTAAGACATGGTTCTTCTTCTTTTGGGAATGGGCACTTGAAGTACAGGGCCATTGTTCACGCTGTGTTCTGGTTCGATTGGTCGCTTACTTCTATGTTTACTTTTATTATTCACTTCTTGAATCGTTTGAATAATAAATGGCATTGCATCTATGATTCCTTGTGCTACTATGTGTTGAACTGCACTATTATCCATTTGGTTTCCATTGTTATTGATGCTCGGATTCTCATTATCCACGTTAATGTTACTCTGGTTATCGTTATTCAGATTTCCTTGATTTCCTTCGTCGGCCATCTGAATTTTAAACATTTACCCCGTATTAATATCACAAAAGAATATTTCATATAGTCAATCACATGACACGCATTTTTTTCCAAAAGCGTCGATCATTGCGACTTGTACTCTATTCATATACTATTATGTATCTATTACACACTAGTTGATGGAGGGTGTGAAACTCGAGTGATACCGTGCGTATTTTGTGTGAATTATTGTCGTTTAAGTGATAATGCACCTTGAATACGTTAACTATGTGTGTTTGTGATTTTTCAGGTAAAACACGTAATTCGGTGAAGTTAGAGTGGCTAGGGATGTGTGCGGATATGTTGCGGGTTGAATATGGGGCTTTCGGTTGGAAGTACATGAAAACGTGATGTTGTGTGTTGAGGATTTAAAAAGGATTTTAAATAAATAAATAAAAACGCTACACATAGGTGGCGCACATATCGAAGTAATTGGGGATGATTTTCTTTTGATTTTAAATAATCAACAACAAACATCATCATGGCACTAGACTTGTTGTGGCGGCACATGCAGACTTGGATGGCAGTTATATTCATGTGAAGAATTGAATGCACACATAACCTCACATCACAACATCTTAGAAATCATGTGAGGTGGAGGAGATTTATTCACAAAATCAACAATATCATGATCACAGTAACGGCAGCTAAGGGTAGGCACAAAAAGTCAAAACCTTGGGAGATACAAAAAGGCATTTGATTGTGAGGCCATTATATATAAAGAAAAAAAAAGATATCAAATCATCATCTAAGAAGACAATACATATTCACGTGTATCTCTATTTGGGCCGGGAGATATCTCGTGGACCCTTTGGGATTGGGCTGCCACACAAAAGGTGGACATCATCCCTTAACGACAGAACTTCTTGGGGGTACGCAGACAAAGGGGGCCTCTCAATTGATCCGCTTTCATCTTCAACCTTCCATCATCACCTTCAACCCTAACCTCCACTACTCTAGAAGACTCAAGGTCATGGCTCCGTGTTCGTGTTCGTTGGCCGGTGATCGCGTCCACCCAACCATGAGCTGCTAGTCTCTTCGGTTTCACCCCGGTGTAGGTAGATGTATTTTCTAGGGTTTATGCATTTGTTCTTTGATTCGACTTTGTGACAACTTGTATTGATTTTTGAAACCATTGACAATAGTTTGCATTTGTTTCGTATTCATAAATTGTCGAACGATCTTAAAAGTTATGACTTTGCGAAATGGTTATGTGTAGTTATGCGTTGTCGTGGTTAGGTTTTACTTGTGTTGATTACAAAGTGCATTCTTGTTCGTTTTTTGAAACGTTGATAGTTATTGGCACCTAAGTCACGGTACACTAAATCCGCTAATCGTATGCAATTGAGTTGAATTAAAACATGTAGGAACCCAAGGACTTACAATTACCGAAACCGGGTGTGATCCGTATTCTTAATTCCAGTTTTCAATTAAGTAGTTTAGTTTACAAGTTTAGTTAATAAATCATAGTTTAGGACTTACATGCATCTCTACTTGGTTTTCAGGGTTTTCTATCTCCATGGGTTGGTTATGGATTGGTGGCTGTGGTTGAGGTGCTATTATTTGCTCCAGATTCGGGTCAGCTGCAGTAGTGGCTAGGATGTGGATGTTGGCTATACCCCTATTTATCATATCCTGGGCATAGGCATCTGTCTCTCTCTTGGTTGCTGCTAGTATCCTCTGATCTTGTAACTTTTTCATACGCTTCCTACGCTCGTGTGCCCCTCTACTGAACCATCCCCTCTTTTTCTGGGGAAATGGCTCTTCTGACTGAGCCTTAAACACAAAGATTCCTTCTTCCGTATCAGCAGAGTATCCTAAGAGGGCAGGCTGAGAAGAGGAGGTGCCTTCGCTTCTAGGCGAAAAAGACAATTGACGGTACGCGTCAGATGGTTCTTGGTCGCTCATACTGTAAACTAACAGATAGCCAAATAACACATAACAATAAATACAGCTATGCACGTATTCCCGTAATATATTTCCTAACACAAAATTTAAAATTTAAGTGTCAGCAAAACACTTCTTTGGCTTAGACCAGTGGCTGGGCTCTGATACCACCTTCTGTCGCAACCCCCGATCCCTTATCTGTCCCGGGAATGGGCGGACGCGAACTCAGAATTTTGGTGGTATCAGTTCGTTAATTTGGCAGCAGAAATTACATCAGGACCGTAGTTAGGAAATGTTTATTAGAGTAAAACCACCATATTTGATATTAATAAACACATGGGTAAAACCCAAGTTTCTTATTACAACACATTTATAGGGATAGACCCTATTTTATTGAATTTAAAACATCATCTTTTAGGTAACTTTTATAGCCACATTTTTCCCAAGCCTTCAGTGCTCTCCAGCTGGCTTTTTACTAATTGGCTGTCACATTGTGTTACCTGAAACGCGTTTTAAAAACATTTGTCAGTGGGAAATACTGGTGAGTGAATCCCAGTTTAATCAAGATTTATTAATTTAATTTAAACTTAACAGTATTGAGGGCGATTATAATGTTTATATCTACCCAATTACTCATTCAGTACTGTCAATCCTGACTGGTGGGTCATATTACACATTGGCTAACTCTTCGTCCAATGGTAACGTTACTCACATTTTGTATACAAAACCCCAACATACCGGCAGTAATCGTAGAATTACAAAGACTCAATCACTGCTAAATTGCATTGTAAAATAGTTTAGGTTTTGTAAAAACTGTTAACAAAAAGGAGATTACTCACATTGCTGTCTTAGATTTTTCGTAAGGGTTTCCTGGTGATAATCTAAAATTTACATAAATGTACACGCGTTAGTATAATAACCCATTTTAACATTAGCAATACCCTCCCCGAGACGGCATTCCAATGACTACATCGGGCAGAACCACGACAGCCATTACGGAACCCTAGATCAATCGGGCAGCGTATCTAATACGTATCCAGGGGTTATAATACTTACAATGGAGCAGAACTTCGCTAATTAGGGGGTATAATGCCCGCTTATAAAGTCTAATATTCAGATTTTGAGATTGAGAAACGAATTGTGAGCGAATTCTGGTTGAACCCAAATGGCCTTCTTATATAGGTGCTGAAACTGGTCCTCACGCGGCCCTCGTAACACAAGGATTGGGCTTACGCGGCCCGCGTTGAATCCAGGTCAACGTGTAGCTCGTCCGGATCAGCGTATAGACTTGCCATGATGATGACACGTGTCATCACCGGGCTGCGCCACTATCTTGATCTCATGCGGGCCGCATAGATTTATCAAGGGTCTTACGCGGCCCGCCTGGACTTAAAAATCAACGAAATCAGATTCTAACCTTCATACCGCCCGCGTAAGATTGGGGTGGGTCCTACGCGGCCCGCCTCAACTTAATATTTCTTGTTTTTCATTTATTTTTAATACTATATTGTATTTCGGGCTCGGTTTTCACATACAGATTGTATTTACAGACATATAGAGATATTTTAAAATATACTAAGGTGTCGGAAAAATTATTCGAGAGTGTCGGTTTCTTTAGGATTGTTACATCCTCCAAATGAATCTCCATGTCCATTTCGTCCAGTACCGCTTGATCCTCCGTTGTTCTCAACACAGTTCGCCTTGTATTGGGCGTTTGCTTCAGAAATCCTTTCTTCTAGCAGAGAGTTCAATTCCTCAGTAGTCCTCGGCATCGGTGGAGGAGGTGGTTGATCAGAACCCCGAGTGTTCACAGCTCTCCTAGGTGCCATGTTCTTTCAAATCACAACACAACATGGTTAGACATTTGTCTGATACCATCATACTAGATAGTAGTAGTACATATGCGCATAATATATATACACATAAGCAATATCAAACAATCCACCAAACATATAAATCAATTCATACAGCTACAAGCATGCATAAACAGATAAATACTGATGTGTCATAAGATATTCACCGAGTTTTTATACATATCAGGACAACTTGTTACATCATTGTTTGCGAAGAAAAAAAATGCATAAGGGTTACATCACCCCATAGTACAAGTTTAATACATATAAAAGACAAAATATCTTTCTTCACATTGGCGCTCCTTGTCTTCAAGTTGCACTCAAAACTCGGTCGTAGTCTTTAATCCCAAAAATACTGCTCCATCAAAGTACCTTCAAAGAAAACCTAATGAGGGCTGGGGGTTTAGGGACATGAACAGGAGAAGATGGCGCAACAGACATAGCGTCATCGTCATCATCGGTCGGGTAAGCTCTCAGTCCAGCGGCTAAGAGGGCCGAAGAAGTCACTGACTCAAAGGAATCGGCATCGGACTCATGATCAGTGTTAGAGGAGATATCGATAACAGACACAACAGGAGAGGCTAGCTATAGGATAGCGAGGTCGTACACTTCTCCATCGCCAAGATCGTCGTCGAGGTGCTCCACCTCAATCACGGGAACGTCAACATCATCATCCAGATCAACAACGAAAGGCCAGTCCTCGGCGGGGATGTCAGCAAGAGGAATAGCATGGATGGGAATAGGCTCAACGAGATACTCACCATCAGGATGTCCGATGATAAGCTGGTCATGGAATGGTAAAGGTAAAGCTAGGACACCATCAACGAAAAGGACGTCGTCACCAAGGTCTGGTAGGATGAAAGGCTGAAAATCGTCGAGATCATCATCATCGGACGCCATTTCCGGATCACTCTCGGAATCAGACGTGAAGATCTCGGGGGCGTATGCTGTCTCATCGTCAGATACTATCGCCATAGGATCATGTTTTTCAGATAGGCCGCTGCTTTCAGACGAAGACATGGGTACCTGTAACATATTATCCATGGTATATGTATATATTAATTACTACTACTTAATTAATATATAAATAATTATACACATTGTTGCAAGTAATTCCTAGTTGAAGATAAGTGCTACCCCAGTGCACCCTAAATCTCGTGGTGTCCTTACTTGACCGTTTGAAAACAAGTTAAGGTAGTGGATGTCGTGGAAAGTTTTATGCAACAAAAACTTTTTGAAAATTTTGTTTTCATGAGAGGATCTTAAAGATTATAGTCTAGACTTGAGAAGGAATCCTGGTTACTACAATCGCAGCTCTGATACCAATCTGTCACACCCCTTTCTAAGGCGGAAGCACGAGGTGTGATCCTGAAAGGTTCTCATTGCATACGAATGGTAAACATACTACATGATCATAAAACAAACTCCATGATGCCATTGACATTAAATATCCAAAACATAAGTTATGTTAAGTGTTAACATCACTCTAAAGATAATTGTTTGAAAATTTTACAACTTTATTTCAAAGACAAACATCAAGGTTTTGATCATTATATCACCACACGAGGTGGAATATAACAACCAAATCCCACAAAAGAGGCATTGGAGTCCTGACACGACATAACTAAAAACATAAACGACATCCTTGAGCAAGAGGAACCGCACGTACATCCACTTAGTTACCTGAAATACATGTAAGTTTTGGAAAATCGTCAACAAAAGTTGGTGTGAATTCATGCAGTTTTGTGTACAACATTTAAGTATTGTTGTAAGAACATGGTATGAGATTGTACTTGAAAAAGTATACTGTAAATGTAAGGAAATCGAGATCGCTAATGGTTTGCAAGGCCATTAACATGTGTGCCGACATAGGAAGCATCCAAACCATAAGCATTTTACTTGTCGATTCACGACTAGAGACACAAAAGCTCTCTCGGTAAAAGTGTGGCCAAGAGTGTGGCTACCTGAAACCCATTAGATCTAACCTTTTGTTATGCGGTCTAGGACTTATGTTGATTAATGGTGCTTATGACACCCTATTCGTGACATGATCTATAGTATCATTCCATAGTTTTGTTTCTACATACCACAGTACATGTATTTTCCCCAAGTTTAGAAGACAAGAAAAATGTTTAAAAGTGGGGACATGAACTCACAGTTTTGAGTAACTCGCGCCGTAAACTTCACCGGATTTGCTTAGTAAGCATCGTGACCTATAATTATTCTATGTATGTTAGTCACTAGACTTGTAACACACAAGTACAAGTCACCATCTTTTGTTCATGTATTAGTCTTTGTATGTTCATCTTTCATGAGGGTCGTGCCCTTGTTTGTCAGGTTCTGCCCGTACGTTGTGTCTTGCATTTTGAATACGTATTATTTATTCGTAAATATATATTTTATTTCCCAAAATATATATTTGTGTACGTGGTCTTTGCCAAAATAATTAAGTGTTAAAAATAAAATTTATTTTTAACTTGTCTATACACGTTACTTATATTTTTTTTCCAAAAATAAATATAAGTATTTTGTTAAATAATATTCTCAATATTATTTTTGTACAAGTATACTTAGGAAAGTATACGTGTATTTTTATGTAAATACTTGTGTATTTTACATTATTTGCCAAAAATCAATATTTTGATTTTAATTATTTTCTGGAATCATATTTCTTAAAAATAATGTATTTTTAAGTCTGGTGTGGAATATATATATTTTGTCATCCTATAAAATATATATAATTATTCTTGTTATTCACCCGATTTTTGTGTAATTTCTGTTACTTGGTAATGGTTATATATTTGTCCAAATATATATAGTTATGTCCAAAAACTGTCCAAAGTCCAAATATGTGTGGAATATATCTTTACAAATATATTTTCTTATATTGTCCAAATACACTTCTTTGAGAGGAATTTTTTATACTTGAACACTTAGGTATTCTCATGTATTTGTATGTGTATTTTGGTACCTATACTCCTTGGGAGTATTTTATGTATTTTTAAGTTCCTCATACACTACTACATATAATACATATAATATACACTTAGTACAAAATTTGGTGATTACTAAATATATATATATATATTCCTAAAATATACATACTTAATATAAATGTTAACTTGAATAAATCATCATCTTTTAACTTGAAATTTCATACAAAAATTAGGGAAACCTTGGTAAATATTTTTAGGTGAATTTTTGGGGAATAAGTTTCACCAAAACTTATATTTTTCTAAGTGTTAAAATTTCATAAAAAAATTGACACAGTTTCCCCCTAAAAATGGAAGTTTCCCATGTTTTCAAAACATGAGTTTATTTTTATTTTATCACCAAAACCAATTTTCAACAACATCATACACTAAATACTTCATATGAAACATTATGGTGAACTTGATTTGTGATTAAAGTCTTTAAGGTCTACACTTAACATACAATGATCTTTCGAAAAACAAGTTCTCTTGTAATTTTTAAACAAACTTTTATGACACTTTAAGTTACTAACAAAACCATTCATGAGTTTTGTGGTTTCAAACTCTTGTAAATCATGTTCTAAAACCATTTTCATGTTCATTAGAAAGATCCTCATGTTTAAAACCTTGTTTCATCATGGATCTTTCAAGATCCATACTTTACATCTTTAGATCTTGCATAAACAAGCTTCTTGAAAAACCATTAACAAGCTTTTCATAGATTTTAGTTTCAAAAGTTAGTTTTATACACATTTTGTTACTTCAAGATTACAAGTTCAAGCATAAAAATTCATTTTTCAAGGTCACATAAGTGTGTCACATGTTCATCTTCAAGTTTAACCATGGATCTTTCAAGATCCATGCTTAAACTTGTTAGATCTAAGCTTCTAACAAGCTTAACATACTAGATCTAAACATACACACAAGATTTAACAACATCAAGTTCATCACATACACCAAAAATTACTAAAATCACTTGTTTTCTTCATGATTATGTTAGATCGTCTCATTTTCATCTTTTAAAGTTTAGTTACTTAGATGGTGAGACTTGTACATAACATAAACATGAACTAATTTAGTGATCAATAGGCTTACAACTAGCTCTAATGGCTAGGGAAGTGGCACAAGAAGGAAGATGATGAAGATGGAAGAAAGTGAGTGGTTAAAAGCTCCTCCAAGTGGTCCTTCAAGTTCTAGCACCTCAAGCCTTCTTAGTTAGCCTCCATACACCTTGTAGTGACCTTAGATTGCCTTGTAATGGATTGAAAATGTTGGTGTGTGTGTGTGGTGTGTGAGCCGAGAGCAAGAGGGAGTGGGAGGAAGAAGATTGTGAAAATTTTGAAGTGATAATGTTAAGTGTAATGTTCTTTGGTTTATAATGACCATCCTCCAACATTTGCAAGACCCTTTGGACTACATGTCCCATATCTAAGCTACCATAGTTAATATTTTAATGGAAAGCAATTGTGGGGCCCATGGGGCCGGCCAAGGATGAAGGGGGTAAAATGTACATTCTTGGAAGTTGAGGGTTTTAAATGGAAACTAGAAGGTTTAAGTTCGTTTAAGTGTGTTTAGGTGTTTTTATGATTTTTAAGGTGTTCTATCCCCATAACTAGTTTATTATCATAAAAACATTGCTTCTAGTCAAATTTTGATGTTTCGGATAGTGTCCGGTTATTCGTTTCGTTACGGTGTGTTAAAGTGCTAAATTGCGCAGTTTCACTAAGTATGAAGCATATTTTGTGACAGTTTCAATTCCCGACACTTTGTAAGTTATTCTGGACACTAAAACATCAATTCTGCATAATATTTTGGTGGTAAAATGTTGTTTATAGCTGAATTTCTGTCGAATTCTGCAGAATTCAACATTTAAAGTGAGTTTTTGGTGTCTTTTAGTGCATAATTTAGCTTCCGGAAAGTTTATATGTTAACCATTGTATCCATACTTGGGTTTTAGTATATTTTAAATGTTGGACCCACTCCTAGGCCTTATTTTATTGTTTGATTGCTTTCTACGGAAGTGCTGACACAGTGTGTCTTACCGGTGAGTTTACTAGTCTTTCTGACGCAACGCTTAAAGTAATGCACAAGGCAATATTTGAAGCATAAAACATGCTTGAATTCATAAGTAAGGCAAGTAATCACATAATGTTGACGTCTAAGCACATAATTGCATATAATAAATAATATTAAAATAGTACGGAAATTACCGGTTTGATGCCAGTTGTCACATATAAGACCAAAGTTTTGACATCTAAACTGATGTTATAACATATCAAACTTGTTTGACATATAAGACTCATCATAGGACTTATTTAACCATCCGAACACATAATTACGTTTACGACCCGTTAAAGTGGCATAAACCACTTTAACAAGTCGTAACGGGTCAGAGCACTTAGAAATCCTTTCTAATCAGAATGTAAGGTCTATTAAACCATACCATACGAGAACCAACACTCGTTTGGTTTATAGACTTCATTCTATCCAATCCTCCGATTAAAGTCTTGACACACTAACATAGTATTCCCATACACTAGGAAACAATTGAACTCTCGAACCTTTGAGCTTTGTTTGAACGTTAAACAAGACATATACGTAATCCCAAGTGAGCACCTAGTCCCCTCTTTTATGTTTTCAAATATTTTAGGGTGATCCATATGTGCCTATCACTAATTTCTTGTTTTCATGACATTATACATAATTTAATTACCTAGTATACATAGTACATGATTTCAAAGACATTATACATGTTTTCAAAGACATTATAGATGGTTTTCAAGACATTATACATTAGGAGTGTTCAAGATCGGATAATCTGATTTTCGGATATCCGAAAATTTCGGATAGTGAATATAGACATCCGAATCCGAAATTTTGGATATCCAAAATTTCGGATTCGGATATCAAAACAGATATCCGAACTTTAAAAAAATAAAAAAAAATCTGTTTTCTAATTCTATCAAAACTAAACCTAATTTTCAAAAGTGAATGTCTTCTGGAGTGAATGAGCGTGTGTAGATAATATATCTATTTTTTTTAAGTTTAGGAGTTAGGTGGTTAGTGGAATTAATATATCTATATTTTTGTATTTTAAAGTTTTCGGATTCGGATAATCCGAATATCTGAAAATTTTTAGAATTCACATCTGAATCCGAATCCGAATTTTTGGATTATCCAATTTTTAGATTATCCGATTTTCGGATATCCGAATTTTCGGATAATTTGGATACGGTTTTTCGGATATTTCGTATTCGGTTTCGGATTTTTTTGAACACCCCTATTATACATGGTATATTTACCTAATATACGTAGTACATGGTTATCAAGACTTTATACATGATATAAATTTACCTAATATACCTAGTACATGGTTTCAAAGACATTTTACATGGTATAGTTACTTAATATACCTAGTACATGTGTTGGTGCATGCGTCTGTCGACTTCGTCTTGTATCGAGTCTTGCATTGTTCAGGGCACGAAGATCGAGAAATCTTGTCAAAAAGCTAATTCCGCTTGAACTAGCTAATTTCGCTTGAAGAGGTCAACAAGTAATTCCGCTTGGAATTACAATGTAATTCCGTTTGAAACGTGTAATCTCATTTGAGTTTGTAATTTCGTTTGTACTGTGATTCCGCTTGAGTCGTGTTCAAGCGGAATTAGGTAGTCTATATATAGGGGCTAGGTGATTCCGTTTCAGTTGGTCTTGTATGTGTGTTTTCCGACGGTTAAGCTCTGTCGAAGTGTCTACAGATCTGTAATTGCTCAGAAATCAATCAAAAGACAGTTATTAGTGAATACCTTGCTGAATCACACGCAATATGTCAGTTTCCGCCTTTCAGATTGTGTAGAACGCCTCTGATCAACTCGTTTTGGGTCTGCACACGATCCTACAAGTGGTATCAGAGCTCAGGAGGAGGAGTTCTGCAGATTTCAGCTTGATTTCATCTCATTTTCTTACTTCTACACTTTCTTTTCTAAATTGATCAAGTTTTAACGGTTAAAATGGCCTGAATTTTTTCACAACATAAGCGTAATCTTGTTTTAACAAACCCTTGAGAAAATCAGATCAAAATTCAAAGTAAAAGTGACAAAATGGGCCAAACAATTAATTCCGTTTGAATGAGTACCATAATTCCGTTTGAAAATTTGAAACGGAATCAGTCATTCCGCTTGAAAACCTATTTCCGTTTGGTGATTCCGCTTCAAATTGGTAATTCCGCTTGAAAGTTTCAAGCGAAATTAGTTATTTCATTTCAAGTTTGTGATTCCGTTTGAAAGAGTAGTGTTTTCAAGCGAAATTAGATATTACGCTTGAAAGGGTATTTCGCTTGAAGTTGGAATTCTGTTTGAAACTATTTGAGTCTTAATTCCGTTTGAAGTTGATTGTGCATGTTAATTCCTTTTGAATTGTTTTGCAGAGTAATTTCGTTTGAAGTCTTAATTTCGCTTAAAATTGTCTGGTTTGAGAAATTTGTTACTGAATCATGAGTGAAGAATTTTACAACGCATTTGCAACATCCCCAACTACTCCGGCTACCATTGCTCAAAACATGAACTTGGAAAATGAGACTGGAACTACGCAAAAACCCCCAAAGCTAATGAGCATTGAGGAGTATTACGGTTGGAAAGATCGGTTTGAAAACTGGGTTCAAGCAAATCATTTGAGATCTTGGGAGTGTATTTTAAAAAATATGTACTACCACGTACTGATCTGCAAGTTGATAAAACAATTTCTGAATTTACTGATAAAGAACGAGACATGTACAGAGCTGAAAAGATGATGATTAGTCTACTTCAGCAAGCTATTAAAGAAGACATCTTTGTATTGCTTCAACATGACAAAACTTTAAAATCAATTTGGGATGCTCTTAAAATCAAATTTGAAGGAAGTGAGAAGATGATTAAAAGTAAAAAGGCACTGCTTAATAAAGAATTTGATCTGTTCACAAGTTTTCCAGGAGAAGATACAAAGAAATTGATTGAAAGATATTGCCACTTAGTGCGTTCTATGTCGTTGTTAAGCATAAGCAAAGAACGAGAGGAATGGGTCGACAAATTAGCCGATGCTTTACCTCAGAAAGAATGGGGAACATTTTTGATGATCTTAAAGAACACAGGAGTATATGATGGTTTGACGATTTCTCAGTTCATTGAGAAGATTGAGGGTCAAAATCTTGAACAACAAAAGATTGCGAGGATGAGTAATCCGAGTGGTTAACAAGATGTGAAAATGTATTACAAAGGAAATGTTCAAGAGGCTGAAATGAGTCCGAAGATTCAAACTGCTTTTAGTGCTGGAGACTCTTCTGGAAATGTTGATCAAAGTCCAAACAACAGTAGTAGATTTGTTTCATATCCAAGTGTTAATCCAAAGAGTTCAACTTCAAGCTTTCATTCTCAAAGTTCTAAAAGTGGAAATGGTTGTGTGATACAGTGCAACATTGCATTGAATCTTCCAGATGGTCAAAGTTTTTCTGAATAAATTGCGAAAGATCACATGGCGTTACTTGCAACTGTGTTACAATCCTATGAAGGTTTGGTTGCAGGGAGGATCGGAAATCCTATGCTGACGAAAGAGGATTACGATCAGATAGACGCTGAAGAAATGGAGCTCATGGACATCAAATGGTGTCTAGCTAGTGTCTTGAGAAGAGCTGAAAAATTTAAAATGATAACAGGAAGAAATGATTTTCTGGATGCACATGTTTCTACTTTGGGTTTTGATAAATCTAAAGTTACTTGTTTTCGATGCAGGGAGAAAGGTCATTTCAAGAGAGAATGTAAAAATCAGGAAGCTAGTGGAGCAAAGAATCCTTTTGGAAAAGATGATTACTATCGGAAAGCCATATATCAACAAGTTGCTCATTGTTGATGCATATTTTGTCTATCGCCTTCGTCAATCTGAACTGTAGTGAAGAATTGAAGAAACCGAGTCGTAAATGTCTAATATTTAGTGAAAAAGGCAAGGTGGCAAACTTGTAATTAATGAAGTTTCATTAAAGTTGCCTTGACCTATAAATAGGGAGTGTTAGTGTTATGGAAAGAAGACTTTTGCTCATTTGTGACATTAGAGAAGATCTTGTAGAGAGAGAAAGTCTAGAGAGAGAAAACTCTCTCAAGTGATTGTACAAGTGTATTTTCAATAGAATCAAGGTTCTAGTACGTTCTCGTGTGTTCGGTCACGCACGTTCACGGATTCCGCACGTCGAACGTGTCGTTACGCAATCGAACGGTGTCAAAACCGATCCTACAAGTGGTATCAGAGCTAGGAGCTCGATTGCTTGACCAAATACATAAATTCGTACCAGAATTCAGTGAATTCAGATCTGATTTTCGTCAATTTCTTCATATTCTACTACTTTTTCACGTTTTTGAAGGTTTTTCGTAAAATTGAACGTGTTTTACCGGTCCAAATCGGATGATTTTCTAGTATATTGTGCGAAAACACTTGTTTTAAAACTCTACCAAGTTTCAAATCAAAACTCCAAGCCGTTTAGGAGTAATTTGAATTTTTGTGATCGAATTTGTGTGAAACAGCGAGATTTCGCTTGAATTTAGTGAGTGTTTGAAGCGAACTAATTGATTTCGCTTGAAAAATAGAGATTGTTTGAAGCGAAACACAAGATTTCGCTTGAATTGACGTGACTGATATCACTTGAAAGATTCCGCTTGAAATCATTGATTGTTTGAAGCGAAATTGTTGTTTTTGCTTGAAAATTAGAACTGAAAGATTCCGCTTGAAACATTACATCATCATCATTTCGCTTCAATTGATAATTCACGTGATCATCAAAAGTGTTGTTAGGTTATGTGAGCATGTGAACTGATTAAATATTTCAAACCATTTAATACATCATCGAAAATTGAATTTGATAAGTATTTGTTGGATTCTTAACTGCATATACAGTTTGTCGGCCATTCATATTGGAAATATCAAAATTAACTTCAAGTATGTCCACGTGAAACAACTACAATTCATTAAATTGATTGTGCCGAGGTATTTGTGAGGTGATAAACAACAAAAAGTGTGCGGTCCAATCAGAAATCGAATCGCATTTAGGTTGTAGGCTTCATCACATATTAATTCATTAGTTTGTGGTCCAATCAAGTATTGTTTTTGTGGATTCTACGGTCAAAATTGTTGCCAGTCCATGTTGATCAGTTTGTTTTAGTCAGCCCATGTGACTTAAAGTGTAGGCCCAAGATTTGATTGTGTGATTTTGTGTTTTGTCTTCAGCCCAAGTTTACATAATCGACAAAAGACTATTCAGTCCAAACATTCAAGTTTACCGAAAAATGGATTCTGAAATTTATATTACACTGAAAAAATTTGATAATTTTGCAGGTATCAAAGGAGAGTCTACACAAGATTTGATTGAAAGGTATGTCAAGTTAGTTTTGGAGATGGGAAGGTTGAAGATAATCAAGACAAATGAGGAGTGGAACAACAAATTGGCAGACGCATTGCCATACGATGAGTGGAATACCTATTTGATGGGGCTAAAGAAGAATACAAATTTTGATTCTATAGACCTTAGTGTCTTCATCGAGAAGATTCAAGCTCAAGAATTAGAACTCCAAAAGATTAGAAAAACGAAATCTGAGAAAATTGATCAAGTGATAGAGAAGCTAGTTGATGAAATTTCAGCTTTGAAGGTTGAGAAGAAAGCTGATGATGAACAGATTCTGGAGTTGCGATTGAATTGTGAAAAGATGAAAGTTGAAAATGACAAACTGTTAAATGACATGAACAGTTTGACATTGGAAAACAAAGTTTTGAAAGAAAAAGAAAAAAATTTTGAAAATGAAAAATCAAAAATGGAAAAAGATTTTCAAAAACAAATCAAGATTTTGGAAGATGAGAGAGATATATTTGGTAAAGATAGTCTTGAAAAACAAATAGAAATCAATTCTTATCTTGCTAAAATCATTCAGCTTGAAAAAGAAGCTAAATGTGATCGGATTAAAATTGCTGAGTTAGAAAGTAAGTTGAAAGGTTTTGAGACTTCTGCATCTTATGTGTGTCCGGAACCGATCAATTCAGATTGTGATGAGAAATCTGATGATGAAAATGAAAAAATTGAGAAAAAATTCCAAGGAACTGTTCTGCAATCGACTGAAAAGGGTGAATGCTCTACGCAAAAACCTTTGAAGAAGAAAGTGGAACAGAAACAAAAAGTTAAAAAATCAGAAAATGTTCAAAACCAGATTAAAAACTCATCAGTTCAGTCATCCAATCGTTATAAAAAATCACAAAAAGTTAAAAATTTAAACTCACAAAAAGTTGGTGATATGTGGTGCAGGTTTGACCACAGTGCTTCAAAGCCAAATCCAGCTTTCAGTAGGAGTGATGATTACCACAAAGCCAGACAATGCTATGATCTGAGTATTTGGTGTGAAAGTGGTGAATGGTACGATAACAGAGTGTGTTACTCTTGTGGTATTCAAGGACACATTGCTGTTAACTGCCAGAATCAGTGGTTTGAGACGAGGAAATGCTATAACTGCCAAATCAAAGGACACATTGCAAGAGATTGCCCAATGAGATCAACTGAAAGATCGAGGGCTGCATCTCAGAAAAAGGTGATAGAATCAGTCAAAGTCAAAGAAAAGCCCAAGGAACTGAAAGTTTCAGAACAGAAAGTGAAAGAACAGAAAGTGAAACTTTCACAAGGGCAGAAAGACCGACTGAGAAAGAAAAGAAAGAAAGCAAAAGAGTATCTTGAAAGGATTTTGTCCTCGGATACAACAAGTAAAACAGAGAAGAGTTCTGATAAATTGTTTTGCTCTTCAAAGAATGACAAATCAAGCAAAATAAATTCATCAGATGCAAATCTGAGGACAAAATGGAGTGTGAAGAAAGGAAATGTTCCTGGCGATGAATCTGTTTCTTTGGAAACAAAGGAGCCACATGTCGGCGATGAATCTGGCTCTTCAAAGTCAGACAAGCCACATTCAGGCAATGATTCTGGTATGGTAAAACCAAAAGAGCCATGTGTTGAGGTAAAAATGGAGAATTCAGGTTTAACAATGGATGATGTAAACTATCCACCATTGTTGAACAAGAATTCTAAATCACCCAAGGACCGTCAGGCTTGGGTGAATTTGTTTAAATAGAAAAACCTGACTTGCCGGAACTCCCAGGTTGGTAATTGGGGAGTAGGAATCGGCACATTTCTTGAGAAATTTCACTCTGGTGATTTTTCGCCTTACAAGTGGTAAATCAAGGACATTAATTTGTACTTGATTTTCTACAAGTGGTTGAAGACAAAGTGATGAACCACATCCCCAACTTTACAAGTGGTAAAATCAAACTTATTTTCCGGAAAAACCATTTGATTAAAACAAACTTAAGTGTTTTGAAATCATAATGGGAAAATAGTTTGTTGTGAGGGGGAGTTCTGATTGTTTATGCCAAGTGGATGGCGAATTGATGCGATTTGATATCGGTTGTCAATTTACTTGTACAGTTTGTTTCAAATTTTTTCAGAAAATCAAAATTGAAACATATTTTGATTTTAGGGGGAGAAAAATTTTAAAAAAAATTTGAAAATTTGAAAAATTCAAAAACATTGAAAAAATTCAAAATGAGTTTTGTTGAGAACAAGAGGAAATGATAGTAAATCAGTGAACTATCACAGCATGCTAAAGAAATGGAAAGTTAAAATGTGATAAACGGTCTCACTAACGATGTGACGATAGGCTCAGCTAGACTAGTAGATTTGCGATAACGATACAAACTTAAATGAAAAAGCCTAGGTTCTAGTGGGAAACACGGTTGAAAGCATAGTACTTAGTTTTGTCCTTCTTGATTGTGTGCCTACTCAGTAATCGCTGATTGTCGAAAGACATAAAACTGGTTAAGTTTGTGAACTTTCACAACTTTGCTAAAAAGTCGCTGTGATTGTGCATTTTATTTTGCAAAGATTTAAACTTGTTTTATTTCTTTATTTTGTTTAAGCATCGGACATCCTCTGCGTATACGTGAGTATCGACCTGGATGTTGTTGCCTAAACGTTCTGCTTTATTTTCTTTGGTGTTTCGTTTAAGCTTTGGACTTCCTCTGCGTATACGGGAGTATCGACCTGGTGGTTAAAGCCTAAACAACTTCAACTTGTTTTATTTTCTTATTTTGTTTAAACATTGGACTTTCTCTGCGTATACGGAAGTATCGACCTGATTGTTAATGTTTAAACATTCTGCGTTGTTTTCGCACATATCACAGTTGATGATAGTTTAAAGGCATTACTTGAGTTAGTGTATTGCATGATGAGGGGATATGCTGAGATCGTGGGGTCCATAAGAACTTAGTGCAAAATTAATATATCTTAACGTATCGGTAAGCATTTCGAAAGTTTTTAGATTGAGCTTAAGAGGACAATTATATCGTCAATCAAGGTGAATCGTTTAGAACTTAAAACGATTAAAAGCTTAACGGTGCTTGTGATGTGTCTCAAAAACTGATATGATCCTCTTACGCAAACTCACAAAAATATGTTTGTACATATTTTATTTCTGCATTACATTTCTTTTATCAAAATCTAAAAAGATTTTAGTGTGTTTTAGCCTAATTTTTGAAAAATCCAAAAAGATTTTCGACAACTGATGTTGAAAAGTTGATATTCAAAATCTCAAAGGCTAAACAAGATGAACAGTTGGTTTGGTTAAGATGATGAGAAGTTGGAAGATAATCCTCAAATGTTTAGATGATTCATTAATTTGAATCACAATATTGTGTGTTATATGTTTGAGAATCTTAAGTAAATTCTTTTAGAATCAAAATTATTTTGTCTTACGAGAGGTTGAGATGTGTAGGTTTTTGATTCTTTGGCTACGGAAAGCAAGGCGTCGATCCCAAAAGCACGGAAGCTTGACGAAAGGGGGAGCCAGAAAATACGGAAAGACAGGTGTCGATCCCAAAAGCACGGAAGCTTAACGAAAGGGGGAGCCTGAAGAGACTACCGAAAGGGGGAGCTGAAGCTGAAAACAGATCCACCGGGATTCTGTTCAAGCAAGAGAAAGTCTGTGTTTGCTGAAGTAAAGAAGAATCAAGAGAGAGAGAAAGACAAGTCACTACAAGTTTGACTAAGGATTGACTTCGGCAATATCCAAGGGGGAGATTGTTGATGCATATTTTGTCTATCGCCTTCGTCAATCTGAACTGTAGTGAAGAATTGAAGAAACCGAGTCGTAAATGTCTAATATTTAGTGAAAAAGGCAAGGTGGCAAACTTGTAATTAATGAAGTTTCATTAAAGTTGCCTTGACCTATAAATAGGGAGTGTTAGTGTTATGGAAAGAAGACTTTTGCTCATTTGTGACATTAGAGAAGATCTTGTAGAGAGAGAAAGTCTAGAGAGAGAAAACTCTCTCAAGTGATTGTACAAGTGTATTTTCAATAGAATCAAGGTTCTAGTACGTTCTCGTGTGTTCGGTCACGCACGTTCACGGATTCCGCACGTCGAACGTGTCGTTACGCAATCGAACGGTGTCAAAACCGATCCTACACTCATCAATCGCATCAACAAAAGGATTCACAAACTGCTCATGGGAAAATGATCGAAGATGCAAACAAGAAAGCTTATTATGGTATCATTGATCAAGACGATGAGAAAATGGCTCCAGGATTTAGCTGGGATAAGTTTGTAGATGAGAATGGGGAGTTTAAAGCTTTCATTGCAAAGATAGTTCAAGAGCCTGATTTGTTTACAGAATGGATGAAAGTGATTGGGGTTCATGAGAAGAATCAAGAAGATTCTGTTTCATCCGATGAAAGTTCAGAAGAAGCAACTGTTTTTAATCAAACACCATCTGATTCTGGTTCTTCAGGTGATAGTTCTGAGAAGACAATAGATTTTGATCAATCACCAACTGATAACAGTGGTGATGATGAGGAAGAAAGACATATTAATGTTGCAAAAACTCATTTATCTCCTGAAAGTTTTCAATTTTATTTTGCAGATCACTTGGAGAAATTGAAGAAGAAACAAGCAACAAAAGAGTTGAAAAAGATGAAGGAAGTAAATGTTGCTGAAAGGAATGGTGAAGCTGAGAAGGTGATTGAAACTGAAACAGTGATTGAGGTTGAGAAGGTCATCGAAGTTGAAAAAATTGTGGAAGTCATCAAGCCTTGCTTAAAGTGTTTAGAATTTTGCAAGCAATGTGCAGAAAAAGATGAGAAACTGGGTGAACAAGAAAAGATGAAAGAACAATTATTGTTCAATCTCAATTATGTGAAAGAGTCGTATGACGTTTTGAACAGAACAGTAACTGGTCTTCAAAAGACAAATTCTGAAAGAGAAGATGCATTGACCATGATGAATGCTGTGATGATGTAGAAGCAAAAAGCCATAAATCATTACATTGAAGAATGTGCAAAGTTGCAGCGGGAGTTAGAAAATGAAAGGATAGAAAATGAAAGAATCGGACGGTTATTACAAAGTTATTCTAGTTCTGATTATCTCATTGATCGAATTTATCCAACTGTTGCAGGTTTTGAAGCATTTAAAGAAGAGAAGCCAAAGAAGAAGGATACTAGTAAGAAGCAGAGTGTTAGTTATAACAAGTTTCCGCCTCCAATTTGGGAAGGGTATTCTCCTAGAAAACCGAATGAGGAGCAAGTCGAAAAGGCAGTCAATATAAAGTTAAAGTCCGATATAACCAATGAATTACCAGAAAACATTGACGTCGTTTTTACATCGTCTGACACTGATCATGAGTCCGAGTTAATAAAAAAGGTGGTCGATCAAGTGTTGGATACAGATGAGGAGTCGGAGTTAAAGTCTGAGTCAAAAAGTCCAGAATCATCATCAGTCAACAATCAAAAGTCGTCGGTTAAACGGGTGTACAATAAAGAATTCCTGTTATCAAAATCTAATTTGAATGACGAAGCAATCAAAGTGGCATATACATTGATTGATTCAGACAAATCATATTCTGATGAGGAATTTCCAATAAGAAGTGTTCAAGTTGAAAAGATCAAAAAGGTTTTCAAACTAACAGAAATCAATATTTCTGAAATAAAAGATGTAAATCTTACTGGAAAACCTAAAAAATACACTTCAAGAGTTCAACAACGGTTAAACAAGAAAAAAGGTTCTGGTTCTGGTTTTCAAAAGAAACCAAACCATAACGGTAATTTCAAAAAGAAAGGTTTAGGTTGTATTCCACCTAAAAATTATAAACATGAAAAAACTTCTAAAACAAATACAAAATTTGTTGCATGGACAAGTTGTGAAGAGGAATCAAAAAGCTCATTCTGGAAGCAATCAAACAGAGAATTCCTTGCCAAGAAGCAAGAGAATGTGAAGAATGGAGCTAATCAAAGAAAGGAGACAAGAACCTATTACAAATGCAATGAAGCTGGTCACATTGCATGGAACTGTTTTCAAGCAACAAAAACAAAACAGGAAGTCCCTAAAAAATTCAAAGAAAAAGTTGTTGAGGAAATTGAACCACCAACTGAAAAATTCAAAATTTTTGAAAATTCAACATATGAAGTTGGTGAGTGTTTAAAGACATATTTTTACAAAAAGAGAGCTAAAAATGACAACCAAGTGTGGGTTGTTAAGAAGGTTAATGAGGATGTTAAAAAGTTTGATGTGAAATTTGGCGATGAATCTAACTCCACAAAGTTAGACGAGCCACAAGTTGAGTTAAAAGATGAAAACTCAGTACCTCCAGTGGATGATGTTAATTTTCCACCATTGAGGGCTGAAAAATTTAAATCAAAAGTTGGGAAAGTTGAGATCTCGAATCAGTTCTATTCTGAGAAGAAAGAATTTGATGTCGAGAAAGCGTTTAATGGAAATGTGAAAAAGATTTTTGGAAAAATGGTTGAGGGTAAGGTGAAAGGGATAAAAGATTTTTATGAAACAAAGAAAGTAACATTTTACCCAAGTGAAGTTGAGGAGGAAACATCCAAGTTTGGTCAGGCTTGGATGGCAGTTTTTCACAAGTAAAAATCCTGACTTGCCGGAGCTCCCAGGTTGGTAAGTGTGGAGCAGGAATCGGCATCTTTCTTGAGAAATTCACGAAAGTGATTTCGTCTTACATGTGGTAAATCAGGGACTTTAAGTTGTACTTAATTTTCTACAAGTGATTGTGTTGAGAAATTTGGTAAATTTTTCAAAGTGATATTGAGAAAACAACGTGATGAACCCCTAACCTACAAGTGGTAAAATCAATCAACAAAACTTATTTTCCGGAAAAATCATTTTGGTTAAAACAAACTTAAGTGTTTTGAAATCATAATGAGAAAATAGTTTGTTGTAAGGGGAGTTCTGATTGTTTATGCCAAGTGGATGGCGATTTGAAGCAATTCGATATTAGTTGTCACTTTACTTGTATAGTTTGTTTTCAAATTTCCTTTAAATGTGTTTGAATTTTAGGGGGAGTGAAGAATTTTTAGAAAATCCAAAAACATTAGAAAATTTGAAAAAGGTAAAAACGTGATAAAATCAAAAATGAGTTTTGGTGTCAAAAAGAGGAAATGATAGTACATCAGTAGACAGTTACAGTATGCTAAATAAATGTAATGTTTAAATAGCGTTAAACGGTCTCACTGAGGATATGCCGATAGGTTTTTACACATTTAGTAAGTTTTTTCGGGTTATAAACTTAAATTCAAACTTGCTTATTTCATGGGGAACACTACTTGGATATATAGGTAACCCCTGAAATTTCGTTTGAAGGATCCCTCTTTCTGAGATACTAGGTCTTTATGCTCAGTGATATCTGGGATATTATCCCGGGACTTCTGATTTTGCGGAAGCAATGGCCTAGTCCCCGGAGAATACTTTACGCTTGCTTAAAATAAAAGCCTGCCCTCAGCATAAAAAATGATAAAACATTGAAAAATGCAAATCATGTGCTGTTGTAAAAAAGATCCTCTAAAGGGGACCCACCAAAAGTCGAGCCGTCATCTCTCTGCTGAACGGAAGTTCTGACCTGAGCTCTCACGGTCTTCGCATCTAACCCCTTACAGATATCATCTGTGGTATACTCACCTGTAAGACTGAATATTGGGATCTGGATACGGGAGTATATTCAAGAGGTGGGACACATGAATGAGTTTAAGTTCTTAATTCACCTAATTCATATCCTGAATCAGTTGAAATTTGTGTGAGAATTTAAGTGGATCAGTATATCGGCAATCTAAGTGAATTGTTTAATTCTTAATGTGCAACTAAGCTCAACGGTACTTGTGACTTGTCAAAAACTGATATGATCCTCTAACACAAACTCACAAAAATATTGTCTGTAAATATTTCTTTACTGCATTATTATTCTTTTCAAAAATCCAAAAAGATTTTAGTGTGTTTTAGCATAAATTTTGAAAAATACAAAAAGATTTTCGACAACTGATGTTGGAGAGCTGATTTTCAAAATTCCAAGTGCTAAACATGATGAGCATTTTGTGAAGGGGAGTCTGTGTTCTAAATAAGAAAATATTTTGAATATGTGTTTTCAAGTGGTTCATCAGAAATTATCATTGATAAATCATTCTGTTTGGATTTGAGGGGGAGTCTTGATATATAAATTTGTAAAATGTTAAATTTGTGAAATTTACTTTTGGGTAGAGGATGTGCAGGATAGCCTGGATTCTGAAGTCTGAGTATAGAGCCAGAACACAATCCTGATCCTGTGAAAGACAAATTGCAATCAACATCCGAGAGAAGATGAATTTGTTCGAGGGGAGAATATTGATGCTGATGAAGAAAGAGAGTAATCAGACTGATAAAGACTGAAGATTGAAGACTCGACACTTAAGACTCGTCAACATTCGAGGGGGAATCTGTTGGTGCATGCGTCTGTCGACTTCGTCTTGTATCGAGTCTTGCATTGTTCAGGGCACGAAGATCGAGAAATCTTGTCAAAAAGCTAATTCCGCTTGAACTAGCTAATTTCTCTTGAAGAGGTCAACAAGTAATTCCGCTTGGAATAACAATGTAATTCCGTTTGAAATGTGTAATCTCGTTTGAGTTTGTAATTTCGTTTGTACTGTGATTCCGCATGAGTCATGTTCAAGCGGAATTAGGTAGTCTATATATAGGGGCTAGGTGATTCCGTTTCAGTTGGTCTTGTATGTGTGTTTTCCGACGGCGAAGCTCTGTCGAAGTGTCTACAGATCTATAATTGCTCAGAAATCAATCAAAAGACAGTTATTAGTGAATATCTTGCTGAATCACACGCAATATGTCAGTTTCCGCCTTTCATATTGTGTAGAACGCCTCTGATCGACTCGTTTCGGGTCTGCACACGATCCTGCAACATGTCTTCAAATACATTATAAATGATTTCAAAGACATTATACATGGTTTCAAAATATTAAACGACATGCTTACATTGTACTAGACATATTGGTGCGTTGAACTTGACAATGATACATTCATTAATATTGATCACGCCGACCGGTAGTATGTTATGGTACCATAGGATTGACAACCTCATTTGTAACACCTCGTAATTTCATGTCCAATATAATAAAGACACGTGTCATGGAAGGTAAAACGTGTTATAAACCCAGATCAAATTAAAAGATGTATGGTGAGAATTAAAAGTGTCGACATGTTAATTAATACCTCTAAGCGACCTATTTATAAACCCCAAACCTTAATGTATTTTATAAACATCTGATATGTATATTCAAATCCAGTTACCCTTAGTGATAATTAATTTGAAATCTCAAGGAAATAGATTCTATGAGTGTTTACGACAAATTTTACATTCAATACCTTTTCAAGAGAATCCAAGGCAACATAAGTGCATGGCAGCACATGCAAAGCATGCAAACCAGGTTAAATGGTCCCATTACTGGAAAAAGGATGTAAGATTCGAATGCTAAAGGTTGCATGGTCAAAGCCTAAGAGTTTACAAAATTTTGTCCTCTGATGAAAGCTTACGGACCGCAAAGTAACCACCTTACGGTCCGTAAGGTGGCGGAACTGAGCAAAGAGAATTTAAAAAGCGAATATGGACCACAAAGCCGAGGGCTTACGGTCCGCAAGGTTTGTAGCTGGGCAATGAAAATCAAGGACGGTTACGGACCGTATCAGCTTGTGCTACGGTGCGTAAGAAATGGATACGGACCGCAAGAGTTTATACTTACGGTCCGTAAGACCGTCGCTGGCAGTTAAAAATTGGCAGTTGCCTGTTATAACCGGTTACACCGCCTTAGTTGCATGGTTTTCGAAATACAGGAGTTGGGCCAGTGGTTTTACATGCATAGGGACACATGGGATGATCAGGGAACTTTTGTAGACTTGTGTGTGATGATCTTGTGTAATTTGGGGTCCTATATAAGAACTTGAAGTTGCAACATTTGGACTGGCCACTTCAAAACTCATTTCAAGCTGATCTCTGGAGCTTCTCTGGTCTTCAACAAGTTTCCTTAGGATCCATATTCGTACTTAGAACTTTTGTAAGTGTCCTTAACCTTTCTTAATTCAGTTTTACTTAGTTTATTAGCCTAAAGTCAAACCGTCGTAATTAAGGTTTGACTTCGTAATTAATCAAGATTTGTCCATTCAAATATTGAATTGAAAGTACCTATGAGTGGGTAATTATGTGGGTAGTAAACCCTTAAAAGGGCACCCTCTGATTCCCACTCTAACTAGGTCAATTGTCGGGTCAAAGTAAATTATAAAAAGTCAACAGAAAGCTTATTTTCAAATAAACACATAATTAACAATGTAGAAGCCATACAACCTGTTTTATCACTCATATAACTTGGTAATTAATATAAGAACATGTCTAAACATGTTCAACCCGACAATTTTCAGTTTAAGCTCGGTTCGTAACCGAAAGTCGCATAAGTGGACTTCTACTTTGACTTTCAGTTCTGACCCATTAGAGCATAGTTTAGAAATGCCTTAGAGCTTATTAGGACCAGGTTTCATGTTAGTATAACCCTCTGAGATTATACAACTTGGTTCATTAAGTTATCCGATTCATATGCATGTTTCCGTTAAATGCTTAAATGTTGACTATTATGCCCTTTTGACCTTAAAATGTGATTTTCGAATATGTAAAAGAATAGAAACCTTAGTTACTGATTTATAAACTTTTCCCTAAAATTTGACGTCAGTTTGAGGTATAGATTAGGAGTTATGCTCATTAGCGTAATTGAAAAGCTTTTTATTAATTAAACCGCGTAATTAGAGTATAGCCTACCTAAACCCAATTTTTAATACCAAACTTTTTACCTACTGATATAAAATAATATTTTGGGATTTTTGAAGATTTTTATTTATTTTTAGGCTGAGCATAACATAGGGTTCTAGCTTTGATTCGGTAATTGTCGGTTTTGCCCTTTTGGCCTATAAAATGAGTTTTACAAATCCTTTTGATACCAAACCTTTTTCTACTGATCCTATATGATAAATAAAATATTTTAAGCCTTCTGGAATAATAAAAATATCAGTTTTTCTTATAAAACCCGGAAATCGCTTAAAACCGCCTTTTACGCGTTTTAAACGCATAGTATGTATTAAAACTATTTTAAATATATAAGACTTGATACCTACTGATATTTTAAGTAAATTATTATAATTTAGCAGTAAGCAAAATTTTTAAACTCAGATTTCCAGATTTGACCTTTAAAACCTTATGTGAAATTACCAAACTGCCCCTTCGGTGCATAGTTTGGTTATAAATGATAAATTTCACATATATGTAATACCCTACTGATATAAATTATTAAGTTAAGTATTTTTACTGATTATATCAGACCTGAAACTCAGATTAATATATAAACGCTTTTATAACCTTTTAAATGACCAAAATACCCCTACGGGGCATAATTTGAGTTAAAATTCGTTTTGGGCATAATAGAAGATATCTTACTGATGTCACAACATATTTAAGGCATATTAACTTAGGAAACCTGTATATGACTCTTATGGTTACCCGTTATGCATTTTTCGCGTTCGGTTCGGTTTATGTAACTAGTTTGCATAAATTGACCGAAACGGGTTAAACCTTATCATTTTTGTCTCAAAATCCAAAATGTGTTTAGTTTACCCATATTACACAAGTCTCCAAACTTTTCGAGTCTAAATCACATTCTATTCCAGTCTTCGCTTATTCGTGCGTTTGAACCGTATCTTCCTTTAAAACTAACCGGTCTAAGTTTAGGCTTAATTAAAGACCCGTGAAGAATCTAATAGGTTATTAAAAACCTTTGTTCCAGATTAGGAGACCCGATAAAAGCTACTTGCACTTGCTGTTTGTGAATTATACTTGCTCAGGTAAATACTTTTAACTTATTTTCCCTTATACGGGCTTGGGGTACGGTATATAAATTACCGCTTGGTCGGGCATTGAATTTTTAATCGTATGAAGGCTAATTTATTGAAATGACCCGTTTAAATTGTTTTGTTTGATTAAAGCCTTTGGGGGGTTAATGACCATGTCCCGGATATCCTTGGCATCATTCATTGAATGGCCACGACCTTAGCACGGGGTGTAGGCATACACCCGCCAGTGCATATATAAATAATAAGGTATAACCGCCGGTTTCGAGATTAACTCGCCGCGGGACTATACCATGTGGTGTGTCTATTAATCTTTAACCCGGTATTCAACCCGGGCAACTGAACGTATAACGAACATGTAATTCTTTTACAAGTTTATATATAAATAATTATCCCAAGTTATAAAATGTTTTGTGCCTTGTGCATTCAAATCAATTTTTCTAAACCTTTTCAAAATGAGTCAGTTAATTGTATTTACCAGTGTAAACTGACGTATTTTCCGAAAAAGGCTAAGTGCAGGTACTAATCGAAATAGGTTGCCTCTCCTTAGCATCAATAAGAGTCTTGCAAGCTTGGATGCATTTTAAATCTGATGAACTATGTTTTCTTTTTATTTGATCCGCCTGTGGATCCTTTACAGTCCGTTTGTAATACTTTGATATTACTTTATATTCGGTTTGTAATGTGATTCATTTTTTGCTTCCGCTGTGCATTTAAAATTGTATTGTTTGACTATGATGATATCAACTACGTCACGATACTCCCCACCGGGCCCACCGGTAATACGTGGAAATATCGGGGTGTGACATCATTCCCGCTTCCTAGGTTTTTTTGGAAGTGACCTTAGGGAATGACAAAATCCGATGAACATTTTGATAAACCTTTGTCTTTATAAGGGTTTATCCGACAGTCGACAAGGCTTGAATGTATTCGCCAACAATCCATATATATGTTTACACAATAAAAGCAATTGTTTTATAAGACAAAACTTTTTTATTAAACAAGACCTTTTGTTTATTCAAAACACTTGTTTTATACAAGACAAGACAAGACATTTTGATTGTTTATACAAGACATTATCTTATGGTTTAAACAAGACCTTTTGTTTACCATACAAGACATTTGTGGTTTATACCATACAAGACATTGTTTGTTTATACAAGACATGACATATTTTGGTTTATACAAGACAAGACTTTATTGGTTTATGGTAAGTGATTTAGATAACGAGACGTGTGTAATATGGAAAAAGCATGGTGGATACGCCACTGGTACTTCCTATATATAAGAGCTTTTATTGTATTACATATCGTAGCGTTATCCAAATCACTTCAAACAAAGACAAGATAAAACATTTTATTTGGTTATTTCTAAAACATACTTGATTACTAAGTTATTCATGCATCATTTCTTTTAAATCATATGATTTCACAAAGAAACACTTTTTGTTAAAGGTTCATGGCTACTTTTGAAATAGTTAAACATTTCCTTTTGACATTAAAAGCCATGAGTTTTCATCACAAAACCTATGTTACTCACAAGCATTTTTATGCTGACGTTTATTTTCACATATGTTTCAGGAGCTAATGTTTGATTTTGAGCATGCTACACATAGGACAGACGCGTGCCTTAGTTTACCTTAAAACTTGAAAGACAATTGTTGTGTTTTATTTGTATTTTCCTAAGACAATGTAATCTATTAATTCAATAATACAAAACTTTATGTACCCTATGTTGTGAAACAATTTCTCTGTAACGTGTCCCAAATCCAAATGATGCCTAAAGTGGGCTAGGAGGGACTATTTTCGTCAAAAATCAAAAACTTTGAATGTGGAGGGACTAAAAGTGTCAACATGCTTAAACTATGCCTCTGAGTGACCTTTTGCGGTATTCGTATTCTCTTAATGAGCCACTTGTGGGATAAACGAAACTATTTGTGATATAATTCAAAAGTTTGTGCATCGAAGGGTTAAAAGTGTCAACATGTTAATTCTTACATCTGAGTGACCTTTTAACGAACCTGGAGCTTTATGATGTTCGATCATACTCTCGAGAATGCCTAATATTGGCCGTTTAGGCTTTTATGCCATTAAACGATAATACGCGCAAGTTTGCGAGTTAAAGTGGTTAAAAGTGTCAACATGTTAATTTATACCTCTGAGTGACCTTTTAACGAATCCGGAGCTTAACGATGTTCGGTTATACTTCCGAGAATAACTACAACCTAACTTGAAGGGCTAAATATGCCAAATATGAAAGTTATTTCAAGTTTAAAGGTTGAGGGGCTTAAAGTGTCAACATTTAAAAATATTTTTGGCTGAATTGTGGGTGCTCGCGGGGCGCGACCCCCTTGACCATACTCGGTCGCGGGGCGCGAGGAGCCCATCTGGGCAGAACTTTTGGACAGCTGCCATTTTACATGCTTGTTCACCACTCAGACCACCTTGCACACTTGAATTGGATACCATGGCCTCATTTCTGGTTTTTAACACCTGTAAAGACACTTGTAATCATCCTAAGAAGCCCCTAAACACCTGGCATGATCCTATAAGTTCTCAAAAACTATAAATAGGTGTTGAAGTTCACTTGAAAAACTTGCACCTTTCATTCTTTCCCTCTATCTCTCAATTTTGGAGGGTCCTGAGCAATTGGGAACTTCCTTTGAGTTTTCTTCAGTCCCTAGGACCACTTGTAAGTGTTCCTTTCGTGGCTTATTCATTTATTTGGCTTTTAAAACCAAAAAGTCAAACGTTTTCGATAAACGCTTTGACTTTCGGTTTAGACCTTAATGGTCCAGCCATTGTTCACAATGAACATGGCTACGTGATCGTAATTAGGTATGTGTTAATCCCTTAAAAGGGCACCTTCTAAGAATCACGTTTGCTTGGTCAATTGACGAGTCAACATATTAATGTTTTAAAAATTCAACGGGTCAGTTTTTGAAATAATTATGATCTGAGTTTAAAGGTGTTCTAAAATACGTTTTAACACATAGACAACTCGATAATAATTATTAGAACATGTGTAAACATGTTCGGTTCGTCAATTCCAGTTTTAGGGTCGGTTCGCAACCGAAAGTCGCGAAGTTTGACTTCTGCTTTGACTTTCGATTATGAACCAAACTAGACTAGTATGATACTGATTTTAGGTTCCGTTATGATCGTATTAGAATGTAGTATAAACCTCTAGGGTTATATTACACGATCATACTAGTAATCTGAGTTTTTGCGCATGTTCCGTTGTTAAGCCACACTTTGACTATTATGCCCTTTTTAGCAAAAATAAGGTTTTAGACACCAATGAGCTTGCAAATGATTTAGGTACTGATATGTTAACATGCTTAACATATTTTGATGATACAAAACTGATCATAAATTGAGTTTGCGTATAATGTCGTAAATTATGCTTTAAAGTGACCAAAATACCCTTTAGGCGCATAGATCGGTTTTAAGCATAATTCCTTATACCAAACTCATTACCTACTTATGTAATATCATAATTAGGATATTTTGGGATATCAAATCAGATTATAAACTGAGTTTATGCACAAGTGCTTGTATTATGTTCTTAAATGACGATAATGCCCTTATAACACACAAAATGGTTTTAAACCATGATTTTCATACAAAACCTTTTACCTACTGATATGTTATATTAAATAACAAACTTTAATTATATAAACTTGGTCATAACATCAGTTTTCCTAAAATATTGCACATATCGTCATTTAACGACTTTAACGTCGTTTCGGCGCATAATATGTTTTAAACCATATTTAGTAATCAAGACTTGTTACCTACTGATTTTATAAATTATTTTAAATATTTTTACAGTAAGTACATGATATAAACTCATATTCCCAAATTAGCTTTCAAAACTATGTGTGAAATGACCAAAATGCCCCTACGGAGCATAGTTTGGTCTTAAACTATAAAACACACATATGTTTGATATCCTACTGATATTATATCATAAATAAAGTGATTTCACAAAATGTTTATGGTCGTAACATCAGATTATACGCAAGTTCCTTTTATACGTCGCTAAATGACCAAAACGACCTTTTGTGACATAGTTTGATTTTAAAACCTTAACGGGCATACAAGTTGATATCCTACTGATATTATAACTTGTTTAAAATATATTGGCATATGGAACTTGTTCATGACTCATCCGGTTACCCGTTATCGCTTATACGCGTACGGTTAGACTTACGTAACTAGTTTACGTAAGTTTACCGAAACAGGTTTAACCTTATCATTTTTACCTCAAATTCCAGAATGTTAATAGTTTACCCATATTATACAAGTCTTAGTACTTGATGGGTTTAAACTACATTCTATTCCGGTCATCGCTTAATCAAGCGTACCGTACCGTTTTTTATATTTTAAGCTTGCCGGTCTAAGTCTATGACTTAAATAAGACCCGTTAGTAGGGCTGCAAACGAACCGAATGAACACGAACACGTCCTTGTTCGTGTTCGTTTGTTAAGAAATACATGTGTTCACGAATTGTTCATGAACGCTTACCGAACGAGATTTTATGTTCGTGTTTGTTTGTTACGGAAATGAACTTGTTCGTGTTCGTTTGTGTTTGTTTGTTAATTTTAGGCAATGAATGAAAATGATAGATGATAACACAAATAAGCATAAACTAATGTACATGAACACAAATGGTAACAAACGAACACAAACAAACGTTCATGAACAAAATATATAATACATTGACACTTATTAAATATTTTATTTGTCGGAATTGTTAAGTATTTAAATAAAATATAAAAGCTAAAAACACTAATGAACTATTGAACACAAACGAACATGTTACCGAACGTTCACGAACATAAATGAATGAACGAGCACTCTGTTCATGTTTGTTCATTTAACTAAACGAACATAATTTCTTGTTGTGTTCGTTTGTTTAATAAACAAACGAACACAAACGAACTTCCCGCCGAACTGTTCGGCGAACGTTTGGTTCGTTTGCAGCCATACCCGTTAGCATTCTAATTGGTTATTTATACAATCATTCTAGACTAAAGCCTTCCCGTAAATTGTACCTACACTTACTTAATTGAATACGGCTGAGTTATTATAAATCTTACATTATAAGACGAGTGCTAGCTCAGGTAAGTACTCTTAACCTATTTTCCCTATACAGGCTTGGGATACGGTAAAATATTTACCGCATGGTTGGGTATGGGATTCGAAGACCAATGTGTCAGAAAATTCAAATAACCCGTTTTAATTCGTATTGCTTGACTTAAACATTGGGGGTTAACGCAACCGTGTCCTGGTTATCCTTGACTCATTTAATTGTAAGTGGCCACGACCTAAGCGCGGGGTGTAGGCATACACCTGACAGACGCGATACGGTTCATTAAATAATTTTATAACCCAATACGGGTTTTGCCCAATATGGGTGTTCATAATAAGGGAATAAGTTATAATTTTTTTAACCCAATATGGGTTTTCCTAATAAGGGAATAAGTGGTGTGTCGGTTAATCATGAACCGACATAGTTTTCGGGCCCTATATGTATTGTCAAGATATGTAAAACTGATAACATGAGATATAGTTTATCCCAAGTTATAAAAGATTTTTCGTGCCTTGTGCACCTAAATCAATTTTGAAAATGTTTTCAAAATGTATCGGTTGATTTTATTTACACGTGAAAACTGACGTATTTTCAAAAGACTAAGTGACATGTGCAAATACGTAAATAGGCTGGAAGCTGCTCCGTATTGCTAGATGAGGAATTTGCAACTCCTTCGCATAAGCCTATAGTCTGATGTTCTTCTTTTGTATATAATGATCCGCCTGTGGATTATTATTGCAAGCTCGTCTGTACTTATTACTTTGGTATTTTCGGACAATTGAGTTTGTAATAATATTTCATATTCCAAAACTTCCACTATGTTATTCTGTGTTTAATTATCTATGATGATATCAACTACGTCATGATACTCCTCACCGGGCCCACCGGGCTATGGTTGAAATATCGGGGTGTGACACATGTTCTTTGTGTGGGGAAGCAATAGAGTCGACGAACCACTTACAGTTATTCTCTATGTTGCATCAGTTGTTTGGGAGCGATTGTCCAATTGGTGCTCCATCACTCCAATATTTGTCTTTCCTTTGTTGCATCTACCCAAGATCCATGAAGGGATCTTTGGGTCAGCGGTAAAGAGAAACATATACATTCGGTGATAGTTGTATTTTGTTGTCGACCTGAAAACTTACAAATTCAATGATGTGGTTTTTTTTTTTTTTGCCAGGAAAGTGGACATCACAAGCCTCATGGATGAAATCAAATCCTTTGGATTCCTATGGGTGCGAAAGAGATCTGAAGAGGTATGGTCCCAATTCCTTGCCAACATGGCAAGGACCACACCACTTTTTCCATCAGACGTGGCGCTGACATCGACGAAGTCATCTTGAAGCTTCTAGAAGCTTCTGGAAAATATCTAGGTGGCTCCAAAGATGCTCCACCCAACATAAAGGACACAACGTGTCACTAGTCACCAGGCGCCACGTAGGCCTGTAACAAATCTAAGGGCAACCCGACAATGCTAGTACGACGTCTCCAAGAAGGGCAAATGCGAGCGCGCCACGTGTACCACTACACTGACCACAGCAGAGGAGACCAAGAGGATATTCCCCTTGGTCGGACAGCTGGCGCGCAACCACAGCTGGCATCGCTGCTCTTCCCTCTCTCACCCTCCGGCTATAAATAGAACCCTTCATCATTCAGGTTAAAGGATCTTGCTCTCTCTATTCTCACACTTAACACACACTGTTTATTCCTCCTCGGAACAGTACTTATTCTCACGCTGGAGCCTGGTTAAGAGGGAAACCCCCATATTCCCCTCTTAGCGAGACAAACGGTGTTGCTGTTTTGCAGGAACCGTGCCATCTCACGAGTTGAAAGAGAGATTGAACCCACAGAAGAAATAACCCCACAGATTAACCGTAGTGTTAACCTGTGTTTCATCATTGGCGCCATCCGCTTTTAGCAAAACCACTCTCATCTCTTTTTCTTTTCAAAAAACACTCGTCAAACATGGCTGAACAAAACCCTTCTCACCAAGTAGACGGAGACGTTTCTTCCTTCGAACTCGTTTCGGACAACGTACACGTCCAGCGGGGTCCAAGGAACGAAATTATCCAAGAAGGGCCGATGAACAATGAGTTTCCCAGCATTTTTGGGAGTACATCCAGGATTGCTACTCAAAATGCACCTGGTGCTACTTTCCAAACTCCACCCAGAATCATCACTCAGACCACAAACAGAGCTACGTTCCAGCCTCCGTCAGAGGTAGTACAACAGACACCACCACCGGTGCAAACTCAGAGCCATGGAGCTGGCCCCTCAGCTCCATCGAACCAAGCACAACTAAACTTCTCTGCACTACTTGGGCTACCCGAAGGAAAAAATCTGGCTTCCTGGTACGCCGAACAAGTGGCGTCTATAAACCTTGTTTACACACAACTTAGCGCGCAGCAAGCTCTGCTACAGGCACAAGCAAACCAGTCCGCATTTGTCACTCCACTGCCAAGGCCTTTGAGCGCTCCCATGCCTCAACAGACCAACGCTTTTAATCTACGTCCTGAGTCAGTACTTCCACCACATATCCGAAGACCAAGCGCGCACGACACGCGCGATACGTACGGTGAAACAGAGAGTAATTACGTGCAGCATTCTCATCAACCGAAGAGGCCCATACAGAGTCGTTTAGGTCCGCGCAACATAAATGACGAACTCGAAGATGACGATGAGACGTACAGAGAGAGCACAGTGTTCAGTAGGTTGCCACCAGAGCATGATGCATACAAACCTCGAAAGCGCGCGGGTTATGATCCAAAAGCTGAACACGATTACACTCTAAGCTATCGTCCAGACGACATGGCTGAGAATTCAAAGTTCATCAGAGAGATCGCCACGACTGCCATAGACAAAACAAAATTGCCACACAACGTGGGCAAATACAACGGGTTGACAGACCCAGATGATCATCTCCAAGTTTTTAACGGTGCGGGAGCAACGGGCGGATGGAACTTACCAACCTGGTGTCATCTCTTCGCTCAAACCTTCATAGGCGCAGCGCGCGTCTGGTTTGACAGCTTACCAGCAGGAAAAATCAAATCATGGGTTGATTTCCGAGAGAAGTTCCTAGCACACTTCTCACAGCAACGACGACACACCAGGGATCCAGCTGATTGTTTGAACATATGGCGCAGAGACCACGAAAGCGTGGAAGATTTCATTACAAGATACAACAAAGAATGTTTGGAGATCGGTGATGTAGGTGAGAAGATGATGCACGCACACTTCATGAGGGTTGTCAAGTGCGATGACCTCATCAAGCGCGTAAAAGGAAGAGACGGAGGACCCAAAGACTGGGAGACCTTCATTGAAGCGGCCAAAACCATCGCGCAGTCGGATAGACAGTTGACCGGCGACGAACACCGTCAGCGTAGTTACAACCATACCGACCAGCACAGCAAGAAAGGCAGAAACCAACCTTGGAAAGCATCCGGTCATAGAGAAAGAAGCCCGGTAAGATAGGATGCGCGCCACACGATCAACCAAATAGCACACCGAAAAGAGGTGAAAAGAGAAAACAGAGAGAAGCAGTGGACACTCCTAACGAAAACCCCTTCAGAAGTCTTGGCAACCGAGAACCACCAGTTCAAGCCACCACAACAAATGCACAACAAAAGGGGCCAAGACCCGAATCTTTTCTGTGAATTCCACAAGGACACAGGCCACTTAACCGACGATTGTTTCAGCCTCAAACAAGAAATCGAAAGGGCCTTAAGAGACGGAAAGTTAACCCACTTGGTCAAAGGTGGAAGGCGTGATTACCGTCAGATTCAAAGAAGAGAAGAAGGGCCGGATAACAAAAAACTCCGGAAGTTAGAAACCCACATGGTCCAAGGGGGGTCCACGAAGGCCAAGAAGAAACTACAACAAGCGCGCGCAAGATGACTCAGGGCGCGAGAAACAAGTCGTTTTCCCTGTTGTAAGAGGAGGCCCACGAGAAAGAAGGCCAATAGTCATCTCGGGCGTCATAGGACATTACCAAACAGATTACATCTTCATCGATCCGGGGAGCACTGCGGATATCATATATGAACAGTGTTTTAATCAGTTCGATCAGGAGGATAAAGCGCGCTTAGAACCAGTTGATTACCCGCTCACTGGTTTCTGCAATGAAGCCGTTTTTCCTCTAGGACAAATATCGTTCCCATTGTTGCTCTCGGACGGAAGAAACTCAAGAACAGAAGAAGTCACGTTCATGGTGCTGCCAGCACATTCAAGACACGATATTCTGCTGGGAAGAGAATCCCAAGGTGATTTCAGCATGATCTGCTCTGGCCCACACTCAGCAGTGGGATTCCCAACAGAAACAGGAGTAGCCATCATCTATGCAAGCAAAGAAGTATTAGCGACAGATGAGCTAAGACCTGCCAAGACAAGGAAACCAGAAGCACGCCAAGAGGCAGAAAAATGGGTGCTAAACAGCGCATATCCGGAACAGACAGTAACCTTGGGACCTGCAGTGTCCGATCTCATGCGCGCGGCGCTGAAAAAACTGTTGTTCCAAAATATGGATGTCTTTGCCTGGACACCAGCAGACATGGTAGGTGTTCCACGGCACATAGCTGAACACCGCTTAAACGTCTCGGAAGAAGCCAAACCGGTGGTACATGCTAAGCGCCATTTGGGAGACATAAAGCACGACGCCATGAAAGAGCAGGTGATAGAGCTGTTAAACGCGGGAATCATCAGGGAGGTCAGGTATCAAACGTGGGTGGCAAGCCCAGTGATGGTCCAGAAGAACAACGGTAGCTGGAGAATGTGCGTGGACTACAAAGATCTGAATAAGGCATGTCCACGCGATTGTTACGCCTTACCAGACATTGATGAGAAGATCGATTCACTTGCCACATTCCGATGGAAATGTTTCCTCGATTGCTACAAAGGGTACCACCAGGTACAGATGGCCGTACAGGATGAAGACAAGACCGCGTTCCGCACACCAACAGGGCTATACTGCTATACCAAAATGCCTTTTGGTTTAAAGAATGCGGGCGCGACTTATCAGAGGCTCATGAACGAAACTTTCCACGATGCCATCGGCAAGTATATAGAAGGGTATATGGATGATCTGGTTATTATGAGCAAAGAGGAGAGTACAATGTTGCTGAACATCCAAAAGACGTTTGACACCTGGCGCGGCGTCAGTATCAAGTTAAACCCAGCGAAATGCTCTTTCGGCATGGAAGAGGGGAAATTCCTGGGTTTCATTGTCACGAAAGATGGTTTCAAGGTGAACCCTGACAAGATACAAGCAATAGAACGCATGCCGTCACCTTCAACGATCAAGGAGATGCAAAAATTGGCAGGACGGTTGGCAGCACTTAACCGCTTCCTGGCCAATCACGCAGCTAAATCATTCCCGTTTATAAAAACTCTCCGTAACTGCATGAAGAAGAGCCAATTTCAGTGGACTCCGGAAGCCGAAAGCGCATTCCGCGAGATGAAAGACTGCCTCATCAAGCTGCCAACATTAACTGCACCAGTCAAGGGCGAACCTCTGGTACTGTACTTATCAGCCTCCGACAGAGCAGTAGGAGCAGTGTTGCTTGTAGATCGACAGGGTGTCCAGACGCCAGTCTATTATGTGTCACGAACTCTAACCGACCCAGAAACCCGGTACGCAATCATGGAGAAACTAGTACTCGCGCTGATCCATGCATCAAGAAGGCTGCGCAGGTACTTTGCCAACCACGTCATTCACGTGCTAACAAACTACAATATTGGCAACATACTCGCAAGGCCAGAGATTTCAGGGAGACTAGCAAAATGGGCGATAGAGCTCGGGGGTCATAACGTAGTGTTCAGACCAAGGCCGGCGATCAAGGGCCAAGTACTTGCAGATTTCATGACAGAGGTACCGGATGACAAAGATCGAGAGTGCAAGGCGATGGAAAAAGCCGAAAAACAGCAAGTGGAAGAACCATGGCTACTATACACAGATGGTGCGTCTAACGAGGATGGCGCAGGTGCTGGTCTCCGGCTGGTGAGCCCAGACAAACATGAGTTCACCTACGCCATACGCCTGGATTTTAAAAGCACCAACAATGAAGCTGAATACGAAGCTTTCCTTGCTGGTTTAAGGTTGGCAATAAAAATGGGAGTACGACACATCGAAGCGCATGTGGACTCCATGTTGGTGGCAGGGCAAATCAACGGGCAATATGAAGCCAAGGGAGATACAATGGCACTTTACCTAAGCCAAGCAAAGACACTGCTACAAACCTTCTATTCCTACAAAGTGCATCACATCAATAGAAGCGAGAATAAGCCAGCTGACGCGCTGAGTAAACTCGCCTCTACAAGCTTCCAGCACCTAGCAAAAGATGTACGCATAGAGGTTTTAAGCAACCCGTCAGTGCCACTGCGAGAAGTAAGCGTCGTTCAACTAGGGACAACGTCTTGGATGACTCCGATAATCACGTACCTCCAATCTGGAATACTCCCGGAGAACAAGGCAGAAGCAAGGAAAATCCAGTACAAATCCGAACATTACCAGATGGCTGATGGGATTTTGTACAGAAAATCATACCTCGGGCCTTTGTTAAGATGCGTTGATCCCGAAGACGCACGCTACTTGATCAGAGAAGTGCACGAGGGAATCTGCGGTATACATGCTGGACCAAGAATGGTGGTAGCAAAAGTCATGAATGCGGGATACTATTGGCCCGGAATGCATTCGGATGCAGTCAAAGAATTGAGGAAATGCAGTGGATGCCAAAGACATGCCCCCAAAACGATGCGCCCCAAGAATGAGTTGGTACCAGTCACCACGGCGTGGCCCTTTCAACAATGGGGAATAGACATGGTCGGACCTTTTCCCGAAGCCCCAGGAGCCGTCAAATTCATAATAGTCGCAGTCGACTATTTCACCAAATGGGTAGAGGCAAAGGCCCTCGCGTCAACCACAGCCGCCGTTGTCAAAAAATTCATTTGGGAACAAATCATATGTCGTTTTGGATTACCCCTCAAGATAATCACCGACAATGGAACCAACTTCGCCGAAGACAATCTTCAACAGTGGTTCAAAGAATTACACATCGAGCACACCTTCTCCTCGGTCGCGCACCTGCAGGGGAATGGTCAAGTTGAAGCCGTCAACAAGAGTATTGTCGACGGAATCAAGGCAAGGCTGGGAGAAAAAAAAAGAGGTTGGGTAGACGAACTGCCCAGCATCTTGTGGGCCCACAGGACGATGCCCAAAACAAGCAACGGAGAAACACCGTTTAGCTTGGTTTATGGGTCGGAGGCAGTAATTCCAGCGGAGATAGAATTGCCGTCACCCAGAATGCTCTCAATGAACATGATCAACAATGAAGAAGAGAGGAGGATCGACCTTGACCTCCTAGAAGAACGAAGAGAAATGGCGGCAATCAACGAAGCAAAGTACAAAACGAAGCTGGAAAAATATTACAACTCTAAAGTCCGAGTATGCACCTTCAACCCGGGAGAATACGTCCTCAGAGACAATGGAGCCTCAAATGCAGAAAACCCCGGGAAGTTGGCTCCCAAGTGGGAGGGTCCATATGTCATCGACGCCGTGCTCGGAAAAGGAGCCTATAAGCTGCGCACCATCGACAACAGGGAGGTTCCTCGCACATGGAACGCCCAACAGCTGAGAAAATGTTACCTATGAAGAAAATTCTTGTAATCGCAATGGCCAAGTCGCCAACACATTTATAGTTATACAAGAAGTGTTCGGCTATCTTTCTATCATGCAAATTTCTTTGTCACAACTGCATATATTACTTTGGGCATACACGAAAACACCAATGGCTCGACCATTAGGAAACGTTGTAGACCTCCAAGGCCTGTCACAAACGAGTGCACAGCCGGGTCAGACACACAACTAAAGCCTAACAAACGCCAAACAAATACTTCGTGCCCACATAAACACGAAAACATCGAACACAGGACAAACAAACATTGTAAGCACCCCCAAGGCTGAGAACAGCCGGGTACACACAATAACCTGTAACTCGATCACTTCGTATTCACGATCCAACCTGCGCACAAATACGACAGAACAAAACGTTGTAGTAAACACAACACAACCTGTCAGCGCCATCATTCATTCGTGACACCTAAATCAAAGTAATTACACATGCACATATTATGACGATAACAAAATTCGCATAAAAACAAACAACTATTAGCATAACAAATTTCAAAGTATAGCCAAATATTCACGAGCATAACAAGAAAGTTAAATTGTTCATGCAATTGTCAAATACAAGACCAACCAAGGTCGTACGCGGCGCGCAGGCCGGAAGTCCCTCATTCGAGATGACTGGGCCCGGCACCTCCAGCAGCACCGCCCTCATCGCCAAGAGCCTTTTTAAGCAAGGCAACACCATCAGGTTTTCGTGCCAATTTCTTCGCAGCCTTAACCACCGCAAACTCCAAAGACGAAAACTCTTGTCTTTTTTAGCATAGGCTGCACGACAATCCTCCTTCCATAACTCAAAGCGATGCTCCTTCTCCTTATTAACCGCCGCAGCTCTACCCTCGTTGTACCCATCCTTACGACCGCTGCTGTAACCAGCTTGCCCCAGCTCAAACATATAATTGGCAAGCTCGTGAGAGTTGACAATGCGATCAGCAATCTGCGAGAAACACACAAATAAGGGAATGATTCACGAAAGTCACAAGGAAAAGCAAAAGAAGTTACCAGAGGCACCGCGCGTGAAAGCAACCATTTGCAATCAGCTGACGCTTCCTCGGCAAGGACTTCAAAGGCATTACACTCAACGGTTTTCTCTCGAAGAAGACGTTCAGTAGTCTCATACCGCCTTGCAAGCTCCTCTAGCTTAGCTATACGATCAATATACTCCTTCTCCTTCTTCTCAAACGCGACGCGCGCCTTCTGAGCTTCATCAGCAAGCTCAGTCTTCTCACCAGCCAAACGCACAACAGTGTCACGTTGAGTTTTCAGCTCTACATTGGTACGCTCGCACGCAGCTTCCCAACTCTTCTGCTTATCAGCGTTGACCTGTTTCTCTTGGGCGAGTTTCTCCTCCGCATCAGCTAACCTCCAGATCAACCCTTTCTTCTCAACATTGAACCGTTCCTTCTCCTCCGCAAACAGTTTTTCTCATTTTCAAACTCCAGAGTGTCTTCCCCCATTTCTCTCCACTCATGGACAATCTCCTGTGAAGTGGACCAGAAGTTAACCCCGGCCTGAACATGCTCATCCAAAAGCTCTAACCGGCGGCGCCTCTTCTGGAACATCCTTTCAGCCGGGGGAGAGACATAGAGAAAAACTCATGACAATTATCCAGATTATTCATCCTGGAACCCTGTGTCAGATTCCAACGAGGGACATGCAGAAGGTCATCACAAACGGGATTCGTTGTATCAAAAGAGTCACCATGCACCTTCCCAAACAGGGGGTCGCGAACCGCCCCGGAAGTCGCACCACCACCAGCACCGGGCGGGCGTTTGGTATATATCGTCTGATGCGGAGTGGTCTCACTAGTCTGCATCTCGGTTTCAACATTCTTACCACGATCAACGCCACCAGCACCACCCGCATCAACAACCCCAGCACCTCCCGCAGCATCAACACCACCAGCATCAACGCCACCAGCATCACCACCTGCCTTACCACCACCTTCTCCAACTTGCTCCACATTCACATCATCCTTTTTCTTCCCATCAGAAGTTTCATGGGGAGGAGACAACCCAAATGTCCTCGATGGCGGAGATTCCGGATGAGTAATTTTTGAAATATCAACCTTGTGTCCCGTCTTGGCTGTTTTGGCACCTGCTCCAAAACGAGCAGCACATTCAAAGAAAAGGACAAACAAACAAAGAATGTAAGACAAGTTGGGAGTAAAGAAAATGAATACCAGAAGCTTCATAAATTTTCTGCAACAAATCACTTGGTTTTTCAGCAAAAATACCCATGTCAATATCCGATTCAGAAGGGGCAGGAGGATTCTCTTTTTGAAGTTTAATCTTCTTCGAGGCAAGCATAGCAGCAGCCTGCTCATCAAGCTTTCGCTTTCTATCATCAAAGGCCTTCTTCTGCATCATCTCTGCTAAAGTCGCGCGGTCCTCAGGGTCCGACGCAGGACGTCTCTCTACAACTCCTAAACCGGACAACGTATCAGAAACGACAACATAATCAAGGATACGAGGAGTATGAAGTCGCTTACGAGGAGACTTAGTGGAAGTTTCTTCAGCCCTTTTCCCTTTCCCTTCCGCCTTGTCAGCTTTCGCTTTCCTCCTCGTCTCCAACGGGTCAACAGTTTCGACCGGAATCTCCAAATCATCACCAACAGCCTCGTTCACCGGCTCATGCACAATCCCCTGCGCCGGACCTGCACGCGCGGAACGAGAAGTTAGGTCTTCCAAAGATCTGCCAGACCCATCACTCGAGAGAACGATAACTTCCTCTCGAATGGAATCAAATGCATCATCATCATTTTCACTATCTTCACCTAAGACAGTGTTCACGTAAGCGGTGAAACTCGCATTACTCGGATGCAGAAACCGACCACGGATCTGATCCAACCAGGGTTGTTTATCAGGTTTTTGTATCGCCTCAACCATTGCACCCGGTGCCTTGGGATCCAAAACATTCAACAACGTGAAACCTACTGCACAAAAAGACGGAGATAAAGAACAATACAACGTACAACATACAACAACAAAAAAGAGAGGGATGCGGAGCAAAACGTACACTTGCCCTCATGACCGTAAACCGGAACCCCCAACGGATGTTTCGGGACCCACCTCAGGCTCATCCCGGCACCGACCAACGCCATCTCCTCAAGCTGGATTATCGGAGTGGCTTTACGAGTCAACCTCTTATACCAGTCTTGATCAGAAAAATTTGCAACCACATCAACTTTGGGGATACCCTCATCCACAGATCTGTAGTGCATGTCCACAGGAACAACACCCTGGCGAATATAAAAAAATTTCTGCTTCCAGTCATGGAGACTCTTCAGCGGCACCGAACAAACAGGGGAAACGCCGGTACGAGCACTGAAAGAGTAAAACCCACTTGTATATGAAACAGTGTAGAAGGCGTTGAACATCTCAAACGTCGGATCTAAACGGTTTGCCATACAAACAAACTCAAAGTGAGTGATACGAGGGAGTCCGATGGCATTGATCTGAGAGATGTGGAGACCATAACCCCTCAAAACGTCAGCAGTAAATCGGGTCATCGGAAGCCTGAAATTGCCCTCCCGGAAAAAAGCAGCATACAACGTCATATGACCGGGAGGAGCATCCATGGCTGTAGAACCAGGAGTAGGATACTGAGCACCCCAATCAGGGAGAAAACCCATCTCCCTTACTAAATTCTGGAATTCCTCCTCTTTCCACCCTATCACCGCCTGATCCGGGCCGGGATGAGTTTTCCCCTTGTTCCTCTTCTTCCGTGAAGAAGGATTTGCAGAAGACATGGTGGGGAAACAAACTGTAATGCAGATGAACTCAAAGAGAAGAAGATAGAAAGTAATGGAAGAAGAGAGATTTCCGGTATTCAAATTTTGAATAAGTGGAGAAGAAAGAGAAAACCACCATATATTTATACCCATCGCATTTAATGCGATGGGTAGTGGGGGCGTCAGAATCCGAAAAAACAACCAACAGGGAGAAGACACGTCAGAGGATAGAGAAGGCGGCACCTCTTTTTCCGGAAGCAGGTGAACAGACACCTGACACTTCGCCGAAAAGCGACTGAAAAGGCAACTGTTCATCTGACACCAGCCAGTCACATCAGTCATCCCTTCCCAAGACAGACAAAGCTTCCTCTCGACGACAACCTTTTTAAAGGGCCAAAACCCATGCGCAGCACGCCATGCGTCCATTTGGCTCAACTCTTTAAAAGGGCCAAAACCCATGCGCGGCACGCCATGCGTCCATTTGGCTCAACTCTTTTAAAGGGCCAAAACCCATGGCGTCCATTTGGCTCAACTTTTCAAAGTACCAAAACCCATGCGCGGTGCGCCATGCGTCCATTTGGCTCAACTTTTTTAAAGGGCCAAAACCCATGCGCGGCACGCCATGCGTCCATTTGGCTCAACTTTTTAAAGGGCCAAAACCCATGCGCGGCACGCCATGCGTCCATTTGGCTCAACTCTTTTAAAGGGCCAAAACCCATGCGCGGCACGCCATGCGTCCATTTGGCTCAACTTTTCAAAGTACCAAAACCCATGCGCGGTGCGCCATGCGTCCATTTGGCTCAACTTTTTTAAAGGGCCAAAACCCATGCGCGGCACGCCATGCGTCCATTTGGCTCAACTTTTTAAAGGGCCAAAACCCATGCGCGGCACGCCATGCGTCCATTTGGCTCAACTTTTTAAAGTACCAAAACCCATGCGCGGTACGCCATGCGTCCACCCGGCTCAACTATACAAGTCGCCAAACTCCACGCGCCGTGGGCCAATCAGGTGCAGATTTCTTAGGGACCCCATGAAAACCTCACGCCATAACGAAATACCACACTTATAAGTCCAGAATCCCTCCTAGATGATCAACTCAACTAGAAGGCACACTGGACTGGGGGGACTTGAAGAGGTATGGTCCCAATTCCTTGCCAACATGGCAAGGACCACACCACTTTTTCCATCAGACGTGGCGCTGACATCGACGAAGTCATCCAGAAATCCAGAAGCTTCTAGAAGCTTCTGGAAAATATCTAGGTGGCTCCAAAGATGCTCCACCCGACATAAAGGACACAACGTGTCACTAGTCACCAGGCGCCACGTAGGCCTGTAACAAATCTAAGGGCAGCCCGACAATGCCAGTACGACGTCTCCAAGAAGGGCAAATGCGAGCGCGCCACGTGTACCACTACACTGACCACAGCAGAGGAGACCAAGAGGATATTCCCCTTGGTCGGACAGCTGGCGCGCAACCACAGCTGGCATCGCTGCTCTTCCCTCTCTCACCCTCCGGCTATAAATAGAACCCTTCATCATTCAGGTTAAAGGATCTTGCTCTCTCTATTCTCACACTTAACACACACTGTTTATTCCTCCTCAGAACAGTACTTATTCTCACGCCGGAGCCTGGTTAAGAGGGAAACCCCCATATTCCCCTCTTAGCGAGACTAACGGTGTTGCTGTTTTGCAGGAACCGTGCCATCTCACGAGTAGAAAGAGAGATTGAACCTACAGAAGAAATAAGGAATGCTACGTCTCTTAAATTGCTAGGCAAATCTTATATTGCCCGTGACTATGAGAGCTTCTTGGATCATAAGGAATGCTACGTCTCTTAAATCGCTAACGTGTTTTGGGCGGATTGACTTTGTAGCACATGAAAACTCCACAGTTAAATATTCTTATATGAGAGTAATACTAGTATGAATGACCTTTTGAAGGTTTCTACCAGGGCAATGGGCAACCGGATGAGCAACCTATAAACATACAAATATTGATGGTACAAGTTAGCAGATTTTACAAGATTGGTTATGAGTTCTAAATATTTTTTGGTTGTGCTTGTAATCTGTCTATAATAAAATTTGTCGTTAGAAAAAAGAAAAGTCGATTAAGTGATACCCATCCATCCATCCATCCATCCATCAATCTGAAGATCCTTTTCAATAAACTTTTAACTAGTAATACAAGACTAGTGGGTGTGGGGTGTTTTTTGGGCGGATGATTTGGCTAACCCACACTGTATCAGCGTTGGCCACGGCGTTGCTCCGCTAGCGTGGCTTTGAAGCCCGGTGTTGGGCGCGCGCGCGGGGGTGGTGGAGGCGGTTTGAGCTGGCTGGCTAGGATTGGTGAATGAAATTTGACCGTTTGGGGTAGCCGTTAGGCATGACAGTTTCAATGTAAAAAATCAATTTTTTTTAAAAAATTACAAATTTTTACCTAAAAAAACCCATCCCAAACTTCATTTTTCCACAATTATTTACAAATCTTCTTCAACCAATCTCACACCAAACAACAAATCTTTTTCAACCAAACTAACATCAAAAAACCAAAATGGTGCATTGGACGGAGGAGGAGATCACACTTGTCACATCGATCGTCGATGCACAACATACGTTACAACGCGGTCAATCCGCGTATTGGGGACAGGCGTGCAAGTAATACCAACAACACGTTGGGAACACTTGTAACAATTTAAACGCCTGTCAACACAAGTGGCGTGAACTAAAACCGAAGCTGGATCGGTTTAAAGTTTGTTTCGACCGCGTCCCTGAGGGCGACCTGAGCCACGACGATCGAATGGAGATCGCGAAGATCGAGTGGAGGCACGGCGAGAATCCGAAATTTAAGTGGGTTCCCCATTTTAACATTTATTGAACTCTGTAATTTTTCTAGGAATTATTAACTACTTTTTTTTTATTTTTTTAGGATTTAATAAGTAGTATTGTTTTAATTTTTAGGATGTTATGTAACTTTGTTTTTAAATTAATATAAGTTTGCGTTTTATTTTATGAATCTCAAGTATATAAAAAAATATAAAAAACTAACATGGACCACTAACGACGCTAATCCACGCCGCTTTCACACCCCAATTTTTTTAGGGTGGTCTAATAAAAACCCACAATCATCACGTGTCGAGCAATGCCCACCAACCCAAACCCCAGAGACCCCGATAGTCTAAAAGCGTCCACGTCATATCCTACCATCGCACCGCTTTTAACTCTTTCCTCTTCACCTTTCGTATAAAAGCCAGCCCCTTTTCCTTAACACCCACCATATTCTTCACCCTTAAGCTATCTCTCTCACATCTATAAAATTCCCCACAACCACAATTAACCGTTGCAATCAAATTAAAAATGGAGAAAAGTGAAGAAATTGATGGTAATTTTTTTGAGTCGTTACCCGAAGGGTTTATAGCGAATGCTATGGCCTGTACGAGCCCTAAGGATGTGTGTAAGTTGTCGTTGGTGTGTACGTTGTTTAAATCGGCTGCGGGATGGGACGCTGTTTGGGAGAAGTTTCTGCCGCCGGATTATCAGAAGATTGTTGCGGCGGCAGACGGTTGTTCGAAGAAGGAGGTTTATCTTCGGCTTTGTGATTATCCGGTTGTTATTGATGCTGGAAATAAGGTTTGTTTTTTAGTTTTTGGTTTTAATTTGTTTGTTTTATTCATAACTAACTGTTGTATTATTCGTGCTGAATAATAGAAATGTTAGATCGTGATGAAGATTTAGGAATTATAAAACGACGATAGTTTTTAAATTGTGACCGTTTAATTAACTTGTTGTAAAGAAAAGTGGGAAATAGAATCTTGTGCTAGTATAACCGTGACACGAGGCGCAAACATGCTTTTAATGGTTCAGACCTCTTACTGGTTCATCACTTAATAGTTCAAACTGTTTGTTTCACGAGCAGATGTCTGAATGGTTCAGACATTTGCCTCTGAATGGTTAAGATTTATAAAGAGTCTGAATGGTTAAGACCTCTAATCTGAATTGGTCCGACATTTGCCTCTGAACGGTTAAGCATTATACAGGCTCTTAATGGTTCAGACCTCTTACTGGTTCAACACTTAATGGTTCAGACCTCTTACTGTTACTGGTTCAGCACTTAACCATTCAGATGTTGCCAAACAGCCCCTTAATTATTAGGTATAGGAGATATGTTTGTTGATTAGTTTGATGTGTGAGGAAATCGAGTGTTAGTGTTTTGGATGCTATTATTTTTCATGTTTATGATAATATAAGAATCTATTTCATTAGCAAAATATGTTACTTTGATTAAGAAAATAAGAAGTGAGAAACATACACAAAATTTGGGATTATGAACTACTATCAGGTAACTGAAAATGGTTCCATATGATAAAGGGAATGATGGGCAAAGGTTTTTCTTTGATGGATGCATTTGAATTGAATTATGCAATTTGAATGGAACATACATTTTGAGTGTTTTTACATATTTTGAAGAAAATAACTATGTTTTAATAAATGCAAGGCGCGTGCACACGTGATGTATGCGCGCCTAGGTGTGCTTTTTAGAAGTTACAACACATGTGAAGTTAGTCTCTCATGATAGTGAGCGAATTTTCTCATTTTTATGGATTTGAGTCCCGGAAAGTAGTTTAGAGAAATGGTTTCTACATGACATTTTTGTTGCATTTTGAGTAGGCTCAAATGGTACCCTTTAGGAAGAGACAATGTGGATTAGTTAGCTAAAGGCTGAACAAAATGGCTACCAAAAGAATTTCTTTATCTCTTCACAGACTCAAAATAGCTAAACGCTTAACAAAAGCGTCATTGCAATTTGTGAATTGTGTTATTAAATATGGCTTTTCGCCTTTCTATAATAAGCACACATCTATAGAATAGTATCACATGTTCTGATTTAGTTTTGCGTACCACATGCGATGTTAATATGTCATCATTTTACATCGTAGTATCTTTTTTTGACCCATGTTATTCGCCCTAGATTTTCCAAATTTTCTATTTTCTTGAAAGGGAAATTAACATAAACATTGACTCTTCGTTCTTTTCCTAGCGACTTGAACCCTCTACCTGTTAAATGAAGTTAGAGATGGGGTGGGTTTTTTTTTTTTTTTTTTTTTTTTATCGTACATTATTGTTTGAACTTCCAATTCTTGATATTGTATGTATCTTACCTTCTATAACTTGTAAATCAAGTATGTGTTGGCGTTTGGCCAGTGTCTGATGATGTGACGACTTAGATGGCTGCCACGTTGATACAAAAAATAATAAGAATTTAAAAGTTTGGTACATTAAAAGGTATGTTATATAGTTCAATACGTATCCATATGGTGAGAAGTTTCATACATTTTCATAAAGTTTGCCCTATATATTAAGCAGTCTAAGCATGAAGTCGGGGATAATTCGGTAATTTTACACCAATCGCAAATTATGCGTAAACATCATTCTCTAAATCTGATATATTTTGACTATAAATAGTTAGAAAATCATAATTTTAATTCGCTCTACGTTATGAATTATGATGTTACTCTTGCGAATCTGAGTCTGTGTACTTGTAACAGAGCTTCTGGTTACATAAATTGAGTGGGAAAAAATGTTACATGTTGGCTGCACGAGACCTCTCGATAATTTGGGGCGATACCCCGAGGTACTGGAGATGGATTTCTATCCCCGAATCAAGGTTACGTTTCTCCTCTTTATTTAATATGTTTTTCATTGTTGGTAAATAATTTTCTTTTTCTGAAAGTACGGATTTGACCCCAACGGCAGGTTTGCTGAGGTGGCCGAACTTGTTAGCGTATGTTGGCTCGAAGTTCGTGGAAGAATCGATAGTTCCCTGCTGTCATCCGACACTCGGTATGCCGCTTACCTTGTGTTTAAATCGGCACCGCACACTTATGGATTTGAATACCATCCTGTTGAAGTTTCAGTCGGTTTAAGTGGTGTTGAGAATCAAACCGAGAGTCAGATTAAAACGGTTTTTCTTGAACCGGAAGCGTCCGAAAGGTACAGACACGGTGAGTATGAGCGGTCACTGCCGGGAAGAAGACGGATGGGGGTGTTTAGCCGTTTGAGAGGGTTAGCTAGCCGAGCTAATGCAACCCCACCTCAAATTGGCCCGAAACGCCGACAAGACGGGTGGCTTGAGATAGAATTGGGTGAGTTTTATAATGGGAAGGGTCAAGAAGGGGAGGTTGATATGAGCATGATGGAAGTGAAAGGAGGGAACTGGAAGGGTGGTATAATCATTCAAGGGATTGAAATCAGGCCAAAGGCAAGTTAAATATTTCCTTTTCTTTTCGTTAACAACATATTCAAGGATTGAAATTAGGCCAAAGGCAAGTTAAATATTTCTTTTTCTTTTTGTTAACAATGATTGATGGTTCTAGTCTTGTACTTATGATATGATCGTTGTTGTCCTGCCCGTATCGCGCTTAATTTAGATGGAGGAGGTTTATGGACTTTGTTTTTTTCTTCTTTTATAATGTTCAATAGTTATGGTCGGGTTCCCTCACTCGGCTATATGTTCTTCGGATAGTGGCGACAGTTCTTACATCCATGAGCCTAATCTTTATTGTGTATATCTATCTTCTGCAAAATTACCCCCTGGTTTTTGGGCCTGTTGACACTCTTACCCTCTATTTTTTTTTTTAAATGTTGTCTTACCCCCAACTATTCCCTATTGCATCGATCTTGGACCCCACCGTTAAATTGCACTACACTTCAGTTAGTTGAGATGCGAAATGACAATTTTACTCTTTCTTTTAACCATGTTCTTTGTAATAACAAAATGTTTTACACCCTGTACAACTAACTTTGAGCAAGTCAAACAAGCAAGCAAGCCAGCCTCTGCTCAAGCTTGGCTTGTTTACAAACCTAGCCAATTTCGAGCAAACTTTTTTCAAGCTTTTTCCGATGGAGATTCAAAGCATGAGCCATTTGAACAGCCCTAACCCGAAGCTCAGTGAAGATGATTCCAACCCTGATGTCAGGATTGAGGGGTGAAAACATCTCTGGGTATGGACAATTCGGAAGGAGTAGTTGCACACTTGCACTCCTTTTGCGCCGATATGTGGGATTTGGGGCCTAATTTTAGGCCTTCCAAGCATATTTGGGACCAAAATATAAATACTGTTTGGACTAAATCAAATTAATATTTGGATTAGACCGTGATGGAGATTTCAAAGATCCCAAAATTACATAGCACATATGCAGTCAAGTAATTTTTCTTTGTTCTTCATTTTCGTACATCTCTTCCAAAACTAAATACTGAAGTGCAACGGAATATTTAGCAGCTGTTGTTCTCGCAATTTCCGGACCACTACTCTTGATGATAAATGACCCGAATCCATCACCTGTCACAACAAACACGTTGCAAAGTTTAAACATGCAAGTATACGTCATTTATTTCAAGATAAAACCGTAGAGACCTTTGATTGTGTAAATAGAGTTGACCCATCTCTTGTAAATGTGAAGAAATTTAGGGATGTCACCATGGTGAGTATCAGATAACAAAAGCATACAAGTCCCTGTTTCACTGTGTTCAAAGCGGGTGAATCAGTTGTAGAATAAGTTAATAACAAACATAAATCGTTTACTTACTTAGCATGATCAATTGCATTCCGACACAAAGCTAAAGTTCGAACTATCGCCAATTCTCTTCCACGAGGACTATGGTACCTCTGTTGGCAAATTCTGCATTACACAAAACAAAGCTAGGAAAAAATTAATGTTGTTAATTATCTCTTTGAGAGAAAGGATATCAAGACTACCTTTCATCAAAAAAATCTCCAAAATCATCAATTATAACCAACACAGGAAACTTATCATGCATGTGAAAGGCAGCAAAGAACTTGTTGATCCCTTCCTCATCCTCCACATATCTAGAATTTGCATTATAAAGTAAATTAAATATCAACAAAGAAAAAGCAAATTGGATTTTAATAATCCAACCGACTGGACTGGACTGGACGATAATAATTCATTCCAAATTTCCAACAAAGCCGCTCCTAGCTTTCACTGTCGTTACCTGAACTCTATCTGCTCCGAACTTTCATGTATGTCATGTCAAAATAATTTACAACATTCTGATCAGGCAAAAGCCAGCAGTTGTCAATTGTTCATTATTAAGCACACAGGGTTTGCTATTCTGTTGCAGTGAGATTACGAAAGTGAAAGTTACAATTGTTGTCAGTATAAATTAGTTTAATCTTTAACAATTTTTACACCTAAATTACCGCCTAACATTGCACTCACAGGGATTTAAACCTACACCACTTTTGTGAGCAGAGACGTCTCCGAGAATTCACGTACCCTGTTCGAGCTTGAAAAAATATGTCCTTCCGTACAGTGGCGAAGCTTGAGATTTCTAACCGGGGGGTTGAAAACGTATATACCTAAAAAATTCTATGCGAAAACTACATACCGGACACTAATGAGCGAAAAGTTCGGGGGGTCGGGCGCCCCTCCCGGCCCCTACAAAGTTGCGCCCCTGCTTCCGTAATGTTTTATTATTATTTGAAAAATAATAATCAAATTAGTATTGGGCTCATTAAACCTAATGCCAAGTGGGCTAAATTCTAAACCATAAAAAATTATTTGTAAATGAGTCTATATTGGAATTGGTATGTATTTACTATTTAAAAAAAATAACATATACATATTGGATATTTTTTTAAATCACGGGCCTTGTGCGGAGGTCCTCCCCGCACACCATCAAAGGCGGCCCAGTTGTGAGGGGCAAACACCATACCACTAGACCCTTGGGAGTTCGTTTGTTTGATAAATGGACCAACATGAGGAAGAAATTCCGTTGGATTAGTCAAATGAACGTTAAATAATAAATTGTGTTCATGGTATAAATTATTATTGGATATTTTGGATTATTAAAATAAAATGCAATTTCCAATAACAAAAGAGGGCAAAAATTAGTTTGGCAAGAGCAACAACAGAACAAAATCTTTAATCTTACTTACTTGATTTGGATTCGATCAAAGACATTAGAAGACGGATCAACTCCCTGTGAATCAATCAATAATGAGCCAACAACAATGATAGTAAAAAGTAAAACAAGATAAACACAAAATGACCTTGGAGAGAAAGGGGGGTTTCGTGCGCCGACTGCAAATAAAAACAGCAGACGTGTCGGCGTCGTTGACGAGGAAGTTGAATGCGAACTGGAATAGCAGCGACGTCTTCCCTCTGCAACAACATCAATGTGATTAGATGGTGTGTTTGTGAGAAAGATGAGTAATAGAGTGAGTACGATGAGGGAGGGCCTGAGAGGAGGATTATTGGATCGTCGTGTGTGGTGGGGGAGTTTCTGGAGAAGAAGAATCTCTCCACCATTGTTACCGGTGGTGAGTCGAGGGAGTTGGTCTAGCTTTTTTAACAAAGCTTATACTTTTTTTTTTTTAAGCTTATGTCTGTTGTTAGTTTATATAAGCTAATTTGAAGAAACTTATTTGAATATGGTTTTTAAACTTATTTGAAGAAACTTATTTGTGTAAGGGCAAATGATAGAAAATAATTCAAACACTTAAAAAGAGCACAATGATAGAAAATAAGCTATAAGCTACTTTAAAATATAAGCATAAGCCAAAAAATAAAAGCTAATCCAAACACTGTTTTGAAAACTTATTTTTGAAACTTATTGGTTTTTCCCACCTAATAAGCTAATCCAAACACTTACGAAAACCATGATAAAAACCTTTGCTTTCATTTTTAAAACTTATTGGTTTTATCATGGTTTTTATCATGGTTTTCGTAAGTGATGTCATTCACTTACGAAAACCATGATAAAAACCTTTGCTTTCAAGAGATTTGCAGGATTATTTTTATAGGAACAATGGATTTCAATAATCTAAAATATTGTCCGTTAGCCGACAACGGTCTCAACTTAAAAAAAATTTCCACTAGTGATCTCATCTATTAACATATTGGTCTCCAATAGACCCTGACTAACAGAATCCTAACGTCGTTAGTCTCTGGTCGCCGGAAAAACGTTTTTGGCCGGAAAACTCCTTTTTGGCTGAAAAACTTAACGTTTTCGTCACAAACCTCTTTGTAACCTTATTACGGACCTTTAGGAACATTTTTCTAGTAAAAGCCCCAATCATTGAGGTTACAAGAAAACTCTTTTTTCACCGGAAATCTTCTTTTTGCAGGAAAACTCAACTTTTTGGCCAGAAAACTCAAATTTTGGTCTCAAACCTCTTTGTAACCATAGATCGGACCTTTAGGAACCTCTTTCCCGCCAAAAACATTTTTTCGGCGACCGGAGACTAAAGCGTTAGGGTTCTGTTAGTCCATGTCCATTAAAGGCCAATACGTGAAAATATAGGACTGCCAGTAGAAAATTTTGAAGTTGGAACCATTGTCAGCCAACGAGCAATAGTCAGGATTATTAAAATCCACTATTCCTTTTTATACGGATCAATTAAAGCTTATGTAGTTAAAAAATCAAGCATTTTTTTAAGTTTATTTGGCTAGTGGTGCACAAAAAACCTGAACCCGGACCCGGAAAAAAACCCAAAACAGGGTATGATAAAACTCGGGTTTTTTATAACCGAACCCGACCCTACCCGTAGGGTAGGGACCGGGTATGCGTAGCCGATCTAAAACCCGAACCCGAAACCGGGTTTTTTTATACCTGGTTTTTCGAAGGACCCGGTTTTATAAATACCCGAAGCCGGTTTTTATAAATACCCGGAACCAAGTTTTATAGATACCCGGTTTTATAAATGAACAATTACGTAGGGCCTGCACATAGTATTTTATATTACAGTTTTGAATCTAAGTTTAACAAATTTATCATGATTATGTTGAATACCCAGTCGGGTTTTTTAATATCCGGTGCGGGTTTTTTTCAAACCCGATGCATACCCGAACCCGAAAATAGGGTATTATAATACCCGAGTTTTAGAAAACCCGACCCGGACCCTACCCAAACCCGGGTATATAGGGTATGCATTTTTGGTATAAAACTCGGACCCGGACCCGACCCGGTTTTTCAAAAAACCCGATTTTGTAAAACCCGATCCTACCCGAACCCGGTTCCATACCCGGAACCGGTTTTTCAAAAAACGTGATTTGTGCACCACTATATTTGGCTAATAAGCGTTGCGGATTTACTAAAGAACTAGACTGGATGGGAGCTAGATTGGGCCTGTCTCTCAAAGATTATGTTCAAGATGATTAAAAGATATGAGCGGCATGATAGCATAATCAAGAATGATAGGCTTAGAGTTTTCCGGGCTTATTTTTCTATTAGTATTTGGGTCTTGCATGGTCTTAGATTTATATGGCTTGGGATTTTGTTTTGTGATTTGGGTTATCTTAGATTTGGGATGACGAGTGTAGCCTCCTTTTGGCCGGTTAGTTTGTACGCCAAATGTAGGTCTTTAGTTTGTATTTTTTTTATTCTTTATTAATAAAACTTTACCGATCAGAAGCATAAAAAACCTATTATAAGTAGGATGAAAGAGTATTTTGGTCCTAAAACATAATTCTTCACCTTTTTGTAAGATACAACACAAAAAATCTAGTAAAAAAAATCTAGCACCAAAATGTTATACTAACATAGAAATACACACAATTTTTTTGGTTTTTTAGTTTTCATATTTATATAGTAATATGATACTTAAATTAAAGATAAAAAGATGCTGGATTTTATAGTGCAATATTTTTTCAAAAATAATGTCGTATAAAAAACTTATTGACGCTTAAAAATGAGAGGAATATGTATGTAGAGAGAGAAAGTCAACAAGTAGGTTAAATATCCTTTCTTATTCTAGTTACACCATCCCCAATACGGGGCATTTTTTCTTGTTTTTGAGGGTATGTAAATGGCACTTGCCCAACAATTCCTTTCTTTCTCTCACTTGTCCATCTCACAAACACATTTGATCTCTCTCCTCTTTCCTCTCTCTTTCTACACTCACATATTCATTTTTTCATGTTTTTCCTTAAGAATAAAAACACATTATCTCACCTCCAACTCACCATCTCTCCTTCACATCACATTCTCTCCTCTTTAAAAACATCAAAACATAACCTTATTGTGGATGTTCTTAAACAAAATTAACTTTTTTATTTGATTCATCCCCATAGTAATACGTCCATAGATTTCATACAAAATATATAAATGTCACTATAAGAATTTTACATGTCGAACATAACATTAGTTACATACAATATACCTAATTATATGTAACGTTACTTCTCTACGTTAGAGCAATTTCAATCATAAGGGACTAACTTTACAATGTTTGGGTCGATAATGTACATCAATTCTAAACAAAATTGATATCGTGTATTATTAACAATGTTATTTGGTGTTGCACCTTGTACACATACGACCAACGCTACTGATACACATATTTAGAGATATGCCAACTCGAAAGTTTATAGAGTCATGTGGTTAATGTTATATAGTTGTGGGCTTACCTAAACAATAGGTCAAACCCACATGTGCTACTAACTTAGGGGCTGTTTGTTTAACTTTTAATGAGGCTCTTAATGGTTCAGACCTCTTACTGGTTCAACACTTAATGGTTCAGACTGTTTGTTTCGTGAGCAGATGTCTGAATGGTTCAGACATTTGCCTCTGAATGATTAAGTATTATACAGAGTCTGAATGGTTAAGACCTTTAATCTGAATTGGTCAGACATTTGCCTCTGAATGGTTAAGCATTATACTGGCTCTTTATGGTTCAGACCTCTTACTTGTTCAACACTTAACCATTCAGAAGTTGTCAAACAGCCCCTTACTATTCGAAATGGCTTGCCACACAAAGAGATACATAACTAGAAATTTATGTAACCGGCATTATGGAGATCAAATTCTTGGAAAATCAACACTTGGTAGCCTAAAGATTATTAGGTTAATCAAAATGTGTAAGATTAAATATAATTATTATGTTATATTTAGTTTTGTAGTCATTATAATCATTTATATTATATAGATCAAAATCTATATCTATCTATACTTTCTATAAAAAGGAGAACACTCGATGACATAAAAAAAGCTAATGTGGCAGCCATAGAGGCTATCTAACAATATTTTTCTTATGTCATTATTGCATCATAAGTCTTAATATATAAAATCACTTTAAAATTCATTTAAACCTATGCCATTAAAATGTCTGCCCATATTGATCTATTCATGTATATAAAATTCAAACCTCTGCCATCAAAATCTCTGCCTAGATTCAATATTCAAAATTCAAAATTCTGGCTCCAGTTTCAAAATTCAAACCATATACATATACATATATAACATACATGATTCTGACTCCATATTCAAATTTCAATTCATCTCTCTCACTCATATATGTGAGCAATCTCTCTCTCTCAAATGCAGAGCTCCCATATTTAGCCGGTTAATCTCCGATTACAGATCTTTGTACTTCACATAATTGTTCAAACATCATTTTTCCAACATCGTTGAAAGTATTTTTTTGTAATTTTGAATTTTAAACTGATCTACTCTAATTCTCGCTTTATATTTCAGCCTAATCAGAGTTGTTTGAAATTCATACAATCGTCTGCGGGTTATTTTAGGTTTGTGGTTTTTTTAAAGAGTTGATAATGTTGATAATTTTTATTTGGGTAAATTACAATTTTCGTCCTTTATGTTTGTATCAGATTGCAATGGAAAACCTTTAACTATAATAATTACAGTCGCAGTCCTTTATTTCTAAAACCCATTACAATCTAAGTCCTTTGACCCTAACCAAGTTAATTTTTGTAGTTAAATCAAGTCACATGAATTGGACATGAGGGCAAATTAGTCCTTTCACCTTTTTAATACAAAAATTAAAAAACACCTAACATCTCAGATCTGTGACCCATCACCTTCACCCCCTCCATCTCTTTACCTGTGACCTAACCACCACCACCACCACCAGATCTGCCGCCATCACCACCAGATCACCTTCACCCTCTCCATCTCTTGAGTCGAAAGGAATTCCTGCATACCCTGCAGCACAAGCGATTCGGGCCCACTTGCACATACGCTGAAGAAACCATATATTTCTTGTCTCTTCAGTTCCTGAATATCTCTTCGAGTTCTTGACTTTTTGTTCTTAAAATTATCATACATCAAATCAGAATCTACAATATCACATTAAATCTGAACCACAATGGCGCTTGATTCAGCAATCGAACTCATTTCACAACGGAGCAGTTCCACCTCCGCCAACAACTCTTACATCTTCACCGGCAAATGCAACGAAATCGATCAGTATTTGCAAGCCGTTGCATCAAAGATAATCTTCACTGGCAACTCTGGCTTCAAAATAAAATCTCTGAATCTGGAACTATGAATGCCCCTGCATCAAAGATAAGTTAAAAAAAGTCAATCAATGCAAAAAGATTTTACTTAATGGTCTCCATATCTAAAAAATCCCTTTATCCCCCACAGCTTAATTCTACCATAACCCACTTTTTAACAAACAAAAAAATCATATGGATAAAAAATCCACCTTTTTAATAAAAAATCAAATGAATAAACTGTAATCAACTAAATTTCCTTTCTATTTACACATTAAACTGGGATCTCTACTCCAATCATCTTTCCAAATCAAAAACTTTGAGTTTATCAAAAATCTAAAATATATAAGACAAAAAAAAAATCTATACGGATTAAGAACATAACGATTCAAGAACTTACCCTACCAGCAACATAAAAACAACAAAAATTAAGCTTACTTCTTAACGGCTTCGTTTGCTTAACATCACCCACCATCCTCTGACCCGCAACCCTAACGTCACCTCCCTCATCTCTTTCTCTTTCTCAGTTTCCCACTCCCACTAGGTGGTGGTGCGGGTTGGTTTTGGTGGTGGTGGAGATGGGGATTTGATGGTGGTGGTGGCGGATTTGGTGGTGGTGGTTGTCATAGCGGTGGCGGCGGATTTGATGGTGGTGGCGGGGGTTGGTTGGAGAAAGACGATTTGAGATTGAGATTTGAGATAGGGGATAGAGGTATTTATTTCTTTATAAATATATTATTAAACATAGTAAAATTACAAAGGTACCCTCATGTGCCTTGCACATGCCATAGTTAACTGAAAATTTTAACCAGGTTATGGTCAAAGGACGTAACGTGTAATGAGTTTTACAAACAAAGGATTGTGACTGTAATTATTGAAGTTAAAGGCTATCTATTGCAACCTGATACAAACATAAAGGACGAAAAGTGTAATTTATCCTTTTTATTTTAAAGTGTTGATATATTTCAGCTCTGTTTTCTTCGAGCGACCAGTGGTAGAAGCATCTGTTTGCCATCTAGATTTTAGAATATGTTAATATGGATATTGATAGTATTAAATTAAATACAAAGAGAGATTAAACACTTAAATATACATAAAATATTACACGCTACAATTAACACTTGCTAGGATTTCGTAGACTCTTGCCTTCTTCCATGCAATTTCATTCTTTCTTTTGTTTTGCAGAACCGCTAGCATGTCGCAGATTTTCTGATCCTGTTTCAGCATTTGTGTTAAAAACTCTTCTGCATTGTTCTTGAAGTTTGTTGTAGGAGAGTGGAGGACTTCATCAAGCAATCCAATGCTGCTCCAGGTTTTCTTGTAATTATTACCACTGATGATGCCGATTTTTCTGTTTAGTTCTTCATCAACTCTATTTTCTTCGAGCGACCATCTAGAGAATTGCATTTTAACATCATTGGTGTCTGACTAGTGGTAGAAACATCTGTTTGCCATCTAGAGTATTGTTGGTGTTGGTGTTGCTGATTTTGATTTGTTTTTTGACAGATAGTGTTTTAAAAGACAATTTGTTGATGTTTTGAATCAAATTAATCATCAGTCTTTTATAGTGTTTAAAATGTATCTTTATGGTAAATGAAGAGGTTAATCGTAATTATGATAACCTGTTTTTTTAAGGTTTAAAATTTGTCCTTTCGTTTTCTTGATATTTAATCTTATAGTTTTCCCATGAAAACTTATTTTTGAAAGGCTTTGCATTAAAGGGCTGTTGTTTTTTAATATAGATTTAAATAATTAAATGTGTATATTAAATGTACACGTTTTTCCCTCCTAGATTATTAAATGTACAGTGAATTTAAATCTGACATTTGGGTTGTTAGATATTTCACTATATAATGTCATTGACAGTTCACCTGTTTTTCATCACGTTTTACTACCAACATATCCTTCTTTCACATCACTTGAGTTGAAATATAACTTAAAATGTCATCATACACTTCTGCAGAGTCTGATGATTTAAAGCAGTGCTTTATCAAGCAAGTTGATGATCAAGTATATGAGGATAGGGCTATTCTTCAAGAGCTGAAGAGTTGTTTTGATGGACTGCATCTTGGTGTGTTCACGAGAGACCAGGTTTCCAAAAACCTGATGACGATGCCTTCGACTTCCGTTCGTGACCTTTGTGTTGTCAGTAATACAGAGTGCGGTGATAGAGACGTGGAGTTCATGGCGATGCTCAAGGATATACATCGAGAGGTTCAGCACTCGATGGAGTTGAAGCTAAAATTTCTTAATTCTTGCTTTTAGATTCTTAAATTTCTGGGTGTTATTGTTAGATTTTAAAGTTCCATTGTTCAGTACTCGATGTAATTGTTGATCTTTTAATGTCATAAATAAATTTTAATCCTATTAATCTTTGTGGAACATTTTACTTTTACTAATTGAGTGAATTTCATGTTTTGTCATTTATCTCTATACCAAATTTCAGGCGGTGTCCTTTGTCTTTAAAATTAATGAGTTTTGTACTTAACGTTTTAAAATCTTACACGTTACATCCTTTGGCTCTAACTTTGTTAATTTTAGTCGTTAAATGAAGGGTACATTGGTCTTTTTACATGCTTATATAAAAAACCCTTTACTAATTAAAACAAAAAGAATTATACGTACATAAATAATTAAAAAAAAACTTTAAAAAAAAAAAACCCCTTTTACTAATTAAAAAAACCTTACAGCTCCAAGCCTCATCCTTTCAATTAAAACCATTTCTTTTCATTTAATGTCTTGCTCTTCCCATTCAAAATCAAAAGTGCCCCTAAAATAAGAACTCAGAGGATCTGAATACCTTTGAAAAGATATTAAAGAAGCCACAAAAAACGTCACCACTGTTATCAAGAAGAGTGAACATGTCTTTGTTTACAAAGGGGATATGTCACTTGCTGGTATACCTCAAAATCAGTTGTTAAATCAGTGCATTTGACGGTAATTAGTTGTTAAATCACTACAAAGGGGGATCAGTTGTTAAATCAGTACAAAGGGGATCTGTCACAATCTGTTAGTTTTTGAACGATTTTGGTTCAAATTGGTGCATTTGACGGTAATTTTTGGGGAAATTTGATGTTGTTCTCGATCTAGTTACTGAGGTGGTGTGTTGGTGGAAAATTGATGGTCATGGTGGTGTGAGGGTGGTGTGGTGGTAGTGGCGCTTGTGTGGGGTGGGTGGTGGCAGGTGGTGGTGTGGAGGTGGTGCGGCGGCGGTGGTGCTGGTGTGAGGGAAAGTGGTGGTAAGGGTGGTGGTTGTGAGGGTGTAGGATTGCCCTAGAGAGAGAAAGTAGAGAGATAAAGTATGTATATACATATAATATAATATATAATTATTTGTGTTTTATATATTAAAAAGATTAAAATGGTTTTGTTAAATAATAAATGGGTTAAAAGATCAATTTGCCCTTCATTTAATGGTTAAAGTTAACAGAGTTAGCGGCAAAGGACGCAACGTGTAATATTTTAAAACATTAAGTACAAAACCCATCAATTTTAAAGACAAATGATACCGTCTGAAATTTGATATGAAGATAAAGGACAAAATTTGCAATTCACTCTTACTAATTTTAGCAAGCATAAGTATTAGTATATAGTTTTTAATATCATCTGAGGATTGCAGATCGATATTGATGTAGATGTGAAATTGTCTTTGAGTTTGATTTAGATTATATTGATGTTGAATTGTGCTTGAACAGATGTTTGGTAAGTCAACAGAGGTTCAAATCTCTCAGGTTGGTTTAAGGCTGAACAGATGATTCAAAAGCTAAAATATTATATAATATTTGATCATGAATAACAGTTTTTTTGAAGAATGATCTCCTCCAAATTACAAAGAATCAATATATGCTACTGTAAAGGTCTGTCAAAGCTAAAGTGTGCTAAAATAGAACATCTTCTTGAAGTGATCGTCTGCTGATGAAGAAAGTCTGAAGAAGCAAAGGTCTGCTATGGGTCAAAATGTAACAACCCGCATGTTCGTGCGTTGTTACTACTCGCTATACTCGTTACGCCTAGCACCAGAGATTCGGATCATAGTGTAACTATATCGCATATATCGATAAATCGCAGTATTTTCGCTTATTATCGCATACTTTATCGCTATCACATCACATTGCACTTGCTGACAACCACGATGATGTTGAGTGAGGACCAATGCTACCCTCCTTGATAGCCGTGATATAACGCAAGGTAGCACAACACTCAAAAACGCACTCGCAGGCACGCGTAACTCGATTATCGCAAGATTGGAATATGGATATGTATATACGACCCGATGTGACTAATTATAATTAATATATGAAAATGTGGATGAAAATGAGTACCCAAACTATCACAACGCTTAACGATCGAAACGAAACGCCAAAACTCAACTTGCCGGAGGCATTTGATCGAATGACAATTCGATCGAATGGCCATCCGATCGGACTGCCATCCGATCCGATTCACTGCACCACCTCATCTTCTATCTTGCCTATAAATACCCCCACTCTCACATCATTTGCCCTGATGTGGAGGTCTCACTCGACCAGCCCGCTTTGGGGCTATTTTCTCTCGATTTCTCGCAATTTTTGTAAGTTTTCAACCTAAATCTTGTACTTCTATGATCTGCACACACTTCTTCATCTTTTTCACCTTTGAATCTTAACTTTTAACTGTGAAATCAGTGGATTTGGGATGTTCTAGGATGATGTCATCATGGAGTTCTTATGAACTTCAAGCTTTGGCCTCATTCCACCAAGAACAACTCAGATCTGAAGGATTTCCACAAGATTAAACAATGTTTTCGCATAAATCTACACCTATTCATGGTTAAAAGGATTGAGAGATGGTTTTCCAACTTTCTTTCAACTCTTTTACACTCAATGCACTCAAAACCGATGGAATCAGAGCTCGTTCTGATCTTCTACTCATTCTAAGTGAAGTGTTGGTTCCAGATCTGATTATGTCTAAAGAGACAACCGATTTCGGGTTAAGCATGAACAACCGTTACGGATAGTTAACTGATCGGACCCGGGTGATTCTTGTTCAATCGGATGACTTGGTTCATAATGGAGTTCTGTTGTTTAGCACGTTATCACATCGTCTCGATCAAAACCACAAGCTTTCGAAACAATCAAGTGTCAAGACGATCAAGGCAGTTGGAACGGAAAGTCGTCCGATCGGATTGCCACCCGATCGGACAGCCGTCCGATCGGCTTGCACTTGGTTCCACACTTAAACTATTCTCAACTTTTCAAAGTTCTGAATGTCGAACGGATTGCCGTCCGATCGGATTACCACCGGATCGAACGACCACCCGACCCTATGATGTTTTGAACTTCATCCCTTAAACAATTTTCAACATATTCAATACATAGCCAGTTCTAAACGGATTTCCACCCGATCGGATTGCAATCCGACCGAGTGACAAACTGCTGTGAACTTGTTCTCACTAAGTGTCCTACTAATCGGATCGTCACCCGATCGAGCCGTCGTTCGATCGACCGACCTGAAGGGTAGAGATACGTCTCTGTTTTCGAAATGCTACAACAAAAACTTCAAAAGTCAAGCCATCATACACAAACACATCTACTCCAAACGAGGTAGCAATCCAGTCGAGTGGTCACCCGATCGGATGACCATCCGAACGGATTGTCACCCGATCGAACGGCCACCCGATTGGATTGTCATCCGATCGGAGTACTGTCCGATCCAGTGATACCTTGCTCCGATTCACGCACTATCCAACGCTTACGCTATCAATCTAAACTCAGGCTAATCTCAGACGCGATCCTTTCAATCAAACCAAGTTGTGCTTGCTTGCCGAACACCGACTGTGAGTATGCTCGAACCCCTTTTATCGCATTTTGGGTGTAACATACGTTCCTATTAGATCGAATTTATCAAAACAAATTATTCAATCAAACTATTTATCACTTGCGAATAACTGTTATGCATATTTGTAACACCCAGTGTTTTCGTAAGTGAAAGTCAAAGTCAAGGTCAAAGTCAACGACCGATTTCGCGCAACTTGAATCGTAGAAATGTCTTTATTTTATTTATATTATGTGGAGTAAGTGTTGTTAATTGCAATAATCGATGAGTATTAATCGTATTTCAATCGACCTACGACTGTGTACTATCAGAAGTAACAATGCGATAAGGTTAATCAACTAACAATCAAGCTAAGTTAAACGAATCGACATCAATTCGCAACTCGAGCTACGTATTTTTACTTATCGTTATACGTGTGTGTGTGCCTTACGTGTTAACTGTGCATGTTTATTTATGATATGTTGTGATAATCAAGCGAACTCAATCGAACTCGAAATCTAACTCTAATGCAATCAAACTCGAACTCGAATCACAAATCGAACCAGGATAGATAGTGGAAAAGAGATTACGCTAGATACGAAGTGGTTGAGACTGAAAGTAATTTAACTAGGAAACCCTATCGAATCGAGCCGCGCGTAATCATAATCGAAATATCGAAAATCATCGCGCGAAACACTCAAAAGGTGCAACCGATCGATCAGGCTCCCAGCCGATCGAACAGCCAGCCGAACGGACTGCTGTCCGATCGGACAGGCTGTCCGATCGAGCTGCCAGCCGATCGGCCAGCCCTTTCCTCTTTTGTCATCCTATAAATACCCATGTCATTGTCATTCTTTCCACTTTTGGAAACCTCTGTTCGACCAGCACGCACAACTCGCCTTTTCTCAGATTTCTCTCGATTCCGGTAAGTTTTCGTCCTAAATCTTGTACTTTCTTGATCTATACACACTCCTACACCTTTCTATCTTTCAAATCTAAACTTTTAACCGTGAAATCATCAAGAATCAAGTGTTCTAGGATGATGTCATCATGGGTTCTTGAAGAACTTCATGTTTTGGCCTCAATCCACCAAGAATAACTTGGATCTAGCCGATTTCCACATAAACAAACAAGGATCTTTTATAGATCTGAACATATACATGGTGAAAAGGATTGAAGGATGGATTTTCCCAACTTTCTTCAACTCTTTTCACTGGAACCAGTAGAGACGGAACCTGAGCCAGTTTACAAATCACTTCAGTGGTTATACGGCTCAAGATCTGGATTCTATCCACGAGGTTAACCGACTCCGGGTTAAATGTTAAACTTCGTTCCGAACAGACCACCGACCGGATTTGGGTGATTCCTGTCCGACCCGGGAAACCAAGTAAGAACGAGGCATCTATGGTTTTACTCGCTGTCAAAGATACCTCGATAAAACGACAAACAAACAGAACAACCAAAGTGTTCAGGTCAGGATGCTAACCGATCGGACTGCTGTCCGAACGGACGGCCAACCGATCGGATAGTCAGTCGATCGACTGGCCAGCCGATCGGCTAGCACATGGTCCCACACAATCAACTTGTTTTGAAGAATGGTGTTGAATGAGCTGTTGTTCGATCGAACTACTGTTCGATCGGATTACTCTTCGGATCATGAGATACTATGCTTCAATACTTAATCAATTTTCAACCTGTTCAATGCACTAGAAGTGCCACCCGATCGAACTGCCGTCCGATCAGGTGACGCTCTGTTGTCCGATCGAACAGCAGTTATGCTGCTCGATCGATCAACCATCCGATCCACTGAACAATACCTTGCAATTCATTAAAGTGGTTGACTTTTGTTGACTTACCAACCGATCGAACACCTGTCCGATTCACAGGCTAAACCTTGAAATTCTGTTGAATGCCTAACCGATCGGGCTGCCGGCCGATCGAACAGCCGTCCGATCGACCGACCTGAAAGGCAAAGGTACTTCAATGTTTTCAAAATGCTACAACGAAAACTTCAAAGGTCAAGCCATCATACACAAACACATCCTTCTCAAAGGAAGGAACAATCCACTCATACAACCATCCGATCGGCCTACCGACCGACCGAACAGCAGACCGTACAGACTGTCAGCCGAACGGTCAGCCGTCCGATCGAACTGTCGTCCGATCGACCAGCTGTCCGACTCCTCAATACCTGTTTCCTGTTTTACGTTTCACTTATCGTTATGCGACCGAATCTATTCAGGCTTACCGTATTCGCTAAGCGCTCCCTTCAATCCATAGATCACTGTGAGTATACTCGATCCCTTTTTGCTTTAAGCACTTTTGGGTGTTACATACGTTACGAATATTCAAACTACAACTATCACACTACTCAAACTATTTGAACGCTAACCGTTAATGCATGTTATACGTGGCTTATGAATGCTTGTTTGTTATGTTTACACATGGAATGCTGTCTACCTGCCTTAGCAACGATAGTACTATAGTTTGGACTCAGCACCCGTTCACACGGGGGTTGTTAAGGATCTTTTACTTGCATGGATTACGGTGGTAATCATGTATTGCGAGCTGCCTCGGGCAGTCAACCCGCAGTCATTGGTATCGATGGGTCTATGTCGATAACTAACGTGATTCATTTCACTATGTGTACGTGCTGGTTATGCGTAAACGAATTCAAACTCTATATGCTATTATCAAACTTGTATGCTCACCTTTACATTTTATGTATTGACTTTATTTTAACGTATGTGACAGGTGCTTAGGATGTTTACATGCTTTGTGTGCTGGTGATGAAATTGAGGCTAGGGACGGTGTCCTAGAAATCAACGAATAAATTAGCTATGTTAAATCTGAGTTGTCGGAACATAATATTTGCCTAGATTTTATCTGTAATAATTTATTTACTGTTTGAGACATGGTATGGGATATGTTAATTTAAATTGAATGGTAATGATAGTTGTTATGGAAACTTCTGGACACTCTGTTTCGCTCAGTGCCATGCCCCGATGATTCCGCCATCGGTTGGGGTGTGACAATATTTATACATGATGCTAGTTACATATGTGTTAGGACTTATACTCGAGAGGTCCCGCCTTAACTAGTATAGTACTATAGCACCCGACGGGGTCTAGTTAGGATGAATAGCAATCGCAATTGCAGCTCGAGTGACTTAGCTGGTAGTATTGGTATTAAATGCATGTATGTTAAGGTATCTCGTTTATGTATTTGGTAATTCGTAGTACTTTTAACTATTAACGCTACACTATCAAAACTTGTATACTCGCCAATACTTTTGTATTGACGTTGTTTTAACGTATGTTGCAGGTTAGTCGCAGTCTACATCAAATCAAGCTAGGAAGTCTAGAAACTCAACTAAAATCTAGGTTGTCGGATTTGTATTGTTCGAGAGAACATGTAAACTGTGACGACTTATGTGATTGTAATTGTCTATTAGTATGGGATAATGAACGCATTAATTATTGTTGCAAAATAGTTGTTATGGATTCTCCTGAGCAATCTGATTCGCCTAGTGCCGCGCCCCGATGATTCCACCATCGGTTGGGGTGTGACAGATTGGTATCAGAGCCATAACTATAGGGAATTAGGAAAGACACGACCTAGTCTGGGTTTGTTGTCTTAGAAATGACCTAGTCTATAGTCTAGGTATCAACGGGCCGACTCGTACGAACCCAGTAGGAATTATATGGGCCTACTTGATACTCTCGTTCGAATTCGCTAAAAGCTACTACTTCGCGTGAACACCGCATGCTACAATTTCACGCGAAGAGCCTTTCCTAAGGCTGGAATGATACTTAGCCTTTCCTAAGGCCAACACAATACACACGTTTTTGAAAATACTCGCGTAACACAACCGAGTGATCCAGTCGAGATCAGGCGTGAAAGCCAAGAACTCTCGATAAGATCGCTCACTCAGCGCATTTTTCTAGCACGAGAACTTTTGTTGAGCTAGGAGTGACATCCATATCTCAACGAAAGTCTCCATTTCAAAATCCAGTGGAACTCCCAAATTTATTCGAAGAGCGCAACCACAGTAAGAAGCGAAGTTATTAAGGCAGGGGTGAAACCCGTATCTTAATAAACCGTTCCGCTCTCTACAAAATGGTTTTCAAAAGCTCTCACCAAGGACTCGGCTATCACGATAACTCGAGCCACGCGATGACCAGGAAGACGAATGTAATGAGCTGCATCCCAGTGGAAGCATAAGCCTTCTAGGGCAGCGCGCGCGCACGAGCTGGTTGGGTATAGTTGGGTTACCTTGGGCAGTCGACGCCTAAAACACCCGAGGCACTCTATCTACTTTTCTAGCTTACGACTCGTCGATTTTACGCTTGTTGGAACTTATTTACGTTTATGTGTCTACAATTTAAAACTTTACGCTTTATCGATTTCTCGATTTATCGATTTTCGCTCCTTGCTTTTGTAAACGCATAATTCGCACAGCCATCGCAATCTAGAACGAAAATCAAATGTTCGCAACAAAACTAATGTCTAAATTACTCGCTTTCGCTCTCGCTCTCGCTCTTCATCGCGTCCTCGCGCATTCTACACTGATATGTATGTGTGTAGGTACAAACTACAACTAATTACGTAAATATGCAGCAAATCAATTGTGTGGGAATTTAGGAATCTCGTGTCTCCTATGTGGCTCCTATGAGAAATCTATTATATTACTCGCAGCAAGTTTTGATCGCGCTCAATCGCATAGCAAAGCTCAAAAATCATTATGATCGAATCTCACTCCAAATCTCTCTCTGTCTAGATGCCTTCCAACGACTCTACTTCGAGACAAACGGCTAGGAGAAGAGCCAAACGAAGCGCCGAGAAGAGGATCGCCTCACTTGTGGCCAGGGAAGTGACCAAGGTCATTCCTCAAATTGTCGCTCAAGTGCACTCTCTCAGTAAATCTCGAACCTCGGAAGACATTAAGACGGAAGCGCCGCAATCTGCTTTCCTCTACAAACACTTCAAAGCCTGTAACCTGATGGAGTTCACAGGTGAAGGAGGTGTGTCCCAGCTACTCCAGTGGTTCGATTCTATCGAAGTCACCCTTCGTCAGAGTGGGTGTCCCGATGGTTTCCGTACTACTTGCGCTACCGGAGTATTTCAATCGTACGCACTCGACTGGTGGACAACCGAACGTAACAAACGTGGGATCTCCACAGCTTACGCTCTCTCTTGGGAAGAGCTGAAAGAGCTCATGAAGAAAGAGTACTGCCCTCCCCACGAAGTCCAGAAACTCGAAGATGAATTTTGGAAAATCAAGAAAGTTGAAGGTGACAATAGTGGCTACACCGCAAGGTTCAAACAGCTTAGCATAATCTGCCCAAGTCAAGTCAACACTTCAGAAAAAGCCACCACGAAGTATATTCGCGGCTTTCCTGAGTGTGTGGGCGATTTTGTCGAAGCTGCAAGACCTGCTACCATCGAAGAAACCTACCGCTTGGCCGCAGAGATCAACGACAAACGAGTTTTGGACGGATTTTTCTACAAGAATCCTGTCAAACAAGCTCATCAAGCAATCGCCATCAACTCATCCGACGATTCTTCTGGAGATTCCTCCGACGATGTCTCCAGCGAATCATCAGACGAATCCTCCAACGACAACGGCACCTCGTCTCAGGATCGCAACGAGCTCAGCCACAAGCGAAAGGAACCAAGCGTGGATTAAATTCCAAACCCCACACCGCTACGATTTGCTCCCGTTCTTGTGAAGCGCGCCTACACTGGAAGCCATCCCCTGTGTCTCATGTGTACGTATCATCACCCACCAGGAGCTAACTGTCGTTATTGCGACAATTGCAACTGGTATGGTCATTTTACCCAGAACTGCCGCACAGGACCGCAACCTTGAGGAGTTTCAGCAACAACCGCAGAAGTACTTCACAGCAACGTTATTTTGCTTCTAATGTTGTTGTAATAATACGACTTATCGCCGTCAATTTCTTTTATGTGTGGAAACTTACTCTGTCTCTCGACGCATGAGGATTCGATCTCTCTTATACTCGCCCACAATCTATATGTTAGCACTATGTACTATATAATGTATTTTACCCCTACTATGCGTTCTTGAGATAAGGTACGATAAACGTCCAAGAATCAAATTAATCACGGGTGCACGCGGAATTATTTTGGTTAGTGCACGGAGATCGTAGTAAGTTTCAATGATGCCTTAACGTTCAGGGCATGGTTAAGCGTGGTGGATACGCTGCTGGTACTTCCTATATATATGCGTCTTGACCATGTCTGACGAAGTGTGACACCTATTCACGGAATGAAGGCGTATGGTTGAAACATGACGGTGTTTCGCCATGCTAACCGGAGTTTTGTGAAGAAAGTGCCATGTGGAGTTGGAACGTAGACCTATTATACTATTGTGGTTATTTTCGACACATTACACTACATCGCAAGGCGTAACAATCTCAATCGCAACTCAAAGCGTGTAATCGCAAGACTTTTCGTAAGTCAACACGCTCGCAATCGCATTATCGCTGGAATCTATCTCGCAATCTCAATCGCTTATTATGTGTTCGCTCAATCGCTTATTAAGTGTATCGCGCTATGGCTTATCGTGTGTATCGCTCTAACGCTTGTGTATTGCTCCATTGCTCATGGTGTATCGCTTAACGCTTATCGTCATCGCTATCGCTAACCGTTATCTATGTTATCTGTGGTATATTAGCACATATGACCTCGCTTCACGGGACGAAACTCATATGGTTAAAACATGGTGGATACGCCGCTGGTACTTCCTATATATAAGTGCTTTAGCCATATCAGCAGACTTTTGTGGAAAAAGGCCATGTGGGGTCTAATGTTAGTTAAAAATTTGTGGTGTTGTTTAATCTAATCAAATCAAATCGCATGTTTCCATCACTTGCAACGCATCGACCATCGCTTATCGCTCGATGGTTGTCGCTATCACTCGTCGCTTACCGCCTATCGCTTTTCGCTTGTCGCCGCCGTCTTCGCTTATTACGTTTGTTTTGTACTATCAATTATCGCATACTGCTTATCGCTTATCGCGCTCGCTCGTGTCACTAACTGAGTTCAAAAACAACTTCATCACTCAGTTCGCCTTCCAAGACCTGATCCAACCCTTCTCCGTTTGGATCCAGTCATCGCAAATCCGTCTGTACTATGTCGACACGTATGACACTGCCTCACGAGACGGAAACCATATGGTTAAAGCATGGTGGATACGCCGCTGGTACTTCCTATATATAAGTGTTTTAACCATATTGTCAAACTTTCGTGGAAAAGTGCCATGCTGGCCGACCTTAAATTTAAATTGTTGGTATTAATAAAAGGTTATGTCTACACAAATTATAAACCGAGCTCTTCTTACAAAACTTTTCTAAAAATTGATCAAAACTTTTGTACAAGACGAGATTTTCTTGTAACGATGGTGTGACAATCGACTCAAGTTAATGCCGTGTGACGATAAAATTTCGCAAGACAAGTTTTAACCACCCTAAAAATCTTTTAGTAACCTAATAAAACCCCTCCTATAGCGCTGGTGTGAACATCGAGATAGTTAACACCGCACTGTAGGAGGATTTCTCGAATTTAAACAACTTTTCGAGAATTCAAAACACTTCTGGATCGCCTTTCGTGTGTTGCCATCCTTTTTTAATACGAATCGTCTTACTCACCACCATCGCCGATACTTCGCAACGCTCTCTCTCATCAATCTTCAATCTATCTCCCGCTCTCGCTTGTCGAATTTCAATTGATCGCTCGTTTGTTTTGACGCTTCAAATCGATACTCTCACTCGCATCGATCCTCGCAACCCTTCTTGTGGATTAAATTCGGGATGAAATTTCCTAAAGCAGGGGAGACTGTAACAACCCGCACATTCGTGCGTTGTTACTACTCGCTATACTCGTTACGCCTAGCACCAGAGATTCGGATCATAGTGTAACTATATCGCATATATCGATAAATCGCAGTATTTTCGCTTATTATCGCATACTTTATCGCTATCACATCACATTTCACTTGCGGACAACCACGATGATGTCGAGTGAGGACCAATGCTACCCTCCTTGATAGCCGTGATATGACGCAAGGAAGCACAACACTCAAAAACGTACTCGCAGGCACGCGTAACTCGATTATCCCAAGATTGGAATATGGATATGTATATACGACCCGATGTGACTAATTATAATTAATATATGAAAATGTGGATGAAAATGAGTACCCAAACTATCGCAACGCTTAACGATCGAAACGAAACGCCAAAACTCAACTTGCCGGAGGCATTTGATCGAATGACAATTCGATCGAATGGCCATCCGATCGGATTGCCATCTGATCGGACTGCCATCCGATCGGACAGCCAACCGATCCGATTCACTGCACCACCTCCTCTTCTCTCTTGTCTATAAATACCCCCACTCTCACATCATTTGCCCTGATGTGGAGCTCTCACTCGACCAGCACGCTTTGGGGCTATTTTCTCTCGATTTCTCGCGATTCTTGTAAGTTTTCAACCTAAATCTTGTACTTCTATGATCTGCACACACTTCTTCATCTTTTTCACCTTTGAATCTTAACTTTTAACTGTGAAATCAGTGGATTTGGGATGTTCTATGATGATGTCATCATGGAGTTCTTATGAACTTCAAGCTTTGGCCTCATTCCACCAAGAACAACTCAGATCTAAAGGATTTCCACAAGATTAAACAATGTTTTCACATAAATCTACACCTATTCATGGTTAAAAGGATTGAGAGATGGTTTTCCAACTTTCTTTCAACTCTTTTACACTCAATGCACTCAAAACCGATGGAATCAGAGCTCGTTCCGATCTTCTACTCATTCTAAGTGAAGTGTTGGTTCCAGATCTGATTCTGTCTAAAGAGACAACCGATTTCGGGTTAAGCATGAACAACCGTTATGGACAGTTAACTGATCGGACCCGGGTGATTCCTGTTCAATCGGATGACTTGGTTCATAATGGAGTTCTGTTGTTTAGCACGTTATCACATCGTCTCGATCAAAACCACAAGCTTTCGAAACAATCAAGTGTCAAGACGATCAAGGCAGTTGGAACGGAAAGCCGTCCGATCGGATTACCACCCGATCGGATTGCCACCCGATCAGACAGCCGTTCGATCGGCTTGCACTTGGTTCCACACTTAAACTATTTTCAACTTTTCAAAGTTCTGAATGTCGAACGGATTGCCGTCCGATCGGATTGCCACCCGATCGAACGACCACCCGACCCTGTGATGTTTTGAACTTCATCCCTTAAACAATTTTCAACATATTCAATACATAGCCAGTTCCAAACGGATTGCCACCCGATCGGATTGCAATCCGACCGAGTGACAAACTGCTGTGAACTTGTTCTCACTAAGTATCCTACTAATCGGATCGTCACCCGATCGAGCCGTCGTTCGATCGACCGACCTGAAGGGTAGAGATACGTCTTTGTTTTCTAAATGCTACAACAAAAACTTCGAAAGTCAAGCCATCATACACAAACACATCTACTCCAAACGAGGTAGCAATCCAGTCGAGTGGTCACCCGATCGGATGAACATCCGAATGGATTGTCACCCGATCGACCGGCCACCCGATCGGATTGTCATGCGATCGGAGTACTGGCCGATCCAGTGCCACCTTGCTCCGATTCACGCACTATCCAACGCTTACGCTATCAATCTAAACTCAGGATAATCTCAGAAGCGCTCCTTTCAATCAAACCAAGTTGTGCTTTCTTGCCGAACACCGACTGTGAGTATGCTCGAACCCTTTTTATCGCATTTTGGGTGTAACATACGTTCCTATTAGATCGAATTTATCAAAACAAATTATTCAATCAAACTATTTATCACTTGCGAATAACTGTTATGCATATTTATACGTGATGCTATTTACATATGTGTTAGGACTTATACTCGCGAGGTCCCGCCTTAACTAGTATAGTACTATAGCACCCGACGGGGTCTAGTTAGGATGAATAGCAATTGCAATCACAGCTCGAGTGACTTAGCTGGTAGTATCAGTCTTAAATACATGTATGTGAAGGTATCTCGTTTATGAATTTGGTAATTCGTAGTACTTTTAACTATTAACGCTACACTATCAAAACTTGTATACTCGCCAATACTTTTGTATTGACGTTGTTTTAACGTATGTTGCAGTTTAGTCTGTGACACCTGTGTCACTGCGACCATCAAACAAATACCAAACCAATGAAATATTGTATTTCATACTTCGGATTGGTATAAACATGTGTATCTTTTGCACATATCAATTCTTGTTCGATTTCAAGCTTTAAATCGTTTTCTGGAAGGTTATACGCGCACTGATGCGTAAATATAACCAGTTTAAATGCAATGAACACTCCGGAACATCAACATATGCTTAACATACCTTAAATAACCTTTACATAACTTAGAAATAAGTTTTGAAGGCTTTGGTATGGCAAAATCAAGTTAATTCGCCTACAGGGACTAAATTTGACAAACTGCGAATGTATGCCAATTTGAACTGTAACAGACATTCTGGAACATGAACAAAAGTTAAACATACCATAAATATCCTTTACATAGCTTAGAAATAGGCTTTGAGGGGTTCGGTGTGCTAAAATAAACTTTTGGGTCATTCAGGGACTAAAAGCGTCAAAAAGTGCATAAGTTTGCACTTTCGCGCATAACTTACGTTCTGAATACATCCGGACATCCAAAAATTTATGTAAGCACTAAAATATTTTATTTTAGTGTTTGGCATAAGAAAAATCCATTCGTCACGCAATTTGGATCGTTTTTCGCGCTTATGCGCATATCGTCGTAATTAAGCGAACATCGCGATCGTACGACCAAACGAACCGACATCCGGGATATTTTTGAGCATGTTTCATGTCCAAAATGTTTAGGCATCATTTTAGGGCCTTAAAGTTGACTTAACGAGCCTTAAACATGTCAGAAATGGCCTTAATACACAACGGGGACTGAAATGGAAACTTTGGAAACTGTTTGCTGATCAGAAGGACCTAGGCGTGACACCTAGCCCCCTAGGCGTCACGCGAGGCCCTTTCAGATCAGCAAAAGTTGTTTAATCAGTTGTTAACAGCTGCTAAACACTCCAAAGGCCAATGCCACTTGTCATTACCTGATCATGGGGGGCCAAATTTGGGTTCCAAGGGTTGCAACAAGTGTAGGGACAAGATCAAAGCACGGTATTCGAGGAACGATCCTAACGGTGGTCCAAATCCTATAAATACCCAACCCTTTCAACCCCAAAAACCCACACCTTTGAAATCTGAATTTGCTCTCTAAGTTGTTGTGTTTAACACTTCATACCTGAGAGTATTCGGATTCAAACCTTCCGTTCTTGGACCTTTTGTAAGTGTTCCTTCGTTCTTTTATTCTTTTAGCGTTAAAGTCAAACTTTGTTTGACTTTCTGCATTGACCAGTTTATGGTCAATGCGAAGTTTGTTTGAACTTCATAACGTGAGCGTAATCACGATGGTTATAGTCCCTAGTGACTATACCTACTGATTACCACGTTATCTAGGCTCAGTGACGAGTCGTAGTTTCGGCCAAAATGCGCATTCTTGCGTATTTTGTAACCAAACTACTCTTGGGTATCAAAACCGTTTGTTTTGATACCAAACCTATTTTCTAAACTTAGTTAAGCATGTTTTAACATGCTTAGCTCGTCACTATTAGTTTTGTGCTTGTCTAGGGTCGTAAAGGTAAGCGATCTAAACAATCGCTTATACTTTCGAACCCGACCCGTTTGGTCGATCATTAGGATCCGACCAAACACATTAGGTGACCATAGTATATAGGGAATAACCTTCCGAGGTTATACCTTATGGTCACATCGTTTGAGTAGTTGTATGATAGGTAGTATATATGCCTTAGGTAAATTACCAAAATGCCCTTTTTACGCCAAAATTCATTTCAAGCATATGTAAAATAACTTTTGGTATCTAAACTGATTTGGTAACAATATTAGACATGTTAAGGCATATTTCACTTATCATGGGGCTAGTTAGGCGTTCCAAACGCGTTTTACGCGAACGACGCGTTAAAGTAGCATAAACTACCTAAACGGGTCGTAATGGGTCGTAAGCACTTAGGTTAGGTTTCATTTTAGTATGTAGGCTTTGTTAAACCATATTACACGAGTCTCCATACTCGTTTGGTTTACAATCCCTCATTCTACCCAATTCTCCGATTTTAGGTCCGGTATATTAACATAGTTACCTATATTAGGTGCCGTTTGATATCCGTGATCTCTAGCATTGTTTGGTTGTTACTCAAGGACTACTAAGCAATCTCAAGTGAGTACATAGACCCCTCTTTTACTGTTTTCAAACTGTTTTGGGGTGAAACACATATGCCTACTTGTTACTTTCATGCTTTCCATGTTTTCACATCATATGCTTGCTATGTTCATTAGTACACTTATAGTACATGATTTACTTTACATTTCTGCTATGTTTGTTGACTGATAGCATGCTAGCACATTGATTTACATGACTTTTCTGCTTCGTATGTTAACTTAGCATACTTAGTACATTGTTTTCATATAACATGTTCACATTTGCTATGACATTTGGTTTGCACAAACGGGACTTATATACGTTCATTAACATTAGCTACGCCGCTCGGTAGTAAGTACTGGTACCATAGGACTTGACAAATCCCATTCCTGACATCCCGGGTTTGTTTGGATGTAAGGAATGACTGAATCCGAAAACATTTCTTTTGATAACCTTGACTTAGGGTTATCCGACTGTCTCAAGGCTTGAATGTATGCGTTAACTTACCACATAAGTGTTTGTATCAATGTAACATGCATTACTTTGCAAAACATAACTTTTTGATATATTCAAAATACTTTGTTTTGTACATTTTTACAATTGGTTTATGTAACAACACACTACTTACCAGACATAACATTTGCTACACATTACTTGACTACATTTGGACTATTAACATTTGATATGATTTATACAAGGACTTTTGACAAGTGGTTTAAACATAGACTTTATACATTGGTGGTTTGTTTAAGTGACTTAAGTAACGAGATGTGAGTAATATGATACAAGCATGGTGGATACACCGCTGGTACTTCCTATATATAAGTGTTTGTATTATATTACATATCATAGCGTTATTTAAATCATTCAATTTGGACTTATACATTTTACACAAGTAACACGATTCTCACAAGACTTTGGTTTACAAACAATTTACTTTTTACAACACATTTTACTTGGTTATACATTTAACCACACATTATTCTTTTATTTATACATATCATTTGATCTTATCGCTTTTTAAATGATTTACAAAACAAAACAATTTACAAGGTTCATGACTGACTTTTGCTAAACAACTTTTTTTCTAAACTTATAAGTCATGAATCCTATTTTCACAAAACCTATGTATCTCACAGGCATTTTTATGCTGACGTACCTATTTTCACATGTGTTTTCAGGAGCTTTCGCTTAGGATGATGATCGTGACACTAGGGCGGACCTGTGCCTTAGTGACTTAAAATAAAGATAGAACTAGTTTAATTATGTTCTGAACTCTTTATTTCCTGTTTTGAGACAATGTAATACTCTTGTTTGTTAAATAAAATATAACTTTGTATGCCATGGTTGTGAAACAATAATTCTGTTACAACACTCCCCGACGTTTCCGCCACGATTTGATGTTCTACGTGGTCGGGGTGTGACATAGTCGCAGTCTACATCAAATCAAGCTAGGAAGTCTAGAAACTCAACTAAAATCTAGGTTGTCAGATTTGTATTGTTCGAGAGAACATGTAAACTGTGACGACTTATGTGATTGTAATTGTTTATTAGTATGGGATAATGAACGCATTAATTATTGTCGCAAAATAGTTGTTATGGATTCTCCTGAGCAATCTGATTCGCCTAGTGCCGCACCCCAATGATTCCGCCATCGGTTGGGGTGTGACACAAAAGATGTTAAAGAACAACAGATGATATTTAACATATGTTGCTCAACAGAGGTTTTCATACTAACAGTGCTTAGGCTAATAGCAGATGTTGGGAGTTTGTTAAGCTAATAGCAGATGTTGGGAGTTTGTTAGACTAATAGCAGATGTTGGGAGTTTGTTAGGATAATAGCAGTTTTTCATTGTAATTGCAAACTTCGTAAAAGCATGATGATGAAAGCATTAAAATGTCTTCAGAACATCAAAAGTCCATTCTTAAAAAATAGATATTTTTTTAATTTTTTTTCAAAAATCCTTAAAATTATGTTGAAAACAACTGTTTTTTAAACCTCTATTTGGCTAAAAATTCATCCACTGCTGAAAGGTCTCGTCTTTTCTCATAAGTTATGTTTATCCCAACGACTGTTGATTTACCACTGTTCCCTACTTCTGTTGTTTCCCAACAGAGGTTTCCAAACAACCATCATCCATTATCATAATAGAGGTTCTGACGTGGACAGATGTTAGCCATCGGATCTTTGTAACTTCTGCCACGTCAGCATTCACTTTTTCATTTTATAAAACCATGTTTCATCCCTAAACAGAGCTTTTACTGCCGTCTCGAATTTAAAATTCATCAAAGCGGTTTCCACCTTCTTCTTCAACACTTCTTTGTCAACCTCTCGCAAGTTTCAATTCTGATCATGGCTCTGACAATCAAAAACCCCCATAACTACCTGCCTATTTTTGAGAAAACCGAGAAAAATACTCTCTATCATTCAATGATTGATGTTCTTACATCATCAAAATATAAGGCCATTCTTACTGCTGATGCACCCATTTACCAAGAAACACTCCGTGATTTCTGGGCAAATGCCAAAATTGAAGAACAAAACAATGAGCCACTCGGTATAACTTCAAAAGTCGGAGGTGAATTGGTTGCTATTACCCCCACTACCATATCAACAACATTTGGGATAAACGACATGGCAGGTAAGACATCTTTCCCGAAAAATGAGTTTCAAACAGAGCTGATGGAGAGGGGATATGATGGACAGTTGAATAAAGCTACAATGTTTAAACCAAATTTTCCACCTCCAATGAAATGCATGTTCCATACCCTCTTAACCTGTCCATCAAATAAAACCACTACTTTTAATGAAATACCTTTGAAAATTCAGTACTTGGGGTATGCAATTTTGACAAACACTGATTTTAATTATTCCCCAGCACTGTTTACAGACTTGGTTACAAATTTGAAAAAACATTAAAAACAGGAAAAATGCTGCTTTTCTTATGTTTCCTAGACTATTAAGCTACTACCTGCAAAAACATGTTTCTCAAAAAGCTTTTGAATAAGGTACAACTTTTAAAATGAATAGTCTAACATCTGAAACTTTTACTCGCCTTATGGCCAAAGAGTCAAATGTTTCCAAAACACAAGCAAAGAGGAATGAGAAAATTTTAGATGAGTCCACATCTGCTCCTCAAACCTCTGTTGCTGAGCCCACTGCTCTTGGTGATCACAGCACTACAACCACTGCTGTGAAACCCCCACCAACAAAATCCAAAAAGACTAAAACAAAATCCAAAAAGCCCATCATACCCACAAAAACGGGTCCTCTAGAAGATGAGATCCCAGAGGTTAACCCTGTGGCAACACAAATGTCACTAGAAACCACTGTTGCTACTTCCTCATAATATGTGGAAAGATCTCAACCCTTAAACCAAACTCTTCATGATTCCTCACAAAAGGAACATGTTGTAATCACAGGGATACCACAATATGATGCCATACCTTCATTTGAAAGTATGCATAAAAGCCCTTCTCCTGGGGCTATGTCTCTTTCCATACCAATCTCTTCATCTCCTATTCCACCAACCTTTGTACCACTGTTTAAAGCTTTTTACATTCAGATTTATAGCAGCCCCTCTCATCAACACATTACTGAGAATTTAACTTCAACAATGGATGTGTCTGAACCTGTTCAAATAGTTATCCCACAAACAGTTGAGGAGGCTACACCTCTTGAATTTCACGAAATTCTTGATGGTATTTCAAGTGGAGCAGCTACTACAAATGTTGAATCAACTTATTTACATTTGGATAGTAGTTTCATCTCTAAGACTCCCTTAAAGGCAACCACTGTTGTGGCTACTAAGGTAACCACTGCTGCAGAGGGAAGTCACCAGAAACAAGAAAAGGGGGAATTTGCTTCTGATGATTTTGAGTCTACTCCTATCACCAAGGCAGATACAACCCCCTTTGCTAGGAATTCAGATGATCCTATTAAGTTAGGCGATGAATTAAGATACAGAGAATTGACTGCTAGAATGTCTTCCTTTGAAAACACTGTTGGGGAAATGAAAGAAATGATGAAACAAGTGTTGGAGGCTTCTAAAAGTCAGCCAAGCCATCAGCAAATCTCCCAAAAGTTACGGAATTTAGTGCAACCAATACTTACAGCTCAAAGGGAATTAGCTGAACTTTAACATAACTCACACATGGAACTTATCAAAGTTATGGTTGAGGCTAGGTACAAAGATACTCAGGCAGACATAAAGGGTATCAAAGAATCCCTTGCTAAACTTACTGGCACTTCCCCTGCACCTATTTTCGAAAAGGATGATCAAGATGATGCCAAAAAGGAGGAGAAAGATTCAATGAGAAAGCTGGATGTTGATCTTAAATCAAATCCAAAAGGTCAGCAAAAACAAAAGCCAGAGTCTGCCAAAGATACTTCTGCAAAATCTGATGTTGGAAAGAAAAATGGAATTGATGAGACCCTTAATATTCAAACAGATGAAGATATTTTGGCAAAGCAGAAGAGAAAAGATACAGCAGATAGCAAGGCTGATATTTAAATGAAAGAACAGAAGGAAAAGATGAAAAGAGAAAATATTGGTACTTCTGATAGAAGAAAATATTTCAGAAACAACATACCACCATTAGCCATATTTCCCAAAACATCTGCTGCTTCTAAAAAGCCAACAACCACTGCTGCAACCAAACCTAAACCCTCACCTCAAAAACTACCACAAAAAAAGCAAAAAACAGCTTCACCACCACCATCTTCCTAAAAGCCAACAGATGTTGATGCAACAAAAGCATCAGCAGATGTTAAGTCATCAGTTGTTGAGACACACCAGTGGTTTCAACAGCTGTTAGCCAAACCAATGCCTCCATTCATTTTGACACATCAACACAATTACTACCAACACCCCAAGGATTTCCTTGACAATCATCCTTCTAACCTAAACCACCTTCTCCATCAAAACTCCCCCTCCTCCCAAATTTGCCTATGCAAGAAAAAGGAAATTTGTTGTGCTTGAAGAAGATAAAGAAATTCCATCACCAATTCCTTTATCATCTGCTCCTGCTCAATTAATTCTACCCTCATCACCACAACAAACCCACTTAATCATCCACCCATTGGTTACATGCCACATGTCATCTGATTGCCAATTCAATATCCTCTGGAACTGATTATAGGCCAATCTGAAATGGAATCATTTTATAAGATAGATGATCCATCTAAAAGAACCTTCCTATCTCTATTTCGCTTCAGAACACCTCAGAATCTGGATGAATACTTAAAGCTGAAATCCAAACAAGCAGAGCATATAGCAAAAGAAGAGAGTAAAGGGTTAGGGGATAGGAGATACCAAAGTCTGCTTCAACATGGGCTTAGAAAAGTCAGAAAACTTGAAGACTTTTGTCACACCCCCAAAATCCACGTGCAAAGTATTACCGCGAGGCGTGTGACTGACCAGGATCATGCCACCAATCATATTGAACAGTTTTAATAAAGTAAATAAAAACCAAACACAATTAATATGATTAGTGTCTAACAGTTCAAAACAAAGTCTAAGTTAACAGCGGAAACATTAACTTCAAAACCAAAGTAAAAGTTTAAAATTCATAATGGTTTTCATGAACCCCATAACGGTTCATTTCCCACAACGACTCCTTCCCATGCAAGCTCCAGTAAATAACCTAACGACCTGCAAAACATGTAGTAACGTATCAACAAAAATGTTGGCGAGTTCACAGTTGTTTCTTGTTGTTCCAAAAACATAAGTTTGTTAAATTACTTTGTTCTTATAAAACATGTCATGGGGAGCTACCCCACCTTTTTAAGCTACTAAACCTGTTGCCATATCGACTACTAACTGTGGTTATGTTTAGTGCCTCGCGTCAATGTCTATCGTCATTGACTAGTGCCCAAGTATATTAGTCCAGGCCCGTCCTCTGCGGCACAGTGTGAGGATTGTTAGACCTAATAGCGCTATTCAACTAATAACCCGTTCGCCATTGTCCCGGCGATTAATCGGTATAAAATGTGTAGGGACTTTCAGATAGAGTTTTCGTCTAGTACGCTTAAGACATGTAGTATAATAGTAAATTAACATATTGTCCCACCCAAGGGGGACAAGGTTTCCCGTATTCTACCGAAGGAGAATACGTGATGGTATCCCACATAAGGAGATAGTTGTTGTTTATTCTGTTCCCAAACCACCGAGAATACATGCTTTTATAAAAAGTGTGAACTCACCTTAGCTTAGCTCGGCAGATTAAATTACTTGAGCTAGTATGGTCAACCACGTCCTATAATAGTTACCATGGTTTATTAGACTTTGTTTAGACATTGCACGAAAGTCCTATACATGTCTAGCAACTAGCACACAAACAAGAAATCACATGGCACGTCTATCATATGGTTCCATAACCATGTTCACAACCTTTCTACGATATTACATATGTTATTTATACAATTATCAAGCAAGCATGGATACTAAAAGTAGCAAGTTTGATTCTTATGCGTGCATGCTTTACTGCATAGTAAAATCACTGAAAATAGGCTGTTTTGGGTGACTCATTTATCCCATTTACAAGTCTTCAAAAATTATGATTTTTTATGTGACGCACCTATCGGAGGGATAGACATTGTGTTAAAATCTCAAGGTCTAACTCTTTACCAGTAAATCATAAAAATCCATTTACTAAGCTGAAATCAGATTCGTCACTTTCTGACTGCAGCTTACCGAAATATTTATTTTAAATTCCTCGTTTGTCTGATTGACAAATTCCAGTTGGAGATTTGCACTGAAACCTAAGGCTATCTATAGTAAAAATTTGAGAACATAACGCAATTCTTACATTGAGTTATGACATTCGTAATGGACTGAAATTTCTGTTAGAAAACACAGCCTGAACCTTCGATACGGAAAAATTCATAAAACAATCAGTTTTCGTCGAAAAATGCAATTCCAGTGGGGTTTGAAAGGTGTTTCCTAGAAGTTCATCATGAACTCAAAAGATCTTACTTTTGGATAATTTTTGACCCAGTTACAGCCGATGCAAGTAGGCTGTAACGTTCTGGACAGATTCAGTTTTGTTACACAGCTTCTTAAAACAATTCCTATAGTTTAAATCACATACTTAGCAACCGGGAACAACATTTGTATATCATCTATAGCAGGTTTATCATTATAACTAAGATTATACATCATAAACACTCATCAAGATCATCAATATTTATCAAGAACACTAAACCCTAATCAACATATACGCGTAGGCATACATAATCGACCATACCAAACATCATACTTGATTTTTATGAACCCTAGACTAAAAGTCATTATCATAAAACATCAAAAAGTCAGAAAACGCAGCCATGATGATGAGTTATTAACAAGGATATAGATATAATAAGTGAGTTACCGCACAAAAGAGTGATGAGGTCCGATGAATGCTTGAAACCGAAGCTTGTTCTTCATCGATTAGAGAAAAGGCAGAGAGAGGTGTGTGTACGTATGGGGTTATGGGGGCTGGTTAGGGTTGGGATTTTATTAAAAAGGTTTTTTTTATTTTAAGTTTGTTACATGTCGCATCTAGTCCCTCAATTTTCTACTTTCTGAAACTTGGATAGAAAGTAATTATGTCTAGTTTGGTATTTCACACATCAAGTCTCTCATGATTCTAATTCTCGAATCTTGTACAGAAAGTTATAACTCTAGTTTGTTATTACACACATCTAGTCTCCCAAGTTTCCAAATCTCTAACTTGTGTAGAAAGTTACATCAAATAACTTCGTGTGAGTGACCAAACAAGTCCCTTATGTTTTCAGGTTTCTAAATATTGTGTATGAAGTTAACCAAGTTAACTTTCCATAATGACGAGATAAACCCTCGTGTTTTGTTAATTTCAAACGTTGCCACGAAACTACGTCGTGTGTTATAATTATTCGATAATTTAAAAGGAATATGAAATGTGTAAAACGTACGGTAATTACTTGAAATTGCGGGATGTCACATTATCCTCAAGTTGAAAGGATTTTCGTCCCGAAAATCGAGTAAGTACAAGTTATGTCGCTAAGTTAGTGTGAGGTTTTACAGTATTTCCACAGGTAACTTTACGTAATTAACCAGTATCTAAAGTACAGGTTGTTACATCCTCCCCATGTTAGAGAAATTTCGTCCTCGAAATTCTGGCTGCATTATACTCTAGACTCCAAATATGAGTACGCAAATAGCATGTTGCGCGTAAATAATTACGGTTTCACAAAGGTTCATTAAATAATGTATAAGTCACATAGCATATAAAGTCACATAGCATATAAGTTCACATAATCTATATATATTTATCTATTCAGAAATATCATTCCGATTGTTCATCAGCATTCGGGTACAAACACATGTGTGACTCCGTAATTCCGTGAATTACTGTTACGTGAGTGTTTGTGAAATAAGTGACACACTTAGTTTACCCTAATCAAGTGTAATGCATGAATGAGTGTTTGAGATAACAGATCTTGTGTTAACGGAGTTAACCAAAAAATGTCGGGTGTTCATCCCCTTGTTAAAAGAATCTTCGTCCCAAAAATTTAAATTATGATATTTATAGGACCATGGTTGAAAGTTCATTGTTAAAGAGAGTGTCAAGGCATAAGACACTACCACAAGGTGAGATATAATTAGACTACATGATTGCGATGATTCAATTGTTCATCCGAACAAGTTACAAGGAATTATATAGGTACATAATAGTCAATTGTCGTAGCAACCAAATCGATTCTAGCAAGAGTAGGTGTACATAAGTGTGACTAGCAAGAACTATAGAAAGTCGCTTACAATGTAGGTGTACACGAAAGTAAGGGGATGACGCATTTTCAAAATGGTATCATGGTATTGAAGTCTGGTGGTCCAGTTTCTTTTTCACGAATAAGATAGCATAGCACACTGCCTAGTAACCAGGTATAGCTATTGTCATGGAAATGACACCAAGTTTCAGAATTTTAGTAGGTGAAGACTCTATGGCTTGAAGAGGTCGTAATGTAACGAAGTGAATTCTTGCATATGGATTTCGAATGGAGTTTATGTTAGGCTATCAAGGAATACACTGATACTGTCATTTTGTATGTGGTCTTAAGTATAATTATAAGTTGAGTTAATGGGAGGTCGATGATAAACAATGTTGTAACAAGTTACGTTAAGCACAGGCGACACTCATAAGGGTTGAAACACCAATGTGTCTTACATCGGTATGTCATTGACGGATGAGTTTAACATGTAGGGTCGGGGAGTGGGGGGTGTTGCACAAAATATAGTTTAGATGAGCTCAACACGTTTGAATTTGGGTGTCTTGTAAAAGACAACATTTTGTTATCATGGGGTGATCTGAATGTTAAGTAGCCAACGCTTCATGAAGTAAGTGTATCTAGTGTACATTTCGAGGCTACTCACATGGACACGAATGCCATATGTTATAAACGAAAGGTCGACGAAATAAACCGAACTAGAGTTGTGTTAAGGTAATTTGTTAGAGGCCAAATTACTCAATCCTAGGATTACCTGTGTTGGATGCTCCACCGAGAATTTACTCAAGGTAAGTGACGTGAAAGTAATTAAAGTGGGTGTAAGAGATACTTGCTTTTTTATGTGATGTTGCTGGTGGAGATCAGAAATGGTGCAGTCACCACTACGCAAGCACTGTGATGATGCCATCGTACGTAAGGCTTCTAGAAAATAGTAATAATAATAATAACTGCATGAAACTGGTGATTCAGGTAAATTCATCAACAGGCCGGATGAATACTCAAGTCTGGCATTACGCCCTAAATTTCAGAATGTTAGCATCTTGACGCGTTCAGACGAAGGGAATGGAGATTTTCGGTTGATCTTGATCATGAGATTTTGGTTGTATATGGTTGTAGTAGGTGACCAGCTTTTGGTCAAAGAGGAATAAGTATGGATGAAAGAGGTCGATGAAACTATACGTAAGTATGGTGCCTTCACACAGAAAGGCAGTCGACTTCGGCATACCTCACAGGAGTGGAAATTTTACTTTATACTCCTGCAGTTGATGGGCTTAAAGTATGGCTCGTTGTTCCTCGAGTAACGTTTGTAGGGAGTGATTCAGCTAAGCGAGGATTAGTGTATAACAGGGTTAGACAAGAACTATGATATTTAGCCCAGAATAATGGTATAAGATGTGAAGACCATAAAACATGATAGACATCAATGTGTTCCGCTTAATGTAATATATATTTGTTTTAGAATCAAAAGTAAAAGTTTGATCCGATGATGAGGATATAGTTGATCGTATGCAAGTGATATAAATATAAATAAAATGATGCTACCGGTCGATGTCAGCGTTATGTTGAAGGTATTGGCACAATAGGAATTATTTAGAGAAAGAAAAAAAAACGATGGTTGGTCGAGTTTGTAGTGTTCAAGTTTAATCTGAACGTTCTCCATAGTTGTCGCGAGTTTATTAAGTTCTTTTAAATTAAAGCAAAATTTTTATGGGAGTTTATGCGTAGAGGATCAGAATTGTAGTGTGACCATGAAAATGGATTGATAGGTTTATCTATGTCAAGAATAGTAACTAGCTGTCACATCAAACGGTAAGTGTTGGCAAGTGCAAAGGCAAGCGAATAGACTCGCTTATGAAATAACAACTCTAGCAATATATAAGAGGTAAGATTATTGTGTTGGTCATCGCGTTCATCTGGGTGTTGATTAACTTGTATCTCTGTCTTCCAATGTTCTTGAGATGATGGACTTGTTTTGTGGAAATCTGTTCGTAGAGTTAGACATGCGGGGATGTAAATCAGGTTAAACTAAAAATTGGTCACAAGACACAGAGTAATGGGGTCAAAAGGAAATTTTTATGGCTAAGCGTAAGGGATAAAGTGTAAACGTACGAGAGATTCTTCATATTTTATTTATACGCTGATGTTGAAGGGCTTATACTTAAATTCTGGTAGGTTTCAATCAAAGCGACAGGTTCGGGTGAGAATGTTAGTTTCGTTAAGACGCTTACATTGGTTAAAACAAATAATGAGGTATTCCATTGATGAAAGCTCAATTTGTTCGAGAACATCTTTAGTCTAATAGTTGCACCCGTAATGGTAAGTTGATTTGCATGTTGACCTATGTTCCACCTATCATGTGTCAAACCAACTTTGGAAAGGATAGCAACCAAGGATGTGAATTAGAGTTCGAAAGAAAAAAATGGCATCTTAGTGTCCATGGATTTATGCAATAATATTATTGTGTGCAAAGGTCTGCCTCAATGCAGTGTGCCTCACGCGAGGCCCACATGCTCAGGCTTGAAGGAAAGTAAAGCTAGTGGGCAGGGGTATTATCACTGGTAGATGGAGAAAGAACTTGTTTTTTTTTTGAACCCATCTCCCAAGGAATATGTGTCAATGTTGGGTGTTAGAGAGAGCACGTTAGGGTTAATAGACATCTTGCCACTAAAACCCTAAGAACTAAGCACACCACGCATAATACATCAAGTAGGTATCAAATAGGCACGTACATGTATCATACCATCTAAAGTGTTGAGTCTTGCACATGGAGCGAAGTGTCGTTGCGGATCGTTTAATACGGAACTGGTTATAGTCTGGTTTTTTCTCAAAAAGTATTTTCCTTTTAAAACCAAGTTCACTATAACCAATGGCTCTGATACCAATCTGTCACACCCCCAAAATCCACGTGCGGAGTATTACCGCGAGGCATGTGACTGAACAGGATCATGCCACCAATCATGTTGAAAATTTTTAATAAAGTAAATAAAAACCAAACACAATTAATATGATTAGTGTCTAACAGTTCAAAAAGTTAACAGCAGAAGCATTAAGTTCAAAACCAAAGTAAAAGTTTAGAATTCATAATGTTTGTCATGAACCCCATAACGGTTCATTTCCCACAACGACTCCTTCCCATGCAAGCTCTGGCAAATAACCTAAGGACCCGCAAAGCATGTAGTAACGTATCAACAAAAATGTTGGCGAGTTCATAGTTGTTTCGTGCTGTTCCAAAAACATAAGTTTGTTAAATTACTTTGTTCTTATAAAACATGTCTTGGGGAGCTACCCCACCTTTTTAAGCTACTAAACCCGTTGCCATACCGACTACTAACTGTGCTTATGTTTAGTGCCCCTCGTCAATGTCTATCGTCATTGACTAGTGCCCAAGTATATTAGTCCACGCTCGTCCTCTGCAGACAGTGTGAGGCTTGTTAGACCTAATAGCGCTATTCAACTAATAACCCGTTCGCCATTGGCCCGGCGATTAATCGGTATAAAATGTGTAGGGACTTTCAGATAGAGTTTACGTCTAGTACGCTTAAAACATGTAGTATAATAGTAAATTAACATGTTGTCCCACCAAGGGGGGACAAGGTTTCCCGTATTATACCCAAGGAGAATACGTAATGGTATCCCACACATGGAAATAGTTGTTGTTTATTTCGTTCCCAAACCACCGGGAATACATGCTTTTATAAAAAGTGTGAACTCACCTTAGCTTAGCTCGGCAGATTAAATTACTTGAGCTAGTATGGTCAACCACGTCCTATAATAGTTACCATGGTTTATTAGACTTTGTTTAGACAATGCACGAAAGTCCTACACATGTCTAGCAACTAGCACACAAACAAGAAATCACATGGCACGTCTATTGTGACAACCGGCACCAAACCGGTAATTTCCGTACACCTTAATTATTAATTATTGACTGCAATTATGTGCTTAATTGTCAGCAATGTCTGAACACACGACTAAACAAGTGAATTCATGCACGTTGTATACCACAAAATATTGCTTTATGCATAAACAAGAGTGTTGCGTCAAATATACTAGTAAACTCACCGGTAAGGCACTTTGTGTCAACAATACTGCAGCAAGCAGTCAGGCAATAAAATTGAGGCCTAGGTGTAGGTCCGACGACAAGAATACCTTAAAACCCAAGAGTACATACAAGGGTTTAATATATATGCAATACAAAAGCAAAAATAAGCACTAAAAAGCACCCGAAACGCACTTTAAGTGCATAATTTATATAATTCAGCAATAATTCAGCATTTGGACATATGAATATTCTGCAGAAATGACGTTTTATTATCCAGAATATTTCCCTAAGTGTTGGGAATCGATAGTGTTACAAAAAGATACTTATTAAACACTAAAAGGTGCAATTTAGCACTTTAACGAATCGGTATGTAACCGAACAACCGGATTTTACCCAGAACATAAAAATATTGCCAATAACATTGTTTATCTCTTTCTGAGCCAGTTAGGGTCCCTGAATACCCTAACACCCGCTGTAATGCTTAACACACTAGTAACCGGATTAACCTCCAACTTAACATAACTAGATCCTAACTATTAGTTGTAAATGAACCATAAGACCCCCCCCCCCCCTAACCTAGTTCGTCCCCTAGGGGGACACCCTTGTCCTTTATTTGATTTTTATAATCTTGTTTGTCTAATTGATATTAGACATAAGAACCATTGGTTAATTGTGAAAGGTTTTGTCTATAAGAACAAGCTTTAGCACACCATATCATTTCACCACTTAACCAACAACACACTTCTCTCTCCCTCTCTTTGAAACTCACGGCCGAACACACCCACCCACACCCATCCATTTTCGAACTTTGATCTTGCCTTTCCAAGTATCTACAAGTGTTAAGGATTGCGTATAAGGAAGCTCGGTGCACTCGGATTGTGAAGAACCTCGCTGCATTGCTTTTATCCACCCGATCTTCGAATAGTTTCTTCCCTAGCCTCGAGCTAGTAGTAAGTGACTCTAAACGCCTTCTTGATCTATTCTAAAGTGGTTAAAACGAACTTTGTCGATTAAAAGTCAAGAACATGCAAGTTGACATACTAAAAGTTTACTAAAAATGTTAAACATGTTGGATAAAAGCTAAAGAGTTGTGTAAATCTTGTAAGATTTGTTTTGTGTAACTATTTAGGGCCGATCTATGTTGTGGTAGCTCGGATCATCATCTAACCCGGATTAGTCATGATCATGGATCATGACATAGAGTTTGTTTAAGTGTACAAAGGGTTAAATGATGAAACTCTACCACACATTATACATGAACTTGTGTAAATATAATTTTTCTTGTAAAATAAGGCTCTAAACATGTAGATCTAAAGATCTACAAGTGGTTTTTCGGAAGAACCAAGCGGAAAATGCTAGTTTTGTCAAAACCCGGACCTTACATAAACTAAAAGCATTTTTGTAAATATTCAAGTTCATGAAATAGAGAAACTAGTGATTATTGTTGATGATTATTGTTGATAACTGTTGTTGATGATTGTTGACGATTTAAAAGAAAATAAACACATGTTTTGAAAACATGGGAAACCTCCATTTTTAGGGGAAACTCTGTCAAAATTTTTATAAATTTAAATTTTGACACTTAGAAAATATAAGTTTTTGAGAAACTTATTCCCTAAAAATGTGTTTAAAAGTATTACCAAGGTTTCCCTAATTTTTGGTGATAAGAAATGAGGATTTCTTCAAGAATAAAAATGGATATAAGTATGTATATTTTGAGAGAAAAATATATATTATGTTATCACCAACTTTTGTGCTAAGTGTATATAGTATGTGTTATACGTGCTAGTGTATTAAGACTTAAAAAAAATACACTAAATACTCATGAGGAGTATAAACATAAAATACACATACAACATACAAGATACATAATTCGGGTGCAAAGTGCAAAATACAAAATACTTATATTAAACCTTGAGAAACTAATATAAGTAAAATACTTAGTTAAAAATATGAAATATTTTTAACACAACAATACAAATACAAAAGAGAGTGACTATACTTGTGCGATACAAGTCTAGTGACTAACGTTAAGAAAACGCGTATAGGTTACGACGTTAAGTAAGCAAATCCGGTGAAGTTTACGACGCACAGGAACGCAAAGTTGTGAGTTCATGCTCCCCCTTTTCTCTTAACTGTTTTCAGATTTTTAACTTCGGGGGTGAAATACATGTTACTAATACTCCATTATTTACAAAATGGTATGATATGTACTAAAACGAGAAGTAATCTTGGCGACAACTAGTGCCAAGAATTGATACGAGAAATCGTGTCACGAATAGGGTACCATAAGCACCATTAATCATGTACATACTTAGACCGCAGAACAAAAGGTTAGATCTAATGGGTTCAGGGCAGCCCCACTCTTGGTGACAACTAGAACCAAGTAGTGTTTTTGTGTCTCAGTCGTGAATCGACTATAGAAAAATGCCTATAGTTTGGTGACTTCCTATGTCGTGTCACATGTTAATGGCTTTGCAACCCATTAACACTTGATACATATGGAAATACTTGATTTACACTTGAATACGTGATTTAACAAATACATACCATGATTTTTATACAAAGTATACAAGCGTTAAACACAAAACTGCATGAATTCACACCAACATTATGTTGACGTTTTTCCAAAACTCACATGTATTTCAGGTAACTAGAAGTGGATGTGCGCGTGGTCTTACCCATGCTCGTGGATGTCGCCTATGTTTATCTTTCAATAAAGTTGTAAACCCTTTTAAGACAATGTTTTAAGTTAACTCGCGATGTAAACGCTAACTTATGTTTTCGAAACATGGTAATTGAAGTTATTTTCATGAGCATGTAGTATGTTTACCTTTCGTATGCAATGAGAACCTTTCATGATCACACCTCGTGCTTCCGCCGCAGAAAGGGGTGTGACAGATTGGTATCAGAGCTGCGATTGTAGTGAACCAGGATTCCTTCTCGATTCTAGTCTACAATCTCTAGGATCCATTCACGAAAACAATTTTCAAAGAGTTTTCATTGCATAAAACGTCCCGCGACATCCACTACCTGAAACCGACTACAAGAGTCTAGAAAAGACACTATGAGACTTAGGGTGCACAGAAGTAGCACCTGTAGTGACTAGAAATTACTTGCAATTATGTGTGATAATTAGCATGTACTAGAAGTAGAATGTCACAAGTATACGTGACTTTATCTGAAAGCAATGGCCCATCTGAAGGAAGAAATACGACGATAAAACGAACTGTGCGGACTGTGCAAGGAGTTACGTAATTATGGATGCATACATAATTATGGAATTCAGTGCACAGAAATCACAGCAAGTCTTGTCACGTATAGATTCCCTCAGTGCAAGCCTACAAAGTACTCTGCTAGAGTAATAATTGTTTGATGTCACTTATGTGGTATATACCTGTGAATATATATACTACTACTGTCCAGTATAACGATATCAAGCAAATGTCTAAACCTGTTGTGTTATGTTCTATCAGAACATGGCACCCAGGAAAGCTGTGAATGCTCGCAATGATGACCAACCTCCTCCTCCCCCACTGCCAAGAACTGCTGAAGAGCTGAACGCTCTACTGGAAGAAAGGATCTCCGCTGCTATCGCCCAGTACGAGGCGAACCGTACTCAAGACAGTGGTGGACCAAGCAACGCTAGGCGTAATGGGAATGGAGATTCGTCTGGAGGAAACGCAGCTCAAGGTAACCTTAAAAACAATTTACTAAGCATGAAGAGATTTATGAACGGTCTTTGTTTCATTATTTCTTCGAATGCTCACATGAGAATTGGTTGAATCAATTCCAGGCTGCACTTTCAAGCAGTTCCTCGACTGCAAGCCGATGAACTATGACGGCACAGGAGGTGCAGTAGCATTTGTGCACTGGACGGAGAAGACTGAAGCTACTTTCCGCATGAGCAAGTGTACCGCGGATCAACAAGTCACCTTTGCTACTGGGTTATTTGTCGATGAAGCTCTGACTTGGTGGAACCTGCAAGTCCAAACCTTGGGCGATGATGCCGCTTATGGCCTAACTTGGGATGAACCGAAGGAAAGAATGATAGAGAAGTACTGCTCTCGTGCCGAACTCCAAAGGCTGGAAACGGAATTCTGGCACTTGACTATGGAAGGTGCTGACATTAATGGTTACACTCGAAGGTTCCACGATCTGTCTAGAGTGCTTCCCTACATGGTGACTCCCGAATTCAAGCGCGTTGAACGCTACATTTGGGGACTGGCCTCAGAGTTTCGTGGCATGGTGACGTCGGCCAAACCACAAACAATCACCGAGGCTGTAACTCTGGCTGTCAGCCTTACTGAAGATTGTGTTCGCATGAAGAAGCTATCCCTGAACCCAACAGAAAAGTCTGAAACACATGCTGAGTTATCTGGGGACAAGAAAAGGAAGCATGCAAACCTGAATCAGGCAATTCGTAATAACAAGAGTTCCAACAAGAAGCGTGACCCCAACCCGCCTCAGGAGGCGAAATCTCTTGCGGCTATGAACGACGCTCCAACAAAGGGATACCTGGGCACCTTGCCCAAATGCCATCGGTGTAAACGCCATCACGAGGGAGCTTGTCGCATCTCAAAGTGTGACAAGTGTGGAAAGTTGGGTCACCGCACTGAAGACTGTTGGAGTAAGAGGAACGGGAATGGAAATCGTAATGGGGCTGATGATAGGAACAATGGTGGAAATGGAAATGGTGCTGGTAACGGGAATGGGCGAAACCAAGGATGCTTCAGATGTGGAAGCAAAGATCATTTCATGAAGGATTGCCCAGAAGGAAACAAGGCTCAGGCTCGAGCATTTGTGATTGGAGCAAGAGACGCACGTGAGGACCCTAATGTGGTCAACGGTACGTTCCTCATTAACAATCACTTTGCATCCATATTATTCGACACTGGCGCCGATTATAGCTTCATGTCTGTGGAATTTAAACGCATACTTGGAATAGAATCTAGTAGATTAGAAATTCCTTATTCCATAGAACTAGCCAATGGTAAACTTGTTGAATCGGGCGAAGTTGTTAGAGGCTGCACGCTAGAACTTGGTGAACGAAGATTTAGCATCGACCTCTTACCTATTCAATTAGGTAGCTTCGATGTAGTGGTCGGAATGGACTGGTTGTCCAAGAACAAAGCTGAAGTCATTTGTCATGAGAAAATCATTCGCATCCCTCTGGCGAATGATGAAACTCTCATAGTACATGGAGAAAGACGAAACGCGCCTCTACGAATCATCAGTTGTATGAAGGCACAGAAGTGCTTAAGGAAAGGATGTGTTGCTTTCCTAGCACACGTTGTAGATAAGAAGGCTGTGGAGCCAAAACTCGAAGACATTCCTGTGGTGAAGGAATTTCCTGATGTGTTCCCTGAAGATCTGCCAGGACTACCTCCGCAACGACAAGTCGAATTCCACATAGACTTGGTTCCAGGAGCCGCTCCTGTAGCCAAGGCTCCCTATCGACTTGCACCATCCGAAATGCAAGAATTATCTACACAACTTCAGGAGTTGTTGGATAAAGGATTCATAAGGCCAAGCTTCTCACCCTGGGGAGCTCCGGTATTGTTCGTGAAGAAGAAGGATGGATCACTGCGGATGTGTATCGATTACAGGGAACTGAACAAGCTCACGATCAAGAATCGGTATCCGCTACCGAGGATTGATGACTTATTTGATCAACTGCAAGGATCAAGCTACTATTCCAAGATCGACCTTCGATCTGGATACCATCAGCTGAGAATCCAAGATGAAAGCGTGCCAAAGACTGCATTCAGAACATGCTATGGGCACTACGAATTTCTTGTGATGCCATTTGGATTGACGAACGCGCCAGCGGTCTTCATGGATCTGATGAACCGCGTTTGCAAACCATATCTCGATAAATTCGTGATTGTATTTATCGACGATATCCTGATTTATTCGCGAACGAAAGAAGAGCACGAGCAACATCTCAGAACCATCTTGGAACTACTGAAGAAAGAGAAACTTTATGCAAAGTTCTCGAAATGCGAATTCTGGATTCGCGAAGTACAATTTCTTGGTCACGTTGTGAATGAGAAGGGCATTCATGTAGACCCGTCCAAGATAGAAGCAATAAAGAATTGGGAAGCTCCCAAGACCCCAACTGAAGTTCGACAGTTTTTGGGCTTAGCGGGCTATTATCGGCGATTCATCGAGAATTTCTCAAAGATAGCTCAACCGCTAACGAACCTTACTCAGAAAGACAAGAAATACGACTGGGGTCACAAACAAGAAGAAGCCTTCCAGCTACTTAAAAACAAGCTCTGCGATGCACCAATACTATCATTACCCGAAGGCATGGAAGACTTCGTGGTATACTACGACGCCTCACGACAAGGCTTGGGTTGCGTGCTCATGCAACGCCAAAAAGTCATCGCTTACGCTTCAAGACAACTGAAGGTACATGAAAGAAACTATACCACGCACGACCTGGAGCTAGGTGCAGTGGTATTCGCCTTGAAGATCTGGCGACATTATTTATATGGTACTCGATGTACAATTTTCACAGATCACAAAAGCTTACAACACATATTTGATCAGAAGGAATTGAATATGCCCCAGCGACGTTGGGTCGAGCTGCTGAACGATTATGACTGTGAGATTAAGTACCATCCTGGAAAGGCAAACGTTGTAGCGGACGCGTTAAGCCGAAAAGAAAGGGTTAAGACCCTAAGGGTTCGAGCGTTAGAAATGACCATTCGAACGAACCTCACTGCATGCATTCGAGATGCACAACAAGAAGCTCTTAAAGAAGAGAACCGTAAAGCTGAATACCTACGGGGTATGCTGAAATACATGGTGCCAAATGAAGAGGGAGCCTTATACTTCAAGAAGCGTATTTGGGTTCCACTCTATGGTGGCATACGAGAAGTCATCCTTAATGAAGCCCACAAATCGAGATATTCGATCCATCCAGGAGCGGACAAAATGTATCAAGACTTGAAAGAATACTATTGGTGGCCGAGACTCTAGAGCGACGTTGCTGTCTATGTTGGAAAATGCCTAACCTGTGCCAAGGTTAAGGCAGAATATCAGAAACCGTCCGGCCTACTACAACAACCAGAGATTCCCGTGTGGAAGTGGGAACAAATCTCGATGGACTTCATAACGAAATTACCCAGGACCCCGAGAGGGCACGATATGATATGGGTAATAGTTGATCGATTAACGAAGTCTGCGCACTTCCTACCGATTCGAGAAAAAGACAGCACTGGGAAGCTTGCTGAAATATACTTAAGGGAAATTGTGGCACGTCATGGAGTGCCTATCTCAATCATTTCAGACAGAGATGGACGCTTTGTCTCGAGAATCTGGCAATCATTTCAGGAAGCCTTTGGATCTCAGTTAGATCTAAGCACGGCATTCCATCCACAAACAGACGGCCAGAGCGAACGGACTATACAAACGTTAGAAGATATGCTTCGCGCATGCGTCATGGACCTAGGCGGCAGCTGGGATACTCATCTACCTTTAGTTGAGTTTTCCTACAATAACAGTTATCATACGAGCATAAAAGCCGCGCCGTTCGAAGCTCTGTATGGCCGCAAATGCCGATCGCCCCTATGTTGGGCAGACGCTGGAGATAAACGTATGGTTGGTCCTGAACTTGTACAAGAGACAACCGACAAGATTGCGCAGATCCGAGAGCGCATTAAGGTGGCTCGAGATCGACAAAAGACCTACGCTGATCCGAATAGAAAATCAGTAGAATTCAAGGTGGGAGACAAAGTGTTGTTAAAAGTCTCACCTTGGAAGGGCGTAGTCAGATTTGGAAAGCGTGGAAAGCTAAATCCACGATACATCGGACCATTCAGAATATTGAAAAGAATTGGTACCGTGGCATACAAATTGGAGTTACCGGAAGAACTTAATGGAGTACATGATACGTTTCATGTATCCAACCTGAAGAAGAGTCCAACACAAGAAAACGTGATCATCCCGATGGATGAAGTGCATATTGATGAAGCCCTCCGATTTACAGAACAACCCGTTGAGGTTACCGACTGGAAAGTCAACAAGACCAGGAGGAGCAGCGTAAAACTTGTCAAAGTAAGTTGGAGCTCTAAGCACGGACCCGAGTACACATGGGAACGTGAAGACCAGTTCAAGGAAAAGTATCCCCACCTATTCAAGAAGACTCCTGCGAGAGTTAGTTCAGCCTGAATTTCGGGACGAAATTCTTTTAACGGGGGGAGACTGTGACAACCGGCACCAAACCGGTAATTTCCGTACACCTTAATTATTAATTATTGACTGCAATTATGTGCTTAATTGTCAGCAATGTCTGAACACACGACTAAACAAGTGAATTCATGCACGTTGTATACCACAAAATATTGCTTTATGCATAAACAAGAGTGTTGCGTCAAATATACTAGTAAACTCACCGGTAAGGCACTTTGTGTCAACAATACTGCAGCAAGCAGTCAGGCAATAAAATTGAGGCCTAGGTGTAGGTCCGACGACAAGAATACCTTAAAACCCAAGAGTACATACAAGGGTTTAATATATATGCAATACGAAAGCAAAAATAAGCACTAAAAAGCACCCAAAACGCACTTTAAGTGCAGAATTTATATAATTCAGCAATAATTCAGCATTTAGACATATGAATATTCTGCAGAAATGACGTTTTATTATCCAGAATATTTCCCTAAGTGTTGGGAATCGATAGTGTTACAAAAAGATACTTATTAAACACTAAAAGGTGCAATTTAGCACTTTAACGAATCGGTATGTAACCGAACAACCGGATTTTACCCAGAACATAAAAATATTGCCAATAACATTGTTTATCTCTTTCTGAGCCAGTTAGGGTCCCTGAATACCCTAACACCCGCTGTAATGCTTAACACACTAGTAACCGGATTAACCTCCAACTTAACATAACTAGATCCTAACTATTAGTTGTAAATGAACCATAAGACCCCCCCCCCCTAACCGAGTTCGTCCCCTAGGGGGACACCCTTGTCCTTTGTTTGATTTTTATAATCTTGTTTGTCTAATTGATATTAGACATAAGAACCATTGGTTAATTGTGAAAGGTTTTGTCTATAAGAACAAGCTTTAGCACACCATATCATTTCACCACTTAACCAACAACACACTTCTCTCTCCCTCTCTTTGAAACTCACGGCCGAACACACCCACCCACACCCATCCATTTTCGAGCTTTGATCTTGCCTTTCCAAGTATCTACAAGTGTTAAGGATTGCGTATAAGGAAGCTCGGTGCACTCGGATTGTGAAGAACCTCGCTACATTGCTTTTATCCACCCGATCTTCGACTAGTTTCTTCCCTAGCCTCGAGCTAGTAGTAAGTGACTCTAAACGCCTTCTTGATCTATTCTAAAGTGGTTAAAACGAACTTTGTCGGTTAAAAGTCAAGAACATGCAAGTTGACATACTAAGAGTTTACTAAAAATGTTAAACATGTTGGATAAAAGCTAAAGAGTTGTGTAAATCTTGTAAGATTTGTTTTGTGTAACTATTTAGGGCCGATCTATGTTGTGGTAGCTCGGATCACCATCTAACCCGGATTAGTCGTGATCATGGATCATGACATAGAGTTTGTTTAAGTGTACAAAGGGTTAAATGATGAAACTCTACCACACATTAAACATGAACTTGTGTAAATATAATTTTTCTTGTAAAATAAGGCTCTAAACATGTAGATCTAAAGATCTACAAGTGGTTTTTCGGAAGAACCAAGCAGAAAATGCTAGTTTTGTCAAAACCCGGACCTTACATAAACTAAAAGCATTTTTGTAAATATTCAAGTTCAAGAAATAGAGAAACTAGTGATTATTGTTGATGATTATTGTTGATAACTGTTATTGATGATTGTTGACGATTTAAAAAAAAATAAACACATGTTTTGAAAACATGGGAAACCTCCATTTTTAGGGGAAACTCTGTCAAAATTTTTATAAATTTTGACACTTAGAAAATATAAGTTTTTGAGAAACTTATTCCCTAAAAATGTGTTTAAAAGTATTACCAAGGTTTCCCTAATTTTTGGTGATAAGAAATGAGGATTTCTTCAAGAATAAAAATGGATATAAGTATGTATATTTTGAGAGAAAAATATATATTATGTTATCACCAACTTTTGTGCTAAGTGTATATAGTATGTGTTATACGTGCTAGTGTATTAAGACTTAAAAAAAATACACTAAATACTCATGAGGAGTATAAACATAAAATACACATACAACATACAAGATACATAATTCGGGTGCAAAGTGCAAAATACAAAATACTTATATTAAACCTTGAGAAACTAATATAAGTAAAATACTTAGTTAAAAATATGAAATATTTTTAACACAACAATACAAATACAAAAGAGAGTGACTGTACTTGTGCGATACAAGTCTAGTGACTAACGTTAAGAAAACGTGTATAGGTTACGACGTTAAGTAAGCAAATCCGGTGAAGTTTACGACGCACAGGAACGCAAAGTTGTGAGTTCATGCTCCCCCTTTTCTCTTAACTGTTTTCAGATTTTTAACTTCGGGGGTGAAATACATGTTACTAATACTCCAGTATTTACAAAATGGTATGATATGTACTAAAACGAGAAGTAATCTTGGCGACAACTAGTGCCAAGAATTGATACGAGAAATCGTGTCACGAATAGGGTACCATAAGCACCATTAATCGTGTACATACTTAGACCGCAGAATAAAAGGTTAGATCTAATGGGTTCAGGGCAGCCCCACTCTTGGTGACAACTAGAACCAAGTAGTGTTTTTGTGTCTCAGTCGTGAATCGACTATAGAAAAATGCCTATGGTTTGGTGACTTCCTATGTCATGTCACATGTTAATGGCTTTGCAACCCATTAACACTTGATACATATGGAAATACTTGATTTGCACTTGAATACGTGATTTAAAAAATACATACCATGATTTTTATACAAAGTATACAAGCGTTAAACACAAAACTGCATGACTTCACACCAACATTATGTTGACGTTTTTCCAAAACTCACATGTATTTCAGGTAACTAGAAGTGGATGTGCGCGCGGTCTTACCCAAGCTCGTGGATGTCGCCTATGTTTATCTTTAAATAAAGTTGTAAACCCTTTTAAGACAATGTTTTAAGTTAACTCGCGATGTAAACGCTAACTTATGTTTTCGAAACATGGTAATTGAAGTTATTTTCATGAGCATGTAGTATGTTTACCTTTCGTATGCAATGAGAACCTTTCATGATCACACCTCGTGCTTCCGCCGCAGAAAGGGGTGTGACATCTATCATATGGTTCCATAACCGTGCAACAATTACTTGCAGCTCAAAGGGAATTAGCTGAACTTCAACACAACTCCCACATGGAACTGATCAGAGTTATGGTTGAGGCTAGGTACAAAGATACTCAGGCAGACATAAAGGGTATCAAAGAATCCCTTGCTAAACTTACTGGCACTTCCCCTGCACCTATTTTTGAAAAGGATGATCAAGATATGACAAAAAGGGGGAGAAAGATTCAATGAGAAAGCTGGATGTTGATCTTAAAGCAAATCCAAAAGGTCAGCAAAAACAAAAGCCAGAGTCTGCCAAAGATACTTCTGCAAAATCCTCTGAAAAATCTGATGTTGGAAAGAAAAAGGGAATTGATGAGACCCTTAATATGCAAACAGATGAAGAGATTTTGGCAAAGCAGAAGATAAAAGATACAACAAATAGCAAGACTGGTATTTGGATGAAAGAACAAAAGGAAAAGATGCAAAGAGAAAATATTGGTACTTCTGATAGAAGAAAATCTTTCAGAAACAACAGACCACCATTAGCCATATTTCCCAAAACATCTGTTGCTTCTAAAAAGCCAACAACCACTACTGCAACCAAACCCAAACCCTCACCTCAAAAACCACCACAAAAGAAGCAAAAAACAGCTTCACTACCACCATCTTCCACAAAGCCAACATATGTTGATGCAACAAAAGCATCAGTAGATGTTAAGTCATCAGTTGTTGAGACACCAGTGGTTTCAACAGCTGTTAGCCAAACCACTCCCTCCATTCATTTTGACACATCAATATAATTATCCCCAACACCCCAAGGATTTCCTTTACAATCATCCTTCTAAGCTAAACCACCTTCTCCATCAAAAACTCCTCCTCCTCCCAAATTTGCCTATGCAAGAAAAAGGAAATTTGTTGTGCTTGAAGAAGATAAAGAAATTCCATCACCAATTTCTTTATCATCTGCTCCTGCTCAATTAATTCTACCCTCATCACCACAACAAACCCACTTAATCATCCACCAATTGGTTACATGCCACATGTCATCCCATTACCAACTCAATATCCTATGGAACTGATTATAGGCCAATCTGAAATGGAATCATTTTATAAGATAGAGGATCCATCTAAAAGAACCTTCCCATCTCTATTTCGCTTCAGAACACCTCAGAATCTTGATGAATACTTAAAGTTGAAAGCCAAACAAGCAGAGCATATAGCCAAAGAAGAGAGTAAAGGGTTAGGGGACAGGAGATACCAAAGTCTGTTTCAAAATGGGCTTAGAAAAGTCAGAAAACTTGAAGACTTTTGTCACACCCCCAAAATCCATGTGCAAAGTATTACCGCGAGGTGTGTGACTGACCAGGATCATGCCACCAATCATATTGAACAATTTTAATAAAGTAAATAAAACCAAACACAATTAATATGATTAGTGTCTAACAGTTCAAAACAAAGTCTAAGTTAATAGCGGAAGCATTAAGTTCAAAACCAAAGTAAAAGTTTAGAATTCATAATGTTTGTCATGAACCCTGACGAACGGTTCATTTCCCACAACGACTCCTTCCCATGCAAGCTCCAGCAAATAACCTAACAACCTGCAAAGCATGTAGTAACGTATCAATAGAAATGTTGGCGAGTTCACAGTTGTTTTTGTTGTTCCAAAAACATAAGTTTGTTAAATTACGTTGTTCTTATAAAACATGTCATGGGGAGCTACCCCACCTTTTTAAGCTACTAAACCCGTTGCCATACCGACTAGTAACTGTGGTTATGTTTAGTGCCCCGCGTCAATGTCTATCGTCATTGACTAGTGCCCAAGTATATTAGTTCATGCCCGTCCTCTGCGGCACTTTGTGAGGCTTGTTAGACCTAATAGCGCTATTCAACTAATAACCCGTTCGCCATTGGCCCGGTGATTAATCGGTATAAAATGTGTAGGGACTTTCAGATAGAGTTTCCATCTAGTACACTTAAGACATGTAGTATAATAGTAAATTAACATGTTGTCCCACCCAAGGGGAAAAGGTTTCCCGTATTCTACCCCAGGAGAATACGTAATGGTATCCCACACAAGGATATAGTTGTTGTTTATTCTGTTCCCAAACCACCGGGAATACATGCTTTTATACAAAGTGTAAACTCACCTTAGCTTAGCTCGGCAGATTAAATTACTTGAGCTAGTATGGTCAACCACGTCCTATAATATTTACCATGGTTTATTAGACTTTGTTTAGACATTGCACGAAAGTCCTACACATGTCTAGCAACTAGCACACAAACAAGAAATCACATGGCACGTCTATCACATGGTTCCATAACCGTGTTCACAACCTTTCTACGATATTACATATGCTATTTATACAATTATCAAGCAAGCATGGATACTAAAAGTAGCAAGTTTGATTCTTATGCGTTCATGCTTTACTAGACAGTAAAATAACTGAAAATAGGCTGTTTTGATTGACCCGTTTAACCTATTTACAAGTCTTCAAAAACTATGATTCTTTTATGTGACGCACCTCGGAGGGGTAGACCTTGTGTTAAAATCTCAAGGTCTAAATCTTTACCATTAATTCAAAAAAATTCATTTACTAAGCTGAAATCAGATTCGTCACTTTCTGACTGCAGCTTACGGAAAAATTTATTTAAAATTTCTCGTTTATCCGATTGACGAAATTACAGTTGGAGATTTGCATTGACACAGAAGGATATCTACAGTAAAAATTTGAGAACATAACTCAATTCTTACATTGAGTTATGACAATCGTAACGGACTGAAATTTCTGTCAGAAAACACAGCCTTAACCTTCGATACGGAAAAATTCATAAAACATTCAATTTTTGTCAAAAAAAATGCAATTCCAGTGGGGTTTGAAAGGTGTTTCCTGGAAGTTCATCATGAACTCAATAAATCTTACTTTTGGATAATTTTTGACCCAGTTACAGCCGATGCAACTCGGCTGTAACGTTCTAGATAGATTCAGTTTTGTTACATAGCTTCTTAAAACGATTCCTATAGTTTAAATCACATACTTAGCAACCAGGAACAACATTTGTATATCATCTATAGTAGGTTTATCATTATAACTCAGATTATACATCATAAACACTCATCAAGATCATCAATATTTATCAAGAACACTAAACCCTAATCAACATATACGCGTAGGCATACACAATCGACCATACCAAACATCATACTTGATTTTTATGAACCCTAGACTACAAGTCATCATCGTAAAACATCAAGAACATCAAGAAGTCAGAAACGCAGCCATGATGATGAGTGATTAACAAGGATATAGATATAATAAGTGAGTTACCGAACAAAATAGTGATGAGTGTGACAACTGGCACCCAACCGGTAATTTCCGTACACTTTAATTATTATCTAACGACTGTAATTATGTGCTTAAATGTCAACATTGTCTGATTACATACTAAACAAGTGAATTCATGCACGTTTTGTACTACAATAATTACTTTATGATAGCGTTGCGTCAGAAATACTAGTAAACTCACCGGTAAGACACATTGTGTCGACAATTCTGCAGAAAGCAGTTAGACAATAGAATTGAGGCCTAGGTGTAGGTCCAACGAAAAGAATACATTAAAACCCAAGAGTACATACAAGGGTTAACATATAGACTTTCCGGAAGCTAAAATACGCACTAAAAAGCACCCGAAACGCACTTTAAGAGCATAATTTTACAAAATTCAGCTATAATCAGCTTTATAACCTCAAAATATTATGCAGAATCCATGTTTTATCATCCAGAATACTTCTCTAAGTGTCGGGAATTGAAAGTGACACAAAAGGGGACATAAAGGACACTAAACGGTGCAATTTAACACTTTAACGAACCGGTATTTAACCGAACAACCGGACATTACCCGGAACACCAAAATATTGCTAGAAACATTGTTTATTTATTTTTGAGCTAGTTATGATCCCCAAACACCCTAATACCCACTAAAATCATCTAGTAACTAACACATATAACTAGATACTTGGATTTGAATTATGAACTAACTAATTGGTTAAAAATTACAATTAGACCCCCTCCCCCCTAGCTAGAAAATCGGCCCACATGTCTATTAGTGGGATTTTGTTTGATTTGTTTGTAAGATATGTTATGTACTCTAAAGACATAATACCCAATGGTTAAACTCATGTTGGAGGTTATAAGAACAACCCTTTAGATCACAATCTTCACTTCACTTCAAACATTATACCAACCTTCTTCTCCTCCCTCCTTTCCCCCACTTCGGCCGAGAAGCACCAAGGCACCACCACCATCATCAACTCAAGTTCATCCAATTCCAAGCTTCCCTCAAGGTGTAAGGAGCCGTATTAGAAGGTTTGGTGGACTCGGAAGTTGAAGGACCTTCTTCGTTTGCTTTTATCCAACCATTTTGTCATCTTCAAGTTCTAGTATTCTTCCCTAGCTTGAAGCTAGTGGTAAGACTCTTTTGATCTTGTTTACTTCATATTTTGATTGGTTAAAAGATATATTATGATGAAATAACAAGAACACTAAAGATCATAAACATGAATCTTGAAACATAAAGCTAACATAAGATGAAAAATGGAAAGAATGATGTTGTTTAGTGTATAGATGATGTTTGCTTGTTGATTACTAGAGAGATTGATGTTGATCACTACATGGAGCTTGCTAGATTGTGATTAAACACATGATCTAGCAAGTTAGAGGATGATTATGTGTTAACACAAGAAGATCATCCTTATACATAGACGTGAACTTGAAAACAAAATAATTTCTTGAAAAGTAATAAACAAAATGAGTTGTTAAACTTGTAAATCCAAGATTTGTGAATGATTTTCCAAGAAAACCAAGTTTAAAATATGATTTTTAGAAGATCTTGGTTTTTATTAAACCTACACTATTTTTAGTGGAAAGACAAGTAAATAAACACTAGAGAAACAAGAAGATGTTATGGATAAACAATTTTGTAAATTATGTTTACAAGTTGTAAACACCAAATCTTTTCAAGAATGAGATTTAAAAACAAATAACCATGTTTTTTAGGGTAACTAAACCTACTAAATAACATGGTAAGTTACTACAAGTTTTTACAAAAACTTCAAGTTCATGATGTAGTGTAAATTACTTGATTTTGACACTCGGTAGGTGTTGAATGAGTTGATTATTGATTGTGATGATTTAAAAGAAAATAAACACATGTTTTGAAAACATGGGAAACCTCCATTTTTAGGGGAAACTATGTCAAAATTTTTATAAATGTTGACACTTAGAAAAATATAAGTTTTTGAGAAACTTATCCCCTAAAAATGTATCTAAAAACATTTACCAAGCTTTCCCTAATTTTTGTGTTAAGAAATGATGATTTCTTCAAGATAAAAATTGATATTAAGTATGTATATTTTTTAGAAAAATATATATATTTATGAGTAAATTGCCATTTTAGTCCATGAGTTTTGTCCAAATTTGTCATTTTAGTCCAAATAGTTTTTTTTTTTGCCTCTAGGTCCCTGACTTTTACATTTTGTTGCCATTTTGATCATTTTGTCTAACTCCATCCAAAAACCCAGTTTGTAACAGGGGTATTTTGGGGATTTCCTTAAAAAATGTTTTCAGTTGCCATTTTGATCAAATTCCAAAAAATCAAAAAAATTCCAAAAATTCCAAAAAATTCAAAAAAATCTAAAAATCAAAAAAATTCTAAAAAATCATAAAATTCTAAAAAAATAAAAAAAAATCTAAAAATCAAAAAAATTCTAAAAAATCATAAAAATTCTAAAAAATCCAAAAATCATTAAATGTTTCGGCACCGAACCGTTTCGACGCGAACCAAACCGAACCGTTTCGACGCGAACCGTTTCGAACCCGTATCGTATCGAACCGTACCGTTTCGACGCGAACCGTTTCGAACCGTACCGTTTCGACCCGTACCGTATCGAACCGAACCATTTCGACGCGAACCGTTTCGAGCCGAACCGTTTCGACACGAACCGTTTCGACCCGTACCGTTTCGAACCCGAACCGTTTCGAGCCGAACCGTTTCGACGCGAAGCGTTTCGACCCGTACCGTTTCGACGCGAACCGTTTCGAACCGAACCGTTTCGACGCAAACCGTTTCGAACCGAACCGTTTCGACCCGTACCGTATCGAACCGAACCGTTTCGACGCGAACCGTTTCGAGCCGAACCGTTTCGACCCGTACCGTTTCGAACTCGAACCGTTTCGACGCGAAGCGTTTCGACCCGTACCGTTTCGAACCGTACCGTTTCGAACCGTACCGTTTCGACGCGAACCGTTTCGAACCGAACCGTTTCGACCTGTACCGTATCGAACCGAACCGTTTCGACGCGAACCGTTTCGATACGGTACGGGCTCGAAACGGTTCGCGTCGAAACGGTTCGGTTCGGTTCGATACGGTACGGGTCGAAACGCTTCGGTTCGAAACGGTTCGCGTCGAAACGGTACGGTTCGAAACGCTTCGCGTCGAAACGGTTCGGCTCGAAACGGTTCGGGTTCGAAACGGTACGGGTCGAAACGGTTCGTGCCGAAACATTTAATGATTTTTGGATTTTTTTAGAATTTTTTTTTATTTTTTAGAATTTTTATTATTTTTTAGAATTTTTTTGATTTTTAGATTTTTTTTGAATTTTTGAATTTTTATGATTTTTTAGAATTTTTTTGATTTTTAGATTTTTTTGAATTTTTTGGATTTTTTTTGATTTTTTGGAATTTTTTTGATTTTTTGGAATTGGATCAAAATGGCAACTGAAAACATTTTTTAAGGAAATCCCCAAGATACCCCTGTTACAAACTGGGTTTTTGGATGGAGTTAGACAAAATGATCAAAATGGCAACAAAATGTAAAAGTCAGGGATCCAGAGGCAAAAAAAAAAACTATTTGGACTAAAATGGCAAATTTGGACAAAACTCAGGGACTAAAATGGCAATTTACTCTATATTTATTGATCACCAAATTTTGTGCTAAGTGTATGTAGTATGTATTACATGTAATAGTGTATTAGGACTTGAAAATACACTAAATACTCCTAAGGAGTGAAAAATACACATACAACATGCTTAGACAAATACAAGAAAATATATTTATGAAAATATATTACTTGATAGAATAAATAACTTGGACAAGTTTTGAACATGAAATGAAGTTTTGGACAAAATACATAATTCGGGTGAAAAATACAAGATACTTATATTTATTTTTGAGAAAATAATATAAGTAAGACACATAGTTAAAAATATAAATTATTTTTAACACAAGAACATATACAAAAGATAGTGACTTGTACTTGTGCGATACAAGTCTAGTGACTAACGTTAATAAAACACGTTTAGGTCACGACGCTAGATAAGCAAAAACCGGTGAAGTTTATGGCGCAAGGAACGCAAAGTTGTGAGTTCATGCTCCCCCTTTTTTAACTGTTTTCAGTTTTGTAACTCTGGGGGTGAAATACATGTTACAAATATTACAATGTTTATAAATGGTATGATGGATACAAAAACAAGAAGCACTCTTGGTGATAACTAGTACCAAGTATGATGCGTTTTGAGGAATGATATGAGAAATGATACGAGAAATCGTGTCACGAATAGGGTACCATAAGCACCATTAATCGTGTACATACTAAGACCGCAGAACAAAAGGTTAGATCTAATGGGTTTTCGGGCAGCCACACTCTTGGTGAAAACTAGTACCGAGTAGTGCTTTTGTGTCTCCGTCGTGAATCGACAACTAGAAAAATGCCTATGGTTTGGTTGCTTCCTATGTCGTGTTACATGTTAATGGCCTTGAAACGCATTAACAACTTGATACATACAGAAATACTTGACTTATACAAGAATACTTGATTTATACAAGAATACTTGATTTATACAGGAATACTTGATTTATACAAGAATACTTGATTTGTACAAGAATACTTGATTTATACAAGATACATACCATGTTTTTCATACAAAATATACAAACGTTCAATACAAGAACTGCATGAATTCACACCAACATTATGTTCACGTTTTTCCAAAACTCACATGTATTTCAGGTAACTAAAGTGGATGTGCGCGCGGTCTTCCTCATGCTCCTGGATGTTGTTTATGTTATCCTTAAATAAAGTTGTAAACTTTTAGACAATATGTTGTCTCGTGATGTAAACACT